>OZ012735.1:811586728-812965478 GCA_963859935.3 Lathyrus sativus
CTCAATGCGGCAGGCGTCGGCAATGGTAGTCTGGGAGCCAATGTTAACATAGGGCCGGTCAACGGCAATGCCGGTGTCGGAAATCTTTTGGTGCCTCAACCGTGGCTTGAGGATCATCAAGATGACGTGTTTTCCCAAAGAGGTGTAGAAGCAGAGTTGAATGCTGAAGCTCGGCTCAGGTTCAAAGTGCTGGAAGACAAAATGAGAGATATTGAAAATCAGAATACATTGGGCGTTGATATGTCCAAGCTCGGGCTAATTGCTGATTTCAAGGTGCCTCATAAGTTCAAGGTGCCTGTCTTTGAGAAGTATAAGGGTACTACTTGCCCTCGTGTTCACCTTCGATCTTATTATAGAAAGATGTCCGCCTATTATGACGATGAGAAGTTGCTGATGCACTTCTTCCAAGATAGTCTTTCTGGTCCATCACTCGAATGGTACATGGGCTTGGAGCCTGCTACCGTGCGCACGTGGAAAGATCTCGCTGAAGCGTTCGTCCTCCACTATCAGTACAATAGCGACTTGGCCCCCAACCGAGTTCAGCTCCAGAATCTTTCACAGCGGAACAATGAAAGCTTTAAAGAGTACGCCCAGCGGTGGCGTGAATTGGCTGCTCGGGTTCAACCGCCGATGGTTGAGCGCGAGCTAGTGCAAATGTTCGTGGCTACCCTTCCTGGAATCTACTATGAAAAGCTGGTCAGTGGCATGTCTGGGACATTCTCGGCTCTCATCACTATGGGCGAGCATGTCGAGAACGGAATAAAGATCGGAAAAATTCAAGGTGAATCATCCTCAGCTGGAGGAGGTGGTAAGAAACCCTATGCTGGCAAGCGTCGAGAAGGGGATGCAAGTGCTGTCACTAATGCTCGGAGAAAGGGCAAGGGCCCTCAGCAGCAGATTGCTAGCATAAATATCCCAGCGGCTCCGCAGCAGCAGCAACCGCAGCAACAGAATCAGCAGGGGTATAGGAAATATCAAAATCGGGCTCCTTTGGCAAATCGTCATTTTGAAGCTCCACCTATGTCGTATGCGCAGCTTCTGCAAACTTTGCTTCAGCTTCAGCTAGTTCAAAAGAGGACGTTGGCTCCCTTGACAGGGGCACCACCACCGGGGTATGACGCAAATGCTACTTGTGATTTCCATACTGGGGCACCAGGCCATACGATTGAGAACTGTAAAGCTTTTAAGCACAAGGTGCAGGACTTGGTAGACGCCAAGGTTATTAACTTTTCTGATAGCGTGCCCAATGTCACCAAAAACCCTATGCCTCATCATAGGGGAGGTGGAGTGAACGCCGTTATCACTAAGGAGAGTGCAGACTTGCTGACTGATGTCAAAGACTTGAAGACGCCGCTTGGTTTCGTCAAAGATAAGTTGCTGAAGAAGGGATTCTTCCCTGGATGCGGAGAGTTATGTATGGCTTGTGCTACACTTCCTGATGGGTGTGAGCAGCTGGTCGAAGGTATCCAAAGTCTGATGTCTGAGGGTATTTTGCAGTTCAGCCGGAGAGCTGAAAGTGTATCGGGGGAGGTTGTGCTGAAGCAGGCGGATGAAGGATTTGCTAGTTAAAGATTCCGAAGAGTTCATGCGGTTAATCAAGAAAAGCGACTACAAGATTGTAGATCATCTTCATCAGACTCCGTCAAAGATCTCTATTCTCAACTTGTTGCTGTGTTCTGAAGCGCACCGCAACGCATTACTGAAGGTATTGAACACTGCCTACGTGCCGCAGGAGATATCAGTAAATCAGCTAGAGGAGGTGATAGCCCATGTTAACGCTGGCAATGGGCTGGGATTGACAGATTTAGAGCTGACTCCTAAAGGGAGAGATCACAACAGCGCCTTGCACGTCTCGATAGAGTGCAGAGGCACAATTATGTCGCATGTCCTGGTGGATACGGGTTCGTCGCTTAATGTGCTTTCGAAGAAGGCATTAATGAAGTTGGACACTCGTGGATTGCTTTGCACGCCCAGTGATCTGGTGGTGAAGGCATTTGACGGAACTAAGCGCCACGTTTTCGGAGAGTTGACCCTGCCAATTCAAGTTGGTCCAGAGACGTTTGATACGGTTTTCTATATCATGGATATCATGCCTGCCTACAGTTGCCTCTTAGGTCGGCCATGGATCCATGCTGCTGGTGCCGTAACGTCCACGCTGCATCAAAAGCTCAAATATGCTGTCGGGGGAAGCATAGTAACCGTCTGTGGTGAGGAAGACATTATGGTGAGCCACTTGTCATCCTTTAAATACGTTGAAATGGACGGCGAAATCCATGAAACGCTCTGCCAAGCATTTGAAACCGTCAAGGTGAAAGAGGTAGCTCCTGTCGTCGTAGAGAAGCAAGGGATGAATCTCTCCTCGTTCAAAGAAGCTCGGGCCGTCGTCGAAGCCGGTTCCACCCCAGGCTGGGGGCATGTGTTGGAGGTACCGATCAAGCAGGATAAGTTTGGATTGGGGTATTCTCCTGGAGCTGGAGCTTCATCTTCTTCGTCTGGTAGTTCGTCTCGTGGGAAGGGGCCGATCCTATTTACCAAGGGCGGAGTGATTTTCGAAAGCATCAACGCAGCGTCTGAGGACAGCGGGGATAGCGATTGTGATCTTGACGCCTGGATCTAGCCAAGCAAGCCGGGCGAGCGCCTCAACAATTGGACCGTCAAGGAGATTATCCAGCTGACAAGTGAAGAGTAATGATTTGCTTTTTACAATCTTTGTACAACCCTATGTCCTGCCCGGGGCATAGTGGTTTTATTGTCAGGGCCTTGTTGGATTATGTACATGCATTTTGTTAATAAATCAAAGGCGTTTTCTTCGTACTCAAATATTGTGTTCTCTGTTATTCCTGTTTTATGTTTATTTCAAAAAACAGTAAAATGGCAACGAGGTTTG
This sequence comes from Lathyrus sativus, assembly GCA_963859935.3. Classification (NCBI taxonomy): domain Eukaryota; kingdom Viridiplantae; phylum Streptophyta; class Magnoliopsida; order Fabales; family Fabaceae; genus Lathyrus; species Lathyrus sativus. Next base: position 811,589,616 of record OZ012735.1, read on the forward strand.
TGCTAACCTGCATATTCTTGCTTTAAACTTAACCCTTGTTATTGCAGGATCCACATAACAGACGACATCGACTCTGGACCCTCTACGACTCACTACGACTTCGATTGCCCGATTTATCAAGCCGAGGATGAGATTGATGAAGACGAAGACCTTCCGGAAGAGTTGGCCCGCTTGTTGAGACAAGAGGAAAAGGTTATTCTGCCGCACGAGGAAGATATTGAGATAGTAAATCTGGGTTCTGAAGAGCTCGTCAGAAATGTCAGAGTAGGGGCTGCGCTGCATAATGATGTCAAGCATAGACTGGTCGAGATGCTTCGAGAGTATAGTGACGTCTTTGCTTGGTCATACGAAGATATGCCCGGACTTGACACAGACATCGTGGTTCATCGCTTGCCGTTGCGAGAGGATTACCCTCCAGTCAAGCAGAAGCTTAGGAGGACGAGACCAAATATGGCTGTAAAAATCAAAGAAGAAGTCCAGAAGCAGTTGGACGCAGGATTTCTAGCCGTTACTACTTACCCTCCGTGGGTCGCCAACATAGTGCCGGTACCGAAGAAGGACGGTAAGGTACGCATGTGCGTCGATTATCGGGATTTGAATAGGGCGAGCCCTAAGGATGATTTCCCGTTGCCTCATATCGATGTGTTGGTCGACAACACAGCCCAGTTTTCCGTGTTTTCGTTCATGGATGGCTTCTCCGGTTACAATCAGATCAAGATGGCACCGGAGGACATGGAGAAAACGACGTTTATCACCCCCTGGGGAACATTTTGCTATAAGGTAATGCCCTTCGGTCTGAAGAACACAGGGGCCACTTACCAGCAAGCAATGGTGACTTTGTTTCATGATATGATTCATCATGAGATCGAGGTCTATGTTGATGACATGATTGCAAAGTCCCAAACGGAGGAAGAGCATCTGGTCAACTTATTGAAGCTTTTTGAGAGGCTTAGGAAGTTCAGGCTGAGGCTGAATCCTAACAAGTGCACTTTCGGGGTGCGGTCTGGAAAGCTATTGGGGTTTATCGTTAGCGAACGAGGTATTGAAGTCGATCCTGCGAAAATAAAAGCTATTCAAGAAATGCCAACGCTGAAAACAGAAAAAGAGGTTCGTGGTTTCTTGGGCCGAATAAACTACATTGCAAGGTTTATCTCTCAGCTCACAACCACTTGTGAACCGATGTTCAAGCTTTTAAAGAAAGATCAGGCGATTACTTGGAATGAGGATTGCCAAAGGGCATTCGAAAAAATAAAGCAGTATCTTCAAGAACCTCCAATCTTGATACCCCCAGTGGCTGGACGGCCATTAATCATGTACCTGACGGTTCTGGAGAATAGTATGGGGTGCGTTCTCGGTCAGCACGACGAGACGGGCAGAAAGGAGCATGCCATTTATTATTTGAGTAAAAAGTTCACTGAGTGTGAATCTCGATACTCGATGCTGGAGAAGACGTGTTGTGCATTAGCTTGGGCCGCCAAACGTCTACGACAGTATATGCTCAATCACACCACTATGCTAATTTCGAAGATGGATCCGATCAAGTACGTCTTCGAGAAGCAGGCTCTTTCGGGCAGGATTGCCAGATGGCAAATGGTGTTAACGGAATATGATATTCAGTATGTCTCCCAGAAAGCCATTAAGGGAAGCGTATTGTCTGATTACCTTGCCGAACAGCCAATCGAAGACTACCAGCCGATGAAGTTTGATTTCCCTGACGAGGATATTATGTTTCTCAAAGCGAAGGATTGCGATGAGCCATTTCCCGGTGAGGGGCCAGATAGGACGTCTCAGTGGAAGTTGATATTCGACGGAGCGGTTAATTCCTATGGAAGTGGTATCGGGGCTATCATCACGACTCCTCACGGATCCCACATCCCGTTTACTGCAAGACTGACGTTTCCAGTTACCAACAATGAAGCAGAGTATGAAGCATGTATTATGGGTCTAGAAGAGGCAATTGATTTGAGAATCAAGAATCTAGACGTATATGGTGACTCAGCGCTTGTAATCAATCAAATTAAAGGGGAGTGGGAAACTCGTCAAGCGAATTTGGTGTCGTACATGAATTATGCCAGGAGGCTGCTTCCGTTCTTCGATCGAGTGGAACTCCATCATGTACCCAGGGCTGAAAATCAAATGACTGATGCCTTAGCCACGTTGGCTTCAATGTATAAGGTCAATTTTTGGAATGAGGCTCCAAGAATTGTGCTTTCGCGTCTTGACAGACCGACATTTGTCTTTGCAATCGAGGATGCCGCTGACGGCAAGCCATGGTTCCACGACATCCAGACCTTCCTTATGACTAAGGAGTATCCTGCGGGTGCGTCAACCCAGGATAAGAAGACTCTGAGGAGGCTATCTGGAAACTTTTATCTCAATCCTGATGGAGTGCTGTATAAGAGAAACCACGATCTCGTGCTACTCAGATGTGTAGATGAGAGAGAGGCGAGTATGCTCATGGAAGAAGTCCATGAGGGCACATTCGGCACGCACGCCGGCGGGCATGCCATGACGAGAAAGATCCTGAGAGCAGGATATTACTGGCTGACGATGGAGTCGGATTGCTTCAGATTCGCGAAGAAATGTCATAAATGCCAGATTTATGCTGATAAAGTTCATGTGCCGCCGTGCCCATTGAATGTCATGTCCTCCCCTTGGCCGTTCTCTATGTGGGGCATCGACATGATAGGCAAGATCGAGCCCACCGCGTCTAATGGTCATCGTTTCATTCTGGTAGCTATCGACTACTTCACCAAATGGGTGGAGGCAGCCTCGTACGCTAATGTGACCAAGCAGGTGGTAGCTAAATTCATAAAGAGGGACATCATCTGTCGTTATGGAATTCCCGAGCGGATCATTACTGATAATGGTTCGAATTTGAATAACAAGATGATGAAGGAGTTGTGCCAGAGCTTCAAGATTGAACACCACAACTCATCTCCTTACCGGCCGAAGATGAATGGCGCTGTTGAAGCGGCCAATAAGAACATAAAGAAGATTGTTCAGAAGATGGTTGTGACATACAAAGATTGGCACGAGATGCTGCCGTTTGCCTTGCACGGTTATCGTACGACGGTGCGTACGTCGACCGGGGCAACTCCTTTCTCTTTGGTGTACGGTATGGAAGCTGTCCTACCGCTAGAAGTGGAGATTCCTTCTTTGCGAGTTTTGGTTGATGTGAAACTCGACGAGGCAGAATGGATTACGAATCGTTTGAACCAACTCAGCCTAATGGACGAGAAGAGGTTAGCATCGATTGCATTTGGTCGCCTGTACCAAAGCCGAATGAAGAAAGCTTATGATAAGAAGGTGCGTCCTAGGAGCTTTCAGACGGGTGATCTCGTCCTGAAGAAGATTCTTCCGCCACACTCCGATCACCGGGGCAAGTGGACTCTGAATTACGAAGGGCCGTATGTCGTCAGCAAGGTCTTCTCAGGAGGAGCTTTGTTGTTATCCACGATGGATGGTGAATATTTTGCATCCCCGGTGAACGCGGACGTAGTTAAAAAATACTTTGCTTGAAAGAGACCCGCTGGACAAAAAAAAGAAAGAGTCCAGGCAAAAAAGGGCATCCCGGCGAACCAAAAACAGAATAAAAGGTTCGGGCAAAAATTAGGGATATATTGAAAAATGTACACCCGCGAAGTCGAAAACCTACACTGGGCGGCTTCGGCAAAAAAGGGTATCCTGGTGAACTGAAAACCCGTAAAGGGCGGTTCACGCAAAAGTTAGGGATTTGGATAAGCAAATGACTGCGTTCCGCGTGTGGACTTTCATTGTTTAGTGGTTTGGAAGACCTGAGGGCCGTTTATCTGAGTCAATCTCTTCCGAAGCTGAAGCGTCGGAGAAGTATCAAAGTCGAGTGGGTCTTAGAGGGATCAACTCATGGTGTTCGTCTACGCCTCGTTGCCGACATTTGTATATACTGATGTATATTTATGTTTTATTTTTGCGCGGCTTCCTCATTCCAGGAGCTTGCCTCTGTTGTAAAACATTTTGCCCATTCAGGGGTCACCATCAATAGAATGCATATTATTCAACAATTCTGCTTGCCTGTGTAGCATTTATCTGTTTTGTTTGCGAAAGAAAACGCCGATGTTTTGATAAAATGCGCATACATAAACTTACGGGCCTAGGCCCATTGATTGTTGAAACAATTAATTACCTGAATATTGTCACGAGATAATAACCTTGATAGGCCCCTTTGAGGAGGGTATCTTGTCTGTTTGTTTGTGTTGTTTCAGGTATGGCACCTTCCAAACGGTGCGCCGTGCGCATCCTCGAAGCAAGACGATTCCTCCTTCTCCAGCAGAGTTCAGTAGTCTCTCCTCCGCAGAATCTGAACGCAAGCGAGCATTGATATGTCTCCCCCAGGCAGAGATGATTCTCTTCCCCGAGCAAGCGCATCCTGAAGGAACGTCACCCCATCAGCTGAGTCGAGGGCCAAAGCTCATCCCCAGCACCGGGTCACAAGTACAGATTTCGTAGAAATATTCGGGTGCCGAAGCTCGTGTTTCCCCAGTAAAGTCGCCGAAGCAAGATTCTTTCCCCAGCACCGGGTCACAAGTGCAGGTCTCGTAGGAAACTGTTCGTACGCCAAAGTGTGCAGTAACTGATGGTGCCAGACTGAAGTCTCCCGCGGAATTGAAATTCCCCACCAGAGCCGTATTCTCCCCCGAAGTCGGATGATTCCTTCTTCCCCAGCGGAATTAGAACTCCTCATCAGAGTTGTACTCTCCAGCAAAGCAAAATGACTTCTCCTTCCTCATCCGAGTTTGCAGATGTCCAAGAGAGCCGAGTCCTTGGAAGTTGATCAGACCATGATTGGTCTTCCCCAGTGGAGTGTGGAACAGCTGATGCTGTCTCCCCACAGAGTTGTTATCCCCAGAAGAGTAGCCGAGACGGCCACGCAGGGTATTCTCGCGATTGATATCACTTTCTCGTAGAGCTTCGTTCCCCTGCAGCAGATCAACTGAAGTTGTTTTCCATGCAGCAGTCAAAGGAAGATCAATTCCCCAGACAGAGTCCGATTGATATTGGCGTGTCCATGTTCTCCTCAGCAGGATGATTCCTCTATCTGAGTAGTGCTTTTCTCCTTGACAGGAGAATTCCCCTTCGGCATTTATTTTGCTGACGGGATCGCATCATTGTGCATGATTAAATAGCATTTAGCATAAACGCATAGCATTTCCACCGTGTGGGGCATGGCGCCGAAGCATAGGCATCATACGCATGATCTAGGTTATTATCATTCTTGTTTTACAGGTGCTCCACCGAAGGATCAGTTGCTCAGGATGATTCCTGATATTCCCCCCCAACGAGGTCGCTTTCTTAAGATGATTCTTAAAACCCCGGTGTAATTCCCCACAGTCGCTCGCTCAAGATGATTTTTGAGATCCCCAGCGAAATCTTTAGTTCAAGACGATTCTTGAATTCCTCAGCAGAGCCGTTTGCTTAAGATGATTCTTAAGACCTCAGCGCAGCTTCCCGAGTTGTTTGCTTAGGATGATTCTTGAGCTCCCCAGTAGCGTCCCCTGCAAGAGTTGCCCAGGAAGATTCCAGGGATCCCCAACAGAATGTTTGCCCCAGAAAGGTTATCGGTTCAGGATGATTCTTGAAGGTGCCCGACGGAGTTGTTTGTTCAAGATGATTCTTGAAGTCCTTAGCAGCGTGATATGTTGGCTCCAACAGTGATGTCTAGTCTGAAGATTGACTTCGTAAACGCCTGAAGGCGATATCAGAATGTTCCTGTGGATTCAGATTTCCTTGTTGATGAATCAACGTTTGTCTGAAGACAGAGTTCAAGAGTTTGCAGATCCAATTTTTGTATGCAAGGTGATCCGTGGTGGCCTGTAGACCAAGTCAGTTGTCCTGAGGTGATGATTGATTGCGATCGAATGAATAGTGTTTCTTCTGACTGAAGTCGAAGATGTTTCTCCAGCTGAAGCGGAGTTTGCCTGAAGGCAAAGTGTTTGAATCCCCGTAGAGTCATGAATGGCTCAGGATACCACTTCTCTGACTGAAGTCACAAATTTCCCAAGCTGAAGCGAAGGTGCCTGAAGGCAAGGTTATCCCCAAGGTCATGAATGACCAAGGATTCACTTTTTCGGACTGAAGGCCGAATTATATCCCTGACTGAAGTCCCGGATACTCTATAGCAGAGGCGGAGTTGCCTGAAGGCAGATCCATGTATCCTTGAAGGCCAAGGATCATTTTCTTCAGACTGAAGTCGAAGATACCTCCTGCAGAGTTGCCTACAGGCAAGGTTTACATCCTTGAAGGCCAAGGATGCTTATCTTCAGAAATACTTGAAGATCTTTTCTAGCTGAAGCTGGAAGTGGCCAGTGGCCAGGGTTTCATATAGCTTTGATGTTGAAGTTCTACGGTGGGCAGTACGCAGTAGTAATCGGATGTTCGTTATGGTTTCGAGGGAGAATCCCAGATCAGAGTATGCTTGGTTAAGTCTCTCATTCCCAGCAGAGTAGTTTCAAATACGCGAGTGTACCTTTTGTTCCATTTACCAGGGGAACCCCAGGTCAGATTGTGTTTGTTTCCGGCGGCGAGGTTGGATGTTTGTTAGACGGCGAGGTTGAATGTTCGTCTTGACGGCGAGGTCAAACTCTTTAAATCCCCAGCAGAGGTGATGTTTGTACGACGGCGATGTCGAGTGTCTCTCAGAGCAATGTTTGTTTCCGACGGCGATGTCAGATTCAGTTTTCCAGCAGGCGATGTTGGGTATGTCAGATGGTTTAGTCTTCCAGCGGCGATGTTGAGTGTTGTGGTTGTCTGAAGGCAATATCAGGAGAATTTAATGTGGATAACTGACGGTGATGTCAGATCAGTATTTCTCCGCCTAGTTGTTGAGCAGATAGCGTTGCAGTGTTCGAAGGTTTGTCCCCCGCAGAGTATCGTGTGCTCGTGCAGTTGGCAAATTTTCGGGTTTACCGATATTCAATCGTCTCGCACCTTGATTGGCTGAGAGCCGTTCGCTTCTCACCCATCCAGGTTCAAGCCGTTTGAATAGGGGCAGCTGTTGCACCCCAAAATTTGACCAACATTTATTCATCCATCAAATGTTTGAAAGTTGATATCTTCATCAGAAAGTTCAAGAGATCCTCAGAGGAATTGGTTGAAACCAAGGTTGTGTGCTTCATAGCTTGAGAGTTGTGGGAGCTCCTCAGATGATTCTGGGACTTTGAGAATGGACTGGAAGCTTTGAGAAAGTTTATGAAATGTCTTGAAAGCCATCATGAAGCCCAGAGAGGTCATTGTGCAAGGATTCAGAAGATTCAACCATGAATGGTAGAATTAGGGTTTTGACTGGGTCAATCCTAGATCAGCTGAAGATTTGGAGAAGGTTGAGACCTGATCCAAGAGCCATGAGATCATGGAATGAGGTATGGAGATGTTATAAAGATGATTCCTAGACCAACTCATCATGATTGAGGAGTTTGAGAAGTTTTGAGTTAGGGTTTCCAAGGATTGTTAGTGAAAAAACCCTAGTTTGATCCCTATCTTCCAGGCAGTTTTAGCTCACGATGTGATTGATATCTCATCTTCCCCATAACATGAATGTTGTAGAGCTTGTTATTAGCTTTAATTTGAGTGGTATAAGTCCTTGATAGGAGTTGCAGAGCTCAAGTTATGGTTTTGACAAATTACAGGTCATCTGAGGTATGTGAATCTGGGTCCTTGAAAGTCACCCAACTTGCAGACAACTTTTGCCCTAGTAGGATGATTCCTATAATCTCTTGGTCAACATGAGTGTTGAAGATAGTCTTCTTAGATTTCTATAGAGTACTAGAAGTCCTTGATAGGATTTGTGGAACTCAACTTATGGTTTGAACAAGACAGGGGTATTTTGGTCATTTGGAAGTTATAGGTCATTTTAAGCAAAGGCCATATCTCCTATTTCCAAGCCTCAAATGAAAAAACTCAAAACATAAAAGTTGTTCAAAATGGGATTTTAAGCCTAGAAAAGTGGTCATGAGTTGTTGAAAAAGCTTGTAGAAAGGAGTTACAAGATTGGGTAAAAATGACCTAAAAATGACTTATAAGTTAAATGAATCCAAGTTGGAAATTGGTTTGGGAGATCCACAAATCCAAAATAGGTCATCCAATATGTCATTTTGACTCCAAACATCATTTTAAAAACAATGGTTCAAATAGATTTTTGATTTGAAGCTTAAAAATGGAGGTTTCTTTGTAATTTTGATTCTTGCATCATAAGGCAACTTGCAAATCTTCACATAAGGCAAGGCAAGGCTTGTTTTTTTTCACTCGTTCCCTTTCAATATCTCACAAAGGGAGATTTTAAAGCAAAATTGAAATTCTTAAGGCATGAAAGGAGATAATCCAATATGTCATTACAAGAGAAGCTTCATCACTTTCTAGATGATTCTCAAAGTTTCTAGATGAATCTAGACTCTTCCATTGGTCTCTATATATCAGTTTGATCATAATGAAGAAAGGGTTGGTGATGGTTAATGGTGAGTGGTGAGATTAAAGTGCAAAAAGAGTGAAATTCCTCCATTTGCAAAATCGTAACAAACTCTCTTTCTCTTCCATCTTCATTCTTTTCTTCTCCACAAACACACTCTTCTGATCATTGTGAGCATTTGCATACCAAAATTGAGGTGGATCCATGGAGTCTTGAAGGTGCAAGATTAAAGTTGCAAGAAAAGCAAATTGATATCAAACTCAAGATTCAAGCAATATACGTCAAAGTTTTTGCATACAGAACTCAAAGCATTCATCAAGGATCAATATTGGAGAGTAGCAAGCATTGAAGTGAGGTGCAAGTGCCATTACCATCATCATCTTGCAGGTTTGCAAAAGCTTGCGAATTTCATTATTTATGCATTTCTAGATCATGTGGTTAGGATATTTACGACTAGAGACCATAGGTTATCACTCCTGGAAAGTTTGAGCATGTTCTATGGAGTTTGAGATTTTGACATGTTACTTTGAAGAGCAAGAACAAGCTGTGTGTTAGGTTTTAATGATCATATGATAGCATAAAATGATGAGGGTAGCATAAAGAACAAGTCTATACCATTGGAATTAAGCTTCATCGTGATTGATCTCAGAGGAAAATGGTGGAACCCTAATGTTCATGCATTCTGTTAGAGTGGTACAAGAGGTTTCAGGGCAAATTATTGGTACCATCGTGTTCTTGGTGATTAGTGGAGCATCTTTGCTCTTGGAAGTTTTGATTTTCATCGAGGAATCAGAGAGAACGAAGGACTTGAAAATTCGCGCATGAAAGGGAGGACTGAAACCCTAGATGACATTTTGGGGAAGACGAGTGTACCACCGTTGGATCATCCTGGTTTAATTGACTCTTTCACTCCATCGCACGACCATGATTCAATTTCAAAAACGGAGGGAAACATCAAGAGCGAAACGCACCGTTTGAATAAGTGATGAGTTCTGGGCTTAATGAAACTTGTGCTACTCACACCCCCTCGCTTGGCCCAATTCAATTTTAAACTGAAATACACTGCTATTCATACCGTTGTTTTTCCCATTTTCCTTTAATTTTCCTTTTATTTTCTGATGGCAATTGGGCCCAGGCGCGCCATGCTAGGCGCACCCCCCTTCCTGGGCCCATCGTAGAAAGCAACTGAGCGTGTTTGCTGTTCTCACCCCCCATCCCTTTTTATTCATTTCTTTTTATTTTCTCATTTTTAATATTTCTTGCATTTTATAAAATCCATATAAAATTCAAAAATTAATATTTTTTAATGCTTGTTTTTTCTACATGTTCATCATTCTGCCTAGAAAAATATCAATAAATAAAATTGACATTTTATTTCCTTTTAATATTTTTAGTATATTTTCCATGTAAATAGCTTTTTAATTGATTTTAGTTGATACTTAATCTTGTAGAATTTATTTCAGGACCTTCCCTTAGGATTTTTGAGCCATTCTTTTTGGCATAGTTAGATATTGAATCATAGTTCCTATAGAATTTAATTCATGATCTTTAGGTTAAAATTTGATTAGTTTGTTTAGGCTAGCATTAGCATACTCAAATTAGGGTTTTATTCAACACAAGTGGACTTAACAATTTGGTTTTGGGTTTTTAGGTCAAGATTAGAGTATGGGGAATATAGGGTTTAAGGGTAAGTATGTATAGAATCCCCTAGAATTTTACTAGAATATTATATAGTATTTTAGTATTTTTAATTGATTTTTGAATGTATGGTTAGTATGTGTGTTGCTTAAGGGCATAGTTTGTATTGTTTTGCTTTCTTTTCTTCTCCTTTAAGTGTGTGAGCCTTGAAGATTGAGTTGAAGACCTTGTGGATCATCATTGAAGACTTTAAAGACCTTGAAGAGGAGCTTAGCTTAGCTTTTGTTTGTTCTGTTTATAGGATCATAAGTGCATAGGTAGAGCTTTAGATAGAATAATTCCATTCAATAAACAAGGAGTGTCTTGTTCACCTCCTTCCTTCTCCATGATATAAAGTCCCTTAAGGGTATTCACCTCTCTCCTTTGGAGGGATTAGTGACCTTGCCCTATGAGGTAGAACTTTGAGAGAGCCTTTCCTTTTGATGTTAAGTCCTTAATGGCATCCTTTGGAAGTCAGTGAGCACTCTAACATCCTCATCTCATCTTGTTGATTGAATCTTGTTTGCTGGAGCATTTGGGTTGTTGAAGATAAAGAAAGCAATGGAGAGTATTGAAGATTTGATTGAAGATCTAAAAGCCATTGAAGATAGAAGCTGAAGCTTTGAAGAGGATGATTCCTTGGAGATTGTTGAAGTATGAAGACTTTGTGGAGATCAAGTTGACACTTGGGCTAGAAGCTGAAGCTTTGAAGAGGAGGAGTCCTTGAAGATGAAGACTTCATTGAAGATTGGTGAAGAGGATGAATCCCTGAAGACTGCCATTCCAGCTGAGGCTTTCTTCTGTTTTTCTTTTCTGTATTGTGTGTTTTGCTTGATTTGTCTGTTGCATTAGATTAAGTCCATCTAGAATAAGTTCAGTCTAGGAGCATGATTGCATTAGAGGTTGAGTTGCTCCCTCTGCTTGTATTGTTATTGCGTGGCTTTGCTTGCGGGTATTCGGTAGAACCCAACTCCCTTGCCCATGTGGTTTGTTTGCCTGATGGCATATCATTTCTTTTATCTGTATGATTGCAGTTTACTGTTTATTGCTTGATAGCATGTTGTTTATTTTTCAGTATGATTACTATTATTTCATGACTGGCTTGAGGTTGAGACGAGCTTGTGGAGGCTGAAGCCCCACACACATTTCCTCCCTCACTTGCATTGCATGCATTTTACTGTTAAGCTGATGCTTTGTCTGTTTTGGTGTATCATTGACATGATCCCTTAGGACTCTCATTTCCTTTGATAAGGATTTGATGATAGACTTTTAGGTTGAAACCTATGCATGATAACATCTAGGAGTTCCCCGTTCAAACCTCAACCATAGGATGAATCCATGGCATGACAACAGTAGGACTTGATAGTCTCCCTCCTAGTTGGGCCTGTTCTCTTCTCATCTCAAAACAGTTTAAGATACAGTAATCATGAATGATTTCTTTCGTACGTTACGAGCCTTAAGCTATCTGAGAAAGGATTGTGGGAGAGTTTCTTTTCCACAGTCTGGATGTTTAGTATGGTACCCTTTGGGTGACATGCGACGCATTCACTCTCAGGTCATAGTCTCTAGTGCGGTTGAGATCGCAAACACAATAAAAAACACTTCTTTCAAAACAGGAAATAAACCGTAGTTTCCCGAACTACGTGAGCTCTGATCTCTCATACCTGTTGAGAGTATGTAGGCACAAGATGGCGAAGTCTTGGCGAGCTACCTTCCCCCACAATCCTTCGTAGGCCGAACTACGTTAACTCTGATTTCTCATTCTCTGATGAGAATACGTAGGCATAAAGTGCGACGCTTTGCCGAGTCATTTTTCTTTTCTTTTTCAGCCAGCCTTGATAGGTAGATAGATTATAACCAACCCGTCCAAGTAAACAAACAAGCGAGGATCCCGTCGAGTACGACGGACGTGAGGGGTGCTAATACCTTCCCCTTGCGTAACTGACTCCCGAACCCAGACAATGGTTGCGATGACCTTGTCTTACCCTTTTTCGTCAGGTTTTTTCCGATCGTTTCCTTTCCCGCTCTGAGGGATAAATAACGAAAGGTGGCGACTCTTCTGTCATGCCGGCACCTTATTTTCGCGCAAGCGACATCATGCTTCCAAGCTTCATGGATATTCTGTAAGAGCATTACACAAGTTATTTCAGACATCAACAGAACAGGAAACTGTTGTTCATGTTGCAATGTGGTGCCTTGGAGAGTATGGCGACTTATTAATCAATATTGTTGAAATGTTTGACATAGAAGATCCGATAATGGTGATCGAGTCAGATGTTGTGGATGCTGTGGAGCGTGCTTTAAAACATCATGCATCAGATCTTACCACAAAAGAAATGGCTTTGGTTGCCTCATTGAAATTCTCTTCACGATTTCCTTCCTGCGCAGAGAGAATCGGAGAAATAATCATCCAGTGCAAGGGTAGCTTAGAGTTAGAGTTGCCAACATGATGATCTAGCTGTCACTAACAGATAATTGGTAACCCAATGAAAACTCGTAACCTAAAAGCTTTGTCGATCACTAAAGATGGATGGACTTCATTGATCTTAAGCTTGCCTTCCGCACCAAGTATCTATTGGCTGGTGTAACTTCTCCGTTTGTTGTTGGTAATACACTGTCCCTCAAATAGATTTCCTGCCAAATTAACATCATGATTATCCTTCCGTGAACCAATCCACAGTAGCAGCATCGCGCAACACCAGATTTTACACCATTGAATCACCAATTCTTTAGCCTTCATAACCATATCACAAAGCTCCAAAAGTCAAGCTGCAATGCTCCAGGAATTCATTGGCATGGGATTACACAAAGCCTATCTGCAAAACCAGAAATAAAGTTGAGTCAGCCCAAACCGGTAAAGAGTCATTACTCCACTGCAACCACAAAATTCATAATAGAGAGAACAAGATAGTGTCAAAATAAAGTTGAAATAAAGGCCACATCAGCAAGTTCATAACAGTGAAAATCTCAAGAATTCACACAGTAAAAAACAGGGTAAAAAGTAGGTATTTTGTTACCTCACTACAGACAAAACAGATAGGCTTGAGTTTTCTTTATTTCCCACATCATACCACGTTTTGAGAAAGGACAACAGTAGCAGCCAATACAACAGATACCTGCATATAAAAAGGAATTTTGATTAGTGGTAGAGGGGGAAAAAAACCCTAGCCGTCAGTTTCCTTTTTCTCTCATTGCTCTTCTTCTTCGAAGCTCGAAATCACATTGGAGAATTCGAAAACCATAAACCCTTCTCTTCAGTTCCCTCCAACCAAAAAAAATATCTCCCTCAAACCTTCAAACCTTCGACCTCCCCTCACCCTCAAAACGGTGACAACGAACTCTTCATCTTCCCAACCCCTCTATCCTCTCCTTCTTGAAAAAAAAAGAACCACCTTGAAGGGAACCCTAAAAAACTTCATTCCTTTCTCCATCAAGAAAACGGATCACCTTCAAAAACCTCTCGCTCCAATTTGTCTCTGAACCTTCAACCATTCTTCCCATCTTCAACTTTCAGTCCCTAAACCTTCTCCGATCTTCTTCATTTTTTTTCAACAACTACACTCTAACCTTGAACTTCATAAACCTTTCATTACCGTCTTCAAACGGAAAAACCACCTTTCAAATTTCGTTTTCCCTGTTCTTCGTCATAAACAAACCTAAATATAACCTTCCAACAACCGTCGAAACTGCACGCCGTCGTAAAACCAATCCAGCAGCTCAATCAAGACCTCCAACACAACAGCAACAACGACCCAAGTCCCCATTCGAAAATCGCTCAACCATTTTCTCAATCTGAACCGCCAAATCCCCAACCCAAAACCATAACTCCACTAAAACCTAAATCGACTTCAATCTTCTCCTTCAGCAATAAATCCCAAATCAATTTCAATCTCCAAATTCTCACACAAACGCAAACCAGAACAGAAACAAAAACGAGAGAAGAAAAACGAGGAAGCTAGAATCGAAGTACATCGTGAAGAAGGTGGGACGTTTTGACGTTGTTCTTTGTCTTCCGATTTTGGCTTCATCGTGAAGAAGATTTCGTGAATTTGTTTGAACAGATCTGGCCGTTTTCTTTTCATTTTTTTTGTCATCTTTTAGGAATAACATGTATGGTGGACCGGTTTTGGGTTTCGTTGTTTCAGCCCTATTTTTTTGTGTGTGTGTTGTCTGCACTCGTGTCATTCTCGTCATTAGGATGATGGGTCACTTGGCCCAAATGATTCTCATCTCCTATTTTCACCCATGTGTTTCTATTCTCCGCTTTTCATTTATTTCATTTATTTTAAAACTTTTTTAATATTATGTAATTATTACCAGCATATATGTATATATTATTATTATTATATGTATATATTGTTATATATTTTATAGAAATTTTATTTTATCTTAGGTTTCGATATTACATTTCTTTTAGAAGGTTATATATTTATATTGAAGGTCAAATTGTTTTTTGCATTTGTTATTGGACATTTCGTTCCACTTTTGTGTTTTGCGGTCGATGACGATACCCCAAGTTATAATTTTGTCAATTTATTGACGAGTAGTGACAAACCCGAGACCGTTTTCTCTTTAACTTCTTTCATTTTCGATTTTTATCGATTTCTTGCTTATTTTAGTCAATGATGACTTTAATAATTATTATCGGTCAAATTATTGATAGATGATAATTTTAGTCGAGACTATTTCACTTACACTTCAAATTATCTTTTAAAACATTTTCTCGAAAAAAAACTCCAAAAGAGGGAGATTCTTGAAATCTAGCATTTCTTGGACCTTCGAATGAGCAACTCTCGAGACTCGCTCTTGAGTTGTTGTTCATTCAATCTTTTGATTTTCTCAAGCGCTTTCCCAATATCTTTTCTCGATTAAAACTCCGAAAGAAAGAGTCACTTGGAGTCTAGCATTCCTTGTGTCTTGGAGTGAGTAATTCTTGAAGCACGCCTTTGAGTTGTTCTTCACGCAACCTTTCAAATTCAATCATTTTCTAACATTCTCCTAAGTCGAATGCTCGTCCGCATTCGCAACCCATTTCTTTCACAATTCCTCGTGGTCTCGATATTAGGAGCACCCTCAGGGACTGATATCGCTCCTCACAGCCTTAACACCTGACACGTCGTCAAGTTAGCTCCATCTTCCAACAAATCCTCGACACGTCGTCGAGCTACTTCAAAACAACTCCCTTTTGGCCTCGCATGCCATTCTTCTATTCGATCCTTTCACAAACATTCTTAAAATTACGAAAGAGGGATATACTTAGAATCTAGCGTTCTTTGGATATTCAAATGAGTAACTCTCGAGGCACGCCCTCGAGTTGTTATTAATTTATTCTTTCGATTTCAAAACATCCAACTCTTTATCTTCAATTTATTCAGTCAATTTCCGAAAGAACTGAGTTCTTGGAATCCCGCATTCCTTGAATTCTTGAGTGACAAGCTCTTGAGGCACACCCTTGGGTTGCTTGTCAGTCACTCTTTCGTCTCTTTCTCAAACTTCCAACCCATTCAACCTCACCTTTTCGTGGTTGTTACCACGAACTACGGACGCTCTGATTCTTTATTCATTCTTGAATATAAGATACGTAGGCACAAGATTGCGATGATCTTGGCGAGCACACTTCCATTTTTCTCCCCTATTCCACACTTCTATCCCTCTCCATTATTCTGTCCATTCCCTAACCTTTCCCGTAGTCGAACTACGACGCTCTGATTTCTCATTCTCGTCCGAATGAGCATACGTAGGCACAAGGGCCCCAATCCTTGGCGAGCACCCTATTCTCTAACCATCCATCTCCCCTTAGCGCCTTTATCCTGTTAACCTACCAATTCTACCTTTAACAACGAGAAGAAAACAAGTAAACCTAAACAACACTCCCCACAATTACCTTAAGAGGTTCCCGTCGAGTACGACGGACGTGAGGGGTGCTAATACCTTCCCCTCACGTAACCGACTCCCGAACCCGAAACTTGGTTGCGACAGCCCTGTTCCTATCCTTTCGTTTTCAAGAGGTTTTCTCGATATTTTCCTCTCCCGTTTATTCGGGAAAAATAAAGTTCGGTGGCGACTCTGTCGAACCGCAATTTCCGCGCCTTTCGCGCGAGGGTCGTATGTTCGAATGAATTTTTCGAGGTGCGACAGGTGGCGACTCTGCTGGGGATGTATTGCTCCATGCAAAGAGAGAGTCGAGCCTATCTTTTGGTTTGTGAGGAGTGTTTGTTTTTATTTGTTTTCTTTTTATATTTGTTCTCTTATAGAGTTTATTTGTGCTTGTTATCTGGGCCTTTCGGTTCTTGGGATGACGTCATGAGTAAGGCTCTACGCCCGAGCTTTGGTAAAAGCAGAGAGAACACATAGTTTAGAATTGGTAGTCGAGTAGTGTTAGTCTCCGAGGACTTGCTCCTTATGGGCCTAGCATGAAAGCTCCTCCAGAGGAGACCTATTCGTAGATCTCGTCGTAACGCAGCTAGCCTGTTGCACGACTTGATTAATGAAGGGTCTGTGATTCTGGGAACCTTTGTTAGCACCAGTTCCGATATTGGTGGTCGTGTACGCTCCAGGCCACGATCTCGAAGGTTGCTTCGCCCTCCAGCATCTAGTTCGTGAACTAATTGAAAAGAGAATTATATCCTTCGAAGATAATCACCCCAACATAAAGAGTAACCCTCTTCCAAATCATGGTGGAGTCAACGCCATTGCTGAAGAAGGGGAAGGATCAGAAGACAAAAAGTCACTACTGTTGGTGAGATCAAAGTGCCATTAGCAGACCTACACAAACGCCTCGCTCAGGCATGGTCACTCAAGACATCTCACGAAGATTGCAAAGAATGCATGCTGAATCCTAAGGGTTGTGACACTGTGAAAAAGGACATTCGGGCTATGATTGAACAGGGAATGATAGAAATCACCCACCGAAAAAAGGAAGAAGATGTGGCAGTCATCGAACCTGTGTTTAACATACCAGGAGAGCCCAACAAAAGAGCCATATTCAGAGATGATAACAGTAACAAAAACTACAAGAACGTTCGTCCAGTATTTTGCGATGATGCACCCCCGAAATTCGGGAGGGGACATACTAGGTTTGAGCCGAGGGGAGGATCCAAGCCTCACCCAAGAGCCATAACACCAAAACAAGACTATTCATGGTGTGAGGGGATTTTCAAAGAAAAGAAACCAGCAAGTGTGGCCAACATTGCCAGTGGAAGCAAAATGACCCGGAGTGGTCGCGTCTACCAATCTCGAACATATAATGAGACTCCTCCACCAGCAGTTTCTGTTCAGAAAACTTATGTTCCTCAGAAGCCTATTCCAGAGGCAGTCACCGCCAAAGAAGCTTTAGTTAGAGGAAAAGAAAGTCTCAAGAACGATGAAGAAGAATTCTTGAGAATCATTCGACGAAGTGATTATAGGGTAGTGGACCAACTAAACCAAACACCCTCCAAAATCTCGGTCATGGCTTTGCTTTTAAGCTCTCCAGCACACCTCCAGGCATTGTTCAAAATCCTGACGCATGCCCACGTCACTAAAGATATTACAGTGGGGCAGTTTGACTCCGTTGTAGCAAATATCACTGCCTGCAACACTTTGAGCTTTGATGATAACGACCTGACAGCTGAGAAGCGTAAGCACAATCATGCTTTACATGTGTCAGTCAAATGTGAAGAAGATACAATGTCCCGAGTTCTCGTCGACACGGGATCAACACTCAACATAATACCTAAAAGGACTTTGGCCAAGCTGGCATATCAAGGTGCTACCATGAGACCAACTTCTCTTATAGTCAAGGCATTTGACGGATCCAGGAGAACCGTGATAGGAGAAGTTGATCTTCCTATCCTAATTGGACCACAAGTCTTCGAAGTCACCTTCCAGGTGATGGACATAAATCCGGTCTACAGTTTTCTATTGGGAAGAATATGGATTCACACAGTTGGCGCTGTCACTTCCACTCTCCACCAAAAAATGAAGTTTGTTGTGAATGACCAGTTGGTCATTGTCCATGGAGAAGAAGACTTAATGGTGAGCAACTTGTCATCATTCTGATATATTGAGGTTGATGAAGATTCCCTCGAGACGGCCTTCCAAGCACTAGAAATAGCTCACGCTGTTCTAGTTGATGAATCAGACATAACCCGTGGGCCATCGTTTACCTCTGCTCAAAGTATTAAGGCAACACTAAAAGCTGGAGTCCCATTGGGATGGGGAGAGGTCATCGAAGTCAATGCTCGAGCCAAAAATGATCGACAAGGGTTGGGTTACAAACCAACTCCAGAAGGCGAGCCAGAAGAAAGCACCATGAAGAAGAAGTCTTTAAAAGAGATATTCACCAGTGGCGGCGTGCAAGTCAATGCCATTATTGCTGAAGATGAAGATGGTAATCTGGATCATCTAATAACTAGAGGAGGAGCAGCGTTGCGCAATTGGGAGGCTGTGGAAGTTCCCATCTTTTTACCTTTAGAGTAATTAACTCTGCTTGTTAGCTTTATGTTTTTCTTTAAAAAATCCTGGTCTTGCCCAAGGCCTGCGAATTATTTTGTATTGGGCCACTTTGCAAAATTTGAAAATCATTAATGAAAAAAGTGTTTTTGTTAAAACTCTTGCTATTTGTTTTGCGCATCATTTTCACTCTTTTTAAAAGAAAAATGGCAACCTTTTTTTTGAAAAAATAAAAACAACTCTTCATCTGCATGTCTGTGTGTGTGTGCCTAATTGTTCCAAAATAAAACATGCAGAATACCTCCGTCAACCCCAGAATCCTATGATCCTTCGGCTCCTTCTACTAGCGGTTCATTTGTCTTTCAAGCTGAAGAATAGAATGACGAAGAGTTAAAAGTCCCCGAAGAGTTAAAGAGAATGGCTGAATACGAAGATGTTTATCTCCAGCCCCACAAAGAGCAGACTGAAGTCATCCACTTGGGGTCAGAGGAAGAAAGAAAAGAAGTTAAGATTGGGGCATCATTAAGGCCAGAGATCAAAGACAAGCTGATAACAATCCTCAGGGATTTTGTTGACGTATTTGCTTGGTCCTACCAAGATATGCCAGGGTTGGATACTGACATTGTCATGCACAAGCTCCCCCTAAAGCCAGAATGTCCTCCGGTCAAGCAAAAGCTTCGCAGGTCGAGACCAGACATGGCGCTTAAAATCCGAGATGAGGTCAAAAAGCAAATTGATGTCGGCTTTTTAGCAGTATCCAAGTATCTAGAATGGGTGGAAAACATTGTACCTGTCCCGAAGAAGGGTGGCAAGGTCAGGATGTGCGTCGACTACAGGGATTTAAACAAAGCGAGTCCGAAGGACGACTTCCCTCTACCACACATTGATACTTTGGTAGATAATACTGCAAGCTTCGCAGTATTCTCATTTATGGACGAATTTTCTGGTTATAACCAGATAAAAATGGATCCAGATGACATGGAGAAAACAACCTTCATCACACCATGGGGCACCTATTGTTATAAGGTCATGCCTTTTGGTTTGAAGAACGCGGGGACAACGTATCAAAGAGCTATGGTCACACTCTTTCATGATATGATGCATAAAGAAATTGAAGTGTACGTGGACGATATGATCACAAAATCCCAAAGTGAAGAAGACCACTTGGATCATCTGCTGAAGCTGTTCGAAAGACTCCGAAAGTATCAACTGAGATTAAATCCAGCAAAATGCACCTTCGGAGTTCGCTCAGGAAAATTACTTGGCTTCATTGTTAGTCAGCGAGGAATTGAAGTAGACCCCGACAAGGTTAAAGCAATCCAGGAGATGCCAGCTCCCAAAACAGAGAAACAAGTCAGAGGCTTCCTCGGACGTCTGAATTACATCTCCAGATTCATCTCCAATCTGACCCCTATCTGCACACCGATCTTCAAGTTGTTACGAAAAGATCAAACAGTGGTATGGAATGAAAACTGTCAGGCCGCATTTGAGAAAATCAAGCAGTACTTGCAAGAACCTCCAGTGTTGATCCCTCCTGTACCCGGAAGGCCTTTGTTCATGTATATGACAGTACTAGAAGATTCAATGGGCTGTGTCTTAGGCCAGACTGATGAGTCAGGAAAGAAAGAGCACGCAATCTATTATCTAAGCAAGAAGTTCAATGATTGCGAGAGTCGTTACTCTCCCCTGGAAAAAGCCTGTTGTGCTTTAGCATGGGTCGCCAAACGTCTGAGGCAATACATGATTTGTCACACTACAATGCTGATTTCTAAGATGGACCCCATCAAGTACGCCTTTGAAAAGCCAGCTCAAACAGGAAGATTAGCCCGATGGCATATGCTCTTATCAGAGTACGATATCCAATATGTTGCTCAAAATATCAAAGGAAGTGTCTTGTCAGAACACCTCGCAGAGCATCCTATGGAGGATTATCAACCACTCAAATTTGATTTTCCTGATGAAGATGTGATGTATATTCAGCGCACGAAACCAGAGCCTGGTCCGGAAGAAGTTCCTGAACCTGGATCCCGCTGGGAGATGATGTTTGACGGAGCGTCAAACAAAAGTGGACATGGTGTAGGAGCTGTTCTGAAAAATCCGGCTGGAGGGTACACTGCCGTCACAGCCCAACTTTGTTTCTCATGTACAAACAACATAGCAGAGTATGAAGCCTGCATCCTAGGGTTGGAAGCTGCCATTGATCTCCGCATCAAAATCTTGGAAGTAATTGGTGATTCTGCTTTGGTGATATACCAACTCAAAGGAGAATGGGAAACTAGGGATGAAAAATTGATCCCTTACCAGACTCATATCTTGGACACGGCTGAATATTTTGATGAAATTACCTTCAAGCATGTACCAAGAGCAGAAAATCATATTGCCGATGCGCTAGCCATGATGGCATCAATGTGGAAGGTCCAGTTTGTCAATGAGGCACCTCTGATCCGCATCGAAAGGAGGACAGTACCCGCATACGTCATGGCAATAGACGAAGAATCTGATGAGAAGCCATGGTTTCATGATATCAAGAATTTCCTCTAAAATCAAGTGTATCCCGCTGACGCGTCCACAATTGACAAAAGAGCAATACGAAGATTGTCATCTAAATTCTTCATCAGTAATGGTACCTTGTACAAGAGAAATCATGACATGGTCTTACTCCGATGCGTCGATGAAAACGAGGCGAATCTCATAATGACCGGGGTACACGAAGGAACCTTCGGCACCCATGCGAATGGCCACGCCATGGCTAAGAAAATCTTAAGAGCAGGCTACTTCTGGTTAACTTTGGAGACAGACTGCATACTCTTCGCTCGAAAGTTTCATAAATGTCAAGTTTATGCCGATAAAGTGCATGTCCCTCCACATCCTCTCAATGTGATGACATCACCTTGGCCTTTTGCAATATGGGGCATAGATATGATCGGGGCCATAGATCCAAAAGCTTCCAACGACCATCGCTTCATCCTTGTCGCAATCGATTATTTCACCAAATGGGTGGAAGCAGCGTCGTATGCAAATGTGACAAAGCAAGTGATTGCTCGCTTCATCAAAAAGGAGATCGTTTGCCGATATGGTATCCCTAACCAGATCATCACTGACAACGGGTCGAATCTGAACAACAAAACGATGAAGGAACTTTGTGACGATTTCAAGATCAAACATCACAATTCGTCTCCTTACAGACCTAAGATGAATGATGCAGTTGAAGCTGTAAACAAAAACATCAAAAAGATAATACAAAAGATGGTCGTAACTTACAAAGATTGGCACGAGATGCTACCATTTGCTTTGCACGGATACCGAACATCGGTGCGCACTTCGACAGGGGCAACTCCATTTTCCTTAGTGTATGGGATGGACGCTGTGCTACCCATTGAAGTCAAAATACCTTCCTTGAAGATCTTGGAGGAAGCAAAGCTTGATGAAGACGAATGGATAAAAGAAAGATTCGACTCGTTGAACCTCATTGACGAAAAAAGAATGACGGTCATGTGTCACAGTCAAATCTATCAACAAAGGATGATCAGAGCGTTCAACAAAAAGGTTCGTCCCAAAGAGTATAGAGAAGGAGAGCTTGTGCTTAGAAAGATCCTGCCAACTCAAAAGGATATGCGTGGCAAGTGGATGCCCAACTACGACAGCCCTTTCGTTGTAAAGACTGTCTTCTCTAGAGGATCTCTGATTCTCGAAACTATGGATGGCGAACAGCTCAAGTATCCCATCAACTCAGACGCAGTGAGAAAATACCACGCCTGAAACAAAATACCTAGAAAGGAGATTTTAGTGCTTCATCAAGACGAAAGCCCAATGTGTGAAAGCTGGCAGACGCTGGAGCGGAGTTTCGTGCGAGATATCAAAAAAATCAACGCCTGTTATTCTCGTCAGAAGCAGCGAAGCAAGTGAACTGGCAGTCGGAAGGACCAGATTATTATGGGATTCTGTAACCTTTTTCTGTTTTCCATTCTTCAAACTTATAAAGTTCCCAAGGCTTTGCCTTTTGTAAAGTTCTTGTCTATCAATAAAATCATATTTTTGGCCAAATCATTGTTATGATCCACTGTTTTTGTTATGCAATTTCACTTATTTGTTAATAAGAATTTTCATGAAAGCAAAGTGTTTTGAAAAACTTAAAGTCTTGTTTTAAAAAGGAAGCACGATTTGACAAGATGATTGAAAATTCTAGAGGTAATATGATGATATTACACAGTTCTCGAAGTTGTGGAAGTTGTTGTTACCTTTGACCAAGCTAGATGTGTCCGACAGCAATTCTAGCTCTTAAGCTAAGACTTCTTCTCTACAGAATTACGAAGATATTATTAAGAAAAGATCGTTATCTACACCGAAAAGAAAGTGTCGTCCGACTTGAGGCGTTTTGAAACTCAGCGTGACGAGTTCTCTCTTTGTTTTGTTTTCCTTTGTTCCTACGGGTCGGTATGCATCTTACATACAACATCATGCCAGCATACGCATTTGTTTGCATTCCTGGTTTTGGTTGTTACCTTTGAGATCCTTTGGTCGTTACCTTTATCTTTGATTTGTTGTTACAAAAAATCGCTTCAAAGATTGACATCCTGGGATTCCTTATTTTTCTCTAGGGAACTAGTGGTGACTAGCAATATCCAATTTACACAAACAGGGGGTTGTTACCGATTTTCATCTTTGATTTGGTCGTCACCAACAAACAACAAAGACTAGTGGTCACTAGCACACGTTCAGAACTAATTACGTCCGATATCGTGATTCGGTCGTCACTAACCATTTTCCAAACCCAGTTGTTACTGATTCTGTTATAAAGAAAACCAATTGTTATTGGAGTCCCTTTGATTCGGTTTTCACTAATCTGATTAAAAACCTAGTCGTTACTAGTATTACCTGCAAATCCAATGGTTATTGGTACCTTTTGATTCGGTTATTACCAATCTTCTTGAATCTAGTGGTTACTAGTATTACCTTCAGATCCAATTGTTATTGGTGTTTCTTGATCCGGTTATTACCAATCTTTCTAAGTCTAGTGGTCACTAGCCTCATTTGGAAAATCTAGTGGTTACTAGCATTATCCAGAACCAATTGTTATTGGCATACCTGATTTGGTCGTCACCAAATTTCCTTAAAAAGTCCAATGGTTATTGGCATTGCTTAATGCAGATTGTTATCACCGCATTTGTCTGGTTGTCACCAAACTCCTTGAAAATCCAATGGTCATTGGACTCGGTCGTTACCAATTTCTCCAGTTAAGTCTAGTGGTTACTAGCATTATCCAGAACCAATTGTTATTGGTATATCCTGATTTGGTCATCACCAGTCCCCTCTAAATCCAGTGGTTACTGGCGTTGTTTGAAAACTAATCGTTATTAGTGCCGAAAGTTGATTGTTACCATCTTCCCCAGTCAGAGTCCTGTTGTTTTAACAACATTGTTTGGAATTCCCAATTGTAATTGGAACTTTGATTTGGTCGTCATCGTATCCCCAGGAAGTCTGGTAATGTTTAACACTTCTTGGAAACTGTTATTGATTTGGTCGTCACCATATCCCCAGTAAGTCTAGTGGAAACTAGCATCGTTTGAAGCTATTCTGGTCGTCATCAGTCTCCCTAGTTGAAGCTGTTGCTTTTCCAAGCCGAGTCTCAGAGAACTAGTGGATACTAGTTTCCCCGGCGCGTCCGGTCTTGTTTCTAACCTTTTCCTGAAGATCCCATTTGAACTCTTCGTTATAGGAAATTTTCTCATCTGGTTATCCCCAGTGAGATTCGTGTTTTCGTTCTGTCTTTTCCCCGGTGAAGCTTCACTTCCCCAGTGGATTTTGTTCCCCAGCAAAGTTTTCCCCAGTGGGTTTTCTTCCCCAGTGTGGTTTGCATTTCTTCTCTTTCGTTTCACCAGTGAAGAATTGTCTTCTTCCCCGGTGGACTTCCTCATCTGGTTATCCCCAATGAGGTTCATATCTCCTTTCCCCAACGAAGATGCGTCTTCCCTAGTGGAATTTATGTCCCCGGTGTGAAAGATTTCCTTGAACAAGCACCTGTAGTCAAGTCTGAACTATTTTGCCTACTTCGCTTGGAATCTTTCCCCAGTGTGCTGGGTCCCTTGTGAGTGGTTACTCATCATATTGTCGTTCTTTTATATTTGCTCGTGTGTCTGCATCTGTCGTGCTTTCAAGCATCATAAAACATCATTTGCATCGCAGCATTCATCCCTTTGCATATCATCGGATCTAAGGGCCAAAATTTCTGGTTTGCTATATTTAAATACCTTTCACTACGATTCTATGAGGATTGTCATCTCTCATCACCATCTAGTAAAGATATTTAAATAGGGGCATCTGTTGCACCCCAAATTTTGACCCCTTAGATCCTTATCATCATTGTAGGATCATATTCACTTGATTAACTAACCTTAACCCATTTTCAGTTTATCTTTGTTAAGATGCAGATGAATTAGGGTTCCGTACCGTCAAAATCGAAACTTCGAGGGTTTGATCAATCAATGTTTTGGATTGATCCAAATTCAAACAAGGTCAAAGATAATACATTGGACCAAGAATGAGTGCCATTTGAGGTGGTCGCCCGGTGGGATCAAGGTCCATTAAGCTCCTATGGCTTAGTAAAGTCCATCCAAAGAGTTTCAAATCCTCAGGATGTCCGGATCACCAACGGGCGGCTCGGTAGACACCGATCGATCGAACGGTTGACCGAAAAGTCAACTCTTCAACAATAAGGAATTCGACTTCAAGATGTGAATCAAAAATGTTCCTTATATCATATTACACTTCCCCATAAAATTTCATGACCATTGGATCAAGGGTTGAGAAGTAATTGCAAAAATCGGGAATTAGGGTTTCGAAAGGGGCAAGAGCATAACTCCTCAACCACACATCCAATTGAAGTGGTTCAAAGCTCATTAGAAATCTCTTGGCAAATCCTACAAAAGCCTCAAAGTGGTCCATGATCAAAAAATGCATGGAATTGGAGTTATAGCAAAATTTATTTTTGAAGGGGAAATAACTTAGAAAATTTCTAAGTTATTTAACACTTGTAAGTGATTTTTTCAGAACATTGAAGGGTTTTTCAACCTAGTTCCATGAAAGTTGTATAGCTACTTAAGGGATTTCTAAATTATGGTAGAACTCCTCAATATCATGTTTGAGCAGGAAGTTATGCACCATAGAAGTTGGGTCTGCCACACTTAGAACCAATTTGTCAAAACTTCTCAAAATCAGATTTTCACCATATTATCCATTCTCAGCCCTTGGATTGTAATTCAAACTGATAATGTGAGGTGTGGATGAGGAGAAAACCAGAAAATGAGTTGGTTTGATGAGCATTGCAAGTTGATAGCAAGTTGGTATTAAAATAATCATAAAAGGGAGGAAAGAGAAACTTTTCCCCAATGATGAGGTAGCTGCAGCTCCCTATCTCTCTAGCTTCATTTCAAGTCACCTCACTCCTTCAAATCAGCTGGTTTTTGCTTGCATAGAGCCTTGGAACTGATGTGAAGATGGCTGTCACTAGATATGGAAAGATTTTCTTCCAAGACTCCCTCCCAAAATGGAAAAAACCAAATCAGCCCTCACCCTCATTTCTCCTATAAGTAGAGGCCTCCTCTATGAGCTAAAACACACTAGAGCAATATCATAAAACCACAGCTCTCACTCTCCTCTCATTCATCAAGAATCCTAAAGTCTTCAAAATTTCCATTTCCACCAAAAAACTGTCTTGAGCAACACTCTGCTCAAGACCAGTTCCATCCGTTCCAAACCTCTAAGAACCACCCATACAATCTTTAAATGTCATATAGAAGGTGTCCATACCTTTAAACCTTCAAAAACTATCAAATTTCTAAAAGTCAACTTTCACACAGAAAGTTTGACCACAACCACCAAAACTTGCCAAATCTTGGTCTAAGCTTTTTCTTGTTGATCTAACCATCCACACACCTCCCATACATCATATTATAACTGTCTAAGGCATTAAAAACCAGCTGGAAATCCATTAACTCCACCTGTCCTAAAGTTTGGTTTGGTTGCTTCAAGAGGAAGCAAGTCTCACATCATTGCAAAAGAAGGAGCACCTCTGGGTTTCTAAGCTTTTTAGCTTGTTCAAGACTTGACTACAAGAGGTATGTAACATTCACACCCTTTCTTGATCATACATTATCATGTTGTATCATTTTGGTTTGATTTTGGTGAAAATGTACCATTGCTTCCCCACTTTAGTTCTTGGTCATGAACTTTTGTTTCATGATTATGCTACTTGTTTTTTATAGTGTATTTTCATTTGTAAATGATGCATTGGTGACATGTTACCAAATTTGTACTTTGATATCATGAACAACTTGTTTTTTAAAGTTTTGGTTATGTGGTAGTTTTGTGGATCCAATATTTGAAATATTGATGAACTTGCCCTAGGCCTATTAGTTCATTAGTGATACTTGGATAACTTGTAAATTGCTCATAGATCCCCCCTTTCGCCCTTGATCATGTATGAATCAATGTGGCCTTTTGTTCATTATGATATTTTCATGTGTGCTTTTTGTTGTCCCATTTGATTCAATATGTCATTCTTTGATTTAATGAGTTTGTGCATAACTTGAAGTTGTGAACACATTTGCCTATCCATTTCAAGAGTGTGTATGTTGTTGTTATGCTTGAAATCTGCCTAAAGTTCAATTTGACATATCATACCTCAAACTGTTGCATTTGTTCAAAATACCATGAGGTCAATAAGTCATTTTCTGTTTCAAGCATTGTTTACATGATTTGTGTGCATTAAATCTTCATCATATACATTTAAAACTTGTGCATAATCTCAAATTCTCCAACTGTCATAGTTATGGCTGGCTGCATATTTAAGTGTGTTGTTGTATGTCTTGAAGTTTCAATTGCTATTTTCTGCTTGATGAGGTTTGTAACCACTTTCTGAGTTTGGTATCATCTTTTATCATATATGTAACATGTGCATAACTTTGATCCCTTCAAAAACTCACTGCTTTAAAGAAATCACCTGCTGCCACAAATCTTGCCAAGGCAGATTTTTCAATTTTTACCACAGTGCACCAATTTTCATTCTAATGGATACATGCTCTTCTTTGAATTTAAAACACTTTCCTTATTACATTTATGAGGTGTATACTTGTTTTGTTTGATCTATTCATGCCTGATTTCACAATCCTTCAAATTCCACTTTCCATTGCAATGTTATGCTAAAATCTGCCACAACATACCCAAAGTTGTATTTCTGTTTGTATATGCATGATCCTTGAGTTGTAACTCACCCACATGTTTGATCCTAATGAGTGTTGATGATTGGTTTGGTCAATAATTGATTGCTCTCTCATTTCATCTTCCAATTGCATTTTGGGCCAAAATCACCATGAGCATACCAAATTCATGGTTGCTTACAAGATGCATGTTTTCTGAGTTGCAACTCACTCTTTTCCATATTTATGATGTGTATGAGATGTGCAGCTCATGTTGAAATACCAAAGTTTCTCTTGTAGCTTGTTAACTGTTGTTTTATCAGAGATTTCATGACCAGTTGGTAGCAGTCTTGTTGTGTTGGGATTTGTGTTATATGGTGGCCTAACTTGAACTGGATCTGTTCTTATTCTGTACATGGTATACCTTACTGTTCATGTTTGTTTTTTGAAGTTGAATTCATTAATCCACATTGCTTAAATTATCAAAGTTGGACTGTTAATGCTTGCAATGTGTATATAGGGTGTGTGGTCTGTTATCCTACTCTTTTATCTCTTAACAAAAGCTTGATTTGTGTCATGTCCAAAACATGTTGCCTATGCCTCATCAGTACTTTTACTGTTTGGTTCATTGTTTGATTGAAAGTATGTTGCTTATAACCTTGGCTGTTAAAAATCTGGTTGGTGGAGTTTTGCTTGCATTAAGGTCTAACTTTTATTTGCTTCTTAAGCATCATAGAACTTTGACTTTGATGTTTGTGTTAACATTATGTTTGAGAATTAACTGGCTTGGCTTGACAGCATTTACCTAGATCCTTGGTTCTCTGCTAGCTGTTGTTTTTTTTTTAACCCTTGGTTGTTGCTTGTCCACCTACACTACTGTTGCCTATAGTTTTGATTTTGGCTTGAGCACTGTCCTATTCCTTAAAACTTCAATCAATAGTGCAGTTCTAGGATAATTTGCATAATTATAATGACAAATTGGGTTTTTGTCATTAAACTGAAGCTTGTATATTGAGGGCTGTTTTCCAACCAACAATCCTTATGACTAAGTTTCCAACTGGCTGTTTTCAAATGTACCTTGCCACTGTTGGATTTGTGTGTGGGCATGCCATCTTATTTTTAACTTAGAATTATG
Organism: Lathyrus sativus; assembly: GCA_963859935.3. Classification (NCBI taxonomy): domain Eukaryota; kingdom Viridiplantae; phylum Streptophyta; class Magnoliopsida; order Fabales; family Fabaceae; genus Lathyrus; species Lathyrus sativus. Next base: position 811,618,495 of record OZ012735.1, read on the forward strand.
AATCCTTATGGTGAATTACACAATCCTTGATTTAACTTGGTTGTTGACAGTTGGTCATCTGCTAGGGCCTAAGGTTATCACGCTCAATCAACCTTAACATGTCTGTTTTGGAACCCTAGCACTAAACTGTTTTTTTTCACATCCTTGTAACTTGACAATCACTTTGTGAATCAGTATGAAATTGAACCCTTTTCTTTGAGCTTAATGCATGAGTACATATTTCATTTTTATGTGCAAATTGAAATTTGTTTGAACTGATCTTGAGATAAACACATGCTGTATCATCTTTTTGCCAAAAACTGTTTTTGAAGAACATCCAATATGCCAAACTTTGCCTTGATGTTTTGTGCCTGATTTTGAGTATGATCATATTTAGTTTCATGTTTGTGATGTGTATGTATAGATTACATGACCTGTTTTCATCTGGTACACCATTTCAATTCCAAAATGCATTGTTCAAGCTATAATTGCCATCACTATGTCATGTTTTGTTTTGAAAGTAGTAAACCTGTTTTGTTAGCATAAGATTATCATTTAGCACATTTATGGTATGTGTGCATCATTGGCATAGCACAAAATTGCTCATTTTGAACTTTCCATATTGTACCATAGAAACAGTTTGCATCTCATTTCATATTCATGTCATTTTTGCAACTGTTGGACCAATTTTGCTCTACTCAGTTTGTGTTCAACCTTAACTTGTAACATCATCAAAGAGCTTGTTTGTAACCTGTGTGTGATGAATGCTTAACATAAGTATACTCAAAACCTGCCATGGACTTTTTTCTTGCATTTCAAAATGTTTAATTGCAGTTGTTAGACCATTCTCATTTCTGTTTGACTTGCAACTTATCCATAAGCATGGAATCATTTGTGTATATGTTTATAACTTGTTTGTGACACTGGCTTGACATGAATATACTCAAAATCTGTCATGAGTTCCTTATTGCATTTCAAAAAATGTCATGTTGCATCTTGAATTTCAAAACACACAACTGCATCACACATTGTCTCTTGCTTGAAGTTGCGTTGTTTAATTTATGAATGTAAGCATCAACATGTTTAGAGTTGGTAGGTTGTGTGCATGAATGAACTGAACCCCTGCTTGCATCTTTGACAGCCTGCCCACATTAATGCCACTTTTGCAATTCATGAACCATTTTCACTACAGTTTGATTTGTAATTGATCCATGAGCATAGAGTCATTGTTTGACACATTTAAAGTTTGTGTGTGTGATTTGTTTCACTCAAATGTGCACAGAACATGAATTGAATGTCATCATGCATCTCAAAACATCCATTTGCAAGTTCAATCGAATTTTTATTTGAGTACATGATTTTGAAAAATCAACTGTACCATCATGATCCTTGTTCAATTCTACCCAAGATCGATCTAAGGTTTACTAAAAATGGTTAAGAATTGAACAAGTTGACATCAAAACGCATTTTTGCAAACTGCCTTGTTCTTGCTCTTTCATGCTTGCCCAGAGAAATTCACAAAGCACACCATATATACTTATGGGGGTGGCTATATCAACTGATGTATAGCCACCCCAGTGGTAGAAGCATGCGCCTTAAGTCACTCATCTTGTCCATGGTCCTTGGTTCGATCCCCGGTTGGGACACCTTTTTGGCATTTTATTTTAAATAACAAGTTTCATTCTTTTTCTCTATCTTTTCCTTTCCTTGATCACACGCGAGCAGGTGGCCAAGTGGTAAGTCTTGGGTTAGTAAACAAGAGGGCCTGGGTTCAACCCCTCCCATGGCCATTTTTATGTTATTGCTTGTTTTATTTTTATAAAATTCAACAAATTATAACTTTTGCCTGTATCATTTTTGACACGTTCTTTTTGCAATTTTCTCATTGTGATGTATAGTTTTATTTAATGGATTGTAATCTCATATTTGTTTGTTGTTACATTGCTTTTTTGCCCTGCTTGTTAGTAGATCTGTTCCTAGGTTGTTACCGTATGTTTCGATTAAATTTCCTCCATACCATGATTATTTTATCTTGTAAGATTTATTGATACTTGACTTCTTTATGTTTGTTAACATGTTGAGATTTCACTCTCTTGTTGGTTGTTACCATGAGTGTTTATTCCTCCTAAATTATGAGGTTAAACTAATTTACTTGTGTTAGATTGTCATCAAATACATATTGTTGTTACACTTGATATATCTTGAAATTATAACATGTTTACTTTCAAATTGTGATTTGTTAACATGGTTGTCACCATAATCTTGTCTCGTTTATTCCTCCTAAATTATGAGGTTTAAACTGATTTACTTGTGTTTGATTGTCATCTTTTCACATTGTTGTCACATTTACTATGCTTTGAATCTATGACATGCCTACTTTCAAATTGTGATTTGTTCATATGGTTGTTACTTTTATCATGCTTCAAATCTTCGTTAAGATATGCCCCAAATCTTTGTTAAGATGATTGACTATTGGTTGTAACCCTTGATATCATCTGAAGTATATGCTTCCTTGTAATTTGCATACTTACTTGCCTTGATTTTATCTTATCTTGCTCATTTGTAATCTTGCTTTGTTAAGTATTGCTTCCCCAAGTGATGGAAATTTCTAGTTCTCATCCAAGTTTCCTCCCTCTCTCTCCTTCCAAAGGAAAAGCCTATCCCTTGACCTTTGTGTCATTGGTTAGCTCATTTACCCCTCCCTTGACTTTGTGAAGTCATCTTCAATCCTAACTTAGTTAAGTTAGAAAATTTAAACCATTAGACTTTGCTTTAAGTCTAGAAAACTCACCTACACTAGGAGTGTTCTTCAAATAGAACCCTAGGATAGAGTTTGTAAACTCTATGTAAGGATCATAATAATGATTACTTATTCCCCTCTTGAGTGTTATAACATAGATCTAGAGAGTTTTGTTAAACTCTATACAAGCATTGTTATGTTTGTTCCCTTTTGAACCTTGATCATAATCAAGTGTTCTTCATCCCTAGTGAGGTGAACTACGATTGCTCTGATTCTATCCTAGTTAGGATACGTAGGCAGAGGACGCGATGTCTTTGCGAGCAAGCTTAGAAACTATCTTTAGGTTTTAACCTTCACCTTTTACCCAATTCCATCCATAGCAAACATTTACCAAACTTAGCATGCAAACAAACAAAAGGTTCCTGTACAGTACTACAAATGTTTAGGATGTGAAATACCTACCCTATGCATAACCAACCCCCGATCCCCGAATCTCTTAGCGTTGTTGTTACATCGCGCAAAAGGTTCTTTCTTTCTTTAGACCTTTCCTTTGGATAAATTAAAGTCCGGTTGTGAATTTAAGAATTAAGATTCAAGTTAATCAATAGCTTGGTATCACGATTCTCACTGCAACATTAGTCAATTGGGCCGTTCTGGGAGCAGAAGTGGATTGGGCCATGCCTAGCCATTAGGTTAGTCCAAAACAATAGCCCCCTAAGTTGTTGCTTCCGAGCATGGGAGTGATGACTTAAGGATAGTCCGCAATCTGGGAAATGTCGTTGCTAGTCGCAGAGATGGGACCGTGACCTTGTGCCCGAGGGAATCTGTGCCCGGGCATCTATTACACTGCTTTTCATGGAGCTCGAGCCGTATGCTGCATTTAATGCATAATGATGGCTAGGTTAGGGTCATGATGATGCCCCTAGTCACGCGTGCTCGTGCACGTTCCAGGAACTTCCTATAAATAGAGTGAAAAGCTGCTCATTTGCATTTTTCGCTTCTCTTTCTACCTTCGTTCTCTGTCTCTACTTTCTATCATCCACCGTCATCAATCTCCGACCGACCACCCTACCAACACCGGCCAAAGCCATTCGAACCCAGAAAACTCGTCTTCGACCACGTAAGTACACAAATGCCTTGCTTGTTGTATGTTCCATTGATTTTTGCTTCTTAGAATGCATGTGGCTAGGGTCGTAACAGAGTAGTTTAAGGCTGTTTTCCGGTGGCTGTTGGTGGCAGACGGTGGTTTGGCCACTTTCTTCTGCTGCTGGCGTCGTTGGAGCTTAGGACTTATAGACTTTAGGATTTTAGTTAATCCTGATGCTGTAGCGACCTAGGAATGTTCGTCGCCGGTGGAAACCACTGACTTCCGGTGTGCTTATGAGATTTCCGGTGGTTTCCCCTTGGAGATTCTAGGTTTTATGCTAGGGGAATTTTTCCCTGAATGTGTCGGGGTGATTTCCTGGGCATGTCCCAGTTGTTGACTGTGCCATTTGAGTAGGGCTTAGGTCGGGGACGTTGTCCTCGAGCCTTCGCGCGCCCTTTCACTTGACTAGAAGCGGAAGGGTGGATTTGATTCTATCATCGAATTTACTTTTATCCTCTGCTTTTCAGGTAAAGGAGATGTTGCAGGGAGTTGAAGAAGAGACTTTGAGAGATTTTTACGAGGAGAGCTCCTCGGAAGATACTGAGACCGACAATAATTCCACGCCTACCGAAGCTAGGGTAATGCTCTTTCTGAGGACCACTGTCGATGAGTGGCCTATGGACGAATCAATGGAGCACACCTCAGTCTTCGCTTCTTATATTGGGGACATCTTCACGACGGTGGAGGCCGAAGGAGAATGGAATGTCCACTTCCCGAGAGAAAATGATCACATATGCTTGTCGTACGAGGAAAGGTTCCCCATGTACGAGTAATTTTTCAAGGAGATAGGGTTGAGGTTACCCTTTTTAGATTTCCAGAGGGCAATCTTCGTGCATTTGGACTTGGCACCCTCGCAGTTGCATCCGAACTCGAATGCTTTTATGCGTGCGTTCGAGATAGTATGCGAGTACTTGGAGATTGAGGCTACTTTCCCCCTCTTCTTCACCATTTTCCACCTCCAGCGACAAGTATCAAGGAGGAAATTTGGATGGGTCTCTCTGAAGCAGAGGAAAAAGTTGTTTGAACCTTTTTATGAGTCTATAAGGACTTTCAAAGAAAGGTTCTATGTTATTGAGCATGTATGGAGAAGGCCACCGATTCGGCTTTTTTCTGAGAGGTCTCTACGGATGAACACAAGGAAGACTTGGTGGACGAGGATGACAAGATAGTTTTCCGGAGGCTATTCCATTTTCTTTTATGCTGGAGTGGGGCCCATTTTACCCGCTCAACCGACGAGTACATAATCACTCCTCATATGTTGGGGGATGATGATCGGGCCAGCTATGTCAAGCTGGTGGCTTTTGTGGACGGGTTTCTCCCCACCCAGTGTGTGACTCTTGTTGGGAAGATTATCTATGAGAGAAGATGGGGGACCTCAGGTGGAGGCCCAATACATTAACACGAAAGAGCTCGTCGAGTGAAGCACTCGCGCGGGGGCTCTAGAACTCTTGGGTAACCTTTTACTTCGTCTTAGTTTATTTGAGTCATTGTTTCCTTCATATATTGACGTGTCCATTATTTTGTAGGTAATATGTCTTCTGTGCAGGAGCGAATGATGAAGAACGGTCAGGGAAAATGAAGGGAGGTGTGACGACATGGAAAAGTCGTCTCAGCCAGCGAACAACTCCTCCTCAGACAGGTTCGGGGACCTCCTCGTTCACCTCACCTGCTGCCCAATTGTCCCCTCTACCTGTGAGCTTGAGGCTTAAACATTCACGTCCGAATGATATCGTAGACCTCAGCAGGGAGAGAGAAAAAATAGGTTTGAGCTTCCCTCATGCCTGCATAATAGGAGGTTCTTTGAGGGGTCTTCTCTGGCAATTCCTCGGGCAGAGTCCCTAAAGCTCGAGGAAATGGATTGTCTGAGTAAATGGACCATGCTCGTGCAAGACGCTTATGCTCTGATGAGGATCTTGGAGATGGCGGTGGTCTACACTGAGGATGGTTCTCAGCATGAGTCTGAGTTGAAGAAATCTCAGGCTGTGGTGGCGGCCCTGGAAGAGAATGCTAAGAAGTTTCAGGAGGAGCAGGAGAGGTCCATCAAGGAAGCCATGAAGACGTGTTGAGAAGAGATGTCCACAGAGAAGGATGTCTTTGCCGCCAAAAAGAAGGTTGCCAAAGACCTGGTCGAGTAGTTGAAAACCGCTGCTGCCCCTACCGAGGATGAGAATGAGAACGTGAAGAAGTTGACTACTCGGGCGGAGCTGGTCGTGCGTATTACTCATGCCGAGGACGATTGTCTGGCCATTGGTGAGTAAGCCTTTAAAAACACTGTGGATCAGCTGAAGATAGTGAATCCCAGTGTTGAGTTGTCCACTGAGGGCACCAGGTTCCTCTATACTGTTAAAGATGGTCGGATAGTCGTCCCTGAATTTCTTCAAATCAATGAAGAGCACGCGAAGGCGGCCCAGAAGGATCTTCAGCAGATGAAGCAATAAACGTTTTCTTTTGTCTGTACTTTTGGCTTGTGCGCCATGTTTTTTGTAATCTTATTTTTACGGGGCTTGGCCTCTTTGTAATGTAATATGCGCAATCACAGCCCTTGTGGTTGTTTCATGTTAATATTTATTTTCGTGTATGCTTATACTTTGTTTAATTTTTTCTAAGTGTCATACGATGCCCAACGCTCGTTGTATGAGATGTCTTAGTGATTGATTATTATGTTTCGGGGTATGCTCGACAAACGATGTTCGACAGTTAGGGTAACTATTCAAGAGGCCCGGGTAGTTTCTGAGCAGGATAGCAGAGCTCATGTCGCGTTTGTGGCCTGAGATCGTGGCGTGAACTTCCCATTGTGAGTTGAGCGTTCTGCCTTTTATGGTACTTCAGCGACGGCGGGCTCGGCTGAGGGACCACCGTCAGGCATGGGTTTTGTTCCTTCTTGACTAAAACCCTACTTAGATTTATATTGGTGGTGCAGCGCTTGTACCTGGGCGCGTGCCTATGGTCGGTACGTTATGTTTGTCGCATTGGCGAAACATGCCGACAGTAACAGCCTTAACTGTAGTATTGTTTTAGCTTTTCGGTGTTCCATGGTCGAGCGAGTTCTTCCCCATTAAGGTGTTCTAGGTAGTAGGCCTCATTCTCTGTTTTTTTCTCTAACACGTTAGGGTCCTTCCTAGTTCGCGACGAGTTTGCCTTCACGGAATCTTTATGATTCCTTCTTAGGACGAGACTGCCTACTTGGAATTCTCGTCGTATAACTTTGGCATTGTACCTGATTGTGATTTTTTTTTGTTTCAGCGAGGCCTCACGGAAGGCCTCTCTTGATCGGACCTCTTTGACAAGATCGAGCTCCTCTCTCAGTGCCTCGTTGTTTGTTTCCTCGTCCAGGGGCGCTTCGGTCCTCCTGGAAGGCACATGAATTTTGATGGGGATTACAATCTCTGTCCCGTATGCTAGGCAAAAAGGGGTTTCCCCGGTTGAAGAATATGGCGTAGTGCGGTAGGCCCAGAGCATGCTATGAAGCTCCTTGACCAACTGCTTTTTTGTTTCGTCTAGTCTTTGCTTGAGGCCTCGTAGGATTACTCTATATACTACCTCGACTTTCCCATTAGTCTTGCGATGCTCGACAGATGTAAAGTGTTGTTTAGTGCTCAGTTAGGCGACGAACTCCTGGAACTTCTTGTCCGTGAACTGTGTCCCGTTATCAGTAATGATTGCTTGGGGAATACTGAAGCGGGAAAGGATGTTTCACTTGTAGAAACGAAGTATTTTGTTAGCCGTTATTTTGGTTAGAGCCTCCGCTTCTATCCACTTGGTGAATATTCTACGCCTACTATCAGGTACTTCTTCTGGTTCGACCCTACGACAAATAGTCCTAGGATGTCGAGGCTCCACCAGGTGAAGGGCCACAGGAAGGACATTGCTTTGAGTTCATCGGGCGGTGCCAAGTGCATGTCCTCGTGTCGTTGGCACTTGTCGCATTTCTTCATGTGTTCCTTCACGTCATGTTGCATGGTTGGCTAGTAATATCCTGCACGTAGAGCTTTCCTGGCGAGGGATCTCCTCCCGAGGTGCTGGGCATTTATTCCCTCGTGGATCTCGCATAAGATGTGGGTGACCATCTCTTCCTCGACACATTTGAGGAGAGGGATGGAAAACCCTCGCCTGTAAATCCTGCTTTTGACCAGGACGTAGGAGTAGGCTCTGCGCCTTACTATGCGGCCTCCTTGGGGTTGGACGACAGTTTTTCCTTGTCGAGGTAATTGTATATAGGGGTCATCCAGCAATGGTTGTCGCCGACAACGTGCACGTCGAGGGTTGCATACGCTTTCTCAATGCTAGATCGTGGAAGTACTTCCTGGATGACGGATTTGTTCCCCCTTTCTTTTTTGTGCTTGCTAGTTTTGACGAGATGTCTTCCTGAACGTTGTGTTCGTGGAGAACGTGTTTCACTTCCATGGAAGTAAACTTTGTCATCTTTTTTTTACTAAGGTCAAGTATTCAGACAGGTTGTCATTTTTGACCTGGTATTCTCCTCGGACTTGGAGGGCCACGAGCTGAGAATCGATGCATATGACGACTTCTTTTGCCCCCAGACCTACGAGGAAAGCTTCGTATTCATCCTGGTTGTTAGAAGTAGGGAAAAACAACATAAGCGAGACTTCGATGAGGATTCCTTCCTCATTTTCCAGGATGACACCTGTCCCGCTCCCCACCGAGCTAGAAGCTCCATCGACAAACATTGTCCATTTGCACGCACCACAAATGGGGGAATCAGAGAGGGTCATCTCTATGACGAAGTCGGCCAGAATCTGGGCCTTGAAGGCCTTTCTGCTCTCATACTGAATGTCGAATTCAGATAGCTCCAGCGACCATTTGAGCATCCTGTCGCCCATATCTGGACGGCCCAACAGTTGCTTTACGGGCTGGTCCACGTGCACCACGAATGTGTGGGCCAGGAAGTAGTACCTTAGTCTTCTTGCAGCGTTGATAAGGGCTAGGGCTACCTTCTCTATCTGCTGGTACCTCAACTTTTGCCTTTGTAGTTCCTTGCTCGCGAAGTAGATGGGCTTCTGCCCGTATGGTGTTTCACGGATGAGGGTGGTGCTGACAACCTCGATTGCGGCAGCGAGGTAAAGATAAAAGGTTTCCCCGTTATCTAGCCGGGAGAGGACTGATGGCTTTGACAGAGCTTACTTTAGGTGGAGGAGGGGTTTGTTTCATTCCTCCGTCCATTCGAAAGCTGCTCCTTTGTGGAGGAGTTTGAAAAAGGGGAGGGCGTGTTGGGCAGACTTGGCCACGAAGCGGGATAGCGATATGAGCATTCTGTTTAGGGATTGGATGGACTTTTCTGAGTTTGGCATAGAGAACTCGGAGAAGGCTCTTCACTTGTCAGGGTTAGCTTCAATTCCTCTTTTGGTTAGATAGAAACTGAAGAACTTGCCCGCTCACACCCCAAACATGCACTTCTCCGGATTGAAGCGCATCATGTACTTCCTGGTCTTCTTGAAGACCTTCCTCAAGTGGAGCGTGTGCTCGGATTCCTTGTGGGACTTCAAGACCATGTCGTCCATACAGAATTTGAGCATGTCCTTGATTTCTCCTCGGAAGACTTTGTTCATCATCCTTTGGTAGGTAGAACCAACATTTTTCAAGCCGAAGGGCATTACGTTGTAGTAATAGTTGCTCGATTTGGTCATGAAGGTCATGTACCTTTTGTCGCTTTTTGCCATGGATATTTGGTTATAGTCCGAATATGCATCCATGAAAGATAACAATTTAAAATCGGCAGAATTATAACTAGTTTATCTATGTTGGAAAGGGGATATGCTCTTTAGGGAAGGCCCTATTAAGATCGGTATAGTCAATGTACATTCATCATTTTCCATTATTCTTTTTCACGAGTACAACATTGGACAACCAGGTGGTGTACCTGGCTTCCGAGATAAAGTTTGCCTCTAGGAGGTCTTTTACAGCCTGTTCAGTAGCCTCTGTTTTCTCCGGAGACTGCTGTCGTCTATGTTGAGCTACGGCCCTAACGGTGGGATCAGTCGTGAGGTGCTGACAAGCCACATCAGGGTCTAGCCTAGGCATCTCTGTGGCGCTCCAATCGAACAGATATGCATTCTCCCGAAGGAAGGCTCTCAGTTGTTTCCTTGCAAGTTCGGGGAGTCTGGTCCTAATATTCACTCTACGCTGGGGGTCATCGCCGTGCAAGACAAGTTCGAACTCTCCATCCGGAATTGAGTGCATCAGATGGAAAGATTCGCTACTACTGGTAGACGTGGAGGGGCTGCTCAAAGATGGTTGAATCTCTTTCCCCTTCGCCTTTTGAATCCTCTAATCGTCTTCAGAGAAGCGACTATCAAGGTCGATGGAGTCGACACGGGGCAACAAATTTGTCTCTTCTGTGCAGCTGGGTAGAGAAGACTGGCTGGGAGCCTTTAGCCTGGAGGCAATGGTGTTCATCCCCTTGGAGGCTGCTTCGAAACATCTCCTTGTGACTTCAATGTCTCCGTGTATAGTTGCACAAGACCCTTTAAAGTGTAGTATTTCATCTTTAAGTGCATTGTCGAAGGCACGACTACCAATTCGTCTAGAGTTGGCCGCCCGAAGATGCACTGGGATAGCGACGGGAAATCGATGACCAGGAACTGGACCTTGATTGACCTGGCCATTTCAGCGGACCCGAAATTTACGATTAGCTCCACGTAACCCCAGGGCTTCGTCACCGACCCATTGAAACCCTCTGGGCCCTTATGAGCAGAGGGATGTTGGCATTGGGGGATCCACAGAGGAGCTTCTCGCGATAAAAGCAGATGGGAACAGACTCTCCCCAGACCCTTTCGAGGGTGGAGTTCCGGTTCGAGCTGTTGCTGATAAGGTGCTCAAATTTTATTTTGACGAACCCTACCAAGACTTTGTTGAAGCCCCCTCTAGAGATGACCATGGTGGAGGGGAAAATCTCCTACAAGCTGTGCGCAGAAAAATATGGAGGGCCGTTGAACCCCTCGGGGATGTAGAAGTCCTCAGGCCACAAGATGCTCATAGTAACCTGAAGGATAGTTTCTTTAGAGGAAGGTACCTCTTCCTCGAACTTCTTTGACTCCTGGGCGTCTTGCCGATGGGCGTCCTTCCGTTTGGCGAACTGCTTAAAATGTCCTTCCCTGATGAGTATCTCTATGGCATCCTTCAAGTGGATGCAGTCGTCGGTCATATGGTTGTGGCTCTTGTGGAACCAACAATATTTTGACTTATTAGTGTTTGGTTTGGATGGTATCTGCTTTGGGAATTGGACTCCTGCTTGCCAGAATTCTGAGTTGGCACATTCAGAAAGGATCTTTTCTCGAGAGACTATTAGGGGAGTATACTCGTGGAATCGGCCGGAAGGCCCTTTGTTGTCTCGGGGATCTCGGGGATGGTCTCTGTGTCTTCTATCTCCTCGACGGGATGTCGAGGGCTCGTCGGACTTGGCGGATCAGGTACTCTCCCGATGCCTTGAATCTCGGGCAGAACTGGCGGCTTCCTTCTCTTCGTACTAGATGTACACTTGTGCTTTGAGCAGGAAGGCATCCAACATTGTTTGAGGCTGAATACCTACAGCTTTGGAGAATTCAGTGCGGGGACGGAGCCCGCGCTCGAGCAGAAACTTCTTCATGTCATCAGTCGTGGAGACCTGGACAGCTTCCTTATTGAACCTTTCGATGTAGGCTCGCACGAGTTCATCTCTCCCTTGTATGATGGCCTCAAGGGAGGCTTCGGTCTTCGGGTGTCGGCAAGAGGTCGTGATGTGTCTGGAGAGCATTCTCCCTAGTTGCCTCCATGAGGTGATGGAATCATCATGGAGTCTTTTTTACCAGGTCATTGCCCCTTTTCTGAGTGTGGTCAGGAACAATCTTCATTTGATGGCGCCTCGGATACCGCAATAATCGAGTAGCGCATTGATATTTTCGATGTGCTCGTTGAGGTCCGTAGTACCGTCGTATATGCACAGAGAAGAGGGTTTCTATAGCGCATAGCCATAATCTCATGGGACAACGGGCCACGAGGCTCGTCATCAATGATGCTACTGGACCGAGACGGGGAGCGAGTGCCCCGTCTACAGGTAGGGTGAGGATCTCGACAAGGAGATGAGGTTCGTGCTCGACCCTTGGATCTGGGTGGAGGCAAACACTGGGACTCTGCTTGGTGATCTCTTCTGGTCCTCTTGGGTCGCGAGGAATGCTGGTTCCGAAGAGAGATGTAGTCGCGCTTTCTGATGGTATGAGTCTCTGGCTCCTGAGGTGTCCGACGGTTTCTTTCCCACCGAGGAGGAGGACTCCGTGGTCATTGACGCTTTTTCCTCGGCGAATGGGATCTTGGACGACTAGGCTCTTCTAGGGTTCCAATCCTCGCGTTCGGGTTGAGGATTAAGAGGTTGGTCTTGTTGAGAACTTCAAGGAGGGCAGCCATGGGCGGGTCGATGTTGTGCAAAACTTGAACTAGCAGGTGCTTCGAGACGACTGGGACCTCGTTATGATCTACGCGAACAAGGGATGGAGAAGCAGTGGCTCCGTCCCTTTGTCGGAGGATGTCACCCCCAAGAGAGGTGGTTACTCCGTCAGTATCAGTCTTGCTGACATGGAGGAAATCAGAGTTGCGAGCATCATGAGTGTTGTTACGACTGACCATGATTGAAATTTGGAAGAACTATTTTGGTCTCGAATCTACGATGGGAGAAAAGACGGGGATAACAAGTTTCCCACAGACGGCGCCACTGATCTTGACGGCTGATCAGAACCTGAAGTGGGCCAGAGACAATCGTCTGTTATGATGGGTATGAAAGAGAAGAAGGTGATGTACCTGCATGGCACTCCGATCTTAAAATAAGAATCAAGAGAAAGAAGACAAGTACATAATATGTGTGTATCAAGGTGAATATTAAAAACATAACCCTCTCAAATGAGAGGGTTTTAATAGTTCCCCCAGCGCTTGACCACTGGTCCCTAATTTTGGGGCGAGATAACCATTTCCCGAAGAATAGGTAACTACCAGAACTAGTCGTTGGAACTGATAGATGTGCCCATAACTAGACGTTGCTACGGGCAGAGGCGCAGTTTCGGGGACAAGCGTCTTGGTTGTTTCTAGATGGCGGAACCGTGCATGACGGGCAAGTATTGACGAGGAGAAGTGTTGGCCCAGAGGTAAACCGATCAATCTCCCCTGTTCAAGGGACAAAAAGGTAAATGCTCCCCCAATTAGTTGGACTTAGACAATTGGGCCATTCTCAGAGCAGAAATGGATATATATATATATATATAAAGCTAGTAATATTCAAAATAACAATGATAATAATATACAAAAAGTAACAATAATAATAATATAATAAATAATAATGGTAAAAATAGTAAAAACAAGAACAACAACAACAACAACAACAACAACAACAACAACAACAACAACAACAACAACAACAACAACAACAACAACAACAACAACAACAACAACAACAACAACAACAACAACAACAACAATAATAATAATAATAATAATAATAATAATAATAATAATAATAATAATAATAATAATAATAATAATAATAATAATAATAATAATAATAAAGAATGGTTTAGGGGTTAAAAAGGCTGCCCAAACCGCATTCGACATAGAAGCTGCGGGAGGGGAGACACCAAGAAACTTGTTTTTAAGCCAAGACGGACCTACGAGATGGTCTACGAAAGGAGTCATAGACCTATTAAAGACTGGAAATTCGAGAAATAAATTGATGTACTTCAGAAAGGAATTTGGTTTGGTTGTTCTTCGGGAGTAATCAGAGCTAAACTTGTACCTTCGATGGATCTACTTCGATTTTGTCGCAATAGGGCCTCAAGAACGGTCACGTGAAGTTTTTATTCGAAAGTGGCGTTCATCCACAATTGCAAGAGTAAAAAAGGACCTGAAACTAGGAATGATTTATTGGTTTCAGGATGGTGCTTCAACTTGTAAGAAGCCTCTCAAGGGATTGTTAGAGGATGGCCAGAAGGGAGATCTTTCGACCTTCATGCAGCTGGATAGTTAAGGGAACAAATTTCTTGGTCACTTGTATAGAACTTGAACAAAAGACGTAATATGATAACCAAAAATTCTAGAAAGCTATGTGTTCTTGGTCGGAGACTTTATTATTTGCTTTATCATGATTGCTAGAAATGAAGTTCTTGTAAGTAGGGCAGTCGATGGTGAACTCATGTTGGGTTTCTAGGGTTGGTACGAAAGTTGAGCCTAAAGGACTTAAGCCTGTGATAAAGGCTACATCAAACAAGGTCGATGTAAGTTTATAGAGTGCGCCTAAGAAGGGGGTGATTTACGTGTATAAATATTTCTTCGATTTTAGAGATGTCTTTCCTTCGTCCAATTTAAGTTTATGTGATAAAAGCGATACAATATGGAAAAGTAAATAACACAATGATGTATCCTGGTTCCCTTCACAATTCAAGAGTACTCCAGTCCCCTTTCAAAATGAAAGAGATTTCATTATAGTTAGATCCCTATGAACAAGACAACACTTGTATTTTTATAAAAGATCCTAACTAAACCACCAAGAACAATCCTCTAAATTTTTTCAACAAACCCTATAAGAAGAAACAATCCTCCTTCTTATAGTACACACCTAATTCCAAACAAACCTTGGAACTTAAGAAATTTTACAACAATTTCAATAAAATGAATATATGAATATTTGTAGTATAAATAAGACTTAATCAAATGAAATCACAATGAACAATACTCTCTAATGCTCAAGATACATTGATGAATATGATATGAAAAATAATGATTTAGAATGTATCTTTTATGAATATTCCGTTTTGAAAATAGAGATTGTCTACAAAGTTGAAAGAGGTGATTGATAAAAATAACTTTAAAATAAATTTATAGAGATGATAACCACCATTCAAAAACATGGCAGCGGTTGATAGAAAATCAAAATATTTATACTTGAAAAGTTGTAATGTTTGTCATGAGAAGAGATGATGAATGGATGCAATGAAACAAAGCATTTTTCAATCCTGCTACATGACTTGTTAAGTCGGTTAAATCGATACTTGACTTAACAAGTTCATAATTTTTTTAAATCTTAAGTTCCGAATACTGTTTTAGACCGATACAAATTGTGGCGGTGTTTATGTGTAGACCAAACACAGAATGTTTGAAAAAATTAAAAAAATTAAAAAATTGTCTAAGTATTTGAACCAAACTTATGCAACATCTATTGATTTATCCAAGTCAATAGATTATATTTGAAAGTGATTTAACATGGTTCAAACATGAAAAATAAATTTTCTAATGCAAGATAAAAAATAGTTTGAGCACTAAGAAATTTATATGATATGTAATTCATATACCTAAGATAATGGAAATAATTTGAATATGATAAAAGTATGTTAATGATTCTTGAGCACTAAGATATGTATATGTTTATGAAATTCATATACCTTGAATCTTTAAAGACATTAACAATATATCATAAATGGATCCTCTTGAAATCTTCTTTTTTATATGCAAGACCTTCGATCATTTGTCTTCATCAAAATTTGCTTAGAAGCTTGACTTCACATTCTCCCCCTTTTTGATAATGACAAATGTAACACCTCAAATTTAATTGGAATATTTTATTTAAGCTATTTAAATGAGAATATTCCTATTTCGGTGATTTTCGGTGGTTTTGTGGAATATTGGGAATTAAGGGAATTTGGGTAATTTATTTTGAATAATAATATATAATATGAATTTATTAATATTATTATGAATTAAAATAAATATAAGTGAAGTAAGGGCAAATTGGACAATTAAGAGGAGTTAGTGAGAGTATTATGGGAAAAGCCCAATTGTGAGGCTCAAGACTAGGTTTAACAAAAACGAAGTTCTGAAGGAATTAGGATTCATTTGTTAGACCGTGAAAAGTATTGAGGCCAGAGCTCTGAGGAGAAGATTGAAGGTACAAGTTTCGAAAGATTCCCTAAAATATTTGTGAAGGCTTTGATCGACAATTAAGGTATGGAGAGTATTACCTTCATGATTTTCCATGTGTATAACTCAATGTATTTAAGGTCGATTTAAGAGTTTAAGGGATTTGAGGAGAATTATGAGAAAAAGGGATTTTTGGCCTCCGTGGCCTTAATCTATTATGGAGATTTTAACTGTAGTGATTTATTTGGGAAAAGGGAAAATTAGACCTTCATGGCCAAAACTCTGATATGACATTGGTCTAACCCTGTAGGGAAATTTGATAGTGAGGGCTCTGATGATTGTGGTGTAGTGGTAAGTATTCCTGAGAGTTAGAGCGTGGATATGAGCAATAGTGATCTTTGGCCTTTGTGGCCTAAATTCGTTATTGTGAATCTAACTGTAGAATTCATTGAGGAAAAGTAAAGTTAGGCCTTCGTGGCCGAAACCTTGGATTGTTATTTGTCTAACTCGGGAGGGATAAGAGTATTGGATTAGAAGTAATTTTGATGCCTTTGGGGAAATTGTAGGGAAATTTGTGATTTAGGGCATGAATATGATACGGTATATGCCTAATAAACCGTAGGTTTTGTGCCTTTATCACCGTAAGACCTTAGGGATGATTTAGGGGTGTTTGGGGGCATTGGGGAAGTGAATCGTGTGGACATTTGGGTGGATTTAGGTTCTGGTATGTAGCAGAATTTTCTGTCATCGCACTGTTCGCCTAGCGAAGAATGCTTCTCCTAGCAAACGATGTTGTTCCCAGACTCGCCTAGCAAAGAACCTCGCCCCAGACCCGCCTAGTGAGCATGCCGGCGAACGTGTGCAGCGATGCTTTGATGTTCGATATTGTGATTTCTTTGACGAATTAACATGAGTAGGATTGCGAAGTTTAAGTGATTAATAGGAGATAGTATGAGGATTACCGTGAGTATAATTATGAATTAATATGTGATAATATGATGAATTAATATGAGTATGACTGTGAGCGCTATGTGAATTGTACATGATTATATGATGACATGATGTATGTGTCGCTACTGCGAAAAACAACCGGCGGAAAAAACAGAAGAGTCGCCACTTTCGTTATTTATCCCAAAGAGAGGGAAAGGAAACGATCACAAAAACCTAAAGAAAAAAAGGAAAGACAAGGTCATCGCAACCATGTCTGGGTTCGGGAGTCGGTTACGCAAGGGGAAGGTATGAGCACCCCTCACGTCTGTCGTACTCGACGGGATCCACGCTTTGTTTGTCTAGTCTATGGGTGAAAAATAATCTATCTACGGCTGCTAAAGCTATACAGAAAGAACTGACTCGATAGAGCATCACGCTCTATGCCTACGTATTCCCTTGTGCAATGGAAAAGTCAGAGTCAATGTAGTTCGGGAAACTACGGGGGGAATTACTCGCCAAAACATCGCGTCTTGTGCCTACGTACTTTCATCTGGTATGAAAGATCAGAGCAAACATAGTTCGGGCTAACTACGGGACAACAGGGTGTTCTCGATCACACGGGGGTGAGAGAAAAAGTTGACGATACTAGCGTACGCATTCTAGCAGTTAGGTGTATGCTGCTCGACCATTGGAGACTTAGGCGTTACCTGTTTACGGTAGAACAGATGTAGTATGCCAGGGTTTAAAGGTAAGGGGACCTACGGGAACTAGAACTACGGTCTGGTCTCAATTGTGCTAGGGTAAGAGAAAGGGAAGATTAGTCGTCAGCGGGAAAGTCTCGATCGCACAACAGCGAGAGAATAGAGAAGTTAGTTGTTAATATGCTCGCTAGGATATCGCATCCTATGCCTACATATTCTCATCTGGTACGAGAAACCAGAGCAGCTGTAGTTCAGCCAACTACAGGAAACAGTTTCGATTGCACGAGGCAAGAGAAGGGAACTCAATCGCCAGGACGCGAGAGAAAAGGGGAAGTCTCAATCGCCAGGACGCGAGAGAAAGGGGGAAACAGGACGCACATGCAAAGTCCTAAGACGTAGGAACGAATGCGTCGCATATCATCCAATGGACATACGCTAAACATTCTAGACACGTGAGAGGCAGCCACCCACTTACCATTTCCCACGTATCTAAAGCTTACAGCTCACAACGCTCGAAGGTTGAAAAGAAAGAGATGAAAGAAGTGAAATAAAAACAATGTTACCGAACAGAGTGGTTTCGTTGACCCTTGACTTTTGCATGCAAATTCCATTTCCAAGCTCTACTCTTTTATCCTTGATGATGACATTCCGAACCAGAACCAATGTGACGCTGAACCGTCATAATTCGACTTATAAAAGAAGTCAAACCCCAAGAGGTAGCGTATTGATATCCGTGTTAAAGACAAGATAGAGAAATGGTATTGAGAATGATTCTCCGATTAAATCATGTCACACGGCTAGCACAACAGAAAAGCAAAAGAAAATCAGAAGAGAAAGAAAAGATGAGGAGAGAAAAAACGGTCTCGGATCCTACATTAATCCTTAACAAGTGGATTAATAACGCATTACGGAGGTCTCGTCATCGACCTACAAAATACAAATGGTGAGAAAAATCCAATGATAAAATGGAAGTAATAAATCAACTCCAAAATGAAATAAAGTTCTAAAAGAAAATAAATTCTAAAGAAAATATTAAGGAACTGAAAATAAAATAGAATTTAAAATCTATATATTTAATTATATACAATATTCTAAGTAAAATAAAACTATAATATTCTAAAAGAAAAATATAAAATAAACTATTATAATTTTCTAAAAGAAAAACAGTAAAATACATATATTTGTACAAAAGTTTAATGCAAAATAAAATATAAAAATAAAATACAGGGGGGGCAACAGCAGCACAACAGAGGTGCAGCAGGCAAGAGAATTCAGTTGGGCCTTAAAACCCAAATCCACAAACAACATAGAAGACACAAGAGGGGGTGCAAAGTGGAAACACGGGTGGCAGGAAGAATCCAGACGGGTGGGCCTTGAGCCCAACATCCACAAGCAACATAAAAAAAAAGGGTGTATGGGGAACTCGGGGGTATGGTACCGTAAAACACAAATGGGCCGTGAGGCCCACTAACCACTCAAAAAACGGCATCTTCTTCTTCATCTCACTAACCCTAATTTCTCCTACTCCGCCGCCGTTTCGTCAGCTTCTCACGTATCCTCCTATTCACCCTTCCAATCAAAACTTCTTCCAACAAGACTTTAACCAAACTTCTTCCCCTCTCAACTCAGTTTCATTTTCTACGAACATCATCATCACCTACAAAACCAAACAAACAAAAAACAATACAAATACCACAATCCAACTGAACACGCACGGATGTCAAAGACAGTTGATCCAGAAAATCTTCACGAAGACGAAAACGATGATTTGAAAATTGGTGAGTAGTGTTTGAATCTGAAGATGTATTCGTTAGATCTGGTGAAGATTGTTTGGAGGATGAAAGTGAGTTTACAGATCTGAGTTGCATGTGGAGACGGTGAAGGGTCTGTTGAGCGAGAACGATTCGATTGGATGTTTTGCATGTAGATCGTGTGAGGTTCGAATGAGATTTGGAAAAGCGTTTTGGCAATTCGGTGGCATTGTTGATCCGTGTTTGGTTCATGAGTTTGGTTGGAGGTTGAGGTTTATTCATGGTGATTGATGAAAGTTGGTTCGAGATCTATGGATTTTTATGCTAGAAAACAATAATGAATCGTGGTTCGCATGTGGAAGAACACGATTGTTGATTCGTGTGAGATTTTTTGAATTGTTTGCAGGTGAGTTTGATGAAATTTGGGTAGATCTGGAGTTTGGAGGTTAGATCTGGAAAGGTGTTTGAGTGGTGGTGAATGTGTATGAAGTTAGTTCGAATCTGGAAAGTGGTTTGGATATTGTTGAACAGATCTGGGAAATTTCTGGAAGAAACTATGAATATGGATGAATATTCGAAGGATCTGGACGAACATGGATGAATGTCATTGAGTTTTCTAGCGAAATGAGGAATTTCCCAGTGAAGATTCTGGCAAGGATTTTGGCCGTTTGATTTCTCCGGCAATGGTTCTGGCGGTTTACATGCCGGTGGTGAGGTCTTGGGACCGTGTCACCTCATTAATGAGGGTATTTATAGCGCTGACAAGTGTCAGCCTTGGGCCTGCGAAAATTTGCCAAGTGGCCCTGCAGAATCTGGTTAATGACACAATTAATTAACTAAATTAAAAGTAAATGATGACACTTAATGAAACTAATTGAAAATTAAAAACTAATTAAATGGACTGATTAACTAAAACGAAAAATAAAGTTAATTAACACCAATTAATTCAAATTAAACTAACTAACTCAATTAAAGCTAATTAAAATCTAAATTAATAAAAATAAAAGAAAATACTAATATAATCTAGAAAAAATCTAATAAGAAATAAAATTTAAAATAGAAAATATATCCAATAAACTAAATAAAACCTATAGAAAAATAGAAATTAAATTCAAAACCTATCCAAAAAATATGCCAAAAATAGGAAACAACTCTAGAAAAATAGAATAAAATCAGTGAATGATAAAATGCGAGAATACGACAAAATAAACAGTAATAAAAACTGGATACCGAAATACCACCGAAACCAGCAGCGTAGACTGAATCACCGGGTAGAGCGCAAATTCCACAATAAAACTCCGTATCCGAAATGGTTTGAAACGTCTGGAACACGACAGAAAGGGCTGTAATCCCGATTAAATCAATCCAGCTGCAAAAAAAATGCACAATATGCGATATGTAAATGCAAATACTGATGAAGCGAAACATAAGCCAAAACGGGAAACGGTTGGTCAAATTTTGGGGTACAACAGTATGATGATGATTTTTATGATGAGCTATGATGACATGATGTATGATGATGATTATTATGATGAGCTATGATGACATGATGTATGATGATGATTATTATGATGAACTATGATGACATGATGTACAATGATGAATATGATGATGAGCTATGACGTTTGACGATGATGATTATGATGAATGATGATGCACCTATGATGTTATTATGAGGATGATTTGTGACGTATGTATCATGCATTCATGTGCATCCGGACTTCGGTTCAGGACCTCAATTACTTTGGCTTCAATCCCATTGTGTGGATGTGAAGTATTTTGATGTGCTCTGATTCTCTAGTAGAATCGATCTTATTGATGGATATCTATGGAGGGTTGACGGCCCAGTGTCCATCGCACTGTGATGATTGGTACCACATGCATTGAGTCTTGTTGCATTTGCATTTATGAGATGATTGTGAGGAAATTATGATGTTGTGACCTTTAAGGTCCTTGATGAATATGAATGTGTTGAATATGAAAATGACGCCATTTTATATGTTTATTTTCATACATTGATTATTATGAATCGTTTTACTCACCCTGCTTGTTTGAATGTTACCTCCATGTGGGTAACGTGCAAATGACCAGGTTTAGCCGCAGATGCCGATGAGGACTTTTGAAGTTTTGAGTTGTTGGTCTTGGTCAACTTAGAGGGTCTTGCTCTGATAGTGTAACATCGGGTTGGGGTCTTTGAGTTGAGCTATGTTTATTGAGTTATTTTGATTATCTTTCCGTATAAGGAAAACTTTGGATTACGCCTTTGAGTTCCGCTGTCTGTGAGCAATTTTTGATGTCTTTTTGGAAAACTTGTTGTACACGGAGCATTGACTTATTTTGAGATATTAAGAAATGTATGCCCTTTTGAGGTGATTTTTATTGAGTCAAATATTTTACTTTGATGACTTTGAAAAATGTGCCTTTTAATTGTGGGGTAGAATAGGGTGTTACAACAAACATTCATTTTGGTGCTTTGTAATTTTCGAAACACTTCTCCACCTAAGATGTATAACTCCCCCTTTGTATATAAATCTTAGAAATATTTGGAGTTAATCATCTTGATGGATTAATTATACCTTTAAAAGTTTAAGACAAAGAAATACACAAGCACAACATCTTCCCCCCCCCCCCCCCCCTCCTTTGACATTATAAAAAATAAAAAGAGTATAATTCAAAGGAGTATAATAAGATAAGGGGAATGATACAATAAACATAAAAGGGCTTATCTTCTTCACAATGCTATCATATGGAGTCAAAGTTGATATCAAAGTTAATGTTTATTCAAAACATCTTTCGTTCAATGAAATTTTTAGATTTATAATATCATATGGTCTTGTATCTTGAAAGATCATTCTTGATTTGACAATTATAGCAATTGATCTTCAAGTACCTACAAAAACAATTAATAGCACTTTGGTACCTAATATTCTTTGGATACTCTTGGGTTAGATTTCTTTCTCACCCATACTTACTCACCATAAGGAATACCATAATTTATTAGGTAGCAAACATTAGAAGTATGGCCTTTTGCATTACAATAGAAACAAATAGGTTTAAAAACATTATTCCTTTTATTGATATAAAATTTATTTCTATAAGACCTTTTATGATGATTTACAACATGTTCTTTCTTTGATTCTTCATTGATGAATTTGCTAGTACCTTTTACAAATATGGTTTGACTTGTATTAGGATTATCAAAATTAGTAAAGCCAAGCACACATTTATTTTTGAAAATCATTGACTACTTAACACATTTTCTAAACAAATTTGACATTTTTCATATTTCATGATCACTTTGTTTAATTCAACAATTTTAGACTTAAGAGATGAACAATTATTACATGTTGAATTATTTATTAAGTCTAACTCCACTTCTATGTTACTAGCCTCACTTTCTAGATTTAAAATAATTTTCTTTTGATTTGAACATTTTCTATAAAGTTTCAAAAATTCATGATATAATTCATCAAAATCACTTTTTAGTTCAACATATGTAGGTTTATCATCAATTTCATAACCACTAACCTCATATTCTTCATCACTTGACTGGTGTGATGCCATCAATGCCTTGCTTGCATGATCTTCATCCGAAGATGAAATTATTTCATTGTCATCCCATACTACATATGCTTTCTTTGACCTTTTGTCCTTCTTACTCTTGAATTTATTCTTCTTTTGATGTGTAGGTCATTCACTTTTAACATGTCCCTCTTTCTTCACATTCAAAGTATGTAGCCTTCCTTGTTGGTGCTTCCTTTTTAATGATCTCCTTTTTCCTTTCGTTTTTTAAGAAATTTTCAAACATCATGATAAGATCATCATCGCCATCAGTGGATTCCACCTCTTGATTGCTATCATAGAATTTGACTCTTATCTTTAATACAACATCTTTTGAATCTTTTACTTGTACTTCATGTTTCTCCAATCTTTCAAGTTCTAATTCATACTCTTGAAGTTTTCAGAACAAGGAAGTGGACTTCATGGTAGAAATACTCTTCTTTTTTGATATTGCCATCACCTTTGGTTGCCATTCCCTGATCAAAGATATAAGCACTTTAAGATTAAGTTCATCATTAGTAAAAGTATTAGCAATAGCGGTCAAGTGATTGGTCAAGTGCACAAATCTTTTCTGCAAGTCAAGAATTGATTCTCAGGGTTGCATTCTAAATAATTCATACTCTTGAAATAATGTATTCAATCTTAATCTTTTTACTTCAGCGGTTCCTTCATGAGTTACCACTAACGTATCTCATATTTCCTTCACTGTTGTTCTTTGAGAAATACGAAAGAATTCATCCATGCTAAGTGCACTTTGAAGTACGTTGATTGTTTTCTTATCATAGAGGACTTTCTTCTTATCATCTTCATTCCAAGAACTTTATATCTTTGTTACCCAAACACCGTTGGCAACACTTGTACGAACAAACGTGCCATTTTCTACAGCATTCCATATTTCTTATCCTTGTTCTAGGCGTGCCTTTATACGAATTTTCCAAAAATCAAAGTATTCACCACAAAACAATGGAGGCCTGTTATTGCTACCACCATCTCTAAAAATTGGATTTGCTCTTACGTAAGCCATTCTAGATCTTTAGGAAGAAGTTACCAATAATTTGTTGTGATACCAATTGTAAGTTTATATAGTGCGCCTAAGACGGGGGGAAGAGGTGAATTAGGTGTATAAAAATTTCTTCATTTTAGAGATGCCTTTCCTTCGTCCAAATTAATTTTATGTGATGAATGTTGGGATCTAAAAGGGATTTTTCAAAATTTTGATCCTCTTAGCGGAACAATCCCGATGAACAAATCTTGATTAAACCATTAACCACAAATCAAACACAAATAAGGATTTCGAATTACCTCTTGAAGCGTGCTTTAACTTTGATCACGAACAAGGAAAATACCATCATCTCTACAAACTCCCCGCGAGTACAAAGTGGAACACGATGCTAGCCGTTTCTAATTCTGAGAAAATTGACAATTAGGATTGGTAGGGGAAATAGCTCCTCTATTTATAGAGAGCTTCTAAAACCCTAATGCTCTTATTTCAGGCATTTATAAAATAAGCTCAATCTTATTTAATTAAACTATTTTAATTAAATAAAATATTATTATATTTAACTAAACTCTTTGAATTAAACATCAATTAATTTAAATCATATATAATTTAATTAACTGTCAATTCTCATTTATTTAATTAAATCATATTTAATCAAATAAACTATACATGTGCTAATGTATTACACAATTTAAATACTATTAAAACATAATTAAATTAAATCTTATTTAATTTAATCGTCAATTCAACTATCAAAACTCTATGCGTGTGACCCTGTAGGTTCTCGCAACGTTGACAATAATATTAAGTTAACTATTTAATATTATAAACAGTGAGCGGTATCTAGCAACACATCACTGCTACCCAAGTGACGAGAATGTCATGTGATCTAACATAACCTTTATATGATAATGATCATATGTACACTTACCTTTTTGCCCTTATATCTATATTGAATGTGTCACCCTTGTATATTCCAATACTTTATTCCTTGATCTCTGAGTATACTTGATAATAAAAAAATAAGCCTAATATCTGATATCGGCTTATTTCAGCACGACCATGCATTTTACAGTCATACTCTATCAAGTGGCCCACATATATTACTCCTGTATATGTAGGAAGAGTAAATCCCATCTAGGTCACGCATGTCCCTCAACATGAGTTATAAAGTACCCATCAACCATCTTTATGGTCATCCTCTTACAAACAACATTTAATTGGCAATAAAGTATTTGACTCCACATCTAAGGTCCATAGTGGTTTTAGGTCGAAGGGTGATATACATCACTATCACTATGAGAATAACTTGTGACACTTACATAAAAAACTATGCAGTATTCTCATGGTGGGTTAATCCAGTATAAATATTACTCCTAATATTTATACCTATGTGAAGACTTGATATCTCATATCCATAACTTGTGAGATACAGTCATCAGTCTAGTCACATCGTAGTCTTTATGCGTGATTGTTATCCTATATATGACAATAAAGCTTGACTATGAATACTTTAAGAATAATGTCATTATGTTTAATGAGGTCTCACGATTAAGTCGCACCTTACAGGTCTTTAATAGACTAATTATTCTAAGGACTTTATTATGTTATATACAAATAACACAATAAATACAATGCCAAGTAAGTATATATATTAACAAACAATATATATCAAGGTCATGATACGAAAACATATTAAGTCAATTTTGTTTGGCTATTTGGGCTTACTCCAAAAATCTTCCATTAGCACTAGAGCCAACCAAATATAAATTTAACATCTATCTACCCATTGTGTGCATCAAACATCATCTAATCATGATACTTTATTAGGTCATCGTGAACTCTTTCCTACATTGGTTATATACACCTCTTCCAATTTCAACTTTCGATCTTCTATCTAAATAAATAGAAGTGTCAAAATATATACATGGATCTCTAGTGAGATCTAGTTTTTTGAACTTGCAAGATTAACCCATTATCATCGTGAATGAGACCAATAGGATCTGCAATACAAGAAACACAACTTTCTTCCCTAGAATTAGAAAAGTGAGCCAAATCATATATTCGACCTGTGTACTAGAAACGACAATTGTCTGAAGCCTTTTTCAACTTATACAGTTGTCATCCAAGTATAACATTTAATTTATTATGTGATATGAATATATAGCTCATAAATAACATCATTGTAACTCCTTTACAATGATTATTTCCATCTACTCTCATGAAAAGGAACATAGAGTACTTTTAAGATATTCATAAACCTTCTTGATAGTAATCTAGTGATGAATATTTCAATCAGTTTGGTACTAATTATTTATACTCATAGCACATGGTGCATCTAGTGCAATACATATTATGGTGTCCCTTTTCTCATCCAATGAGGTAAGACATTGTCCATTAGACAAAACATTATGCCACACATGCAATGATCTTTAATATGAAATTATGAATATTAGGTGTCTCAACACTTCGTCTGAATATGTATTTGTGCTAGGATTGAGATTCTTCAACTATCTATCTCTATAGATTTTGATTCCTAACCTTTTAGGAAATCTCACCTAAGCATTTCATCAAAACCATTTCCTTAACCATGTCTTACATTGGTGTTATAGGTATTTTATTTTGATGGTCAGTATGTCGCCTACATACTATATTGGATTAATGTAAATACTCCCACTAACCTTCTTATGTGCAGAAGATTAAACTTGACATTTATTAACCCAAGTTTTCACAAAACTTCATTAATAAAATAATCTAATTACAAGAAGTTTTCTTTAATCCATAAATGGATTTAGACAACTTACATACTTTTCTAGTATTTTGTGCCACACGAACCAACTATCTAATAATAACTCCCTTGTTGAATTGGTTCATGTTCCATTCTCATGAAGATATGTATTTATGGTGCTTGAATTTCTTCAAGTTTTACATCACTCCCACCGGCTCCTTTAGACACATATTATCTCTAATGGAAGACTTCAGTTCTAGAAACAAAACATATTTTTCCCATACTGTGTTATAGAATATGTGTCCCTTATTTCCATTGGGATACATCCATAAATACATATTCATCTAGATTGTGATCAATTTTACTTAATAAAACTTACAACTCAAATGATCATAAAGACAAATTAGGTACTTTTACCTCCATATCAAATATGGTTTCTCTATGACTAATTTAAATGAAATTCGTTATGGATAGGAATAATTGTATGAAAAACAATTTATAAAGAAGACTCACAAAGATATAATTGAACTATATTAGATTGAACAATGTCAAACATGATACGATTTAAATGGTCATTATATTCTTTATATAAGTATTTACCACAACAAACAATTTGTATGGTCTTAATACCTTTTTGATTTGTTTCCTTCTACTTCTTTCTTGAACTCTTCTAAAAAGAATTCTAACTCGTGTCACATACACAAATCCATAATTACCGAGTTTGTCAGTAATATAAATGAAGTCAGAGAAACAAATTTCATCTAGCAAATATGTTTCGAGGTCCATATACATCATACATGTATATAATCAAGATATATCAAATATCCTTTCACTTAGTCTATAATTTGAGACATTAGATATATCTTCCAAAATCAAGACTTGCATATATCAAATGATATTAAACCAAATGAATCCAACAATCTATTCTTAGACTTTGAAAATGCATTTCTTACTTATTGGACTAAACATTCATGCTATTGATATACATAAGGTTCAAATCTTATTTGATTAATCCTACATTTGTTATAGATGAGCTTATCAAGATCGTATAACTCACATACACTACTTGATTTAGTATTGAAACCACTATTTAAATAACCATAACAACAGTTGTCCATTATCAAAACATGCACTCCTTATCTTGTCAATACAAAACTTAGAATTATTGTTTATTACTAAATGAAACTTAATAAAAATTATTTGGTTTCATCCCAAGCTCTAATTTAAGTATAATCATAAGCTCTTATAGTCAATGAAACAGATTTCTCCATTCTAGACGTAAGCTGACTCAAACTATAATCAATGTCCTACTTCTTAAAGACTCCTCACATTCTTATAAATTTTAGATCAACATCTAGTATCACATACCCAAGATGTTGAAGTAGACAATTTGATTTTCTAAAACAAATCGTATAAAGAAAAAGTCTTACTTGTTTCTTCTACTTTGACTCTTTTGATAACCATTAACAGTTTTTTTCTTTCAACACATTAAATCACGGTCTTCCTTTAAAACCGTGTTTTCTTCCAAAATTCAAATGAATATAAAATTAATCTCATTCCTTTTATAATTCATATATTTAGCATCACAATCTACTTTCCTTTCTTTTCAACAAAACGAGGTAGATATATTTAAATTTCATTCATAATGAATCTAATCTACATATCTGAGACAATATCAAATAGAACTTGTGACCAAATATTTGGTCTATAAGAAAATCCAAATTTAAATATCAAAACTAGTTTAGATCTATTTAGATTCATAACTTGTATAGGAAAGATCTTGGAAATTTTACATTTCTCACGTCTTGTATATCTTATTTAAAAGAAAATTATTGAGGTTAATGATCATATCATTCTTCGGGGAGACTACAACTATGAGATATGTTATATCTATACATTCGACTTAATCCTTCTCATAAGTATCGTTCTTAGAATCTAGTTATATTCGGTTGTTAGGAATTGGTTGCTTGAGAGCATACAATTATTCTCGTGCTTGAGAACAATTCTCAATTTTTGTACCAACTCAAAAACTTGTTTTTGGTCCTTACATCCTTCATAAGAATATTTCACAGTAAAATATAAAATAAAATGCAAAAGAAATTCTAAATATAAAACGTGTAAAAATATTATATCAAAAGCATTTTAATAAGGACATTTATTAAAATGCTCCCACTATGTTTACTCAAATCAAATGACCCTCAATATTTGATTCGAAAAATATTGTTGGAAGATTTCCTAGTGGGTCGAGATCCATATTTCACTTTGTTTTAAGTCGGCGTAGGAGGATTACACAAAACTCTGTTATTTAGGTAGGAACTCTTTCTAATTATATCTAATACAACTCTCGAATTTTATCAGTCGAGTGAATAACTCTATTTTAATCCATCTTATGGATTATTCTCAACTCTTTCTTCTAAAAATACATAATCCTATTATAATTAGTTTAGTTAAGTCAAACCAAAAAAAAAATTCAGTTGGATATTACATTTATCTCATTGCACCTTATTAATATAAAATATGCACCTCGCATTAGGTGAAACCTACATTATTTGATACTAGTCTTGATGACTGTCAAATTTTGGGAAGCAATTAACTTAATATTTAACTGAAGGAATTTTAATTAAATTTGATCTCACGAGTTAGTGTATCTCATACACTCACATAATTGTGTATTTATATATACGCATATAAACATACATTTCACACATCACATACATAAAATAAAAGTTGGTAATACGATTATGACCACATAAAACGTAAGAGTTAAATAAACTACTTTATTACAATTCTTTGACCCACGAGTAAGCTTCTCAAGCCTCTCTACCAACGTCGTCATTTGATGTTGTCTTCTCTTCAACTCTTGACTCGAATAATTTATAATATTAAAATAAATAAAATAATAATTAAATGACACGACACGCATATCGTATTTAATTACAATAAACCATGACACAAATGCCGTATTTAAATAAAATAAATCACGACACGCAGGTCGTATTTAAAAACAATAAACTCCAAAGTCTAAGGTCATAACCGTATACCAATTTATTTAGTAATAAATAATTAAATAATAAATAATCATAGGTTATCAAATTATAAATATTGAGGCATCAACACTTGATGCTTTTTGCAAACCTTAAAGGCACTACTCTTGCGCCGTCACAAACCCTAATGCATAAGCGTTCATACTATCAAAACGTAATGATAAATTATTCAATATAATTAATCGAAATATCATTACTTCACCATACAAATGTCGAATTCCGAAACAAAATGCACATTGATAATTTAAATGTATAACAATCATTACACTAATTTAATAGACGAAACAAAATAGTATATCAAATACACTAACTTTACATTAGAAATATTTATATCGTATATAAATTTATCAATTATATTTGTATCACTTATAGATGATCAAAGTATCGCTGCTTCACCATACTAATATCAGATTCTGAAGCATAATCAACAACAAACATTCAAATTATACAAACACATAATATTAATATTAAATTTTAAATAATAAACAATTTATTATTATTATTATTATATAATTATTATTATTATTATTATTATTATTATTATTATTATTATTATTATTATTATTATTATTATTATTAATAATAAATCCAATATAATTTCAGCAATAAAATTGAAGAAAAATACAGAGAATGTGGCGTTTTATTTATAGCAATTTCATGCCATTCATAAATATTTTCTATTATATTTATAAGAAAAATTATATTGTTAATTGCATAGTTTCATAAAATTACCCTTATGCAGATATACCACAACATTCACGACATGCAAAAATTAAAATTAAGCAACTTTTATCAATCCTAGCAAATGAACACTTACCGTGCACACATTGTCGCAACTATTACAGCAATTTAAATCAAACAAATCACATGAAAATCGATTGATCAAGTATATCCAAGCAACTATGAATTTATCACCATAAAATATCATAATCCATCAAACAAATTTGAATATAATAACTTAATAAAAACCGAAGCTTTGATACCACTGTTGGGATCTAAGAAGGATTTTTTAAATTTTGATCCTCTTAGCGGAACAATCAGGATGAATAGATCTTGATCAAACCATTAATCACAAATCAAACACAAAAAAGGATTTTGATTTACCTCTTGAAGCGTTCTTTAACTTTGATCACGAATGAGTAAAATACCATCGTCTCTAGAAAGTTCACACGAGTACAAAAGTGGAACGCGGTACTAGCCGTCTCTAGTTTTGAGAAAATTGACAATTAAGATTGGTATGGGAAATAACTCCTCTATTTATAGAGAGCATCTAAAATCCTAATGCTCTTATTTTGTGCCTTTCCAAAATAAGCCCAATCTTATTTAATTGAAATATTTTAATTAAATAAAATATTATTATGTTTAACTAAACTCTTTTAATTAAATATCAATTAATTTAAATCATATTTAACATAATTAGCTGTCAATTATCATTTATTTAATTAAATCATATTTAATAAAATAAACTATACATGTGCTAATGTATTAAACAACTTAAAAACTATTAACACATAATTAAATTAAATCTTATTTAATTTAATCGTCAATTCTACTATCAGTACTCTATACATGCGACCTTGTAGGCTCTCGCAACATTGACAATAATATTATATTAACTATTTAATATTATAAACAGTGAGCGGTATCTAACAACACATCACTGCTACCCAAGTGACGAGAATGTCATGTGATCTGACATAAACTTTCTGTGATAATGATCATATATATAATTATCCTTTTGCCCTTATATCTATATTGAACATAAGACATAGAATTTGTTTTCCTTGTATAGTCTGATATTTTATTCCTTGATCCCTAAGTATACTTGATAATAATAAATAAGTCCAATATCTGATATCGACTTATTTCAGCACGACCATGCATTTTACTATCATACTCTATCAAGGGGCCCACAGATATTACTCACGTATATGTAGGTGGGG
Source organism: Lathyrus sativus (assembly GCA_963859935.3). Taxonomy (NCBI): domain Eukaryota; kingdom Viridiplantae; phylum Streptophyta; class Magnoliopsida; order Fabales; family Fabaceae; genus Lathyrus; species Lathyrus sativus. The sequence continues at coordinate 811,649,908 of OZ012735.1, forward strand.
TAAATCCCATCTAGGTCACTCATGTCCCTCAGCGTGATTTGTAAAGGGCCCATCAAACATCTTTATGGTCATCCTATTACGGGCAATGTTTGATTGACAATAAAGTACTTGGCTCCACATCTAGGATCCATAGTGGTTTCAGGTTGAAGAGTGGTATACATAACTATCAATATAAGAATAACTTATGACACTTACATTACAAACTATGCAGTATTCTCATGGTGGGTTGTCATACCCCAAATTTTGACCCTATATTCCATTATCATTCTAGGTGCATCAAACATATGTTATCTAACTTAACCTTTTTCAAGTTTGGTCTTTATCAAGATGCAGATGAATTAGGGTTTCACACTATCAAAATCAAGGATCCTATGGATTGATCAGTCAAGATGTTGGATTGATCTTCTACAAATAAAATATTCATATCATCAAGAGGCTCATATCTTTCTAAGAACGAGTTTTATTTGAGGTTGTTACCAAAAGAATAAGAGCAGTGCAGCGCAAAACCCTAATTAGGGTTTCTAGTTGAAAAAGTCAACTAAAGTTTTACTTTTGGTTTAAATGATTTTTCAAGGCTTGAATCATGGTTCATGGTACTCCTATGACTTTTTAAAGTCTCCTCAAGAAGTTTGAAAGGCTCAAAGAACCCAAAACACTGAGGATCGACCTTGAAAATTTCGACTGTTCGGTTCGTCTGTCTGGAAAGTCAACTCTTTGACTTTTAGGATTTTGACCCCAAATTGAAGCAAGAGAGTTTTCTAACATCATTTTGTGCCTAAATAGTGAGTTTGGTGTAGATTTAATCAAGGATTGATGGATAACTTGAAAATCAAGAAACTAGGATTCATGAAAAAACCCTAATTTTAAGCCAACTTGAATTGATCATAACTTACTAATCACACATCCAAATGGAGTGGTCCAAATCTTGTTGGAAAGCTCTTGAGAAGTCCTATAAAGTGTCCTATGGGGTTGAGGTCCAAAAATTCATATATTTTAAGTTGTGAGCTCATCAAGTTGTGAATAATTTCAACATTCAGAAATTTTTTCATGTTTCTTGACTTGTAAGTCAAATTTGCAGCCAACTTCAAGGGGATTTTTGAAATAGTTCCCTTTGGAATTTGAACTTTTGTAAAACATGAAACTTGTAGATCATATTTGGGGCTTTTTAAAAAGTACAAAAGTATTTTCTCATCCTTTATGGTTAGGGAGAATCCAAGGAGGCAAGTTGATGGTTTGACATTATTTATAGGTCATGTATGTTGTGTTTGATCACTTGGTTGATGCTAAGTTGGTCAATTTCTGACTGTCACATGGTTCTTGCATAAACTTGTCATTTTTGCCACTTCACATGCCATTTTTTGTTTGAGCTTGTCTATTAATGTATGATGCTTGTAATAACTCTCTATATGTCACATATGATGTGTTTGAATCATTGATCGATGCTTAAAACATATGTATTGGACTGTCACTTTGCTTTTGCACATAACTTGCCATTTTCAATGATGTATTTGAGTTTTCCACACAGTGCATGATCTAAATAAACCACCGCCACCATTGGATTCCTTATGAAGAAATACACAATTTGCTTTTTTGTTTCACTCAATTTCATTAAGTTTTGAGCAAGTTATGGTCCTTCTTGTAAACCTGCCTAGCCTAGGTTCTTGCCTTGCCTTGCTTTTGTCCTAGTTGCCCAAGTTTTTCTAGTTTTCAAATGTGCATAAATTCCTTGATTTTTATCATTTTGATGTCACTCGTTTTGAATTTTACTTCTTACTATGTCTAGTTTCAATGTGTGAAAAAAGAATTCAAGAATTATTATTTTTGAAACACTTTGGTCCACTTGAATGACATGGCCTTTTTAGGGGTTTTCCTTGGTTTTCATGAATTTTCTTGACATGGTACTTGATTTTTCTTGTAAAATTGATCTTGTATCAATCATTTTTGAATTTCTAACATTTTTATATGTTTTAAAACATTTGGCTCTTTTCTTTACCATGATTATACTTGGAAAGTATGCTTTGAAACTTTTTTGTGAATCTTGACTTGCTTCTTGATGTTGTAACCTCATGACCTCGATCCCTCACCCTCATCTTACTTGTTTATGTGTCTTTTTAGAACCATAAAATGTTTAGGTTTGTTTCTTTCCTTGGTTTTTACCATGATTTTTGTTCATCTTTCCCTCTGTGAAGTTTGAATCCATGCTTGAACTGTTGTTACTTTCCTTTCCTATCCATGATTGATTGTCATCAACATGTCTAGAATATGTTTGAATGTTATTAAATTTGTCTTTGTTTGATTCATATACCATGTTTGATTCAAGTTGTAACTTTTTTGCATGAAGTTTGTTTGAATACCATTGATGAAAATGTTGTTACACATACTTCATACTTGCCCATGTTGGTTGTTACCTTCTTACATAACTTGTTTCACCATAAATCACATGTTGTTGTCACACATGTCACATTTTTTTTCAAGTTTTTTGGATTGTTACCTCCACTTGACTTATATCCATGCTTGAATGTTGTCATGATTTGTGCATATTGATCTTGAACCTTGCCATGATAAGTAATGTTTTGACTTATGCATGATTCACTTATGCTTGTGATGTTTGGTCTTGTAAGAACCTTATTAATATCCCCTTTTAGATGTTGTTACATATATGTTTACCTTTGGTTGTAACCATTTGGTTTGATCCTTTCATTGTTAAGTACTTGGTTGTAACCTTGTTTTTTTTATTAATGTTGTCACATACCTGCTTTACTTTATTGGTTGTTACCATGACTTTATATCTCCATCATGTTTGAATGAATGCATATGTGTGCTTAGGTTTTGTTAAGTTTTCCCCAAGTGATGTAGCTTGTTAGCTCTCATCTAGTTGCCTTGTTATCCCTGGTTCCAAAGGAAAGTTTCTCTATTGACTTCACTGTCATAGATAGCTCATTACCCGTCCCTTTGACTTGGTTAAGTCATTAGGTCCTTTAACTTAATTAAGTTAGAACCTATATCGATTAGACTTTGATTTAAGTCTAAATACCTACCCCTTGTTAGGAGTATCCTTCAATTTGAACTTTAAGATAAAGTTTGTTAACTCTATGTAAGGATCATTATCATGATTACTTACTCCCCTCTCGGCTTTTGTCAAAGTCAATCCCCTTAAGTGTTAAACTTAGATCTAGAGAGTTTTGCCAAACTCTATACAAACATTGTAATGGTTGTTACCCCTTGGAGTCTTGACCATAGTCAAGTGTTCCCCAACCTTAGTTAGGAGAACTACGGTTGCTCTGATTCTATCCTAGTAAGGATACATAGGCATAAGATGTGATATCTTTTCTAGCAAATTTAGAACTATCCTTAGGTCTTTACCTTAAACTTTACCTTAGACTTGATTACATGACACTAGCAAGCAATAACTTAGATAAACTAGCATACATATACATAAAAGGTTCATGTAGAGTACTATAAATGTTTAGGATGTGAATAACTACCCTAGGCATAACCAACCCACGACCCCTGAAACTCTAGTGTTGTTGTTACATCGCGCAAAAGGTTTTTCTTTCTTTAACCTTTCCTTTGGATAAATCAAAGCTCGGTGGTGAATTTCAATGAATTAAGATTCAGGTTAATCAATAGCTTGATATCCGATTCTAACCACAATAGAAATGGCGACTTCATTAGGAATATTGTTTCAGCTTGAGGGTTTAGCACACTTTGTGTGCTTGTATGCTATATCTCTGTATGTTTGCCTATACATGTATATTTGTGAATATATAAATGTTTTGTTTTCATTAGATCATCTGGGTGATATCTTGAGTCGTGAGATAAGTCCTAACCCGAACTTGAGTGAACATATTGTAACGCCCCGATCTTGAATTTCCCATTATTTTGTTGAGTCTTTTAATTTATTTGGTTAATTGTTATGTTATTGTGGAACTATGTGATAATGTGTTATGTGTGTATGTTGTAGTATTTTATTATTTGGAGAGTTTTGGGAATTAATTAGAGGGTGTTTTAGATAATCCTTGATTAGTAGTTATTTTGAGAGAAATAGAGTAGAAATAATATAAGTGGAAAAGAGAAAGAATAGAGAGAATAGAAACCAAGAGGAAAGAAAAAGAAGATAAAGAAAGGAAGAGAAGAGAAAAGAGGAGAAAAACCTAGAATCATCAAGAATCCACTTCTAAGCTTTCGATTGATTGAGTAAGGGTGTGAAACTTTATTATTCTTGCACTGTGTATGATTATGTGTGTTCTTGTTGGTTTTGTTTTGGATTGGGGAGAGTTTTGCTCATTTTTCATTTTAGGGCATAATGAGTTTAATTGGTAGAACGGATGTTTTATCGGGTAGAATCTGATGTAAGTGATGTAGAATAGTAAGGGTGTGATAAATTAAGGCTATTGGAACTGATTTGATAAGAATCGGTCGGTTTTGGAGAGGTTGGGAAATTCTGAACAGTGAGGAATTTTGGGTTCGCAGACACTCGCTAGTTGTTCGCTATGCGAGCTGGTCGCGAACGTTCTCTAAGCGAGCAGTAGCGAATAGGTAGTGAATGGTCCCAGACTTGGACATAATGCATGTTGTGGTGTTCGCTGGTAGCGAAGGTTCGCTAGGGGTTCGCTAAGCTTGTTCGCTAGGCGAACAAGTAGCGAATACTCGCTAGGAGTTCGCTGAGCGAGAAGGTGGCAAACATGGCATGTTGTGTTTTCGTTAATGTTTCCATCCGAGGTCGGGTTTTCGACTTATCTTTGATTATTTTCTTGCTCGAGGCATCGATCATGCTGAGTTATATTGTGATGTGGGTAGTCGTATGGCGTGAATCCTAGATTGTGAATTGTGGAATATGTATGTGGCTGTTTGGCAATTTTGTGCAATTGTTCAAATTAAATAGAATTGCATGGTGATATTGATGGGAATTTGCATGTTGTTTATACTTTTATAATATGAAGAATGCATGAATATGTTTGTAAACATGTGTGCATTTTAAGAGTGTATTGAGTCGTGTTGCATGTGTAGCATCATGATGGCATTCTTGTGTGTCTGATCCCGCGTAGCGTCTGCAGAAACCTCGTATGCCCTTGTGGGGTGCGAGCAATGGTTTAGTTACTTTGATCGCTAGGAGGATCTGCAGAAACGATCGTGCGCCCTTGTGGAGTGTGAGCGATGGTTTATTTTGATTCCGTGAAGAATCTGCAGAACAGTTGTGTGCCCTTGTGGGGTGTGAGCAACCCTGAAACATCGTGTGCCCATGTGGGGTGTGAGCGATGGTTGAACATCGTAGGCCCGACGGGGAGTTACTTCGGTAACGAGCGATGGTTCCATTTTGGTTCTTCAATTGAACCTGTTGAACGAGTCGGTACCGCATTTGCATCTGTATAGAGTCGTGAGTCGGTCTCTATGAGTTGCATTATCATCTTTATATGATGTTTTGGTGAATTGAACATAATTGTAAATGTTTAAGTGAATGCTATGAATTGTGACACATGGATTGGTGAGTGTGATTGATTATGTACATGTACATTGTGATGTATTGTAACGAGTTGTGGTGAGAAATGTGTATTGCAAGTATGTTATAATTGTGTTTTATGATGTATATAATTTTATGCATTGTTTGTTATGATAATGTTTCTCACCCTTTTGCTGTTTTATAATGCTCTATGAGGCATTGCAGAGTAGGATGTTGGAGGTCTTTTGTGAAGCGAGTCTTCATTTCTTTTGGTCAGATGGCTCTGATATGTAACACTTGGTAGTTAGGAATTGTTTTGATTCTTTTGTGATACATCTGTGTATGTATTTGCTGCTGAATGTTTTGTAAACTTAACTGATGAATTGAATTAATCTGAATGATGTATATGATGCTTATGTCAATGAAGTTATTTCAATGTTTAGATGTTTCCGCTTTATTCTAAATGTTGATATGTGGGTTTTAAGTGATATGCTTTGTTTTTAGTTGAGATTTACCCCTTTTGTTACATATCTTTATGAGCATGTATTATTTATGTTTCGTTTCGATGATAATGTGATGCGCCTCTTTTATACCATGTTATAATTATACTCTGATGGAATTTTCATTAAGTGCGTAATTGATTTAATTTATTTGGGGGTATAGAAAATGGGTGTTACATTAAGTGGTATCAGAGCCAGTGTTGAGTCAGTTGTGTCTATCTTCTTGTTGTGTTGGTTAAATGGTTGTTTAACCTTGTTGTTATTTTTGGGAATCCTCAGAATATGGTTGGTCGTAATGACACTACTATGGCTGCGGCATTGGAGGCTATGGAAAGGGCGGTGCAAGGTGCACCGAATGTGAATGCGAATGATGAGTTTAGAAAGAATCAGCCACCTGTATTCAAAGGAAGGTTTGATCCTGACGGTGCTCAGATCTGGTTGAAGGAGGTTGAGAGAATATTTAGAGTTATGAACTGTGCTGAAGGAAACAAGGTGAGACTTGGGACTCATATGTTGAGGGAAATGGCTGATGATTGGTGGGTTAGTATGAGACAAGTTCTTGAGGTGGATGACGAAGAAATTACTTGGGATTTGTTTTGCACTAAATTTTTTAGGAAGTACTATCCTGAGAGTGTGAAGGGTAAGAAGGAAATGGAATTTCTTGAGTTGAAACAAGGCAACATGTCTGTGGTAGATTACACGACTAAGTTTGTAGAGTTAGTGCAGTTTCATCTTTATTATGCAGCTGTTACGGCAGAGTTCTCTAAGTGCATTAAGTATGAGAATGGCTTGCGTCTGGAGATAAAACAAGCGGTGGGTTACCAGAGGATACGAAGATTTTCGGACTTGACCGAATGTTGTAGGATTTTTTAAGAGGATAGTAGAGCTCGTTCTACTCACTACAAGAGTTTGAGTGAGAAGAAAGGCAAGCAACAAGTGAAGAGTTGACCTTATGTGACGCCTGTTGATAAGGGCAAGTATATGGGAAACTTTGATAGGAAATCGGAAGGTGGAAGTTCGGGTGCAGTCAAATGTTACAAGTGTGGCGTGATGGGCCACAAATCTTTTGAGTATGGGAAGTCTACGGAAAAGTGTGCTACTTGTAGAAGTTTTGGACATACCACTTCTGAGTGTAGAAGGAATGTCGTAAAGTGTTTTAACTGTGGAGAAGTTGGTCATATTAGCACCAAGTGTACCAAACCAAAGCAAGCTCAGTCGGGTGGAAAAGTATTTGCATTAGCCGGTTCATACACTACTAATGCGGATCGCTTGATTAAAGGTACGTGCTTTATTAATAATATGCCTTTAGTTGCTATTATTGATACTGGAGTGACTCATTCGTTCATTTCTCTTGAATGTGCTAAGTGTTTGGGTTTGCGAATGGTTTCTTTGAGTGGTGGCATGGTTATTGAGACTCCTGCTTCAGGGTCGGTAACTACTTCTTTGGTGTGCGTAAGTTGTCCCTTGACCATGTATGGTAAAGACTTTCTTATGGATTTGGTGTGTTTGTCGTTGGAAGGCTTGGATGTGATTTTGGGTATGAATTGGTTGCAATTTAATAGAGTTCATTTAGATTGCTATCATAAGTTGGTAAGGTTTCCTTCTTTGGAAGATGATGAAAGTGAGAGTTTTCTATCCACTAAAGAGTTGAAGAAACTTTTGGCGGACGAAGCGCAGTTGTTTGGTTTATTTGCATCATTGTCGGTAGAGGACAAGGTTGGACTCGATATGTTTCCGATAGTGTGTGAATTTCCAGAAGTGTTTCCAGAGGATGTTACAGATGTACCGTCGGAAAGGGAAGTTGAATTTTCTATTGATCTAATTCCGGTTACTAGACCAATTTCGATGGCACCGTATCGTATGTCAGCATCAGAATTGGTAGAGTTGAAGGAGCAGTTGAATGAATTGTTAGAAAAGAGATTTGTTAGACCAAGTGTTTCTCCTTGGGGTGCACCGGTGTTATTAGTAAAGAAAAAGGATGGAAGTATGCGGTTATGTATTGATTATCGACAATTGAACAAAGTGACAATTAAGAATAAGTATCCGCTTCCTAGAATTGGTGATTTGATGGACCAATTGGTTGGAGCACGAGTTTTTAGCAAGATTGATCTAAGATCAGGTTATCACCAGATTCGTGTGAAGGAAGGAGATGTTCAAAAGACGGATTTTAGGACACGGTATGGACATTACGAATATTTAGTGATTCTATTCGGAGTTTCTAATGCGCCAGGTGTGTTTATGGAGTACATGAATCGTATTTTTCATGAGCAGTTGGATCGTTTTGTGATTGTGTTTATTGACGACATTTTGATTTATTCTAAGTCTCAAGAAGAGCATGAGGAACATTTAAGAATTGTGTTACAGATTTTGAGGGAGAAACAATTGTATGCCAAGTTGTTGAAGTGTGAATTTTGGTTGTCAGAAGTGAGCTTCCTTGGACATGTTATTTCAGGTAATGGTATTAGTGTTGATCCATCTAAGATTGATGCGGTAATGCAATGGGAGACACCTAGAACAGTTACGGAGATTCAAAGCTTCTTAGGCTTGGCAGGTTATTACCGGAGGTTTATTGAAGGATTTTCGAAGTTGGCACTTCCGTTAACGCAGTTAACTTGTAAGGGAAAGACTTTTATTTGGGATGTTGATTGTGAGAAGAGTTTTATGGAGTTAAGGAGAAGATTGACAACAACGCCGATCTTGATTTTGCCAAATCCTACTGAACCTTTTGCGGTATATTTTGATGCTTCTTTGACTAGTTTGGGTGGTGTTTTGATGCAAGATGGGAAGGTTGTGGCTTATGCTTCTAGGCAGTTAAGAATGCACGAAAAGAATCACCCTACTCATGATTTAGAATTAGCGGTCGTGGTCTTTGTGTTAAAAATTTGGAGGCATTATCTTTATGGTGCAAGGTTTGAGGTTTTTAGTGACCACAATAGTTTGAAGTACTTATTCGATCAGAAGGAATTGAATATGAGGCAAAGAAGATGGCTAGAGCTTTTGAAGGACTGTGATTTTGGATTAAATTATCATCCGGGTAAGGCAAATGTGGTGGCCGATGCCTTAAGTCGGAAGTCTTTGCATGTGTCCGCAATGATGGTAAAGGAATGAATTATTGGAGAATTTCAGAGATTTGAGTTTGGTTTGTGATATGACGTCGAGGAGTGTGAGACTTGGTATGCTTCATATCACGAATGACTTTCTTGCAACCGTTTGCGAAAGGCAAAAGTTGGATTTGAAGTTTGTTGACTTGATGACAAAAGAGAATGGAGATTTAAAGGTGGATGATTTTGGAGTTTTGAGATTTCGTGGTCGTATTTGTATTCCTGATGATGCGGAATTGAAAAGAATGATATTGGAGGAAGGACACCGTAGTGATTTGAGTATTCATCCGGGAGCAAATAAGATGTACCAAGACTTGAAGAAGATCTTTTGGTGGTCTGGGTTGAAGAGAGATGTGGCTCAGTTTGTGTATGTGTGTTTGACTTGTCAGAAGTCTAAAGTGGAACATCAGAAACCTATTGGATTAATGCAACCGTTGGATATCCCAGAGTGGAAATGGGATGGTATCTCGATGGATTTTGTTACGAGGTTGCCGAATACGCAGAGAGGTCATAATGTAATTTGGGTGATTGTTGACAGGCTTACTAAATCTGCTCACTTTATTCCGATTGATATTAGTTATCCTTTGGAGAAGTTAGCTGAGATCTATGTTTGGGTGATTGTAAAGTTGCATGGAGTTCCCAAGAGCACTGTATCGGATAGGGATCCAAGGTTTACTTCAAGGTTTTGGGAAAGTTTGCAAAAGGCTTTGGGTTCACAGTTGAGATTGAGTTCGGCTTATCATCCGCAAACAGATGGTTAAACCGAAAGGACAATTCAATCATTGGAGGATTTGTTACGAGCTTGTGTGCTAGAGCAAGGTGGTATGTGGGATAGTTATTTAGCATTGATTGAATTCACCTATAATAACAACTTTCATTCGAGTATCGGTATGGCTCCATTTGAAGCTTTGTATGGTCGAAAATGTCGAACACCTTTGTGTTGGCATGAGACTGGTGAGAGGTCGGTAGTTGGATCGGAGTTGGTACAGCAGACGACGGAGAAGGTGAGGTTGATTCGAGAAAAGATGAGAGCTTCTCAGAGTAAGCAGAAAAGTTATCATGATAAGAGAATGAAGGATCTTGAATTTTAAGAGGGCGACCATGTGTTTTTGAGAGTTACGTCGGTTACGGGTGTGGGTCATGCTTTGAAGTCGAGGAAGTTGACGTCTCGTTTCATCGGTCTGTATCAGATTATTGCACAAGTTAGTTATGTGGCTTATCGTGTGGCGTTGCCTCCGAATCTTTCGAATTTGCATGATGTGTTTCATGTTTCGCAACTTCGGAAGTATGTTCCGGATCCGTACATGTTATCCCTATGGACGAGGTTGACGTAAGAGACAACCTTACAGTGGAAGCTTTGCCGACTAGAATTTTGGACCGTGAGATTAAGAAGTTAAGAGGCAAGGATATCGCGCTTGTGAAAGTAGCATGGGGAGGTACTGCAGAAGGCGATATGACTTGGGAATTGGAAAGTAAGATGCAAGAGTTGCATCCAGAGTTGTTTGGATTAGGTAATATTTTCGAGGACGAAAATTTCTAAAGTGGGGGAGAGTTGTAACGCCCCGATCCTGAATTTCCCATTATTTTGTTGAGTCTTTTAATTTATTTGGTTAATTGTTATGTTATTGTGGAATTATGTGATAATGTGTTATGTGTGTATGTTGTAGTATTTTATTATTTGGAGAGTTTTGGGAATTAATTAGAGGGTGTTTTAGATAATCCTTGATTAGTAGTTATATTGAGAGAAATAGAGTAGAAAGAATATAAGTGGAAAAGAGAAAGAATAGAGAGAATAGAAACCAAGAGGAAAGAAAAAGAAGAGAAAGAAAGGAAGAGAAGAGAAAAGAGGAGAAAAACATAGAATCATCAAGAATCCACTTCTAAACTTTCGATTGATCGAGTAAGGGTGTGAAACTTTATTATTCTTGCAATGTGTATGATTATGTGTGTTCTTGTTGGTTTTGTTTTGGATTGGTGAGAGTTTTGCTCATTTTTCATTTTAGGGCATAATGAGTTTAATCGGTAGAACGGATGTTTTATCGTGTAGAATCCGATGTAAGTGATGTAGAATAGTAAGGGTGTGATAGACTAAGGCTATTGGAACTGATTTGATGAGAATCGATCGGTTTTGGAGAGGTTGGGAAATTCTGAACAGTGAGGAATTTCTGGTTCGCAGAAACTCGCTAGTTGTTCACTATGCGAGCTGGTCGCGAACGTTTGCTAAGCGAGCAGTAGCGAATAGGTAGCGAATGGTCCCAGACTTGGACATAATGCATGTTGTGGTGTTCGCTGGTAGCGAATGGTGGTAGCGTAGGTTCGCTAGGGGTTCACTGAGCGAACGAGGTAGCAAACGAAGTCAGAGGCTTCTGTTTTCCTTCGCGAGCTTGTTCGCTAGGCGAACAAGTAGCAAATACTCGCTAGGAGTTCGCTGAGCGAGAAGGTGGCGAATGTGGCAGGTTGTGTTTTCGTTAATGTTTCTATCCGAGGTCGGGTTTTCGACTTAACTTTGATTATTTTCTTGCTCGAGGCATCGATCATGCTGAGTTATATTGTGATGTGGGTAGTCGTATGGCGTGAATCCTAGATTGTGAATTGTGGAATGTGTATGTGGCCGTTTGACAATTTTGTGCAATTGTTCAAATTAAATGGAATTGCATGGTGATATTGATGGGAATTTGCATGATTGTTTATACTTGTATAATATGAAGAATGCATGAATATGTTTGTAAACATGTGTGCATTTTAAGAGTGTATTAAGTCGTGTTGCATGTGTAGCATCATGATGGCATTCTTGTGTGTCTGATCCCGCGTAGGATCTACAGAAACCTCGTGTGCCCTTGTGGGGTGTGAGTGATGGTTTAGTTACTTTGATCCCTAGGAGGATATGCAGAAACGATCGTATTCCCTTGTGGGGTGTGAGCGATGGTTTATTTTGATTCCGTGGAGAATCTGCATAACAGTTGTGTGCCCTTGTGGGGTGTGATAAAACGAAATCATATAGATATTTTCATGCATAATTCAACTAAAACCTAACCGTTTTCAATCCGATTTCGGGTTATTTCCGTGTATTTGTCTGATGTTTTGCAGGTATTCAACGATCACGTCTATACAAGGCAACATGAAGAAAAGAAGCAATCTCAGATGAAATATGGACGAAAAAGGAGTGAAAATACAATGAAAAGCGCAGCAAGCTGTTTTTGCTGATGTGACGACCGTCACAGCTTCATGACGACCGTCACACGGGTGACGACCGTCACACCTTGTGACGACCGTCATGCAGGCAAAAACGCCCCACTCAGATTACACGTCAAAAGAGCAGTTCCAATTCCCACATAGTGGACCACTACTCCCTAAATTATCTGCCTCAAGGTCCATCATCTTCAGTGATAACCGTTGGGATTCCACTTCTATAAAAAGGGAAGCAGAGGACTTCAGAAAGTGTGTTGCATTCATACCACGAAGTGCTGCCGAATTTACCTTCCAGAGCATATTTTCCAGTTTTATTCTTATTTGTTTCTCTTTACCTTTCCTGTATTCCGATTTTCATTCTTCTGCACTTTCTATTTTATTGTACGATCAAATTGGCACTAAAGACCAGAATCCTGCCAACATCTGTGGAGGATCTGCCCAAAGGCCAATTGGCATATTTACAGGTTTTCATTTTGATCGACTTCAGTTTTATTATAATGCAAATTATTATTTATTGTTCTTATTTATATTTTATCTTTCCCAAATCCATGTCTAGCTAAACTTAGGTAATCGATATGTAGTAATAATTCGAATGGGATTTGATAACCACTGGTTGAAAAACTTTCTTTTCAAAAAGTAATTTATGGTCTGAGTGTTTAAAAGTGATTCACTGAATAAACTTCGTCGCGAAAGCGAGAACTTATTTAAAAGTAGTTTTGCCACGAAAGTGGGAAATTAATTAAGATACGAACCAACAAGTGAAAGTTGCGGTAAGGTCAGATAGTAAACACTAGGCATTTGTTTTAATAACAGCGAAAGCACTTTAAAATGAATTAGAACTTAGAGATTTCCAAAAAATAATTTTAACCCCGAACGGGATACGAAAGTGTACGTTTGGCCCTTAGGATTATGATTAGCGTTAATAACCATCGTGAGACGAGAGTCTTCAAATCTCCATTTTCTGCTTAAATAAACTTTGAAAATTATTTCATACACCAGTAATTTATCAAATCCCTGAAGAACACAATTACTACGTATTGATTCAATTAATTATAATCTAAATAGTAATCTTAGTTACCTTTTAGTGACAATCTTATTCCCTTAAACATATTCTACCTAGCTAAACATAGTAACTCCCGAGAACACTAGTTTGATTACGAGTCCCTGTGGGATCGATATCTATTATTACTACGCGATAGACTGTGCACTTGCAGTTAGTTGTATTAGACATAGAAAGTCGCGATCAAGTTTTTGGCGCCGTTGTCGGGGACCCGTTTAGTCAATAGTGTAACCTTCTGTTTCGCCGTATAGACTAGGTAAACAATTTTCATTTTTCCTTTACTAGTTCTATCGATTGTATGCCAAGAAATCGTCCGCAAGGCGATATCGTAAAACCTTCGGTCGCAGAACTAGAACGCTTCTTACATTTAAGAAGTAGAATCATTGAGTATCAACTCAAGCAACTCAAACATAACACTCCCGAACCTCTCACTCCCATTCCCAAATCAGAAGAAGAAGAACCAGAGATGGCTGAAGGACCTCCAAACAAACCGCTGAAGGCATACGCTACACCATCTCAGATGGAGCCTAGAAGTAGCATTGCTGCCCCAGCTATTACCCGAAATGATTTTGAGCTGAAACCATCATTGTTGTCGGCTGTACAACAAAACCAGTTCTCAGGAAACGCAACTGAGGATCCGAACAAACATCTAACGAAGTTTGTACAATACGCAGACACAGTGAAAGCAAATGGAGTAACTCCAGACGCGATAAGACTTCGTCTTTTCCCATTCTCTCTTAGAGACAGAGCGTGGACATGGTTACAATCGTTACCATCCAACTCCGTTACGACGTGGGAGCAATTGAAGAACGTCTTCTTAGCGAGATATTTTCCGCCAAGCAAAACTGCTATGCTTAGAGCTCAAATCAACGGATTTCGACAGAAAGATACTGAATCTCTTTATGAAGCATGGGAACGATTCAAAGATATGATGAGAACATGTCCTCACCACAGTCTAGAAGACTGGGTGACAATCCATACTTTCTATAATGGGCTTCTATACAATACTAGATTGACAATAGACGCTGCCGCGGGCGGTGCACTTATGGATAAGCCATACGATGAAGCCTATCAATTAATAGAAAACATGTCACAAAACCATTGCCAATGGGGAGGTGAACGCACTCCAACTGAGAAAACCACAGCGAAAGGTGGGATGTACGAAATCAGCAGCCTTGAAAAGTTCAATGCTAAAGTAGATGCTCTAGCACAGAAGATTGATAGTCTGACGTTAACCCCACTGCGACTGTCGCTGCAGTAACTCCAAATTGCGAGTTATGCGGAAGCACCACTCATAATGCACCCGAATGCCCATTGCTAGCCGGAATCCCGCCAGACCAGGTAAATTATGCTCAAGGAAATCCCTACGCAAATAGCTACAACCCAGGTTGGCGAAATCATCCAAACTTTTCTTACAAAAGCGAAAATGCATTGCAAATGCCTACTGCTCCGCCAGGATATCAGAAACCAGCTGCTCAGAATGCACCTAGGAAATCAAACCTCGAGTTGATGATGGAAAAGTTCATAGCAACTCAAGCTCAAACAAGCAAAGAATTCTTGAATCAAAACATACACACTAGCGAGCAAATTAAACAGTTGACAGGAAAAGTAGACGCTTTAGCCACCCACAACAAAATGTTAGAAACTCAGATATCACAAGTGGCTCAACAGCAAGCCTCTGCTGCCGCACCTGCTGGCACATTTCCTGGACAACCCAAACAGAATCCCAAAGGCCAAGCAAATGCTGTGATACTAAGAAGTGGAAAAGAATTGGACGAACCGATCGATCCGAGGACCGAAAACTCATCCATGCAACAGAAACCAACTGAACAAGCAGAAAAGGAATCTGAGTTAGAGAAGAAGGAGGACAACGAGAAGGAGGATACCGCAAGTGAAAAAACTCAAGCACCTCCAGCGCCATATAAACCACCTATTCCTTATCCTCAAAGACTAATAAACTCCAAAACTTCAGGACAGTTTAAGAAATTTGTAGAGCTCCTTAAACAGCTGAATATTACTATTCCTTTTACATAAGCGATAACTCAAATGCCGTCATACGCTAAATTTCTCAAAGAGATCCTGTCAAATAAGAGAAAGATCGAGGATAACGAAACAGTTACACTTACTGCAGAGTGTAGTGCCATTATTCAAAACCGCATGCCTCCTAGATTAAAAGACCCAGGTAGTTTCTCCATACCCTGCGTCATAGGAAAGTTCGTAATAGACAAAGCTCTATGCGATTTAAGAGCCAGTATCAGTGTTATGCCCTTATCTATATGCAAAAAGCTGAATATGGGAGACCTCAGAACAACCAAAATGTCCGTACAATTAGCTGACAGATCAGTAAAATATCCCGTCGGAATACTGGAAAACGTTCCAGTACGCATAGGACAATTCTACATTCCAACCGGCTTCATAATCATGGACATCAAGGAGGACACTGTAACCCCAATTATCCTAGGAAGACCGTTCCTAGCTACAGCTGGAGCCATTATAGACGTGAAGAAAGGAAGGCTAACATTTGAAGTAGGAGAAGAAAAGATAGAGTTCATTCTCACCAAGTTCTTACAGGCACCAGCAATAGGCGATACCTGTTATTTAGTAGACGAGATTGACAAATGCATAAGAGAACTAGAAAATGAAGAGACCACGTATTCAGAAATAATAAAGATTCAAATACCCGACATTTCTGAAGACGATAATTGGCGTAAACCGTATAAAGACGACAGCCTGAGCGAAAGCTTAGCACTGACCCCAAACCATATGCCAGGTCCGAAGAACCCATCTTTAGAACTTAAAACACTACCCAAAAACCTCATATATGAATTTCTAGACGATGAACTAAAAAGACCAGTGATAGTCAACGCCGACTTAGGACAACCAGAAACCGAAAAGTTATTAGAAGTCCTAAAGAAGTACCCCGCTGCGTTAGGCTATAACATAAGCGATTTAAAAGGTATAAGCCCTTCGATCTGTATGCATCGAATTACAATAGAGGAAGACTCTAAACCTCTCGAGAGCATCAGAGAAGACTGAACCCCATCCTGAGCATTGTAGTTAGAGATGAAGTAAAGAAATTGCTAGATGCAGGAATCATCTATCCGATCTCCGATAGTGAATGGGTTAGCCCAGTTCACGTCGTACCAAAGAAAGGAGGAGTCACAGTAGTTAAAAACGAAAAAGGCAAATCAATAACAAAAAGAGTCGTGACTGGAAACAGGATGTGTATTGATTATAGGAAGCTTAACAAGGCTACGCGCAAAGATCACTTCCCGTTACCCTTCATAGACCAAATGTTGGAAAGATTAGCCAAACATTCATATTTCTGCTATCTAGATGGTTACTCAGGATTCTTCCAAATTCCCATCCATCCTGATGACCAAGAAAAGACTACATTCACCTGTCCTTACGGTACTTTTGCTTACCGCTGAATGTCGTTTGGACTCTGTAACGCTCCAGCAACCTTCCAAAGATGCATGATGGCAATCTTCGCAGATTTCATAGACGACATTATGGAAGTATTTATGGACGATTTCTCGGTATGTGGACAAAGTTTTGAAGGATGCTTACAAAACTTAGAAATGGTACTAGAACGTTGCGTAAAAGTAAACCTCGTCCTAAATTGGGAGAAATGCCATTTTATGGTCCGACAAGGAATAGTTCTAGGACACGTCATATCAGATAGAGGAATTGAGGTAGACAAAGCTAAAATAGAGATTATAAAAGATCTCCAACCTCCAAAATCCGTACGAGAAATACGGCGTTTTCTAGGACATGCCGGTTTCTATAGAAGATTTATAAAAGATTTCTCGAAAATCACAAAACCTCTGACCGGCCTGTTAATGAAAGATGCTGAGTTCGTCTTCGACGACGACTGTCTAAAAGCATTCGAAACATTGAAATCAGCCCTTATCACCGCACCAATCATGCAACCACCCGATTGGCGACTACCGTTCGAAATCATGTGCGACGCGAGTGATTACGCTGTAGGCGCAGTTCTAGGACAAAGGAAGGACAAGAAACTCCATGCCATCTACTATGCCAGTAGAACCTTAGATCCTGCCCAAATGAACTACGCTACCACAGAAAAGGAACTTCTAGCAGTTATATTTGCGCTTGATAAATTCCGTTCTTACTTAGTAGGAGCAAAAATCATCATATACACAGACCACGCTGCCATAAGGTATCTAATAAGCAAAAAGGATGCCAAACCAAGACTATTGAGATGAATCCTGTTATTACAAGAGTTTGACTTAGAAATCAAAGATAAGAAAAGAACCGAGAACGTTGTTGCAGATCACTTATCCTGAATAGAGGGCATCAGACATGAACCAGTACCGATAAATGACGATTTCCCGTACGAACGTCTGATAGCCAAACTAGAAAGTGACACGTCCAATTCAATCTCGGAAGATCCAGAATTCGAAAAAGTCGTAGAAGCCGTCTATGCCCAAGTCACATTACCTTGGTATGCTGACATCGTTAATTACCTCGCTGCGGGCGTGCTTCCACCGGATCTTACTTATCAGCAAAAGAAGAAATTCTTCCACGATCTGAAACACTATTATTGGGACGAACCCCTACTCTTCAAGAGAGGGGCCGACAACATATATCGTCGCTGTGTCCCAGAGGAAGAAATAGAAAATATTATTTCCCAATGCCATTCAGCACCATATGGTGGTCATGCTAGTACATCTAAGACGTGCGCTAAGATTCTCCAAGCTGGCTTATTCTGGCCTAATCTCTGGAAAGACGTTCACATCGTTGTGCAAAAGTGCGATCGATGCCAAAGAACTGGCAACATCTCACGACGCGATGAAATGCCTCAGAAAGGAATCTTAGAGGTAGAAATCTTCGACGTCTGGGGAATAGATTTCATGGGACCATTCCCACCTTCTTTTGGAAATAACTACATACTCGTCGCTGTCGATTACGTGTCTAAATGGATAGAAGTCATAGCTGCTCCAACAAACGATGCACGAGTAGTAATCAAACTCTTCAAAAACACAATCTTTCCTAGATTCGGTGTACCCAGACTCGTCATTAGTGACGGAGGGTCTCACTTCATATCGCGAATATTCGATAAACTTCTCTCTAGATATGGAGTCCGGCACCGAGTAGCTACACCCTATCATCCGCAAACTAGCGGACAAGTAGAGGTCTCGAACAGAGAAATAAAACAGATCTTGGAAAAGACTGTCGCTACCTCAAGGAAAGATTGGTCGTCGAAGCTACAAGAAGCTTTATGGGCTTATAGGACCGCATTTAAGACACCAATAGGAACCACCCCCTATAAATTGGTTTACGGTAAATCCTGCCATCTCCCTGTAGAGTTAGAGCATAAGGCCTTTTGGGCCATTAAAACACTCAACTTCAACTACACCGAGGCAGGAGAAAAGCGAATCTTGAACTTACACGAGTTAGAAGAACTTCGATTAGACGCTTACGAAAATGCCCGTATCTACAAAGTACGAACTAAAAAATGGCATGATAAACGTTCAATCAGGAAACAATTCAGTGTGGGAGACATCGTATTGCTCTTTAATTCACGATTAAAACTCTTCCCAGGTAAACTAAAATCTAGTTGGTCTGGACCCTATGAAGTGACTAAAGTACTTCAGAGTGGAGCTGTTGAAATTACCGATAAGACGAATGCACCATTTATCGTAAACGGGCAACGTCTAAAACATTACAATAAGAACGACAACAGTCCTCAAGTCAGCAATATAACATTGCTTGAGCTTCCAGCTCAGACACCCGAATAGCTTCTCACCAAGCTATCGTCAGGCTTTAGACGTTAAAAACAACGCTTACTGGGAGGCAACCCAAATTTCCCTCTTTATTGCATTTCATTTTTCTTTAAAAGTCCACTTTGAAAATCCAACAAAAATTTTAAACTTATAATTACTACTACTTTCCACTTTCGTTTGTTTTCATATTCTATTTTATTTTTTTTCCCTTTTGTCTTTTGTTTCTACCGCTTTTCGTTTCTAAAAATCCTGACTTCAATTTCCTGTTTCAAACTTTTCAGGATTTTTAAAGTCTTCAAAACATTCCTTCTGTTTTCTCCGAATCACCTGCGAGTATGGCCGAATACGACTTCACGAAGGTTCACTTCCGAGGACTCGCTCAAAAGGCAAGATTTGCAGCACTGACCGAAAGAGAATTCGCCTTAACGCTGTATTATGATAAGGCTACTATGGATAAACTAGGGATCACAGATAGCATTCAATACCTGTTCAATCAACTAGGTTGGGAGAACACTGCTCTGAAAACACGTTTCGCTACCTACAAGGATCTTACCTATGAATTCCTTAGTTCTTTCAGATACACACCCAACTATGGTTTTAGATCCAGCACAGAGTTGATTACCTTCAGATTGTTTGGAATGGACCAAACCCATAGTCGGATGTCACTAGCTAACCTCCTAGGATTCCCTAGCGGACCGCATGTGTTCATCAGTGCAGAAGATGACGATATTGATTTTGAACTCGATCAATCCTGGGGTAGAATCACAGGCGACTATCACCCTGAACCAGACAGAATGTACAATGATGACATACACAACCCAGCCTTCAGATACTTCCATAAGATACTAGCTCACACCTTGTTTGGAAAAGAAGAAAATATTATTGCAGTGTCTAAGGAGGAGTTATTCATCATGTTCTGTGCCTCTCAGGGACGGACAGTAAATGCAGTGCCTTTCATGATGAGATCTTTCAAACGCCTCACGCTGGAACCTCAGACACCTATTCTTATAGGAGGCCTGGTAACAATGATTGCCCACGAGCTTGGCCTTAGATTCCATTTAAATGCCAACACTCGTTTTGGTACCATCCGACCCATGAACATACAATTCTGCTTTAATAGGCGCATCTTAGGAACTATGGGACCTGGACCGTATGAGTGCCTTATTAACGAAAAACCAGTACAGCTATTCACACTGCCTGATCATCTGATGAGAAGCATCCACAACAAGGACAACTGGCTCTATGAATTGGATGAGCCTATGGGACCTCCTTCACCACAGTCAACACCCCAGAACTATATGTATGACAGTGACCACATCTCTGAGGCACACGACTATATGTATTATGAGGACGCTGCATCTGAAACTGAAGTAGACCCTACGACTCCTCCACACTACAATACTTATCTTGAGCCTATCCCTGAGGAGACCACTGACAAAATGGATGCCGTGTTACTCAGATTGGACAACGTCGATACAGCTCTGACTAATGTAAAAGCTGACATCGCAAGCATGCACGGCGAACTGGTAGGCTTCCTGGATCTAGTCTGCAACCAACTCGACTACTATTCACAGAAATTCGATGAGTTGAAGGCACGAAAAGATTAGTTATTAGCTCGTAGCAGTAGTTTCAGTTTAGTCTAGTCTAGTTAGTTTCATTTAATCATTTGGATTTTTTCGCATTGTTAGTTTTCTTTATGTACTACATACAATTGTTTCAATTCTATGTTATTTCAATTCTAGTTTTTATTCAATTACTCTGTTTTCGCATTATTTGTTGTTTGTTGGTTGTTATATTACATCACCGTATCAATACTAAGCCTTAAAGTCACTACAAGTACACCCTCAGAGCAAAATTCTGCGTTCTGCAGATTTTGCTGCTGTGACGACCGTCACAGCCTCATGACGAGCGTCACGCAGGTGACGACCGTCACGCAGTCAGAAACTGATATCTGATAAAACAGGGTTCGTGTTCTCTTCCACTTCCCCCCATTATCACTTTCAATCATCCTAACTCCTACCCCACTACGAATTTTCGTCCTCCCCACATTGAACTATAAATTTCAACTCCAAATTCAACCTCCAAACCACACTTCTGTCAGTTTTTCCTCTCTGCAGAAAAACCCCAAACCTCAGAAACCTCTTCATCTTCCAACAATGGCAAGGAATGCAGAAACCCCAGATATCAGTAACATCACCTTCAGTGAAGGAGACTTAGGCGAAAGACAACGAGCAAACTACATTGCATTTCATCAGAGGTCGCTCCAGCCGACTCACTACCCGCACCTTCCATCACTTACGGAGCTCAGACTCCTTGAAGGTGTAACCTGGATGCTTCAAAGAGCAGGCATCTGGAACCTCTGCACCAACCCACAGCCAACGTACGAACAACTCAATCTTGAGTTCTTGAGTTCGTTCACTTATGCCACATCCAGCGGCGAACTTAACCAGCACACAGGTGTCACTTGCTTCCGGATGTTTGGCGTCAACTATCAGGTGAATCAAAATCAGATTGCCAGCATCCTACAGCTACCTCGCGGCGACAACGCTCACCGCCGCATCACCGATCAGTTCCAGCATGAAGCTTTCGCGCTGTGGTATTAGTTGACCGACCTCAATGCCGATGGTTGGGACTCCCTACACGCCACTCATATTCATAACCCAACCATCCGGTACTTTCACAGAGTGCTGAGCAACACTATTTTCGCCAGAGATAGCAACCACAAAGTGAACTCGAAAGAGCTCTTCTTTCTCCATTGCGTCTTCAACAATGAACCTGTCAACGCTGCCCCGTTTCTGCTGGCTCACATTCAGGCCAACTGCAACCGTGGCTCGAAGCCATTCTACTTTGGCGGGATTGTCACTGCTATTGCACTTGGGCTGAACCTTGGCGACCGCCTCCAGCACCTCCATTCCATCCCCTCGGTGTTCTTAGACACCGACCACTGCAGAGCCTCCCATCTCATCCGCTCCCGAGCTGACGGCAAATACCATCCGGTTGTGCGTGGCAAGACCGTCCGAAGCATCATCCTTCCGTCCCGCACCCGCATCCATCTAGAGGACCGTACCAACTGGTTGTTCGACCTCACTGCCCCTCCTGCTGCCACTGTTCCTACTCAGGATCACACTCACGATTCTGACGATGAAATCCAAGTTGAGTTGGACAGGTCCGAGCAGCCAGAGACATCGCAGCCTCCTCCCCCCGTCGGTACATCCTCCCGCCGCTGCCGTCATCATCCCGTTCCAGACTACACAGAAGAGGACCTCCGTCGCTCCCTAGACCAGCAGGCACAGATACTCACGATGCTGCAGCAGCAGAATCAGCGAGCTGACCAGTTCGAAGCTTGGCACCGGACTCAAATGCAACAACTTCACACCGGCCAAGCTACGATCACTGAGAGCCTAGCGAATCTGACTTTGCAGGTCGAAGGACTCCGAGACACCGTCTACCACACCGGAGCTATGAGCTATGAGGACAGAGTAGCCCTTGCTAGAGCCAGAGGACGCCAGCGCGGACGTGACAGAGGTCGTGACTAGATTTCCATTTTTCCTTCATTGTTTACTATATTTCAGTTATTTGTTTTTTCATTTTCAGTTGTATCTCCCTCTCACATGCTTCAAGAATCAGTGAGGACACTGATCGAGATAGTGTGGGAGCGGAGCCTTATTTCCATTCCACTGTACTCTGAATTTCCTTTATTTCCTTTATTTCCATTTCACTGCACTTTGAATTTTAGTAATTTCTATTTTTACACTTTCCATTTCTAGCAAATAAAGCTCGTCGATATATTTTTCCCGTTACGCAGACAATCCCCACATTATTCAACGTAAACAAAAATTTTAGTTCGTTCCTCAAAAGCAAAAGCACCATGAGAATGCACCTGAGTTCAAACCAAGTTTTGAAACTCCGAGGAAACGACAGTTCTAACAAAACCAGTATCGTCCAGACACCTCAGATCTCTAGTTTATGCGAGTCGGTTTCACCACCTACGTGTACCAAAGTCTCAAGTGTCTACGCAAACTCAACCCCAAGTAGTTTATACTAGCAGTCAGCACCATCCTAAAACTCTTCTAAGCGAGCGACCGATGCAAATAAGTGTATGATCTCCAAAAAGATGAAAAATCATGAAAAGAGAGCTAAATAGCCTAAAAATATAAGACACGTTTCCTTCTAAGTTAGGTGCTCCTCACCCGAGCATTTAGACCAACGGCACGAAAAACTCATTGAAAATCAATGACATAAAATTATGATCAATGAAGAAGATCAAAAACAGAAATGAGATCATATTCACTAACAGGTCGACTTGCCATGAAAGTGTGCGGACAACGGGCTTAATGTGATTGCGCTAGAACAACCAAGGTGAACTTGCCGCGAGAACCTTGACACCAACATACAGTAGCATGACTGAGACCGATTTGCATAAAAAGGAGACCTCCGAAGACTTGTAGTCCAGTGTCGTCATGATACTCGTCTTATTCCTACCAAGAATCCCGGTTTTTCCAAACTCTGCGAACGAAGAAGTTGCCTCGTGCTTGCCGACTTTTCCATGTTTTACTTGAGGACAAGCAAAGATTCAAGCTTAGGGGAGTTTGATAACACGAAATCATATAGATATTTTCATGCATAATTCAACTAAAACCTAACCATTTTCGATCCGATTTCGGGTTATTTCCGTGTATTTGTCTGATGTTTTGCAGGTATTCAACGATCACGTCTAAACAAGGCAACATGAAGAAAAGAAGCAATCTCAGATGAAATATGGACGAAAAAGGAGTGAAAATACAATGAAAAGCGCAGCAAGCTGTTTTTGCTGATGTGACGACCGTCACAGCTTCATGACGACCGTCACACGGGTGACGACCGTCACACGGGTGACGACCGTCACACTTTGTGACGACCGTCATGCAGGCAAAAACGCCCCACTCAGATTACACGTCAAAAGAGCAGTTCCAATTCCCACAGAGTGGACCACTACTCCCTAAATTATCTGCCTCAAGGTCCATCATCTTCAGTGATAACCGTTGGGATTCCACTTCTATAAAAAGGGAAGCAGAGGACTTCAGAAAGTGTGTTGCATTCATACCACGAAGTGCTGCCGAATTTACCTTCCAGAGCATATTTTCCAGTTTTATTCTTATTTGTTTCTCTTTACCTTTCCTGTATTCCCATTTTCATTCTTCTGCAATTTCTATTTTATTGTACGATCAAATTGGCACTAAAGACCAGAATCCTGCCAACATCTGTGGAGGATCTGCCCAAAGGCCAATTGGCATATTTACAGGTTTTCATTTTGATCGACTTCAGTTTTATTATAATGCAAATTATTATTTATTGTTCTTATTTATATTTTATCTTTCCCAAATCCATGTCTAGCTAAACTTAGGTAATCGATATGTAGTAATAATTCGAATGGGATTTGATAACCACTGGTTGAAAAACTTTCTTTTCAAAAAGTAATTTATGGTCTGAGTGTTTAAAAGTGATTCACTGAATAAACTTCGTCGCGAAAGCGATAACTTATTTAAAAGTAGTTTTGCCACGAAAGTGGGAAATTAATTAAGATACGAACCAACAAGCGAAAGTTGCGGTAAGCTCAGATAGTAAACACTAGGCATTTGTTTTAATAACAGCAAAAGCACTTTAAAATGAATTAGAACTTAGAGATTTCTAAAAAATAATTTTAACCCCGAACGGGATACGAAAGTGTACGTTTGGCCCTTAGGATTATGATTAGCGTTAATAACCATCGTGAGACGAGAGTCTTCAAATCTCCATTTTCTGCTTAAATAAACTTTGAAAATTATTTCATACACCAGTAATTTATCAAATCCCTGAAGAACACAATTACTACGTATCGATTCAATTAATTATAATCTAAATAGTAATCTTAGTTCCCTTTTAGTGACAATCTTATTCCCTTAAACATATTCTACCTAGCTAAACATAGTAACTCCCGAGAACACTAGTTTGATTACGAGTCCCTGTGGGATCGATATCTATTATTACTACGCGATAGACTGTGCACTTGCAGTTAGTTGTATTAGACATAGAAAGTCGCGATCAGGGTGTGAGAAACCGGATTGTGTGCCCGTGTGGGGTGTGAGCAATCCTGAAACATCGTGTGCCCATGTGGGGTGTGAGCGATGGGTGAACATCGTAGGCCCGACGGGGAGTTACTTCGGTAACGAGCGATGGTTCCATTTTGGTTCTTCAATTGAACCTGCTGAACGAGTCGGTGCCGCATTTGCATCTGCATAGAGTCGTGAGTCGGTCTCTATGAGTTGCATTATCACCTTTATATGATGTTTTGGTGAATTGAACATGATTGTAAATGTTTAAATGAATGCTATGAATTGTGACGCATGGATTGGTGAGTGTGATTGATTATGTACATGTACATTGTGATGTATTGTAACGAGTTGTGATGAGAAATGTGAATTGCGAGTATGTTATAATTGTGTTTTATGATGTATATAATTTTATGCATTGTTTGTTAGGATAATGTTTCTCACCCTTCTGCTGTTTTATAATGCTATATGAGGCATTGCAGAGTAGGATTCTTGAGGTCTTTTGTGAAGCGAGTCTTCATTTCTTTTGGTCAGATGGCTCTGATATGTAACACTGGGTAGTTAGGAATTGTTTTGATTCTTTTGTGATACATCTGTGTATGTATCTGCTGTTGAATGTTTTGTAAACTTAACTGATGAATTGAATTAATTTGAATGATGTATATGATGCTTATGTCAATGAAGTTATTTCAATGTTTAGATGTTTCCGCTTTATTTTAAATGTTGATATGTGGGTTTTAAGTGCTATGCTTTGTTTTTAGTTGAGATTTACCCCTTTTGTTACATATCTTTATGAGCAGGTATTATTTATGTTTCGTTTCGATGATAATGTGATGCGCCTCTTTTATACCATGTTATAATTATACTCTAATGGAATTTTCATTAAGTGCTTAATTGATTTAATTTATTTGGGGGTATAGAAAGAGGGTGTTACACATATGATAGGATGTGGTATGATCAATAGTTGACTGTTTGGAGTAATCCTAACATGCGTGACATATGATGTAACCATGCTCAGTTGAGACCTCCATGAGATAATTGATGATGTATGAGTTGTCATGCATTTCATTAGTTGTTTCAACCTGAGAGTCCGTAAATTTGAGGACCTTTAGTTATGCGCTTACCCCACTTGGCCTTTTTAGGACGTAGTGCAAGGACTATGAAGGAGTAGTCCTGAAATAGTTGTTACACGATACTACATTTAGACGAGTTTATCCGGAGAATATTTTTGACCCACGTGAGTAGTCATGTTGGTTGATAATATCTGAGGGATTTATCTATGACTCTGGTAACTCTTGATAGAACCCGTCCTACAGGTACATTGAACACCTTAGCACATATCCTTTGGGAGGGTATACTCTGGCTTCATGCTCATAACCTGAACCTAGACCTTTGCTTGTAAGCATTTTCCTTTGTGCATTGTGTATTTGTGTATACTTGAATATGTGCTATGTGTGCATCATATCATCATGTATATGTTCTTGATTGGCTTCATTTTATGGTAAAACATGGTTGTGTGTGTAGATGTCATGATTGATGTCATGACATGCTTGTGTAGTGTTCTACAGGGTAAGTTTGGTTAGCTAGAACAAAGTGTATTGTATGTTATACTGAATGTTATGACATCAGGGTGCTGACATCACGGGCGCGTGTTTGTTTTTCTGGTATAATGCATGAGTGAGCTCAGGCTAGATTTCAGGAAACATCTTAGGGACATTAGTTATCTCAGGCAAAATACTAAGTAGTGTTGAGCATAACATGAAATGCCTACGACCTAATTAAAAGAACCCTGATTTATAGAAAAGGGGTTTAACTTGGTTAAACCTAACTTCTGCCACTTAGGCCCAAGATCCGTGTGCTGCATATAAGTTGACGAGTGACAATCCTGATTGGGAGAGGGACTGACTTAGAGATTTTAGAGAGTTTACGAGTGAAGAATTCTATTTGTTCTTCACGTGTGTTTTGTGTCTTAGGATTACTTGTGAGCCAAGCAATTATCACCTGGATGATTGCTTTGGACTAGTGTGTTTTGAGTTGTACTTGGTTTGTGTCACTCTAAGCTTTTAAGCACGAGTGTTGTGTCTCTTGATTGAAGCTATGAAGCAAGATCTAGATTTGTTTGAAGTGTGTCTTCATTTTAATCTGTAACTTAAGTGGTTGATATCACTGCTGTGATTGAGGGGGAGTGAGTAGGAACTCAGGTTTAGTGTTAGGATGAAGTTGCATTGGGTAGGTCTTAAGTGAAGAGTGTAAACTGGTAGTTTGGCTCTGAATTAACACTGCTTATAGTGGATTTCCTCCCTGGCTTGGTAGCCCCCAAAGTAGGTGTGGTTTGCACCGAACTGGGTCAACAATTCCCTGTGTTATTTACTGATTTCTTTAAGTCTTTTACTGCTTAGCTTAATTGTCTGTTCAATAGTGGATGTCATAACATCCAGTATAACATCGACTGTCTGTTACTAGAATTTCACATCATATCATCATATCGTCATAACATCTCATTTTGTTGCACTGGTTTTGTAAAACTCAGTGATTTTTCTTTTTGCGAAACCCTAGTTATCATGGATTTTGGGAAAAGGAACACTAAGAAATACAACTTCAAGAAATATGATACAACGAAGTTGAGAGAGCTAGGAATGTTGGTACGCGAAGATTTTGGGAAGACGTATGGGAAACTCATGAGTATTGTGAAGACTAGAATGGAAGAAGGGGTTCTTAGCACTTTGGTTTAGTTCTACGATCCATTATACCACTGCTTCACCTACCCAGATTACCAGTTAATGCCGACACTAAAAGAGTACTCTTACTTCATTGGAATCCCTGTGAAAGATAAGAAACCGTTCAGCGGTTTGAAGAAGTTACCCTTGCAGAAAGAGATTGTTGATGCACTTCATCTCGAAGTATCTGAGATTAAAGCCAATTGTGCTTCAAAGAATGGGGTTAAAGGTTTTCATTCTGATTACTTATTAAAGAAGGCTATTCACCTTACCAAGGAAGGTAGTATGAACGCATTAGAAGCAGTTTTGGCTCTATTAATATATGGTTTGGTGTTGTTCCCAGAGGTAGAAGAATTCGTCAATTCAACTGCAATTACAATATTCTTGAATGGTAATCCGGTACCCACTTTGTTAGGTGATGCTTATCATTTCATTCATCACAGGACTCTTTAAGGTAGAGGAACTATTAGTTGTTGTGCACCCTTGTTATACAGATGGTTTGTTAATCATCTACCAAGGATGGATGCTTTCAAAGAAAATCATAATGGTTGGAGATGGTCTCAAAGGATTATGTCTCTGACTCAAGCATATATTCACTGGTATGATCTTGCCTATGATCGAGGAGTCTACATTAACAGTTGTGGTTCTTTTCCAAATGTATCGCTCTTGGGGGTACGAGGGGGAATCAACTACAATCCCGCTTCGTCCAGATGTCAATTTGGATTCCCAATGAAGGATAAACCTAGCAACATCCTATTGTCTGGTTTCTTCTAGCTTAACACTGAAGGGGAGGAGGTTTTAAGGAACAATATGATTGATGCTTGGGGAAACATACATAAGAAAACTAAATCTGACCTTAGGAAAAGGAATTGGGTAGCATTTGAGCCATTCACTTAGTGGGTTCAATCTAGAGCCCGTGATCTCAAGATGCCTTACCTTCTTGAAAAGAATACGCAGATTTTCATCGCGTCATCTTCCGCTATTCCATATTGAAAAGATGGAAGAATACCAAGAGACCCCTAAGAGAACCAAGCTTGAAAGGGACACTTAGGAAGGCAAGTACCATACTCTTCATGCTGAGATGACGGAATTGCAGAGAGAGCTACAAGACAAAGATGAATTGATTAGGTGGCTTGAAAGACGTTTGGGTAGTGAAGATGTGACGAAAGAGAATTTATTTTTCTCTAGCGTCAAATCTACACAAAATACTTATGAGTATTCAAATATCCCATCAAATTCTAGCGCCTAGAATGGAATATTAGATAAATTGGTGAAGGAGA
Source organism: Lathyrus sativus (assembly GCA_963859935.3). Taxonomy (NCBI): domain Eukaryota; kingdom Viridiplantae; phylum Streptophyta; class Magnoliopsida; order Fabales; family Fabaceae; genus Lathyrus; species Lathyrus sativus. The sequence goes on from OZ012735.1 coordinate 811,679,013, forward strand.
ACACTATGCTGAAAAAACTGAAGAGGACACGCGGATAGGATTCTTGTCAGATTTATTAACCATAGGGCCTAGTCTTCTCCTTTGATGTAACCTCACATTTCTTGTATTGTATTTCAAAAGTTGTGACTTTTCCCAATATAAATGAAACAAGGGTTTTGCTTCATTTTATCTTCTGAGTTTTGTAAAACAAGTTGCATCTAGCATCTTTGCATTACATTTATTGCATCTTCCTAACCATTCAAGGAATTCAAAATCTTTTTTTGAAGACATAGTGATGGCTCCAAGAAACAGGTTCGCATTCCCAAGCCTAATGTTGGACAACTTAAGGATCTTAAGAGGCCTAGTAAGGAACTCTACTGCTTTCATCGCCAAGTATGGAGACCTGTTAACGTTACTAGACGTGCAAGTAGATTAGGAGATGCTGCTAGCTCTCATAAGGTTTTATGATCCTTTTTACCATTGCTTCACATTTCCGGACTTTCAGTTGCTGCCGACTCTGGAAGAATACTCCGCACATTTGAAGATTCATATGACTTTTACACCTCATTATGGAAAAGAGAAAAGACCAAATAAAAGAGACATTGCTGAGGCTCTACACCTAGAACCCACTGACCTTCCAACCCGTCTGGATACGAGAGGTGGATTTACTAGATTGGAAGCGAGACCACTTATGGAAAGGGCTGAGTTTCATCATGATCAGGGAGATATGGGAACCTTTGAAGCTATAGTAGCTTTCTTGATTTATGACTTATATATGTTTCCAAGTAACCCTGAGTTTATCATCTTAGAGGCTATCTAGCTATTCATTGTCAAAAATCTTGTTCCTACTCTATTGCCTGACACCTATTACACCATTCATCTATGGAGGGTGTATAATCTCAGAAAATTTTCCTGCTGCACATCGCTCCTAAAAAAATGGTTTATTTTGCACTTACCTAGGACATTCCCTTTATGGAACCTAGAAGACAGTGATGAATGGGTTGGAAGGTTGGCTTCCCTCTCTCACTATAACATCAGCTGGTATGATCTTGCTCACGGAGGAATAGTAGCAATACGTAGTATTGGGGATTTCCCAAACATACCTCTGATCGACACCAAAGGATGTATCAGCTACAACCCTATCCTATCCCGCCGCCAGTTGGGATATTCAACCGAGGAGGAACCGAGTCCAACCTTGTTAGAGACTTGCTTCTGTGAAAAAGGTAGTAGCCCAAATTTTGAAGCACGAGTCATATTTTCTTGGCGTCATCCCAACTTACAAGGAATGACTGTCGTGGAAAACCCAAGTTGTCTCGCCTCAGAGGCCTATCTGCTTTGGTCAAAGGAGATAACACTAAAGATGTTCTACTTTGCTCTTATGACATTTCTCCAATCACAGAAGAACTTCTGTCTAGAAGAGAATTAAGTTTCGCTTTAGTCAAGGCCAAGCATGAAAATGAAGAGCTCTGGGAGCTGCTTCTTTAAAACTATATGGGGGCGAGGCCACGAGAAGAAGAAGGATCATCTTGTTAGAAGATCTTTGCCTTTTAATTTCCTTTGTTTAGTTTGTATCCCTAGTTTTGGGAATGTGTAACCTTCATTTTGTAAAATATGGTTGAAAAGTTTCATTCATTAATGAAAACTTTATGCTTGTAAGACTCCATTTGTTAATGAGAATTTGGTTAAGCTTTCATTTGTTAATGATAAGCATTGCATTGTTACGTGTTGAGCCATTATTTTTGTTTGTAAACAAACTTTTTTGGTTTTCCTTCAATGCGTGGCTCGCATTTACATCTATATCCTGCATTTCATTGGTCCTCCGGCTCATCCGGTGTTCTGTTGCTGTCGGAATCACGCTGAATACCCATCAGTACAACACAAGAGCCAGCGTTTAGAAGAGAATGGCAGATCAAGACTTAAGAATTGATCGGATCAACAACGATGTCGAAGAGCTACATGGTGACATTAGCCAAATCATGGAAGTCCTTCAGGTAATCAAAGCAAAGATGGACACACAAACTACAGTAGTGTCTGAAATCAACACAACGATAGGAAATCCTCCTTCATTAGTAACTTCAGCAACAGAACATCCTTTTGGCATTGCCAGGGATTTCATGCCTCCGTTCAGTGGTGCTCAATAACTCAATCTTTAGCAGTATTATAATCCAAAGAATGTTCCATTAATGACGGATTTCCAAAATCCAATTTACACTCAGGCCGGTGCTCAGGCACAGGTCCGACCAGTCTTCAATAATCATCAACCAATATTCGACATACCCGACGGGTATGAGGCTGAAGATGAGAAACATGAGAAACTACGGTTTGAAATGGATATAATGGCCAGAAGAATGAGGGCCATAGAAGAAAACAATGTATTTGGGTCTGATGCCAAGGACATGTGTTTGGTTTCGGGCTTGGTATTTCCTCCCAAGTTCGTAATGCCCACATTTGAAATGTACAAAGGAGCAACCTGCCCAAAGGTTCACTTGATCATGTACTTGTTAGGTCTCATTTTTGACGCCAGAACAATCAGAATTATCTCAAGTCAGAATGTTATTTTAAACATAGGAAGGCTTCGACACAACTTTGAGGAAATATGAGTCGAAGAAAGTTGATAGAATTTCTGGAAAAATGCTAAGTGTTGGAGAAGCCTTTGACCAAGATCGTGTTGGAAGGAGCGCATGGCAGTTACCATTAAGGCTGGAGGGAATTCTTAGTGTCTAAGTTTCAAATTGATAGTGGGCGAACGTGAGAGCAGTTGAAGTTGGGAAAAGCGCCAAAAGGACACGTTGTGAAGCCATAACCGTCATTTAGTAGTTATTTGCTAGCATTATAAATAGTTGTTATTTTTATGGAATAGAGGTGTTCATTCATCTTGTACTAGTCACTCCAAATCACTCAAAGTACCTGCGTGTAGAGAAACGAGTTAGCAAGAATGTACGTGATACAACACCAACTCCTTTTCATTAATGCAATTTACTTGTCTTTACCATTTATGTGCTGTTACTTATTCTGCATTTTAACCTTCAGCTTTTACATTTAAACTGTCTTTTCAAGCCTTTCTGCAACCTTATTTTCATTTACATTTCATGCAAATTTAACTTTCTGCACTTTCTTTCAAGCTTTTAATTTCAAAGTCTTTTATCTTCTTTCAACATCTACTTTCCTGCACATTTACTTTCAAAGTCATTTATCTTCAAAGTCTTTTCCATTCCTGCTCATTTACAATTACTGCACATTTACTTTCAAAGTCATTTACATTCAAAGCCATTTACAATTACTGCACATTTACTTTCAAAGTCATTTACTTTCAAATCCATTTACAATTACTGCATTTACCTTCAAATTCATTTACATTACTGCATTTACTTTCAACATTTACTTCCAAAGCCTTTACATTATTGCATTTTTTACGTTATTGCCTTTAATCTTCAAGTACTTTTACTTTACAAAGATTTCATAGTCGAACGTGGAGTTCAGACTAGAAACTTTTGCATACTTAGCACATGTCCTAGGATTTAGTATGGTCGATCCTGTAAGTTACTTAATTTTACCCTAAATTGATAGACCGGCGGTTGTTTACCAAAATTCACAGTAAATAGTACTATCGATGTATGGCCCCGCATATTGAGAATGACAAATTGTTGATACACTACTTTCAAGACAGTCTTAAAGGTGCCTCTTCTAAATGGTACTTAAGTCTGGATCAGTCTAAAATCCACTGCTTCCAAGATTTGTCTGATGCATTCATTCAACAGTATAAATACAACATGGATTTAGCGCCAGATTGTCGTCAGCTTCTCAGCATGACGCAGAAGAGTTTGAAATCCTTTAAAGAGTATGCGCAGAGATGGCGCGGGACCGCTGCCCAGGTGGAGCCTCCCCTAACGAAAAATGAGTTGGCTAATTGGTTCGTGGATACCGTCAGACCCGAATTCTATGAAAGAATGATTAGCAGTATCACGACCAACTTTTATGATATTGTAGTCGTCTGTGTAAAGGTAGAGGCTAGTTTGAAAAATTGCAAAGTGATGAGTTCAGCTAGCGCTAGTACAATGAAAAAGCCACCAGGAAACTTCCACAAGAAAAAGGAAGGAGAGACTAATGCTATAATGTACGACGAGAGGGTTCAGAACAGAAGGAATCGCCCACAAAATCAACGGTTACCTCGTCTACAACCTCAGTAAAATTATCAGCAAACAACAATATGTGGCTGCAGTTATACCGGTGTTTCAACCTCGGCCAAACCCACAAAATTTTCAGTAACAGACGTTCAACGCCTGTCAATAAACTTACAATCAGCAAGCACGACAACAACAAAGAGCACCGACTCCGAGGCCTGCTTTCCAGAACAGAAGGCCAGGGATTCAGCTTATCCCTATGAGTTACACTGATTTGTACCCTCTAATGGTGCAGCAAGGCCTGATTCAGACCAGGAAGTTAGGTCCCCCTCCAACTCCATTACCACATTACTACAACCCGAACGCATGATGTGCATTCCATGAAAATGCTGCGGGGCACGACCTCGAGGGTTGTATAGCACTCCAACATATTGTGCGAGAATTGATTGTAAAGAAGATCCTCTCCTTTAAGGATAACCATCCTAATATGGAAAACCGTCCTTTGCTAAACCATGGTGGTGTCCATGCTGTAGAGGAAGATTCTAACGTAAGAATAATTTCCAAGGTGTCTGAAGTAAAAAACCCATTGGTCGAGTTGCATAGAAAATTGATAAAGGCTGGTCTGATTAAAGGTTCCCATGAAAGCTGCAGTGATTGTCATCGTAATCCACAGGTTTGTAACATAGTGCATAGAGATATTTAGTCAGTGTTTGATGGAGGTTTTCTAAAAATATGTGGGAATAAGAAAAAAGAAGATGTCTCGGTGATTGAGCCAATATTCAATTTACCAAAGAAATTTGAAAGGAGACCAGTATTCAATACTGTAAGTAGCAAGTCTGCTTCTCCTGCTGTTGTTAGGCCTGTATTCCACAACAACCCTGCGCCAACTGCGAACCAGACGAAGATCAAGTTTGATCCAAGGAGGGGATCGAGTTCTAATCCAAAATTTGTATCTTGGAAATACGACTACTCCTGGTACAACATGAAAGCCGGAAGAAAGTAGGAGGGCGTGACAAACATTGTCGGGGTAAGCAAAATGACCCGCAGCGGTCGTATATATCAACCCAGGGAAAATTTTATTGTTCCTCAGGCAGCTGCCACTATTCCTAAAGAAACCACTACCACTCCTAAGAAAACAGTTCCTAAGGAAACCATCTCCAAAGAGCCTGTTATTGAAAAAATAACGAAAGGGAAAGAAGTCCCAAAGGAGGATGAGGAAGAATTTTTGACAATAATTCATCAGATCGATTACCGGGTAGTGGACCAACTCAACCAAGCACCATCCAAGATCTCGGTTATGTCGTTACTGCTAAGTTCTACCATTCATCGACAAGCTCTGTTGAAAATACTAACACAAGCCCATCTAACGAAAGACATCACTGTGGGGCAATTTGACTCCATTGTTACTAACATCACAGCCTGCAATACACTGAGCTTAAATAATGATGACTTGACTACTAAGGGTCGCAAGCACAATCGTGCCTTGCATGTGTCTGTTAAGTGTGAAGAGGATAAACTCGCCAGAGTACTTGTTGACATTGGGTCATCTCTCAATGTGATGCCCAAAAGAATATTGGCCAAGTTGGCATACAAAAGAGATGAAATGAGAGCCACGTCTTTGATTGTGAAGGCCTTTGATGGATCGAGGAGAATCGTAATTGGAGAGGTTGATTTGCCGATCATGGTGGGACCCCAGGTCTTTGAAATCACCTTCTAGGTAATGGACATAAATCTGACATATAGTTGTCTGCTAGGAAGGTCATGGATACATGCAGCGGGCGCTGTCACATCCACATTACATCAAAAGATGAAGTTTATTATTGAGGATCAGTTGATCATAGTGCACGGCGAAGAGGACTTGATGGTGAGCAATCTATCCTCCTTCCGATACATTGAAGTTGATGAAGATGCATTGGAAACAACTTTTCAAGCATTAGAAGTCACACATGTTGTGTTGATTGAGGACGCTGTTGTTACATGCAGTCCATCTTTTGTCTCTGTCCAGAGTATTAAAAATGCCATAAAGGGAGGTCTTCCGCAAGGTTGGGGAGAGGTAATCAAGGTCAACGCTCGGGCGAAGAACAACCGGCAAGGCTTAGGTTACAAACTAACTCTAGATGGAGAATCAGAAGTCAACGACAAACGTCTAAAGACCCTGAAAAAGATCTTCGTAAGTGGCAGTATTCAAGTAAACATTGTCGAAGAAGACGCTGAAGCGAGTTGCATTGACAACCTGCTATTCTGGGATAAAGTCGTTCTATGCAATTGGGAGGCCATTGAAGTTCCCGTCGTGTTACCACTCTTCGAGTAATTTGTTTGGTTTACTTGTTAGCATTTTCTCTGTTTCAAATCCCTGGTCATACCCAGGGCCAGTGGATCATTTTTTATGGGTCACACTTTTGCAATTAAAAAGATCAATCAATGAATGAGTGTTTTGTTAAATCTCCATTTTGTTGTTGTGTTATATTGTTTTCACTTTTTGTAAAAAAAAAGGAAAAATGGCAATCTTCTAAAAAAACCTATAAAAAAAACTCATCATCTGCATCTCTTTGTGTGTGTTTGCTCATTTTAAACCTGTTAACACATGCAAAGAACCTCCATCACCCGCTAAATCTGATAATCATCCAGTTCCTTCTGACTTTGGTTCACATGTATTCCAAGTTGAAGATGAGAGTGATAAAGAATTTGAGATTCCTGAAGAACTGATAAAGATGACTGAGTACGAAGACGTCTATCTTCAACCGTACAAAGAACAGATCGACATCATCAATTTAGGCCCCAAAGAGGAAAAAAGAGAGGTCAAGATTGGGGCATCACTAGGGGCAGACGTTAAGAACAGATTGGTAATGCTTCTCAAAGATTATGCAGATGTCTTTGCTTGGTCCTACCAAGATATGCCTGAGTTGGATACCGACATTGTAATGCATAGACTCCCTCTTAAATCCGAGTGTCCTCCCGTTAAGCAGAAGCTTCGAAGGTCTAGAATCGACATGACTCTCAAAATCAGAGATGAGGTTAAAAAGCATATCGATGCAGGTTTCCTAGCAGTTTCTAAATACCCTGAGTGGGTGGCCAACATTGTACCTGTATCTAAAAAGGATGGTAAAGTTAGAATGTGTTTAGATTATAGGGATCTTAACAAAGCTAGTCCAAAGGATGATTTCCCTCTACTGCATATCGAAACTTTGGTGGACAATACAGCCAGTTTTGCAGTATTTTCATTCATGGATGGCTTCTCTGGCTATAACCAGATAAAAATGGACCCGAATGATATGGAAAATACAACCTTCATCACACCCTGGGGCACTTATTGTTATAAGGTTATGCCTTTTGGTTTAAAAATGTTGGGGCCACATATCAATGAGCCATGATAGCATTATTTCATGACATGATGCACAAAGAAATTGAGGTTTACGTTGATGATATGATTGCCATGTCTCAGAGTGAAGAAGACCACCTTGATCATCTTTTGAAGTTATTTAAAAGACTCAGGAAGTATCAACTAAGACTAAATTCTGCCAAATGTACCTTCAGAGTCAGATCTGGCAAACTACTCGACTTCATTGTTAGTCAACATGGAATCGAAGTGGATCTCGACAAGGTACGAGCCATTCAGGAAATGCCTGCACCATAAACTGAGAAACAGATCAGAGGTTTCTTTGGCAGATTGAATTATATCTCCAAGTTAATCTCCAGCATGACTCCTACTTGCACGTTGATCTTTAAGTTTTTATGAAAAGATCAAGCGGTTGTGTGGAATGAGAATTTCCAGTCGGCATTTGAAAAGATCAAAGGATACCTCCAAGAGCCTCCCATATTGATCCCTCCTGTGCCTGGAAGGCCTCTCTTCATGTACATGACTGTGCTTGAAGAATCAATGGGTTGTGTCTTGGGCGAAACAGATGAGTCAGGGAAGAAAGAGCATGCAATTTACTACTTGAGCAATAAGTTCCCTGATTGTGAAAGTCGTTACTCTCCATTGGAAAAAGCTTGTTGCACGCTGGTTTGGGCGGCCAAACATCTGAGGTAGTACATGATTTGTCACACTACTATGTTGATATCCAAAATGGATCCAATAAAGTACATATTCGAGAAATCCGCTCAGATGGGAAGACTTGCAACATGGCACATGCTCTTTTTAGAGTATGATATTCAATATGTTGTACATAAGTCGATAAAAGGAATCGTCTTATCAGACTACCTTGTTGATCAACTTGTTGAAGATTATCAGCCGCTCAAATTCGGCTTCCCCAACGAAGATGTCATGTTTCTTTACAAAGCCAAAGAAGAACCCGGTCCTAAAGAGGATCTTGAACCTGGTTCTCGTTGGAAAATGATGTTTTATGGTGCATCCAACAAAAGAGACCATGGTGTTGGTGTTGTTCTGGAAAACCCATTCGGTGGTTACACTACTATTATTGCAAGATTGTGCTTTAAATGTACGAAAAACATTGTTGAGTATGAAGCCTACATCTTAGGTCTTGAAGCTGCCATCGACCTTCGCTTTAAGATTCTAGAAGTAATTGGCGACTCTTCCTTGGTGATTTATCAGCTCAAGGGCGAATAGAAGACCCGAGACGAAAAACTGGTTCCTTACAAAGACTACATTTAGGAGATGATCGAGTATTTTAACGAGATCGCTTTCAGACACGTCCCGAGGTCTGAAAATCATATTGATGATGCTTTATCCATGCTAGCATTGATGTGGAAGGTTCAGTTTATCAATGAAGCCCCCTTAATTAGAATTAAAAGAAAGATTGCGCCAACATACGTCATGATGACTGAAGAAGAGTGAAATTCTGGTTTGCAGATCTCATATGTCCCAAGAACATTGATCTCTGCTCAACAAGGACGAGGACAGACCATGACCAATTTAAATTTCTTTAAATTGTCCCAATATCGTGACCAACGTAATGACGTCTGTTGTGACATCTGCAGGCTGACAGACCTATTTATCTAACCATTTAAATTGTGCAGAATTATAAATGCAGAAAGATAAATAACACCAGTAATTATTAACCCAGTTCGGTGCAACATCACCTACATCTAGGGGTTACCAAGCCAGGGAGGAAATTAACTATTAGCATAATCAATTCAAATTCAAACAACCAGTTTGCACATCTCACTTAATCTCTACCCAATGACACTTCAACTTAGAGACACTCTAGACCTGAGTATACCCACTCACTCCCCCTCAATCACACCACAGTGATATCAAAAAAACAATTAAAAACAGTTATGGAGATACACTCCAAACACATACCATGATCTTACTTCACAGCTTTGATCAAGTGAGACACACTCTTGCTTAAAAGCTTTAAGTGACACAATGAACACAATAGTTCATACACCATAACCAAAGCAATTATTTAGCATACAATTGCTTGGTACACAAGGAATCCTAAGACTCCTAGACACACGTGAAGAGCAAACCTCCTCACTCACAAATATGTCTACCATAATGTATCAAACGATACAAAGGGTGACTTACACACAAGGGACTCTCAAACACTAGACCTTTATTTTACACTCTAGTTTTTCTAGATGTGAGTGCTTGTTTTTCTTCTGCTTCTCCTCCTCCTTTTATAGCAATGCAGGCTGGGCTTGGGATGGTCACAAGTAACAAACATTAGGTTTAACAAAGTAAACCTAATTTCCACAATTCAAGGTGTTGTCGAATTAGGTCACAACAGTCTTATGTTATGTCCAGCCCAGACTTGAATCTCGCCTGACATAACTAAGAAGCCATAACAGGTTTCCTAAAATTTAGCCTGAGATATATCAGGTATTATAATAGAAAAACAAACCCTGCACGTCTGATGTCATACGATCAATTTCATAACATTGGTCATGACATTCAGCTTCACTTAAACTTGCTTTCCAGCTTGCCCTGCTGAACACTTCTGCAGAATCTTCTTCATGATAGTAGAAACAAATGTTTTATAGTTCCCTAAAAAGTATCAAGGATCCTTTTTATGAACACACATTAAATCTGCACTTTGTTCCTAATGATTATTTTTGGCATGTACATACTGATGAGGAATGTCCAATAGTACTAATACACTTTTGTTAAGAGATATAACATAGCAGCCCCTGCTGTACCAGACATTTATGTCATGACACTCAATATGATTTCCACTCTTCTGCAGATTTTTCTTTACACCAGTCCTGGCTTCACCCAATCTTCTGCAGAATAACATTAGAAACAAGTATATTAAAGTTTCCTAAAAGGTCTCCAAGATCCTTTTATGAATACCAATATAATGTGTTCTTGTTCCTAATAAATCTCCTTGACATATTTACTGATGAGGTATTTTCAACATGGTCTCATCAATCCAAACCAATTCTGCCAAGGGATATACACTAGCAGCTCCTTCTGATGTCATACAGCAATGTCCAGACATTGAAAATGACATCCTGCTTAAAACACATGATAGCAGAACTGTCATTAGCTTCTGCTGTACCAGACAGCGATGTCATGACATTGGAAATGACATCAGTGCAGGATCATGTTTTACCAAAATTTAGCCAATCACAGAACCATGGATAATTCATAGAATCATGGTACTAATAATCTCCCCCTTTGGCAAATTTTGGCTAAAACATCCAACCAACTTATCAAGGCAACAACAGTAGTTTTCTAAACCTATCATGCCTCCCCTTAATAGTTGAATCTACACACTACTACTCTTTCCTTAGCAGAGTAGCAACAACACTTTACTCCCCCTTGGTTTAGTCAAAAGTTGACAAATTTGGAGCAAGTGTATATGCTCATAACAGAGCCAAACCTAAACTGAGTCAGGAACACCATGCTTCAAATCAAGACTCAGTTGCCCTTCAGTCATCTCTCAATCTCCTAAGAGATACACCGGCTGCTTAACAGTAGAACGACTGTACTACTGCAGCAATACTCCATGCACAAGCCTTTAAAAAAAACAGCTGGACACAGCAGCAACAGCTCCACAGGTCATCACCAGACAACCATAGAGAGAACTAAACTCTCATGTAGCTCCCTCAGAGACACAATGTTCAGACACCCTGTCTGACATTCCAAACATTATTCTTAAGCACCTTAAGAAATAATTCCTTCATCCACCAGTCAGACTGTAAGCACCAAGGCATGGACTACATCTCTTCTTGTACCAGATCTATAAATAGCTAGGACATACAACCATGCTTCATTATGATGAGAAACACTCTTCCACAGTAAAAACTCCACATAGATTTACCCTATGAACATAGTCATTTGATCTTGAGTTTTTGCCTTGTCTGAAGTTGCACCTTCAGGAGTGACACTTTTGTCATCACCAATTAAAGGATAATCAATTAAGTACTTGCCACACGTAACAATTGATTTTAAATCCCAAATTTGAGACATACAAATATTCTCATCAGTGGTCCGGGACACAAGCTTGCCTGAGCTTCAGCAGTCTTTGTACACATCTTCATGTTAGTACAATGCCAACACAAGTAATGTAGCTACATATCAGACAGGTACACAACTCCCCCTGTCAAGCATATTCAGTACTCCCCCTAAAAGAGAGAGTACAACCATATGAAGACTTTATTCAACATCTTCATACTGTAGCTTTACATTCCTACAGACCATACTGGAACAGATAGCAGAAGAGTTGCAGGATAACTATCTGTAAGATCTCCAAAAAGTCAGGGTAAATGCCATGTTTCCTTGACTTTTACAGAACCAGAGCTGATGATGTCTTGATCTTCACCTTTGTCCAATCTGATTTGGTTCATTGGCACCTAATGACAGACCCAAAAGGAATACCCTGTAATCTTCATCATGAGCTTGGAGCAGTAACCCAATGTCATAACATCTTGTCTGACATTCTACCTTCATCAAGTCCCAGATTTGTTTGAAACCACAAACAATCTTGATACATAAATGCACTCTTGCAGCAATCCATCCTAGATATAAGTATATCTCCCCATATCAAGGTTAACCAGTGCACATGAGTGGAAAACATAAGACGCATCTTTATGTCTTCAAGAACTCATTCTCTGTTCAACACACATGTTGAACACATTCACTTACTGCTTGAACCACAAGCAAATAGTACACTTATCAACCAAAAGCTCTCCCCCTATCTTTGACCAAAGATGCTCCAAGATCACCATATTATATCTCAAGACCAACTTCATGCTCATCCAGTGAGAGTGTATCAAACTGCTCCACTTCTTTATAGAGCCTAAGATATACTCCAAAGGCATTATTTACCTCATCATTCTCCCGTATGATGGGTTAGAATACTTCTGAGTCGCCTAGTGACTTGATGACTTCCATATGCCACATCAGGATGCAATCAGCCAATGATCCACTCTAGTCTTGTATAATGTCTTCACATCATCCTCCAAGACAGTCCTTTTACCTCATCATTCTCCCGTATGACAAGATAGAGTACTTCTTAGTCAAGAAGTGAATCACAAGTTTCACAAGAGATATTCATAAATCAGATGGTTCATATCACAGACACACCATCCCATGGTTCTTTATGTGCCCATACTGGACTTACTGCTGCCTAGTAATCCAACTGAAGATCTTCACAGCTCCACCAACTTGATCAAGAACTTCTCTAAAAGAAGGTAACCTTCCATACGTACTTTAGGGCTTCTACCACAAGCTCCAATGTATGAACAGAACCAGAACCTCCTTTGGTATTCAACCAACTACCCTTTGGCACAAGGGTAATTTTATTCAAGCACAATACTTAAATAACCAAATGGCACTGTTTGGTTACTCAGCATCTTTCAGAGCTCTAAACAGTCTTCCACCAAGCTACCTTGATCTTCAATCCTTCATGTTCCATGGCAGGACCACACCCAGACTTGAACCTATAACATCTACTCCTTCTCACAACTTCTGCACACTGCATGAGGTAGCATTCATACATGAGAAGATCAGCCTATCTTCAAATGATGTACCCTTACAAACAAGCTGAAGATTCTGCTTGATGTCATAACATCTGATCAGGTATTTTGTGGTGAATTCAGTCCTTCATTCTGCCACTTAGAAGCACCTCATCACTCTTATCAGACCAAGAGTACATAGACTTGGTGTTGAGTAGATAACCTCTATTCAGCTCTAGTGAATCTCAGCAAATACTTTGAAATGCATTTGCTTCAAAAAAAAACTCCTCTTTCTAGAACCCAAACTTGCCAAGGCTTGATTCTTCAGAGAAGGAACAAATCTTTACAAAAGGACTCCCACTTTCCTTAAGCAGAGACTTCTTTAGGAATTCAAGGATAGCTGCCACTTATCCTTTTCCTTCGATGAGCATGGTCACATGCTCTTATGCACTTAGATCAGAAATAAGTTGATCCAAGCAGTGCTATCACCAACACCATTTTCTAGACCAGTTTCTTGCCAGGAAGCTTTCTAGATAAAGATCACACCTGCTGCACTTCAACACTGATAAATAGATCCAAGAGAACTATCTTCATCAGCACTCCATTCTAGCCTTACTTTCTTGCCAAGAAACTTACTATAATAAGGACAGATCCAGTTGTATCTCATTTGAGCTAGAGATTTACTCCTTGAATCAACAAAATTTTGCACCCTCTCTGCTGATGGAATGCCTCAACATCTGGTTGAGCATCAGATTTTTGAAGTAACCAAGGGGCCTGACACTTGTAATAACTGATGAGCTAGCTTGATCATCAACTAATAATAATCCATTAAATATTTGAAAATATCTCAAATAGCAATGAATCTTAAATTTTCACAATTTATTGAGAAGACCATCTGATAGATATTTATACTTCATACATACCAAAGGTATTCTTTAGGATAAATATCTCTAATGCTGAAACATCAAGGCTGACCCCCTTGAATCATCCTGCCTATGATTTCCTCTTTCTAATAGAGTTCTACTCTTGCTTTGAATGTCCAAACTTTCAATCACGAGGCCAAAATATAACACTAACCATTTCTCTTCATTCCATTTCTCCCGAAGATGGAATGACTAGAGCTTTGTTGATATCTTCAAGAATAACATGACCTCCAGAGTTCTTTCATCAGAAAATATGCAGCGGAACCATTGAAAGAACATCTTCAACATGCCCTAACCAAGATGTCAGCACATCTTAAAGGGACATCACACAGAGGTAGCCACTCCTCCTTTGGAAAAACATTCATCAGGTCATAGAAGCTCTTATATCAGAGGGTACAGCAGCATATACACAGACTCATTTACAGCTTCCTTCAACACTCCATAAGCAGCAACTCAAACATTTAGCAAGTTCAGTAACTCAGCTGCACCTTCTCCTTGTTCAAAACACCAGAAAGTATCTCCCAAGATCTCATCCAGAACAGCCAGGATGCCTGCTCTGATACCAATTGAAATTCTAGTATGCAGATCTCATATGTCCCAAGAACATTGATCTCTGCTCAACAAGGACGAGGACAGACCATGACCAATTTAAATTTCTTTAAATTGTCCCAATGTCATGACCAACATCATGATGTCTGTTGTGACATCTGCAGGCTGACAGACCTATTTATCTAAACATTTAAATTGTGCAGAATTGTAAATGTAGAAAGATAAATAACACCAGTAATTGTTAACCCAGTTCGGTGCAACATCACCTACATCTTGGGGCTACCAAGCCAGGGAGGAAATTAAATATTAACATAATCAATTCAAAGTCAAACAACCAGTTTGCACTTCTCACTTGATCTCTACCAAATGACACTTCAATTTAGAGACACTCTAAACCTGAGTATACCCACTCACTCCCCCTCAATCACACCACAGTGATATCAATACACAATTACAAAACAGTTGTGGAGATACACTCCAAACACATACCATGATCTTACTTCACAACTTTGATCAAGTGAGACACACTCTTGCTTAAAAGCTTTGAGTGACATAATGAACACAACAGTTCATACACCATAACCAAAGCAATTATTCAGCATACAATTGCTTGGTACACAAGGAATCCTAAGACTCCTAAACACACGTGAAGAGCAAACCTCTTCACTCACAAATATGTCTACCACAATGTATCAAACGATACAAAGGGTGACTTACACACAAGGGACTCTCAAACCCAAGACCTTTATTTTACACTCTGGTTTTTCTTGATGTGAGTGCTTGTTTTTCTTCTACTTCTCCTCCTCCTTTTATAGCAATGCAGACTGGGCTTGGACTGGTCACAAGTAACAAACATTAGGTTTAACAAAGTAAACCTAATTTCCACAATTCAAGGTGTTGTCGAATTAGGTCACAACAACCTTATTATAATAGAAAAACCAGCCCGGACTTGAATCTCGCCTGACATAACTAAGAAGCCATAACAGGTTTCCTGAAATTTAGCCTGAGATATATCAGGTATTATAATAGAAAAACAAACCCTGCACGTTTGACGTCATACGATCAATGTCATAACATTGGTCATGACATTCAGCTTCACTTAAACTTGCTTTCCAGCTTTCCCTGCTGAACACTTCTGCAGAATCTTCTTCATGACAGTAGAAACAAATGTTTTATTGTTCCCTAAAAAGTATCAAAGATCCTTTTTATGAACACACATTAAATCTGCACTTTGTTCCTAATGATTATTTTTGGCATGTACATACTGATGAGGAATGTCAAACAGTACCAATACACTTTTGTCAAGAGATATAACATAGCAGCCTCTACTATACCAGACATTTATGTCATGACACTCAGTATGACTTTCACTCTTCTGCAGATTTTTCTTTACACCAGTCCTGGCTTCACCCAATCTTCTGCAGAATAACATTAGAAACAAGTATATTAAAGTTTCCTAAAAGGTCTCCAAGATCCTTTTATGAAAACCAATACAATCTGTTCTTGTTCCTAATAAATCTCCTTGACATATTTACTGATGAGGTATTTTCAACATGGTCTCATCATTCCAAACCAATTCTGTCAAGGGATATACACTAGCAGCTTCTTCTGATGTCATACAACAATGTCCAGACATTGAAAATGACATCCTGCTTAAAACACATGACAACAGAACTATCATTAGCTCCTGCTGTACCAGACAGCGATGTCATGACATTGGAAATGACACCAGTGCAGGATCATGTTTTACCAAAATTTAGCCAATCACAGAACCATGTATAATTCATAGAATCATGGTACTAACAAAGAGTCTGATGGAAAACCATGGTTTTATGACATCAAAAGTTACCTTCATAATCAAGAGTATCTGGTCGATACCTCTAAAATTGATAAGATAGTTGTGCGAAGATTGTCATCCAAGTTCTTCATTAGCAATAATGTTCTCTATAAAAGAAATCACGACATGGTATTACTTAGATGTGTTGAAAAAGGAGAAATAGACATGCTGATGACAGATATTCATGAAGGTGTCTTCGGTACTCATGCAAGCGGCCATGTCATGGCAAAGAAGATCTTGAGCGCTGGTTATTACTGATTGACTTTTGAGACTGATTGTATCCTATTTTCTCGAAAATGTCATAAATGTCAGATTTATGCGGACAAGGTGTACGTGCCACCACATCCTCTAAACATGTTAACATCACCTTGGCCATTCTCAATGTGGGGCATTGAAATGATTGGGGCAATTGAGACTAAAGCATCTAACGGTCATCGATTCATCCTTGTCGCTATCGATTATTTCACTAAATGAGTGAAAGTTGCCTCCTATGTGAATGTAATGAAGCGGGTGGTTGCCCAGTTCATTAAAAAGGAGATCATTTGTCGTTACGGAATCCCTAACCATATCATTATAGATAATGGGACGAATCTTAACAATAAAACAATGAAAGAGCTCTGTGACAGTTTCAAGATTGTACATCACAACTCTTCTCCTTATCGGCCCAAGATAAATGGAGCTGTTGAAGCTGCAAATAAAAACATCAAAAGAATTGTGCAAAAAATGGTAGTAACTTACAAAGAGTGGCATGAAATGCTACCATTTACTCTACACGGATACAGAACATCTTTTCGCACTTCAACAGGGGCAACCCCTTTCTCCCTGGTTTATGGGATGGATGCAGTACTACCTATTGAGGTTGAAATACCTTCATTAACAGTCTTAATAGAAGTTGAGCTCAAAGAAGCTGAGTGGGTGAAAGAAAGGTTTGATACACTGAATTTTATTGACGAGAAAAAGATGACGGTAATGTACCATAGTCAGCTATATCAAAGAAGATTTAAAAAATCCTTTGACAAGAGAGTTTAGGTCAAAGAATACAAAGAGGGTGAGCTAGTACTCAGGAAGATTCTACTGATGCAGCGAGACATGCGTGGAAAGTGGATGCCAAACTATGATGGCCCATTTGTTGTGAAGACAGTTTTTCTGGAGGCTCTCTTATCCTTTTGATGATGGACGGTGATCAGCTCCAACATCCCGTAAACTCATATGCAGTAAGAAAATAGTATGCCTATAAAGCCCGATAAATTGAAAACTCGAAAGGGCGATTCAGGCAAAAAAAAGGACATTCTAGTGGATCATAACCTATAAGGGAAATCTGGGAAAAATTTAAGGATAAAAGAAAGAAAAGCTCGCTAAGTCGAAATCCTAAAAAGGCGGCAAGGCAAAAATGAACGTCCCGATGAATTGAAAACCTGAAAGGGAGATTTAGGCAAAAGTTAGGGACAAAGGAATTTCACTGCATCAGGAGTTGTCACTTCTGCAGAAGATCGTCAAAGAGGCTCACTCTTATCAAGGGCAGTGATTCAAACAGACTCTTAGCTAGTTAGGACTGAATTCTCGTTGGATTTTGTAACCTTTTCCCATATTTCCATTTTTACAAATTGTAAATGTTCCATGGGGCTCTGCCTTTTGCATGTCTCCATCTTTGAATGAAATCAGACTTGGACCAATCTTTGTTTATGCTTTACCTTTTTTGTTATGCAAAGCATCACTTATTCGTTAATAATGATTTTTAAAGGCAAAAGTTTTGGAATAAAAAATTTGTTTTGAAAAAAAGTTAACTAGCAAGTCGTAACTTTGATTGTAACATGACGGTGTAAAATTAGACTCCTCTCATAAGGACAGAACGGTTGAAACCATGATACCATCATTTCAGCAATATGAGGCCTATAGAGATTTCTTTCCCCATGCCGCCGTGCTACGAAGTTTTGATATCTCTGATTATTCATTTTGCCCGCTGTATAGAAGTTGTGACTTCTCTCTGGCAAGTTTGCAAGAACAGAGGATTAATACCATTCTCCAGCGTTGAGATTCAATGTGATTCTTTTTGCCTCCGGTGTGATAGATCGTTATCTATCTTTTTGGTCTCCTTCTCTTGCAGGGTCGTTCGACATTGCATTTGCATCATACCATTAGCATATGCATTTTTCAGCATACCTCTTGTTTTGGTTTGTTTTGGTTGTGGCCATTGTGATTCGGTTGAGCGGTTTTCTTTGTCAAGAATTTGTCCGGTGTTTCTTCCCCAGTTGTTACTGGATACCATATTGAGATTCTTTGGTCGTTACTAAACTCCTTTATTTCAGACCTGTTGTCACGGGCTTACCCTTTGGTTGTTACCTTAACTTTGTCAAGTTATCCAGCTTAGGTCTTATTATGATAAATACTTATATCCCCGGGAATCTACTTGTGACTAACAATAGGAAGATCGCTGACCCCTGTCTGATATTGCTAATTGGTGGTTACCAAATTTTAGTCGTTACTAATGTTGCAGCTTATCCTTAAGATCTGGTGTTTACTCGAATCTATCCCCTCAATTGATGTATTGTTTGTTAATCAACTCTACTGAGACCTAGTAGTTACTGGTTTTTTTTAAAATCCAATCATTATTGGTATCACTAATTTGGTTGTCACCATATCCTGTTGAAAGTCCAGTAGTTATTAGCATTACTTTAAACCTAATCGTTATTGGTATCACTGTTTTGGTTGTCACCAATCCCCAAGAAAGTCCAGTAGTTACTGGCATTAATTAAAAACCCATTGTTATTGATAGTGGAATGTTTGGTCGTAACTTGTCTCCTCTTGGAAGTCTAGTGGTTACTGGTGTTGTTTAAAGTCCAATTGCAATTGGCAATTTTCATCCAACTCTGTTATATTCTCTGAATATTGTTTGTTATCAACATTTCCCCAGTAAGTCCAGTAGTTACTAGCATTGTTTAAAGTCCGATTATTATTGGTATCCCAGTTTTGGTCATTACCATGTCCGTTTAAAAGCCCAATGGTTATTGGAAATGTTCATCTAAACCTGGTCTTAGGATGGTTGGTTGTTACCAGCATCCCCAGTGAATCCCTAGATGTCCCCAACAAGTCTTGGGGGTCTGGTAGTCACTAGCATCCCCGATAGGTCTGATCTTATTTCTAGTCTTTTCTTGAATATCCCGTTTGAACTCTTCATTGAAGGAAATTCCCCATTTGGTTCGTTCCCCAATAGGGATCGTGTCTCTTGTCTTTTAAGTCCCCGATTGGAGTCCAAGTCCGTTGACTTTTGTTCCCCTGTGTGGCTTCTTATCCTCGTCTCCCTTGATGCATCTTCCGGATGGATTTGCATTTCCCCAGTGGAGATTTGTCTTCTCCGATAGAGCATTTGTCCCCTGTCTCCTGTGTGGAGGATCCTCTTGAAGTACCGTCATTAGTCCTGTTTGAACTATTGGTTGGAATGCTTTGGATCTCTCCCTAGTGTGTTTATGTTCCCAGTGAGTTTTTACTCGTTGTTTTGTTCTTCCTTTTGCTTGTGTCAGCATTTTCTTGCACTCAAGCATCATAAAGCATCATTCTTAGAACTCATTGCATGGTCATCATTTGTTTTTTGCATACCATCGTATCTAAGGGAAAAAATTTTGACTTGCTATATTTAAATACCTTTCACCTTGATTCTATGGAGATTGTTATCTCTCATTACCATCTGGTGAAGATATTTAAATAGGGACAACTGTCATACCCCAAATTTTGACCCCTAGATTCCATTATCATTCTAGGTGCATCAAGCATATGTTATCTAACTTAACCTTTTTCAAGTTTAGTCTTTGTCAAGATGCAGATGAATTAAGGTTTCACACTATCAAAATCAAGGACCCTGTGGACTGATCAGTCAAGGTGTTGGATTGATCTTCTAAAAATCAAGTCTTCATATCATCTAGAGGCTCATAGCTTTCCAAGAACAAGTGCTATTTGACGTTGTTACCAAAATAATAGGAGCAGTGTTGTGCAGAATCCATTATTGAAGCAAGAAAGTTTTTCAACATAACTTTGTGCCTAGCTAGTGAGTTTTGTGTAGATTTAATCAAGGATTGATGGATAACTTGCAAATCAAGAAACTAGGGTTCATGAAAAAACCCTAATTTTAAGCCAACTTGAAATGATCATAACTTACTAATCACACATCCAAATAGAGTGGTCCAAATCTTGTTGGAAATCTCTTGAGAAGTCCTACAAAAGCGTCATATAGGTTGAGGTCCAAAAATTCATATATTTTAAGTTGTGAGCTCATCAAGTATTGAAGAATTTCACCACTCAGAAATTTTTTCATGTTTCTTGACTTGTAAGTCAAATTTGCAGCCAACTTCAAGAGGATTTTTGACATAGTTCCCTTTGGAATTTGAACTTTTGTACAACATGAAACTTGTATATAATATTTGGGGCTTTTTTAAAAATTACAAGAGTATTTTCTCAAGCTTTATAGTTAGGGAGAATTAGAAGAGGCAAGTTGAAGGTTTGTCATGTCATAAAATCAAGTACAGCTCTTGCCAATGGATGCATAAACGACCCAATTCCCTCCTAACCACTCAGTTAGCTCATGTTATGATGTTTAGAGGTTTGGTTGATGATAGTACAAGAAGATACCACAAGCAAAAACCAGAATTTTGGTTAAATGAATTGTTTATTCAAAGAAAGTACAACAAATAGCTATGAAAGAGAAACCTTGTGCCAAACCTGTTGCAACTCAGCTGCTGCATCAGATACAAGTCTCATTTCATTTCATACCTACTCTTTATAGGCTGTTAGTGATGATGAAATGCATTGTAAACTCGTTCTTGCTTAGAAACAAGATCACAAGTAAGATTTGCTCACTTTTCCCTCCAAAAAGGCAAAACTTTGCAAAATGATCTGAACTGCCCATACCACTTGCTCTCTAACCTTGCCTATAAATAAGATACTCTTCGCACATCCAAACCACACTAAAATCAACTAGAAACCAAGTTAAATCTCTCTCACTTCTCTGATCATAACCTTCTTACAAGTGTTGGAAGTGACCTCCTTGTAAAGTAAAAATCTGTTTTGCATAAACTCTTCCAAAACTCTTTCCAAAAACAAAACCATCAAGCAAATCACTCGATCACATCACATAACATGTGTTAGAGGTGTCCAAACCCTTACAACCATCCAAAACCTGCTAGAACAGAGAGTCAACTCGCATACCATTGAATTTTGACTTTTCTGCACTTTCAAAGCTAACTCACTGCCTAGACCATTTCCAATCCTTCCAACACTTTAAACACACTCCATATAAGTTGTTTGAACTATCCAAAGTATTACCAAAGCTTTGTAACACCATTTCCTAGAGGTTCACTTTGAAACTCTTGGTGATTTCTTACAAAAAGAAGCCATTATGTCAAGGCAGTGTGTTTAGGGGAGTTTTTGGTCACTTGGACATCTTATTTGGAGCACATTGAAGTTCTTTGGATCATCATCCATCAACTGGATTTCTTTCTTGGAGTTTTGACTTGAAAAATCTATAAGTGGTAAGTGTTTCAAGTTTCTAATTTAATATTATGTTATGCTTTGAGGTACACTGAGTTTGAACATGTTAGACATCATTTATAGGTCATGTTTGAACCTTTTCTTGATCACAAACTTATGTATTCATGATTGTACACTTCCTTTGGCTTGCTAGCTTGCTTTTCATGTCATTTCCATATGCAAATTTTTGTTTCTTCTTAGGCATAGGTGATTGGTGCTTATAGACATTATTTATAGGTCATATATGTTGTGTTTGATCACTTGGTTGATGCTAAGTTGGTCCATTTCTGACAATCACATGGTTCTTGCATAAACTTGTCATTTTTGCCACTTCACATGCCATTTTTTTTAGCTTGTCTATTGATGTATGATTCTTTTTATCACTCTCTATATGTCACATATGATATGTTTGAATCATTGATTGCTGCTTAAAACATATGTATTGGACTGTCACTTAGCTTTTGCACATAACTTGTTATTTTCAATGATGTCTTTGAGTTTTCCATATAGTGCATGATCTGACTAAACCACCATATCATTGGATTCCTTGTGAATAAATACACAATTTCCTTTTTTGTTTCACTCAATTTCATTAAGTTTTGAGCAAGCTATGGTACTTCATATCATTAAGTTTTGCGTTAGTTGCCCAAGTTTTGAACCTAGTTTTCAAATGTGCATAACTTTCTTGATTTTTATCATTTTAATGCCACTCTTTTTGTATTTTTATTCTTATTATGTCTAGTTTCAATGTGTAAATAAAGAATTCAAGAATTGTTATTTTTGAAACACTTTGGTCCACTTGAATAACATGGACTTTTTAGGGGTTTTCCTTGGTTTTCATGAATTTTCTTGACATGGTACTTGATTTTTATTGTAATATTAATCTTGTATGAATCATTTTTGAATGTCTAACATGTATATATGTTTGAAAACATTTGGCTCTTTGCTTTACCATGATTATATGTTTCTTTGTAAATGCATGAATATGAAAGTATGCTTTGAAACATTTTTGTGAATCTTGACTTGCTTCTTGATGTTGTAACCTCATAAACATGATCCCTCACCCTCATCTTACTTGTTTATGTGTATTGTTAGAACCATAAAAAATTTAGGTTTGTTTCTTGCCTTGTTTGTTACCATGATTTTTGTTCATCTTTCCCTCTGTGAAGTTTGAATCCATGCTTGAACTGTTGTTACTTTCCTTGCCTATCCATGATTAATTGTCATCAACATGTCTTGAATATATTTGATAGTTATTAAATTTGTCTTTGTTTGATTCATATACCATGTTTGACTCAAGTTGTAACTTTTTGGCATGAAGTTTGTTTGAATACCATTGATGAAAATGTTGTTGTTACACATACTTCATACTTGCCCATGTTGGTTGTTACCTTCTTGCTTAACTTGTTTCACCGTAAATCACATGTTTTTGTCACACATGTCACATTTTTGTTCAAGTTTTTTGGATTTTTACCTCCACTTGATTTATATACATGCTTGAATGTTGTCATGATTTGTGCATGTTAATCTTGAACCTTGCCATGATAAGTAATGTTTTGACTTATGCATGATTCACATATGCTTGTGATGTTTGGTATTGTAAGAACCTTATTATCATCCCTTTTTAGATGTTGTTAAATCTATGTTTACCTTTGGTTGTAACCATTTGGTTTGATCCTTTCATTGTTAAATACTTAGTTGTAACCTTGTTTTTTTGCTTAATGTTGTCACATACCTGCTTTACTTTATTGGCTGTTACCATGAATTTATATCTTCATCATTTTTGAATGAATTCATATGTGTTCTTAGGCTTTGTTAAGTTTTCCCCAAGTTATGTAGCTTGTTAGCTCTCATCCAGTTGCCTTGTTATCCCTGGTTCCAAAGGAAAGTCTCTCTATTGACTTCACTGTCATAGATAGCTCATTACCCCTCCTTTTGACTTGGTTAAGTCATTAGATTCCTTAACTTAGTTAAGTTAGAACCTATATCCATTAGACTTTGGTTTAAGTCTAAAGACCTACCCCTTGTTAGGAGTATCCTTCAATTAGAACTTTAAGATAGAGTTTGTTAACTCTATGTAAGGATCATTGTCATGATTACTTACTCCCCTTGAGTGTTAAACTTAGATATAGAGAGTTTTTTTAAACTCTATACAAACATTGTTATATTTGTTCCACCTTGGAGTCTTGACCATAGTCAACTATTCCCCAACCTTAGCTAGGAGAACCACGGTTGCTCTGATTCCATCCTAGTAAGGATACGTAGGCATAAGATGCGATATCTTTTCGAGAAAATTTAGAACTATCCTTAGGTCTTTACCTTAAACTTTACCTTAAACTTGATCCCATGACACTAGAAAACAATAACTTAGATAACTTAGAATACATACACACAAAAGGTTCATGTATAGTACTACAAATGTTTAGGATGTGAATAACTACCCTAGGCATAACCAACCCCGACCCCCGAAACTCTAGCGTTGTTGTTATATCGCACAAAAGGTTTTTATTTCTTTAACCTTTCCTTTGGATAAATCAAAGTTCGGTGGTGAATTTCAACGAATTAAGATTCAAGTTAATCAATAGCTTGATATCTGATTATCATCGCAACATGGGTCAATCCAGTATAAATATTACTCCTAATATTTATACCAACATGAACACTTGATATTTCATATCCATAATTTGTGAGATACAGTCACCAGTCTAGTCACATAATAGTCTTTGTGCATTACTGTTTTCCTATTTGATAATAAAGTTTGACTACGGATACTTTAAGAATAACTTGCTTATTTTTAATGAAAGGTCATTAATAGACTAATTATTCTAAGGACTTTATTATATTATATACAAATAACACAATAAATACAATTCCAAGTAAGTATATATATTAACAAACAATATATATCAAGGTCATGATACAAAAGCATATTAAGTCAATATTTATTGGCTATTAGGGCTTACTCCAACAATGAAAGCAATAAAATGCGGAAAAGTAAAGAACACAATGATGTATCCTGGTTCCCATCACAATTCGAGAGTACTCTAGTACCATTTTAACATGAAAGATATTTCATTATAGTAAGATCCCAATGAACAAGACAACACTTGTCTTTCTATACAAGATCCTAACTAAACCATCAAGAACAATCCTCTTGGATTTTTCAACAAACCCTATAAGATGAAACAATCCTCCTTCTTATAGTACACACCTAATTCCAAACAATTCTTGAAACTTAGAAACTTTTACAACAATTTCAATAAAATGAATATATGAAGATTTGTAGTATAAATAAGACTTAATCAAATGATTATAGTCTTCTTCTCCTTTAATATGAAATCACGATAAATAATACTCTCTAATGCTCAGGATACTTTGAAGAATATGGTATGCAAAAATAATGATTCACAATGTATCTCTTATGAAAATTTTGTTTTAAAAATATAGATAGTTTTTACAAAGTTTAAAAGAGGTAATTGAAAAAAATAACTTTAAAATCAATTTATAGAGATCATAACCACCATTCAAAAACATGGAAATGGTTGATAGAAAATCAGAATATTTATCCTTGAAAAGATGTAATGTTTGCCATGAGAAGAGATGCAATGAAACAAAGCATTTTTCAATTCTGCTACAGGACTCGTTAAGTCGGTTAAACGGATACTTGACTTAACAAGTTCGCATCAGAATCAAAAAATGCTTTGTTTCATTGCATCCATTCATCATCTCTTCTCATGGAAAACATTATATATTTTCAAGGATAAATATTTTGATACCAATTGTAAGTTTATAAAGTGCGCCTAAGAGGGGGGAGGGGGGGGGGGGGGGTAAATTAGGTGTATAAAAATTCCTTCGATTTTAGAGATGCCTTTTCTTCGTATAATTTAATTTTATGTGATGAAAGCGATATAATGCGAAAAATTAAAGAACATAATACTGTATTCTGGTTCCCATCACAATCCGAGAGTACTCTAGTCCCCTTTCAATATGTAAGAGATTTCATTATTGTTAGATCTTATGGAAAAGACAATCATAGTCTTCCTATGCAAGACTCTAACACAATCAGCAAGAACAATCCTCTTGTGATTTATAATACATGTATTTCCAATAATCTTGAACAATAAGTAAAGGTCTTTACAAGAAGATACAATCTACCTTCCTATAGATCCCTCCTAGTACCAAACAATCCTTGATACTTAGGAATTTGTTACAATTACAATGGATAGAAATAAGTGAAGTTTGTAGAATGGTTAAGACTTATTCAAGCAAATAAAGTTTTCTTCACTTTAAAATATGAAGATTCAATAACATATACTCTCTAACTGTTCATTGATACTTTTGGAATGATACGAAAGTTTTCTAAAAAAAATCAAAATATGAAAGTTCTGTTGAAAATAATGCAAATAGATTTTGTGAAAATTTTGAAAGAGATTTTTTTGTAAAATGAAAATTTGAATTGTATTTATAGAGATGATAACCACAATTAAGAAACAGGCAATGGTTGATAAAAAAATCAGAATATCTATCCTTGAAAAGATGTAGTGTTTGCCATGAGAAGAGGTGATAAATAGATGCAATGAAACAAAGCACTTTTCAATTCTGTTACAGGACTTGTTAAGTCGGTTAAACGGATACTTGACTTAGCAAGTTCACAATGTTTTTCAAATATCAAAATTTAAAATAATGTTTCAGACTGGTACAAATTATGGCTGTTTTTATGTGCTATTACGACCGTTTCAAGTGCCACAATTCTACAAAAAAATAATGTTTGAAAAATTAAAAAAAAAATTGAAAAATTGTCTAAGTATTTGAACCAACTTTATGCAACATCTAATGATTTATCCAAGTCAATAGATTATATTTGAAAGTGATTTAACATGGTTTAAACATGAAAAATAAATTTTCCAATGCATGATAAAAAATATTTTGAGCACTAAGATTTTATATGATATGGAATTCATATACCTAAGATGATGAAAATGATTTTAGTATGATAAAATATATGTTAATGATTCTTGAGAACTAATATATGTATATGTTTATGAAATTCATATACCTTGAATCTTAAAAGACATTAACAACACATCATGAATGGATCCTCTTGAAATCTTCTTTTTGATATGCAAGACCTTTGATCACTTGTCTTCATCAAAATTAGCTTAGAAGCTTGACTTCATAGTTGGTGTTAACATGCCACGAGGAAGCTGTAAAGTATTAGTCGATTCCTCCCAAAAGAAGATCGAAGCCAATAACATGAACGTGTTATATTTAGGGCAGTGCTAGAATTGTCAACGATATTGTAGATACCCAATTTTTCCCAATGTTCCTTCTTTTAGTTTTTAACTTTGTCAAGCCAGGAAATGTACTATTTGTTGGGAGTAGGTGGTGCAGATTGAAACACACGGTTAGGTTTAACCATGAAACAAAGGTCAAGAGGGCATTTTTTAAATGCAACATGCAAAGTGATTGAGTAACCATGGAAGAAACGAGCGACTTTCCCAACATTCGACCTCTTTGTAGGATAGGGTCCCAAGAAGGCACATAGTCTGTTTTTTATAGAGTAAGTGATGAGTACCTGCTTTGCCCAGATGTCAACCTTCTCCATTGACAATGGAGGCTCAGGAATGCAGTCTCTCACGTCCTCATCATTGTTTGGTAGGATTGTGAAAACTAATGGGTTATTGCCAATGGCAGATTTGGATTATAGCTTTTTGAGTGGAAACCATGGATACAAATTGTTTTTTTTTCTTTTGAAAAAGGATGAAAGGGTTTTCTGCACGAAGAAGGAAATTTTAAAGAAGCTGAGATGAGGAAGAAGAACAAAGGAATTGAAAAAAGGGTATTTATAAGCTTCTCATTGTATGGCATGAATCAGAAACACGACATTCGCGTATGGTTGATTGAAACATTTTTGGATTTATTAAGCACAACATTGATGTTAGTGGGAGCGGTTATAGCAAACATGCAAACCCATGACCTCTTAGGAAGTAGGAGTAATGATGAAATTCTAAGCGGATCATATGGAAAATGGCAATGCACCGTAAAGGAGGCAATGATGATGGTGACGTTAGCCGAAAGGAAGCGTAGTCAAAAATTACTATAAAAAATGTCACGTCTCTCTTGTCTGATTCAAAATTGAAACATGGCTTTTTGGGGGGCAATTTGTTATCCTTTATTTTTTTACTTAAGTATAATTGGAAAGTATTAATAGGACAACAATAAATGCGCTACGTAGAAAGTCAGAGGAAATAAAGTCAAAGAAGAGAAATTAAGCTGATACAAGGTCGAAGTCACATATAGTGATGACGGTTGAAGTAGTGGCCAATCGAAGGGCATTGTAAGAGTTCAGGGACTTAGTGAAATTGAGTATTATGCTATGTTGACTAAAGTTTAACTTCATCACTATAATGGGAACCATGCTGACTTGGATATTGCATATGGAAAGAACTACAGAGTATGCTTTCACAGAATGGTCGACCTAAAGGACTTTGACGTAGGAAGTCAGTTCCTAGTGAATAGTAAAAGTAGTTAAGATATTTTCAATGGTGTTAAAAGAGTGGGAGCTGGTTTATTATAGACGGTTACTCAAAAATATGTGGAGGTTCGACGGAAGAAACCGATGCATGGGATTGAAACGTATCATGATAGGGTTAGTCAACCGTTCTTAGGTATTTATTTTAGAGTAGTATATATATATATATATATATATATATATATATATATATATATATATATATATATATATATATATATATATATATATATATATATATATATATATATATATATATATATATATATATATATATATATATATATATATATATATATATATATATATATATATATATATGAACTCATATTTATTTTGCAAAGGGTCCGCAATTGTACTCATATTCTTTTAAACTCAAAGTATCTGCGTATTTGAGAAATGAGTGTGGAAAATGTACGTATGCGTTCCCCCATGGTTGTGATTACCCTGGTGATCATTGAGTGTCATTCTATCAATAATAGAAATTACGTCTTCGTAGCTCTTGGACATTGATGATCCCCAAAGTAGCATCCAACAATGTCTTGTGAAGCGATTGAAGTCCATTTCGGAAGATGTGCACTTGAGTTAATTCGTCAAAACCGTATCCTTTGCATTTTTGTAACATAGATTTAAACCTCTCCCAAGCTTCATTGAGAGATTCATTGCCACCTTGAGCAAACACCGATATCGTCGTCTTCGTTTCCATGAATCTATTGTGTGGAAAAAATCGTTCAAGAAACTTTTCTTCCAAAACATTTCAATTCGTTATTACCAAAGTTGATTGATCAAGATACCATTCCTTAGCCTTCCAGATTAAGGAATGCAAAAATAGTCTCTTAAACAAGGATTCCTCTTTAGCTTCAGGCGCTCCCATTACACCCGCAATTTCATAGAATTTGGTGAGATGTGTGAACAGATCCTCGTGGTCCATACCGAAAAAAGGATTTTGGTATAGAAGCGCAAGAATCACCATTTTCATCTCCGAATGCCTCCCATTGTGGGCATTTCTCGCAAACTGAGCATTATGCCTTGGATTGTTGGTACATGAAGTTGAAGTAGGAGGTGGTGGTGGAGGTGGATCTGCCATGATTGGCATAACAATTGGTGTGGATAAAGAAGATTCTCCTCGCTCTTGTCTTTCTCTAGCAAGTTTTCGTCTCCGCCTTGTTATGCTATTGAGTCTACGAGTAGTTCTTTCAATCTCTTGGTCAAAAAGAAGTTCTTCTGCAGGTACATTCCCTCGCATAAACAAATTCTGCACACTAGCTAAACAAATTAAAAAGCACAAGAGAATTGCAGAGGTAAGAGATTCACAATACAAAAATCTTAAAATCACTAAACTATTGCAATGCTTGCACTATCTTACTTAACAATCCCCGACAACGATACCATTTTGGTGAAAAGTATTTTAGGTGGGTGTTTTATCGTATCCACAGGAATTGTGCGCGAGATATATAGATGCTCACCGTTCAATAGTTTAACGTTCTAAGTAAAGAGTTTTCAAAGAGTTCTTGTTTTGTAACATAAGTTTGTTGCAAAGAGTAAATTAGGGCAAAGATGTTTTGTTTTAAGAAAAACATATCAAGATTAGATATCGTTAACCCCTTTCATATGTATCCTATTAATCAAGCATGTCAACTTAGTTTCGATCAATACAATCGCGTATCCTCGCGAATCCATTTATTTCTAAAGCGGTTCAATGGGTATTATTGTTTTTAATCATTAGATGATTTCTCGAAAGAGCAATCGCAACAATAAACATGAAGATCGATACAAAGCAAATATTAACTTCCAAATCTATGTCTAGGGTTTGTTTGTTAATAGATGAAGAAATTAGGTCAAGACTTAGAAAATCTATGTCTAAAGTGATTCAAACCATAAATACAACATTAAAAGCAAAGATCTTCATCATCTATTGATCATAAACCTTTTTCACATACAAAAGATCAAAAGAAATACATAATAGTCAGATTAATTATCTCAAATCTTGACAGGAAAGTGTTTAGTTACCCATCACCATGGTATCTTGATCAACAAGTAAGAAAAGAAGCTTTGCTAGTATCAAAGTCAAAGAATCGATGATTGATGCTCCAAAGATTTGATTTTCACTTCTCCTTTAGTTCCAAAGGTTTTTTTGACCTAAACAACCCTTTTTTCTTTCTAAAAATGCTTAAAAGTGTAAAGT
The DNA here is from genome assembly GCA_963859935.3 of Lathyrus sativus. NCBI lineage: Eukaryota > Viridiplantae > Streptophyta > Magnoliopsida > Fabales > Fabaceae > Lathyrus > Lathyrus sativus. The sequence goes on from OZ012735.1 coordinate 811,709,521, forward strand.
AACAAGAATGGTTGAAAATATCTTCAAGAGAAGATATTTATAGCAAGTGCACAAAGTGCAGTAAGTGGCACCGCGCTAAGCGCCATCAGGAGTGCGCTAAACGCGGTCAGCAAAAACAGAGGCAATTTCCTAGAAAAGCGCGCTAAGCGCAGTAGCATGCCGCTTAGCGCGGTTAGAGGCTTTAGCTACTGCCTCAATAGAAAGAGCGCGCTGAAAAACGCGTTAAGCGCGAGTTACTGACACGATCTCCACGAAAATAATTTTTTAGGCCTTCTTTCCTTCACTAATTGTTCCTATCATCAAATATAAGCAAGAAGACCTGTGAAAGAGCATCAAAATGATCATAATTCACAATATTTACAATAAAATCGAAAATTAACATAATTACACTAAAACTAATAGATTTACTACTAAGATATCAAGGAAACCTTTTGAAAGGGCCATAAAATATAGTCAAAAATATGCACAATTTGACCCTTAACATGCAATTACAACCGTATAAAAGCGTTGGTAAAATCTCAACCCTTAAATTTATACTATTGGATTTTTAGCAGATCCACTGAAAATTCGGTATATGAAAAATGATTTTGAAAAAAACCAATACTCTTAAACTATCGATTTTTCAACATTTAACAAAATTACCGCTAACGATAGGTACCTTTTAAAAATCGCGTTTGTTTCACCACATACCAGTTTTTTGAAATATTAGTCATACTAGATTTTCTTTATAAAACCTATCAATTTTTTTTTTTAATTATACTGAATATTTTATTTGTTCTATTGAATTTTGAGTTTAATTAATATATATTATCAGTGTAAAATAATTTTACACTCTCATTTAATAAAAAATTATTAATCAATCATGTCATACTGTTAAATTAAAAATTATATTTTGATATAGCGAGATACACGAAGATGATTAGTTGACGGTTACTCTGTCCTGCCTATAATAAAATTCTTGAATTTTTAGTTTCAACTTATTAAACAAAATTTCAGTTCCATTTCAGAGAATTGTTTATATTTAATAAGATTAGTTACTTGCTGTGAAAGATAAAAATTGACATAGACTTGGTAGGTAGAACGCGTAAAGTAGTGTAAAAGTAAACAAGGAAACAGTTTTAGTAAGTTGCCATAAAAAAGAAAAGAAAAAGCGGTAGAGGTTGTTGTCTTTTTCAATCTGTGGAGGCCATAAATAATTATTGTCCACCATCTTCATCATTCATTCATTCACCACTCAACACTCTCTCAACTCTCAAGTCAAGTCAACTCAACTATTTTTTCTTTCTTCTTCCTCAACACCATTCACTCATGGCTGCCAGAGATATCCTCCATAAGATGAAGGTATATATTTCAACAGATCCTTCATTTCACTTTCTTTATTGTTATTATTATCCAATTCAATGTTCCAATATTATATGCTGAGATATTCATTTGTTGTTACCAATATTCATCAATTTCATTCAATGGACTTTTTTTAATGGCTTATTTAATAACCCTGTTAGTTTTCTTGTGTAGTTTTTTGTGTTTGCTCTTCCCTAATTCACTTTGACTTGTGTTTGACTAAAGGTGATCCTTTCAACTAGCCCCGATCTGTAGAGAAATTTATCAAAAAAATTGTTATGTATTGTTTTTGTGTAAGAAAATTATACTATACTAGATTATGTTAGTGTGAATTGTTCAAAGCGAAGGTTTTGGTTAGAGCCTTTGAAGCATTGGCAACCCAAATATGACACTGACATCGACATGACAACACTGATAATAATTTGAAAAGTGAATAAATTAAAGGTAATCACAAGTGCCACTGTAGTTGTTGGTACGACACTGACATAGACACGCCATTTTTTAGAGGTGTCGGTGCTACATATTTTAGAGCTAACTAGGTTTCACTATCTATATATTGGCTTTTGAATCCATATTTGAAGTTTTGTTATCATCTTCATGAGGGTTATTGTCTCTTGCTAGCTTGTATCATCACCAGTTTGTATTGTAGGCTTCTGTTGTGTAACAAAATTACAAAACAATGATGTTATCAAGAATTTTACTGAAGTTGTATCTGTTGTTGGTTGTTACAACCCTAGTAGTTTCAATGTGCGGACATTTTCTGCGAGTGTCTGAGTCGTACTTCCCTCTTACACACCGTGTATGTTTATTTCTGACTACTTTATAAGCTAATGGTTATGATTATGGCCTCTATTAGCAGATAGAAATTTGCAAATCGTTCTGTCTACTTTCCCTCGCTTTGTATTCTAGTCAATTTTGTGACTGTCATTTGACATTAACACGCGTTGGTTGCAGGAAAAAGTCGGGTTTGGTTTATCAGACCCTGATTCAGGGAAAGGCAAGAGCAAGATGTCAAAACACATAACTCACGGCTTTCACTTGGTAAAGGGAAAATCATATCATGAAATGGAGGATTATCTTGTTGCCAGATTTAAGCAAATCGATAACCATGAATTAGGCTTGTTTGCAATATTCGATGGCCATGCTGGTCACAATGTACCTAACTACTTGCAGTCTCATTTGTTCGATAATATCTTAAAAGAGGTAACTTCCCCTTTCTGGTTACTTCTTAACTTCTGTACTGCTTTCCGTGATTCTTAAACTGTAGTCGAGTTTTCAGACAGATCTGCTTGCAGATTCTCGAAAAATCAACTTGAACAATTCATAACGTTAATTCAAGTCGCATGAATGAATATGGTTTCCATCTGTAGTACAAGTCCAACCGTCCTTTTTTTCCCATGTAGCCTGACTTCTGGAGAGAACCTGAAGATGCTGTCAAGAGAGCGTATAGTATAACCGATTCTAGTATTTTAGAGAAGTCAGGTGAATTGGGTAGAGGGGGTTCAACCGCGGTTACTGCAATATTGATTAACGGTCAGAAGTTAATAGTTGCCAATATTGGAGACTCTCGGGCTGTCTTATCAAAGAAAGGCGTGGCCAAACAACTGTCGGTCGATCATGAACCAACCACAGAACACGAGGATATCAAAAATAGAGGTGGTTTTGTATCAAGATTTCCAGGTATGATATATTTTATCTAATTGGAATGAGTGAATCGATAAATTAGTACTCGAAATCGTATGCATCTGTTAAAATCGTCTATCATTTTTGTGTGGTGACAAATACATCCCAGAAATTGTAAAATATCATTCAAAATGGTCCCTCCGTTAACTTATGACGCATGGACTATGACACAACAAGTTAATTAAACATGATACATTGCATGTTGATCCCACATTAATGTCATCCCGCATTAAGGCCATGTATGAGACATTTTTCATTAATTGCAATTGTGTAGGAATGGATTAATGACATGTGACATTGCTGTGAGATCAATGTAGAGGGCATATTCAGTTAATGTGTCACATCATCAATGTGAGATCAATGCATACCGTTTCAAGGGCCAGTTTGTATATTTACTTTACTAAATTTTTTGCATCGATCATGTGGCTATGGCATTTGCCGCTAAGTGAACTTGTGATCTTCAATACATTTCTGATCTAGACGAGTTACTTAGAAAAAGTTCATTTAGAGCAGTATAGAATCCCTTTTCAGCACTAAGGACACATATTCTGTCATCAATTCAGGTGATGTTCCGCGAGTTGATGGACGGTTGGCAGTGTCTAGAGCATTTGGTGACAAAAGCTTGAAGAAACATTTGAGTTCAGAGCCATACGTGACAGTGGAGAAGATAAATGATGATGCAGAATTTATCATATTAGCCAGTGATGGATTATGGAAGGTCAGTCTTTGATCAATGAAGCACGAAGCTTATTTAACCAGTATTTAAATATGTTTATTGGTATATAATTCCAGGTAATGTCGAATCAAGAAGCGGTTAATTGTATCAAAGATATAAAGGATGCCCGGTCTTCAGCAAAGCGCCTCACTGAGGAAGCGGTTAACAGGAAAAGCAGCGACGATATCTCGTGCATTGTTGTGAAACTTCAGTGATCATAATTCACAAGAGACTTCAAGTAAAGTTTGATTAATAAACATGCAAGTGTAATATATATATATACTGTAATAATTATTAAGCTTAATTGCCATAAGATTGTGTTGTTTTGCTGAGTCCTACATACAATGAAAAAGATGTAAACTACATTTTAATTTGTGTGATATTAGGAAGTTTGGTCAATATCAATGATCTTTGGAAGATCATTTGCAGATACTTGACCATTAAGTTTGGTCAATATCAATGATCTATGTGAAGAACTATACATAAATTTCTTGTTATAAAGAAAAAATTTCAGAACAAGCTGGGAATTACCATTGACAACATCCTTTGAAAATTGGAAGGAAGGTGATATAGTTTTGTAGATATCAACTATAAACATGCTTGAACAAAAGGGTAATGTTTGTCGCCATTTTATCTACTCTTGTGCAATAGATCCATTTTATCTACACCAAAATAATTCAAGGGGAAATAAATTTTTTCATTTTTATTAAACTTCTATATTTAATTATTTTAATTCATTATTTTCACAAAGAAGTTCTTTTTCCTTGAACATTTTATTTAATAATAAATTTTCTTCTATGAGCGTCAAGTATAAAGATATTATTTATAAATCTTTATTTTAAAAAATTCAATGGAAAAAATTTCTGAGTTTTGAAAACTAAAATTTGTAAAGGTAAAGACTTCGTTCATGGTAGTTTTCTGTTTCAAATTTTCAAGACTAAAAGACTTCGTTCATGGTAGTTTTCTGTTTCAAATTTTCAAGACTACTATCAGTTATCATCCGTTATCAGTTTTAGTTGAGTTATAAAACTTTTGAACACTAAAATAACAATGATAAAAATAAAAATAAATATTAATGTAAACATATCTTAATCTAAACAAATAATACTTTATAAAATAATCAAAATATTATAAATTCATATAATAGATTTTTTAGTAGTAATTTTTAAAATAATCGTTAAATATTGTGATTGTCGACTGATGCATGTCATAATGGATGTAGTCGATGGTGGTAAGATTGGTGTTGGTGGTTACAATAGTTGGAGTGATAGTCGGTGGTGGGGACATATGGTAAGATTCATGACCGAAGGTGGATGAAATGATGATCAATGGAGATTATAGTGGTGGTTGATAGCGGTGAACGTGGTGGTTGATGGTGGTCAACATGGTCATTGATGTGGTTAATGCTGGTCGTTGGTGGTGGTCGACAATAGTCATATGTGATGGTCGGTGGTCAGAATGGTGGTTGAAGTAATGGTTGGAGTGATGGTAAAAGGTGGTTGATAGTGATAATTGGTAGTCATAATAGTGGTTGGAATAGTGATCGACGATCGTGGTGTCTTACCTTTAAAATAAAAATAGGTATTTAAATAATTTTTTTTTGGTTGAGTTTTAATCAAAAAGTGTTTTAAAATAAAATAAAAAATAAAATTGACTTCAATTTTGTTGAGCATGTTTTGATTTTAAAAGTTCATATATTAATTTATATTTTAACACATAATAAAATAGTATTAGTAATCAATCATTAACAAATTACAATAGTTTAGAAGGCATAATTGATGATGACAAATAGACCTTACTTCTTAATTTATCATCGAGAAGAAAGGCCAACTAAGAATAATCCACCTTTCTCTTAAAATCGAAGCCTAAGAAAGGACTAAGAAAATGATATCATTGGTCAACAAACGTCTGTCGCTACGCGAAAAATCACAGAGTCACCATCAAACTTTATTTATTCGAAAGGGAAGGGGAAACATCAAGAAAATCCTAAAAGGAAGGATAAGATGGTCTTGCAACCAAATGATGATTTCAGAAGCCGGTTATACAAGGGGAAGGTATTAACACCCCTCACATCCATCGTACTCGATGGAAACCATTCATTTGTCTTATGCGTAAGGATGTTGGTATCATGCTTTCTATGAATGTTTTATTAAGAGAAAAAAAGGTTTTAAATTAGTGTGTTCGCCAAGGATTGGGGCCTCCGTGCCTACATATCTCCATTGAATGAAGAATCAGAGCCTCTGTAGTTCAGAGAACTAGGGGTGGAAAAGAAGGAAGGTTGTCAAACAAGGAAGCTCGCCAAGGATTAGAGCCCTTGTGCCTACGTATCTTTATTTGGACGAAAATGAAGAATCAAAGCGTCAGTAGTTCGTGGAACTAAATAATTGTGGGTTTGTTGTTTTTAGTAGGCGATGTTAACGTGCGCATCCTAGAAATAGGTTTTTCCACTCACATGTAAGGATACTTATGATTTAGCTTGTGTTGCGATAGAATGGAAATAACGTTCCCTTTTTGAAAAAGGTTATGATTTGCGTCATCGAGGCAAGATGTCACGTTTGATTGGTGATGTTGTTTTTTAGGGGTGAAATAAGTCCTCAGATAGGAACCCCTGCAGGTAGTACCCAATTCTTTATCTCAAAAGATTTGTTTGGAGAAAATGTGTGACGAGTATAGTCATGTTTTCGTATTGAAAGACGAGTATCAAGACCACACACTATAAAGTGAGCATCCCAATGCTTTGGAAGGTAAGTGTTTAGATAGTGAACCCTAAAGGTAATGTCAAACACTCGAGATAGAACAAGACATTCGCCTAACCATTCCACGACCGTTCCAAGTTTATTTAGAGAAAAGAGTTTGAAAATTAACTTGGTACAAAGACCAAGGTTTTAATCTTAATGAAGAATGAGTGGTGATGAAGGAAGTAGAATGAATTGAAAGGGTGATGGATTGAGTTGGGGGTAGGTTGATGGCGATGTGCAAGACGATCGACTTACAAGAGTAGTACATGCAAGACTTGCTTGTTATTCATGGAAGGGTGTAGGAAAGTCCTAATATGAAGTGAGAGAAACAATTCAATTAATAAGTTTGAAAATGACTCGATGTTGGATCGAGATTTATTTTTCCCTTTGTTTTTGAAATTGTTTTCTAAAGCTTTCATTTTTTTAAAATCTTTTTTAACATACAAACATGCAATCATACAATAATCAAAACGGTAAATCTACATTATTACATATCCATGGGGAGGGGGAAGCATGAGGAACCCACCAAAGGGAGAAACCTAAGTTAAGCCATAAAGGAAATACATGGAAAGACCCATAAAAGTACAACAAAACGATTAAAGCCCAAATATCCTAATGTGGTAAATCCTTCAAGTGTTACCTCACAAAACAAAATAAAAATGTTAACAAGATATAATCATGAATGATGTATGGAGATTATGTACATGATATGAATCCAAATATGGCATAAAATCAATTAAGTAATGGCACAAAAATTCAACCAACTAAAATCATGGAATTATTAACAAAATAGTCACAAAAAAATCTACAAATATTACATTGAAATTCTACACAAAATGTCATATAAAAAATTCTACAATTATCATATTGAAAATCTATGCAATATGTCATCACAAAAGTTCTACAATTATAACCGCAAAATTAAACTAACAAAACAAAAATTCTACAAGAATGTCACTAAATTCCACGAAATGTATTATTATATTAAAAAAACTCTAGAAGAAAATTGTTATAAAGTTCAACAAAATTTGAGAAAAATAATCATGAAGTTCTAATCATGTAATAATCATGAGAATTACTCAAAACAAAATGGTAGAGAAATTAAAACGTAGGAAGAAGAGTAAAAGAGACAGAGGGGGTGTATAGGACTCCATATGAGTGTGGAAGCAAAAACAATGGCCCAAGAGGCCACTGAGCCCATAGTTGTGATTGTGATTTTTTAGAGAGAGTATAGAGGTCGTAGGGAGTGATTTTGTGGGCTTGAGGCCCATTGAGTCAAAACACATGTTGCCAAGGTATAGAGTGGTTCCAAACACATTGACTTCACTCAGGGTCTGTTTGGTTGAGGGTAAAGGGAGGAGAGGGGAGGGAATATTTAATAATTTATGTGTTTGGTTCAAATTTTAAGAGGGGGGGGGGGGGGGAGGTAGATGGAGGGGACCAAAATCCCTCCTGAACCATTTTTTGCTTCCCCTCGATTTGGAGGGGAGGGGAGGTGTTTGATTTTAATTATAATTATGTTTACATATTTACCATTATTATTTATTTAAATATAAATTTAACTTATAATAATGTTAAAAGTTTTCTTTTGAACAAATTAAATCTTTCTTTTTATAACAGGAAAGGAGGCACACCTAGAATCATGATTCAATTAGATATGCAAAAAGCTTATGATATGATTAATTGGAAGGCTTTAGAGTGCATCATGAAGGAGATGGGATTCCCTAACAAATTCATTCGTTGGATTATGCTGGGCATCACCACTGTATCTTATAGATTTAACATCATGGGAGAGTACACTGATATTCTGCAGGCCAAAAGGGGAATTCGTTAGGGTGATCCTTTATCACCTATGCTATTTGTTCTCATGATGGAGTATATGAACAGATTGTTGATGAAAATGCAAAGAGACCTTAATTTTAACTACCATGCCAAATGCGAAAAGTTGAAAATCACCAACCTTACCTTTGCTGATGATGTTCTATTATTCTGCAGAGGTGATGAGATCTCTTTACATATGATTCTTCAAACTTTCAAGGCCTTCTCCATGTCCATGGGGTTAATTATGAATCCTAACAAATGCAGGATTTATTTTGGAGGTCTAGACAAAGAGAAGAGAAAGGTTCTGAAAGTGATGTCTGGTTTCCAAGAAGGTACGCTTCCATTCCGATATCTCGGTATACCTCTGGTTGGCAGGAAACTAAACATCACTCATTTTATGCCCTTGGTGGATAGAATAGTGGCTAGAATCCACCATTGGTCTTCAAAGCTTTTAAGTTTTGCCGGCAGAATTCAATTGGTGAAAAGTATAACAACTGCAATGGTTCAATATTGGCTGCACTATCTTCCTATGCCCAAAACCGTGATCAAGAAGATTGACTCCATCTGTCGCAGTTTCATCTGGACCGGAAAAGATACAGTGAGCAGAAAGTGTCTTGTGGCTTGGAAACACATGAGCTGTCCTACTGCTCAAGGTGGTTTGAACCTGATAAATCTGCAGATTTGGAACAATGTCCTACTCTTAAAATGCTTATGGAATCTGTGCAAAAAATCTGATACTCTGTGGGTGAAATGGATCCATATTCATTACCTTAAAGACAAGCAGATCATGAATTATGAAACAAAAACTCAAAGCTCTTGGATCATGCACAACATTTTGAAACAAAGGGATACCATGGATCTAATTAGGAATGAATGGGATCAACTTCTGATTTCACATAAGTTTAAGGCGTCAGTTTTTTACAAGGTTCTGATTGATGACGGTACAAGAGTGCCTTGGAGAAACTTAATTAGATCCAATAAGAGCCGACCGCGAGCAGTTTTTTGTCTATGGCAAGCTTGCCATGGAAAACTTGCAACCAAGGATAGATTAAAGTGTTTTGGCATGATTCAAGACAGCCAGTGCAGTTTATGTCATACCGAGAAAGAGACGATGAACCATCTATTTTTCTGCTGTCAAGGGACTAGACACATTTGGAAGAAAGTGCTCCATTGGTTTAACATAGTTCATACACCTCAACCTTGGGATGCCGAGTTGATTTGGATAACTAACATGACTAAAGGTAAAGGCTGGAAAGTGGATATTTTCAAAATGTTAGTGGCTGAAACCATCCACTACATCTGGGGGTATCGTAATAGTACTACTTTTGGTAAACCTGTAGATATTATAACCGTGACTACTAACATTATAGATAACATGACCTATAGAGCGTGGCAAAACCTTAAAATTAGGAAGCATCTTGTTAGTTATATGATGTAAAATGGTCTTTTTTGTTGGGTTGGATCCTACGGGATCACCTCTTTTGTACTTCCTTTCGAATTAATATATTCTTCTTTTAATTCAAAAAAAAAACTTTCTTTTTTATATTTTTTGTATTTTTATATCTTCATCTTACTATCATTATGTTTGTTTAAAATTTTTATTTTATTTTTCATATTTTAATGTTAATTTTAGTTATCGTAATGTTTTTGTTTATAATAATAGGGAGACCAAAACTATAATTTAGCCAATTATATATTATAATCGTTGCATTTTTATAAAATATTTTATGATGATCTCTGATTGAATATTTATATTTCGTTAATAAATTTGTTTTTGAATTATAAACGGTAAATAGCACAAATCTTATGGTAAAATTAGAAGGATAAAAAAAATAAATTAATTTTAAAATACCTCGTATTCTCTTGTGAACTAAACATATTTGTAAATAAAATGCCTCTTCTCCTCTCTTTTTTCCTATTTTGAACCAAACATATATGTAATTAAAATTTCTCCCCTCCCTTCTCCTCCCTTTCCCTCCCCTTGATAAAAATTCCTCCCCTCCCCTTCCCTCCATTGAACCAAATAGACCCTCAGTCATCGTGTTTATCCCTCTTGCGAAGAACACAATGCCCTTCATTATGCTTTTCAGGTTGCCCTTTCCTTTGCCTAAAACACACAATAGATAGGGAAATTCCTCACTGCCTATTCTTCCCCACTCAAATTCGTCCTCTATTTCCAAAAGCCATAATAATTGGAGGCAAAACCCTAAACTCTAGATCGGCCAAGGCGCATATGTCACACGTCAAATTGATGTGGAAACTCATACAAGACACACTCTGAAGCATACTATGTCACAAATTAAGCGCGAAATCACGTTATTACATATCTCTAAGAAGTTCCGGCGCGGTGGCTCTGGCGAGAAGATGAATTGAAGAAGATGAATAGAAATCACTTAGAATCAAGTATGCAATTCTTCTCTTCCTCCTGCTTCCTTATTCTTTTTCTTCTTCTTGCTTCCTTGCTCTTCTTCAACTTCCTGTGTGTGATTGTTATTGTTGTGCATTGTTGATGCGTCATGATTCTTCTGTGTGAGTTTCTTGGCGTTTGCTGTGCAGTTGTTCTTGTTGAATAGCGTTTGAATTTTACAGTTGGAGAGGTCAGTTATGAGTGTTGTAAAGAAGTTAGTTTATGATGAGGTTATGAGAGGCTTAGAAATTGTGTTAGACAGTTGTAGGTGGATGGAAACTAGGATGGGTTAGTTAAAAAAATATTATGGCTTGAATTTTGTATTGATTTTATGTTACCGTAATGACGGTTGTGGCACGAATTTGAAGTTAATTATGAGAACAATGTATTGTTTATACGGTTTTGTGAAGTATCTTGTTGTGAGCTTTTTTGAAGAAGAATGAATCAAGAGGAAGCCTTTTATAGAGTTTGTTGATGAATTGAAGAATGAGGATTGTGATGAAGAGTGAAGAATGGAAGCTACGAGAGTTTATTTTTTATGTTAGAGAATTTTTCTTCTGTCATGAATTTCTCCTACTGCTATGTAATTTCTGCTATGTATTTTTGTCAGGAATCTCTCCTTTCACTTGCTACAAATAGTTTTGCAATGGGTTTGTGTATTAGTTTTATCTGCCATTCACCTTTTTCCTTTTGTTTGCAGCTAAAGAAGTATGAAACTTCAATTTGAATTTGAAATTTTGGCCATGAATTTGATAACTAGTCTTGGGGTAATTGAAAATGGATATTAAAAAAAATGTATATGGAAAAATGGTTTAATGGATTTATTTGGATATGTTTTGGAAATGAATTTAGTTTAAGATGGATTTGGAACTTGGTTTAAAATATTGGTTATGGATATGGACATTGGATTTGGATTTGAAAAAGAGTTTTTGGATATTTAAAATATGGTTTTGAAAATTGGCAATGATTTGTGACTTTGGATATGGATTTTGGGTATGAATGATTGAATCCAAACTCTGGCTTATGTTTTTTTCCGATTTGGGTTTAGAATTTGAATTTGACTTTAAAATGGTTCAATATGGATAACAAATGGTTTGAAATGTGGATAAAAATGGATATTGGATAAAATGGTTTCAAATGTGGTTTATATTATTTGACTCAAGAATGAATTATGGAATTAGGTTTGGATATTGAACATGGATTTTTGGATATTGAATTTGAATATGGTAATGGGTATGAATTTAAAAATGGACTTAGGAAATGGGTAAAATATGGTTTTGGAATTTGAATGAACACATGACGTTGCACTCCATGATCTTGATTTTGAACCTAGCCCAACCATGAACTCATTTTGAACCTAGCCCAACCATGAACTCAGTGAAATTTGAGTAAGTCCCCCTTGAGTGTTGCATAGCCAAACATTTGAATTCATCTGATAACCATAAGTAGGGTGTGAAACCCTAATTCCATGGTCATTGTACTTTATTTGCAACCTACCTGCAAAAGAGAAGATGAAACCCTAACTCTATGATTATTGATCCCCATGTGCCATGCTTGTATTGTTAATGAATGCATGATATGCTAGATGACCTAATGGAGGGTAGGTGCATGAGGGATGTAAGATGTATAAGTCATAATGTATGAATGAAAGGGTAGGACAAATTTAGGGTATGACAACTGCTCATATTTAATCATCTTAAACCTGAAGGTGCGATTGACGCTAGCCTTTCAAACATTTGAGGTAGCAAAAGATTAAATATCATAATCTGAAATTTGTCTTGTAGAGAAGTCGCAGGTGTTGGTGATATATCTCGGATATGATTTATTTTTGTGTTTTTCTAGTGAAAAGGTTTGCTATGAGGGGGTGTGGTTGGACAATGATAATTTGTAATGAGGTAACGATGCCAATACAAGGGTCTCGACGGATATGATTGTTACGGAAATGGTGGATGAGATATAGTTGGTGACATGGTGGCAAAGGGTAAGTAGATTAACGAAAGTTAAGATAGAGGGAGTGTAAGATTGGCCGATGTACAAACTACGACCCAAGAAAAAGGTAAACAGAGGATAAAGAGAGGATAAGATCGGCATATGCATTATCTACGATCCAAGTGAAAGGTAAAGAAAGGGTGAGATCGACCTACGCACAACCTACGACCTAAGAAAAGGTAAATAAAGGGTGAGATCGACCTATGCACAATTTATGTCCTAAGAAAAAGGTAATCAAAGGATAAAGAGAGGGTAAGATCGGCCAATGCACAATCTACGTTCTAAGAGAAAGGTAAAGAAAGGGCGAGATCGACATATGCACAACCTACGACCCAACAAAAGGTAAACAAATGGCGAGATCGACATATGCACAACCTACGACCCAGAAAAGGTAAACGAAGGGTAAGATTGGCCTATGCACAATCTACAACCCAAGAAAAGGTAAACGAAGGGTAAGATCGACCTATGCACAACCTACGACCCAGAGAAGGTAAACAAAGGGTAAAATCGGCCTATGCACAATCTACGACCCAAGAAAAGGTAAATGAAGGGTAAGATCGCCCTATGTATAACCTAAGACCCAAGAAAAGGTAAAATGAAGGGTAAGATCGGCCTATGCATAATCTACGACTCAAGAAAAAGGTAAGCAAAAGGGTAAGATTGGGCTATGCACAATCTACGACCCAAGAAAAGGTAAACAAATGATAAGATCGGCCTATGCATGATCTACGACCCAGAAAAGGTAAATGAAAGGTAAGTTCGACCTATGCACAATCTACGCCTCAAGAAAAAGGTAAACAAAGGATAAGATCGACCTATGCACAATCTACGACCCAAGAAAAGGTAAACAATGGGTCATATTTTCCATCTCCGTCCAATGCCTACGCATTCTCTCGTGCAATGAAAAAATTAGAGTCATCAAAGTTCGGAGAACTACAAGAGAAAGGGGGATGGTGCTCGCCAAGACTTCGCCGTCTTGTGCCTACGTATCTTCATTCGGACGAGAATTAAGATTTCAGAGCGTTCGTAGTTCGTGGGACCACGAGTTGCTTAGTGTCTTTTATAGACAATGATAATGTCCGCGTTCTAGCAGTTAGGTGTTTTCTGCTTGTTGTCGAGAGCCTTACATGTTACCTGTTTGCGGTAGAACGAAAATAATATGCCCTCTTTTGAAAAAGAGCGGAGAGAATCCCAAAGGAAAAAAAATTGAATTTTTTCAAGTGATTTAAAGAAGTGAATTGAATTTGTTTGAGATGTGCATCGTGCTATAGTCGATGACATAGGATCGAATACTTCGCGCTAACGATCCAAACATCTCGTGCACAAAGTACCCTAAGATGAGGTTATAAATGAATCCACTCATCTTTTCCAATGTGATTAAGGCTCGTGACGCACAATGCACATCGTATTTATTAAGTATCTTATTGATTTAAGAGAGAGAAGAGAGAGACTCAAAGGGCAAAGAAAAATCTAAGGGGTCTCACACCTAGATGTTGTCATTCCAAACGGTCTTAAAGTTGAGATGAGAAAGGAAGTTCTACCTTAGTGTTATCATGCAAAGGATGAACCTGGGGTTGAGGTTAAGAAGGGACTAACTTAATGTTATCATGCATGGATTAGCACCTAATGTCTATCCTACTCCAAGCTTAATAAAAAATTAAGTTGGACTAAGAGACCTTAAGGGAACATGCAAAGGCAGGCAAAAACCAAGAAAATAAACCAAAAACAGCAACAACAAAAATGCTTCAGCTCAGCACAACGGTAAGATCTAACAACAATATAACACAGCATTTAACAACATGCATTTTCAAAATAAAACATGTGTATATGCTGCAAGTCAAGCAAGGCAGCATTTACAACATGTATTCAACATAACAGCAGTATATACATCAGCAATTAAACAAATGCACATGTATTTGCAAGGATCAAGCATGAACATGCACTATGTATTCCATAAGGTTGAGTAAGTATCATAAGCACACATCAAGAATTCAAGCAATTATGAACATGTGTTGTGCACAATCAAGCAAAGTGTATGAACACGTGACAAAGGAATAATCAACTATGATGAATATATATATCAATAATAATCAAGTGAGCATACACCATGGATTTCAACAATTGATAATTTGCATGAACATGTATGCACATTAAGCATCATGAATATGCAACATCAACAAGCAAGTGTCAACATCTAAACAAGTGTGCATCATGGACATGCTTCAAGAATACAAACAAATACATCATGAACATGCTTCAAGAATGCAAACAATTACATAATGAACAAATTGTGCATCAAAAATTTACATACGTAATGCAAAAGGAGGTTGAATAACTCAATAAAATTCCAAAGATATCAAATATGTCAAGCCATGGAAGACACATGTGGAAAGGAATCCAAACAAGCATGAAAAGCACAAAAATCAGCTTCAACAACACTGTTAATCAATTACCACTTTTGCCTATATTCTGGTTATTCAACTAACATTGTAAAAACAACATGAAATAAACACAGAAACAATGTTAATCAATTAACCATTTTTTCCTATATTCTGGTTAATCGATTACCACTGTAAGAAAACAACATAAAAAGCACTTTTCAGCAACTTAATCACTTAATCTCCACATGTTAGATTATGAAAATGATCATGAAAATTACATCAAATAGCAACAATTAAACACCAATTGAATCCATCAAACATCGAGTTCAACAATTAAATCAATCAATGGATCAATTCACATCAAAAGCCAATGGATTTACATTGTGAAAATGCAACTTAAGCAAAATCAAAGCTAGATCTGAGAAATACCAACCTACAAAGATGAGATTTGCTTTGGTAAGTGTTGTCAAATAGAAATTGATGAATCAAACAAAGAAAATCCAAGATCCAATGAATTCCTAGAAAGAAAATGAAGAACTGCTCGAAAACAAACCAAACTGAAATTGCTTAGAAAATCACTTCAAGAAAGCACTTCCAAAGCTTGGATCTAGATCCAAAAATACTTCAACTTCAGAATTTAATGATGGAAGATGATGCAATGGAAGTCTAGCTTAAGAATTCACAAATTGCAGTTGTAACACTCCATTTGAATTATTTAGTCTTTTTGGTACTTTATTGTGTGCGTATTTGTTGTGATGTCCTTGATAAGAGTATAAGGTTAATGATAAGAGTGAGATGTGATCTTAGTTGGGGTGAGGTAGACCTATAATAATGATAATATTAACCATTTAACAATAATAATGAGAGTACTATGGTTATTGATATTATTTAAGTATTAATGATTATAATATTAATAGGATGGTAGTGATTATTATTATTATTATTATTATTATTATTATTATTATTATTATTATTATTATTATTATTATTATTATTATTAATTGGATTAATAGAATTAATATCTGATTTAGGGGGTTAAGAGAGGGTTAGTGGAAGAATTAGTCAGTTAACACGTAAAAGAGGAAAAAGGCAGAGAAAGGGGAGCTAGGGCAAAAAGAACCAATTCTCCGTTGTTGCCAAGGAAGAGCTTCAATCCAAGGTAAGGGGGGAGAAACAGATTTCAATATGGGTGATTTAGCATGAGAGGGTAGTGAGAGGTCCTTTTCTCTCGTAGGAATTGATGTTTGTTCTTGCTTATTAGCCTGATTTTCGTAACATTATGATTTTTCTTGTGATTGCTGTCATTGCTGAATATTTCTTGTCTGATGTTGGATGAATGGATCTAGAACTGATACAAAAATCGTGTGGAAATCCATTAATGCTGTAATGTAATTCTGACAGTTAATAGATCTGAGAATTAAGGGTTTAACCGTAATTGAAATTAGATCTAACGAGTGGAATCTTGAAAGGATAGAGGATAGGAAGAACGAAACCGGTAGAAAACTGAGTTTTAGGATGAATGGGAAGATATAATGATGAATCTTGAGTAGAAACTCGTGGAAATGCTGAGATTTGAGTTTTTTGATAGATTTGCTGGTCATACGCGTATGGGGGACTTCCCAAGGGATGTACGCGTAGCAGACGTTCCCTGACCCTAGTACCAGCACGACCATCTGGTGATACGCGTATGGGCTTGGACAATACGTGTATGGGGGTAGTCATACGCGTAAGGAGTAACTCTGAGGGGTTTTTAGAGGTGAAGGCCTCTGGTCATACGCGTAAGGTAGGTCTAATACGCGTATGACAGCAGGCACTACGCGTATGGACAGTCTGAGATGACTTTTCCCTAATTTTTGTGATTTCTGTCCAGTTTCCGCTTGGAACGCATTTCCATTTACTCGGTAGGATTAATAGGACTAAAATGAACTTAAGAAATATTGGTAATGAATTAAATCGGGAGAACGTGGAATTATATGGCTGTGAGCCATGATTATCGAATGTGAGTAATCATGTGTGATTGTGGTAATTCCCGAGAGGATTACGGTGAGCAGATGGCTCGTGTGGATTATTGATGATCGTGAATCATGCTTGATTTATTATATTGCATAATTGTGTTGTCATGCATTTCATGTCATGTGTCTGGTGGAGATGGCTAGGTGGGAATCCATGATGGGTGCCTAGTTTCATCCGGACTTCATGTGGAAGTCTTGGTGGAGATAAGTTGTAGTTCAGAGAAACGTATACGATTTATCTGGATTTTGACGGAAATCGGGTTCTAGGGTGAATCGTATGTATTTGTATTGGTACCATATGCATTGTGTCGAGTCAGTGAGTCATATTGCATATTTGTATTTGAATATGGGATATTGATGCCGAGTGATTGAGGTGGCACGTGTATGTGCATTGTATGTGTATGATTGTATGTGTGGTGTGTAACTACTCCTTAGCATGTGTATTTGACCGCTGATTTATTGAATGTAGTTCTCACCCCTTTTCTGTTTGTTGCGTCTGTGCTCCTTGGGGAATACAGATGACCAGGTACCTGAGTAGTGCTTGGAGTGTGTTTCTATTTGATCGAGTCCTAGGAGTCGCTCTGATACGTAACATGTGATGACGGGATTACGTTATATTTTGCTTATTTTCTTGATTAATTGTTATGTATCTTTTATTTGTTTGATTAAGGATGCATGATCACCTTGTGGTGGAGATTATGTTTAAATAATTGACTTTATTCCGCTGTTTAATTGAAAGCTAGATGACATTAGTTTATTTATGAAGAATGAAGTGACTTAGTGTGACATCCTACTTGTTTTGAGAACTCTAATGTACTTTTATGTAATATTTCCGTATATATTTTATAATATGCGTACGAGGTAGATTGGGTGTTACAGCAGTGCACAATTTGTGAAGTTTTTTTTTTGTTATAGAGCTTTAATAACAAAAAAAGAAGTCCTGAGCCATAAAAACTTGAAATAAAAAGAAGTCCTGAGCCATAAAAACAATGTGACCCCATGTATCAAGTACTCAATGTAATGCATGATTGGTTGTTATGATCTAATAGAAATGCAGACGAATGTGAAGTGAAAGCCAGTTAGGGTTAGAAACGAGAGAGAAAATTTTAGGGTGCAACAACTACCCCTATTAAATCACCTTAAACCTGAAGGTATGAAAGTCAACGACATTTAGACATTCAAGGTAGAAGGGGATTGAATACCAAAAGAGTCATAAAATTTGCACCCTGCAGAGGAAGAGACGACTCCTCTGAGGAATACAACTAATGAAACCGCTCAGGGAAATTGAGCAACCAATTATATACTCAACGCAAATAGGGTTGGGAATCAATAAGGACGAAGTATTGATGAATCAGGAATAAACACTAACAAGTGTCGACTCCACCGAAGATAAACACAGGTGAGTGCTAAGGATCATGATGAAAGTCTAAGATCAATACGGTGAGTATTGATAAAACTAACACAAACATGACGAGTGTTGAAGATCACAACGAGTGACTAGGATCAATACAAATGAGTAATGATGAAGCTGAAACAAATACGAACGAGTGTTGAAGATCACGACGAGTGACTAAGATTAATACAGACGAGTATTGATGAAACTGAAACAAACACGAACGAGTGTTAAAGATCACGATCAGTGACTAAGATCAATATGGACGAGCTATGATGAAACTGAAGCAAACACAGACGATTGTTAAAGATCACAACGAGTGACTAATATCAATACGGACGAGTATTAATGAAATGAATCAAACATGAACGAGTGTCGAAGATCACGACGAGTGATTAAGATCGATACAGACGAGTATTGATGAAACTGAAACAAACACAAACGAGTGTTGAAGATCACGACGAGTCACTAAGATCAACACTGATGAGTATTAATGAAACTGAAACAAACACAATGAGTGTTGAAGATTACAACGAGTGACTAAGATCAATACGGACGAGTATTGATGAAATTGAAAAATACACGCGAGTGTTGAAAATCAATACAAACGAAGTATTGATGAAAGGAATCAAACACGGATGAATGTTGAAAATCAATACGGGCGCAGTATTGAGGAAAGGAATCAAACACAGACGAGTGTTAAAAATCAATATGGATAAAGTATTGATGAAAGAAATAAAACACAGACGAGCGTTAAAAATCAATACGGACGAAGTATTGAGGAAAGGAATTAAACACGGACGAGTGTTAAAAATCAATATAGACGAAGTATTGATGAACCAGAAACAAACACGGACAAGTGTTTACAATCAATACATACGCAATATTGAGGAAAGGAATCAAAGCGCTTTTCAATAACTTAATAACTTAATATCCACATGTTAGATCATGCAATTGATCATGAAAATTACAACAAATAGAAATAGTTAAACACCAATTGAATCCATCAAACATCGAGTTCAACAATTAAATCAATCAATGGATCAATTCACATCAAAAGCCAATGGATCTACATTGTGAAAATGCAACTTAAGTAAAATCGAAGTTAGATATAAGAAATACCAACCTACAAAGATGCGATTTTCTTTGGTAAGTGTGTCAAATAGAAATTGATGAATCAAACAAAGAAAATCCAAAATCCAATGAATTCCTAGCAAGAAAAATAAAGATCCGCACAAAAACGAACGAAATAGAAATTGATTAGAAAATCACTTCAAGAAAGCACTTCTAAAGCTTCGATCTAGATCCGAAAACACTACAACTTCAGTATTGAATGATGGGAGATGATGCAATGGAGGTCTAGCTCAAGAATTCACAAATTGCAAGGCACAATTTGTGAAGCTTTTTTGTTATGGAGCCTTGGTGAGGATTTTGGAATAAGAGAAAAATGAGAGAAAAGTGAGAGAGAATTGTAGAGAATTAAGAAGGAAACGAAATTGTGAGTGAAGTTGTGTGAGGTTTGGCGAAAATTCACTTAAATAGGCTCTAGGTTTGGAGTGTGAGTGAGGCTTGGAGTTTGGGTTTGGATATTTGGTTTGGAATTAAGAGTGAGAATTATTTAAATTATGGAGGGAAAGTGAAGTTAATTTGGAAATAAACCAAAATTTGGAAGCATTCTAGATCCTTCTAATAATGCAAATGTGAACCCAAGTGATAAAAAAGAACTTGCAACTGCTACAGTGCTGAAAACTGAAATTCTGGAAAAAAATCACACGTGTTAATTGATTAACCCTTATATTCCGATTAATCGATTAACACATTCAAAATTTTAAACTTTGGTACCAAAAAGAGGAAAACTTGGGAAATCATCGGTTTCCACTTGTTCTGAGCATGGTTCTACCTCTAAAGCTTGTTATTTGATATTGCACCTGAATAATGCCTGAAATAAGCTGTGATTTCCCTCTTGCACTCAAGATACCCTACTGGAAAAAATATGGCCTGGTACCAAATCACTGAGCAAAATAAATGTTGGAGCCTCTGATGCTTGCTGCTTAAAAACATGAATTAAAAAAAAAAGTCCTGAGCCATAAAAACAATGTAGTCCCATGTCTTAAGCCTTCAATGCAATGCATGATTGATTTTTATGACCTAATGGAAATGTAGACGAATGTGAAGCGAAAGCTAGTTAGAGTTAGAAACGAGAGGGCAAATTTCGGGGTGCAATAGTAGGACAAATTTGGGGTATGACAACGTCCTGACTATGGATTGCCCGTTCATAAAAGAAGAAGTATCGGTCCTAATCAAGAATTATCTGAAGAAGCAAGACACCAAAATAATAGTGACAACAAAAGGAAAATGGAAATACTAATACAAACTATGAAGATTATTGTACTCACAAAGCTACTAAACATAGCCATAAATAAAGTCAAGTTTGTCATACATTGTCACACCACAAATTTCCCCCTAAATCAATGAATCGATACGTTCATCATGACATTTGCATCATCTATATATCATGACATGCATTTCTTTTAACATAATGTTTAAAAAGTTAACCAAAATAAAATTTCGGTTTTACAGACAAATCGGTTGAATCAAGTTTCAAATGAGCGAAAAATTAGTAGAAGAAAAATTTCGAGATTGGGCTTGCAACTGTCTGTTTTACTGATCTAGGATTCACATAGTTTAACCCAACGTGCTTGTTTAATTTATTCGATTCCATTTGCGATTGTACTATGATCATCCTGAGCCTTTTTTAATTGAGCATTTTTTATTACAAATTTTGATATTCATCTGTCTGTTTTCCAGAACTTTAATTCACATAGATCACTTTAATGCATTCATTTTATTTTTTTCCCGCATTTTTGTGCATGACTTATATTCATTTTATTTCCTTTTACTTTTGTATTTTTATCAAAATATCAAGCAAAAATAGAGTTGATAAATATTCCATTTTATTTTATTTGCTTTATTAAAAAACTTGTGAGTTTTATTACATTTAATTTCTAAACTAATTTTGATCACTAAAATATCTAAGGGGAATTTTGGAACTTTCATTAAATTAGCAAAACCTAAGTATATAATTAAATTTTATTGGCTATGAAAGAGGAGATTCAACAATACAAACCAAAAACGGGGCATCTCAACTTTTTCTCTCAATATGAAGAAAGTTACTTCCAGCGAAATAAAATATTGAAAGGGAGGTCTTCATCATGTGGCAATGAGAAGACAATTTCTTTTTCTTTTCCTCTAAACACATCCCAACGTATCTCTCTGTCATTGATATTGTGAATGATGATATAGTTACAAGCCCGTGCAATAAGAATGATGACATGTAATAACTAACTTTAGCTCATAATAACTAACTCTAGAAGTTATTTACAAGTTGTTAATGATAGTTAGTTATGTGAACATGCAAGGCCAAGGTGCAACTTCATTGAAGACACAAGTTGGAGAGATTGCTTGTAGAATAAGAAAGTAAAACTTTCATGTGTAAAGAGTGAATATTATTTCTCAATATTAATATGGTATAATGATGGTTCATTTATATATAGTTAGGAAATGATCAAAACCATTAACTAACTATCATTAACAACTTGTAACTAACTTCTAAAGTTAGTTATTATGAGCTAAAGTTAGTAATTACATGTCATAATTCTTATTGCATGGGCTTGCATCTATATCATCATTCACAATCCCCCCTCAAGCTGGAATGAATATCAATCATTCCAAGATTGGCTTGTAATATGTTGAATAGACCTGTATGTAATGACTTGGTGAAAATATCTATGACTTGCTCTTTTGTAGTGACAAGCATGAGATGAATTGAACCTACTAGCACCTTCTAACGTATAACATGGCAATAAATTTCTATGTGCTTGGTGCGCTCGTGAAAAATTGGGTTGGTAGCTATGTGCATGGCATACTTATTATCACAGTAGATGATTATGGGCATAAGATGATTTATTTGAAAATCAACGAGTAAATTAATTAGCCAAGCACCTTCACAAGTAGCTTGAGCAAGATCTTGATACCCAGCTTCAAAGGATGATCTGGAAATGACAGTCTGCTTCTTACTTTTCCACCTAATAATGGATGTACTAAGGAAGTAGCATATTCCAGAATTTAACCTTCGAGTATCTAGACAAGCACCTCAATCTGAGTCTAAAATCCTTTAAAGCATAAAGGAGATTTAGATTGGAAAATGAGGCCTTGTCCTGGATTGTTTTTGAGATATTTCAGAACATGCAAACCAGCTAACATATGCTTATCTATTTGGGCAACAAGGAATTAACTGAGTTTACTTACAACATAAACTATTTCTGGTCTGGTGTGAGTAAGATATAGGAAGAGACAAATGAGCCTTCTATATGTGGTAGGGTTAGATATAAGTGTTCCATAAGCTTTGTGAAGTTGAAGATGAGGCTACATAGGGGTGGAACAAGGCTTGGCACCAAGGAGTCATGCATCAATTATAAGGTCAATGGTGTATTTTCTTTGGCATAAGGAGATTCCATGTATACTTCTAGAAAATTCAAAACTTAAGAAATATTTGAGGGCCCCCAAGTCTTTGATGCTGAATTTGGCATCCAATAAGGTGTTAAGTTGATGAATTTCATGAGGATCAGTTCCTCCAACAACCAAATCATCAACATATACTAAAACTACAGTGAAGCCTTGAGAAGAGGTTTTAATGAAGAGGGAATAATCTGCTTTGGATTAAATATAACTTGATAAAATAAGAGTGTTAGTGAGTTTGGTGTTCCATTGTTTGCTAGCCTGCTTCAATGCATAAAGATATCTTTGCAATTTGCATACAAGATTGGGTTGAGGTAGTGCAAGTCCAGATGGAGGCTTCATGTAAACTTACTCATTAAGATCACCATGAAGAAAATCTATATTGAAATCAAGCTGGAGTAGTGGCCAATTATGAATTACAGCAATAACCAAGAAAACTCTGATGATGGTCATTTCAACCACTGAACTGAATGTAGCTGCGTAGTCTAATCCTTCAGTTTGAGTGAAACCCTTTGCAAAGCGTTGTGCCTTATACCTTTCAATGGTGGAATTAGCATGTAGCTTCACTTTGAATACCCATTTGCAGCCAATTGTTTTCTTATGTGAAGGACAAGCCACAAGATCCCAAGACTTAGTTTTAGTCCGAGCATGCAACTCAACAATGATTGCATTTCTCCAATTATGATCACAAATAGAATTCTAATAGGATGTAGGTTCATGAATGGCAGGAAAATGTAAAGTGTAATGTTCATGTGTAGATGATCGTGATTCATAATAAACAACATATGAGATGGGATACTTACATATAGAAGAAGATGTGAGAGCAGCTGAATTGGAATGGTGGATTAAGTTGCAGCGGTAATTCAAGAGTAATATGTTTAGTTTGGTTATTTTCAAAAGACTGAGATTGTGTATGGTCAAGATTGTGACTCGGGGTAGGATTAGGAATAGGAGATTGACTGTTGTCAAAATGGTCATTGTTCATGGAATGAGGCAATGACTTTGGGATTGTGGAGGAATAAGAAGAAGGTTCAAATGATGTATTTGGCATAAAAGTATGATCAAATAAATCATCCAAATGTGCATAGAATTGGGATGAGGAAGGATATGGGTGATGTTGGCTAGAAAGGACATTATGGTGGTATGGAAAGTGAGACTCAAAAAATGTGACATCGCTAGAAATGAAAAGTTCCTCATGTTAAAGCAAGATTTGCTCTTGATGATTTCCACTTTGATTTTAATGATAACAATAGTATTAAAGGAACAATGGTGTTACTTAATATTTCATTATGTGTGCAGGTTATAATACTTAAAGAATCTTACTCAGAGTCTGTTGAGAAGGAACAACTATTACAAAGAAGAAATTATTACCAAGCTATTTTCTAGAATGGATTCTGATGCTGATTATCTCAGCATTTGAAAACGCATCTCGTTGGTTCTACTCTCATAATTGAAATTAGCCTCTGATAAGGCATTAAGAATCTGTGACAAAATTCATGATTATTTGTACCAAAGAAAAAGTACCACTATGTCCAATCAGTTCTGCAACTATAATCTACAATCACAAGGCTCAAGAAGTGTTGACATACTTTATGAATAATCTCTCCCAAAGGCTATATAAGTACAGGTTTTCTCTGAAGATTCAGTGGTTAAAGAGTTCACCTCATGTACTAAGAAAGAGATCAAAGTACTTTCTAATCATTCATCTTTCAACGGCTAGTTCCCAAAAAATTGTTATTTAAGAAGTCAGAAGTTCTACTAAAAACTTGAACAAGAGAGAATTAAGACATGACTAAAGGATATAGGTGTTTAACACCTCTATCCGATTAAAGAAGAAAATATGAACAATGATTGAGGCTAGCGGGATTATACCTGAGTGAATCACACACTCAAAGATACAACAAAGTCGCCACCGAACTTTATTTAGTCCCAAAGGACAAGGAACATATCGATAAAATCCAAGGGGAAGAGAAACGAGAAAGGGGGTCGGTTATGCGAAAGAAAGGTACTAGCACCTTAAGCATCCTTCGTACCCGACAACAACCATTTCGCTTGCTTCTAGGCTTGGATGGGTTATCTATCTAAATGCTTCTAGCTAAAAAGGAAAGAAAAGAGAGAAAAAGAAAGATAAAGAAATAAAGTGCTCGCGGAGAATTGGGACCCTCGTTCCTACGTACCCTCATAGTGCAATGAGGAACTCAGAGCTCCGTAGTTCAAGGAACCAAGGAAAAGAAAAGGATCTGGACGGACCAGTGAGACAAAAGAAGAAGACAGAGGAAGGTGGCTCGCCAAGATTTCACAATCTTGTGCCTACGTACCCTCATAGTGCAATAAGGAAATCAGATCCTACGTAGTTCGGGGTACCAACGCTGAGAAAGAAAACAAAGACGGTGTCAAAGCCAAGAGCTAAAAGAGAATGCAAGACCCAACTGGGGAATACAAGAGGAATGATGTCAAACCCAAGAAAAAAGCAAAGGAAAACTCTGTTGAGGCAAGGTAAGAACTATGACGGGGAATGCAGAGGAAAAGAGATGACTCCACTGGGAAGAAAATGAAAGAATGGCAACGCGGCCGGGGAAAAAAGGAGTAAAGGACAAGAATCAAAATAAAGGTAAGATCCACGGGACACTCAGTGCATTAAATGGTAAGTAGTGGTTAACAGGAAGGAGAAAGTAACTAGTTTTAACCGATAAACGGTGATCAACCAAGAGACGGGTGTGGAACTAAGGAAAGGTTGTGACCCAAAGAATGAGTGTGGAACTAAGCGAAGGTTGTGACCCAAAGAATGGTACATTGACTAAACAAACATCACTTGACCAAAGGAAAGGGTATTCGAACCGAACAAAGGTTACTAACCCAAAGCTGACAGTATTTGAACCAAAGAAAGGTTTCTAACTGCAGGAGGTTCGGTGCTTAACAGACAGACTGTGATCAACCAAAAAGAATGAGTGATTAACCAAAAGAAGGTGATTAACTCAAAAGAAACTCAGTATCTTAACAGACGGACCGTGTTTAACTGAGAGAAAGGGTGATTGGTTCAAACAGGCGGACTGTGATTGACCAAAAGATGGGTGATTAACCAAAAGAAGGTGATTAACCCAAAGAAAAAGTTTAGTTTTAACGGGCAGACCGTGATCAACCAAAGATTGGGTGATTAGCCGGAAGAAGGCGATTAACCCAAAGAAAAGCTGGTTTTGACAGGCGGGTCGTGATCAACCAAAGATCGGTTGATTAGCCGGAAGAAGGCGATTAACCCAAAGAAGGTTCAGTATTATAAGATGGACCGTGATTAATTGAGGAAAAGATGACAGGCGCTTAACTAACAGGCAATGATTAACCAAACAAGAAGGAGAAAGAACCAAGAGAAGGTAGAGAACTCCGACAGGGACTAGGTTTGAACAGGGAGACCATGTAAACCGAAGTAGAAAGATTGATTTCCTTGAGGAAGAAGAGAATTTGGTTTTAACCAAAGAATGGTTGATCAACCAAGGAAAGAACTGACTACAAGACTCTGGGTGAACCAAGAATGGATTGGCCTCAAGAGAAAAGAGTGTTGAATTGAAAGGAGAGAGTCACTTCTAAAGAGGAGATAAGGGTGCAAGTGATCAAGGATCGACTCAAGTGGAGAAACAGGGATACCATAGTAAGGAGATAGAGGCGATTATTTCAGGCACAGGGTCATTCGTACCCTACCCAAAATAGTCAGAATGAGTGTAGAAATTCTCCATTCTCATTCCTTCTCTAACACCAAAGTGCGGTGCAAGAAACGAACGGACGACACAACGACGCCAAATTTGTACAGTGCTCTAATGCGTTGTGAATCTTCAACTCCATGGGGGAAAAGAGAGGACAAATCTCTAGAAGATCCAAAGGAGAAGGAAAAAGAAAGGATCGACTAATCAAAACGAAGCTTCGATTAATCAATCAAGAGGGGAAGATGCTAACAATTTTCTAAAGGGATGAAAAATCGTTGAAGCAAAGGATGAATTATTGATTGTACAAGATTAAGTTCATTCCAATGAGAAAAAAACTTAATGCAAACATGAATACAAGTGTAAAACAGTACCAAATGTGATTTAGTATGTATCACGAATCATGTAGCATGTGATCAAAGAATGTGCAGGAATGATCATGATCATACAATGTCAAAAATGCAAATAATCGAGAATCGAAAAATCACACATTGAAAGTTTTCATGTATGCCTCAAACAAAAGTTAAACAACTCAAAAAAAACATCCACAAATATCAAAAATATCAAGCCATGGAAGTTACATGAGGAAAAAATAACAAACAAGCTTGAAAGTAGGCAAAAAAAGCATTATGTCACTGTGGTAACCAGTTACTACATGCAGGTAATCGGTTACCTACTTAAAAATGGAAAAATCACGTGAAAATTATGCAGGGTAACTGGTACCACATATAGGTAATCGGTTACCACTGTAACAGTGGCAGAAGCAGCTTTTGAAAAAAGCACTTTCAGCAACCAAAAGACTTATCCAATCATCCACATGCTATGATTAACATTTGAGCACAAAAAATGAAGTTCAAAATCACTTAGGCATCAATTAAACATCAATTGAAAGCATTAAACATGAATATCAAAGATCAAACAATCACATGATCAATCAACACCGAAAAACGATCGAACTACATTGTAAACGCGCGAAAGTGATTAAAACAATAAATCAAGTGCGAATTACCAACCTACAAGGCGGAGGATTGACTTGGTAATTGTTTCTATTGATATGTAATGAGAATTAAGCAAAGAAAACTAGAGAATTACAAGCTTGAGATCAAATCGTAGAGAAATCGATAAAAACACGATAAATACTCCAAATACCGATTTGCAACGAAGAAGATTGAGATGATTACTTGAATTGGAGAAGAATCTACTGTAAATCTAGGAATCCAAGTAGGAATATGATGGAATGAGGTTAATGGTGGAAATTGAGCTTTTGTGAGGGTTTTTGGGAAATGATGAAGATGAATGTGAAAATGTTGTAGAAAATTCAGAGAAAATGTGAGAGAATTGAGAGTGAAGAATATTGAGAAGATGATTGAGGATGAAGAATGTGGAAATTGAGAAACATTATTGAACCCCCCTGTGAAATGATGGTGATTTGCTTATATAGAGTTTTGCTTCAAAGTTGCTAGGTTCAGAGTGAGCTTTAGATGTAGCCTTGGAGCTAGTCTTGGAGTTAGTTAGCCTCAACTCACTGAGTTGGAGGTTAACTCAGTTAGTTAGGTAGTTGACTCGGTAACCATCCTAATGCAAACTTGAATCTAAGGGCTCACATGCTTGGGAATGAAGCAACATGGCAGTCTTAATTCAAATTGATGTATTAGAGCAAATGCCTTGAAGTGTTTAGAAAGGTCTTGAAGTGTCTAAAGATGTCTAGAATGTTCCACACAATGCTAGAACAAGGTAGACCCTCAAAATGTTGAGTGAAAGTTGCTGTCACAAAAAATGCAGAAAAAACTGTATTTTTACATAGGGTAACCGGTTACCCTACATTGCCTAGCAAAGTGGTAATTGATTACAATAGGCAAAACTTGCCAAATTTGCTTGCAAAATGGTGTTGTTGCCACAGTTCTGATTTTTGACCTTTTGCTTTAATGAATAGGCATATAAACCCTCATTTTGTGCTTGTTTTGGTGATGTTATATCTTTGTGAGGATGTGATTAATTGGGCTTGGAAAACCTGAATATTCCTGCAACAAAAATCACAGAGAAAAAGTGTGAATACGTATGCCAATGATGCAAATGCACATGCTTATGCAAAAGGAAAAAGGGAGGTCATATTTCGGGTTACGACAATGATAATCACTTGTGTATATGCAAAATCCACTATTACTGTTATTAAATGTAATAAGGCTTAAGGATTTCCTAAAAATACAAAATATCCAGAAAATTCTTAAGTACTCAAAATCCTTGATAGGATCATCTCTATGAAGCTGATACACCTTGTCCCCCTTTCTTTTGAATATGATGTTCTTAAGCAAAGGCAAAGTCTTATACATGAGGTCTAAACAAATAAGTCTTAGACATAAGCTCTAAGAAAAGGAAAATTCTTAGGCAGGAGGTCTGAGCAAATAAGTCTTAGACATGAGCTTTAAGCAAAGACAAAGTCTTGGACATAAGGTCTGAGCAAAGAAGTCTTAGACATGCGCTCTAAGCAAAGACAAAGTCTTGGTAAGAGGTCTAAGCAAAGAAGTCTTAGACATGAGCTCTAAGCAAGTTAAAGTCTTATACGCGAGCTCTAAGCAAGGTAAAGTCTTAGACACGAGCTCTAAGCAAGGTAAAGTCTTATACACGAGCTCTAAGTAAGGTAAAGTCTTAGACACGAGATCTAAGCAAGGAAAAGTCTTAGGCAGGTGGTCTAAGCAAGCAGAAGTCTCAATCAAGAGTTGATTGAGCAGGTGAAGTATTAGACATGAGCTCTAATAAAAGGAAAAATCTTGGACAGGAGGTCTGAGCAAAGAAGTCTTAGACATGAGCTCTAAGCAAGGTAAAGTCTTATACACGAGCTCTAAGCAAGTTAAAGTCTTAGACACGAGCTCTAAGTAAGGTAAAGTCTTAGACACGAGCTCTAAGCAAGGTAAAATCTTAGACACGAGCTTTAAGCAAGGAAAAGTCTTAGGCAGGTGGTCTAAGCAAGCAGAAGTCTCAATCAAGAGTGATTGAGCAGGTGAAGTCTTAGACATGAGCTCTAAAAAAAGGCAAAATCTTGGACATGAGGCATGAGCAAAAAAGTCTTAGACACGAGCTCTAAGCAAGGTAAAGTCTTATACACGAGCTCTAAGTAAGGTAAAGTCTTAGACACGAGCTCTAAGCAAGGTAAAGTCTTAGACACGAGTATTAAGCAAGGTAAAGTCTTAGACACGAGCTCTAAGAAAGGTAAAGTCTTAAACACGAGCTCTAAGCAAGGTAAAGTCTTAAACATGAGCTCTAAGTAAGGTAAATGTTTAGACACGAGCTCTAAGCAAGGAAAAGTCTTAGGCAGGTGGTCTAAGTAAGAAGAAGTCTCAATCAAGAGCTGATTGAGCAAGTGAAGTCTTATACACGAGCTCTAAGCAATATTATATTTAATTAGGATTTGGTTAAATAAAATTTGTTTAGACTATAAGTTAGTGTTGTAAAAAGTCTTATGTTCGAATGCATAGGCAAGTGTACTCAAGCACTGATTATAGTAAAAATCTCTTGTTATACGAGGGGACTGGAGTACTCTCTGTTGGGAGAGGAACCAGTATAAACCTGATGTGTTCGTGTGCTGTTTACTTTGTGTCTGGCTTTAGTTCCGCTGCATTTATGATCTGGTTCTGAACATCTATTCAGAATCATATCTCTTTTCTGAACATCAGAAGAAACAAGAAACAAATATTCATTTTTTTGCCACACACACAATTCAATCCCCCTTTTTGTGTATTTTCCCACCTTCAATTGACATCAGAGCTTGGTTTATACATAACACTTCACAGTGGTGCATACAAAGATCATGTGGAAGAATGTACTTTTCATTTTAGTATGAATTCAAGGGAGTTGTTGAAGTTAGTTATCTACCTGAACAACGGGTCTCAAGATCAAATGATGCTACGTAAAGACCTTGGGTTCAATTTACTTGCTATTGGACCTATCACAAGCTCCTCGTCAAAACTAACTTCAGTTTCAGGATCAGAAATCAATCCAGATAAGTTCTAAATTATTTTTTTTTAGTTTCTTGTGTATCTGTATTTCTATTCTGAAATTTTTTCTCTTAGTTCCTTCAGAACCCGTGTCTTGGATATTTGTTCTCTCTATATAATTATATTTCTTCCTAACACTCCCGTAGAAAGTTTTTTATTTTAAGAATCTTAATATGAACAATTGTCAGAATTTGTCTTTGTAAAAATTCTTGATAAAAAAATACTTGTTCCAAGACGATCTCTGAAAATTTTGCTGATTCAGATTCTTACGAAAATGAGTGTTGTGATGGTTGTGTTCGTTCTTACTTTTTGGATGAATTTATCATGACACCTGTATCTTACTTTACACATGTATAAAATGTTCCTTTTACGCTTATTATTTGAATTTAAAAAGAAATTAGTCTATCTCTTTTCCTATGTGCTTAATTATCATTAATGTCTTTTATCTATTTCAACACCCTCTCAACACACACAACCTCTTTCACTCTATACACTTGTGCCCTAACTAAAAGACCTTAGAAAACCCTTTACCCTTCCTATGACATCTTCGAATGGCAATCCTTTAAACATTGGTTCCATGCAAAGCCTTAAGATCAAACCAAAGACTTCTTCTCTAAACTTGGATGATTTTAAGCTTCTTTTTGAGAAAATTATCAACTTTGAGAGCTTTTCTGCAAACGGTTGTAGCCTGACAAATTACTTCGAGTCTCAAGGTTGGATGAACTACTTCAAAATTCTGAATGGACCTAATTATCCATCGCTGGTTAAGGATTTATGGGTCAGAGCCGAAGTATATGATGAGTTCTCTGCTCAGACTAAAGAAAGAATTGCTATAGAAAACAACAAGAAATTAAAATAAAAAACCAGAACTAAAATGGGTTTAAAGGAGTTCAAGTGCACAAAAATTAGATCTGCGATAACGGGTCTGGAAGTTACCATTACTCAAGAACACATTACTAACTTGATTAGAGCTGAAAACAAAGGCTTGTTAATTCACAATAGAAAGGATGGAGGAACTTATGATAAAGAAATTAAGGATGTTTTGTTCAAAAAGAAAAGAAACTTTGAAAAAGTGAAAAACATGTATCTGGAGCATAAACTACTATTCAAAATTCTTATTGTTAGTTTGATTCTTCGAGAAGGAAGTTCTAATCAAATTTCCTGGGATCACAAGTTGTTTCTCTGGTTTCTTACAACTGATCAAAGATTAAATCTCCCGAGTTACATATTTCATCACTTGTGCGAATCTATCAAAGAAACCTCCAAGAAACTCAAAAGAACAGTACCTTATTCAAGGTTACTTTCTAAACTATTCTATCAAGGCAAACTGGTTAACCTGCTGAAAGAATATAGTGCCACTCAGGATCTGGATGAAGCATATGGAAGTATATTATCTGCATCTATTCTGTCTCACATGAAAGATAGACTGAAGAAGGACATTACAAAAATTGATAATCCTATCAGAATCAGAAAATAAAAGAATAGGAAGTTTCTGAATAACTTTCCTACTATAACCAAGGAGGATTCTCCTGAAGTCATCAGAATGCTTATTGAAGAAGATAAGAAGAAATGCAGAGTAACTATTACTCAGGAACATATTAATCAACTTTCTGATAGATCTCAGGACGTGTATAAATCAAGAAGAAAGAGAAAAGGAATGATAATCACCTATGATGATGAAGAAGAGGAAGAAGAAACGTAAGTGCAAAGGCTTGTAAGAAAGAAAATAATGTGAGATGCCCAGAAAGATGTGCAGCAGGAGGAAGAAAGATTTGTCCAGAAAACAGAGGAACATCTCAAAACAAAAGAAAATCTGCAATAAAAAGTTGACAAGACAAGAGGAGAAGGATCATACTATAACTCATATAAGGAAATTACTGCATCGAAGAAAAGGAAATTGTCCAACTAAGTCAATTAGAAGAAAAAGAAAGGGAACCAAAGAGGGATCTGGCCTCGGAACAGGCTGACAACTTCTTCATTGTTGTCATCAATTCCTATTCTGCACTTATAACAGAAGAAATAATTAAAAAGAATCTCATCAAGGAAGCCACTGAGTTTAAAGAATCACGTGAGGAAATTTTGAGAAAGCAGCTTGGAAGTAAACTGGAATATTTTGTTAACTCATCCAAAGTTATCCAGTTAACTCAAAAATGCCTCAATAACTGCAAGAAGACTGTCACTATTGAAAATAGAGTTGGAACAAGCAAAGATGTTCGTTATGAAGCAGATGATGTAGAGGAATCTTCTAAAGATAAAGAAGACATCAGAAGTCCTGTGAATGAGAATCTAGATGACTCTAGTAGTGACACAAAAATGTGAGATGAATTCGTCTCACCTACCACTGGATCAGGTACTGAGGCTGAACTTCAAATTGGTTCCAATCTAAACACTTTACTGAGAAATTCTCCTACACCCTCACCTTCTAAATCAAATCAAAGCTCTACAATGTCCATTATTCCTCTAAACACTGACTTCTCCCTACTGAAAACTTCTACAACAACACTAAAATAAATCAACGAATCGCTTAATCAAACTATCCAAGATATCGATGCTTACATTTAAACTAATCCTTCTTTATCAATTCCTGATGAAACAGGAAGTGGTTTGGATTCTAAGCCTCTCAACATTGTCTCACCTTCTAGCAGTTCCACTAAAACCATCTCAGATCATCATATCCAGGACCTTCACTCTGATATTCCTGAACATGTTGTATCTGAGCAACCCTCTGAAAATAATGACCAAACCATTGCCTCACCTCAAATCCACCAAATATCTAAACAACACAAATCTCCATCGATTCATGACCTAGAAAATGACACCATAGATAAATCTATTCCTGAAAGCCAGAAAACCACATCGCGTCATATGCATTCCTATGACTGTGCTCTTATGATTATTCTATTTATGTTTGTTATGCCTCTTTAATATCTTTGTACTATAAAATTTGGTCTTGCTGGTGAAGTTAAGTTTTGAACTGATTCAAAAGAAAATTTTCATTAAATAAATTACATTTGTAGAGACTTGATTATATAATAAACTGGTGTATTTCTAGCCTACTTTATTGCTTTAGTCATCTATCTCTGTGTTGCTTGAATATTCTCTCAAGTATTGATCTGCTTCCTCATGTCCAGCTGAAGAATCCTCAGAAGCATTCTTATGTGTCTTTGATTCAGAAATATGATCTCTGTAGGTAGCCAATCTGGTTTGAATACAATTTTTTTCCTTCAGTTTCTGACTTTCCTTTGCTGCATTCGCAAGATGTCATGCATAATGTTCCTTTATGGTCAAAATTTCGTCTTTTGTTGTTTCAACCTTCTTCAGTAAATTCTTTTCTCCTGTGTAACCATGCTGCTTGTTTCTGAGTGGCATGTAGTTATGAGTTTCTCTTTTCATAGTCAACTCTTGCTTGAAATTATTTCTGATGAACTGGATGAGCTCTTAAGATCTACTTTTATAGTGTGTATTAAATAGTCAAGTACCTTCCTGTACCAACTGTCTTGACTATCTTGAAAATCGTTTCTACTTGGTTCTGATTGCTTTAAGCCCTATAAAGCACTTTTGAACGTCTAGAAGCTCTGACTACATCTCTTCCTTTGTAGTACCTACCTTTTTTGATGTGACAAAAGGGGGAGAAATATTTAAGTATTTAAAATGCTTTTGTTCTTTTTTATTTTTGGTTATATTTACTAGTTAAATAACTTTAAATCTTTGTACATAGATCTAAGGGAGAGTTTACATATTTCCTTTTTTCTGATAAGTGATAAGAAAGTTAAAGTTACAATTTTCTTGAAAAGTAGAACTTAGGATAAGTTCTCAGAACTTAACTTTGGATTACTAGTCTCAGGGGGAGCTTACAAACCTCGTACCCCACTGTTGCTAAGAAAATTAAAGATCTTTTAAAATTTCTTAGAAACTGAACTCAAGGGGAGCTTACACATCTTATGCTCTGATGGTATCTAAGAAAATTTAAATAGCCCAAACATTGTTCTTTAAATACTCTTGTTTTTCATCATAAAAAAAGGGGAGATTGTTAAAGCAAGATTTGATCTTGATGATTTCCACTTTGATTTTGAAGGTAACAACAATATTAAAAGAACAATGGTGTTATTTGATATTTCATTATGTGTTCAGGTCATAATACTTAAAGAATCTTACTCAGAGTCTGTTGAGAATGAACGACTGTTGCAAAGAAGAACTTATTGTCAAGTTATTTTATGGAATGGATTCTGATGCTGATTATCTCAAATTTAAAGAAGCATATCATTGGTTCTACTCTCATAATTGAAATTAGCCTCTGATAAGGCATTCATAATCTGTGAAAAATTCATGATTATCCGTACCAAAGCAAAAGTACCACTATGTCAAATCAGTTATGCAGCTACAATCTACAATCACAAGGATAAAAAAAGTGTTGACATACTTTATGGATAATCTCTTCCAATGGCTCTATAAGTATAGGTTTCTTCTGAAGATTCAGTGGTTAAAGAGTTCACCTCCTATACTGAAAAA
Source organism: Lathyrus sativus (assembly GCA_963859935.3). Lineage (NCBI taxonomy): Eukaryota > Viridiplantae > Streptophyta > Magnoliopsida > Fabales > Fabaceae > Lathyrus > Lathyrus sativus. The sequence goes on from OZ012735.1 coordinate 811,744,712, forward strand.
GATATCAAAGTACTTTCTAATCATTCATCCTTCAACGACTATTTCCCGGAAAACTACTATTTAAGTAGTCAAAAGTACTACTAAAAACTTGAACAAAAGAGAAATAAGAAGTGACTAAAGGATAGAGGTGTTTAACACCTCTGTCTAATTGAAGAATAAAAGATGAGCAAAGATAATAACTTGTGTATATGCAGAACCCACTGTTACTATTTTTAAATGTAATAAGGCTTAAGGATTTTCTAAAAATACAAAATATCCAAGAAATCCTTGATAGGATCATCTCTCTAAAGCTGATATACTATGTTCCCCTTTCTTTAGAATATGATGTTCTTAAGAAAAGGAAAAGTCTTAGACATGAGGTTTGAGCAAAGAAGTCTTAGACATGAGCTCTAAACAAAGGCAAAGTCTTGGATAGGAGGTCTGAGCAAAGAAGTCTTAGACATGAGCTCTAAGAAAAGGAAAAGTCTTGGACATGAGGTCTGAGTAAAGAAGTCTTAGACGTGAGCTCTAAGCAAAGGAAACGTTTTGGAGAAGAGGTATAAGCAAAGAAGTCTTAGACATGAGCACTAAGCAAGGTAAAGTCTTAGACACGAGCTCTAAGCAAGGTAAAATCTTAGACACGAGCTCTAAGCAAGGTAAAGTCTTAGGCACGAGCTCTAAGCAAGGAAAGTTCTTAGGCAAGTGGTCTAAGCAAGAAGAAGTCTCCATCAGGTGCTGATTGAGCAGATGAAATCTTAGACACGAGCTATAAGCAAAAGATCGCTTTTAATCAGGTTCTGGTTAAACAGAATTGGTTCAGACTTTAAGTCAATGCTGTAAAAAGTGTTATGTTTGAATTCAAAAGTAAGTGTACTAAAGCATTGATTATAGTAAAAATATATTACTAAATAAGGGGATTGGATACTCTTAGATAGGAGAGGAACCAATATAAATCTGATGTGTTTGTGTGTTGTTTACTTTGCATCTGGCTTTAGTTCCGCTGCATTGATGATCTTGTTCTGAACTTCTATTCAGAATCATATCTCTCTTCTGAACATCAGAAGAAACGACAAATAGATCTGCATTTTTTTCCACACACACAATTCAACCCCCTTCTGTGTATTTTCCCACCTTCACCTTACAGTACAAATCAAATAGGATGTGTCCTTTGACACTAAGTTTGTAACCTAAATTGATGCATTTCCTGGATCTTGGGTCTAATTTCTTTCTATTGGCTTTTAATGTGGCTGCATAGAATAAAGAGCCAAAAACTTTCAAGTTGGTTATGTCAGGCAATTTGTTGTAAAAGATTTGGTAAGGTGACTTATTTTTCAAGAGAGAGTGCGGAGTCTGTTTATGATGTGAACAACATAGCTTACTGCATGAGCCCAAAATAAGGTAGGTAAATGTGCTTGGAACAAAAGGGCTATAGTGATGCCTAAAATGTGTTGGCGTTCTCTATCAACAATGAAATTTTGTTGAAGTGTACCAACACAAGATGTTTCGTGAGTAATACCTAACTGTTTGTAAAATTCTGTCATCATGAATTCATTTCCATTGTCTAATCTAATGCATTTATAATATTACAATTGAATTGGGTTTTTATCAAGGCTACAAAGGATTTGATGTGTGATGTTGTTTTAGATTTTAGTCTCATAAGAAATAACCATGTAAATATACTATTATCATCAACAATGGTTAAGAAATATATATATATATATATATATATATATATATATATATATATATATATATATATATATATATATATATATATATATATATATATATATATATATATATATATATATATATATATATATATATATATATATATATATATATATATATATATATATATATATATATATATATATATATATATATATATATATATATATATATCCCATCATGGACGGTGAAGCTAATGGACCTCATATATCCATGTGTAATATGTCAAAAGTTGACTGAGAAACATGGGAACTAAGGGAAAAGGGTAATCACTTTTGTTTTGCATAAAAACATACATCATAAGGTAAGTTTAGACTGATAGGTTTTAAAAAAGGGAAAGTTTTATTGAGTTCAAGTAATTTGGCATGTGAAGCATGCCCAAGTCTAATATGTCATAGGCTACAATTGGGTAATCTATCAATGGAAGAGTTAACAGAAGAATTGATACAATGTGCTGATGGAGTGTTGCGTAAGGTAACTGAAGGTGAGGTCAACATATACAATCCACCATGTAATTTTGTTGTACCAATCATCTTCTTGGTAGATATGTAATGTATGACACAAGCACTGTCATTAAAAACAAGTATGCAATTAAGCAATTTGGTTAACTTAGGGACAAATATGAGATTAAAGACAAAATGAGGTAAGTAAAGGACATCAGTGATGTATAAGAAGTTGTTGAACTTGATGGTGCATGATAAACTAGTGGTGGCAAGGCTGCCATTTGGTAATTGTATGGTTATAGGCTTAATTTTCTTAATTCATTGAAAATATTCCTGTGTGAAACAAACATGATCAGTGGCTTCAGTGTCCAAAATGAAGGATGCAGGATGAAATGATATAGAATTATGTAGATAATACCTGATCCAAGTTCAGATTGTGAGGTAATGTGTTTAACGATATTAGACTGCAATTGTGATGATCCTTGAAGTAAAGCTAACAAAGCTTTGTGCTGCTCTGGAGTAAAAGCCAAACCATGAGATGCTTGTGTATTTGCTTTAGAAATTTCACCTGATATTTCCTAAACTTATCAGATGCAACATTATATTGATTGATCACACCATCCTGCTTCCAATGAGGAGGATAACCATGCTTTTTGAAAAAGGTATCAATGGTGTGGTTGGTCATACCACAATGAGTGCACACATGATTTCCTCTACCTCTTCCACCAAAATATCTTCCACCTCTATTGCTGCCTCGACCATGAAAGTTTGATTAAGGTTTTGACTGAGAATCATGTGTAGATTGATTAGGAGTAGGAATAACCATCACTTTGGATTCATCAAGAGGCAAGGTAGCTTATCTTTCTTGTTGAACAAGCAATTAATAGACTTTACAAATGTTGGGGAGAGGATCCATTAACATGATCTGAGAATGAATAGCTGAGTACTAATCATTCAATCCTTTCAGAAAATGAATGACTTGATCACTATCTTTGATGCACGAATCTTGGTGATAGCAAGGCATGTGGAATCACAATCACATTCAGGATTTGGTCTAAAATTATCCAATTCTTGCCACAAAATTTTCAACTTTGTGTGGTAAGAAGAAACAAAGAAGTATCACCTTGTTTCAATGTGAAAATCTCTTCTTAGATATCTGAAATTCGAAATACATCTCCTTGATAGAATCACTCCTTTAATTCATTCCACATGTTAGCTTCATTATCCATCCAAAGAGTGCTTTGAGCATTTTCTGTCTCCACGACATTCTTGATGCATGACATTTCCATGGTGTAACATCTATCCCAAACTATTGAACTGATATCAAGATTTAATGGTCGTGGCAATACACCATTGATGAAGTGTAATTTGTTTTTGGATCGCAAATCCATGGTCATTGAACAAGACCAAGAGTGATAATTGTTGTTGGGAAGCAAGGGTGTAACAAGGATTAATGTAGGATTTTCATTGGGATGCATAAAGTAAAGGTTAAGGGTATCTGTTTGATAACCTTTATTGTTGTTTCTTGATGTTGTTTCTCCATTGTTGCTACCATTTGAGCTTGAAGAGATGATGGTAACAACAGTAGATAGAAGAAAAAAAAATGAATGAAGAACGAGAAAGATGAAAAAGAATGAAGATTGAGAATCTGAAAATGCAGTGGGAAGAAGAAAGAAAGTCACAGGCCGATGATACCATGTGAGCATGCAATGCCAAGGTGCAACATTGAAGAACACAAGTTGGAGAGATTGCTTGGAGAAGAAGAAAGTAAAATTTGCATGTGTAAAGAGTAAATATAATTTCTCAATCCTAATGTGATACAATGATGATTCATCTATATATAGTTAGGCAATGATCAAAACCATAAACTAACTATAATTAAAAACTTATAACTAACTTCTAAAGTTAGTTATTATGAACTACAATTAGTTATTACATGTAATCATTCTTATTGCACGAGCTTGCATTTATATCATCATTCACTGATATTCCCTCCCAGATAGAAATATAAGACAAAAAGAGAAAAGTTGGTAAAAGGTGGTGATGGTTTTTTTCTCACGCAAAAAATCCTCTGTTCATTCATCATTTTTGTTTTCTAAACCACTTATTCTTCCATGGAGTAAACTAATATCCCTCATTGCTCACATCTTAAAACACAAAAAATTCCTATCTCATGCTACACAAACCAGTTACACATTTTCACACACTCAGACGCTCACACTACAACATTGAACACCCTACAACCTATACCACAAACCATCGTGAGAATCGCTCACCAACCACAAATGGCCACACGTTATCAACTCTTATGACCAAACATAGTGAAAACTATTTCTACAACTTTCAAATCACCTCCACACCAATCTTCAGGCAAACAGTGACCCACCGCTCCACTCTTTCCTTCGTTTTCGCCCAACATCACAACCTACAAACTTTTGGCCAAGCGCACACACACAACTCAAACAACCACTTCAACATACAAACGTTTCGAAACAGTACTCCCTCTGTTTCATTTTTAGCTCACAACCAAATTTCCGTTGGCGAATCCACAATCTTAGCTCTCTATTGCACAACAACAATGTTTATGAAATCAATGAACATCACTAAAAAACGCTCTCCTGTGTTTAGAACAGCGCACAACAACAACATTTCTGATCTGCTTTGGAAACGCAGGTATCGTGTTCAGCATCGTTAAGTTGGTTTGGATAATATTTCGAATCAAAACCTCAGCTGCATTTTCTCTTTCGCTGCCAAAAAATTTATTTTTGTGTTAATGTTTTCTTTCCTGTTTAAATTTGAGATGGATGTTTTTTTGGTTTCGTTTCGTTGAACTTTGGTTTGTTTCTTATGTTTGTACGATTTTCACCATGTAAGTTTCAAGTTTTGAGTTGTAAATTGGACATTATATAATATATGCATATAATATATGTGTGCATTGTGTTGTTTAAATTTATGTTTTTTGTTATCTAAAATTAGATTGAATTTGTGTCGTAAATCTGTTCGGATATACGAGCGTCATGCATGACATTTGTTTTGATTCGATTCGTTTGTGATGATTGCATTTTTTGTGTTAGAAACTTGCTAGATTTCCTTACGTATGTGCGCGACATGTTGCTTTTGTTGTCGTTGCGTTTCATTTAACTTTAAGTATCATGTTTAGAAACATCGCATCACATTTCTTCATATTGAGATTGAAGGTGTAAAAAGTATACAAGAAAGGAGGGTTTGAATTGTATTTCATGTTTTCTTATTATTTAGCTTCTGATCAGAATTTCAGAATCAGAACTGTTGTTCAGATTCTGAGTTAATTCGTTTGATAATGGATACAACAGAAATAAATAAAATAACAACAGAAGACACAAAAGATTTATACTGGTTTCTCTCTTAACTGAGAGTAGTACAGCCCCCTTGCCTTACAAAAGTTTTTCATTATAACCACTTTATGATTACAATCACCTTATGATTCTGCATAAGACTTTTACAATTGCTCAGACCAACTGTCTGAGACTTTCCTTGCTTAAAGCACATGTCTAAGACTTAACCTTTGCTCACACCATCTGACTGAGGCACCTGTTCATCTGTCTTCTGGTTGAGACTTCCCTTTGCTTAGAGAACATGTCTAAGACTTCGTTTTGCTTACACCCTCTGGCCAAGCCACCTGCTCTTCTGGCCATCCAGACTGAGACTTCCCTTACTCAAGTTGCACTCGAGACTTCTTGCTATCGTCCCTCAGACGGAAACTTTTCCACTCGCTCAATCAGACTATATGAATAAGACTTTCATAGCTCAAGCACTTAAGCAATGAGACTTAGGTGGCTTAAGCATGTTGGCTCAAGAATTGTTGCTTGAATCCCAATAAGACAAGACTTTTTTCTCAAGCACATAGCAGGAGACTTAATCTAAACTACTGAAGGCTCAACACAATAGAGAACAAGGTGTACACAATGCAAGCGTCAGAGGTACGGGAAATCACCATAACAAATACCTAAAGCACTTAAGATTTTTAATATATACAAGGGTAAGAAATCTTAAGGCTTTTACAATTACAACCTACAACAAAAAATCTGCATACTTCATAGAGTTGATAATTGCTTGCCCTTTCTATTCCTTCAACAGAAGAATTCAAACTTGAATCTTCAGCCATATATATAGCCTTTCCATAAACTAGACGTTAAGAAGGTGACTTGATCAAGTGTCTTTGCTTTCGCTCCATAGTACAAGAGACATTGAAGATGGATGCACAACATATTTTGAATCTAGTCTATAACACGCTTAACCTTTGAGTCTTCAAGAGGTTTTGTACTAATAAATTCATTGGGAGAAGATATCCATAGAACATACCATCTTTTCTTGAGCCTTGCAATCTTACTTAGAAAGTTGTAGACTCGAGTTGACAGGCTGATAAGACAATACAACTTGCTTTCAGTAGTACAGATAATCCACAACTTTATCACCAACTCTGAATGGTACCAGATGCTGATATACAATTACTAAGTGTAGAAACTCGTCTGAATGCCGAGGTTTTCAGTTCAAAGTCTTCTTCAAACTAAACTAGCAATTGTTGTTCAAACTTTGCCACCAGAAGCTAGCAACGAAGCAATTCCCGGTGTGTCTAAGTAAAACAGATTCTGATTATTTATGTACAATAACAAGAACTTGCATAAATAAAACACACATCAAATAAACCATTGTTCTTTTAATACTTTTGTTATCATCAAAATTAAAAGAGAATATGTCAAGAACAAATCTTGTTCTAACAGAGGTTACTTTATCTTACCGTTACATTACACTATCGTTACTTTTACGTTGTTAGCACAATATGCTTCGTTTGCATTTCGACTCATTTTTTATGATCATGTTAAGCTTTAGCATTTTGTTGGAATTTTCTTGTAAATGTGTGCAATGTCAGTCATCATATTCAGATTCAATTGAATGCGCTCTTGATTGTAGGGCATAGCGACAATTTGCCATCACAATGCTTCACGAGCATAACAACACAATCCAAACATTATGCTTTAATTGAAAAAACAAAGAAATGATCTAATAGCGGTGTACCTATAAGATTCCACAATGTTATTCAACTATAAAGGGGAAATCGCCGTGTTCATCGACATATAAGCACTATCGAAAAAATCTTCCAAATCCTAAACTAAACAAGTCAAGTATTCATGTCACACTTAAGTAACACCATACTTTGATAACGCATTAGAGTTCAAATTTGAGATTGCATAAGGTGTTTTCTATACCATAAATAGGGAAAAATGAAGGCTATCATTTGTGGCTCATTTCTAACCGTTGTATATCTTTATCATTTCTTTTCTATTGTCAAAACCATAACTCACTTAAGAATGAGTGGAAAGTTCTCTTAGATTAGGTTCCTTATAGATGATTATACCCTAAACATGTAATTTATGTAATTCTTGGTGATTGCATCTTTAATGAATTTTTTTTAATGATTAAATAACTCTATAGTTTAATGTTTTCTCCCATATACAAAATTGGAAGAACAAATTAGATGGAAATTGAGACTTAGCGGTGAATTGCTCATCAGATTTTTAAAACTATAAAATCATAATTATAGTTCACATTGTGACAGGATTAGTCTCCACTATCAGATTAGTTTTATGCGCTATAAAACCTTCAACATTGTGATTGGAGACTCTCAATATATAAGTGCTCCTTCTAATAAAGCAGGCTGCCTTGCAATTGGAAACTTCTACTATATGGGAGGTTGCGAGCTTATAATTTTATGTTTTTATCAAAGTGTCTTCTTATTTTACCTTCCATAAAACCTTCCATGTTGTGATTGGAGACTCCCAATACATAAGGGGGTATCTTTTGACAAAGTGGGTTACCTTGAAATTGGAGACTCCCAATATATAGGGGTTGCAATGTTGTAATTTCATATTTTTTAAAATGTCATAATTAAAATAGAGTCATTGTAGGTTCAATTATGGAAATTCTCACATTAAGAGGTAGATGATTCGGAAGAGAAAAATAATTAGTTTTATAATTATATGTGTCAACCGTTATTTAGCATTTTAGCTTTATAATTACTCACACAAATCAATCAATCGCACTTTGTGTACCCCTGTTACTGTTACACAATCAATACACTAAATTCTCAAGTGAAATCACCTTGCCCTTGTATGAGGTTAATCCAATCCTAGTGAGAATTTTATAATTTGACTTGTCATGCTGTGGTTTTTGTAGACACAATTACTATGACAATCTTTTTTATTCCAACAATTATAGATAAAAATATAAACTCTTGTAATAGATTATGCCTATATATAATTACTAATCTTGAACCTATGTAGATATTCTATGACCTATAATTTAAAAAAGTATTATCGTAATAATTAATTATTGATTTATATACACGAGTATAACATCTCATATTTGTTTGAGTAAGTCTTGTGATATTTTGAGTTAGTGAAAGATTATCATTAGCATTTTCATATGTTTGGATCATTCTATAATATATACTTATCTTATTGTAAATATGTTACTTTATTTAAATATTCTTTACGAAAATGCATATCTTCGACATGTATAATTTGTTTTCTCTATAAGATACAAGTTATTCATCGTTGGACCTTCTTTTTTTATTGATTAGTGTTTTGACTATAATTGATATATTTTTTTTAATAATTGATTATTGTTCATCAAGTGAAAGATTGTTGAATTAATTTAATACTTCAACATAAATTATCGACTAAATTAATACACTAATAAATTGTTAGTGTGATTAGTTAGGAGATTAGTAGTGCAATTACCTTACTAATTGGATATTTCACTATGAATTAACCAATTGTGTGGAAACAGTAATTGGGTCTTTGCATCCCTTGAGAATAAGTAAGAAAACCAACTTATGTTTATTCCAAAATCCATATTTCTCTTTTTACCAAAAACTAGATACTATGAGAGGGAAGCAAGGGAGCACATGAGAAGGAAAGGAAAAGTGGGAGCTGTTAGACTAAGGCACGGATCTAGAAGGGGGGGTTGAATAGATCCCTTTTAAAAATTTGAGTGGCGCTACCAATAAAATTGGTTTTCAAAATTGTTTTCAAATGCGGAAGCGGCCTTGGAAAATATAGTCTAAAACGAACAACTATTGGAGAGCCGGATATGCGTCAAGCAGATGAATTTAAGACGATAACGGATAGTAAATCACTACACACTTTTATGCAAAACTCAGATGTGATTCACTCGTACTATTTCCTTATTCCAATGATCAAAAATTACACCAAAACTAGCAGCAAAATTAAGGCAATTTTAGTTCAGCACTTTTGTCGAACAGTTGGTGTGCACAAATACCTTAAATGATATTTGTGTTGAATGAGTGATTGAAAAAGCCTTAGTACAGTATTTCTATTGTACTTAGTAGTTAAAAAACAGTGTTTCACCAACTCACTCAATCAATACTACAATTTGACAAAATCACTTATTCTAGAATCACTTAATTTTTAAGCTGTAATTGAAAATGCAGAAAATAAAGGAACACAAGATTTGATGAGGCAGTTCCCCCAGTCGTCCTCGCGTTGGGGTACGTCTGCCCTCAATTCTACAATGAGAATTGAGATATGTATTGAATAGATATCACCTGTTTGGTAGAACAGTTATACACAAGAATCGATAGACAATTGATACAAACAATCTCAATGTTGCTGATAATTTCTACCACTTCTTGCCCCTTGATTCAAGATGAATCAAGTCCTCCAATTTGATGTGAATGACCTCCGATTGCAGCCACCTTATTGACAACTCTTCCGTTGATCAAACCTTCGGCACGGCTGATCTTAGACACACCCAAATTGAACCCGGAACGTCTTCAACCTTTCAACGCCCTAGCTACTAGATTGATCAACCTTCCGCTAATCAATCACCTTCGCACTCGCTTGATTGTTGAACCGACGATTCCGTAACAAAAGCCTTCAAAACCTGTAGTCTTGATAGGTAAAACCTCAAAGGTTTTCTCCCAAGAAACACCTGCACCAGCTTCCACTCGAACCGGATCTTCAATCACGCGTTCGAACCTTATCACCGTCGAGCAAACCACAAACCGCAGCAAAAAAATTGATTATCTGTAATTTGAGGATTTGTGAGTTGATTGAACGATGAAGATAAAGAACACTGATGCACCTCTTTCACGTTTCTTGACCTGAACACTTTCTCACAATGCTTTCAAAAATGTTAGTTGTTAAAATTGAAAAGACAGCTATTTATAGTAATATACAAAACAGACAGTTGACAGATCAATGAAACATAGCAGAATTTCTGTTTCTGCGCGCGAACGGTCGACCATAGGGTCGGCGTGCGCTGAGCCGTGTGACACTCAAACTGTCATGCGCCGAGTCAGCGGTCGACGCATGATCTTCATGCGCTGAGCCGTCTGATTCTTAAACCTGCATGCGCCAAGTTAACGGTCGACGCATGACCTTCATGCGCTGAGCCGTGTGAACTGAATGAAACTGTGTGCTGACGGTATGGTCGGCTCATGGTTCAAAAATCTGCAAAAACATAAATTTCTACAGCTTTTTGTGCATTACGTCATTGTAAAAATTGAATCATAAGTAGCGTGAATGATTTAAACGAAAGAAGGATATCTCTTAGCAAGTTGTCATCATCAAAAACCAGAGGCACGCTTGTGTTGGTAGATACTTTGCCTTCACATTCTCCCCCTTTTTGATGATGGCAACCTACTGTTACGCAACACGTGATAGGTATAGGTATGCTCCCCCTTTCTTTTACAATTATAGCGGTCGTAATCATCGTCTATCTACTGCTCGGTTCTCCCCCTTTGACAACATCAAAAAGAGGTAAACTCGTGACACAATAACAACACATTGAATCATGCATAAATGAGATACCAACAGATGAGAAGTAAACAACAGTTATACATACGATGGAGATAACAGTTAATAGATTACAGAACCACAAAAATGTCATGATAGCAACATAGAAGTAAGCAACAATCATAGTGAGTTTGGGCAGAAAAGCAAAACACAACAAACAAAATGAATGCAAGCCAAAACAGGAAACAACAAATGACATATGAGCGCATGCTAATAGCCCCGTCCACGTCCGCGACCACGACCACGCCTGTCATAGTAATGAGGATGGCGTTGGGGATGAGCTAGATCAGTAAATTCTTCTGTGATGTTATTCAAAAAGTCAAGACTGTCGACAATGGCGCGCTCTTCAGCTTGATGACAGTGAGTTAGAGTCTCGAATCGAGCGTCCAGCTGAGTCGACATTCCACTGATCCGTTCATTTTGGTTATGCAGTTCAGAACGAATTTGTGCCATTCTTTCATTTTGATCCCTCATGAATTTTTGCTGTTGTTCCTGCATATTGGTCATAAAATTTCGCTGTTCCAACTGCATCGACTGCATCATTTCTAAAATCTCCGAATTGTTTGACGGTTGTTGAGGAGAAGGTGGGTCTGCAGTGCTTGGTTGATACGGCTGATAGAATTTGCCAAGGGTGGTCCACCCGGTGTATTGCCATTCACCAGATACAAAAGTTAACAGGGTGCGCCGACCGCTGCCCTGTTATGGTCGACTCAATATGCAACAAACAGCAGATTTTTGTATTTTACCATATTCAGAGGTACATGCTATGCAAAAATGATGTCATGACATATAAGAAAAAAAAATATCTATATACATATGCAGTAGATGTCATACAAATTTAGCGTAGTATAAGCGATATGATTTGAGATCAACAGGATTATCAAACAAAGAGAGAGAGAAAGAACAATATCACCTTGATGCCTGATTTGCTTGATACACAACATACTTATACTTACACGAATATCAAATTGTTAGAAGTACAACAGCATGATTATTTGAATGAAATAAGATAACATCAGCAAATATTATTCCCGTTCCGAAATGTCGAGGATGCCAAGTTCTCGGCGGATATGAAAGAAAGGTTTCGTTGCTAGCGGCTTTGTGAAAATGTCCGCTAGTTGGTTTTTAGTGTCAACGTGTTCAAATACAACATCACCTTTCTCAACATGGTCCCTAAGAAAATGGTGTCGAATTTCTATATGTTTAGTGCGAGAGTGTAATACGGGATTTTTGGTAAGGTTAATAGCGCTAGTGTTGTCACATAGGATAGGAATACGTTCAAGTTTAAGATTGAAATCTAGTAGTTGTTGCTTAATCCACAGAATTTGAGCACAACAACTACCCGCGGCAACGTATTCCGCCTCGGCCGTTGATAAAGCAACTGAAACTTGTTTCTTGCTATGCCAACTAACCAAGGAGTTTGAAAACAAATGACATGTACCACTAGTGCTTTTCCTATCCGATTTGCACCCGGCAAAGTCGGAATCGGAGTAACCTACCAACGAGCAATCACTACCCTTAGAATACCACAATCCATACTTCGGGGTACCTGACAGGTATCGAAGAATTCGTTTAACAGCTTTTAGGTGGGATTCTTTGGGACATGATTGGTATCGTGCACACATGCACACACTAAACATAATATCAGGACGTGACGCAGTAAGATAGAGAAGTGAACCAATCATACCTCTATATCGTTTTACCTCTACGTCCTTGCCATTTTCATCTTTATCCAAATTTACGCATGTAGGCATTGGGGTGTCTATGGCCTTGGATTTTGCCATGTCAAATCTCTTGATCAAGTCCAAACAATATTTTGTTTGGCTCACGAATGTCCCTTCTTGGAGTTGTTTAATTTGCAGGCCGAGGAAGTATGTGAGCTCCCCCATCATACTCATCTCGAATTCGCCCTGCATGAGGTCAGAAAACTCTCTCACGAGATTCATGTTAGTGGATCCAAATATAATATCGTCAACATAGATTTGCACCAAAATCAAGTGCTTTCCTTGACGTTTAATGAAGAGTGTAGTGTCAACCTTTCCTCGTGAGTACCCCTGATTAAGTAAAAACTTACTTAGTCGCTCATACCAAGCTCTAGGAGCTTGTTTGAGACCATATAAAGCTCTTTTTAACTTGTAAACATGTTCAGGGTATTCATGAGATTCAAAACCGGGAGGTTGAGACACATATACTTCTTCATTTATGTGACCGTTAAGGAACGCACTTTTAACATCCATTTGAAATAACTTAAAATCCTTTGCACATGCAAAGGCGAGTAAAAGGCGTATAGCCTCGAGTCGGGCAACCGGCGCATAAGTTTCCTCATAGTCGATGCCTTCCTCTTGGTTATACCCTTGAGCGACCAATCTCGCTTTATTACGGGTTATTACCCCGTTTTCGTCCAACTTGTTCCTAAACACCCATCGGGTGCCGATTACTCGATGGCCTCGCGGAGGAGGGACAAGGTCCCATACCTCGTTTCTTTTAAACTGATTTAGTTCCTCTTGCATCGATAAAAACCAGTGCTCATCGAGTAGGGCCTCTTTGGGGTTTTTAGGCTCTATTTGTGAAACGAAAGCGAAGTGATAACAAAAGTTACTTAGCTTAGATCGAGTGGTGACTCCCTTTGTGATGTCTCCGAGAATATTGTCAATTGGATGATCTTTACACGACTTCCAAGCTTGAGGGAGATCATCGTTTGTAGGCGGATGAGCTTCCTCAGTTACCTCATGGTGTGCATCCTTATCCTCCTCAATTTTGACTCTATCGGGTTGATCAATCCCCGTTTCGCCACCTTTGAGTATGTCTTCTGTGGATGTACCTGCACCATGAACAACACTATCCTTTCCGACATTTCTCGGATAGGACTCATCAAACGTAACGTGCACAGACTCTTCAACAGCTAGTAATCTTTTATTATAAATCCTATATGCTTTACTTGATTGCGAGTACCCTAGAAAAATGCCTTCATCGGCTTTTGAATCAAACTTGCCCAAGTTTTCCTTTCCATTGTTTAATACAAAGCACTTGCATCCAAAAACATGAAGGTGAGAAACATTAGGCTTTCGCCCTTTTAAAAGTTCATACGGAGTTTTGTTTAGAATGGGGCGGATGAGTACCCTATTCAAAACATAACATGCCGTACTAATGGCGTCGGCCCAAAAGTATTTTGGTAAACCACTATCATTAATCAATGTTCTTCCCAATTCTTCTAAAATTCTGTTTTTACGCTCCACAACCCCATTTTGTTGAGGAGTTCGTGGAGCCGAGAAGTTATGATCGATGCCATGGTTACCGCAATATTCTTCAAATAAATGATTTTCAAATTCACCTCCGTGGTCACTTCTTATTGACACAATGTTTGTATTTAACTTATTTTGGGAGAGCTTGGCAAATCTCTCAAAAGCGGCAAACGTGTCACTTTTACTCACTAAGAAGATGGTCCAACAGAACCTAGAAAAGTCGTCCACTATTACGAATCCGTAATAGTTTCCTCCTAGACTTTTGATCCTAGACGGCCCAAACAAGTCCATATGAAGTAGTTCAAGAGGTCTCGTTGTTGAAATAATCTTTTTGGATTTAAAGGAGATCCTCGTTTGTTTTCCTTTTTGACAAGCATCACAAAGGTGATCCTTGGTGAACTTAATTTTGGGAAGTCCTAGTACTAGATCTTTTGAGACAATCTTATTGAGTAAGTCAAAGTTGACATGCGCTAAGCGCCTATGCCATAGCCATGAGTCTTCACTCATAGATATGAGACATTGATCGCTTGTTGGGGATACCACATTCAAGTCAAGCATATACACATTGTTTACTCTAAAACCAATAAACACATTCTTCTTATCACTTTCATGCACAATTTTGCAGCAATCTTTTGAAAAGGAAACATTGTAACCTTTGTCGCATAATTGGCTAATGCTAAGGAGATTATGTTTAAGGTTTTCGACAAGCAACACATCGGAAATTGTAGTAGAGGAGGGATTACCTATACTACCTTTACCTAGTATCGCTCCGCGGTTGTTATCACCGTATGTTACATACCCTTTCTTCTTAGCCACGAAGTCTATGAATAAGGATATGTCTCCAGACATGTGCCTTGAGCACCCACTATCAAGAACCCATCTTCTCTCGGTGGACTCGACACATTTCACCTGTTTCTTTTTCTTTTTCTGATTTGCGGAGAGACATAGATTCACGGACTCTTCTTCATCACTAGAGCTTTCATTAGAGGAGGAAGAATCACTGTCGCTTTCCCACGCGATGTACGCCCTCCTAGGCTTTGATGCTCTCTTATGTGACTTCGATTGTTCCTTTTCTTTTCCCTTGTTGTTCATTGGACAGTCCGGTTTGTAGTGACCGGGCTTTCCACATTTATAGCACGTTCCTCTAGTCTTTTTGCCTTTTTGATTGTCATCTTTGGAGAACCTTGATTGCCTTCGGAAATTTACCAGGTTCTTCTCCGAATGTTGGATGCCGTTCTTTCTCACGTACCGGTTATACCGTTTAACGAACAGCCCCATGTCCTCATTTATGTCTTCTTCTTCGTCGTCGCTTGAAGAATAATCACTTTGCTCTTTTGCTTTAGACTTCGAGGAAGAAGCCTTAAGAGCTATGGACTTCTTTTCACTCATCTTTACTTTGTCCTTCTTTTCTTTCCTTTCATGTTGGTCAAGACTCAAGAGTACCTGTTCATGCTCTTGTAGTTTGCCAAACAATGTAGTCAGGTCTAATACCGTAAGATCATTTGCCTCTTTGATGGCGGTCACTTTCGGCTGCCATTCCCTGCTAAGACATCTCAAAACTTTATTAGTAGCAAGATCATTGGAAATAGGTCTTCCTAGTGAATGTAATCTGTTTATGAGATGAGTAAATCTCTTTTGCATGTCAGCAATGGTTTCCCCTTGCTCCATGAAAAAGAGATCAAACTCTTGTATAAGAGTGTTGATTCGAGCCAACTTAACATCGTTTGTCCCCTCATGGGCAATTTGTAGTGCATCCCACATAGTCTTAGCCGTAGGGCAATGGGATACACGGTAGTATTCATCTACACCTAATGAGGAGATTAGAATGTTCTTAGCTTTCCAATCGTAATTATACTTTCGCTCATCGTCGTCGGTCCATTGTGCTTCGGGCTTTGGCACAACTTCGTTATTCTCATTTGTCATGGTTATTTCAATCGGACCATTGAGAATAACGTTCCATATCTTTCTATCTATGGAATTAATGTGCACCCGCATACAGTCTTTCCAATAGCTATAATTTTCACCGTTAAAAACGGGAGCTCTATTGTACGCCCCTTTTGGTTCGTTAGCCATTATTCTATCAATGTTGTATTTGAAGCACCGGAGAACCGGAGCTCGTGATACCACTTGTTAGACTAAGGCACGGATCTAGAAGGGGGGGTTGAATAGATCCCTTTTAAAAATTTGAGTGGCGCTACCAATAAAATTGGTTTTCAAAATTGTTTTCAAATGCGGAAGCGGCCTTGGAAAATATAGTCTAAAACGAACAACTATTGGAGAGCCGGATATGCGTCAAGCAGATGAATTTAAGACGATAACGGATAGTAAATCACTACACACTTTTATGCAAAACTCAGATGTGATTCACTCGTACTATTTCCTTATTCCAATGATCAAAAATTACACCAAAACTAGCAGCAAAATTAAGGCAATTTTAGTTCAGCACTTTTGTCGAACAGTTGGTGTGCACAAATACCTTAAATGATATTTGTGTTGAATGAGTGATTGAAAAAGCCTTAGTACAGTATTTCTATTGTACTTAGTAGTTAAAAAACAGTGTTTCACCAACTCACTCAATCAATACTACAATTTGACAAAATCACTTATTCTAGAATCACTTAATTTTTAAGCTGTAATTGAAAATGCAGAAAATAAAGGAACACAAGATTTGATGAGGCAGTTCCCCCAGTCGTCCTCGCGTTGGGGTACGTCTGCCCTCAATTCTACAATGAGAATTGAGATATGTATTGAATAGATATCACCTGTTTGGTAGAACAGTTATACACAAGAATCGATAGACAATTGATACAAACAATCTCAATGTTGCTGATAATTTCTACCACTTCTTGCCCCTTGATTCAAGATGAATCAAGTCCTCCAATTTGATGTGAATGACCTCCGATTGCAGCCACCTTATTGACAACTCTTCCGTTGATCAAACCTTCGGCACGGCTGATCTTAGACACACCCAAATTGAACCCGGAACGTCTTCAACCTTTCAACGCCCTAGCTACTAGATTGATCAACCTTCCGCTAATCAATCACCTTCGCACTCGCTTGATTGTTGAACCGACGATTCCGTAACAAAAGCCTTCAAAACCTGTAGTCTTGATAGGTAAAACCTCAAAGGTTTTCTCCCAAGAAACACCTGCACCAGCTTCCACTCGAACCGGATCTTCAATCACGCGTTCGAACCTTATCACCGTCGAGCAAACCACAAACCGCAGCAAAAAAATTGATTATCTGTAATTTGAGGATTTGTGAGTTGATTGAACGATGAAGATAAAGAACACTGATGCACCTCTTTCACGTTTCTTGACCTGAACACTTTCTCACAATGCTTTCAAAAATGTTAGTTGTTAAAATTGAAAAGACAGCTATTTATAGTAATATACAAAACAGACAGTTGACAGATCAATGAAACATAGCAGAATTTCTGTTTCTGCGCGCGAACGGTCGACCATAGGGTCGGCGTGCGCTGAGCCGTGTGACACTCAAACTGTCATGCGCCGAGTCAGCGGTCGACGCATGATCTTCATGCGCTGAGCCGTCTGATTCTTAAACCTGCATGCGCCAAGTTAACGGTCGACGCATGACCTTCATGCGCTGAGCCGTGTGAACTGAATGAAACTGTGTGCTGACGGTATGGTCGGCTCATGGTTCAAAAATCTGCAAAAACATAAATTTCTACAGCTTTTTGTGCATTACGTCATTGTAAAAATTGAATCATAAGTAGCGTGAATGATTTAAACGAAAGAAGGATATCTCTTAGCAAGTTGTCATCATCAAAAACCAGAGGCACGCTTGTGTTGGTAGATACTTTGCCTTCACAGGAGCAAGTCAAAACTTTCACCTCCCCCATTGCATGTGCAAGAATCCCTTATGTTCATCCGAGATCATCACCATTTTGTTCAATCATCCAAAAACCTTTCTTCTCCTCTACTTAAATCTTAATCCAAGGTGAATCCTTAGTTAGGACTATTTGGACGGGGGGGGGGGGGGGGGGGGGGTGGGGGGGTGGGGGGGTGGGGGGGTGGGGTGGGTGGGTTATAGATGTTCTTAGGATTTTATGAGTAAGGGATGCTTTTGCGATTAATGTTGAGAAATCATGTTGTTTGTATGATTGTGTGCATGATTATGAGTTCATGGTTTGATTACATGTTGAAAACTAAAATTTTAATGCTCAACTAACATGTCTAATTGATGATATTCCTTGTTTGATTTCTTGATTTGCTGCAAGAATCAGGCCCATAATGTTGTAATATTGTTGCATGCTTGATTCTGGCTTATCTTAACATGTCCAGAGCATGTATATTTGTGAGTTATGAATTTTTAGAATGGAAATCGTGTTATTTTCTACTAAACTCGCTAAGCAGCCAAAAGGCTCGCTAAGAGAACCTTCATGATTGGGAAGAACTGAATTCTGGGTTTCCTCTCACTACTATGGAAAACACTTATCACAACGGTTGGAAATAGAAAATCACCATGTTGGTCCAACCATTGTAAGGTAAGGTGTGATTGTATGTATGATACTTTCTACCACGGACATGTAAACATGATTGTATCTACATGGCGCACTACCTACTACAGTGGTTACTTTAAACAACCCTTGTGATATTCTTTAATGCAGTATATTTAACAATGATTGTGCTAAACAACCGTTGCGATATATAGACATGTGCATATAACCTTTCAATTTGCACTAGAGCATTATAATATAATAAATTAAGCTAGATTAGAAGTACAAGTTCACGTTCAATACTAGATAAGAGTTCTTCAACACCTTATCCATATTTTGTTCTTTGACAATAAGAACTAGGTTTAATGATCCTAGTTCTTCAATCGCTCTTGCCTTCACCTCTAGTTCTTTTTGAAAAATATTATATACTTTTCAAACAATATTAGAGGTGGAGAGAGAAGCGGTTGAAGACCTACAATCATTAAATCAAGTTCTAACTGTCAAAGAACAACATGTAGTTAACAGTGTGAATAGTTCTTGTTAAGAATTGAACGTGTATTTATTTTCTAATACAACTTTATCTATCATATCATAATTTGATAATTCAGTTTAGAAAGTTATATATTCGGTAAGGGATTGGAAAATACTCAAACTACATAATATATAATAAACTCATCTTTTAAACAAACATTAACAACAACGTTCATCAACAACAAACACAACATGTCAAGTCATAGAATGCTTCAGAAACGTACCATGCATGACATATCCCATAATGGTGTGTCCACAATGAAATAAGGATGAAGCTAAAGTTAGAGAAGCAAACTTAACATCCCTACCTACAAGTTTGCAACACTAACTTTAGCTTCGTCCTCTTTATTGAAACATGTATCCCTACCTACAAGTCAAAATAATAAGAAAGTTCATACATAATAAAATAAGCTATTAAAGCAAATTTTAAAAAAAAACTATAGAGAAAACAAGCATGTAAATACCCATTGACTAAGATTTGATGTTATGGTTTTGCTTTGGGGTTTCCATATTAGAGAGATGAGTGACAGAGTTGTTAGGCTTTCATTTGAAGAGAAACGAGTGAAAAAGTTGTTAGGGTTTTGTTTTAAGAGAGAAGGTTATTGTGTACTGAAGTGAGAGATAATTTCTCTTATATATAAATAAGTATCACCTTTCATCACGGTTGATAATAAAAACCATGGTGATATACATGGTCAACCACATTTTTATCATGATAAAATGGCTAATTGTTGGTGTTGAAATTCAAACAATTTCACTCCCTGTACTTTTCACTACAATTGCTTCATTTGACTGTTATGACATGTCCTTTAGTATATACCAATTAAAAAAGTGCCCAAAAATAAACTATTACGACAGTTAGCACTATGACCGTTGTAAAATTGGTGTTACGAAAGATCTATTTTGTAGTAGTGCTACTTAGCGACATATATGTTCGCCTAGTGAGCTCTCGCGTTTAGCTAGCTTCTTATGGATAAGTGAGACTGTTGTTTTGGGGAGAAGGTGTAATTCTTTTTGGTCTCGTTTTAACCTTGCTGGGTCATGGCTAAGCGAGGCTCAAGAAGCAGACCTTTATATTTTCATTGATCCGATCGCATCTTGAGTTTTGTGTCTCAGAATGAGGCACTGTCAGTTGCGTCGAAAAGCTACCGCAATGTTTATAACATAGTGGATACTTTCGTGTTCTTCTTACACTTCAATTATCTGTTTGTCCATTCAAGCCCTGTTTTATATGATCGATTGTGTGATACCTTGTATTGTGTACGTTAATTAGCTTAGGTTGAAGTGGTGGTGAAAAAGCTTAACTTAATGATTAACTAACAAGTGTAGCTTGCATAGTTTATGAGGATAAGTTGTAAGTAGAGTACTAACATAATTATTGTTGGTGAGGTGTCTTTGTTGATGGACAAAGCTCGTGAAGTAATAAGGAATACTACTCTTGTTGGGTATGGTAGTACAAAACAAGACCTGAATGTACCATAGTGTAATTCCATTGTTGTTTTCTTCCTGTTGAGTAGGAATGGCCGCAAAGTCATTTTCCTTTGTCATGCTTTAATGTAAGACCCGATAAGGATAAATAAGTCTCTGTCAAGAGATCCTCCTAAATTCTCCTGTTGGACTAGGAATCCCCGTATTTGAATTCCTCAGTTTTTCCTACAAGATAAGGAATCACCATGATAATATTCCTCAGTTCTCTCTATCAGGCATCTAATAGAGGTATCAATTTTGATACAATACATTGGTACTATATCCAAAGTTTCCATTGTCTACCAAACATAGAGGAAACTATATTGTGTCTTCACAAGTGTTATGAAGTGGTATGAGTTTCTTTGGTATTCTTCTTATCAGAGTACGAGTGTGTAGTACTTAATATGTATACGACTAATATGCCATGTAGAGCCGAGTGAACCCATAAAATAGGGAGACACACTGAGATTTAGTAATCTCACCCCAATGTTGTTGATTATTTTCAGGTAGCTCGATGCAAGACAAAGACAAGGGTAAGATGGCTTGCGTAACTTAAAGATGTTTCATTGGCAGACCTTTTCGCTGTGTTTTGGCCTATTAGTTATACTCTTTTGGGATTATGTATTAGTATTATTCGATGTTGTGTATTTTTTGCCATGATGTATTCGATTTTTTTTGCATTTTATACTAATTCATGTCATAACGCTGATACTTATGTATATTATTTTAGTACCATATTTAACACCACTACGTATTATTTTAGACATATATGTATGAGTTGTTACCATTAATTATTTAATTAATAAACTACAGGGTGATATATCAATTAATAATAAATTATATTTTAATAAATTGTTATAAAATATTAATTAAATTGTTTGATTGAACTTTGTGTTTAAATAAACTGTTATATGTTGAACCATTCAATTAAGTTAAATGATATATATCTTATGTTGAACCATTCAATTAAGATAAATGATAGATATCTACACTCAATCATTTAACTATTTAAGTGCCACCATATTAACTATTAATACAACGAGTAAAACCACAATAAGCGTAGTTCTCTTACATTCATGATTTAATAATCCTATTATTATTATAATTATATGATATCATTTTATATCTATAAATTTAAGAGTTTAATTGTTCTACAATATCCAATATAAATATATTATTCTGCCATGTCATATAATAACTTTAAGATTTTCAATATAACTTAGTGGGATGTATGTTCATCATTGATTAACTTAGGGGGATGTATATTTATCATTGATTGACAGTGTAAAAAAAATTTACACTGTCAATACATCACTCTATTAAATTTAATTTAAATCCTTTAAAAGGCATGCAGAAACCTATATAGGTAAAAAATGAAAGGGATATAACGAAATTGTTCAATTCCCTATATTTACAAATTACACATATTAAAAGTGTGTTTGAATGAAGTATTTTAACAAAGAAAAATAATTTACGGAGAGAATTTAAAATTAGTTGAACAAAATTTATTATTTGGATAAAAAATATAGAGAATTATTAAAATAATGTAAATTTATTAAGTATTTTATTTACGTTAAATTTAAAGAATTTCAAAAGACATCAAAAAGTAAAAAAATTGAAATTGCTCTTTTATTCTATATAATGTAAATGTTAAATTGTTTATTATTAATTTTTTAAATTTTAGATGATCCTTATATTTTATAAAAATTTTAAATTCACTTCTAGAATTTTCAAAAAATTGTAAATAAATCTCTAATAATTTTTAAATTTATAAATTAGTCCCTTCAAATTTACAAAAATGGCAAGTTAATCCCTATTTTCCATATTTTAAATTTGGCACAAAACTTTTAAAATTTATTAACATGACCCAACATTTTTTTATTTTATTATTTCATCCAAAAAAAATTTAAAAATAAATAGATTTCAATTAAATCATTTAAATTGTTTAAAATTTTAATTTCATTAAAAGTTTTAATTATCTCATCCAAATATACTCTTAGATTAGATATTAGACAAATAGCATCGGTCTCTTGATTTATAAAGGTTTAGAATTTTAACATTCTGATAGCATAAAAAAAGTCTCTATTACATGCCTTACCATGCAAGGAATCAATGACAGAAGAGACTAAGCATATTGAAAAATATGAATATTTATCTGAAATTCAAATACTCGGGACCAGAACTCCCTGTAGTGTTCATATGAATTTTTCTCCAGTCACCAACATTATGTTGCTGACCAGTACTGCTTCCTTCATTGCAGGTTCCGACAGTGCTCTTACGACGTCGTTCGTTGTGTCTTGCTAAGCGTCTCCGACAACTTCTTTTAGCTTCATCAAACTCGGCAAGCTCGTGGAACCTGTACACACTCATCAAATGTTTCTAAGGTGAATGCATAGAACAATTTCTTGATTGGAGAGGCATAATATGGTGAAAAGATAAAAAACAATAATGTAATGTGATTTTTCCATATGCAATTAACATTTAAATTGCGATTTTGGATGCAATTACAATTGTGGGTGTTACGACTACCATCATTATATTTGCTGCGACGCACATTGTGACCGAATTTTGAGTAGGGAGTTTGAAATACACATATGAGATAGGTTTAAAGTAAAAAATTTTCATCCTAAGAAAAATGAGTTTTATAAAAATAACTTAATAAATATAAAAAAATTGTTCAATATATTATATTTCCTATTATTGTCGAAATTTTAAATCAAACTGTAATGATGTTTGGATGCAGTTGCAGAAGCTATCCGTCAACAATATTAAAGTTGTAATTATATTTGCGATCTGCGCTATAAAATCATAGATTTAGATTTCCTAAGTATTTGTTGAGTTTCAAAACTTTAAATATATCATGAAAGAGAATCGTGATTTTAAATTACATCGTAGTTTTGTTGTTGTTGAAAGAGAATATGTTCTTCAGTGTTATAAATAGGGAACAGTAGCATAACCAAGTTTAGCATCTATACTACAACAGAATCTAAAGAAAAGTGATTATGAAATAAGCAATTCAAACCAACAGAAAAAACTTTAGAGGAAAGTGAGAGATGAAGAATGAACACCTGCTACATTGCTGGCAAAACCTCTGTCTTAGTCCTGCAACCACCACAGAAGGTGCCTTGGAGTGAACCTCACAAACCTTATGGCGACGATGATATCTCTTTGCAAAAGTTAAATCAGCTTCACAAGTTTCGGCTTGACATGTAGGTGAAGAAAATCTTCCTCCTCTATTTGGCCCCTTTCTCCCACTCACACAAACACTTTTCTTTTTCTCATCTTTTTCAATACCATCATCCTCTTCCTTTTCTTCATCTTCTATTTCTTCAGCTATGTCGTCTTTCCACACTTTCTCAAGTGATGTTTGGTTCATCTCCATAGTACTCTTAGCTTCCATCGTGAGTACTGATTACAGGGACAAATGGAGTGAGTAATGGGGGGAGTTTATAGAGAGCATAAAATAAAGAAAAGATATATGAGGCCCACACATTACTATTAGTACACATACAAATTAATGTTGAGAATTTTTTATGACACCCTATGTGTTTTTATAGGACTATGTAAATTCTCACATATATCTTGTTTTTTGAGATATATATTTGGAGACACCTAAATATAAGTTAACGTTAAAATATTTTGAATATACATCTCCGGAACAATTATGAGCATAAGGCGTGGCAGACTCTTCTCCTTTCTCATTTCACAATTTTTCAAACTCAACTCAACCTCTCTCAATACACTACTCTACACCAAGTCAAATTTCATCAAACAAAGCTCAAGAGAACATCAATCTTCATCTGTCATCATCCAAGTTCATCAAAAACATCAATTTCAAGTTTTTCGTGTTTTCGGTAAATGTTTGAATTTTAGTGTAGATGAGTTGAAATCAATGATTACAGTTAGAAATGATACTCATCTAACATAGTTTAGACATAGTGTATAAGTTGTTTCTTGGCTAAAAATGGTAATCGAAACAAATTTTTTTGACGTTGCATATGGTACATTACGCCATTGACACAACTTTTGAGTTGTAGAAAATTCTGTAGATGCATCTCCAGAATTATTTATCGTTTGAATTTCTGCAAGAAATTCTAGAGAAGCATATCCAAAGTTTTTAAATGTTTTAGTTTCCTGGTGCTTTTGGAGATACATCTCTGAAATGTCATGCAGTGTTTTATTTTTTTGGATTTTCTCACATGTGTGTTGTTTGTGTGCACTATTGGTATGCCTTATTTTAACTTACATGCATAATGTCTAAGAGAGATGACAGACTGAGTCATGGTAGAGTTGCTTAGCACGCATCCATTCGACGGGAGCGGAGCTAGCAGGTTCCGGAGGCTCCAAGTTTCTCTAGTCAGGATGAGTCGTCTACTTCTGAGGCTCGTGCCTCTCCTCATAACACTTCACCTTCTTCTTCCCGTAGGAGAAGGGAGTCACCATTTGACACATCACTTCCCTCATCCTCCCGTAGACATTAGGATTCACCAGTGCCACCTCCTATGGGTGATGCTGCTGATCCAGTCCCACCTCCTTCTGATGATGTTGTTGATCTAGTGACACCTCAGAATGTGAGGCTGCTGCTGATGCCGAGACTGAAGCTTTTGGAGGAGGTTTAGTTGATTTATCCTTACTGCCTTTGTATCTAGACCATATTGCCAGACATATCTAGGACGGAGAGGTAGCATTAGTTGGATTCTTGACTTATTTTTTACGTTAATTTTAATTTTTGACATTGATTATTTCTGACATAATTTTTCTAACAAATTTTAGGAGCGTGATCCCTAAAAGTTTCTTAACCACATGAGGAAGATTGTTAGGTTGCCTCAGCCGAATGAGGATTAGTTTCAGACGGTTTGTCCCTATCCGACTTGAAGGACAAATTTGTGCATTTATCATATCATAAGAATCTATACATTATCTTAGGGGGAAAATTTGTGCATTTTTTTTTGTATTTAAGTCTCTCCAATTTCTGGAAAGAAGAAACTTAAATAGGGGCATCTGTCATACCCTAATTTTTACCCTTAAGATTCCACTTTATTTACATCATTTATATGACATTTGACATTACATGTGTGTGTGTGTGTGTGTGTGTGTTTATGCATCACTAACCAATTGAAAATACAAAAATACGTGTTTGCTTGCTTTATAAGTTAGGTTGTGCCTCAAGATGATCAAACTGATGGTTAGCCAGGGATTAGTGTGATATTCAACTTCTCAAGTCTCTCATACATTCATAAAGATCAATAGTTTCCCTTCATCAACAACCAAGTGCAGGATTTCTTCATTACAAGCTCATCAAGCCTTAAGTTCATCAGATGCACCAAATTAGGATTTTGACTGAGGGAGGCTTACAATTGAATGTTTCATCTGAGTATGATCTCATACCTCAAGATATGATTCAAGGTCCTCAAATTCATCTTTGAAGTCCACTCACATAATTTAAATTGCCCAAGAAGTTTGATCATTTGAAGATTGAAAATTTGAATTCATCTAATACAAAGTCAACTAGCACACAAAGTCAAAGTTTGACTTTTGGTCAAACATGGACTCCTCAAGTCAAGGATCATGAAAATATGTGAATTGGGTCATGATCAATAAAAAAATCAAAGAAAACATCAAAGATTCAAAATTGTCAAATTAGGGTTTCTTGATTTTTTTTCTGTCATGAAATTGCATGATTTTTACCCTACTTTCCAAGTCCATAACTTCCTCCTCAAGCAACCATTTTCTTTGCTCCAAAGACCAAATTGAAGATCTTGTTCCATACTCCAACTTTATTCTAGGGGATGATTTCCAAAAACTGCATGTATAAAGAGATATGAGG
Source organism: Lathyrus sativus (assembly GCA_963859935.3). NCBI lineage: Eukaryota > Viridiplantae > Streptophyta > Magnoliopsida > Fabales > Fabaceae > Lathyrus > Lathyrus sativus. Next base: position 811,771,249 of record OZ012735.1, read on the forward strand.
CCATGAAGTGGAGGGTTCACTACTTTTTGAACAAGAACACTTGGAAAAAATTTCAACAAGTTCTGACTATGTCAAGTAGCTGACTTTATGGGCATTTTTCACCATGATCACAATTGAATCAAGAAAGGTGGTCAACATGAAAGTTGTAGATGATGTTTCAATCTTTCCAAAGAGTCTAAGAACATTCATTTATCTTACTTGAGCTAGAAGCTATAATTTTTGCAAGAGGCATTGATAAAGCTGAATTCAAGACAGATTCTTGTGGCACACAAGTTAGGGATCACTTTTGATCACTTTGCAAGTCTTATATCTACACAAGATCAACACAAATCTTGTAGTATCCCATGAGATATTCAAGATACCATCAAATTTGTAAAAGTTCTATCTCTTTGCATAATGGAAAAACTCATCCCAAGGCATGAAATTAAGTTTTGTTTTAGTGCATTAAGTGAAATGCCAATTAGTCAAGAAACTTATTCACCAAGTCAATACTTTGTTCTAAACCCCAAGGATCAAGTCACAATTTGAATGATGATGGTTCAAAATTTTCAATATTTGATCATGCTTAAAAATAAAATTACTTGTACCTTGGCATTCAAGTTAAGGAACATGACATAAACCATTGGATAATAGGATGCATCTCAATCCAAAATTTTCCCTCCAACAAAATAAATTGTTTTTCTATAAATAGGGATCATTTCTAATCAATTAAAAAACACAACAATAGACCAAAACCTCACAAAACATTCTCCATATAAAAATCACATATTCTTGCAAAATTTTAAAATTCATCAAAAGTGAAAACTTGAATTTAACAAACCAGTCGCTAAACCTTCATTCTAACACTTCAAACCATTCATAACCAGAACTTGCATCAAACCATTATTGAAGCAAAATCACTCAATTTCACAAAACTTGCCAAAGTCTTCCATAACCACAAAACAATCAAACCACTTATCTACATACACATACATACACACACACACACACACACACACACACACACACACACACACACACACACATACACACACACACACACACACACACACACACACACAGACACACACACACTCTCTCACACACACACACACACACACACACACTCTCACACACACACTCACACACCATAAATCACACAACAAAGTTGTTCAAACCATCATCTTCAACAGAAAACACCTAGATCAAAAAGTTAACTCTCAGTACCTCATTTTGTTGACTTTCTGTCCAAAACTCCATAACACTTCATCCAAACTTGTTTCAATCCATTTAAACTTTAAAACACTTGTCGCAGTGAGAATAGGAGACCATAGCTATTGAGTTATCTAGGCTTCACAAATCTTAATTCACCACCGATCTATAATTTATCCAAGGGAAGCTTAAAAGAACGGATAACCCATAAACATGTAATGCAATGAAATAAAGAGAATCTAAGGTCCGAGGGTTGGTTATACTAAGGGAAGGTATTAACACCCTAAGTATCTATAGTACTCTATATGAACCTCTTGTTGAATTGTGTTATAAGTTGGTTTGTTAATTGGGTTTGATTGGGGAGATGAGAGGAGAAATGTTCTTCTTATTGTTTTTGCGTTTGGCAAGATATAAAGTCTTGTGCATACGTACCAATAAAGGATCAAAACCTCATAGTTCAGGGTATAAATTGAAAAGAGATTTATTGTGGTGGATTTTAATTGAAGAAGAGACAAGTTGTAATCCAAAGGAGAATACTCATCTAAACCACCATAAATATGTGGAAGAGGAATCTTTTCTTAACATTAAGAGAAAGGCTCCTAACTAGGATATAGAATCAACAAGCATGTCGCATATCTCTCTCAAGTGGAAAAGAATCAATCTATTTCTCAACAATGTTATGGGGTAGGATATTTAGATATAAACTACATAGATGACTCATGTCTAATCTATTTGAAAATGTTTTAAAGTTGAAAAGCCAAAGTGGTAAAAAGATTTGAATTGAGTTTGTGTCTTTCAGTCTATTGAAAGAAGTTTGAATATGCTTAAAGTGTTTGAAGCACTTGATTAAAAAAAGGTTTTGAAAAGATCAATGACCAAGGGTAAAGGTTTTTTATGAAAGTTGTTTTGATTTATGTAAAAGGGAAACCCTAATTGAAAATTTCTAAGTTGAAAAGGTAATCCTAAGGGAGACTTCCTAAGGGATATAAATTTCTAGGATTACAAACGGAGATATACAAGAAGATGCAAAGATGCAAATGAAAACGCATAATGATAATAATATCAACAAAAAAACCCCTTCTCTTGGAGATTACATAAGAACAAAGTCCGTTTTATGAACATGCACTTGAATAATGATGATAGTGAACAAAACATTGACATGCCTTTAAACATTGATACATGGTGAATAATAGGAAAACATGAACATAGTAAAAATGGTAGACATGGTAATCAAACATAACATGGTTCACAAAATGGTACAAGAACATGCCAAATATGAGAAACAAGCTTCATAAATAATCATGAGAAAACAAGTCACTTATACATGAGAAAATCACTCATTTATCATCTTAAACTTTAGGAAAAACAAGATAGACATGTTATCAAGACTCAAAAAGGATCTAACATGGTAAATCATGCTCATACAAGTCACTTTGAACAAGGAAAAATAAGGAGCAAGGCAAAGAAAGGCAAAAGATGACCTAAAAACCACATTAAAAGGTACCTTACTTTGACTAAGAAAAAATGCATAAAAATAAAATATTTTTGGAGTTTTTTCAAAGGGTTCATAAAATAGGCAAAACCTTGAGTAAATATGAAAAATAAGGGATCAAAAAGATCAAAGGAAGAGCAAGTTACAAGCATGCAAAGTTGTGAAGAAAACATAAAAAATTAGATGCTAAAAATAATGTTTTGCTTCATCCAACGTTTGAACTCACGCTACAAAGGTTCCATGCCCATAATCTAGCCACTAAACCATGCGCATGCCTTGGTGATATGGTAGCTTCAAGCATGTATATTAAAAAAAAGCTTCAGAAACATATCAAAAAATAAAACAAAATGAACTGGGGAGGGATTCAAACCCCAGTTCCTATAGTCACAACATCACTTAACATGCTCGCTTCAACCACTGGGGTCGAAAGTACATCCGATATTAAAATGAAATCAAATAATAATATATTAAAGCCACATAGAAAATGCATATTTACACGTCATCTCATCATCAACCTCATGCTCTCTCTCTCTCTCTCTCTCTCTCTCTCTCTCTCTCTCTCTCTCTCTCTCTCTCTCTCTCTCTCTCTCTCTCTCTCTCTCTCTCTCTCTCTCTCTCTCTCTCTCTCTCTCTCTCTCTCTCTCTCTCTCTCTCTCTCTCTCTCTCTCGTGTTTTCTTTTTTCTTTTCTCCATTTTGTCTTAATCTTTCTCCTACCATAACTCACTCAATTTTTAACGAAATTAAAAGATATAAAAAAAATAAATTGCTTAGAAAAATCCTAGGAATTCAATGGTATTATTCTCACAAGATAAAATTTATTGTACAAGTCACACTGATTAGGTGTAAACAAACTAACTGCAAGTGCACAACCTATCGTGTAGTTTTAAAAGATATCAATCCCACAGAGACCAAAAGTCAAAGATTATTGTTCCTGGTTGTTACGGTGTTTAGCTAAGGCGAATGAAATAATTTAAAATGAAGGAAATGAAATAAAGGATTTAAATAACACAAATAAATAACAATGCTGAAATGTAATTCACATCAATCGAAAATACTCTGATCATCTCCACTAAGACAGCCTACGGGGCAATGTTTCCTACTAAGAAAAGAACTAATTTAACAAGAACTGTCACTTTCGTGTATTCATAATTAAACTTACTCTCTAATTTATACTCTCCATTTGTCACTTATGGAAAGCGCTTACCACGTTAAAGTAGTAAACTCACTTTTAAGAAATTAGACTCTTAACAAAAGAGTAATTTTGATTTGAAAGATTAACTTAAAAAAGGTCCCTCAGCTTTCGCTTGAGTACTAGATCCTAAACCTATAAACGCGTCCGCAAATAGTTTTAAAACCTCCTTCTAGAAAAGTTAAAGTTTCCTAATTGGTTAAAAAAGTGCTTTCGCAGTGTTTGTTAACCAAAGACAAACCAATTTTAGTCTTCAGTATCAGACGGCTTTCGATCTTACCCGACGTTTTTACTGCATCACTTTCGTGAGGCAGATTAAAATAAGTTCAGAAAAATTGCGTTTAAACCAAAACAGCCCACAAAGATAATCCTAGTGAGACAACATGTAGAGGTCCATCTATTGACGCTCCTCACATTTCAACATAAATAAAATTAGTCGGGCATGTTTAGGGAAAACAAATCATAAATGGTTTTAATTGCAGAAGCAAACATAATTGCGAGTAAGGAAAAGTAATTAAGATAGAAGAAATATGTGCGATTAAATAAGGCAAGGCAAAATAAAGGTAAATGTTGAATAAATAAATAAACCTACTCCGAACGGAGTCTTGAATATGATACAACTGCAGAACGAAAAGTAAATCTTGGCGAAAAATAAACGGCTGAAATAAATTGTTGCAGAAATAAAGAGTGCTCCAAACTTGATACATACTCAACCAACACTGCAATACCTCTCTGATGTGAAGAATGTCGCTTTACAAACTTGACAGAATAAGGGCGTAAGTTTGCACAGAGTTTGGGTAGTCGGAAAATGGTATGGAAATGGGTATTTATACGAGTCCAAACCCTAGAAAATACCTAGGAACCACTTCAACTTCGTGGAGAAAAAGTAGGAACCACTAGGGATTCCTTGGAGACCAAGCTTGGCTGATTTGTAACTGTTTGGGAAAATCAAAGGGTGGTGACTGCCACACCCTCATGGCGACCTCTATGATCATAAAGTGGGCATGACTTGGTCATCCCACTACTTGGTGCATGGGCTACCCATGACACCCCTAGGATGAACGCCATGAGGGTTGCCAGAGGTGCTTGTCTGCTCCATTTCCTTGCTTTTCGTCTGTTTTTCCCCGTTTCTTCGCAGACAGCTCCTAATTAGTGGATTTCCATAAACAAAGTAAATAACTAGCATAATAGCAGAAAACAAATTAAAACAATAGGAAAATATGCGTAAATCGGGTCAAATAAATGATAGGTTTAGGCGTCATGACGCACATAGTCAAAAACCAGTCCTAAAACTTAGGGTTTTTACCACTCAAACTTCACATTCAAGCAAGATGAAATGCAAGCAAGCACATGTACACATTCAATACATTAATGTCTATATTTTTGCTTTAGAAACCACAATAATAATGCATGTATCATGATTTTCAAAATTCGAGTTTCTTACCTATTGGAGCAAGTCCAATGCTTTTTCACAATAGTTACATAAGTAAATGAATGATCTTAATGGCCTCTTTGATCCTAGGATAGAATGTTTGAGTGCTTGGTTTGGTTAGAAACTTCTTTTATTCCTCCACTTGAATCCTTTTGCAAATATGGAGGTTTAAATGGAAAGTGATTGTATGGATGATACAGAAGTTGTATGAGGGTTTAAGTGGATTATTTGTGATGTATATGAGAGATTTGGATGGTTTGTTGAGGAATAAATCAACAGGAATGCAAGTTATGGAGTTTAGGTTTTTTGAACTTGCAAAAGTGGTGTTTTTGCCAACTCAGGTATGGAGGGGAAATGCTAAGGTTTGAGAGATTTCTTATGTGTTTTGAGGCTTAGATGACACCTCTATTTATAGGAGAGGTGAAGATAATGATAGGTGACCAGATTATGGAGTTTTACATTTGGTTTGATTGAAACCCCATGGTATGGTTTCATGAAGTTTAGAGTTCAAAGGTGAAGGTACAATGGCTTAGCATAGAATGGTTGATGTTTAGGGCTTTCTTTCTGCAGAAGAGAAAGGGTTTGAGTCTCAAGAAGATTTGATTTGAAGTTTAAGATAGCTTGACAAAAATGGTATGGGAAACATTTTGAATAATGTGCCATAAATGGCATAATCACTTGGATAATGCCTTAGCCCCTTAGATAATGGCTCAAGAGCTTGTGTAATCATCTGATCAAAGGGAGATTTACAAGATATAAAACATGTATTTAAGGGATTTTTTAGATATAATTGGTTTTACAACTTGGTTATGGCAAGAACATGACTTTGAACTTCACATTTTAAGACCAACTTCTTTCCTTCAAAACTCATAGCTCCTAAATGGTAACAATGAGTTCTTGAAGTCTTTGGAAATCTTGAGACATGCTCTACAACTTTCATGTTTTGAGTTTTTGTTGATTCCAATTGGATCATGATGAAAAATGACCATAAATTCACTCACTCTTTGAAGGCAAATTTGGTTGAAAATTTTCTCTAAGTGTTTTCTCTTTGGACATCAACTTCGTGGCCTAATAGCTCACAATCTATGCATTTTTTGGGAAATCATCCTTAAGTAAAAAGTTGTAGTATGTAACAAGCTCTTCAAATTGATCTTTAGAGAAAATAAAATGGATGCATGCATGGGAAGTTATGGCCTTGGCAAGTTAGCACCAAATTAGGGTTTTTTCATAACTTGGAAAAATTTCACATTTCTTCATGATTGCCCTTTTTAAAAGTAACCTCATAATTCTTGACTTTTATAGATTGATCATAGTCAAAATAATATTTTACCATAATCCTTGACTTGAGGAGTCCATGTTTGACAAAAAATTCTCAAAACTCAAACCTTGACTTCGAGGGACAGTTGACTTTTCATCAAATGAACTTGAATTCTTACATTGCTTATGAATCAAGTTTCCTGGATTAATCCAATCATGATAATGGACCAATATGGTGCTTTTGAGGTTCTTGAAACATGTATTGAGGTTTTGGATCATGCCTTGCTTCAAAAGTCAACCTAGGGATGAATTAGGTCAAAACCCTAATTTGGGTGCACCAGTTGAATTTAGCCTTGTTGATCTTGTTTCAATGCAATCTTGCGCTTGATTATGAATGAGGGGATACCCTTGAAAAAACTTGGATGGGTTAGGGCTTGAGATGTTTAGAATCCCGTAATCTTTGGTTGGTAAAATCTTGAGCTTCATGAGAGCAAAACCCTAATTTGTGATCAAACACAATGATAGCACATGCTCTTGAATTCAAAGGGGTTAGTGAAAACATAAAACACACACATGAAATGATAGATTCTATGCAAAAATTATGCAAAATTATATGGGATCTTAGGGTTAAAAATTCGGGTGTGACAACATCATCCACAAACCTTGCACAAATTGTCCAAAACATCATTTGGCAACTATAACTCCATTTGTAGCAAGATCAAATTCACACTTTTCATATTTGCAAGAGGAATTGTGCAGAGAGTTTGGAGTTGTTTCCATACAAAGTAAGCATCCTAAATGCATCCTAGAGGTACATAGAGGCACTTTGAATCATCAATCATCTTCTAGAATCAAAGAAAAAGGCATTGGATCTTGCTCCAATAGGTAAGCCTTGAACTTTCTGTAACTCTTTGATTCTTGCATTACCTTCATACATATGAGTTACTAAATCATTTTTCATGATGTATACATCAAAAACCCTATGCTAATTGATCCTGATCATTGCTATACATGATTTCAATCTGAATTTGCATTCTAGTGTTCATTCTGGTTTCAATCTGATTACTTACAATATGTTGGGAATTGATGAAATTAAGTTGTACCATTGTGTTCCTCATGAAATTTCAAGAAACTTTCATTTTTATACCACATGATTTCATGGAGAATTGAGAGAGTTAGCATTTTGAGAAGAAGGTTTCATCAAAAAATCACACAAAGTTTCTCTCTATTCGAATTGCCTTTCACACTGAGTTTTCCTTTCAACTTTTGCTCATTTCATCATCACACAAGATCAAGGAAGAGATTGGAAGCTTGAGGTTGAAGCTTGCTCAAAGTTTGAAGGGCCAACGGAGCAGTTCCGTTAGGTAAACTTCCATGATTGGTGCATCTGAAGTTCTACCTTGTATAGGTACTGTTTGAATCATTTTTGTGGCCGTTTGAAGGAATTTCAGTTTGAGCATCAAACTTTCGTGGTCTGTTTTCACCTAGTTCTAGGAACCTTTTTCAAAAACCATGGCCATATTTGGATTGTACATGAAAAGAGATTTGAAATGGTACCACTGGTTTTAATTTTTATGGTGGTTTTCATTCAACTCCGGCGAGGATCATCGGAGAAGACGACCGGAGCTAGGGCTCTGGCGTCTGAGGTGGCGCTGAGGTTTTTGGTGACATGTCTCGTTGACTTGTGCATGTGGCGCGTTGAATCTAAGTTAGATGGCCACGTTTTTAATGAAACGGTGCGTTTCATGTTGGAACTGAGTTCAGTTGGCTTTGGGCCTTGTGATTATTGCTTTTCACGCCCGCCATTCTGAGGCCCATGCGCGTTTTCAAATGAATGCAGTTCAAGTCCATTTTGCTTATACACCTCCTTTCCATTGTTATTTTATTTTTATTTTCTTTTTATTGCATTTTCAATTTAAATCATTTTTAAATAGTTTTGAGCATTATAAAAATCCCAAAAAATATGTTTCTGTTATTTCAAGATGTTGAGATATTTTCCATGATTTTTATTTTATTTTTCAATTATTTTTACTATTTTTAATTGATTTAATATTTGAGGTTGTTTTATGGTTGATACCTTGATTCTAAGCTTGATTTTTTTACCTTGATTAAACACCCCCTTTGACCAATTTTCCTCTCACACTTAGGTGATTGATTGAGGCTTATTTGAGGGCTGGTTTTAGGTCTTGATGATCATTCTTTGTTTGTTTTCCATTGGCTTTTCTTTGTCCCTTGATGGATGCTCGATAAATGGAACACCATGTCGTGATTGCCACAATTGGTGGTGCTTTGAGTTGATTCTTGCCATGATCTTTTGCACTCTGATTTGGATTGGTTTAACGTAGGTTTTCCTTTTTATTTGGATTTTATTTGAGCTTGCTTCTATTTTTAATGGATGCCTCAAATTCAAAGTTGTTTTCACCATGTGTATGCATACAATCCTTGACCTAGTTTTGGGACATGATCTTGCGTGATCCCTTGAGGACCTCATGAGTCTTGTTAACTATTGTTGACATGCTTGATGTAAAACCCCAAGTTTAATCGGAATATTTTAATTAATTTATTTAATTGAGAATATTCGTATTTTTGGTGTTTTGGGTGGTTTCGGTGGTTTTGGGAATTATTGAGAAAATGTGTATTTTGGACTATTTATTTAATTAATAGTATACAATATGAGAATATCAGTATTATTATTGATTAAAATGAATATAAGAGAAATAAGGGTAAATTGGGCATTATAAAGAGTTAGTATGGGTATTATGGGAAAAACCCAATTGTGTGGCCCAAGCCTAAGTTTGACAAAATAGAATTCTAAAGAGATTTAGAATTCATTTATTAAACGTGGAAAGTTTGGTGACCAGAGCTCTGAAGGAAAGGTTGGAGGCAGAAAATCCCAAAGTTAATCGTGAAAGCTGCGAATCGACTAAGGTATGGGGAGTATCGCATTTCATGATTTTCTATGTATGCCTTTCGATGTGTTTATGGTTGGTTATGTGGTGTATGAGTTAAGGTATTCTGAGTTGATTGTGGGAAAATAAGGGAAACCGAGAATGAAACCTTGAGGGTTGTGGTTAGTGGTTAGTATTCTCGACTGTTTGATGTGTAACATGAATTTAGAAACCTTAGGCCTTCGTGGCCAAAACCTTGGATTGTGATATGTTTGACCTTGTAGGCAGTGTAAATGTTGCCGGATTGGCCTAATGAACCATAGGGTTGGTGATGTTTTCGCCGTGTGACATTAGGGATGATGTAGAGATGTTTTAGGGGCATTGGGGCAACGAAGGCTCGCTACCAACTCGCCTAGCGAGCAAGTCAGTGAACGTAACAGAGTTCGCGAATATTGATCATGTGCAGCGATGCCGTGATGTTTGATTATGGGATTCCTGTGATGAGTTACTATGAGTATGACAGTGGGGTTGCATGAGTAATAAGTGATAGTATGAGGATTACCGCGAGTGGAATTATGATGATATGTTGTGTGATGAGTAATATGATGAATTATGATGATATGTTGTATGATGATTAATATGATGTATTATGATGATATGTTGTTTGATGAGTAAAATGATGAATTATGATGATATGCTGTATGATGATTAATATGATGGATTATGATGATATGTTGTTTGATGAGTAAAATGATGAATTATGATGATATGTTGTGTGATGATTAATATGATGAATTATGATGATATGCTGTATGATGATTAATATGATAGATTATGATGATATGTTATATGATGATGAATATGATGAATATGATGAATGATGATGCACCTATGATGTTATTATGAGAATGATTTGTGAAGTGTGCATCATGCATTCATGTGCATCCGGACTTCGGTTCAGGACCTCGATTACTTTGGCTTCAATCCCACTGTATGGATGTGAACTATTTTGAAGTGCTCTGATCCTATTGATGGGGATCTATGGAGGGTTGATGGCCCAGTGTCCATCGCATGCATTGAGTCTATGTTGCATTTGCATTTATGAGCCTTTGTGTATAAAGTATGACGTTGTGGCCTTTGAGGCATATTTGAAGGATATCAATGTGTTGAATATAACTGTGAGTAATATGTTGTTTATGCATTAATTGTTATACATTGATTATTATGAATTGTTTTACTCACCCTGCCTGTTTGAATGTTACCTCCACGTGGGTAACGTGCAGATGAGCAAGTTTAGCCGTGGACGTCGTCGAGGAGTATTTTGAAGTTTTAGAGTCGTTAGCCTTATGGTTAATTTAGAGGGTCTTGCTCTGATATGTAACATCAGGTTGAGTTCTTTGAGTTGATTTTATATTATTTTGTTATTTTACTGATGTTCCCTTTTGAGGAGAAACCTTTATTTATGCTTTGAGTTCCACTGTTTTATGTATTTTGATGTACTTTGAGGAAAACCCGTCGTTACGGAGTATTGACCAATTTTGTTGACTTTGAGAAATGTACGCCCTTTTGTGGCTTTTTATGAAAGTTAAGATTTTACTCTGAAATCCGTGTTATTTTGCCGTAATATCTGTGGGGTAGAATAAGGGTGTTACATTAGTGGTATCAGAGCAGGTCGGTCCGTCCGACCAAGTTGTCTAATGTTGTTGCTCCCTGGTATGTGACATGTGTGTGAAAACACTGTCGGTACATGTTTGTTGCCTAACCTTTGTCTGCAGAAGTGGGAATGAAACAAGTGGGGGAGAAGTTGTGCTTCTCCAGGACGCTGCAAGTGTGAAGTGGCGGCTCAGTGTATGGTTGAACGCTCTTATAGTTTGGTAAAAATGGTTTATACCCCATCATGATTTTCGATTGTCTATTGACAAATTGAGGAAATGATCAACCTTAATCTATTGTTGATGGTAGACGGGGTCATGTTCGATGGGATAGGCGTGTCTTGCAAGCTTAGATGGCGTGAGCAGTGAATTGTTTTGAGTTAAGCTCAATGCTTAGAATTGTTTTGGTGAGTCGGTGTAGGATGATGCCGAGATGTTTATTTTGATGGAAACTGTGAGTGTTGATGAAAGTGGGGAAGTTGGCGGTTGCCAATTAATTGTGGTTGTCTGGAAGTTACCCTGACAAGATAGTGGTATACAGCCAGGACGTGAAGTGGAGTTGTGATCGGCTTAGTTATGGAAACTAGTCCGAGATTGAGAGCCCCATATTATATGTTTATTTGGATGGTCAAGGAATTAAATGAATTGAGTAGTTTTGAGGCTTGTGTCGGGTGTGTGTGCTAAGGCAACAAATTATGAGGTCGAGTATATTAAAGGTGGACGATGACTTCTGATGATTATTAAAGAAAGTAAGATGTGGAATCTAATATTGGTATAATTAGGCCTTTAAATATTTCAAAAATCGGAAATGTGTTGAATGGCTTTCTAAGTGTGAAATTGTTGTTGTACGTTGAATTCCGAGATCACAACTTTTTACAAAATCGAAATCGGACACCCGGAAGTCAGGTAACAGTCGAAAATAGAGTTTCAGACTATCAGGTTCGCTAGGTCCTTCGCCTAGCGAACATCCGCCCGCTTCTGTGTTCGCCTAGCGAAGAGGTCCTGGGCAGAAGAATGTTGTTTTGGTATTTTTTTCGTAACGGGAGAACCGTAACTCGGAATGACACACGGTTCGAAGTGTTGGAAAGCTATTTCAGTGCTCTATGTGATGGTGAAGTAGTGGCATGGAATTAAGTTATTTATTGAGGGAATATGTTTGGATGTTGTAGTAAGTACGGGAGGTGCGGTTCGTGCTTCCGCCATAACTCGCAAATTGAGTGTCCGTTTGGCATGGGATTTTCCATACTTATTTGAAGGTAACAGTGGTTGTATTAACCGGTGATATTTTAATATACTCAAAGAGTATAGAGGATCATGTTAAGAATCGGGAACTTGAGTTATCAGTGTTGGAGAAGAAGAATGGATATGCCATTGTGAATAAAGTTCAGAGAGTTTTTGGAAGAGCTGTCAACAGCTCGTGTGTTGATTTTTACCGAATCTGACAAAACTATTTGTTGTATTTTGTGATGCTTTATTGATGTGATCGGGAGATATGTTAAGTGCGACATCAACGAGTTTTAGTTATGCTTTAAGGCAATATAAAGTGCATAAGAGAGATTATCTGATGAGTGATTTATAGTTGGTTGTTGTTGTGGTTGTACCGAAGTTGGAGGCTTCAATTAGTTAGTTTGAGATTTGAAATGTTTGGTGATCTCAAGAGCTTAAGGTATTTTCTTGATTTGGAAGAGTTGAATATGAGGCAGAGAAAATAATTGGGACTCCTGAAGGATTATGGTTTTGGATTGAATTACCATTCAGGTGAAGCAAACGTGGTAGCTTATGTGTTGATTTGGAATTCTTTGCATATACCGATGACGATGGTAAAAGAGTTAAAACTGATTGAGCAATTTTGTGATATGAGCTTGGTTTGTGAAGAGACTTCTTATGGAGTTAAGCTTAGTATGTTGGACCTTACTAGTGGTATTCTTGATGAGATTCGATAAGGTCAGAACTCTGGTTTGAGTTGGTAGGTTGGTTGAATTTGATGAATTAAAGTCGAAGGACTGATTTTCGGATTAATGGAAATGGTATCATGAGATGTCGTGATAGAGTTTGTGTTCCATATATTGTTGAGTTGGAATAAGAGTATTATTGGAAAAGAACATTGAGGTAGATTGAGTATTCATCCCGGTGCTATGAAGATGTGACCGGATTTGAGGAAATTATTTTGATGGCCATAGATGAAGAGAGAAGTGGTTGAGTTTATATATGTTGGTTAGACTTGTCAGAAGTCAAAGAATAAACGTCAGAGACCGTTGGGTCTGATGCACCCGTTGAATATTCCAGGGTGGAAATCGGGTAGTATCCCCATGGTTTTGTGTTGGGCTTTTCGAAGAATTGGAGGGACATGATTTTAATTGGGTGATTTTGGATAGATTGACTAGATTGGCTCTTTTCTTACCAATGAAGATTAATCATTCTATGTTAAAGCTAGCTGAGATGTATATCGATGTTGTTGTGAAGTTGTATGAGATGTCATCGAATGTTGTGTCAGATGGGGATCTGAGTTTTCATCGAGAGTTTGGCAGAGTTTGCAGACGCTTTGAGTACCATGTTAAAGTTGAACTCTGCCTATCATCCGTGGACGGATGGACGAACAGACAGAACTATCCAGTCTTTAGATGATTTGTGGAGAGCTTGTATGTTGGATCAAGGTGGATCGTGAGATAGTTAATTATCGTTGATTGAGTTACCTACAATAACAGTTAGCATTCTAGTATCGAAATGACACTATATGAGGATTTGTATGGTAGAAGGTGTAGGACTCCTTAATGTTGATATGATTCAGGAGAGAGTGTTGTGCTCGGACCTGAGAATTGTGTAAGAGACGACTGAAAAGATCAAGAAGATCCAAGAAAAGACGTGTTTTGAGAGTTACAATGGTGACTGGTGTTGGTCAAGCTTTGAAGTCTCGGAAGCACAGACTGTGTTTTGTTGATTTGTATCGGAAGTGGCACAGCGAAAGCGTGGGATAAGTAGCATATTAGGCTGTTTTACCGCTGTTGCTTGTGAATTTACATGATGTGGCATGTCCCTAAGTTGAGGAAGTGCATTTATTCAGATGGATGGTGTACAAGTGAGAGATAATTTGGCTGTTGAGGTATTGCTAGTTCAGGTTGATGAACGAGAAGCAACTGTGAGGTAAGGAAATTTCCTTGGTGAAGGTAGTTTTGGGAGGACCAGCTGAGAAAGTTGGATTTGGGAGGGTGAAGAGCAGATGAGGGAGTCGTATCCGACTCTGTTTACTCGAGGCAATTTTTGAGGGCGAAAATTCTTTTAAGTGGGGGAGAGTTGTAACACCCCAAGTTTAATCGGAATATTTTAATTAATTTATTTAATTGAGAATATTCGTATTTTTGGTATTTTTGGTGGTTTCGGTGGTTTTGGGAATTATTGAGAAAATGTGCATTTTGGACTATTTATTTAATTAATAGTATACAATATGAGAATTTCAGTATTATTATTGATTAAAATGAATATAAGAGAAATAAGGGTAAATTGGGCATTATGAAGAGTTAGTAAGGGTATTATGGGAAAATCCCAATTGTGTGGCCCAAGCCTAAGTTTGACAAAATAGAATTCTGAAAAGATTTAGAATTCATTTGTTAACCGTGGAAAGTTTGGTGGCCAGAGCTCTGAAGGAAAGGTTGGAGGCAGAAGATCCCTAAGTTAATCGTGAAAGCTGCGAATCGACTAAGGTATGGGGAGTATCGCATTTCATGATTTTCTATGTATGCCTTTCAGTGTGTTTATGGTTGGCTATGTGGTGTATGATTTAAGGTATTCTAGGTTGATTGTGGGAAAATAAGGGAAATTGATAATGAAACCTTGAATGTTGTGGTTAGTGGTTAGTATTCCCGACTGTTTGATGTGTAACATGAATTTTGAAACCTTAGGCCTTCGTGGCCAAAACCTTGGATTGTGATATGTTTGACCCTGTAGGAATAGGAATATTCAAATGTGAGTAACTCTGATGCACTCAAAGCAATTGCAGGAAAATAGTGTTTTAGGCAGTACAAATGTTGCCGGATTGGCCTAATAAACCATAGGGTTGGTGATGTTATCGCCGTGTGACCTTAGGTATGATGTAGAGATGTTTTGGGGGCATTGGGTATTTGATTCGTACGAGTTTTTGGGTAGAAATCAGTTCTGGTACGTAGCAGCAGTTGCTGTCATCGCATTGTTCTCCTAGCAAGCAAGCTAGCGAGGAGTTCGCTTCAAGGTTTGCCTAGCGAGCAAGCCAGCGAAGGTTCGCTAGAGGCTCGCCTAGCGAGCAAGCCAGCGAAGGCTCGCTACCAACTTGCCTAGCGAGTGAGCCAGCGAACGTAGCAGAGTTCGCGAATATTGATCATGTGCAGTGATGCCGTGATGTTTGATTCTGGGATTCCTGTGATGAGTTACTATGAGTATGACAGTGGGGTTGCATGAGTAATAAGTGATAATATGAGGATTACCACGATTGGAATTATGATGATATGTTGTATGATGAGTAATATGATGAATTATGATGATATGCTGTATGATGATTAATATGATGAATTATGATGATATGTTTGATGAGTAAAATGATGAATTATGATGATATGTTGTATGATGATTAATATGATGGATTATGATGATATGTTGTTTGATGAGTAATATGATGAATATGATGATGCACATATGATGTTATTATGAGGATGATTTGTGAAGTGTGCATCATGCATTCATGTGCATCTAGACTTTGGTTCAGGACCTCGATTACTTTGGCTTCAATCCCACTGTGTGGATGTGAAGTATTTTGATGTGCTCCGATCCTATTGATGGGGATCTATGGAGGGTTGATGGCCCGGTGTCCATCACGCTGTGATGATTGGTACCACATGCATTGAGTCTATGTTGCATTTGCATTTATGAGCCTTTGTGTATAAATTATGACGTTGTGGCCTTTGAGGCATATTTGAAGGATATCAATGTGTTGGATATAACTATGAGTAATATGTCGTTTATGCATTAATTTTTATACATTGATTATTATAAATTGTTTTACTCACCCTGCCTGTTTAAATGTTACCTCCACGTGGGTAACATGCAGATGAGCAAGTTTAGCCGTGGACGCCGTCGAGGAGTATTTTGAAGTTTTAGAGTCGTTAGCCTTATGGTTAATTTAGAGGGTCTTGCTCTGATATGTAACATCGGGTTGGGTTCTTTGAGTTGATTTTATATCATTGGGTTATTTTACTGATGTTCCCTTTTGAGGAGAAACCTTGATTTATGCTTTGAGTTTCGCTGTTTTATGTATTTTGATGTACTTTGAGGAAAACCTGTCGTTACAGAGTATTGACCAATTTTGTTGACTTTGAGAAATGTACGCCCTTTTGTGGATTTTTATGAAAGTTAATATTTTACTCTGAAATCCGTGTTATTTTGCCGTAATATTTGTGGGGTAGAATAAGGGTGTTACACTTGAGGTGCTGCCTTGCTTTATTGTAGGTCATTTGGATGTGTACCTTGTGCCACAAGTTCATTTGATCATGTCTTTCCACTTAAGTTTGAAGTGTGAGATTGTTGTATGGACTTTGGTCATTCAACTTGAGTGTGATCATTCTTGTGTTTACTTGATATCTTGATTTTGAATTTGAGGTTTATCACTTGAGTTCAATTCTGACCTTGATGGTTATGTACTTGTTCATGATGCTTTGGTGATATTGGTTTCACTTTGAGGATGTTATGAACAATTGAACTTCTTTTGAGTTGTTTGGTTGCTTTTCTTTTATTTGATCATGGGTGAATATGGGATTGAGATGTTCATGATGTTGTTGCTGTCCCACTCTACCTCTCCCCTCACTTCTTTGATTGTGCTTCTTTGTTTAGCATTTTTCTTCTTATGATGATTGATGGCATTTGATTGTAGGAGCTTGCTTCTCTCATTTCCTCTCATCTTTCTTGACTTGTTTAAGTCTTCTTTCTTGTTGACTTGTTTGTGACTTGTGTTTGTCTTTGATGAATGCTTCATGATTGCATATTTTGTTTGCTCTTGCATATTTCTTTTCATCTTGCATAAATTGGTTTAAGTCTTCCCTTTTGTTTCATTTGTGATTGATTATGCATTGTGTTTACTTGTGCTTATTCACATGATCCCTTAGGATTTCTAGTCCCTCTGTTTAAGATGGGAGTAGGAGAGGCATTAGGCTTTCAATCCTTTGCATGATAACATTAGGTAGTTCCCTTTTATCCCAACTTTAGGACCACTTTGCATGATAACATTAGGGTTTCTTAGTTCCCTTTAGAGTCCTTGTGTCTTCTCTTCTCATCTCAAAACTCTTTCAAGACACCTAATAAAGGATAACAAGTGTTGTACGCTACAAGCTTTATGTACATGAGGAATGATAAGAGGGGAGGTCTCTCTTCACATTATCTAGAGTGTTTAGCGTATGCCCTTTGGGCGATACGCGACGCATTCGCCCTTATGTCATAATCTTTAGTGCAACATGAGTTTCAAACTAACTCAATTCACTTCTAAAAAACAAAAAACCAAATTCAAACTTTTCATCCTTCAGGATTGCTTCAAACCTAATTTTAAGAAAGAGTGTGTTAAGTTTCTGTTCTACAGCAAACAGGCATCATCCCTAACTGCTAGAATTGAGATTTAACATCACTCATGAAACACTTGAACCAACCAGTGGTCTAGCTTCCTGAACTAGGTTTGCTCTGATTTCTCATACCAGATGAGGATACGTAGGCACAAGACGGTGATGTCTTGGCGAGCAACCTTCCTCCCATCACCCGTAGTTTCCTGAACTACGTTGACTCTGACTTTTCCATTGCACGAGGGAATACGTAGGCATAAGGCGACGATGTCCTATCTAGTCTGTTCTTTCTTTCCACCCCCGTTTAACAATAGCATTAGATAATTTTCACCTATAGATTAGATAACAAGCATGGATCCCATTGAGTACAACGGACGTGAGGGGTGCTCATACCTTCCCCTTGTGTAACCGACTCCTGAACCCATGATTTGGTTGCGATGACCTTGTCTTTCCCGCTCTCTTAGGTTTTCTTCGATCGTTTCCTTTCCCTCTCTGAGATAAATAATGTTCGGTGGCGACTCTTTTGTCTGTTTGCTGGCCCTTTTTTCGCATTTGCGATAGCTAGCGACTTTGTTGGGGATACTAGTTCCCTACGCGAGTCAATACTAGCGCTTGTGTGTTTATGTTTATGGGTGTGTATATTTGTGTATATGTGTTGTATCTGTACATTGTTACATTTTGCATTTTATTTTCCGCACTTTATTGTTATAATAATACTGTTGCTGTGCTGTTGGGTGGGGTGTTCCGTCGAGAGATAAGCCCAATACCCAGGCTTGAGTACATACATAGCATTAGTGTGGAAAGTAGTGAGGGTTTACATGTTTGGCATGCAATAGTCATCATGAAATCCGCGTTCAAACGAGGTTTTCTTTGAAGACATCCTGTCTAGTACGTCTCGAACAGTTGAAAGGATGTTGGATCTGAAAACTAACAACTCTAGAGACCGATCATTGGGAAGTCAGTTGAGTGAGGCCTCCTTGTTTGACCATGATGCCAAACCATAAATGGTGAACGTATCATCGTTTCTCGACTTGAGAGTCTGTGACATTGACGACCTGCATAGGATGCCATACCTTATCAGAGATTAGGTTCTACCTGTGAGTGGGGAGGGTTTTGCAGGAAACTTGACCTTCAACCAACCCGGTTTTCTGGTTTTCTCGTCAGTGCAGACCTTTGATCTTTGATATTGTGGGTTTTCTATTGCTCAAGTACTTTGGTGTTCTGATGTTCTGGTATTTTCTTGCCAAAGTGGAGTTCTGGTTCAACTCAGTCAGCAGCGCAACAGTCTTGATCCCTTGTTTGCATCTTCATTTTCCTCTGCATTTTAACATTGGCATGTATTTATGATTTCAGGTGTTCATTTTCCATTTGATTCAAGTAATCTGATCCATCATCAATATGGAGCCTGGTTTGAAAAAGACTATCACCTACAAATTCACGATGCCGGAGTTAGGACCTTTATTTGGTCTCATTTCTGTGGTTGATCATGGTGTTATGGAGGACTTCAAAAAGGATTATGGGAGGGTTTTGAGTTTTGTCCATAAAATCTCAAGATACGAACTAGGATCCATTCACAATCTACTGCAGTTCTATGACCCTCAGTTGCGTTGCTTCACTTTCCCTGGAAATGTCTTAGTTACAACCTTGGGGGAGTTTTCTTTGTTGATGGGAGTTTCAGTCTTAGAGAAGATGCCTTTCTTTCACTCTGAAGAAGAACCTGACCTGAAAAATTGGCCAATGCTCTTCATCTGAACAAGTCTGAGTTAGAAGGTAAAGTAGTCTGGAGTAATGGAGTTCCTGGTTTTCCATTGTCATTCTTAGTGGGCAAGGCTCAACACTTTTCTGCAGAGGGTTGTTGGGTGGTTTTCAACGCTATTCTGTCCTTATGCATATATGGCATAGTCTTGTTCCCTAACATACCGGATTTTGTTGATATGGATGCCTTTCATATTTTCGCTTCCAGGAATCCGATACCTACTCTTTTGGGAGACGTATACCATTCAGTACATTACAAGAATGAGAATAGAAGAGGAAAGAATGTCTCTTGTTGTGCACCACTTCTCTACAGATGGTTTATGGAACATCTTCCTCGGGCTGGAGCTTTTGTTGATATGTCAGACACATTGAATTGGTCAGAAAGACTCATGGGTTTGACATTTGAGAATATTGTTTGGTTTAATCGAGATCTGCTCGGTAAGGAGAGTATTTATAGCTGTGGAAACTTTCCTAATGTTCCTCTGATAGGAAGAAAGGGTGGTATCAAATACAATCCTTCTCTTGCTGTCAGACAATTTGGTTACGCTTTGAGAGAGCCCCCGAAGGAGGAGGAAATATAGGAATCTCTGTATTTCACAGGAGCGGCTGATTGTGATACTTTAGCCAGATTGAAAAAGGCTTAGGGGCAGAATCCATCGCAAAGGAAAATTTTCTTTGGGTAAAGGCAATTGCAAAGCCTATGGACCTTATGTGGATTGGATCCAGGAGAGGATGGAGAAGATGCTGTTACATTTCCCTGTTAGAGAACCTTTCCCTGTCAGAGGTATAATAAGTTGTGGGTAGAGAAAGAAGAGTTACGCAAGGAGAACGAAGAGTTGAAAAAGGAGATTAGTTAGTCGAATAGCGAAAAGAATGAAGCATCCTATTTGGCCAAGATGAAGACATAAACCTTGAACAAGATGGGAAAAGATTTGACTGAAGAGATTCGTATGCGAGAACGACTTGGTAAAGATTTGAAGAGTACCGGTAATGTTCTTAAAGATAAGAAGAAATAACTGGAAAAGGCGCGCCTGGAGATATACAAATTCAATGATCAGTGGAATGCTGCTTTGACCGCCGCCTAAGGAAGAGAGGATGAGCTCCATAAGCAGATTGACACAATGAAGACACATCTCCGAATCAAGGATGAAAAAGCGCCATTGGAATAAGCTCGTCAGTATGAAGGTGATCGTAAGTTACGAGAAACCTTATCAACGCTGGAAGAATACAAGATAAGAGCAGAACTGAAGAAACCAAGACTCGAAGATGCTTTCGGAGAAGATGCTTGGGAGGATTATGCTCAATATTTGAAGGATGTTATCAGCAGAAGGGAGTTGCTCAATCAGGCATTAATTGTGAGGCTTGAACATCCAGATAAAAAGGAGTTGATAGAGGAATTTCAGACTCGTTACCGTTGCTAAAGGGAGAGTTATCTGATGCAGTTTTCTATATAGTTTTTCTTCTCTTTTGTTATTGCCTTGTATTGAGACCATCACCAGGCTTGTTGGATGGGGTCGTCTGATCATTTTATGTTGTATTCCTTGGTGTTATGTTGTGTACGTTGAATCTTATCCTCATTTTATTTATGAGAAGAATTTGTGATCCCATATATTGCTCTACTCTTTGTTTGTGGAACTAGAATCAAGGGGAGAATTTCCCTGGATCATATTTGCATGCTTTCATTTTGCATTATCATTATCATTTCTGCATAGCAGGTGTTCTTGGGACCGTTAACCTTATCTCTGTGTAGTTTTCTTCCAGCAGTTTTCAGGATAGCAAACCAGACGTTTCACAGATACTCTACCAGAGGGAATCAACAAAGAGTTATGGATCAGATACAACAAGATTTACAAGAATTCAGGGATCCGATGACTCAGTTCATGCATATGATGCAGGGAGTTGCCAATGGGCAAGAACAACTCAGAACTCTAGTCCAACCACTAATTGCCAGGGTGGATGGCAGTGGTGTTTTGCATGGAGGAACTACTGCCATTCCTCCCCCAGCTGATGGTAACACTCCTCAAGCTAATGTAATTCCCACTGTTGTTATTCCTCCAGGCGGAGGTAACCAAACAAGAGCTCATATGACAGGTGCAAAGGGTATTGCACACGGGGCTACAGGTCCTCGATGGGAAGAAGACGAGCAAGATGATATTTTCTCAATGGGAGACTTGGGTGTAGGCCTTCAGACAGACGCGAACAACCGGTTTAAGATGATTGAGGAAAAGATGAAAAATCTTGAGAACCAAAACTCTCTGGGCTCGACATGTCCAATCTAGGGTTGATACCAAGGGTTAAGATTCCCCCAAAATTCAAAGTTCTAGAGTTTGATAAGTACAAAAGGACAACTTATCCCATAGTACATCTCATGTCCTATTATCGAAATATGTCTGCCTATTCAGAAAATGAGAAGTTGTTGATGCACTTTTTTCAAGATAGTTTATCAGGTCCTTCTCTAGAGTGGTACATGGGTCTAAAGCCGGCACATATCAGAAGTTGGAGGGATCTGGGGGAAGCTTTTGTCCGTCACTATCAGTATAACAGTGATCTGGCGCCAAACAGAGTTCAGTTACAGAATCTTTCACAGAGGAGCAATGAAGGGTTTAAAGAGTACGCCCAGAGGTGGCGGGAACTAGCAGAGAGAGTTCAACCACTGATGGTGGAGCGAGATCTTATTGATATGTTCGTGACAACCTTGACTAGAATATATTATGAGAAGTTGATTGGCAATATGTCTGGAAGATTTTCAGAGTTGATCATAACAGGTGAGAAGGTAGAAAACAGAATGAAGTTGGGGAAAATACAAGGCGGTGAAGGGTCTACTTCAGGAGGGGCGAGGAAGACGTTTGGGAATTCAAAGAAAAGAGAAGGATACACAAATGTCGTTGCAGCTTATAGAAACAGAAATAGAAACAGAGCACAACGTCAACAATAATACTAGCCTCAGCAATAGCCGCAGATTGCTAGCATAACTATTCCAGCGGTACCACAACAACCAGCTATTGCACCACGCCGATTTTAAGACCGAGGAAGGGTGGTTAATAGGCAGTTTGACACGCCGCCTATGCCTTAATTTCAACTATTGCAACATCTGCTACAATTATAGCTTATCCAAAAAGGACTTTAGCACCGCTTACAGGCGCCCCTCCACCGGGCTATGATGCGAATGCAAGGTGCGACTTTCATTCCGGTGCTCTGGGTCACAACATCGACAATTACAAAGCTTTTAAGCATAAGGTGCAAGATCTTCTTGACACTAAAGCAATTAATTTTACCAACTAGACCCCGAACGTGAATCAAAACCCAATGCCGAATCATGGGGTAGCCGGAGCTAACGCCGTCATCGAGGGTGAAAAGTTGAACTTGATAACTAATGTGGCAGAGTTGAAACGCCGCTAAGTTTTGTGAAGAGTAAATTTTTGAAAGGGGGTGTTTTTCTTGGTTGTCTGGAGGGCTGTGAAGGATGTGCCATGCACCCGGAAGGTTGTGTTGATCTGAGGATCCATATTCAGGGTTTGATAGATAAGAATATTTTCCAATTTGATAGAACAAAAAGAGAAGAAGATGTGAAAAATATTAACAAAGAGAGGGATGAAATCGCGACGATTTCGATCCCATACAGAACAATCAATATTTCAGCGCCGCTAAGGCCAGCACTAGTAATCATCACTACACCCGGACCAATACCTTACGAGAGTACCAAGGCCATCCCATGGAATTATGGAGCAGAGGTATTATGTAATGGTTCTAAGCAAGAGTTGGTAGGGATGTCATCTGAAGGATCATCTGTTGATAACATTGTTGGAGTCGGAGGTTTGACCAGAAGTGGTAGAGTGTTCTCCCCACTAGAGGTTAATGTGGAACGAACTGATAAAGGAAAGAGAAAAGTTGTAACAGAACAGAGTCAACAACAGGGAGAGCAAGATTCTTTGGTCAAAGTTGCTGAGGAATTTATGTGACTTATCCGCAAGAGTGACTACAAAATTGTGGATCACTTACAACAAATTCCCTCTAAGATCTCAATCTTGTCTTTGTTGTTGTTCTATGAGGCACATAGGAACGCCTTGTTGAGAATTATGAATACTGCTTATGTAGCGCAAGAGATTTCTGTCAATCAGCTTGAGGGGGTAGTAGCCCATGTAAACGCTGGCAATGGCTTGGGTTTCACAGATCTGGATCTGACTCCCACTGGGAGAAATCATAATCATTCCCTACACATCTCCATTAAGTGTAGGGGGGTTGTTCTGTCGCATGTTTTGGTTGATACAGGGTCTTCACTCAACGTGTTGCCAAGAAAGCTTTGATGAAGCTTGACACCCAGGGTGTCATTTATACTCCCAGCGATCTGGAGGTGAAAGTGTTTGATGGGACTAGAAGATCAGTGTTTGGTGAAGTTACTTTACCAATTCAGGTGGGCCCGGAGATCTTTGACACTGTTTTCTACATCATGGATATACAGCCAGCTTACAGCTGTTTACTTGGTCGACCATGGATACATTACGCTGGGGTAGTCACTTCAACATTGCACCAGAAGTTGAAGTATATGGTTGAAGGGAAGATTGTAACGATGTGCGGTGAAGAGGATATCATGGTTAGTCACCTGTCGTCCTTCAAATATGTAGAGGTGGATGGAGAGGTCCATGAAACACTGTGTTAGGCGTTTGAAGTGGTGCAGATTAAGGAAAAGCCTCCTGTTAAGGACATAGCTCCTGAGATTTCAATGTCTTCATTCAAAGAAGCTCGTGATGTGGTAGAGTCTGGTCCTTCACAGAGGTGGGGTCAAGTCCTCAGCATCCCCAACAAGCAGGACAAATTTGGTTTAGGATACAACCCATCATCTTCTCAGAGCGCTTCGAGGTACAGAGGACCGGTGTTGTTCGCTAGCAGTGGGGTCATTTTTGACAGAATCAATGATGTGGGAGATGATGAAGGTGACAGTGACTACGACATGGACACTTGGATTCATCCGTGTGTCCTTGGTCAGAGCTTGTGCAATTGGACTGTCGAAGAAGTCGTCCAAGTTACCTTTGAAGAGTAATTTCTTTGTATTGATTATGTGTGGTCCTACATTCTGCCCAGGACGTAGTGGCTTTCCTTTGTAGGGCCCTGTTTGTTTATGTTTGAACTTTTTTTTATCATTAATGAAAGGTGTTTGTTTGCATTCAAATGTTTTGACTCCTGTTTTTCTTATTTTATTTTTGACAATAAAATGGCAATGTGTGTGTGCTTGTTTGCATATCATTTTAAGCATAAAACATCAATCATGCAGGTTTCACATCTCAGATGCCACTGATTCAGATTCAGCTATGACTCGATATGATTTCGAAAATCCTATTTTTCAAGCTGAAGAGAGTGATGAAGAATATGACCTTCCTGAAGAGCTTGCCAGACTATTGAGACAAGAAGAGAAAGTCATTCTGCCTCATCAAGAAGAAATTGAAGTTTTCAATCTGGGCACCGAAGAGGACAGAAAAGAGGTCAGAATTGGGGCTGCGTTGGAAGATAGTGTCAAAAGAAGACTGGTCGAAATGCTCCTTGAGTACAGAGACGTCTTTTCCTGGTCGTATGAAGATATGCCAGGGTTGGATACAGACATAGTGGTACACCGTCTACCTCTTCGAGAAGAATGTCCACATGTAATACAAAAGCTAAGAAGAACCAGGCCTGATATAGCAGTCAAGATTAAGGAAGAGGTCCATAAATAATTGGATGTCGGTTTTCTTGCTGTTACAAACTATCCTCCGTAGGTCGTGTCGCATCGCTGCGAAGAGGGGCTGACAATGACAGAAGATTCGCCACCGTTCGTTATTTATCCCAAAAGAGGGAAAGGAAACGATCAGAGAAAACCTAACGAAAACGGAAAAAGACAGGTCATCGTAACCATATCTCGGGTTCGGGAGTCGGTTACGGAAGGGGAAGGTGTTAGCACCCCTCACGTCCGTCGTACTCGACGGGATCCACGCTTTGTTGTCTATCTAAAAGGGTGTTTAATATCTAAGATACAGGCCATAGGGACAAAAGAAAAGAAAAAGGACTCGATAGAGCATCACCGCTCTATGCCTACGTATTCCCTCGTGCAATAGGAAAGTCAGAGTCAACGTAGTTCAGAAAACTACGGGTGAAGGTGGGGAAGGTTGCTCGCCAAGACATCGACGTCTTGTGCCTATGTATTCTCATCTGGTATGAGAAACCAGAGCAAACGTAGTTCGGGCTAACAAGAACACCGGTTGGTTCAAAATGTTTTACCCGAGTAGGGTTAAAACTTAGTTCTAGCAGTTAGGTGTATGCAGCTCGACCATTGGAGACTTAGGCGTTACCTGTTTGCAGTAGAACCAAGAGTTAACAAAACTCTCCTTATGAAAAAATTTTCCAAATTAATATCCCGAAGGATAAAAAGTTTGAAGTTTGTTTTTTGTGTTTTTTAGAGAAGAAGTGCCTTGATTATTGTTTGTAATTCATGTTGCACTAAAGACTATGACCTAGGAGCGAATGTGTCGCATATCATCCAAAGGACATACGCTAAACACTCTATATAATTGAGAGGAATCCCCCTAATCACCATTTCCCAAGTACTTAAGGCTCGTAGCGTACAAGAATCCTTAACCTTTATTAGATGTTTTGAGAAATTTTGAAGATGAGAAGAGAGACGCACAGAAGGTCTAAGGGAAACTCGGCCCTAACGTTGTCATGCAAAATGGTCCTAAATTTGGGATGAAGAGGGAAAGCTACCCTAATATTATCATGCATGGTTCCAATCCTAATGTCTATCATAATCCATCTTGAACAAGAAGGATTAGAGGTCTTAAGGGAACATGGGCAAGGAAGACAAAAGAATAAGAAGAAAGCATAAGAAAAATGCAATATGCAAACATGTAATGCACAATTAGAATGAAAGTGAGGGAGGAAAAAAAGTGTGGGGTAAACACCACCACAAGCACATCTCAACCTCTAGCATGCAAATGTGAAATGCACGAACCAAGGAAAAATGCACACAAAATCATACAAATGAGCTTAAACAAGTTTAAGCCAAAAAGTGAGATGCAATGGGAGAAGTCATGACCCCTACAACCATTCAAACATCAATCACCGAAGAAAAGCGGGAGGAAAAAGTGTGGGACAACAGCCACCACAAGCATCTCAACCGAATCATTCTTCAAACTCATGCAAAGACCAATGATAAACATCAATTTGAACAATATATACGAGAGTATGCATTCAAGTGGAAAAAAAACACGCGCGTGTCGGCGAAAACATGATTAAACAATCAAGAATAGCGGCATATATCCAAAACATCTCACTCCTAATGCATCATACTGATCCATGAAGATCAAAGCGAGTGAGCACCAAAACAAGCATGAAAACAGCAAAATTGGCCTGCTGGCACAATGTTAATCAATTAACACCAGGGGTTAATTGGTTAACCACTTAAAAATGCCTGAAAAATTTGAAAATTCATGTTGGTTAATCGGTTAACCAGTTGTTTAATCGTTAACACCGTGCCAGAAGCAGAAAAACAACAAGATAACAACATTTTTAGCACATAAGCAGTTATCCAATAATCTGGATGATCACATAATCAATTATACACGACTTTAAACTAGAAAACAGTGATCCAATCAACATGTAAACACATTAAACCATCAAGATCACAGATCACATAAATCAAATTAGCAAAATCAATCGAAAATGAAGATCCACATGATAACTATGCAAATAAGCTCAAAAACAAAATCGGATCAAGAATTCCAACCTACGAAGCGGAGAATTGCTTCGGTAATTGTTGATTTACTCCAATTAAGCACATCCAAGCAAGAAATCCAGAATTCCTTCAAGATCCAAGTGATTGCTTGTAGTAGAAATGAAGATCCACCAAAATTAAGCAAGAATTATCAAAATAAGCTCCTCTAGATCAACTTCTAAATTCAGATTCAAACTTGCACGAAAATTGATTAGAGAATTGGAGATGATGAGGATGAAGGATGAAGGCTTAGCTCTTAGAAACCAATGATTCCAATGGAGAATCAATGAATTCAATGTGAGAAGAGCTTTGGTGAAGGTTTGGGAATGGAGAAGTTTAGAGCAAATTGAGAGAATGAGAGTGAATTCTGAAATGGGAATGAAATCATGAGGATTAGATTGTGTGAGGTTTGGAGCAAATCAATTAAATACCCCTTAGGCTTGGATCCAAATGTGGCTTGGAGTGTGGTTTGTGAAAACATGGAATGGGATTAGGAATGAGAATTTGGAGGGAAAATGAAAATAACCAAAATTCAAAGTGGTTCTAGATCCTTCCTAAGTGTAAAATCCACTTTTCATGTGATCAAAATTGGACCACAAAGTGACTTCACTTGAAAAATCACGCGCAGAGCTAAAATTTGCACTGGTTAATCGGTTAACCAATTGGTTAATCGATTAACACCCTCAAAACTTCAAATTTGACCTGATTTTGACTTGGTTAATCGGTTAACCATTTGGTTAATCGGTTAACACCTTCAAAATTTGAATTTTGGTGCCTTTTGGAAGGAAATATGCACATTCGCCCGTTTTCAACCGTTTTGAGCCCTGCTCCGCCTCTGAAACTTGCTCTTGAATACTATAACTATGGGAATGATTGAGATAGCATGAGTGCTGCCTCCTGATCTGAAAATGCCCTGCAAAATAAAATAAAATCGATCGCTCGATCGCTGGGCAGAATAAATGTCGGAGCCTCCGATGCTCACTGTTCAGTTTTTTGTGCTAAAAAAAAGAGCCCTGACCCACAGGAAAAACTTGATCCCCTGCCTCAAGAACAAATGCTATGATATGCAGAAATGCGAAAATTCAAAGAAACAAAAGTCAGTCCAGGAAAAGGTTGGTCAAATTTTGGGGTACAACAGCTGCCCCTATTCAAGCGCCTTGAACTTGACTGAGTGAAAAGCAAATGACTTTCAAACAATAAAGGTAAAAGACGGTTGAATACCAAAGAACCCGGAAATTATCCAACCGCAGAAATATAATGCAAACTCTGATTGGGGATAAAAATCTCCGGAGGTAACTGAACTGATAGTTGCAACGGTAACAAGCAAACTGATCACCAATTTCAAATCGTCGACACTAAGTCGGAAAGAACATATGCTAACACGTAGCGGATATTGAACCTCTAACCTCACCGTCAGGCCTCTGCATCAATTTGGGAAGACATCTGACATCGCCGTTAGGCATCAACATCAAGTCGGTAAATCATCTGACATCGCTGTCAGGCAATAACATCAAGTCGGTAAAACATCTGACATCACCCTCAGGCAACGACATCAAGTCAATAACACATCTGACATCGCCGTCAGGCCTCTGACCTCGCTGTCAGGCAACGACATCAAGCTGATAAAACATCTGACCTCGTCGTCAGAACCATTGAACAATATAAGCAATGAACCCAAAGGTTGGCTCAACCCGCAGCTGAGAAGAAACATCTGACATCACTGTCAGGCCACTGTTAAATAAGAACATGTATTGAATCCAAAGATGTGGACCTCTGACATCGCCGCCAGGCATTCACTAAATAAAAGCGAGTAACAAAATTGAAAGTCGGGTCAACACATAGCATCTGACATCGTCGCCAAGCCTCTATTGAGTTGATAAAAACATCTGACATCGCTGTCAGGAATATATGAAGTTGGTACACATCTAACATCACCGCCAGGCATCTGCAGGGGATAAAACATCTGACCTTGCCGTCAAGTATCCACGCAGCTGAGAAACATCTGACATCGCCGTCAGAAATCTATTGCAACCAATAGGCAACGAACCCGAAGGTAAGGACAGCTGACATCGCCGTCAGGAATTCGCTAAATAAAAGCGAGCATCGAACCCAAAGGTAAGGACATCTGACATCGCCATCAAGCATTTGCTAAATAAAAGCGAGCATTGAACCCAAACGTAAGAACATCTGACATCGCCATCAGACATTCACTAAATAAAAGCGAGCATCAATCCCAAAGGTAAGGACATCTGACATCGCCGTCAGGCATTCGCTAAATAAAAGCGAGCATCGAACCCAAAGGTAAGGACATCTGACATCGCCGTCAGGCATTCACTAAATAAAAGCGAGCATCGAACCCAAAGGTAAGGACATCTGACATCGCCGTTAGGTATTCACTAAATAAAAGCAAGCATCGAACCCAAAGGTAAGGACATCTGACATCGCCGTTAGGAATTCGCTAAATAAAAGCGAGCGTCGAACCCAAAGGTAAGGACATCTGACATCGCCGTCATACATTCGCTAAATAAAAGCGAGCATCGAACCCAAAGGTAAGGACATCTGACATCTCCGTCAAGCATTCGCTAAATAAAAGTGAGCATCGAACCCAAAGGTAAGGACATCTGACATCGTCGTCAGGCATTCGCTAAATAAAAGTGAGCATCGAACCCAAAGGTCGGATCAACCGAAGCTGATAAACTCATCTTGAGAATACTCCACTGGGGAAGAGAGAAACTTAACCAAGCAACTATGGCAGGGAGAAAAAGAGAAATTTAACTAAATAACTCTGCTTTGGGAGCGCGAAGAAACTTAACCAAGTAACTCTGCTGAGGAACAAAGAGAAACTTAACCAAGTGACTCTGTCGGTAATCACATAAGAGATCCTTTTTCCTGAGACATACCTGAAACAAAGAGACAACGACCTGGCTAATGTTTCACATGCATATGTTTGAAAATGGTGTAATGCTCCATACGAAATGGAAATGCTACGCGTTTGGAGGATGCTATGCACAGAATGCAAAATGCAACGAAAGCAAACCAGCAAAATAAATGCTGAAAAGAAAACCAAAGTCCACCCTACTGAGGAAAAGGTTAACCCATGCCAATCGCAACTAGACTGGGAAACGAGCTTTGGACGGCTTTTTTACTGGGGAACAAAGTTCTTACGAGAACAAAAAGTTCAAACTCAGCTAGGGATTCACGTCAAAACCTGCCGAGGAAAATGCCTTGAACGACCTTCCAAAATACAACTCTTCTGGGGAAAAAGACAGCCCTGCCGGATAGACAACCAGACACTGAAAACAAATTCACCCTACTGGGGAACCAACAACTCTGCAGGGAATCCGGGATCAACCACTGATATTCATAACATGCCATGCTGAAGAAAACAACGCTGAATGGCTCACCAATATTCACCTGAAGGTAATGACTTACTAGGGAAGCAGTCAAAATCCAACTTGCCGGGAATTACAAACCTGAGGCACAATCTACCTCTGCTATAGATCCACTCTATCAGGGAATCATAAACTTACCGAATTCACTGAGAAATAGTCTACCTCTGCGGGGAAATAAGACTACTTCATGCTGACTTTGCTGAGGAAAGAGACAACTCTGCTAACCTGCTAGGGGAAAAGCCAACTCCACTAGGGATCTCCCCCTTTGCTTGAGGATGAGTCAATAACTCGAACTATGAAGGGATACAAAGTTACATGTTCAGACTCTGTGGGGGGACAACACCCGACATTGTCCCGCTATTGGAAAAAGTTCCACACCCGCGCGGTGAAAAGAAATCCAAACTCGACTCGCTGAGGAGTAAATGCCTACTTGCAATCTGCGGGGATTCAAATGTGTACTAACCAATTGTTAGGAATAAGCATACACATTTAATCTGATCTACATGAGGGATATCAAACTTGACCTTCTGGGGATAACCTTATTCTACTAGAGACTTTGGTCTTGAATTGTGGAGAGCTAAATGTGTACCGACCAACTGCTGGGGATAAGCATACACATTTAACTGCTTGGTATGCCTGCATACAAAACTACCAGGGATAGAGATGTTCAAACTTCAATAGCTGGGGAAAATGGTGATCATACCGGAGATACACCTCTGACCAATTACCCCAAGGGTAACGACCCTGCAAAAATGAACAAACAGACAAGATATCCTGTACAAAGGAACTATGTCAGTTGTCATCCATGATGTTGTTCAAATAACTCAAAGTTTTAATGATTATTGGCAAATCCTGCAAGTTTATGTATGCACAGTTTATCAAAAACATCAGGCGTTTTTTGCAAACAAAACAGTAAGGCTAAAGCAAAACAAATAATTACTGAATAGTATATGTTTTATTGACAGATGGGCCTGTAAATAGGCAAGATTTTACAATAGACGCCACCCCTGAAAAGAGGAAGTTGCGCAAAAATATACAGAAATACACAAAAATATACAGAATGTTGGTAATGTGGCATAGACGAACACCATAAGTTGATCCATCTATGACTTGCATAACTCGGATGCTTCACCGACACTTCGTCTTCGGAAGAGATTGATTCAGATAAACGACCCTCAGGTCCTCCCTCAATCCACTAAGCTCTGAAGATCACACGCAGAATGCAGTTATTTGCTTTTCAAAAATACCTAACTTTTGCCTGAATCGCACTTTCGGGTTTTCAATTTACCGGGATACCCATTTTTGCCAAAGTCGCCTTTTTAGGTTTTCAACTTTGCGGGTTCACATCTTTTTTCTTTATATCCCTAACTTTTGCCCGAACCCATTCTTTTTACGGTTCACCAGGATGCCCCATTTTTTCCTGGATATTCTTTTTTCTTTCTAACGGGTCTCTTTAAGCAAAGTATTTTTTAACTGCGTCTGCGTTCATAGGGGATGTAAAATCCTCACCATCCATGGTGGATAACAGCAAGGCTCCTCCAGAGAAGACCTTTTACACGATGTATGGACCTTCATAGTTGGGAGTCCATTTTCCCCTGTGATCTGTTTGTGGAGGGAGAATCTTTTTCAGCACAAGATCGCCCGTCTGAAAGCTTCGAGGGTGCACCTTCTTGTCGAAAGCTTTCTTCATCCGGCTCTGATACAACCAACCGTATGCAATAGATGCTAGCCTTTTCTCATCCATCAGGCTAAGCTGATCCAATCTATTCTTTACCCATTCTGCCTCATCGAGCTTGACATTGACCAGAACTCTCAAAGAAGGAATCTCTACCTCTAATGGTAAGACAACTTCCATACCATACACCAGCGAGAAAGGAGTTGCCCTAGTTGAAGTTCGTACCGAAGTACGATATCCATGCAAAGCGAAGGGCAACATCTCATGCCAATCTTTATAGGTTACAACCATCTTCTACACTATCTTTTTGATATTCTTGTTGGCTGCTTCAACAACGCCGTTCATCTTCGGACGATAGGGCGATGAGTTGTGATGCTCGATTTTGAAACTTTGGCACAGTTCCTTCATCATCTTGTTGTTCATGTTCGAACCATTATCAATAATGATTATTTCGGGCACTCCATATCTACAGATGATGTCCCTCTTGATAAATCTGGCTACGACTTGCTTCGTGACATTTGCATAGGAAGCCGCTTCCACCCACTTGGTAAAGTAGTCAATGGCTACCAAGATGAAGTGATGTCCATTGGATGCGGTTGGCTCAATCTTGCCAATCATGTCGATACCCCACATGGAAAAGGGACAAGGAGACGCCATGACATTCAGAGGACACGACGACACATGAATCTTGTCTGCATAAATCTGACATTTATGGCATTTCTTCGCATATTTGAAACAATCAGAATCCATCGTCAGCCAACAATACCCTGCTCGTAACAACTTTCGAGACATGGCGTGCCCGCCGGCATGCGTACCAAAGGCTCCTTCGTGGACCTCTTCCATAAGAAAGCTTGCTTCTTTCTCGTCCACGCATCAGAGTAATACCAAGTCATAATTCCTCCTGTAGAGTACACCATCTTGGTTCAGATAAAAGTTTCCAGACAACCTTTTCAGAGTCTTCTTATCCCGGGTCGACGCCCCTGGTGGATACTCTTGTTTCTTAAGAAAGTTCTGGATGTCATAAAACCATGGCTTGCCATCAGAGGCTTCCTCAATGGCAAATACAAATGCTGGCCTATCAGGGCGCGAGACGACTATTCTTGGAGCATCATTCTAATAGTTCACCTTGTACATCGATGATAACGTCGCTAGAGCGTCTACCATTTGGTTCTCCGCTCTCGGCACGTGATGGAACTCTACACAATCAAAGAATGGAAACATCCTCCTTGCATAGTTCATGTAAGGAATCAGATTGGGTTGCCTGGTCTCCCATTCTCCTTTAATTTGATTTACAACTAGCGTTGAATCACCGTACACATCTAGGTTCTTGATCCTCAGATCAATGGCTTCTTCCAACTCCATGATGCACGCTTCATACTCTGCTTTGTTGTTGGTGCAAGGAAATGTCAACCTGGCAGTGAATGGTATATGAGACCCATGGGGAGTCGTGATGATTACCCCAATTCCACTTCCATACGAGTTAACAGCACCATCAAATATCATCTGCCACTAGAAGCCAAGCTCAGGACCTTCGTCGGGCAACGATTCATCACAATCTTTCGTCTTCAGATACATGATGTATTCATCAGGAAAATCAAATTTCATCGGTTGATAGTCGTCGATCGGTCGTTCAGTGAGATACTCTGACAGAACACTCCCCTTGATAGCTTTCTAGGAAACATATTGGATATCGTACTCTGTCAGTACCATCTGCCACCTGACGATTCTTCTGGAAAGTGCTTGCTTTTCGAAGACGTATTTAATCGGATCCATCTTCAAAATCAACATGGTTGTATGATTAAGCATATGTTGTCTCAAACGTTTGGCAGCCCACGCGAGTGCGCAACACGTTTTCTCGAACATCGAGTACCGAGACTCACAATCTGTGAACTTTTTACTCAGATAGTATATTGCATGCTCTTTTCTTCCAGTCTCATCATGCTGACCGAGAACACAACCCATACTGTTCTCAAGAACCGTTAGATACATTATCAAAGGTCTTCCAGCGACTAGGGGTATCAATATTGGAGGTTCCTGCAAATATTCTTTTGTTTTATCAAATTCCCTTTGGCAATTTTCATTCCAGACGACCACCTGATCTTTCTTTAGCAATTTGAACAAGGGATCACGCGTGGCTGTGAGATGAGATATGAACTGAGCAATGCAATTCAATCTCCCTAAGAAACCACAAACCTATTTTTCTATTTTCGACGCTGGCATATCTTGAATAGCTTTTAACTTTGCAGGATCGACCTCGATTCCTTTTTCACTGACAATGAACCCCAGCAGCTTTCCTGACCTGACCCCGAAGGTGCACTTATTAGGGTTCAACCTCAATCTGAATTTCCTGACCCTCTCAAACAGCTTCAACAGGTTAACCAGATGTTCCTCCTCCGTTTGTGAATTTGCTATCATGTCATCAACATAGACCTCAATCTCATGATGAATCATATCATGAAAAAAAGTGACCATAGCCCGTTGATAGGTTGCCCCTATGTTTTTCAACCCAAAAGGCATTACCTTGTAACCAAAAGTCCCCTACAACGTGATAAACGTCGTTTTCTCCATACCCTCCAGTGCCATCTTTATCTGGTTATAACTGGAAAAACCGTCCATGAAGGAAAACACGGAATATTGAGCAGTATTATTAACCAATAAGTCAATGTGGGGAAGCGGGAAATCATCCTTTGGGCTCGCCTTATTTAAATCTCTGTAATCAACACACATCCATACCTTCTCATCCTTCTTAGGCACAGGCACGATGTTGGCGACCCACGGAGGGTAAGTTGTAATGGCTAAAAATCCTGCGTCCAACTGCTTCTGGACTTCTTCCTTGATTTTCACAGTCATATCTGGTCTCGTGCGCCTGAGCTTCTGTTTGACTGGCGGACACTCTTCATGCAACGACAAGCGATGAACCACAATGTCTGTGTCAAGCCCGGGCATGTCTTCGTATGACCAAGCAAAGATATCACTATACTCATGGAGCATCTCAACCAATCTTTGCTTGATGTCATTTTACAACGCAACCCATATCCAAACATTCCTCACAACTTCCTCAGAACCCAAATTAATAACCTCGATTTCCTCCTAATGAGGAAGAATAACATTTTCTTCTTGTTTCAAGAGTCTAGCTAGCTCTTCTGGTAAGTCTTCATCTTCATCAATCTCTTCTTCGACTTGAAATATCGGATTATCGAAGTCGAAGTGAGTCATAGATGATTCTGGCGCGATGTCATCTGCATGTGAATCCTGCAATGATAATGGTTAAATGCTTAAGATGATATGCAAAACAAGCACAAAGCCACATTGTCGTTTTATTGTTAAACATAAAACACGAAAAACAAGGATCACAATATTTGAATGCAGAAAAACGCCCTTTGATTAATTAAAACAGATTGTGCAACCATAAACAATAAGGCCCTGAAGACAAAAACCACTATGCTCCGGGTAGAACATAGGGTTGTACAATAATCAGAAAAACAAAGTATTACTCTTCCGTTGTCACTTGAATGAATTCCTCGATAGACCAATTATTAAGGCTTTGTCCTGGAATGCATGGTCGAATCCACGAGTCCATATCACAGTCAATGTTCCCTTCTTCATCTGAAACAACGTTGATCCGCTCGAAGATAGCCCCACCTTTGGTAAACTGTACCGGCCCTTTGTAGCGTGGCGCGCTCTTTGAGGATGACGAAGAAGATGGGCGGTATCCCAGCCCGAATTTATCCTGCTTATGGGGTATATCCAGCACTTGACCCCAACCTTGCGCTGCCCCAGCCTGCACTATTGTTTGGGCCTCCTTGAAGGATGACATGGCCACTTCGGGCGCTTTGCTCACAACAGACACTTTGTCTTTAATCTGTACCGTCTCAAAAGCTTGACAAAGAGTCTCGTGGATTTCACCATCCATCTCAACATATTTGAACGAAGACAAATGACTGATTATTATGTCTTTTTCTCTGCATACAGTGACAACGCTGCCATCCACCATGTACTTGAGCTTCTGGTGCAGCATGGAAATTACAGCTCCCGCCGAGTGAATCCATGGACGGCCCAACAAACAACTATAAGCAGGCTGAATGTCCATAATATAGAATACCGCATCAAATACTTCGGGATCCACCTGAATAGGCAATGTCAGCTCTCCAAATACAGATCTTCTGGTACCGCGAAAAGTACATAATACCAAGTCGCTTGGCGTACACGTTATGCCCCGAGTATCTAGTTTCATCAGCGCCTTTTTCAGAAGCACATTCAAAGACGATCCTGTATCTACCAGCACATGAGACAGGACGACTCCACGAAATTCAATTGAGATGTGCAACGCACTATTTGGTACTCTCATACGGCACAGGACCAACTTTAGTGATAATAATGGTTGGCGGCCTCGGCGGTGCAGAAATTGTTATAGTTTTGTATAGAATCGAGATCATTGCAACCTCATTAATTTCCTCAACCATTACCTCTTCAGACTTCTTTTCAACGATCCGGTCAAATTGCAACATTCCATCATTCATCATACCCTGAATACAACTCTTCAGCTTTGCATATCCCTCGGGATGACTCAAACATTCAGCACACGATTCATTATAGCCCGGGAATATCCCTCCCTTCAATAATTTTTCCTTCACAAAGCCCAACGGTGTCTTCAAATCATTGACATCATTTATCAGATCTAAACTTTCGTCTTCAATGATTGCATTGACTCCGGCTGCCCCATGGTTAGGCCTGGGGTTTTGCACGACATTTGGAGCGTCGTGAGAAAAGTTTATTGCCTTGCTATCCACCAAATCCTGAACTTTATGTTTAAAGGCCTTGCAGTTATCAATGTTGTGCCCAGGTGCCCCAGAATGGAACTCACAACGAGCATTTGCATCATAACCAGGTGGTGGTGGTCCTATCAAAAGAGCCATAGTCCTCTTCTGGATTAACTGTAGTTGTAACAAATGCTGAAGCAGTTGGGCACGGCATCAGAGGCGCGTCAAATTGTCTATTCACCACCCGGCCTCGATCCTAAAATCTTCTATAACCCTATTGATTCTGCTGTTGTTGTTGTGGTTGTTGTTGATGTTGAGGAATGGCTGAAATAGTGATACTAGCAACTTGTTGTTGCCGTTGACGATTTTGACCTGGTCGTTGATATCTATTCCATTGGGAACTAGACACTGAATTAGTCTCGCCTTCACGCTTCTTATTACCAAACACCTTTTTACCTCCTCCTCCAGATGAGGACACTTCACCCGATTGGATCTTTCCCAGCTTT
Source organism: Lathyrus sativus (assembly GCA_963859935.3). Taxonomy (NCBI): domain Eukaryota; kingdom Viridiplantae; phylum Streptophyta; class Magnoliopsida; order Fabales; family Fabaceae; genus Lathyrus; species Lathyrus sativus. The sequence goes on from OZ012735.1 coordinate 811,808,746, forward strand.
ATACCGTTCTCTACCAGACATGCTACTGATAAGCTTCTCATAATAGACACCAGGAAAAGTAGCCACGAATATATCAATCAGTTCACGCTCCACCATCGGAGGTTGCACTCTTGCTGCTAGTTCGCGCCATCTCTGGGCATATTCCTTAAAGCATTCACCAGTATTTTGAGATAAATTCTGGAGTTGGACCATGTTAGGAGCAAGGCCGCTATTATACTGATAGTGTCTTATGAAGGCTTCAGCTAAGTCTCTCCAACTATGGATATTAACAAGCTCCAGTCCCATATACCACTCCAATGAAGGACCAAACAAGCTTTCCTGAAAGAAATGCATGAGTAGCTTTTCGTCATCCGAGTAAGCAGACATTTTGCAGTAATAAGAATGCAAATGGACCCTTGGGAAAGTAGTTCCCTTATACTTCTCAAAGTCAGGGACTTTGAACTTCAACGAAACTTTCAAATATGGGATTAGCCCTAGATTGGCCACGTCTAGCCCCATGAAATTTTGGTTCTCATAGCTCTTCATTTTATCTTCCAGCAATTTGAACCTCCTATCAGTCTCAACTGGCATCTCAGCACCAATATCCCTCACTGAAAAAGCATCCTCCTGCTGATCTTCATCCCATTGAGGAATGTTCCCATGAACAGTACAAGGAAAAGGAATAGGGATTGCAGCTTGATTTCCTCCGCCCGGAGGTACCATTATTGTGGGAATAACGTTGGCACGTGGTGTGCCAATCTCACTCCGAGGAGGGTTAGCAGCAGCACCTCCATGAAGTACACCATTATTATCAACATGAGCAATCAATGGCTGGACCAGAGTCCTCAGTTGCTCTTGGCCATTTGCCACACCCTGCATCAGCTCCATAAACTGGGTCATCCTGTCTCTCATCTCTTACATCTCAGCTTGCACTTATTCCATAACTCTGCGCTGATTCCCTCTTGTGGCGTAACGGTGAATTGTTCGGTTGCCTATCCTGAAACAAGCTACGAACCACAGGAGAATAAGGTCAATGGTTCTGATGCACTTGCTATGCAAAAATGCAGAATGATGCAAAAATGCAGACAATGCATCTACGCATTAGGGATATTCTCCCCCCGATTCTAGTTCCGAGAATAACAGCACGACAATGGGGAACCCATAGACAAGCATAAAGCCAAACTCCTCATACATAAACAAGAGCCCAAAGGCAACGTACAAGCATAACACTGAGTACGATCAGAAAGTGACCTCAGCCAACAGGTTTGGTGATGATCAAACATAAACAACAGAATACAATGAAAGCTATCAACTACGATGACGAGACTGAAAATCCTCTAGCAACTTCTTCGTCTCAGGGTGATCTGGTTGGACGAGTAACCCCTGAATGAGCGCCTCTCTGTGTCTGATGGTGGTCTGTAAACCCTCAGCATAGTCTTCCTAGGCTCCCTCACCGAAGACCTCCTCTAGCTTGCACCTCTTCGAATCAGCCCTCAGCTTGCAATCCTCCAAGGTTGCAAGAGCTTTGTTCAGTATGCAATCACTGTCACATCTGAGTGAAGCTTCCTCTGCAATCCTCTCACCCTTCTCCCTGAGCTGAGTCTTCAGTCCTCCTTGTTGTTGGAAAGAGTAGCATTCCACTGCTCATTGAACTTGGAAATCTCCAGATAAGCCATATCCAAGTCTTTCTTCTTAGAAGCGAGAAGTCACCGACAACTTTCAGATCTAAACCCAAACGTTCCCGAGCACTAGTTTGCTTGGTCAAATCTGTACCCAACCGGTTCACTAACTCAGTCTGCATCTTGAAAGAGTGCACCGCTTCAATCTTCTCACTCCGAAGCTAAATGATCTCTTTATCCAAGTCTTCATTAGCCTTCTGAAGCTCCTCTTTCTCAAACGACAACTGATTGTACTTTTGGATGTCAACAGTGGTAGGCTCCTCAATTATAAGAGGATGCAATGGCTCTATAGATGGAAAAGGCATTAGAAACTTTGCAGCTCTCTCATGGATCCAAGTTAGATAAGGGTCGTAGGCTCTACTGTTGCTCTTCCCCAAAAAAGCTTTCCCTTTCCGGCAGATATTGCTCCAAGCCTGCTCAACTCTAGCTAAGGTATCACCCTCCAACAATCCGGTGAGATACAGAGATTCCTGTATCTCTTCTTCCTTAGGAGGATCTCTCAAGGCGTACCCAAACTGCCTGACTATCAAGGATGGGTTATAATTGATGCAACCTTTCCTTCCGAACAACGGGATGTTAGGAAATCCACCGCAACTATAAATAATCTCTGTACCAAGCATATCTCTGTCAAACCAGATAATGTTCTCAGCAGACAACCCCATCAACCTCTCAGACCAATCTGAAGTACCTGCAGTAGTAATGAAAGGACCAGATTTGGGAAGATGACTAGAAAACCACCAATACAGCAAAGGAACACAACAAGATACGTTCTTTCCCCTCCGGTTCTCATTCTTGTAGTGAATAGAATGATAGACGTCACCCAGAAGCGTAGGTACCAGATTCCCTGAAGCAAATATGCAGAAAGCATCTATGTCCACAAAATCTGGCAGATTAGGAAATAACATGATACCATAAATACAAATATCTAAAATAGAATTAAACACCACCCAACAACCATCTTTGGCAAACTGTTGAGCTTTCTCAACCAGAAAAGATAAAGGGAACCCAGACATGCCACTCCTCTTGGTCATTCCCTCTTTCAGCTCAGAAACATCAAAATGCAAAGCAGCAGCGAGCTTAGCCAGATTAGGCTCAGCATCAGAGTGATAGAATGGCATCTGATCCAATATAGGTACCCTCAACAACACAGAATATTCCTCTAAGGTAGGCGCCATAACATAATCCGAAAAAGAAAAACACCTTAGTTGTGGGTCATAGAACTGTAGCAGAGCATAAAAACCATTCATCTCATATACTGAAGGTTTACAGACGGCACTCAGAAGTTTCCCATAGGATTCCTTGAAGTCTTCCATCACTTTCCTATCAGGCACAGAGGTCAAACTCAATAAAGATCCAACATCAGGAATTGGGAGCTTATATGCCACTGTCTTCTTCAAAGGCTTTATGTCAGGCAAAAAGAACGAGACCACTAGAATCGAGGAGGAAATATGCACCTGCAACATAAATACATGTTAATAAAAATGCAGATGAGAATGCAAATGCAAACAGGGGATCAAGATTGTTGTGTTGTTGATCAAGAAGAACCAGCGCTCCGCTTTGACAAGAACATAGCACTATCACTGATAGGAACCCCTTGTATCAAGAATACAGATTCATACTGCAAAGAAAACCGGATAGTCTGAAAGTCAAAGCTCCCTACATAACCCAAACCCTCTCACAGGTATGGACCTATCACTGACAAGGTTCGGTATCCTATGCGTTCATCAGCGTCACAGACTTTTGAGAAACGATAATACGTTCACCATTTCTGGTTTGGCATCATAATCTCCCGAAGTGGCCTCACTTAGCTGAATCACAAATGATCGGTCCCCAGAGTCGACAATCCTCAGATCCAAAATCCCCTTGAGCCCAAAGGGCCAGAAAAGAAGTCATCAAAGAGAATCTCGTTTGAGCGAGAATTTCATGGGAACTAGTGCATGCAAAGCATACAGGTTCACCACTACTTTCCACTTCTAATACTATGTTTTTACTCAAGCCTTGGTCCGACTTATCTCTCAATGGAACATTCCCCCCCCCCAACAGCACAACAAGACTGATATATACAATGCTGAAATTAAGTGCGGGAAAATAAAGTACAACACATATACACACCCAAAGGATAAACAACCAAGCACTAGGATTGACTCTCCTAGGGGATGGAACTGTCTCCAGCAGAGTCACCAGCTGTCGCATCGCTGCGAAGAGGGGCCGACAAGGACAAAAGAGTCCCCACCGTTTGTTATTTATCCCAAAAGAGGGAAAGGAAACGATCAGAGAAAACCTAACGAAAACGGGAAAAGACAGGTCATCGCAACCATATCTCGGGTTCGGGAGTCGGTTATGCAAGGGGAAGGTGTTAGCACCCCTCACATCCATCGTATTCGACGGGATCCACACTTTGCTGTCTTTCAAAAAGGGTGTATATTATGTTAGTTCCATGGTTCTATGATATAGAATTGTCCATGGTTCTATGATTGACTAAATTTTGGTAAAACATGATTATGCACTAATGTTAAGCAGGATGTTATAACATCTCCATCTGCTGTGGTGACAAAACTGTTGTGGAGTGTTTTAATGTGCATGTCATCTGCTGTCATGACAGAACTACTATCATGTGTTATAAATAGCAGGAGTTGTGAGCTAGCAGGAGCTGATGACAGAACTGCTGTCATGGATGCAGAAGGAGCTAGCAGGAGCTGATGACAGAACTGTTGTCATGGATGTCATGGATGCAGAAGGAGCTAGCAGGAGCTGATGACATAACTTCTATCATGGATGTCATACTGAGTGTCATGACATCAATGTCTAGCAGAAGGTGATGACATAACTGCTGTCGTGGATGTCATACTGAGTGTCATGTCATCAATGTCTAGCAGGAGGTGATAACATAACTGCTGTCATGAATGTCATATTGAGTGTCATGATATTAATGTCTAGTACAACAGTAGCTGCTATGTGTTAGCAGTAGCCACAACAGGCTGAGTTATGATGAAGTTCCTCACAGGTGGTGAGTGAGGTGTGCAGCCACAACAGGTTAAGTTATGATGAAGTTCCTCACAGGTGGTGAGTGAGGTGTGCAGCCACAATAGGTTGAGTTGTGATGAAGTCCCTCACAGGTGGTGAGTGAGGTGTGATGTCATATGTTCTTAAACAGGACATCGCTGCATGACAACAGAAGGATTTGCTAGTGCATATCTCTTGATAGAGTCGGTTTGGTTTGATGAGACTGTGTTGGATATATCTCATCAGTAAGTACAGGTAAAGGAGATTGATTAGGAACAAGTACAGAGTGTATTGATATTCATAAAAGGATCTTGGAGACCTTTTAGGAAACTTTAATATATTTGTTCCTACTGTTATTCTGCAGAAGATTGGGAGAAGCCATGACTATCATGAAGAAGATTCTACAGAAGTGTTTAGTAGGGCAAGCTGAAAAGCAAGTTTGAGTGAAGCTGAATGTCATGACCAATGTTATGACATTGATCGTATGACATCAGGCGTGCAGAGTTTGTTTTTCTGTTATGATACCTGATATATCTCAGGCTAAATTTTAGGAAACCTGTTATGGCTCCTTAGCTATCTTAGGCGAGATTCTAGTCAGGGCTGGACATAACATAAAGCTGTTATGACCTAATTTGACAGCACCTTAAATTGTGGAAATTAGTTTTACCTTGTTAAAACTAATGGTTGTTACTTTGGACCAGCCCAAGCCCAGTCTGCACAGCTATTTAAGGAGGAGAAAAAGCAGCAGAAATTAAGCACTCGCATCAAGAAAAACCAAAGTGTAAAATAAAGGTCTAGGGTTTGAGAGTCCCTTGTGTGTAAGTCACCCTTTGTATCTTTTGATACATTGTGGTAGACATATTTGTGAGTGAAGTGGTTTGCTCCTCACGTGTGTCTAGGAGTCTTAGGATTCCTTGTGTTCCAAGCAATTGTAGGTTATATAATTGCTTTGGTTATTGTGTATGAACTGTTGTGTTCATTGTGGCACTCAAAGCTTTTAAGCAAGAGTGTGTCTCACTTGATCAAAGCTGTGAAGCAAGATCATGGTGTGTGTTTAGATTGTATCTCCACAACTGTTTTGTAATTGTGTATTGATATCAATATGGTGTGATTGAGGGGGATTGAGTCGGTATACTCAGATGTAGAGTGTCTCTAGGTTGAAGTGTCATTAGGTTGAGATTAAGTGAGAAGTGCAAACTGGTTGTTTGACTTTGAATTGATTTTTTTAATAGTGAATTTCCTCCTTGGCTTGGTAGCCCTCCGATGTAGGTGTTGTTGACACTGAACTGGGTAAACAATTACTGTGTTATTTATCTTTCAGCATTTACAATTTTGCACAATTTAAATGTTTAGATAAATAGGTCTGTCAGTATGCAAATATCACAACAGACGCCATGACATTGGTCACGACATTGGTACAATTAAAAGAAATTTAAGTTGGTCATGATATGTCCTCGTCCTTGTTTCAGCAGAGATCAATGTTCTTGGGACATCTAAAATCGACATACCAGAAATTCAATTGGTATCAGAGCAGGCATCTTGTCTGTTCTGGATGAGATCTTGGGAGATACTTTCTGGTGGTTTAAACAAGGAGAAGATGTAGCTGTTTTGCTGATCTTGCTGAATGCTTGAGCTACTGCTTATGGAGCTAAGGAGAAACTGTGTATCTGCTGCTGTACTCTTTGATATAGTTGTTGCATCCTATTTAGGGCATGTTGAAGATGTTCTTTTGGTGGTTCTGCTGCATAGTTTTCTGATGAAAGAACTCTGGTAGCCCTGGGAGAAGGCTAGCCTATATACATGTTGTGGAGGTGTGTAGATGGTTGCAAGAAGGTGGTCTCTACTGCTCTGATTGGTCTGACAAAATGTGGATCCTGCTGGATGTTGTTGTGCTTGAGCTGTTGCTTATATGCTTGGGTTGTTCTGTTGTGTGGGAGGTGATTTATTTTCACCACTCATGATGTGTAAGGATTCTATCAGCAGAGGAAGTCATAGAGAGGTTGAGTCAAGGGTTGCAGCCTTGATGTTTCAGCCTTGGTATTCCTGAAGTTGTATGGATTTAAGATCAATTGCTATTTGTGGTCTACACACGTATTTAATTGATTATCCATGAAGTTCAGAGAAGGATCTATTACAAGGATTTAAGATTCGTTGCTATTTGAGATATTCTCAAATATTTAACGGATTATCTTTAGCTGATGATCATGTTGTCTCAAGCATCAAGCCCCTGATTTGTTTGATTTACTTCAAGAATCTGATGCTCAACCACATGTTGAGGCATTCCATCAGCAGAGAGGGTGCAGAATTTTGTTGATTCAAGGAGTAAATCTCTAGCTCAAATGAGATACAGCTGGATCTGTCCTTGTTCTAGTAAGTTTATTGGCAAGAAAGTAAGGCTAGAATGGAGTGATGATGGAAGTGAAGATGAAGACAATTCTCTTGGATTTGTTTATGAGTGTTGAAGTGCAGCAGGTGTGATCTTTATCTAGAAAGCTTCCTGGCAAGAAACTGGTCTAGAAAATGGTGTTGGTGATAGCACTGCTTGGGTCAGTTTATTTATGATCTAAGTGCATAGGAGCATATGACCTTGGTCATATTGGAGGTCAAGGATAAGTGGCAGTTGTCTCTGACTTTCTAAAGAATTCTCTACTTAAGGAAAACGGGAATCCTTGTGTAAAGATTTCTTTTGTGACCCTTCCTCATTAAAGAATCAAGCCTTGGTATGTTTGGTTTCTCTAAAGAGGAGTTCATGAAGCAAATGCATTTCAAGCAATGTGTTGTGGTCCAATAAAGCAAGATGGAGGTTGTCTACTCAAACTCAAGTCTATGAGCTCTTTCTGATTGAGTGATGAGGTTATTCTAAGTGGCAGAATGAAAGCCTGAACTCTCCAGCTGGATGTCTTAACCAAAGTTGTGACATCAAGCAGCAACTTTAGGGCCTCAATGGATGTTGTGGTACATAAATTGAAGATAAGTTGATTTTCTCAAGAATGAGTGGAATTGATACTATCTCATGCAGTTTGCATGAGCTGTGTGAAGAAGGAGGTGTTACAGGTCCAAGCTGCCTTGGAACATGTAGGATGTAAAGATCAAGCTTGCTTAGATTTTCTAGAGCTCTGAAAGATGCTGAGTAACCAAAACAATGACATTCGGTTATGTAAGTAGTGTGCCTTTAGAAAACTATTCTTGTGTAGAAGGGTAGTCATTTGAAGACCACAAAAGGTTCTGGGACTGTTCATGCTTGAAACTAAGTACTCTTGTGTACAAGGGTAGTGGGTTGAATACCAAAGGAGGATTTGTTTTTGTTCATATATTGGAGCTTATGGTAGAAGCCCCAAGTTGTGTATGGAAGATTACCCTCTTGTGGAGATGTTTTTGATCCAACTGGTGGAGCTGTGAAAATCATCAGTTGGATTACTAGGCAGAAGTAAGTCTAGTTGTGGGCAGATAAAGAACTAGTGGATATGGTTTCCCTAGGCAAAGGACTTGAAGATCTGGTACAGAACTTGTGATTCACATCTTGGCTAAGAAGTAATCTATCTTGTCATACGGGAGAATGATAAGATAAAAGGACTGTCTTGGAGTATGATGTGAAGGTATTGTACAAGACTAGAGTGGGTCATTGGTTGATTGCATTCTGATGTGATAAATCCCCCAGCTGAATCAAAAGTGTTCTAACTTATCATATGGGAGAATGATGAGGAAAGAATGTCTTAGATTATAGGGTGTCTATCTTGTACTCAGCCTAAGGTCAGAATACTTGTGGATAAGTGGTCTCTTCTGCTACAAGTAACTCTAGGAAGAGGTGGATCACTTTGATGCCCTCTCACTGTATGAGCATGGAATTGGTCATGAGAGATAATATGGTGATCTTGGAGCATCTTTTGTCAAAGATAGGGGGAGAGCTTTTGGTTGATGGGTGTACTATTTGCTTGTGGTTCAAGCAGTAAGTGAATGCGTTCAACATGTGTGTTGAACAGAGAATGAATTCTTGAAGACATGAAGATGCTCCTTATCTAGGATGTTTTGTTGCAAAAGTGCAGGTTTGTATCAAGATTGCTTGAGGCGTCAAGCTGTTTGTGACTGTATACCCCTAGGAGAGTGGAATGTCATACGCTCAATGTCATACCAGGTGTTATGACATTGGATTACTGTTCAAAATGAACTTAACAATGATTCTGCTCTTGATGCTGTCTTTGGGTATCAATGGATCAAATCAGGTTTTGGGCCTCTATCCAAGTGGTTTGCCTTGTATGACAGGTAAAGAAGAAGATCAAGACATCATCAGCTCTAATTGTGTGCATTTGGAAGGACATTTACCCTGACATCTTGGATAGTCATTCTGCAACTCTTCTACTATCTGTTCCAGTATGGTTTGTAGGAATGTAAAGTTGCAGTATGAAGATGTTGAAGAAAGTCTTCATATGTTTGGATTCTCTCTTTCAGGGGGAGTACTGAGTATGCATGACAGAGGGAGTTGTGTACATGGAGCTGTATGCAAAGGTGCTGATTCTCAAGCAAGCTTATGTTCTTGAACCACTAATGAAGGTGTAATGTCAGACAAGATATCTTGATATCATGCTGGCTGGTGTATTATTGTGCCTTGGCAACATGTGTATAGGTTACTGTCTTGGAGAATTTATTTTTCTCTACAGAAGATTTGTGTGTCTCAAATTGGGGATTTAAGATCAATTGTTACTTGTGGCAAGTAGTTAATTGATTACCCTTTAATTGGTGATGTCAAAAGTGTCATTCCTGAAGGTGCAGCTTCAGACAAGACAAGAACCCAAGATTCAAGACGGATTATCCATGATTGTTGGTGTAGCCTTTAGAGATCAAGAAATGGCAGACTTGGACACCATGTGCAGTATGTACACTTACTCCAATTTTTGTCAATTTTTGACTAAACCAAGGGGGATTTAAGTGCTGTTAAGGGCTAGCTGTTATCTGTTGCAACTATCAAGGGGGAGTATGATAGTGTGTGAGGCTGGAAAAACTACTGCTGCTGCCCTGATAAGTTGTTTTAGCAAAAATTTGCCAAAGGGGGAGATTGTTAGTTCCATGGTTCTATGATATAGAATTGTCCATGGTTCTATGATTGGCTAAATTTTGGTAAAACATGATTATGCACTGATGTTAAGCAGGATGTTATAACATCTCCATCTGCTGTGGTGACAGAACTACTGGGAGTGTTTTAATGTGCATGTCATCTGCTGTCATGACAGAACTACTGTCATGTGTTATAAACAATATGAGTTGTGAGCTAGCAGGAGCTGATGACAAAACTGTTGTCATGGATGCAGAAGGAGCTAACAGGAGCTGATGACAGAACTGTTGTCATGGATTTCATGGATGCAGAAGGAGCTAGCAGGAGCTGATGACATAACTGCTGTCATGGATGTCATACTGAGTGTCATGACATCAATGTCTAGCAGGAGCTGATGACATAACTGCTGTCATGGATGTCATACTGAGTGTCATAACATCAATGTCTAGTACAACAAAAGCTGTTATGTGTTAGCAGTAGCCGGAACAGGCTGAGTTGTGATGAAGTTCCTCACAGGTGGTGAGTGAGGTGTGCAGCCACAACAGGTTGAGTTATGATGAAGTTCCTCACAGGTGGTGAGTGAGGTGTGCAGCCACAATAGGTTGAGTTGTGATGAAGTCCCTCACAGGTGGTGAGTGAGGTGTTCTGTCATGTGTTTTTAAACAGGACATCGCTGCATGACAACATAAGGAGCTGCTAGTGTATATCTCTTAACAGAGTCGGTTTGGTTTGATGAGACTGTGTTGGATATATCTCATCAGTAAGTACAGGTCAAGGAGATTGATTATCAACAAGTACAGAGTGTATTGATATTCATAAAAGGATCTTGCAGACCTTTTAGGAAACTTTAATATATTTGTTCCTACTATTATTCTACAGAAGATTGGGAGACGCCATGACTGCAATGAAGAATATTCTGCAGAAGTGTTCGACAGGGCAAGCTGGAAAGCAAGTTTGAGTGAAGCTGAATGTCATGACCAATGTTATGACATTGATCGTATGACATCAGGCGTGCAAAGTTTATTTTTCTGTTATGATACCTGATATATCTCAGGCTAAATTTTAGGAAACCTGTTATGGCTCCTTAGCTATCTTAGGCGAGATTCTAGTCAGGGCTGGACATAACATAAAGTTGTTCTGACCTAATTTGACAGCACCTTAAATTGTGGAAATTATTTTTACCTTGTTAAAACTAATGGTTGTTACTTTGGACCAGCCCAAGCCCAGTCTGCACAACTATTTAAGGAGGAGCAAAAGCAGAAGAAATTAAGCACTCGCATCAAGAAAAACCAGAGTGTAAAATAAAGGTGTAGGATTTGAGACTCCCTTGTGTGTAAGTCACCCTTTGTATATTTTGATACATTGTGGTAGACATATTTGTGAGTGAAGAGGTTTGCTCTTCACGTGTGTCTAGGAGTCTTAGGATTCCTTGTGTGTTGTAGTTTATATAATTGCTTTGGTTATTGTGTATGAACTGTTGTGTTCATTGTGTCACTCAAAGCTTTTAAGCAAGAGTGTGTCTCACTTGATCAAAACTATGAAGCAAGATCATTGTGTGTGTTTGGAGTATATCTCCACAACTGTTTTGTAATTGTGTATTGATATCACTGTGGTGTGATTGAGGGGGAGTGAGTGGGTATACTCAGGTCTAGAGTATCTCTAGGTTGAAGTGTCATTGGGTAGATATTAAGTGAGAATTGCAACATGGTTGTTTGACTTTGAATAGATTATGATAATAGTGAATTTCCTCCCTGGCTTGGTAGCCCCTAGATGTAGGTGTTGTTGACACTGAACTGGGTAAACAATTACTGTGTTATTTATCTTTTAGCATTTACAATTCTGCACAATTTAAATGTTTAGATAAATAGGTCTGTCAGTATGCAGATGTCACAACAGACGCCATGACATTGGTCATGACATTGGTCATGACATTGGTACAATTTAAAGAAATTTAAATTGGTCATGATATGTCCTCGTCCTTGTTTTAGCAGAGATCATTGTTCTTGGGACATCTGAAATCGGCATACCAGAATTTCATACTATCTATGCTACAGGCCACAAGGACTCGATAGAGCAACTCCACTTTATGCCTATGTATTCCCTCGTGCAATGGGAAAGTCAGAGTCAACGTAGTTCGGAAAACTACTGGTGAAGGTGGGGAAGTTTGCTCGCCAAGATATCACCGTCTTGTACCTACGTATTCTCATATGGTATGAGATATCAGAGCAAATATAGTTCGGGCTGACAAGAACATCGGCTGGTTCAAAATGTTTTACCCGAGTAGGGTTAAAACTTAGTTTTAGCAGTTAGGTGTATGCAGCTCGACCATTGGAGACTTAGGCATTACCTGTTTGTGGTAGAACCAAGAGTTAACAAAACTCTCCTTATGAAAAAAGTTTCCAAATTAAGATCCCGAAGGATAAAAAGTTTGAAGTTTGTTTTTTGTGTTTTTTAGAGAAGAAGTGCCTTGATTATTGTTTGTAATTCATGTTGCACTAAAGACTATGACCTAGGAGCGAATGCGTCGCATATCGTCCAAAGGACATACGCTAAACACTCTAGATAATTGAGAGGAAGCCCCCCAATCACCATTTCCCAAGTACTTAAGGCTCGTAGCGTACAACAATCCTTAACCTTTATTAGATGTTTTGAGAAAGTTTGAAGATGAGAATAGAGACGCGCAGAAGGTCTAAGGGAAACTCGGCCCTAACATTGTTATGCAAAATGGTCCTAAAGTTGGGATGAAGATTGAAAGCTACCCCTAATGTTATCATGCATGGTTTCAATCCTAATGTCTATCATAATCCATATTGAACAAGAAGGATTAGAGGTCCTAAGGGAACATGGCCAAGGAAGACAAAAGAAGAAGAAGAAAGCATAAGAAAAATGCAATATGCAAACATGTAATGAACGATTAGAATGAAAGTGAGGGAGGAAAAAAAGTGTGGGGTAAACACCACCACAAGCACATCTCAACCTCAAGCATACAAATGAGAGATGCAAGAACCAAGGAAAAATGCACACAAAAGCATACAAATGAGCTTAAACAAGTTCAAGCCAAAAAGTGAGATGCAATGGGAGAAGTCATGACCCCTACAACCATTCAAACATCAATCACCGAAGAAAAGTGGGAGGAAAAAGTGTGGAACAACATCCACCACAAGCACATCTCAACCGAATCATTCTTCAAACTCATGCAAAGACCAATGATAAACATCACTTTGAACAACATATACGAGAGTATGCATTCAAGTGGAAAATGAACATGTGCGTGTCAGCGAAAACATGATTAAACAATCCAGAACAGCGACATATATCCAAAACATCTCACTCCTAATGCATCATACTAATCCATGAAGATTCGAAGTGAGTGAGCACCAAAACAAGCATGAAAAACAGCAAAACAGGCATGCTGGCACATTGTTAATCGATTAAAACCAGGGGTTAATCGGTTAACCACTTAAAAATGCATGAAAATTTGAAAATTCGTATTGGTTAATCGGTTAACACTGTGCCAGAAGAAGAAAAACAACAAGATAACATCATTTTCAGCACCTAAGCACTTATCCAATAATCTGGATGATCACATAATCAATTATGCACGACCTTAAACCAGAAAACAGTGATCCAATCAACATGTAAACACATTAAACCAGCAAGATCACCGATCACATGAATCAAATTAGCAAAATCGAAAATGAAGATCCACATGATAACTATGCAAATAAGCTCAAAAACAAAATCGGATCAAGAATTCCAACCTACGAAGCGGAGAATTGCTTCGGTAATTGTTGATTTACTCCAATTAAGCAGATCCAAGCAAGAAATCCGGAATTCCTTCAAGATCCAAGTGATTGCTTGTAGTAGAAATGAAGATCCACAAAAATTAAGCAAGAATTATCAAAATAAGCTCCTCTAGATCAACTTCAAAATTCAGATTCAAACTTGCACGAAAATTGAATGGAGAATTGGAGATGATAAGGATGAAGGATGAAGGCTTAGCTCTTAGAAATCAATGATTCCAATGGAGAATCAATGAATTCAATGTGAGAAGAGCTTTGGTGAAGGTTTGGGAATGGAGAAGTTGAGAGCAAATTGAGAGAATGAGAGTGAATTCTGAAATGGGAATGAAATTATGAGGATTAGATTGTGTGAGGTTTGAAGCAAATCAATTAAATACCCCTTAGGCTTGGATCCAAATATGGCTTGAAGTGTGGTTTGTGAGAACATGGAATGGGATTAGGAATGGGAATTTGGAGGGAAAATGAAATTAACCAAAATTCAAAGTGGTTCTAGATCCTTCCTAAGTGTAAAATCCACTTTTCATGTTATCAAAATTGGACCCCAAAGTGACTTCACTTGAAAAATCACGTGCAGAGCTAAAATTTGCACTGGTTAATCGGTTAACCAATTGGTTAATCTATTAACACCCTTAAAACTTCAAATTTGACCTGATTTTGACTTGGTTAATCGGTTAACCAGTTGGTTAATCGATTAACACCTTCAAATTTTGAATTTTGGCGCCTTTTGGAGGGAAATCTGCACATTCGCCCGTTTTCAACCGTTTTGAGCCTGCTCCGCCTCTGAAACTTGCTCTTGAATACTGTAACTGTGAGAATGATTGAGATAGCCTGAGTGATGCCTCCTGATATAAAAATGTCCTACAAAATAAAATACAATCGACCGCTCGATCACTGGGCAAAATAAATGTCGGAGCCTCCGATGCTCGCTGTTCAGTATTTTGCGCTAAAAATAAGCCCTGAGCCACAAGAAAACCTTGATCCCCTGCCTCAAGAACAAATGCTATGATATGCAGAAATGCGAAAATGCAGAGAAACAAAAGCTAGTCCAGGAAAAGGTTAGTCAAATTTTGGGGTACAACAGGTCGCTAACATTGTCCTTGTGCCTAAAAAGGATGGAAAGGTCAGGATGTGCGTCGACTATCGAGATATGAACAGAGCGAGGCCGAAAGATGATTTCCCGCTCCCCCATATTGATGTGTTAGTTGATAATACTGCTCAACATTCTATGTTTTCCTTCATGGATGGCTTCTCTGGGTACAACCAAATCAAAATGGCCCCAGAAGACATGGAGAAAACTACCTTTATCACGTCGTGGGGGACTTTTTGCTATAAAGTTATGCCTTTTGGATTGAAAAATGCAGAGGCAACTTATCAGCGGGCGATGGTGACTCTCTTTCATGATATGATTCATCATGAGATCGAGGTACATGTTGATGACATGATTGCAAAGTCACAGACAGAGGAAGAACATCTGGTTAATCTTTTGATGTTGTTTGAAAGGTTGAGGAAATTCAGATTGAGGTTGAATCCAAATAAGTGCACTTTTGGAGTGAGGTCAAGGAAGCTATTGGGGTTCATTGTTAGTGAAAGAGGAATTGAGATAGATCCTGCGAAAATAAAAGCAATACAAGAAATGTCTAAGCCAAAAACAGAAAAAGAGGTTCGTGGTTTTCTGGGGAGATTGAATTACACTGTAAGGTTCATATCTCACCTTACAGCCACCTGTGAACCAATATTCAAAATTTTAAAGAAAGATCAAGCGGTCGTTTGGAACGAAAATTGTCAAAGGGCATTTGAAAAGATAAAAGAATACATGCAGGAGCCTCCGATACTGATGCCTCTAGTGGCAGGGAGACCTTTGATCATGTACTTGAAGGTTCTTGAGAACTCAATGGATTGTGTACTCGGTCAACACGACGAGACGGGCAGAAAAAAGCATGCTATCTACTATTTGAGTAAGAAGTTCACAGAATATGAGTCCAGATACTCAATGCTAGAAAAGACATGTTGTGCACTTGCATGGGAAACCAAGCGCCTAACGCAATACATGTTAACTCACACAACCATGTTGATTTCGAAGATGGATCCAATCAGGTACGTGTTTGAAAAGTAGGCACTTTCTGGAAGAATTGCTAGATGGCAGATGGTTCTGACAAAATATGATATTCAACATGTTTCCCAAAAAGCCATTAAGGGAAGTGTTTTGTCAGAATATCTCGCAAAGCAGCCAATTGAAGATTATCCACCAATGAAATTTGAGTTTCCTGATGAGGACGTAATGTTTTTGAAGATGAAGGATTGTGATGAGCCTCTACCAGACGAAGGCCCCGAAATAGGCTCCCAGTGGAAGATGGTTTTCGACGGTGCTTTAACTCATATGGTAACGGGATTGGGGCAATCATTACAACTCCCCACGGTTCCCACATATTGTTTACCGCCCGGCTAACGTTTTCCTGCACCAATAATGAAGCTGAATATGAAGCGTGCATCATGGGTATAGAAGAAGCGATTGATTTGAGAATCAAGAACATTGATGTATATGGTGATTTAGCTTTAGTCGTCAACCAAATTAAAGGAGAGTGGGAGACTCATCAACCCAATCTGGTACCTTACATGAATTATGCCAGAAGATTGCTGCCTTTCTTTGACAGAGTAGAGTTTCATCATGTGCCGAGGGCCGAGAATCAGATGGCAGACGCCTTGGCAACCGTATCTTCGATGTATAAAGTGAATTATTGGAATGAAGCTCCAATGATCACTATCATGCGCCTCGACATGCCGGCCTTCATATTTGTAGTAGAGGAAGCATCAGATGGGAAGCCTTGGTATTTTTATATCAGAAATTTTCTCAAAAATCAAGAGTATCCCCCTGGGGCATCGAGCCGGGATAAGAAGACTTTGAGAAGGTTAGCGGGAAACTTCTACCAGAACAAGGACGATGTGTTATACAAAAGAAACTTCGACTTGGTATTCTTGCGGTGTGTGGACGAAAATGAAGCAAGTCTGCTAATGGAAGAAGTCCATGAAGGTTCCTTCAGAACACATGCTGGTGGACATGCAATGTCCAAGAAATTGTTGAGAGCAGGTTACTACTGGATGACTATGGAATCTGATCGTTTCAAGTATGCCAGGAAGTGTCATAAATTCCAGATTTATGCTGATAAAGTGTATGTGCCGCCAAGTCCTCTGAATGTCTTGGCATCTCCTTGGCTCTTTGCTATGTGGGGTATTGATATGATTGGTAAGATTGAACCGACCACTTCAAATGGGCATCGCTTTATCTTGGTGGCAATCGATTATTTCACCAAGTGGGTAGAAGCAGCTTCTTTTGCCAATGTAACCAGACAGGTAGTGACTCGCCTTATCAAGAAGGGCATCATCTGCCGGTATGGAGTGCCGGAATGAATCATTACTGATTGGTTCGAATTTGAATAATAAGATGATGAAGGAACTGTGCCAGAGTTTTAGGATTGAACACTACAACTCTTCTCCGTACCTCCCAAAGATGAACGATGTTGTCGAGGCAGCCAATAAGAATATTAAGAAGATTGTACAAAAGATGGTGGTAACTTACAAGGATTGGCATGAGATGTTGCCCTGTGCTTTACACGGTTATCGTACCTCGGTGCGTACATCGACTGGGGCAACTCTTTTCTCGTTGGTATATGGTATGGAAGTGGTCCTACCATTAGAAGTCGAGATTCCTTCCATAAGGGTGTTGGTTGATGTAAAGCTTGATTAGGCAGAATAGGTAAAGGCTAGGTTGAATCAACTTAGTCTGATTGACGAAAAGAGATTGGAAGCAACTTCCCACGATCGGCTATATTAGAGTAAAATGAAGAAGGCATTTGATCAGAAGGTGCGCCCTCGACATTTTCAGGCAGGTGATTTAGTGCTGAAGAGGATCCTCCCTCCGCAAATAGATCACAGGGGCAAATGGACTCCCAACTATGAAGGTCCATATGTGGTAAGGAAAGTTTTCTCTAGAGGCGCCTTACTACTATCAACTATGGACGGCGAAGATTTTACGTCCCTTGTGAATGCAGACGTAGTAAAAAAATAATTTGCTTATAATAGACCTGCTGGACAGAAAAAGAAAATCCAGGCAAAAATGGGGCATCCCGAGGAACCATAAAAAGATTAGGGATAAAAAGAAAAAAGAGTAAACCCGCAAAGTTAAAAACCTGAAAAGGCGACTTTGGCAAAAATGGGTATCCCGGTGAATTGAAAACCTGCAAGGGCAATTCAGGCAAAAGTTAAGGATTTTAAAAGCAAACGATTACGGTCTGCGTTCGAACTGTGAGCACAGTTGGATTCTTGGAAGACCCGAGGGTTAACAAGTCAGTCTCTTCAGAAGACGAAGCATTAATGAAGCATCAAGGTTATGCGAGTCATAGTCGAATCGACACATGGTGGTTGTCTGTTTCCACATTGCTGACATTTGTATATCTTTTTCATCTGTACTTTTTGCGCAAATTTCGCTTTTCAGGAGTTGCATCCGATGTAATTTTCCTATTTACAGGACATTTTCAATCAATGAAGTATTTTCTCCAAAAAGCTTTCTATTCTTGTCTTTACTTTTTACCGTTTTGTTTGCAAAAGACGCCTGAGTGTTTTTTATAAAACTTTGCATACATAAAATTGTGGGGCTTTGCTAATCATAATTGAAACAATGATTTATTTGGATGATGTCATGGACGATGACCGAAATAGCCTTTGCTACATACAGGACACGTTATTTGTTTGTCATTTGTAGGGCTCACTCCACTAAGATTTATTTCAAAATCGTCTCACCGACAACGACATGTCTCTATCCCCACAGGGTGATGATATCAGATCAAAAGTATCTCCCCAGCAGGTTGAGATTGTGGTGTGCGCTTATCCCCAACAGGTAGATTTTGGGATTATTCCCCAGCAGCAGAGCAAGTTCAGTGTTGTTCCCCCACAGAGTCTATGTCATTGACTCTATTCCCCAAACTGAGGTGTTGCACCCCAAAATTTGCCCAGCATTTCTTTACCTAGCTTATGTTTCATTTCATTCACATTACCATTATCATTTGCATTTCATTGACATGTGTGCAGGAGATCAAGAGGTATGATTACCAATTAAGAGCTATGCAAGATTTTGAAGCTAGCTAGAGGAAGTTATTCAAGTGTTCAAGGGTTGATATCCTTGTCAGAGAAGTTAAAAGATCCTCAGAGAGAGTGGTTGAAGCCAAGTGTGTAGGTCTCCTAACTTGAGAGTTGTGGAAAGCCATCAGATGATTCTGAGGCCATGAAGTTGGACTGGAGTTCTTGAAAGAGCTCATTAGAAGTGTTGAAGATCACTTTGAGGCCTAGACAGGTCATTGTGCAAGATTAAGAAGGCTCAGCCATGAGTGGTGCAACTAGGGTTTGACTGGGTCAACCCTAAGTCAACTGATGATTTGAAGAAGGTTGAGACCTAATCCAAGAGCCATGTGATCATGGATTGATACATTGGTATGTTCTAAGGATTATTCCAAGGTTAATTCGTCATGATTGAAGAGTTTGAGAAGTTTCAAGCTAGGGTTTCTAAGGCTTAACAGTGTAAAATCCCCTAGTTTGACCCCTATCTTCAAGGCAATTTAACTCAAGATATGATTGTCATCTCATCTTGACCCCAACATGATTGTTATAGAGCATGATCTTAGCTTTAATTTGAGTACTAGAAGTCCTTGATAGGATTTGTAGAACTTAAGTTATGGCTTTGACAAGTTACAAGTCATCTGAGGTATGTGGATTTGGAGCTTGAAAGTTACCCAACTTGCATGAAACTTTTGCCCTAGAAGGATAATTTCTATGAACTTGGTCAACATGAATGTTGCTCTTTATTCTCTTAGCTTTCTAGAGAGTACTAGAAGTCCTTGATAGGATTTGTAGAACTCAAGTTATGGCTTGGACAAGTCAAGGGTATTTTGGGAAGTTATGATTATAGGTCCTTTTTGGTTATAGGCCATTTTCACCAACCTATACACCTCAAATGAAGTTTTGTTCAACTTGAAAGTTGCTCAAAATAGGGTTTTAACCTTGACCATATATAAAGGAGACATTGAAATGGCTCAAGGAAGGATGTGGTTTGAGAAAGTTGTGAAAAAGGAAGAATTAAAGGCATTAAATGACCAAAAATTGAAATAAATCATTTTATGTCCAAACAAGGCAAAATTATAGGTCATTTTGAATGGAAAAATCATTTTAGAAACAATGGCAATATTAAATTTTTGGTTTGAGTCCATTTTCATGCCATTTCATTTCATTTCTTCATGATGAAGCAACATAATCAACACACACCATTGGATTGCAAACAAGGAAAAGATCATAGCAAATCAGTTCAATACCTCATGAGATGAAGGTTCCAAGTATTTTCATGCCCAAACAGAGTGCAAATCGTGATTGTGCATATGAGAGTTTGAAAGAGAAATTGAAATTGCAAAATCTCATTTGGAAGGTTACAGAAGTTTCTAGACATTTCCATTGAGTTCTATATAAGATTTGGAGTGTATTCAGCCAGTTTTTTGGAAGCATTTGAAGCTGGTAGCAGAGAGAGCATTGGATTTTGCAGAGCTGCAACTCAAGATCGGGTTCTGAGATTGAATAGAAATCAAGCCAAATTAAGGTGTGCATTAGATTCAGAGGAAGATTTGGAGTGAATCTGGATCATATTAGAGGAAGAATCGAGCAAGGATTGCACCTGTTCTTCATCTGAAATCAGGTTTGTACAAATCAAAATTCTAATTAATTTATGGAGAAATAGCTAGAAATCTTTAGGTGGTTAGGTTCATATCATGACATAGATGGATTTTGGTACAAGAATTTGATGGATAGAGACACTTTTGGTCATGGATCATTTTCTGTTGAGGTTGATATGTCAAGATTCTTGAAGGAACAATCACGTTTGGATAGTAGAAATTGATCAGTGAGAAGTGTAGATTGCATTAGGATCATTATTTTTGAGAATTGTGATGATCAAGATTTGGTGTATTTCTGAAAATGTGATCGTGTTTTGAGTTAGAGCAAGAATTGGAGAATTTGGAGATTGGATTCGTGTTCAGGAGGAAAAATTGAGTGAGATGATGATTTGTCTTGTTGTTTTTGATGACCTGTGGACATCACTTTGCTGCAACTCAGGCCACCGTCTGAAGAATTCCCTCCATCTGATTTGAATTGGGGACGATGAGCCATGGCCGTTGGATGAGTGTTGGACCTTTGACTCAGGCAAGCGATGGATGGCCATGATTTGATTACAAACTCTGAAGAGAGACATTGAATGAAACACACTGTTTCATTAATTGGAATGGTTTGGGCTTAGTAGTCTGATTGATATCCACACCCCCCAACTGGCCCAGTCTGGAAAACAAACTGATGTTATTTGCTATTTGCCACGCGTGTTTTATTATTTTCTTGTATTTTCTTTTATTTTGCACATTTCATATAGTTTAGAAAATAATTCATAATAAATAGAAAAATAACTCAATTTGATCCAGTTTTTTTCTCCTGACTCATGAATGAGTCTATAATTTTAGGAAATTGAAAGATTAGGAATTCATACATTTTTTATTTTAATTGCATTTTTTGTATTTTAATTGATATTAATTCCATTATGGTTGATACCTTGTCTTGTAAATTTTTGTGTGATCATTTGATGATGATTGTTGAGCTGATTTTTTGTGTGTAGCTAGTTTAGACATGTATTCTCCTCTAGTAATTTTCTCACATTTTTGTGAAGAAGTTTAGGACTGGCTTTTTTATTGAACTTTAGGTGCTCTAGTTTTAGGGTTTAACCTTAGTACCCCATAAGTTTAGAATTTAATTCTAGGACTTATTGGATGATTTGATCTCTGGAATTAACATGATAGAGTCATGATTGACTTAGGTTCCCATAGTTATTTTTGTAGGATTTTACAATTGGTTTTAGTATTTTAGTTAGAATTAACTTTAGTACTAGGTTTTAGGTGATCCTAACTTGCTAACTCAACTAGAATGACTTCTTTAGTTCCCTTAGATTATGGTTTTTCTTCTCTTGCTCTTGGATGATGATGAAGACATGTGTGGGCTGCTGTGGAATGCATGATGGAGCTTGGACTTGAAGTTTTCTCTTCCTTTGGTGTAGTTTGTTTAGGGTTAAGGATTAGGGTTTTTAGGGAGATCTCTTAGAATAGATTTTCTTCCTTCATGAAACATGGAAGGTGTTGATCACTTCCATTCCTCCCTATGATATAAGGTCCCATTGTGAAGGCCTCATCCCTCCTTTGGTAGGATGATTGGCTCCTTACAAAGTGGTAGAACCTTTGAGGGTTCCTTTCCCTGATGGTGGAGTGCTTAGAGGTGACCTTTGGTCTTCACTTTGCTCACCACTATCCACACCTTGCTCTTGTTAGTTGAATCTTTCTCCCTTACTAGAGGATGGAGTTCCTTGTTAGAAGACTGAAGATGCTAGAGGTTGCCACTTCCATGAGTGTGAAGACTGCCATTGGAGCTGAAGCTTGAAGATCAAGAAGAACAAGTTGATACTTGTGTGAAGAAAATCAAATGGAGATTGAAGAAAGAGCTGAAGCTTGAAGTTGGAGAGCCAGCTGATACTTGTGTTTGATACATTGAAAGCTTGAAGAAGCAAGTTGATACTTGCTATTGAAGATGAGAGTCTTGAAGAACAGTTACAGACTGAGGACTGAACTGCTGTCAGAAGATTGCTTTGGAAGCTGTTGATCTGCTTTCTTGTCTGTTTGCTTTCTGTGCAACTGTATTGATGTGACTTGTGTGATTTGCTTGATGCATTAGAACAAGTTCATGTTTAGACTGATTTAATCTAGGAGCATGATTGCACTAGAGGTTGAGTTGCTCCCTCTGCTTGTATTTTTACTGTATGGCTTTGCTTGCGGGTATTCGGTAGAGCTCTACCGAATACCCGCAAGCAAAGCCATACAATAAAAATACAAGCAGATGGAGCAACTCAACCTCTAGTGCAATCATGCTCCTAGCTTACAGTCAGTCTAATCATGGACTTATTCGAATGCATTAAGCAAGTCAAACAAGGCACATCAGCACAGAAAAGAAAACAGACAAGAAACCAGATCAACCCCTCTCTTCCAATTCCAAGCTTCAGCTCTCCTGACAGCAATCCAGTCTTCAGACTTCAACCACCCTTCAAGGCTACCATCTTCTATGACAAGCATCAACTTTCTTCCCCAAGGTTTCAACCCATCAAATATAAGTATCAACTGGTTCTCTCCTCTCTAAGCCTCAACTTTACAGTCAATTTCACCCTCAGGCTTCACTCCTAAATGCAAGTATCAAATGGATTCCTTCAGGCTCTCAAAGCATCAGTGCCAATATCAACTCATCTTTTATTCATCAAGCCTCAGCTCTATACTTAATCTCAATTGAATCCTCTTCATAAGTATCAACTTAGTCTTCAAGCTTCAGCTCTCTTTGCTTCATCAGTATCAACTGGGTCTTCTTCCTCTACAGGCTTCAGCTTCTCAGAGTAATCTTCAATCACATGGAAGTGTCAACTTCATCCTTCAATTCTTTAAGCCTTAGCTCTTCACTCAGTCTCCCTTGAATCTTCAAGTATCAACTTGGTCTTCAAGCTCTTCAAGCTTCAGCTGCAATGGCAATGCTCAAGGAATCATCCCCTTCCACACTCTTCAATGAAGTCCTCATCTTCAAACTCAAGTTCAACATGTTTCAAGATACTCAAACCAGAAGACAATTGATTTAACAGGATGAGGGGAAATGATAAACAGCTTATTGACAACCAAAGGAAGCCTGTAAGGGTTCATCATTATGAGAGACTGGTTCCCTCAAAGTTCTACTTCCCAGATAAAGCCACTCATCCCTCCAAAGGAGGGATGTGAATATCAGAGAAGGAATTTTAGTCATTGGGAGGAATGGAAGCACAAGATGCTTTCCATATTTGTGAAAGAAATCATTCTAACTCTAAGGCTCTCCCTATGTCTCCTACCTCCTAAATCTTCATCAGACACCTTCAGGCACAAGCAACTCCCAAGCTCCAAGAAACTTCAAGCAACTTCAAGCATCCTCACCTTGTCTTCAACTTGTCTTCAATCTCAACCAAAGGAAAACAAAGCACAAACCCTAATCTAAGGGACCTAAAGAAGTTAAACTAGTTGAATTAGTAAGTTAGGATCACCTAAAACCTAGTACTAAAGTTAGTCCTAACTAAAATACTAAAACCAATTGTAAAATCCTACAAAAATGACTATGGGAACCTAGGTCAATCATGACTCTACCACATTAATTTCAGAGATCAAACCATCAAATTAGACCTAGAAATAAATTCTATACCATAAGGTACTAAACATAAACCCTAAAAGGAAGCACCTAAATATCAATCTAGAAAGCACACCTATTTTTATCACAAAAATGTGAGAAAAATTCTATGGGAGAATACATGTCTAACCTAATCACACACAAAAACTTAGGATCAAAATCATCACCATATGATCACACAAAATTCCACAAAATTATGTATCAAAATAACCATTTTAATATCAATTAAAATATAAAATTCCCATAAAATCAGAAAATGCATGAAATGAAAATATTTTTCTCTAAAATATACTAGACTCAATCACGAGTAAAATGCAAAAAGAATGGGATTAATTTTCAATTTTATATGATTTTTTCAAGAACCATGAATAAAATGAGAAAATAAAAGAAAATCTAACAAAATAATCACACGCGCGGTGCAAATAGAAACTAAAATCAGTTCAAACTATGGATTGGGCTCGCTGGGGGGTGTGGATAGTGGTTATTTCATTAAGCCCAGAACACTACTTAAATGCTACGCCGCGTTTCATTTCTTCAGATCCTTCACAAATTAGAATTAAAACATGGTCGTTGGATGACTCCTCTAGTCAAAGTCCTCACCACATCCAATGGTGCTAACATCATCTTCTTCGTTTGAACCAAAAATGGAGGGAGAACGCCATTGAAATAGATCTCAAACATCACCCTTCTCCTCACTCGGGCTCCCTCAAATCTCCATCAAAATCCATGATCTAAAGCCCTAACTCACTCTAAATCTCTCCCTGAGTCTAACCCTAGCCTCAAAATTCATTGAATCACCCTCTAACCTAAAACACGATCAAAATTATGCTCAGACCTCAATTGTCACCATTCTTCAAATTGTTTGGTCTAAAATGTTCACCGTGTTACACTGATCAATTCTTGCTATAATACTCATATTATCTCTCAATATCCAGCATGTTCTTGATCCAAACAGAAATTGTGTCACCTCATTGATCATCATGAAATCTTCTCTAAGTCTCCAGAAACGATCTCCTAACCACATACTATCAATCTAACCTAACAAATTGACCTAATTCTTCTTAAATTAAGGTGAGGGATGAAAGTTACCAACCTGTGAATTCTTGAGTAACAGATGCACCAAATCTTCACTTCAAGCTCTCAAACCTTCCAAAATCATTCAGTGTATCAAGTTCTTGCTTCTGTATGCAAGAGAATTGATGGAAAACGCCTGGAACTCCAAATTCGATGATGACTTGCAGGTGCTGAAAATAAATTGCAAGAACACGACCCTTCAAGGCTTTGGCTATGGAATTGATCTGGAATCATTCAGTATCCTCCATAGAAGTTGTTGAAATCAACAGAAAGGAAGAAGATGGTGTGGAATGCAGAATTCGATTTCAATTTGCAATGAACAAAGTGAAGTTGCAAACTCTCTTCTCTCAATCAATTCTCACCAACCTTTCACTCAAACCCCTTCTAATCAATATATAGATGATGTTGGACCTCTCTAGAATCTTCTGGATTCATCCAAGGAGATGTTGAGTTTCTCATGTCATCCAAAATCTCATCTCATGCCATACTCACCCCAATTCTGTTTCCCTTGTTGCAGCAGCTTGTTATGATCCCAAAATCTCCTTAAGTGAGATATTAGAGGTGTTACAAGGCCTTGAAAGCTTGTGTATTGATCCCTCATGTGTTTTGCAAATGTTACTTAATATGCAAGCAACTACTTTTCAAAGCAAGTCCATAAATTGGACCTCAAATCAAAATTGTGGCTAAACCAATGTTCTTAAAATGTTTTTTAGAGTCAAAATGATATATTACATGCCATGGTTGGATGTGTAGGTTGAAAATATCAATTTCCAACTTTGATTCATTTAACTTATACCCTTATTTTAGGTCATTTTTGCAACTTTGAGCTACAAGCATTTACATCATATCATGACCTCCTTAATAGCCTTAAAACAACATTTTGAACAAGTTTTATGTTGAACATTTTTCCATTTGAAGCTTGGAAATAGGAGTTAGGGCCTTATACTTGAAATGACCTGTAATCTCCAAATGACCAAAAGGCCCTTGACTTGTCAAAGCCATAACTTGATCTCTACAAATCCTATCAAGGACTTCTAGTACTCTCTAGAACGCTAAGAGGATAAGGAACAACATTCATGTTGACAAAAAGCTCATAGGAATCATCCTTCTTGGGCAAAAGTTTGATGCAAGTTGGGTAACTTTCAAGCCCCCAGATTCACATACCTCAGATGACCTGTAACTTGTCAAAGTCATAACTTGAGTTCTACAAATCCTATCAAGGACTTCTAGTACTCCAATTAAAGCTAAGACCATGCTCTGCAACATTCATGTTGGGGGAAAGATGAGATGACAATCACATATTGAGCTGAACTGCCTTGAAGATAGGGGTCAAACTAGGGGATTTTACACTGTCAAGCCTTAGAAACCCTAGCTTGAAACTTCTCAAACTCTTCAATCATGATGAGTTGACCTTGGAATCATCCTCATAGCATCTCAATGCATCAATCCATGATCACATGGCTCTTGGATTAGGTCTCAACCCTCTCCAAATCATCAGTTGACCTAGGGTTGACCCAGTCAAACCCTAATTGCACCAATCATGGCTGAGTCTTCTTAATCTTACACAATGACCTGTCTAGGCTTCATGATGGCTTTCAAGACATCTCATAAGCTTTATCAAGGCTTCAAGTCCATCCTCATGGCTTCAGAATCATTTGGTGTCTTCCCACAACTCTCAAGTTAGGAGGCCTACACACTTCGCTTCAACCACTCTCTCTGAGGATCTTTTAACTTCTCTGACAAGGATATCAACCCTTGAACACTTGAATAACCTTCTTAGCTAGCTTCAAACTCTTGTATAGCCCTTGATTGGTACTCATACCTCTTGATCTCCTGCATACATGTCAATGAAATGCAAATGATAATGCTAATGTGAATGAAATGAAACATAAGCTAGGTAAAGAAATGTTGGTCAAATTTTGGGGTGCAACAGCTGCCCCTATTCAAACGGCTTGAACCTGACTGGGTGAGAAGCGAACGACTCTCAACCAATCAAGGTGTAAGATGGTTGAATACCGACAAACCCGGAAATTTGCCAACTGCACAAGTACACGATACTCTGATGGGAACAAATCTTCGAAAACTGATATATTAGCTGCACGACAACTAGCTGGAGAATTGGTCACACGATAACCGGTGATACATGGTCGATCATGCCGTCAGGCATCAAGATTCCTCGGGGCTCATCAGGTCAACAGTCAAGTTAATCATGCCGTCGGGCATTCAAAGAAATCTTTGGGCATCAGCCGGACTTCATCAGTAAGTCGGGAATAGAGTTCTCGGTCAATCATGAACCGATCGGGGATATCCAAATTTCTGCCATCAGGAACTCCGCATCAGCTGATAGAACTGCTTCGTTAATACGGTTGGACTTCAATCATCAAGTCTTTAAGGGAAGTTTCAACTTCGCTGTTCAGAAACTTGCTGGGGATGACACATCTTCGCTGGGGATTCTGGAGAACTGTCAAGTAACTCTGCTTCGGGGTCCAGAAATCATTCTGGATGAATCAACTCTGCTGAGGACTTCAAGAATCATCTTGGACAAATAAATCCATCGGGAACTTCAAGAATCATCTTGAACCAATAACTCTGCTGGAGATTTCAGGAATCATCCTGAGCAAACACTCTGCTGGGGACTCTAAGCATCAACTTGAGCAACCAACTCTGGCGACTTCACTGGGGATTTTAAGAATCATCTTAAGCCATCAACTTCGCTGGAGAATTCAAGAATCATCTTGGGCAAACGACTTTACTAGGGAATTCAAGAATCATCTTGAGCAAGCGACTCTGCGGAGGAACACCTGCAAAACAAGAACGGTAACGACCTAGCTCATGTTTCATATGCATATGCTTTGACAATGGCACAATGCTCCACACGGTGGAAATGCTATGCATTATTAGGTAAGTGCTATGCAATCATGCAAAATGCTACGATCCCATCAGCAAAATAAATGCTGAAGGGAGAACCACAGAGAAAAGGTCACGCCGATCTCAATCGGACTCCGCACGGGGAAGAAAACTTCAGTTGACTGTCGCAGGGGAATGAAGCTCTACGAGAACCTGGACCTGCTGAGGAAAGCGATGTTAATCGCGGAAATAGACTGTGCGGCCTTCGCGACTACTTCCCTGGAGATAACGACTCCGGCGGGGAAATACAGCGTCAGCTATTCAACATTCTACTAGGGAAAACCAATCATGGCCCGAACTGCTCCCAAGGATTCGGCTCTCTCGGGGATCTGCAAATTCGGCTGGGGAAGAAGAAATCATCCTACTTCCTAGGGAGAGTACGACTCTGTGGGGAATTTCAATTCTGCTGAAGACTTCAGTCTGAACTATCAATTGCTGCACACTTCAGTGTATGACTCAGCTAGGGAGATGACATTCCTTCAGGATGTATCTGATTGGGGAGAGAATCTCCTCTGCTTGGGGAGACATATCAATGCTTATGATCTCACGTTCAGACTCTACGGGGAGAGGCTGCTGAACTTCGCTGGAGAAGAAGGAATCATCCTGCTTGGGGGCGCACGGCGTACTACCTGGAATATGCTACACCTGCAACAACACAAACAAACAGGCAAGATACCC
Organism: Lathyrus sativus; assembly: GCA_963859935.3. Lineage (NCBI taxonomy): Eukaryota > Viridiplantae > Streptophyta > Magnoliopsida > Fabales > Fabaceae > Lathyrus > Lathyrus sativus. The sequence continues at coordinate 811,837,227 of OZ012735.1, forward strand.
TTCTCAAAGGGACCTATCAAGGTTATTATCTCGTGACAATGTTCGGGTAATTCATTGTTTCAACAATCAGTGGCCTAGGCCAGTAAGTTTATGTATGCGTATTTTATCAAAAACATTGGCGTTCCTTTTCGCAAACAAAACAGATAAATGCTAAACAGACAAACAGAATTGCTGAATAGTATACATTTTATTGATAACAAACCCCTGAATGGGTAAAAATGTTTTACAACAGAGACAAGCTCCTGGAATGAGGAAGCTGCGCAAAAAAGTAAAAACATAAATATACATCAGTATATACAAATGTCGGCAACGAGGCGTAGACGAACACCATGAGTTGATCCCTCTATGACCCACTCGACTTCGATACTTCTCTGAGGCTTCAGCTTCAGAAGAGATTGATTCAGATAAACGGCCCTCGGGTCTTCCAAACCACTAAACAAATACAGTCCACACGCGGAACGCAGTCATTTGCTTTTTCAAATCCCTAACTTTTGCCTGAATCGCCCTTCCGGGTTTTCGACTCACCGAGATACCCTTTTTTGCCAAAGTCGCCCATCCGGGTTTTTGACTTTGCGGGTATACATTTTTTCAATTTATATCCCTAATTTTAGCCCGAACCTTTTTCCTTTTTTATGGTTCGCCGGGATGCCCCATTTTTGCCTGGATATTCTTTTTCTTTCCAGCGGGTCGTTCTTTAAGCAAAGTATCTTTTAACTGCGTTCGCGTTCACCGGGGATGCAAAATCTTCACCATCCATCATGGATAACAACAAAGCTCCTCCTGAGAAGACCTTGTTGACGACGTACGGACCTTCGTAATTGGGAGTCCACTTGCCCCGGTGATCGTAGTGTGGAGGAAGAATCTTCTTCAGGACGAGATCACCCGTCTGAAAGCTTCTAGGACGCACCTTCTTATCATAAGCTTTCTTCATTCGACTTTGGTATAAACGACCATGCGCAATCGATGCTAACCTCTTCTCGTCCATCAGGCTGAGTTGGTTTAGTCGGTTCTTAATCCATTCTGCCTCGTCGAGTTTCACATCAACCAAAACTCGCAAAGAAGGGATCTCCACTTCTAACGGTAAGACAGCTTCCATACCGTACACTAAGGAGAAAGGAGTTGCCCCGGTTGATGTACGTACCGTCGTACGATAACCGTGCAATGCGAATGGCAACATCTCGTGCCAATCCTTGTAGGTCACAACCATCTTCTGAACAATCTTCTTGATGTTCTTATTGGCCGCTTCAACAACGCCATTCATCTTCGGTCGGTAAGGAGATGAGTTGTGGTGTTCAACCTTGAAACTCTGGCACAACTCCTTCATCATCTTGTTATTCAGGTTCGAACCATTATCAGTAATAATCCGTTCGGGAATTCCGTAACGACAGATGATGTCCCTCTTTATGAATTTAGCCACCACCTGCTTGGTCACATTAGCATATGAGGCTGCCTCCACCCACTTGGTGAAGTAGTCGATAGCTACTAGAATGAAGCGATGACCGTTAGATGCAGTGGGCTCGTTCTTGCCTATCATGTCGATGCCCCACATGGAGAACGGCCACGGGGAGGACATGACATTTAACGGGCACGGCAGCACATGAACTTTATCAGCATAAATCTGGCATTTATGACATCTCTTCGCGAATTTAAAGCAATCCGATTCCATCGTCAGCCAGTAGTATCCTGCTCTTAGGATCTTCCTCGTCATAGCATGCCCGCCGGCGTGCGTACCAAATGTGCCTTCATGGACTTCTTCCATGAGCATACTCGCTTCTTTCTCATCTACACATCTGAGTAGCACGAGATCGTGGTTTCTTTTATACAAAACTCCATCAGGATTGAGATAAAAATTTCCAGACAGCCTCCTCAGAGTCTTCTTATCCTGGGTTGACGCTCCCGCAGGATACTCCTTAGTCATAAGGAAAGTCTGGATATCATGGAACCACGGCTTGCTGTCGGCGGCTTCCTTGATTGCAAAGACGAATGCAGGTCTATCAAGACGAGAAAGAACAATTCTTGGAGCTTCGTTCCAAAAATTGACTTTATACATCGAAGCCAACGTGGCTAAGGCATCAGCCATTTGGTTCTCATCCCTGGGCACATGATGGATTTCCACTCGATCAAAGAACGGAAGCAGCCTTCTGGCATAGTTCATGTACGGCACAAAATTCGATTGACGAGTCTCCCACTCCCCTTTAATCTGGTTGATCACAAGGGCCTAGTCACCATATACATCTAGGTTCTTGATTCTCAAATCAATTGCTTCTTCTAAACCCATGATGCATGCTTCGTATTCTGCTTCATTATTGGTGACTGGAAACGTCAGTATCGCAGTAAACGGGATATGGGATCCGTGGGGAGTCGTGATGATCACCCCAATGCCACTTCCGTAGGAATTAACCGCCCCGTCATATATCAATTTCCATTGGGATTTCCTATCTGGACCCTCGTCGGGCAATGGTTCATCGCAATCTTTCGCTTTGAGAAACATGATATCCTCATCAGGGAATTCAAATTTCATAGGCTGATAATCCTCGATCGGCTGTTCGGCCAGGTATTCGGACAATACGCTACCCTTGATGGCCTTCTGGGACACGTACTGAATATCATATTCTGTCAACACCATTTGCCATCTGGCAATCCTGCCCGAAAGCGCTTGCTTCTCGAAGACGTACTTGATCGGATCCATCTTCGAAATTAACATAGTGGTGTGATTGAGCATGTATTGTCGTAAACGTTTGGCAGCCCAGGCTAGTGCACAACACGTCTTCTCCAGCATCGAGTAGCGAGATTCATAGTCTGTGAACTTTTTACTCAATTAGTAAATGGCATGCTCCTTTCTACCCGTCTCGTCGTGCTGACCGAGAACACACCCTATACTATTCTCAAGAACTGTCAAGTACATGATTAATGGCCGTCCGGCCACTGGGGGTATCAAGATCGGAGGTTCCTGCAGATACTGTTTTATCTTGTCAAATGCCTTCTGGAAATCCTCGTTCCAGATAATCGCTTGATCTTTCTTTAACAGTTTGAACATCGGTTCACACGTGGTCGTGAGCTGAGAAATAAACCTTGCAATGTAGTTTATTCTGCCCAGGAAACAACGAACTTCTTTTTCTGTTCTTGGCACTGACATTTCTTGTATCGCTTTTATCTTCGCAGGATCAACCTCGATGCCTCTTTCACTCACGATAAACCCCAGTAACTTTCTGGACCGTACTCCGAAAGTACACTTGTTAGGATTCAGCCTTAACCTGAACTTCCTAAGCCTCTCAAAAAGCTTCAGCAAATTGACTAGATGCCCCTCCTCCGTTTGGGACTTCACAATCATGTCATCAACATAGACTTCAATCTCATGATGAATCATATCATGGAACAAAGTTACCATTGCTCGTTGGTAAGTGGCCCATGCGTTCTTCAGACCGAAAGGCATTACCTTGTAGCAGAATGTTCCCCAGGGAGTGATAAACGTAGTTTTCTCCATGTCCTCCGGCGCCATCTTGATCTGATTGTAGCCAGAGAAGCCATCCATGAACGAAAACACGGAGAACTGCGCTGTATTGTCGACCAACACATCAATATGAGGCAGCGGGAAGTCATCTTTAGGGCTCACCCTATTCAAATCCCGATAATCGACGCACATGCGTACCTTACCGTCCTTCTTCGGTACAGGTACTATGTTGGCGACCCACGGAGGATAAGTAGTGACCGCTAAGAAGCCAGCATCAAGCTGCTTTTGCACTTCTTCTTTGATCTTAACGGCCATATCTGGTCGCGTCCTCCTAAGCTTCTGCTTAACGGGAGGACAATCTTCTCGCAGCGGCAAGTGGTGGACCACGATGTCAGTATCAAGTCCGGGCATATCTTCGTATGACCAAGCAAAGACGTCACTATACTCTCTAGCATCTCGACCAATCTCTGCTTGACATCACTCTGCAATGCAGCCCCTATCCTGACATTCCTGACCAGTTCTTCAGAACCCAGATTCACAATCTCAATCTCCTCTTCTTGAGGCAGAATAACTTTCTCTTCTTGTTTCAACAAGCGGGCCAACTCTTCGGGAATGTCTTCGTCTTCATCAATCTCTTCTTCGGCTTGATAGATCGGGCAATCGAAGTCGAAGTGAGTCGTAGAAGGTCCAGAGTCGATGTCATCTGCTATGTGGATCCTGCAATAACAAGGGTTAAGCTTAAAACAAGGATATGCAGGTTAGCATAAACCCCATTGCCATTTTATTGTTTTTCAAAACAAATATAAAACAGGAATAACAGAGATCACAATATTTGAATACGAAGAAAAATGCCTTTTGATTTATTGATAAAATGCATGTACATAATCAAACGAGGCCCTGACAATAAAACCATTATGCCCCGGGTAGGACATAGGGTTGTACAATGATTGGAAAAAGTAAATCATTACACTTCGCTTGTCATCTGGATGATATCCTTGATGGACCAGTTGTTGAGGCTCCCGCCTGGCTTGCTTGGATGGATCCAAGAATCTAGGTCACAATCGCTATCTCTGCTGTCTTCAGACACCACGTTGACGCTTTCAAATATCACCCTGCCACTGGTAAACTGGATTGGCCCTTTACCTCGCGACGCACTGCTAGAAGAGGAGGCTTCAGCTTCAGGAGAATATCCCAACCCAAACTTGTCTTGCTTGTTAGGTATCTCCAAAATTCGCCCCCAGCCTGGGGTAGATCCGGCTTGAACAACGGCCCGGGCTTCCTTGAAGGAAGAGAGAGTCATCTCTGGCTTCTCAGTGACTACAGGAGCTATGTCCTTGACTTTAACAGCTTCAAACGCTTGGCATAGGGTTTCGTGGATTTCCCCATCCATCTCAACATACTTGAAGGACGAAAAATGGCTCACCATTATGTCTTCCTCGCCACACACAGTCACGATGCTACCTCCGACAGCATACTTGAGTTTCTGGTGCAACGTGGAGGTCACGGCTCCAGCAGCATGGATCCATGGCCGACCTAAGAGACAGCTGTAGGCAGGCATGATGTCCATAATGTAAAAGATCGCGTCGAATGTTTCCGTCCCGACTTGGATTGGCAACGTCACCTCCCCGAAAACATGGCATTTGGTTCCATCGAATGCTTTCACAACCAGATCACTAGGTGTGCAGATCACTCCGCGAGTATCTAACTTCATTAATGCCTTCTTCGGAAGAACATTGAGCGACGACCCCGTGTCCACCAGCACATGCGACATAATCATTCCCCTACACTCTATCGAGATGTGCAGGGCGCTATTGTGATTCCTTCCCTTCGGCGTCAGCTCTAGGTCAGTGAACCCTAACCCATTTCTAGCATTCACGTGGGCTACGACCTCTTCTAGTTGGTTTACCGATATTTCCTGTGGTACATACGCGGCATTCAACACCTTCAGCAGTGCGTTGCGATGTGCTTCAGAACACAGCAACAGGTTCAGGATGGAAATCTTCGAGGGTGTCTGATGGAGATGATCCACAATCTTGTAGTCACTCTTTTTAATCAAACTCATAAACTCCTCGGCGTATTTAACGAGTAAGTCTTTTTCTGGCCCACGCGGGATCTCTTCAACGACTTTACTTTTACCTTTATCAGTTGCATCAACTCTGTCCGCTTTGTCCGCCACGACCTCAGGTGGTGCAAATACTCTTCCGCTGCGAGTAATACCACTGATTCTTGCAAGGTTCTCCACAGACGACCCAAACGGTTCTAGCTCCAACTTCTGTCCGTTGCAGTAGACTTCTGCCCCGTAATGCCATGGGACAGCATTAGTACTTTCGAACGGTATCGGCCCAGCTTTGGTGATGGTAATCGTGGGCGGTCTGGGTGCAGAAATAGTTATCGTTTGGCGAGGGATGGTGATGGTGGCGACCTCATCATCTTGCCTCAGCATTACCTCTCCCGATCCGCTTTCGGCCCTCCGACTAAACTGCAGGATTCCCTCAGTCATCATACTTTGAATCCCCTCTATCAACTGTTCACATCCATCAGGACTTGTCGCACAACCCATGCACAGCTCTCCGCAACCTAGAAAGAAACCTCTTTTCATCAGCTTAGCTTTAACGAAGCTAAGTGGTGTCTTCAGATCTCTGACGTCAGTCAACAAATCCAAACTCTCGTCTTCGATAATGGCGTTCACCCCGCCTCCCCTATGATTCGGCATAGGGTTCTTCGTGACATTTGGCACATTATCTGAGAAGTTGATGATCTTAGCGTCCACCATGTCCTGCACCTTATGCTTAAAGGCTTTGCAGTTTTCTACTGTGTGGCCTGGTGCCCCTGAGTGAAACTCACAAGTTGCATTCGCATCATAACCTGGCGGAGGTGCCCCTGTCAAGGGAGCCAAGGTTCTCTTCTTGGTCAACTGTAACTGGAGCAAAGTCTGCAACAGTTGCGCGTACGACATGGGCGGTGTCTCGAGGTGACGGCTCGACAGAGGTGCCCGATTCTGATACTTTTTGTACCCTTGTTGATTCGGTTGCTGCTGCTGCTGCTGTGGTTGTTGAACTGCCGGGATAGTTATGCTGGCCACCTGTTGGTGAGGGCCTTTACCCTTCCTTCGAGCGTTGGTCACGACGCTCGTTTCTCCTTCCCGTCTTTTGCCACTATAAGGTTTCTTTCCTCCTCCTCCGGCTGAGGATGAATCACCTTGAATTTTCCCGAGTTTGATCCCATTTTCAATGTGCTCACCCGTGATAATGAGATCTGAGAAGGTTCCAGACATACCGCTGACCAATTTCTCATAATAAACCCCTGAGAGGGTAGCTACGAACATCTGCACAAGCTCACGTTCAACCATCGGCGGCTGAACCCAGGCTGCCAATTCACGCCACCGCTGGGCGTATTCCTTAAACCCTTCGTTGTTCCTTTGCGACAGATTCTGCAGTTGGACTCGGTTCGGGGCCAAGTCGCTATTGTATTGGTAGTGGTGCACAAATGCTTCAGCAAGGTCCTTCCATGTGCGCACACTGGTAGGTTCCAGACTCATGTACCATTCGAGGGAGGGTCCGGACAGACTGTCCTGAAAAAAGTGCATCAGCAACTTCTCGTCCTCCGAAAGAGCGGACATTTTTCTGTAATATGATCTCAGGTGGACGCGAGGGCAAGTGGTGCCCTTATATTTTTCAAAGTCAGGTACCTTGAACTTGGGAGGCACCTTGAAATCAGCAATCAGTCCCAACTTGGACATATCAACGCCCAGGGTGTTCTGGTTCTCGATATTTCTCATCTTATCCTCGAGTGCCTTGAACCTTAGACGTGCTTCAGCAGTCAGCTCCCCTTCAGCACCTCTCTGAGAGAACACATCGTCCTGACGATCTTCTAACCACGGCTGAGGCCCGAACAGATTCCCAACACCTGCATTGCCGTTGCCCGGCCCAATGTTGACGTTAGCTTCAAAATTCCCATTACCGACGCCCGTCGTATTACCATTGAGTCCCATGTTAGCTATCACATTTCCGTTGGCACTGCCGTTCCCCCCGGTCACGGGGACGCCATTTTGAGGAGTTTCAACTGGTGGAGGAGTAGGCACGGTCCCACCATGGAGTACGCCATTGCTATCAACCCTTGAAATCAGAGGCTGAACCAAGGTTCTGAGCTGATCCTGGCCATTGGCGACCACTTGCATGAGCTCCATGAAGCGGTCCATTCTTTCACGGAGTTCCTGAACATCAGTTTGCACTTGCTCCATGATTCTGGTTTGATTTGCTCTGGTTGGATAGCGGTGGATAGGTCTCTGATCAATCCTGGAACAACCTGAAACAACCTGAAAACACAAAAGGGTTAGGAAAAACGACAAAATGCTCGTTATGCGAATGCTTCATGCAAATGCAAACGTGTGTCTGTGTGTTAGGGAGATCTCCCCCGATCCTAGTGCCTGAGTGCCAGTGTTGATAATAAGAAGTCCGAGTGCAATCATGGAAATAACATCTCATATATAAAGAAAGCCCATTGTAGCGGTAAAAATCGTGAGTGTAAGTTATTGACTAACTTAACTCAAAGAAAACAAGAGTCGCCACCGCACTTTTATTTTATCCAAATAAAGGAAAGGAAAAAGAGCGAACAAAACCAAAGAGTTCTAAAATAAGAACACGAGACAGAGATCGGGGTAAGGGGGTTGGTTACGCAATGGGAAGGTGTTAGCACCCAAAACGTCTATAGTACTCTATAGGAGCCCTTTGAAATATTTACGCTTTTTGGTTTGAAAATGGTTTGTTTGAAAAGAGATTGGGGAGATGAGAAGAGAATATTTTTTAGATTTTTGTGTTTGGAGAGACTTATCGTCTCATGCCTACGTACCCATAAAGTGCAATATGGAATCAAAACCCCGTAGTTCGTGGTACAAATGACAAAATTTTGTTGGTTTTGATTGATTTTAGATGTTCAAACAAGTCGTCATTTCAAGGAGAAAACTGCGACTATCCACCCACGAGTATTAAGACAACATCTGCGTCACATAAAGATGGAGGATTTGCTTGGATTATCAACAAGACTATCACTCAACATCAACGTGGAAAATGTCAAAGTCTTAATAATATGGGGAATAGGAGATTTACATCTCAACTATAGAAATGAATCATGTCTAAACTTTATGAAAAAAAGTTTTAAAGTGAAAAAGTGCATAAAGGCACAAAAAAAAGTTGATGAGTTTTTGTATTTTTTATGTCTTTTGAAATTGGTCAAAGCATGATTAACATTGATTGACTTTTATTAAGAAAAACAAAGTTTAAAAATCACTTGACGAAAGTCAAGGTTTTATTGCGAAAGCGATTTTGAAGTTTGAAACCAAGAAGGTTTTGAAAAAGGGAGAAAGTTTTGAAAATTTAAGAAGGGGAGGAGATGAAGTGACTATCCTAAAAAAAAAAATAAAAAAAAAATAAGAGCTAGAGATAAGAAAGATCTAACCGACTTGTAGCACACTCCAAAGCAAGCAAAAAGAATTCCATCCGATTTAAAGTACAAGCCAGTGATCGAGCCAAATAAAGGCTAAGATTCAAAATTCTCCAAGCATAGGGAAGAAAGTCCTAATCCTAAGTCCAAAATGTCCATGAAGTCCAAGGTCTAAGAATGGTCCAAGAGTATAACCACAAAATTAATAGCACCAAATTTTTAGATGTTTTATCCTTTATTAGTGTTTTGAACAAAGTATGGTCCAAGTGGACAAAAGAAAAATGACATAAACATAAACAAAGATATGGTATGTAATGATAAAATGGAAGCATAAAAGTAAAAAAAAATAAAGAGTAAGAAGAGAATATAAACAAAATTAAACAAGGATATTGTTAGTGAATTAGTGGTTAGTGGTTAGAACATATGATCAATGATGATTAATTCTTGCACTTAGACCAAGATTAATGAAAATTCATTAGAGGATTGATAGAATCAAAGCCTCCTAACAATGATTTTCATAGGTATTGGAGTTAAGACAAGCAACTAAACATACTTGGACTTTTAAACGTAAGTTTGAGCCACGAATGATCATTTTCCGATTAAGGGACACTTTAGCGCTATGTTAAGCAATCGTAATCGGGTTTATGTAGAAACCACGACTATCTGAGGCCGGTCAATAAAATGTTAGTGTTAATACATGTTAGAGAAATGATATGTAAATCATTCTCCTAAAACATGCCACACAAAAAGAAAAGAGGTAATGATCTCATCATAATCAAGATTTTTAATTAATTAATCAAAGGTAATCTATCACTATTCCAAAGTAAGGAGAATTATCTCAATGATTATTCGTCCATAGATTTGAAATAATGAAGATTAAACAACCTTGATAATCAACAATCTATGATCCATAGATTTCATCGATCAAAAATAAATAAAATAAAAAAAAAAAAAAGAAGAAAGAAAATGAAATCACAATTTGAATCTCGAATCGATTAAATTATCATCAATATCAATCACCTCTCTTGGTGGATAAAAATCAACACCCAAAGTCCATTGATATTGATGAAATCTTATCAAAATCAAGATCCAAAACAATCAACACTTAGTCAAAATATTTTTAAATAATTTTTTTTAAAAGCTTTTTCAAAAATGAAATTAAAATACAAATTTAATAATAAAAGAAAAATGTGGAAAAATCCACATAGTTAAGTTATGAAAGAAATGAAAAAAGAAAATAAAAACTGAAAGAAATAAAAATAAACAAATAAAAGAAAAGTATAATTGAAAAGCAGAAAGAGAAAAAGAAACAGAGTTATCTTCTTCTTCTTCTAGCTCTCACACGCGAAAACATTCACGGCCATGGATGCTAGCTTAAATCACAACGGCGGGACGCGAAAAATACGCGGTTGCAATCGAAATCAAGAGCTCTTCACAATGGTACCAACAATTCAGAGAATCACAACAAAAGATAACGGATCGAAAATGACGGTGAAGCTCAATCTACCTTCAAACTCAGGTAAGAAATCAATCCAAGTTTCTTCTTGCTTCTCTTCTTCTTCTGAACGAATTCTGGTTCGAAATTGATCTGTGTTTGAGGTTGATTTGAAGTTAATTTGGTGGAATGAAGTATGAGAAGAGAATGAACGAAGGTTTTTCTGGTAGTGAAGAATTGAGGAAGAAAATCAGCAGAGATTTTTTGGCTTGAAAAGCTTCCAGAATAGAGTGAGGGATGAATTCTATTTATAGATGAGAATGAGTGAAAAATGATTTGCAGTTTGTGAGAATTTTCTGCCGTTTTGAAGTAGGTGTGTTGTGCGTGATATTTTTTTGCTGGTATTTTACATGTCGTTTTTGCAATTTTTCTCTTTGTAGCTCATTACCTGTTATTCTTTCTTTTCACTTTTCAACTCACTTGGGTGACGTGGATTATTTTTCAACTGGCTCACATGCTACTTATTTTTTGTTTCAGCTTGTGAATATGGCTTGGATAATGGCTCACATTCAGTTTGCACGGCTTGGTCTACGTGATAAATTTCCTTCACCCTGTTGCAAGTGGCTTCGTACTTGGTCCTGTCTGTCTTGTACATATGTGCGATCTCAGGCACCAAAGGGTCGTCGGGATTGGGATCCGTCAGCAACGAACAAATCGACAAGAGCACCTTGGAAATGGTCAATGCTGGGCTCCATTGTTCCTTCAGAATGTCGAGACAGATACTTCCATTGCTGTCAGCAGGTCCCATGATTGTTGCTTGCCAATGAAACATATCCTCAGCAACAGGACCTGCGCTGCATGAGGTAGGAGGATCCTTCTGCAAATCCTTGAATTCCTTTCGAGCATAATCTTGCAATTCCCCTCGACTTTCGATGCAACAAAAATTAATTGTCTTCATACAAGCTCTCAGAGGGTCCATGTCACCATGCTTAAAAATTCCTCTTTCATAAGCTGGAGGACAATTTTGAAATTCTGTTCCTGCCTCTTCACAGAATAGAACTCAAGGTTCATATACAAAACAATCTCGACCAGCAATGACACTTTAGCTTTATCCGAAATAAATTTCCGCAAGAGGGATGGGTAACTCGTCATCATGACAACAGTTATATCATGTTTATCATTTTCAAATACTTCTTTCTGGGCTTTGCTGTGGTACCTCTCTCTGTTATCAATAGCGGGAACATATTCTCTTTCCAACAGCCTTTTTCACTGATGCACACAGGAGCCGAACCAAGCATAGCAAGTTTCTTCATACATTCAGCAACTTCATCAGATGATGGAAGTGTAAAGCGAGCATTTGAAAGCGATTTAATTATCCACTCTCGAACAATTCTCTGATACAGGGAACAGACTGTTGATGTCCAAGCAGGATCGTTGATGACAGCTGAAGAAGGGTCGTCATGAAATGAAAATAGCGATGAATCTAAGCAGGATGAATCCCATAAAACCTGTGGAAATCTGTCTCTAAGTTGAGTTAACAAGTTCTCTGCAATATCTCGTATATGATCCTCCCGCTGAGATAGACTTTTGATCAGGAAACAAGTATGCATTGTCAGTATCCATAGGTGTTCAATTTCCAAAATCGGCTACAACACAGCCAACAAATTATTCAATGTTGAAAGCTTGAATTCAACAGCAAAACAATTGACCATCCGCCTACAATCCATAACTTCTCCAGTTTCTGAAGCTGGTTGAGGAAGATCTATGTCATCATGACATGAGGAGCAATCCTGACACAATAGACCGGGAATCCGGTGTAAAATTTGAAGGGTCCTCCTGCTTTGAAGGTTTTGACAGCACAGTCAAGAGAGCCTGTGTACGGATATTTTCCTTCAGCATCAGGTTGCATCTTCTGAATCAGAGTCTTCACGTAATCAAATGGCAAACTGCAAGCTGCTGCAAAATATCCAGATACACTACTTGCACCAACCACAGTAGGCATTTCACCTAGACCAACGGTATCCTTGAAGAACTCAACACTTTGATCATAAGATGCAAGCCTTCCCATGTTCAATGCCATGGCTCTTACAACAGTAGGCCCAACATCTTTCCAAAGTGACAGAATCCTTTCATCTGCACCAACATTTGAAATAAGTTTTATTATCTTCTCAACCAAAGAGTAGGCAACAGCCACGTTTTGTTGCTTAAGAGAATATGCCTCATCTACTTTTCACCCCACAATAACAGCAAGGGTGATACTGAATGACTGGAACTGGGGTATTCATATGAATCACATCCCTTGATTTGTAGGGGCAATGAGGGTGAACACTTTGCTCTTCTTGAGACTGCTTCCAGATCAGTGATCGATCGGCCGTCTGCCACAGAATGGAGTTGGTAATGGAAAACTTAAAACCTCTGTGCATTAGCAGTGCCAGCAGGCGAGCAGTATTTTTGGCATCATCCAAGCCACAATGAGGACGACCCTGCCAGGCCAAGCCGGCTATCTCAACAGCCTCCTTTAGATTGCACTTCACATCACCAAATACCTCGCTGAAAGGAATCCTCAAGTTGATCCAGTGGTTGAAATAAGGTGGCTTTCGTATTTTCTTGAAACGGCACTCTGATTCAAGCATCACACGACAATCCCAGCTAGACCATGTAACCACAGCAAAGTTGGCATTCTTTATTCCCTTTTTCTCAAGCCATTTGTCATGCCTAAGTAGAGCCTCACTCAATGTAACACCTCTGTCTACCTGAATTTGCTGGATACCAGTTAGATCCTTGCAGAAGTCACTCAGAAGCTGATTGCAGGTAGGCTTCACATATGTTTGGAAACATGCTTCCAGCTGACCAGTAACACTACTCACTATGACAGATGGAAACTCAATTATTTCTTGAGGATGGGGATTTTTATCCTTATCACAGGTAGCCTCAAAGTCTATGACCACAAAATACTGAAATTCTTGAAATTGCTCACGCGAGTAACCCTGAGATAACATATTAATTAGAGCACACTGGAGTTGGTTCTCGACAGGATAAGGACAAAAGTGGCTCTCAAAAGCATTCATTTGACACTGCTGCAGCTTGTGAGGATTAAAATGGCAGGCTGTCCAGGCACTGTAATCATGGTGATAAGCAGGTTTACTATGAAATTCATTGGAGTGCTCAAGAAACTCACTGCCTAAACGACGGTTAGATTCAGGAACATTCCCAGCTGAATGAGTACCAGGCTCATTTGTAAGCTCCGGAAATCCTTCCATAGAACTCCCACTATACTGAAAAGTGAAAGGGGGTCCCTTTCCCTGAAGGCACTTTAGAGATGCCTCACAGGACATTTGCATATTTTATGAATTCTCAAGGGCCATCATAATCATGAATGTAATTGAGATCCACAGGCGAGTACATGAGATCCTCGAGTACAACAAAAATCCTCCCTATGGCAATTTTATAAGCAAGTTCTCTTGGAGATTTTTGGTTTTATACTAGAAATGAGAAATGCGAGATTAAAGAAAAGTTTGATTTATGGGGAGAGAGAGAGCGTTGTCGCAAAGGTGACTGTTCAGAAGGGGATTCGGCACCTTCAGAATCAAATTGTTGCTGTCCCATATTTTTGGCCAATCCTATTGTTGTATGCAGCATGGAAGACTGATTTCTCATCCTTGCAGCCAAAGAGTTTGAATTCTTGGGTAGGCCACTAGGAGCTGAAACAAATGTTTCTGAGTGACTTGACTTCATATTCAATTTGGCACTTGGGAGCTGCTTCTGCAACCCCCATGATACTGATGAATGGCCCCCTGATGATGGCAGTTGTTTCTTAACAGTGGATATTTCTTTATCAACCTTAGTTCTAATTGGATGTGTCATTTGGAGGTGATCTTCACTTTCCAAATTGTCATCATCGGCAATCCATGGATCTGAGCTCAAGTTGCTAGAGACATTAGGTACATGTTCGGGCAAACCAGGGTTCATCTCATCCCACACGAACTCCTCTTCCTCGGAATTTTTCCAGTTCCTTGACATGGCACTGCTCCTTATGTTATGTGCATCCAAATTCATAGGCTTTGGTGCTTCGTGATTAGAAAAACCATGTTTGAGGCTGAAACCATTTCTTTGCCCGGATAAGGTCTCTGCAACACCACCAATGAGCCTACTTCCAGTTCTTCCAACATCTGAACCCAAATTATACTCCTCATCTCCATAGGCTCCACCAATGCTCTTGTCAGGAACAGAATCGTTAAATGCGTCTCTATGAGTATGCTGGTTATTAAGCATTAAATGCTTCAGCGTTTCTGGAAAATCCGCATCCATGCACGTCGCTGCTGATATATGATACAGTTTCAACACCCCAATAACTGCCACCGTCCTATCATAACTATTATTATCCTTCAATCCTGACCCTAAAGGCCCAACCAAATACTCCACCAAATTCGCCATTCGGAGTGAACACAAACTCCTCCATGCCAGTCCTCGAATCATTGGATCCTGATCCTTGCAATCCCTTTGTAGAAAATTAATTGTCAAGAGAGCAAGATCAGGATTCACCTTGGCATAGTTTCCAACATACAGATAACACATTTTTCAAAACAATGTCTGATGTTGCCGAGCACATTACCATCTCCCCAAAAAGAGCAGAAACATCAACACCTATAGTCATATTGGATATCACCTTCTTAAAAGGATCCCTCTTAGAATCATCAGTACCCGGAGCACGGCTACCAGCAAGCTGCCGGAGCTGTAATTTTAAATCAGAGACTTTACTCTTCCCGGACGGTTGAGACGGCGAGGGAGATCGCTGAGATTGCGGTGGTGGAGGAGCCATGGCCACTGGAAGTTGACTGAGAAGAGGGAAAGCCTGCTCAGGGTAGCACTCTGCAAACACAAAAATAATAGCAGTCCAAGAAACAAAGTTTCTCCTAGGTATTTCATCAAACGGGTGGTGAGCATAATCTAAATGGCCACACTTGCAGTACATGTTTTTTTCCAATTTTTGTTATCATCATGATATGTTTCAGCAGAAATTCCAGGAACAGAGCCGCTGGCAATTTTAGGAGGGACGGCATAAAGTCTCTGTGGAAAAGGCTTGAGATCTCCGCGGACTTTCGGATTACGAGTAACACATGCCTCCATTTTCTTATTCCAAGCATCATCAGCATCAGTTGATTCACAGAATTTTACGCCAGAATCTTCTTGTCTGCTTCGACATGCTTCAGAGTCAATAGTTTTCTGTCAGACACCAATTTCGTGTTCCTAATATGATCGTTCTCCTAGACAACATTGCCGGTTGGTTCCTCACAGTTGACAATTTGAACCACAAGAAATCCTCTATCGAACTAAAAAGAGTCTGTTGATCTCTAAGCAGGCGATCAATATGTCTTCGAGAACCTGATATGATGGCACTTGATAATGTAGTCAACTCTAAATCAATAGATCTACTTCCAGCATCAACTTTCCACGCCCTATTCTCCATCTTCACCTCTGATAAAAATGAACACAACTACTCATGTACCAGGACATTACTTGCACCTTCCATTTTGATCTTTGACGTAATTCTCTGGATTTCTGGACCAAACTTCTCATAGAACATACCGCGGGTAATTCACCGTTGAAGCAAACCCTTGATAGTTTGACCAAGATGAGGTCAAACGTCCATCTGATTTAAACTTGAATGAATGTCCTAGCCATTAATCTCCTTGCAAAATCCTAAACACACAGAGAAGAAGAAGAAACAAACAAATTGAAAAATATTTTTTAGTAATTTTGGTTAGATGTTAGTAAACAGAAACAAACATAAAGTAAATAAGAAACACAAAGTAAGATCTTGTTTGTGGAATGATATGCAAATGAAATGTGGGATCTTAGGGGTAAAAATTTGGGTATTACAGCTGCCCCTATTTAAGATTCTTCTATAGGGAGACATGAAGATTGACATCTTTGTCTCGACCAGATAGAAGAGACTTAAATATAACAATAAACCCAATTTTTAACCCTAAGAGACCACAAAATGATATGATTATGCTAATGATATGCGAACATAAGACTTCTGTGGGGAAATAATGCCACAAGAGACAAACAAAAGCTCGGGAGAAAAAGAGAGACTCCATATGAGAAAACAAAAGAGCAAGATCCTATTCTGATAAGGGAAAGGAAACGACTCAATGGGGAAAGAGATACCAACTGCGAGTTACTGGGTGAAGATATTCGAACCGAAGAGAACAGGTAAAATACTTTCTACTGGTTACTGAGTAGAAAATAAGTGCAAAAACATAAGAGAATTGTTATCTACCAGTTACTGGGTAGAAAACAAAGAAATGTATTATTTATTACCAGTTATTGGGTAAAAAGTAATCCACTCGTTGAAATATAATCAACTACCTGTTACTGGGTAGGAAAAGAAGCAACGCCAACTACTGGTTACTGAGTAGTTTAGCGAGAATAATAAACTTGAATGAAAGGGGTTACCAACTATCGGTTACTGGATAGGGTAAACAACATGTCAACTACCTGTTACTGGGTAGGATGGACTCGACTACCTGTTACTGGGTAGGAGAAAAAGATAAAAGGTCAACTACCTGACACTGGGTAGGACAAACATACTCGACTACCTGTCACTGGGTAGGAGAAAGAGATATATCATCAGCTACTTGTTACTGAGCAGCTCCAAACACACAACAAACTTCTCAAATAAAGAGACAACCATTTGTTGGAAAAAGATGTTAACAACTCTGTCGGGGATCTTTAAAAGAGATACGAGCAGGTTGAACCATGCAATAGAATTCTCATCGGGAGTTATTCCACAGAAATTCCAATTGACAGAAAAGCTGGTCGGATAAAGATCCATCATTTCACAATAAACTTCTCTGTTGAGGATGAACTAGAGAAATGTTATTTATTGCGAAGGTAAATTTCTGGAGATTACACAAGCTGCTCAAATAAAGAGGCTTCCACATGAAGTTACATAAGTAATTACCAAGAGAGTGTTATCAAAACACTACTGGGGAAATCAAATCTTCATCTTCTGATGGGGATCAATAACAGATTCTGCTGAGGAAAATAAATCCTCAAAACCACCTTCTCGTCATCCCGGTTTCACAGCCCAGGGAAAACCACAGTAACTGCTGCGAGAGACCAAAGTTCAATCCAGGAACAAACTGGAAAGAAACGGTCAAACAAGACTCGACCCAATGAGGAAATAACTCAACTGGGGAACAATTCCATCCAGATAAAAGCTGGGGAGGAAAGCTAAATAAAACATCTTCCACGAGGCATAAACTCAGTGGGGAATTAAAAATGATAGTTATTTTCTGCTTAGGGGTCGACACTCTAATGAAGAGAGGACACACGTATTCAGCGAGATAACAACATCGGGAAAAGGGAAATACCAACAAAAAATGCAGGATGCACAATGCAACAAAGACATGCTATGCTCAACCAAAATGAATGCGCATGCAATGAGTATGAATATGCTGATAAATCAGACAAAAAGGGCAAACAGAGGGTGAACAAAACACCACAACACCACTGAAATACTCGGCTAATCTCTGCGAGTTAGAGATATCATTGGAGATCGTGCTGGGGATTAGCAACAGAAAATCTGCAAGAGATACACAAGAGCCATCAAAGGAAAATAAATCCTACTACAAGGCTTAAATCTCGCTGAATAAATGGAGATATTGCTTGGGGAAAAGACCCCAAAGATCAATCTTCAACCATTAATAATTCAACAAGAGGGAACAACAATACGAACTCCGCTTTGAGAAAAAAAAAACTGTTGGAGAAAACATAGCAACAGAAATCTTCCAACCCTGCCAGGGGGATAAGAAGTTAACATCATAGCAAAAAGTCAAACTGTGGGGGATTTTAAATCAACACCCGATCACAAGGTGAGAGAAAACCCGACAGGTGACTGCTATGTCAACACTTCTCAACCTTGTTCTCTACTTGGGGAATAATCCAAAGCAAATGCATAACCTCCGCTAGGAATCATCAAAGACAAATCTCCGCCTGGGCAAAAACATCAAGGAGAAGTGATCTTCAAATTTCTCAACTGTCCGATCATTTGAATCAAGACTTTGCTGTGGAAAACCGTTCAACACTCGTCTGGTTTATCCAAAGAAACAAAACTCTGCTAAGGGAATATCAGCAAACTCTACTGAAGAGACCTCAATATAGCTCAAATGGGGAAACATCAACACAACTCTACTGGGGAACTGCCAATAAATTCTACCAGAGAGGCAAGAAAGAACCCTGCTGAAGAGAACACTTACGCTTTTCGCTTCAAGATTCTACCATTCTTGGGATTACTGTTGACATTCTTTCTTTTATTTTCACAATTCAAAGAAAAATGTTTTTATAATTTTCAAAATTTAAATCAATTATTCACATTTGTTTCAAAAATCATCATCAAAAATAAAATGAAATTCTGTAAACAGAAACAAAATAAGAATTGCAAACAAAGGGACAAAGGCCCAAATTCTATTGATAGAATGGTAGTTCGCAAATGGCGTAACTCCATGGATCATTACAAAGTTTGAAAAATGGTAAGTACAATGGAAAGTTCTACATTGAAATACAATGACCATTATTCTCCCTAACAACTTTGAATTCCAACTGTGCTTGAGACTTCAGCGGAGGATATTTGAAGTAAAACCTTTGATAGGAAATGTTGCTTCAAACGATCAAGACTGGCCAGATGCAGTTACTTGCCATGATCCCTAACTTTTGCCTAGATTGCCCTCTCGGGTTTTCAATCTACCGGGATAATTATTTCTGTTTTGTCTCTAATTTTTGCCTGGACCGCCCTTTCGGGTTTTCAATCCACCGAGACGCTCATTTTTGCCTAAGCCGCCCTTTCAGGTTTTCAACTTAGCGAGCTGTTCTTTTATTTTTTAGGCGAAGTATTTCTTGACTGCATCGGCATTCACAGGACGAGTGAACTCTTCTCCATCCATAGTTGTAAGAATTAATGCACCGCCAGAGAAGGCTCTCTTAACAACATATGGGCCTTCATAATTAGGAGTCCACTTGCCCCTAGAATCAGTAGTAAAAGTCGAGATCTTTTTGAGCACGAGGTCACCTTCTCTGAACACACGGGGTCGAACCTTCTTATCAAATGCTTTCTTCATTCTTTGTTGATATAATTGGCCATGACACAAAGCCGTCATTCTTTTCTCTTCAATCAGATTCAACTGGTCGTATCTACTTTGACACCATTCAGCCTCAGCCAATTTAGTTTCCATCAAAACTCTCATAGAAGGGATTTCAACCTCTATCGGGAGCACTGCTTCCATGCCGTAAACAAGAGAAAAAGGGGTTGCCCCTGTTGAAGTGCGAACGGATGTACGATACCCATGCAGAGCGAAAGGAAGCATATCATGCCAATCCTTGTATGTAACAACCATCTTTTGAATAATCTTCTTAATGTTCTTATTAGCAGCTTCAACAGCCCCATTCATCTTGGGTCTATAAGGAGAAGAATTATGATGCTCAATCTTAAACTCATCGCATAATTCCTTCATCATCTTGTTATTTAAATTCGACCCATTATCAGTGATGATCTTGCTCGGAACACCATACCGACAGATGATTTGATTCTTGATAAACCGGACCACTACTTGCTTAGTCACATTTGCATATGATGCCGCTTCAACCCATTTGGTAAAATAGTCAATAGCCACCAATATGAAACGGTGTCCGTTCGACGCTTTAGGCTCAATCATTCCAATCATATCAATGCCCCACATTGAAAAAGGCCATGGAGAAGAGATAACATTGAGAGGAGTTGGAGGCACATGAATCTTGTCAGCATAAATCTGACATTTATGGCACTTTTTCACGTATTTACAACAGTCAGATTCCATTGTCAGCCAATAGTAACCTGCCCTTAACATCTTCTTAGCCATCGCATGTCCATTGGCATGGGTGCCAAAGGATCCTTCATGGATTTCTTTCATCAACATATCCGCTTCGTGTCTATCCACGCATCTGAGCAAGATCATGTCATAATTTCTCTTATACATCACATCATCATTCAAGAAGAAACTACCAGCCAATCTTCTCAAAGTTTTCCTATCCTTCTTGGATGCCCCAAGTGGGTACTCTTGATTCTGAAGAAAGCATTTAATATCATAATACCAAGGTTTATCATCAACCACCTCTTCAACTACAAACACATGAGCTGGTCTATCAAGACGCATCACATCAATCTTTGGCACATCATTCCAATGATTTACCACAATCATGGAGGATAAAGTTGCTAAAGCATCTGCCATTTGATTCTCTGCTCTTGGTATATGGTGAAACTCAACTTTATTGAAGAAAGTTGACAATCTTCTTGCATAATCACGATAAGGGATCAAATCAGGTTGACGTGTCTCCCATTTCCCTTTAATCTAATTAATCACTAAAGCTGAATCTCCATACACATCAAGAATCTTGATTCTTAAATCGATAGCTTCTTCCAAGCCCATAATACACGCTTCATACTCAGCCGCATTATTTGTGCAATTGAAAACCAACCTTGCAGTGAAAGGAATATGAGAACCATGCGGAGTAACAATAATTGCACCAATACCTCTGCCATATTCGTTAACCGCCCCATCAAAAATCAAACCCCAACGGGATCCAGGCTCAGGTCCTTCTTCATGTAATGGTTCCTCACAATCTTTAACCTTTAGATACATCACATCCTCATCAGGAAAGTCAAACTGAATAGGTTGATAATCATCAATTGGCTGGTGTGCCAAATGATCAGCCAAAACACTTCCTTTTATCGCCTTTTGAGTTCGGTATTCGATATCATATTCTGATAACAACATTTGCCAACGAGCAATCCTCCCAGTTAAAGCAGGCTTTTCAAAGATATACTTGATTGGATCCATTTTAGATATCAACCAAGTTGTACAATTCAACATATACTGACGGAGGCGCTTGGCAGCCCAAGCTAGAGCACAACATGTCTTTTCAAGCATCGTGTACCGAGACTCACAATCAGTGAATTTCTTGCTTAAATAATAAATGGCAAATTCTTTTCTCCCAGATTCATCTCGTTGACCCAGAACACAACCCATAGACTCTTCTAGCACGGTCAAATACATGATCAAAGGTCTTCCTTCTACGGGAGGAGACAAAATAGGAGGTTCAAGCAGATACTCTTTAATTCTTTCGAAAGCTTTCTGACAATCTTCTGTCCAGACACAACCCTGATCTTTGCGGAGAAGTTTGAAAATCGGTGCACATGTGGCAGTCATATTGGATATAAATCGAGAGATATAGTTCAAACGTCCCAAGAATCCTCTTACTTGTTTTTCTGTTCTGGGTGCAGGCATCTCCTGGATAGCTTTAACTTTACCAGGATCAACTTCAATGCCTTTCTGACTGACAATAAAGCCTAACAATTTTCCAGAACGAACACCAAAAGTGCATTTATTAGGATTCAGACGAAGCTTAAACTTTCTCAAACGTTGAAACAACTTCAATAAATTTTTAATATGATCTTCTTCAGTCTTCGACTTACAAATCATATCATCCACATAGACCTCAATTTCTTTATGCATCATATCATGGAACAGGGTGGTCATAGCTCTCTGGTACGTTGCACCAGCATTTTTTAAACCGAAGGGCATCACTCTGTAACAGAATGTTCCCCAGGGTGTAATGAATGTTGTTTTTTCCATATCCTCAGGTGCCATCTTTATTTGATTATAACCGGAAAATCCATCCATAAATGAAAAGATGTTGAACTTAGCAGTATTATCTACCAACAAATCAATGTGTGGTAGTGGAAAATCATCTTTTGGACTTGCTTTATTCAAATCTCTATAGTCAACACACATTCGGACTTTTCCGTCTTTCTTTGGAACAGGCACGATATTGGCCACCCATTGAGGATATTCTACGGTCACAAGAAAACCAGCATCAATCTGCTTTTGAACCTCTTCTTTAATCTTCACTGCCATGTCAGGATGAGTTCTTCTCAATTTCTGCTTCACGGGTGAACATTCAGGCTTTAATGGCAAATGGTGCTCCACAATACCGGTATCAAGACCAGGCATGTCTTGATAGGACCAAGCAAACACGTCAACATATTCTCTAAGAAGCTCTACCATCCTCTTCTTAACATCTGACTGAAGCAATGCCCTAATCTTGACTTCTTTTTTATCATCATCGGAACCCAGATTAACCAATTCCACCGGCTCTTCATGAGGCTGAATGGCCTTCTCCTCGTGCTCAAGCAATCGAGAAATCTCATCAGGAATTTCTTCAATATCCTCCTCTTCCGCTTCAAACACAGGGAACTCAAAGTTGGGAGGGGGCATACGGTCATTGTTTCCAATGGGTTTAACAATCAATCTGCACAATGATTTTATGTTTGATTTTAGAATATGAACAAAAAATGAAAATATTATGCAGATAAGAGTGATTATAACATTATTATACTTTTTTCGGTTTTTTATGTTACCATTTTTCAGAAGTAAAGCAAAAAAGGAAAACAACATATGGATAAACAGAAAAACATTTTATTGATGATGATAAAAGTTGAAACAAAGCCCTCACAAATTCACTTTCACCTTGGGCAGAGTGAAAGGATTTTTGAAAGAAACAAAAACAAATTACTTTGAAACATGAACAACAGTAGGAACATCAACAGCGATCCAATTCTGGCATATCAATCCACGTGTCACAAAGTTGGGCATTTCTTCCTCTTGGTCATCTTCGAGAATTGCAGCTGTAGAATGATCTTTGCAATGGATGAACCCAGCACTTCGAAAGACTTCATGAATACCCTTCAGCTCTTTTTGGGTTGAACCAGATGTAAAACCCAAACCAGCTCTATCTTTTTTCTCAGCAACTTCAATGATTCGGCCCCATCCATGAGCTTGGCCATTATCCACTACATGTTGTGCATCTTTTAGAGAAGACATGGATGCCCCATCCTTCTTGACAGCTTTATCAACCACAGAAAGAGCCTGAAACGGAGTTCCAATATCCTCTTCCGCATCGATATAAGAAAAAGACGACAAACTGCTTACCAACATAGCCTGTTCTCCACCAACAACGACAAGTTTACCATTCTGCACGAATTTTAACTTTTGATGCAGTGTCGAAGTAACAGCTCCAGCTTCATGGATCCATGGGCGTCCTAGAAGACAACTGTAAGCAGGACGAATATCCATGACTTGAAAAGTGATCTGGAAAAAACATGGACCAATCTTGATAGGGAGATCAACCTCTCCAATCACGGTTTTCCTCGATCCATCAAAGGCTTTCACAATGACCCCACTGAACCTCATAGGAGTACCTTGATAAGATAATCTGGACAAAGTAGATTTTGGCATCACATTCAACGATGACCCAGTATCAACCAGCACATTGGATAGAGCGTCTTCCTGGCAATTCATGGAAATATGGAGAGCCAAATTATGATTTCTTCCATGATCAGTCAACTCTTCATCACAAAAACTCAGATTGTTACACGCAGTGATATTGGCAACAATGCTATCAAACTGGTTAACAGTCACATCATGATCTACATAAGCTTGTTCCAATACTTTTTGCAACGATTCACGATGAGCCTCAGAGCTCATTAACAGAGATAAAACAGATATTTTTGACGGTGTATGTAACAATTGATCCACCACATTATATTCACTCTTCTTGATCAATTTCAATACCTCATCATTATCTGACTTCTGATTTACATCACTTGATTGACCAGATTCCACAGTAGTCTTCAACTGAATTTGCTTACTCCCAGTATCTTCACTTGTCTTTGAAGGCACATTATCAAATACTCGACCACTTCTGGTTACACGTCCGACATCAGCGATAGTCACAACTGAGGGAAGAGAAGGAATGGGAACCTCTTTTCCATCCTCCAACATAGTAGCATTGTATTTGTAGGGAACAGCTTTATCGGATTCATACGGCGTCGGGCCAGGCAAACGGATAACCAAAGGCGTCACAGCAGATTTCTGACTGTTGTAAGAAATTACAACCCGCTCAGGAATATTGAAACGTGGGACTATGACATTCACCTCGTTCTCCACTTCATTTCTGTTTGCAGTAACCTGAATCAAATTCTCATCCATCATCTTTTGTAAGTCCCTTTTTACAATCACACACCCTCGAGGGTTCACAGAACAAATACAACAGGCGGCATAATCATGCTCAATATCATGGAACTCACTCAAAGTAGCATGCATTTCAACAAGCGATCTCCGAATCCAGCGAATGTCGAAAATACGGTATGTACCAGGACAACCATATACCATATTAACAGTTGCATTACCATGCTTAGGAAACGGATTTGATTGCACATTAGGGTTGGTATCTTCAAAAGACAGAATACCGCTTTTTACGAGCTTTGCAACTTCATGCTTCAGAGGATAGCAATTTTCGATATCGTGTCCAGGGGCACCTTGATGAAATGCGCAATGAGCATCTGGCTTATACCACCATGGAATTTCAGTTGGAACAGCCGGCGGATCACGAGGTTGAACCAAATTATTCTTTATTAAAGCCGGAAAGAGCTCAGTATACGTCATTGGAATGGGATCAAATTGTGTTTTCCTCTGTGTACGACCTTGTTGAGTTGTCTTCTCTTGGAAACGTGGTTGATAACTTGCAGTAGCTTGAGCGGTAGGGGTGTTACTGACAACAGGCATAACAGATGCTACTTGTTGCTGACGACGACTACCATTGTTGTTCACAACTCTGCGTCTTCTAGACCTTTCCTGAGATATAGCATTAGTTTCTCCCTCTTTTTTCTTAGGGAACCCAACACCAGGCTTTTTTGTACTTCCAGAATTTCCTTCTTTTATCAGACGTCCCTCACGGACAGCTTCCTCTAATCTCATCCCCATATTAACCATTTCCGTGAAATCACTAGGAGCGCTCGCAACCATCCTTTCATAGTAAAATGAATCCAGAGTCTTCAGAAAAATCTTGGTCATTTCTTTCTCTTCAAGCGGAGGGCTTATCTGAGCTGCAATCTCACGCCATCTTTGCGCATATTCTTTAAAAGTTTCTTTCTCTTTTTGAGACATTGCACGAAGCTGATCACGGTCTGGCGCCATATCGAGATTATACTTATACTGACGAACAAAAGCTTCACAAAGATCATTGAATGTCTTGATTTGTGTACTATCGAGTCCCATATACCATTTCAGCGCAGCACCAGTAAGACTATCTTGAAAATAGTGGATCAACAACTGATGGTTGTCAGTATAGGTAGACATCTTCCTAGCATACATGATCAAGTGACTTTGCGGACAAGTGTTTCCTTTGTATTTTTCAAAATCCGGAACCTTGAACTTAGCGGGAATCTTCACATTTGGAACAAGGCAAAGCTCATGAGCATTCTTTCCAAATAACTCCTTTCCCCTTAAAGCCCTGATTTCCCTTTGCATTTCAGCAAACTGATCTTGAAAGTCATCTATTCGATCCATAACATCCAAACTCTCGCTCGGAGCAGTATGGAAAATTTGTTCTTCAGTATAAGGCATAGCGTGAGTTACAGGCGGTGGCACAGGTATGACAGTAGGAACAACCGGAACTTCAGCATTAGGAACAACATTAACCACAGGAGGTGGCACAGCCATGACAGCAGGGAGTCTAGAACCTTCGGGAACAGGAGATCGATATCCCTCTGGCACATAATTGCTAGGCATGCCCCAAGGGAAACCAACAGGCATTTGATATTGAGAAGCATTAATCGGGGCCACAGAAATGGGCGTTGATCCGATTTCAGAAATCACAGTTCCTTGGACAGGAGAAGGAGGAGGTAGTGGTGGCTGATTCTGAGCAGCCACCAGAGCTTCCATCGCGGCAGTCAGTCTCTCCAAACCATCTTTCATAGTTGATACCTCTTCACGGAGCTCGCGGTTCTCTTGTTGCAACTGATCCATCTTTTTCTTAGAGTTAGCCCGGGTGTTGTAGTGATGCGACAGCTTGGCTGAAGGAGGGCCAAAAGAAACAAATAAGACATCTGGAAAAGGCAACACACAATGCACGATGATGCGAATGCAAATGCAAAATGCAGGTGTTTCAACCAGTTTTCAAGGATTTTTAAGATATAAAGCAATTACAAACATCATAAAGAAAAATAACACTTCTTGAAATACTGATAAACATCTCATTTCATTGAATATTGGAAAGAGTTACACTTGGAAGTACAAAATAAAATAATATCAAAATAAGAAAAAGCTAGGTCCTAAGGAACATCTGATGACGATCCAAGCTGATACTTCTTTCGGAGTCTCTTAATCTCTTTCTCATAGTTGTGCTTCATGGTGATCTTCTCTAGCACAAGCTGATCCACAATACCCTTCCAAGCACCAGAAGTAGGAGGATGTGCTGATGGAGTAGTAGAGGAAAATAAATCCTCTGCATGCCTCTTCACAGCGCGCCGCTCAAGTAACTCTATCAAGTCATCTTTCTCCTTCATCTGTTTTTGCAATTCCATCTTCTCTTTGTCAGAAGCTTGAAACTTACTTTCCCACATCTCTTTTTCTTCCTTCATCTTAGCCAAAGCGTCTTGAAGTGTCTTCACATCATCAGGAGAAACAGGGATTGCCGTAGGGAGTGGCGTAGAGATCACAGTAGTCAGAGGTTTCTCAATAGGATAAGGCATCTTAAGCTCCATAGCCCTCTTCTTCACCCAAAGCGTGTAAGATTCTAAAGCAATGCAAACTTGTCTTCCAAGCTCCCCTCTACCCAACCTGTGAATCTTAGTCCAGGCATGAGCCATTCTTCTTCTCAAACCAAGAGAATCATCCCCTCCTTGAAAGAATAAACCCTCTAATAAAATATTCTTAGGCTTATCCTTCAGCATATATCCCAGCTGACGGCGAGCTAGACTCGGGTTGTAGTTAATTCCGCCTTGTATTCCAAGAAGAGGAACATTAGCGAATTCTCCACAACTATCAATAATCCGGACATTATCGTAAACCGAAGAAGACCAAGTGATATCAGTATGCGTAAGAGACATAATCCTTTGAGACCACCTTAAGCAATCCTTGTTTTTCCTAAAAGCAGATGTCTGAGGTAAGTGTGAAACGAACCAATTATACAGCAGAGGTAGACAGCAAACAATGGTACCGTTTCCCTTAGAGGTCCTACTATGGATGGAGAAATAAGTATCACCAAGCAAAGTTGGAACAGGGTTCCCAATCGAGAAAATCCTAATAGCATTAATGTCCACAAAATTATCAATATTAGGAAACAAGACTAGTCCATAGATGAGTAAAGCAAGTATAGCCTCAAACGCCAATGTGCGACCAATGTCAGCAAATAAAGTAGCCTTCTCAATCAAGAACTTAGCAGTCAAACCCTTGAGGCCTCCCTTAGTCTTTAGATTTGCATCAATATCCGACTTCGTCAAATGGGTAGCTTCAGCGATATCTTGAGGCTTAAGAGCTTCCTCCAAACCAGTATACGGAACCTTATCAGAAACCAGTACACCCAACAAATAAGCATATTCTTCCAAGGTCGGCATGAGCTGATAATCGGGAAATGTGAAGCATCGGTAAATAGGATCATAGAACTGCATAAGGGTATTCAGAATTCCGTCTTCAATTTTGGTAGAAAGAACAAATAAAAGTCTCCCATAACGAGATGAAAAGCCTGAACGATCATCTACCAAGGACACTAGCTTTCTCAACTCTGTAAGATCAGGAGCCCGAAAACCGTACTTCTGAGTGTTTCTCCTTCCAATATCCATAATCAACAATATCTGCGATGTTTGCAAAAGAAAATCTCTGAGATCCTTAAATACCAGCTGAAACACAATGCTCATGAATGCATGAGTGCAAGATGCAACACCCACAAACAAGACATACAAAGCACACAGGTTCAAAGGTTCGACACGAGCATGGAGCCAAAGGTAAGAATCAACCAACCCACAATGGTATGTACTATGGTTATATCATCACCTGTAGAACAAGGTTCTAAAAAGTTCCCAGAATCATAATTCCATCTTTTGGATATTATCGGCTTAAACGACTACTCGTCTGCCAACAATATTCTCAAGAGAAACTCATCTGAGTGTGGTATCGCGTAACGACCAATTCAAGTCTACACCTGAACAGCCACCGCACCACGTCCTAATAAGGCCAAGATGGGTTAAAGGGTTCTAAGGTCCTCAGCTTCTCAGGCTCCCAGTCGGAAAAAGTAATATCAATTACGACTACTCGTAAGACATCAGTAACTTCCAAAGGGGCCTCCACCGAGCGGGGGATCTCAAGTCAGCTTAGTAAGGACTACTCCACGTAAGCCAACAAGACTATACCACCCTCCTATCATAAGTGCACTCAAGTCCGGGTTAGGACTTATCTCACCACACAAATTACCAGGCACCAAAACAGAACAATCAATAACAAACAAGTCAAACAGAAAGCGATAAATAAATCAAAGTAGGCGAAACCCACTAGGAACCGTTGGAGTCCCCAGCAGAGTCGCCACTTTTCTGTAGCGGTAAAAATCGTGAGTGTAAGTTATTGACTAACTTAACTCAAAGAAAACAAGAGTCGCCACCGCACTTTTATTTTATCCAAATAAAAGAAAGGAAAAAGAGCGAACAAAACCAAAGAGTTCTAAAATAAGAACACGAGACAGAGATCGGGGTAAGGGGGTTGGTTACGCAATGGGAAGGTGTTAGCACCCAAAACGTCTATAGTACTCTATAGGAGCCCTTTGAAATATTTACGCTTTTTGGTTTGAAAATGGTTTGTTTGAAAAGAGATTGGGGAGATGAGAAGAGAATATTTTTTAGATTTTTGTGTTTGGAGAGACTTATCGTCTCATGCCTACGTACCCATAAAGTGCAATATGGAATCAAAACCCCGTAGTTCGTGGTACAAATGACAAAATTTTGTTGGTTTTGATTGATTTTAGATGTTCAAACAAGTCGTCATTTCAAGGAGAAAACTGCGACTATCCACCCACGAGTATTAAGACAACATCTGCGTCACATAAAGATGGAGGATTTGCTTGGATTATCAACAAGACTATCACTCAACATCAACGTGGAAAATGTCAAAGTCTTAATAATATGGGGAATAGGAGATTTACATCTCAACTATAGAAATGAATCATGTCTAAACTTTATGAAAAAAAGTTTTAAAGTGAAAAAGTGCATAAAGGCACAAAAAAAAGTTGATGAGTTTTTGTATTTTTTATGTCTTTTGAAATTGGTCAAAGCATGATTAACATTGATTGACTTTTATTAAGAAAAACAAAGTTTAAAAATCACTTGACGAAAGTCAAGGTTTTATTGCGAAAGCGATTTTGAAGTTTGAAACCAAGAAGGTTTTGAAAAAGGGAGAAAGTTTTGAAAATTTAAGAAGGGGAGGAGATGAAGTGACTATCCTAAAAAAAAAAAAAAAAAAAAATAAGAGCTAGAGATAAGAAAGATCTAACCGACTTGTAGCACACTCCAAAGCAAGCAAAAAGAATTCCATCCGATTTAAAGTACAAGCCAGTGATCGAGCCAAATAAAGGCTAAGATTCAAAATTCTCCAAGCATAGGGAAGAAAGTCCTAATCCTAAGTCCAAAATGTCCATGAAGTCCAAGGTCTAAGAATGGTCCAAGAGTATAACCACAAAATTAATAGCACCAAATTTTTAGATGTTTTATCCTTTATTAGTGTTTTGAACAAAGTATGGTCCAAGTGGACAAAAGAAAAATGACATAAACATAAACAAAGATATGGTATGTAATGATAAAATGGAAGCATAAAAGTAAAAAAAAATAAAGAGTAAGAAGAGAATATAAACAAAATTAAACAAGGATATTGTTAGTGAATTAGTGGTTAGTGGTTAGAACATATGATCAATGATGATTAATTCTTGCACTTAGACCAAGATTAATGAAAATTCATTAGAGGATTGATAGAATCAAAGCCTCCTAACAATGATTTTCATAGGTATTGGAGTTAAGACAAGCAACTAAACATACTTGGACTTTTAAACGTAAGTTTGAGCCACGAATGATCATTTTCCGATTAAGGGACACTTTAGCGCTATGTTAAGCAATCGTAATCGGGTTTATGTAGAAACCACGACTATCTGAGGCCGGTCAATAAAATGTTAGTGTTAATACATGTTAGAGAAATGATATGTAAATCATTCTCCTAAAACATGCCACACAAAAAGAAAAGAGGTAATGATCTCATCATAATCAAGATTTTTAATTAATTAATCAAAGGTAATCTATCACTATTCCAAAGTAAGGAGAATTATCTCAATGATTATTCGTCCATAGATTTGAAATAATGAAGATTAAACAACCTTGATAATCAACAATCTATGATCCATAGATTTCATCGATCAAAAATAAATAAAATAAAAAAAAAAAGAAGAAAGAAAATGAAATCACAATTTGAATCTCGAATCGATTAAATTATCATCAATATCAATCACCTCTCTTGGTGGATAAAAATCAACACCCAAAGTCCATTGATATTGATGAAATCTTATCAAAATCAAGATCCAAAACAATCAACACTTAGTCAAAATATTTTTAAATAATTTTTTTTAAAAGCTTTTTCAAAAATGAAATTAAAATACAAATTTAATAATAAAAGAAAAATGTGGAAAAATCCACATAGTTAAGTTATGAAAGAAATGAAAAAAGAAAATAAAAACTGAAAGAAATAAAAATAAACAAATAAAAGAAAAGTATAATTGAAAAGCAGAAAGAGAAAAAGAAACAGAGTTATCTTCTTCTTCTTCTAGCTCTCACACGCGAAAACATTCACGGCCATGGATGCTAGCTTAAATCACAACGGCGGGACGCGAAAAATACGCGGTTGCAATCGAAATCAAGAGCTCTTCACAATGGTACCAACAATTCAGAGAATCACAACAAAAGATAACGGATCGAAAATGACGGTGAAGCTCAATCTACCTTCAAACTCAGGTAAGAAATCAATCCAAGTTTCTTCTTGCTTCTCTTCTTCTTCTGAACGAATTCTGGTTCGAAATTGATCTGTGTTTGAGGTTGATTTGAAGTTAATTTGGTGGAATGAAGTATGAGAAGAGAATGAACGAAGGTTTTTCTGGTAGTGAAGAATTGAGGAAGAAAATCAGCAGAGATTTTTTGGCTTGAAAAGCTTCCAGAATAGAGTGAGGGATGAATTCTATTTATAGATGAGAATGAGTGAAAAATGATTTGCAGTTTGTGAGAATTTTCTGCCGTTTTGAAGTAGGTGTGTTGTGCGTGATATTTTTTTGCTGGTATTTTACATGTCGTTTTTGCAATTTTTCTCTTTGTAGCTCATTACCTGTTATTCTTTCTTTTCACTTTTCAACTCACTTGGGTGACGTGGATTATTTTTCAACTGGCTCACATGCTACTTATTTTTTGTTTCAGCTTGTGAATATGGCTTGGATAATGGCTCACATTCAGTTTGCACGGCTTGGTCTACGTGATAAATTTCCTTCACCCTGTTGCAAGTGGCTTCGTACTTGGTCCTGTCTGTCTTGTACATATGTGCGATCTCAGGCACCAAAGGGTCGTCGGGATTGGGATCCGTCAGCAACGAACAAATCGACAAGAGCACCTTGGAAATGGTCAATGCTGGGCTCCATTGTTCCTTCAGAATGTCGAGACAGATACTTCCATTGCTGTCAGCAGGTCCCATGATTGTTGCTTGCCAATGAAACATATCCTCAGCAACAGGACCTGCGCTGCATGAGGTAGGAGGATCCTTCTGCAAATCCTTGAATTCCTTTCGAGCATAATCTTGCAATTCCCCTCGACTTTCGATGCAACAAAAATTAATTGTCTTCATACAAGCTCTCAGAGGGTCCATGTCACCATGCTTAAAAATTCCTCTTTCATAAGCTGGAGGACAATTTTGAAATTCTGTTCCTGCCTCTTCACAGAATAGAACTCAAGGTTCATATACAAAACAATCTCGACCAGCAATGACACTTTAGCTTTATCCGAAATAAATTTCCGCAAGAGGGATGGGTAACTCGTCATCATGACAACAGTTATATCATGTTTATCATTTTCAAATACTTCTTTCTGGGCTTTGCTGTGGTACCTCTCTCTGTTATCAATAGCGGGAACATATTCTCTTTCCAACAGCCTTTTTCACTGATGCACACAGGAGCCGAACCAAGCATAGCAAGTTTCTTCATACATTCAGCAACTTCATCAGATGATGGAAGTGTAAAGCGAGCATTTGAAAGCGATTTAATTATCCACTCTCGAACAATTCTCTGATACAGGGAACGGACTGTTGATGTCCAAGCAGGATCGTTGATGACAGCTGAAGAAGGGTCGTCATGAAATGAAAATAGCGATGAATCTAAGCAGGATGAATCCCATAAAACCTGTGGAAATCTGTCTCTAAGTTGAGTTAACAAGTTCTCTGCAATATCTCGTATATGATCCTCCCGCTGAGATAGACTTTTGATCAGGAAACAAGTATGCATTGTCAGTATCCATAGGTGTTCAATTTCCAAAATCGGCTACAACACAGCCAACAAATTATTCAATGTTGAAAGCTTGAATTCAACAGCAAAACAATTGACCATCCGCCTACAATCCATAACTTCTCCAGTTTCTGAAGCTGGTTGAGGAAGATCTATGTCATCATGACATGAGGAGCAATCCTGACACAATAGACCGGGAATCCGGTGTAAAATTTGAAGGGTCCTCCTGCTTTGAAGGTTTTGACAGCACAGTCAAGAGAGCCTGTGTACGGATATTTTCCTTCAGCATCAGGTTGCATCTTCTGAATCAGAGTCTTCACGTAATCAAATGGCAAACTGCAAGCTGCTGCAAAATATCCAGATACACTACTTGCACCAACCACAGTAGGCATTTCACCTAGACCAACGGTATCCTTGAAGAACTCAACACTTTGATCATAAGATGCAAGCCTTCCCATGTTCAATGCCATGGCTCTTACAACAGTAGGCCCAACATCTTTCCAAAGTGACAGAATCCTTTCATCTGCACCAACATTTGAAATAAGTTTTATTATCTTCTCAACCAAAGAGTAGGCAACAGCCACGTTTTGTTGCTTAAGAGAATATGCCTCATCTACTTTTCACCCCACAATAACAGCAAGGGTGATACTGAATGACTGGAACTGGGGTATTCATATGAATCACATCCCTTGATTTGTAGGGGCAATGAGGGTGAACACTTTGCTCTTCTTGAGACTGCTTCCAGATCAGTGATCGATCGGCCGTCTGCCACAGAATGGAGTTGGTAATGGAAAACTTAAAACCTCTGTGCATTAGCAGTGCCAGCAGGCGAGCAGTATTTTTGGCATCATCCAAGCCACAATGAGGACGACCCTGCCAGGCCAAGCCGGCTATCTCAACAGCCTCCTTTAGATTGCACTTCACATCACCAAATACCTCGCTGAAAGGAATCCTCAAGTTGATCCAGTGGTTGAAATAAGGTGGCTTTCGTATTTTCTTGAAACGGCACTCTGATTCAAGCATCACACGACAATCCCAGCTAGACCATGTAACCACAGCAAAGTTGGCATTCTTTATTCCCTTTTTCTCAAGCCATTTGTCATGCCTAAGTAGAGCCTCACTCAATGTAACACCTCTGTCTACCTGAATTTGCTGGATACCAGTTAGATCCTTGCAGAAGTCACTCAGAAGCTGATTGCAGGTAGGCTTCACATATGTTTGGAAACATGCTTCCAGCTGACCAGTAACACTACTCACTATGACAGATGGAAACTCAATTATTTCTTGAGGATGGGGATTTTTATCCTTATCACAGGTAGCCTCAAAGTCTATGACCACAAAATACTGAAATTCTTGAAATTGCTCACGCGAGTAACCCTGAGATAACATATTAATTGGAGCACACTGGAGTTGGTTCTCGACAGGATAAGGACAAAAGTGGCTCTCAAAAGCATTCATTTGACACTGCTGCAGCTTGTGAGGATTAAAATGGCAGGCTGTCCAGGCACTGTAATCATGGTGATAAGCAGGTTTACTATGAAATTCATTGGAGTGCTCAAGAAACTCACTGCCTAAACGACGGTTAGATTCAGGAACATTCCCAGCTGAATGAGTACCAGGCTCATTTGTAAGCTCCGGAAATCCTTCCATAGAACTCCCACTATACTGAAAAGTGAAAGGGGGTCCCTTTCCCTGAAGGCACTTTAGAGATGCCTCACAGGACATTTGCATATTTTATGAATTCTCAAGGGCCATCATAATCATGAATGTAATTGAGATCCACAGGCGAGTACATGAGATCCTCGAGTACAACAAAAATCCTCCCTATGGCAATTTTATAAGCAAGTTCTCTTGGAGATTTTTGGTTTTATACTAGAAATGAGAAATGCGAGATTAAAGAAAAGTTTGATTTATGGGGAGAGAGAGAGCGTTGTCGCAAAGGTGACTGTTCAGAAGGGGATTCGGCACCTTCAGAATCAAATTGTTGCTGTCCCATATTTTTGGCCAATCCTATTGTTGTATGCGGCATGGAAGACTGATTTCTCATCCTTGCAGCCAAAGAGTTTGAATTCTTGGGTAGGCCACTAGGAGCTGAAACAAATGTTTCTGAGTGACTTGACTTCATATTCAATTTGGCACTTGGGAGCTGCTTCTGCAACCCCCATGATACTGATGAATGGCCCCCTGATGATGGCAGTTGTTTCTTAACAGTGGATATTTCTTTATCAACCTTAGTTCTAATTGGATGTGTCATTTGGAGGTGATCTTCACTTTCCAAATTGTCATCATCGGCAATCCATGGATCTGAGCTCAAGTTGCTAGAGACATTAGGTACATGTTCGGGCAAACCAGGGTTCATCTCATCCCACACGAACTCCTCTTCCTCGGAATTTTTCCAGTTCCTTGACATGGCACTGCTCCTTATGTTATGTGCATCCAAATTCATAGGCTTTGGTGCTTCGTGATTAGAAAAACCATGTTTGAGGCTGAAACCATTTCTTTGCCCGGATAAGGTCTCTGCAACACCACCAATGAGCCTACTTCCAGTTCTTCCAACATCTGAACCCAAATTATACTCCTCATCTCCATAGGCTCCACCAATGCTCTTGTCAGGAACAGAATCGTTAAATGCGTCTCTATGAGTATGCTGGTTATTAAGCATTAAATGCTTCAGCGTTTCTGGAAAATCCGCATCCATGCACGTCGCTGCTGATATATGATACAGTTTCAACACCCCAATAACTGCCACCGTCCTATCATAACTATTATTATCCTTCAATCCTGACCCTAAAGGCCCAACCAAATACTCCACCAAATTCGCCATTCGGAGTGAACACAAACTCCTCCATGCCAGTCCTCGAATCATTGGATCCTGATCCTTGCAATCCCTTTGTAGAAAATTAATTGTCAAGAGAGCAAGATCAGGATTCACCTTGGCATAGTTTCCAACATACAGATAACACATTTTTCAAAACAATGTCTGATGTTGCCGAGCACATTACCATCTCCCCAAAAAGAGCAGAAACATCAACACCTATAGTCATATTAGATATCACCTTCTTAAAAGGATCCCTCTTAGAATCATCAGTACCCGGAGCACGGCTACCAGCAAGCTGCCGGAGCTGTAATTTTAAATCAGAGACTTTACTCTTCCCGGACGGTTGAGACGGCGAGGGAGATCGCTGAGATTGCGGTGGTGGAGGAGCCATGGCCACTGGAAGTTGACTGAGAAGAGGGAAAGCCTGCTCAGGGTAGCACTCTGCAAACACAAAAATAATAGCAGTCCAAGAAACAAAGTTTCTCCTAGGTATTTCATCAAACGGGTGGTGAGCATAATCTAAATGGCCACACTTGCAGTACATGTTTTTTTCCAATTTTTGTTATCATCATGATATGTTTCAGCAGAAATTCCAGGAACAGAGCCGCTGGCAATTTTAGGAGGGACGGCATAAAGTCTCTGTGGAAAAGGCTTGAGATCTCCGCGGACTTTCGGATTACGAGTAACACATGCCTCCATTTTCTTATTCCAAGCATCATCAGCATCAGTTGATTCACAGAATTTTACGCCAGAATCTTCTTGTCTGCTTCGACATGCTTCAGAGTCAATAGTTTTCTGTCAGACACCAATTTCGTGTTCCTAATATGATCGTTCTCCTAGACAACATTGCCGGTTGGTTCCTCACAGTTGACAATTTGAACCACAAGAAATCCTCTATCGAACTAAAAAGAGTCTGTTGATCTCTAAGCAGGCGATCAATATGTCTTCGAGAACCTGATATGATGGCACTTGATAATGTAGTCAACTCTAAATCAATAGATCTACTTCCAGCATCAACTTTCCACGCCCTATTCTCCATCTTCACCTCTGATAAAAATGAACACAACTACTCATGTACCAGGACATTACTTGCACCTTCCATTTTGATCTTTGACGTAATTCTCTGGATTTCTGGACCAAACTTCTCATAGAACATACCGCGGGTAATTCACCGTTGAAGCAAACCCTTGATAGTTTGACCAAGATGAGGTCAAACGTCCATCTGATTTAAACTTGAATGAATGTCCTAGCCATTAATCTCCTTGCAAAATCCTAAACACACAGAGAAGAAGAAGAAACAAACAAATTGAAAAATATTTTTTAGTAATTTTGGTTAGATGTTAGTAAACAGAAACAAACATAAAGTAAATAAGAAACACAAAGTAAGATCTTGTTTGTGGAATGATATGCAAATGAAATGTGGGATCTTAGGGGTAAAAATTTGGGTATTACACCCATCAAGGCGGTACACAACATCAGCGAGTACAAGATGAATCAATAGCATGACCTCGACCAACAAGCCTGGCGATGGTCAGCATACAACAATGATCAAACAAAAGTAATACAAATAGTCAAGCGCGGCCACGGGCGTGAAACTCTTCTAACAACTCCTTCGTTTTTGGATGATCAGGCCGAGTGAGCAACCCTTCGACGAGTAACTCCCTCTGCATGATAGTGTACTAAAGACCTTCGACCGAATCTTCCCATGCTCCTTCGCCGAAACAATCTTCTAACTTCTGCTTTTTGGACTCAAACGTCAGTTTGCGCTCCTTCAGGTTAGCAAGAGCCCTGTTGAGCTGGCCTTCAGCGGCATATCTGCGAGCGGTTTCTTCATCAAACCTCTTCTCACCAGCCTTCACATGGGCTTTCAGCTTGGAGATCTATTGCATCAGCTTATCCTCCCGCTCTTTCCTGTTGGCTAGGGAGGCCTTCCAGTGCTGATTGAACTTGGATATCCTCCGATACGCTTCGTCCAAGTGCTGCTTCTTCGTGGCCAGTAAATCGTTGACAACTTTGAAGTCTCGACCCATACGTTCACGCTCGACTATCTGCTTAGTCAAATCTGTTCCTAGCTGGTTCACCAGCTCTGTTTGCCTCTTGAAGGAATAAATGACTTTGTTTCTCTCGCTTCGGAGCTGCACCAATTCTTTCTCCAGTTCTTCATTTGCCCTCTTCAATTCATCTCTCTCAGCTAAACCTGATTATGTTGCTGAATAAGCACGGTGGTAGGCTCTTCAATCACTGGAGAGCTTTCTGGCTTGGCAGGAAGAAACGGAATCCCTATAGCATCTGCTCTGGCTCTGATCCATGCCACATACGGAGGGTAGGCTTGACTATTGCTTCTCCCCAGCAATGGTTTTCCCCTCTTACTGATACCATTCCAAGCGCGCTGAAGCTTAGATAACATATCCCCCTCTAGAAGACCAGTGAGGTACAGAGATTCCTGTACCTCTTCATCCTTCGGCAGAGCTCTCAAAGCATACGCAAACTGTCGGACCAGCAAAGATGGATTGTAGTTTATACATCCCTTCCTGCCTATCAAAGGCACATTCAGAAACCCGCTGCAGCTGAAGATAATCTTGGTACCCAACCTATCTCTGTCAAACCAGTCAATATCCTCCGCTGATAGACTCATCCAACGCTCGGACCACTCAGTTGTGGCTGCAGACGAAACAAAGGGACCCCTCTTGGGCAGATGACTATCAAGCCATTTATAGAGCAAGGGCATACAACACGAGACATTCTTGCCCCTTCTGTTCTCGTTTTTGTAGTGGATAGAATGGTAGACATCTCCTATCAAGGTAGGGACTGGATTCCCTGAAGCGAAGATACGAAATGCGTCGAAGTCTACAAAGTCAGGCATATTGGGGAACAGAATGATGCCATATATGCACAGAGCGAGAATGGCGTTGAACACGACCCAACATCCGTCTTTGGCGCACTGCTGAGCCTTTCCCACTAAGAACTACAAGGAGAAATCGGGAACCTTGTTCCAACTAGACAATACCAACTCGGAGGCATCCAGATGAAGTGAAGGAGCTAGGCTAGCCAGATTAGGCTCAGCGTCCATATGAACAAAAGGCATCTGCCTCTTGATAGGCACACCTAACAAATCAGCATATTCCTCTAGCGTGGGCGCGAGAACAAAATCCTGGAAAGTGAAGCATCTCAACGGAGGATCGTAGAACTGCAGCAGAGCGTGCAACCCATTCAACTCGAACGCAGAAGGTTTACGAACCAAACTGAGCAATTTGCCGTAAGATTTTCTGAACTCATCTCTCACAGAATCATCTGCTAAAGTAATCAAACCAGTCAGCTAAACCACATCAGGGGCAGGGAGCTTGTAAGCCACGGTCTTCCTTAGAGAACCCATAACAATACAATAGAAGACTAGAAATCCTGAATCGGGGGGAAACGGTACCTGCAACACAGACACACGTTAATGAAATGCAAATGAGTATGCAAAGCAATGTAAAATGCAATCATGCAGCAGGAGATCAAGACAATTGCACTGTGGAGATTCTGTATCAACAAAACCATGATGCTGCTCTGTCAAGAACAACCACTATCTCTGATAAGAAGGAAACCCTGGTATCGGACCACAAATCTGCTCTGTCAAGGACACACACACATAGGACCATAAATCTGCTCTGTCAAGAACAAACATCTGATAATAAGGACCTCTGATACAGGACCAAAAATCTGCTCTGTCAAGAACACACATCTGATGATAAGGACCTCGGATACAGGACCAAAACTCTGCTCTGTCAAGAACAACCATACATCTGCTGATGAGATCCTCAGATCCTAATCACAAACCTGCTCTATCAAGAACAAATGCACAACTCTGAATATAAGGTCCTCTGATACAGGACCAAAGCTATGCTCTGTCAAGAACAATCATATATCTGATGATGAGAACCTCCGGTACCAACAAAACTGATTCACTATCAAGAAAACCAGGTAGTCTGAAGGTCAAAGTTTCCTGCAACAAACTCAACCCTGCTCACAGGTATGGACCTAAACTGACTCAAGTTCGGCATCCTATGCGGTCATCAGCGTCACAGACATTCAAGAGGGGTGATACAATACCCAGAAGGTGTGGCATCACCAGCTCATGAAGCGGCCTCACTCGGCTGAATCCCAAATGATCGGTCCCTAGAGTCGACAATCCTCCAAACCAACAACCCCCTCAACCCAAAGGGTTGAAAAAGAAGTCAACCGGGAGAACCTCGTCTGAGCGTGGATTTCATGAGACACTAGTGCCTGCCAAGCAAGCACGCGCCCACTAATTTCCACAACTAATGTTATGTTCACTCAAGCATGGGTCTGGCTTCTCACTCATCAGAATGCCCCTCCCACAACAGCACAGATAATCATATCATACTGGAAATAAAATGCGGGAAATAAAAATGCGATAAATAAACACAACCCAACAAGTAATCATACAAGCGCTAGGATTGACTCTCGCAGGGGGCGTTGGATCCCCAAACTAACTCGCATATGGGACGTTGGATCCCAGGAAACTATCAACTCCCCAGCAGAGTCGCCAGCTGTCGCTTCCGCGAAAATAAGGTGACGGAAAAACAGAAGAGTCGCCACCTTTCGTTATTTATCCCTCAGAACGGGAAAGGAAACGATCGGAAAAAACTGACGAAAAGGTATAAGACAAGGTCATCGCAACCATTGTCTGGGTTCGGGAGTCGGTTACGCAAGGGGAAGGTATTAGCACCCCTCACGTCCGTCGTACTCGACGGGATCCACGCTTGTTGTGTTTACTGGACGAGTTGGTTTATCTATCTACCTATCAAGGCTGGATTAAACAGAAAAGAAAATGACTCGGCAAAGCGTCGCGCTTTATGCCTACGTATTCTCATCAGAGAATGAGAAATCAGAGTCAACGTAGTTCGACCTACTACGGGTTACGGGGAAGGTGGCTCGCCAATACGTCAGTATTGTGCCTACGTACTCTCAACAGATATGAGAGATCAGAGCTTACGTATTTCGGGATAATACGAATTACGGGAATTCAGATTCATCTGTTTTATCGAGTAGGGTTAAACAACAGTTCCAGCAGTTAGGGACAAAGCCTGTTTGCGGTGGCGCTGAAGTTTAATGACACTCTTTTCTTCAGAAAAGCTTTCCTTTAACTTATGGGCCCACGGGGCAAAAAGGTTTGAAGTTTGTTTTCTGTCTTTTACAAAAGAACTGTTTTTTATTGTGTTTGCAATTTCAATCGCACTAAAGACTATGACCTGAGAGTGAATGCGTCGCATGTCACCCAAAGGGTGCCATACTAAACATCCAGACTGTTGAAAAGAAGCTCTCCAACAATCCTTTCTCAGATAGCTTAAGGCTCGTAACGTACGAAAGAAATCATTCATGATTACTGTATCTTAAGCTGTTTTGAGATGAGAAGAGAGAACAGGCTCAACTACGGGAAGACTATCAAGTCCTAATGTTGTCATGCCAAGGATTCATCCTATGGTTGAAGTTTGAAACAGGGAACTCCTAGAAGTTATCATGCATAGGTTTCAACCTAAAGTTCTATCATCACTTACTTATCAAAGGAAGTGAGATTCCTAAGGGATCATGTCAATGATAAACAGAGAAAGACAAAGCATCAGCTTAAACAGTAAACAGATATACAGTAAAATGCATGCAATGCAAGTGAGGGAGGAAATGTGTGTGGGGCAGCAGCCTCCACAAGCTCATCTCAACCTAAAGCCAGATATGAATGACAGTAATCATACAACATAAACAACATGCTATCAAGCAGAATATCACTGACTGCAATCATACAGAGGACATAAAATGCTATCAAGCAAAATAAACCACATGGGCAAGGGAGCAGGGCTCTACCGAATACCCGCAAGCAAAGTCATACAGTAAAAATACAAGCAGAGGGAGCAACTCAACCTCTAGTGCAATCATGCTCCTAGCTTACAGTCAGTCTAATCATGGACTTATTCTAATGCATCAAGCAAGTCAAATAAGGCACATCAGCACAGAAAAGAAAACAGACAAGAAAGCAGATCAACCCCTCTCTTCCAATTCCAAGCTTCAGCTCTCCTGACAGCAATCCAGTCTTCAGACTTCAACCACCCTTCAAGGCTACCATCTTCTATGACAAGCATCAACTTTCTTCCCCATGGTTTCAACCCATCAAACATAAGTATCAACTGGTTCTCTCCTCTCTAAGCCTCAGCTTTACAGTCAATTCCACCCTCAGGCTTCACTCCTAACTGCAAGTATCAAATGGATTCCTTCAGGCTCTCAAAGCATCAGTGCCAATATCAACTCATCTTTTATTCCTCAAGCCTCAGCTCTATACTTAATCTCAATTGAATCCTCTTCATAAGTATCAACTTATTCTTCAAGCTTCAGCTCTCTTTGCTTCATGAGTATCAACTGGGTCTTCTTCCTCTACAAGCTTCAGCTTCTCAGAGTAATCTTCAATCACATGGAAGTGTCAACTTCATCCTTTAATTCTTTAAGCCTCAGCTCTTCACTCAGTCTCCCTTGAATCTTCAAGTATCAACTTGG
Source organism: Lathyrus sativus (assembly GCA_963859935.3). NCBI lineage: Eukaryota > Viridiplantae > Streptophyta > Magnoliopsida > Fabales > Fabaceae > Lathyrus > Lathyrus sativus. Next base: position 811,879,359 of record OZ012735.1, read on the forward strand.
TCTTCAAGCTCTTCAAGCTTCAGCTGCAATGGCAATGCTCAAGGAATCATCCCCTTCCACACTCTTCAATGAAGTCCTCATCTTCAAACTCAAGTCCAACATCTTTCAAGATACTCAAACCAGAAGACAATTGATTTAACAGGATGAGGGGAAATGATAAACAACTTATTGACAACCAAAGGAAGCCTGTAAGGGTTCATCATTATGAGAGACTGGTTCCCTCAAAGTTCTACTTCCCAGATAAAGCCACTCATCCCTCCAAAGGAGGGATGTGAATATCAGAGAAGGACTTTTAGTCATTGGGAGGAATGTAAGCACAAGATGCTTTCCATATTTGTGAAAGAAATCATTCTAACTCTAAGGCTCTCCCTATGTCTCCTACCTCCTAAATCTTCATCAGACACCTTCAGGCACAAGAAACTCCCAAGCTCCAAGCAACTTCAAGCAACTTCAAGCATCCTCACCTTGTCTTCAACTTGTCTTCAATCTCAACCAAAGGCAAACAAAGCACAAACCCTAATCTAAGGGACCTAAAGAAGTTAAACTAGTTGAATTAGTAAGTTAGGATCATCTAAAACCTAGTACTAAAGTTAGTCCTAACTAAAATACTAAAACCAATTGTAAAATCCTACAAAAATGACTATGGGAACCTAGGTCAATCATGACTCTACCACATTAATTTCAGAGATCAAACCATCAAATTAGACCTAGAAATAAATTCTATACCATAAGGTACTAAACATAAACCCTAAAAGGAAGCACCTAAATATCAATCTAGAAAGCACACCTATTTTCATCACAAAAATGTGAGAAAAATGCTATGGGAGCATACATGTCTAACCTAATCACACACAAAAAATTAGGATCAAAATCATCACCATATGATCACACAAAATTCCACAAAATTATGTATCAAACATAACCATTTTAATATCAATTAAAATATAAAATTCCCATAAAATCATAAAATGCATGAAATGAAAATATTTTTTCTCTAAAAAATACTAGACTCAATCACGAGTAAAATGCAAAAGGAATGGGATTAATTGGATTAATTTTCAATTTTATATGATTTTTTCAAGAACCTTGAATAAAATGAGAAAATAAAAGAAAATCAAACAAAATAATCACACGCGTGGTGCAAATAGAAACTAAAATCAGTTCAAACTATGGATTGGGCTCGCTGGGGGGTATGGATAGTGGTTATTTCATTAAGCCCAGAACACTACTTAAATGAAACGCCGCGTTTCATTTCTTCAGATCCTTCACAAATTAGAATTAAAACATGGCCGTTGGATGACTCCTCTAGTCAAAGTCCTCACCACATGAAATGGTGCTAACATCATCTTCTTCGTTTGAACCAAAAATGGAGGGAGAACGCCATTGAAACAGAGCTCAAACATCACCCTTCTCCTCACTCGGGCTCCCTCAAATCTCCATCAAAATCCATGATCTAAAGCCCTAACTCACTCTAAATCTCTCCCTGAGTCTAACCCTAGCCTCAAAATTCATTGAATCACCCTCTAACCTAAAACACGATCAAGAATCAAAATTATGCTCAGACCTCAATTGTCACCATTCTTCGAATTGTTTGGTCTAAAATGTTCACCGTGTTACACTAGTCAATTCTTGCTATAATACTCATATTATCTCTCAATATCCAACATGTTCTTGATCCAAACAGAAACTGTGTCACCTCATTAATCATCATGAAATCTTCTCTAAGTCTCCAGAAACGATCTCCTAACCACATACTATCAATCTAACCTAACAAATTGACCTAATTCTTCTTAAATTAAGGTGAGGGATGAAAGTTACCAACCTGTGAATTCTTGAGTAACAGATGCACCAAATCTTCACTTCAAGCTCTCAAACCTTCCAAAATCATTCAGTGTATCAAGTTCTTGCTTCTGTATGCAAGAGAATTGATGGAAAACGCCTGGAACTCCAAATTCGATGATGACTTGCAGGTGCTGAAAATGAATTGCAAGAACACGATACTTCAAGGCTTTGGCTATGGAATTGATCTGGAATCATTCAGTATCCTCCATAGAAGTTGTTGAAATCAACAGAAAGGAAGAAGATGGTGTGGAATGCAGAATTCGATTTCAATTTGCAATGAACAAAGTGAAGTTGCAAACTATCTTCTCTCAATCAATTATCACCAACCTTTCACTCAAACCCCTTCTAATCAATATATAGATGATGTTGGACCTCTCTAGAATCTTTTGGATTCATCCAAGGAGATGTTGAGTTTCTCATGTCATCCAAAATCTCATCTCATGCCATACTCACCCCAATTCTGTTTCCCTTGTTGCAGCAGCTTGTTATGATCCCAAAATCTCCTTAAGTGAGATATTAGAGGTGTTACAAGGCCTTGGAAGCTTGTGTATTGATCCCTCATGTGTTTTGCAAATGTTACTTAATATGCAAGCAATTACTTTTCAAAGCAAGTCCATAAATTGGACCTAAAATCAAAATTGTGGCTAAACCAATGTTCTTAAAATGTTTTTTAGAGTCAAAATGATATATTACATGCCATGGTTTGGATGTGTAGGTTGAAAATATCAATTTCCAACATTGATTCATTTAACTTATACCCTTATTTTAGGTCATTTTTGCAACTTTGAGCTACAAGCATTTACATCATCTCATGACCTCCTTACTAGCCTTAAAACATCATTTTGAACAAGTTTGATGGTGAACATTTTTCCATTTGAAGCTTGGAAATAGGAGTTATGGCCTTATACTTGAAATGACCTGTAATCTCCAAATGCCCAAAATGCTCTTGACTTGTCAAAGCCATAACTTGAGCTCTAAAAATCCTATCAAGTACTTCTAGTACTCTCTAGAAATATAAGAGGATAAGGAACAACATTCATGTTTACCAAAAGCTCATAGGAATCATCCTTCTTGGGCAAACGTTTGATGCAAGTTGGGTAACTTTCAAGCCCCCAGATTCACATACCTCAGATGACCTGTAACTTGTCAAAGTCATAACTTGAGTTCTACAAATCCTATCAAGGACTTCTAGTACTCCAATTAAATCTAAGACCATTCTCTACAACATTCATGTTGGGGGTAAGATGAGATGACAATCACATCTTGAGCTAAACTGCCTTGAATATAGGGGTCAAACTAGGGTATTTTACTATGTCAAGCCTTAGAAACCCTAGCTTGAAACTTCTCAAACTCTTCAATCATGATGAGTTGACCTTGGAATCATCCTCATAGAATCTCAATACATCAATCCATGATCACATGGCTCTTGGATTAGGTCTCAACCCTCTCCAAATCATCAGTTGACCTAGGGTTGACCCAGTCAAACCCTAATTGCACCAATCATGGCTGAGTCTTCTTAATCTTACACAATGACCTGTCTAGGCTTCATGATGGCTTGCAAGACATCTCATAAGCTCTCTCAAGGCTTTAAGTCCAACCTCATGGCTTCAGAATCATCTGGTGTCTTCCCACAACTCTCAAGTTAGGAGGCCTACACACTTGGCTTCAACCACTCTCTCTGAGGATCTTTTAACTTCTCTGACAAGGATATCAACCCTTGAACACTTGAATAACCTTCTTAGCTAGCTTCAAACTCTTGTATAGCCCTTGATTGGTACTCATACCTCTTGATCTCCTGCATACATGTCAATGAAATGCAAATGATAATGCTAATGTGAATGAAATGAAACATAAGCTAGGTAAAGAAATGTTGGTCAAATTTTGGGGTGCAACAACCCGGACTTCATAAGCATGGATGGTTGTCACATATTTGCCTCCGGGAATTCCGTGCCCACTCTCCTCGAAGACGTCTATCATTCGGTTCACAGCAAGAATGAAAACAGAAAGGGGAAGAACGTGGCATGTTGTGCTCCTTTACTGTATAAGTGGTTTGCTAGCCATCTTCCTAAGTCGGGGCCATTCATTGATTCTGCTGAGTCTTCGCCTTGGTCTGTGCGTTTGATGGGTTTAACTGCTGACGATATCATCTGGTTTGATAGAGATCTGCTGGGCAAAGATATTGTGTATAGCTGTTGTGGCTTTCTGAACGTCCCCTTGGTCGGAAGGAATGGATGTATCAACTACAATCCATCTCTACTGGTACGGAAATTTGGGTATGCACCGCGAGGTCCTCCTGAAGAGGAAGAGATACGGGAATCTCTGTATCTCACAGGGTTGCTTGAAGGTGACACTTTGGTCAAGGTACAGAATGCTTGGAGCAAAATTCACCGAAAGGGGAAAGTCTTGCTAGGAAAAAGCAACAACAAGGCCTTTGATCCGTATGTGACTTGGGTTTGAGTAAGAGCCGCCAAGTTTCTAATGTCGTTTCCTGTCGTGGAACCATTGTATCCTCTTGTGCACAAAGAGCCTACTACAGTTGATATTCAGAAATTCAACTAGGTACTCCAAGAGAAGGAAGAGCTGCGAAAAGCCAACGAAGAGTTGGAGAAAGAGATCGCTCGGCTTCGGAGTGAGAAAAGTGAAGCCGTCTATACCTGCAAGAAGTAGACTGAGATGATCAACCGTCTAGGCTCCAACCTGACCAAAGAAACTGATGCTAGGGAACGGCTGGGGTTGGATCTAATGTCAGTGCATGGCGTGTTGACAACCAAGAAACAGGATCTGGACAGAGTGTACCAGAAGCTAACCCAATACGAGAGGGTTTGGAGCAGCACCATAGCCAAGTACAAAGAGCAGGAAGAAAAGCTGAAGCAGCGAGTAGCCGAGCTAGAAGCTCAGATTATGGTGAAAGACGAGAGTACAGGGGCTGAAGCCTCCCTGCGACAAGACGTCCAATATAGACTGGCTGAGGCCGAGGCGAATTTGTAAGATTCTCAACTCCGAGCTGATGCTAAAAGGAGAAGAGTCGAGAACTATTCTGAAGAAGGTATTTCTAGGAGCGTTGCCGAGAACTTCCCAGAGTCCATCAGGCAGAGGGACCTCCTGGCCCATGGTTTGCCTACTCATTCAGATCATCCCGCTACAAAGAAGTTGTTAGAAGATCTTCACGCCCGTGGCCGCCCCTGATCTTTTTGTATTTTCTTTGTACATTTTATGCATTGATGTGCTGATCACCGCCAGGTCTGTTGGTTGAGGTCATGCCTTATTGCTTCAATTGTATGTGATTACAGTTGTACGCTACCCGAGCGGGCTTTTCAGATGAATATATGAGGATTTATGTTCCATGATTGGATCATAGACTTTATTTGTCTCAGAAACTAGGATCGGGGGGGGGGGGGGGGGGTCTCCCCAAGGCACAGACACACGTTTGCATTTGCATGAAGCATTTGCATAACGAGAACCTTGTCGTTTTTTCTTCTAACCCTTTGTGTATGCAGGTTGTTCTAGGATTGACCGAAGACCGATCCACCGCTATTCGACCAGAGAAAATCAAGATAGAGCAATAGAACAAGTGCAGACTGACGTTCAGGAACTCCGAGAGAGGATGGACCGCTTCATGGAGCTCATGCAAGTGGTCGCCAACGGCCAAGACCAGCTCAGAACATTGGTCCAACCTCTGATCTCAAGGGTTGACAGCAACGGTGTACTCCATGGTGGGACTGTTCCAACCCCTCCCCCTTTTGAAACTCCTTAGACTGGCATCCCCGTGACCGGGGGGAATGGTAGTGGTAACGGCAATGTGATCACTAACATCGGGCTCAATGGTAATACGACTGGCGTCGGCAACGAAAATTTTGAAGCTAATGGTAATGCTGGACTGGGTAACGGCAACACAAGTGCTGGAAATCTGTATGGGCCTCAGCCATGGCTAGAAGATCGTCAAGAAGATTTGTTCTCACAGAGGAGTGCTGAAGGGGAACTGACTGCTGAAGCACGTCTGAGGTTTAAGGCACTCGAGGAAAAAATGAGGAATTTCGAGAACCTGAACACTATGGGTGTCGACATTGTCTAAATTGGGATTGATTTCTGATTTCAAGGTACCTCCCAAATTCAAGGTACCCGACTTTGAGAAGTACAAGGGCACCACTTGCCCTCGCGTCCACTTAAGGTCATACTACCGAAAGATGTCCGCTCACTCTGAAGACGAGAAGCTGCTGATGCACTTCTTTCAGGATAGCTTGTCTGAGCCATCCTTGGAATGGTATATGAGTTTGGAACCCACCCGTGTGTGCACGTGGAAGGAACTTGCTGAGGCCTTTGTGCACCATTATCAGTATAACAGTGACTTGGCTCCGAACCGGGTTCATCTGCAGAACTTGTCACAGAGGAACAACGAAGGGTTCAAAGAATATGCCCAGCGGTGGCGTGAGTTAGCAGCTAGAGTTCAGCCGTCGATGGTTGAACGAGAGCTTGTTGAGATGTTTGTAGCCACCCTCCCGGGGGTCTATTACGAGAAATTGGTCAGCGGTATGTCAGGGAGTTTCTCAGATCTCATCATTACTGGCGAGCACGTTGAAAATGGGATCAAACTAGGGAAAATTCAGGGTGTTGACCTATCCTCAGCTGGAGGAGGAAAGAAACCATATGGTAGCAAAAGGCGTGAAGGAGAGACGAGCACCGTGTCCAACGCTCGAAGGAAAGGTAAGGGCCAACGCCAGCAGGTGGCTAGCATAACCATCCCTGCTGTCCAGCAACCCCAGCCACAGCAGCAGCAGCCAAATCAGCAAGGATACAAAAAGTATCAGAACAGGGCACCTCTATCAAGTTGTCACCTCGAGACGCCGCCCATGTCTTATGCTCAGCTGTTACAAACTCTGCTCCAGTTACAGCTAGTCCAGAAGAGAACCCTGGCTCCCTTGACAGGGGCACCTCCACAGGGTTATGATCCAAATGCAACATGTGATTTTCACTCAGGGGCACCCCGCCACACGATAGAAAATTGCAAAGCCTTCAAGCACAATGTGCAAGATATGGTGGATGCTAAGATCATCAATTTCTCAGATAATGTGCCGAATGTCACAAAGAACCCTATGCCGAACCATATGAGAGGTGGGGTGAATCCCATTATTGAAGAAGAGGATTTAGATGTGTTGACTGATGTCAAAGATCTGAAGACACCGCTTAGCTTCGTTAAAGCCAAGCTAATGAAGAGAGGCTTCTTTCCGGGCTGTGGAGAATTATGTATGGGATGTGCGACTCGTCCTGATGGATGTGAATAGTTGATAGAGGGGATTTAGAGTCTGATGACCGAAGGAATCTTGCAGTTTAGCCGAAGGGCCGAATGTGGATCGGGAGAGGTAATGCTGAAGCAAAATGATGAGGTTGCCACCATCACCATCCCTCGCCAAACGATAACCATTTCTGCACCCAGGCCACCGACAATTACTATCACCAAAGCTGGGCCAATACCTTTTGAAAGCACCAATGCTGTCCCATGGCACTATGGGGCAGACGTCTACTGTAACAGACAGAAGTTGGAACTAGAACCATCTGGGCGGTCTGTGGATAACCTAGTGGGAATTGGCGGAATCACGCGAAGCGGAAGAGTATTTGCTCCACCTGAGGTTGTGGCGGACAAAGCTGACAAAGCTGATGAGACTGATAAGGGAAAGAGTAAAGTCGTTGAGGAAACCCCTCGTGGGGTAGAGAAGGACTTACTTGTAAAGGACGCTGAAGAGTTCATGAGGTTGATCAAGAAGAGTGATTACAAGATCGTGGATCACCTTCATCAAACACCCTCGAAAATTTCCATCCTGAATTTGTTGCTGTGTTCGGAGTCACATCGCAACGCGCTATTAAGGGTTTTGAATGCCACGTATGTGCTACAGGAGATCTCGGTCAACCAGCTGGAAGGGGTAGTAGCCCACGTGAACGCCGGAAACGGGTTAGGGTTCACTGACCTGGAGCTGACGCCGAAGGGAAGAAACCACAACAGCGCCCTGCACATCTCGATAGAGTGTAGGGGAACAGTTATGGATCACGTGTTGGTGGACACTGGGTCATCGCTCAATGTTCTTTCGAAGAAAGCATTGATGAAGTTAGGCACTCGAGGATTGATTTGCACACCCGGTGATCTAGTTGTGAAGGCTTTCGATGGAACCAAGCGTCATGTCTTTGGAGAGGTAACGCTGCCAATCCATGTTGGGCCGGAAACTTTTGACGCAGTCTTCTACATTATGGACATCATGCCTGCCTACAGCTGTCTCTTAGGCCGACCATGGATCCATTCTGCTGGCGCTGTGACTTCCACGTTGCACCAGAAGCCCAAGTATGTTGTCGGAGGCAGCATCGTGACTGTATGTGGCGAGGAAGACATAATGGTGAGCCATTTGTCGTCCTTCAAATACGTTGAGATGGATGGGGAAATCCACGAAAACCTATGTCAGGCGTTCAAAGCCGTTAAGGTCAAGGACGTGGCTCCAGTAATGACTGAGAAACCAGAGATGACTCTCTCTTCCTTCAAGGAAGCCCGGGTCGTTGTTCAAGCTGGGTCTACCCCAGGCTGGGGGCAGGTTCTAGAAATACCTAACAAACAGGACAAGTTTGGGTTAGGGTACTCTCCTACGGCTGAAGCCTCCTCTTCTCACAGTGCGTCGCGAGGTAAATGGCCGATCCAGTTTACCAGTGGCGGGGTGATATTTGAAAGTATCAACGCAGTGTCTGAAGACGGCGAAGATAGCGATTGTGACCTAGACTCTTGTATCCAGCCAAGCAAACCAAGCCAGAGCCTCAACAACTGGTCCATCAGGGATATCATCCAAGTGACAGGCAAAGAGTAATGATTTACTTTATCCAATTATTGTACAACCCTATGTCCTACCCGGGGCATAGTGGTTTTATTGTCAGGGCCTTGTTTGATTATGTACATGCATTTTTTCCAATAAATCAAAAGGCGTTTTTCTTCACATTCAAATGTTGTGATCCCTGTTATTCCTGTTTTATATTTGTTTTGAAAAACAATAAAATGGCAATAGGGTTTGTGCTAACCTGCATATCCTTGTTTTAAGCTTAACCCTTGTTATTGCAGGATCCACATAGCAGATGACATCGACTCTGGACCTTCTACGACTCACTTTGACTTCGATTGCCCGATCTATCAAGCCGAAGAAGAGATTGATGAAGATGAAGACCTTCTCGAAGAGTTGGCCCGCTTGTTGAAACAAGAAGAGAAAGTTATTCTGCCTCACGAAGAAGAGATTGAGATTGTGAATTTGGGTTCTGAAGAACTAGTCAGGAATGTCAGGATAGGGGCCGCATTGCAGAGTGATGTCAAGCAGAGATTAGTCGAGATGCTGAGAGAGTATAGTGACATCTTTGCTTGGTCATATGAAGATATGCCCGTACTTGACACTGACATCATAGTCAATCACTTGCCGCTGCAAGAAGATTGTCCTCCCGTTAAGCAGAAGCTTAGAAGGACGCGACCAGATATGGCCGTCAAGATCAAAGAAGAAGTGCAGAAACAGCTTGATGCTGGCTTCTTAGCGGTCACCACTTACCCTCCGTGGGTCGCCAACATAGTGCCTGTACCGAAGAAGGACGGTAAGGTGCGAATGTGCGTCGATTATCGGGATTTGAATAGGGCGAGCCCTAAGGACGATTTCCCGCTCCCTCATATTGATGTGTTGGTCGACAATAGAGCTCAGTTCTCCGTATTTTCATTCATGGATGGCTTCTCCGGCTACAATCAGATCAGGATGGCGTCGGAGGACATGGAGAAAACTACGTTTATTACACCTTGGGGGACACTCTGCTACAAGGTAATACCTTTCGGTCTGAAGAGCGTAGGGGCCACTTACCAACGAGCAATGGTCACTTTGTTTCATGACATGATTCATCATGAGATTGAAGTCTATGTTGATGACATGATTGTGAAGTCCCAAACAGAGGAGGGACATCTGGTCAATTTGCTGAAGCTTTTTGAGAGGCTTAGGAAATTCAAGTTGAGGCTGAATCCTAACAAGTGTACTTTTGGAGTACGGTCTGGAAAACTATTGGGGTTTATCGTGAGCGAAAGAGGCATCGAGGTTGATCCTGCGAAGATAAAAGCAATACAAGAAAATGCCCGCGCCAAAAACCGAAAAAAGAAGTTCGTGGTTTCCTGGGCAGAATAAACTACATTGCAAGGTTTATCTCTCAGTTGACGGCCACGTGTGAACCGATGTTCAAACTGCTAAAGAAAGATCATGCGATTATCTGGAACAAGGATTTCCAGAAGGAATTTGATAAGATAAAACAGTATCTACAGGAACCTCTGATCTTGATACCCCCAGTGGTCGGAAGACCCCTAATCATGTACTTGACAGTTCTTGAGAATAGCATGGGGTGTGTTCTCGGTCAGCACGACGAGACGGGCAGAAAGGAGCATGCCATTTACTACTTGAGTAAAAAATTCACAGACTGTGAATCTCGTTACTCGATGCTGGAGAAAACATGTTGTGCACTAGCCTGGGCTGCCAAACGTTTGCGACAGTACATGCTCAATCACACAACCATGCTAATTTCGAAGATGGATCCGATCAAGTACGTCTTCGAGAAGCAAGCGCTTTCGGGAAGGATTGCCAGATGGCAAATAGTGTTGACAGAATATGACATTCAGTACGTTTCCCAGAAGGCCATCAAGGGAAGCGTATTGTCTGAATACCTTGCCGAACAGCCAATCGAGGATTATCATCCGATGAAATTTGAATTCCCTGATGAGGATATCATGTTTCTCAAAGTGAAAGATTGCGATGAACTGTTGCCCGAAGAGGGTCCAGACAGGAAATCCCAATGGAAACTGATATTTGACGGGGCGGTTAATTCTTATGGAAGTGGCATTGGGGCAATCATCACGACTCCCCACGGATCCCACATCCTGTTCGCTGCTAGACTGGCGTTTCCAGTCACCAATAACAAAACAGAGTACGAAGCATGCATCATGGGTCTAGAAGAAGCAATTGATTTGAGAATCAAGAACCTAGATGTCTATGGTGACTCAGCACTTGTGATCAACCAGATTAAAGGGGAGTGGGAGACTCGTCAATCGAATTTGGTGCCGTACATGAATTATGCCAGAAGGCTGCTTCCGTTCTTTGATCGAGTGGAACTCCATCATGTGCCCAGGGCTGAAAATCAGATGGCTGATGCCTTAGCCACGTTGACTTCGATGTATAAGGTCAATTTTTGGAATGAAGCTCCAAGAATTGTCCTTTCTCGTCTTGATAGACCTGCATTCGTCTTTGCGATCGAGGAAGCCTCCGATGACAAACCATGGTTCCATGACATCCAGACTTTCCTTATGACTAAGGAGTATCCTGCGGGAGCGTCAGCCAAGGATAAGAAGACTCTGAGGAGGCTGTATGGAAATTTCTATCTCAATCCTGATGGAGTTTTGTATAAAAGAAACCACGATCTCGTGCTACTCAGATGTGTAGATGAGAAAGAAGCCCATGAAGGCACATTTGGTACGCACGCCGGCGGGCCTGCCATGACAAGAAAGATCCTGAGAGCAGGATACTACTCGATGACGATGGAATCAGATTGTTTTAAATTCGCGAAGAGATGTCATAAATGCCAGATTTATGCTGATAAGATTCATGTGCCACCGTGCCCGTTGAATGTCATGTCCTCCCCGTGGCCGTTCTCCATGTGGGGCATCGACATGATAGGCAAGATCGAGCCCACTGCATCTAACGGTCATCGCTTCATTTTGGTAGCCATCGACTACTTCACCAAGTGGGTGGAGGCAGCCTCGTATGCTAACGTGACCAAGCAGGTGGTGGCTAAATTCATAAAGAGGGACATCATCTATCATTATGGAATTCCCGAGCGGATCATTACTAATAATGGTTCGAATCTGAATAACAAGATGATGAAGGAGCTGTGCTAGAGTTTCAAAATTGAACACCACAACTCATCTCCTTACCGGCCGAAGATGAACGACGCCGTTGAAGCGGCCAATAAGAACATTAAGAAGATTGTACAGAAGATGGTTATGACCTATAAGGATTGGCACGAGATGTTGCCATTTGCATTGCACGGTTATCGTACAACGGTACGTACATCAACCGGGGCAACTCCTTTCTCACTGGTGTATGGTATGGAAGTTGTCCTACCGTTAGAAGTTGAGATCCCTTCTTTGCGAGTTTTGGTTGATGTAAAACTCGATGAGGCAGAATGGATTAAGAACCGACTAAACCAACTCAGCCTGATGGACGAGAAGAGGTTAGCATCGATTGCATATGGTCGTCTGTACCAAAGCCGAATGAAGAAAGCCTACGATAAGAAGGTGCGTCCTAGAAGCTTTCAGACGGGTGATCTCGTCCTGAAGAAGATTCTTCCTCCACACTCCGATCACCGGGGCAAGTGGACTCCCAATTACGAAGGTCCGTACATCATCAGCAAGGTCTTCTCGGGAGGAGCCTTGTTGTTATCCACGATGGATGGTGAAGATTTTGCATCCCCGGTGAACGCGGACGCAGTTAAAAAATACTTTGCTTAAAAAATGACCCGCTGGAAAGAAAAAGAATATCCAGGCAAAAATGGGGCATCCCGGCGGACCGTAAAAAAAGGAAAAAGGTTCGGGCAAAAATTAGGGATATAAATGAAAAAAATGTACACCCGCAAAGTCGAAAACCTAGTAGGGCGACTTTGGTAAAAAAGGGTATCCCGGTGAATCGAAAACCCGAAAGGGCGATTCAGGAAAAAGTTAGGAATTTGAAAAAAGCAAATGACTGCGTTCCGCGTATGGACTTTCATTATTTAGTGGTTTGGAAGACCTGAGGGCCGTTTATTTGAATCAATCTCTTCTGAAGCTGAAGCGTCGGAGAAGTATCGAGGTCGAGTGGGTCATAGAGGGATCAACTCATGGTGTTCGTCTACACCGCATTGCCGACATTTGTGTATATACTGATGTATATTTATGTTTTTATATTTGTGCAGCTTCCTCATTCCAGGAGCTTGCATCTGTTGTAAAACATTTTCACCCATTCGGGGGTTCGTCATCAATAAAATATATACTATTCAGCAATTTTGTTTGTTTGTTTAGCATCTATCTATTTTGTTTGCGAAAAAGAACGACGATGCTTTTGATAAAATGCGCATACATAAACTTGCTGGCCTAGGCCACTGATTGTTGAAATAATGAATTACTTGAACATTGTCACAAGATGATAACCTTGATAGGTCCCTTTGAGAAGGGTATCTTGTCTGTTTGTTTGTGTTGTTGCAGGTATAGCATATTCCAGGCAGTACGCCGTATGTTTCCCAAGCAGGATGACTCTTCTACCCCAGCGAGTTCAGAAGCATCTCCCCACGGAGTCTAAACACAGAACAAAGAGCATTGATATGTCTCCCCAAGCAGAGAAGATTCTCTCCCCAATCAGATATATCCTGGAGGATCGTCGTCCCCCCAGCTGGGTCATGCGCTGAAGTGTATGTTCATCCCCAGCACTGGGTCAGGGTGCAGTTTCGCGTAGGAGACTGTTCACAAGTGTTCATCCCTCGATAGTTCATACTGAAGTCTCCAGCGGAATTGAAATTCCCCACAGAGTTCTATTTCCTCCGGCAGGTAGGATTTATTCCAGCGTCTGGTTACCCTCCTCAGCCGAATTTTTAGTTTCCCAAGAGAGTCGAGTCCTTGGAAAGCGTTCAGGCCATGATTGGTGCTCCCCAGTAGAGTGTTGAATAGCTGATGCTGTATTTCCCCATTGGAGTCGTTATCTCCAGGAAAGTTTTGCTGCGAAGGCCGTGCAGTTTATTTCTGCGACTAATATCGTTTCCTCAGCAGTTGTGGTTCGTATACCCGGTTGAGCGAGTCCAAGTTCTCGGAGAGCTTTATTCCCCTGCAGCAGACGACTGAAGTTTGTTTCCCCAGGAGGAATCCAATTGAGATTGGTGTGACTTCTTCTCCTCGGCAGGATGATTCCTCCTCCCTACCAGAGTGGTTCTTTCTCCTTGACAGGAGGATTTTCCCTTCAGCATTTATTTTGCTAATGGGGTCGTAGCATTTTGCATGATTGCATAGCATTTACCCTAAATGTGTAGCATTTCCACCGTGTGGAGCATTGCGCCATTGTCAAACATATGCATACGAAGCATGAGCTAGGTCGTTACCGTTCTTGTTTTGCAGGTGTTCCTCCGCATAATGGTTCGCTTAAGATGATTCTTGAATTCTCCAGCGAAGTTGATTGTTTAAGATGATTCTTAAAATCCCCGGTGAAGTCGCCAGAGAAGGTTGCTCAAGTGGATGCTTAGAGTCCCCGGCAGAGTGTTTGCTCAGGATGATTCCTGAAATCTCCAGCAGAGTTATTGGTTCAGGATGATTCTTGAAGTCCCCACGGAGCTGTTTGTCCAAGATGATTCTTGAAGTCCTCAACAGAGTTGATTCATCCAGAAGGATTTCTGGATCCCCGAAGTAGAGTTACTTGATAGTTCTCCAGAATCCCCAGCGGAAGTGTATCATCCCCAGCAGGTTTCTGAACAGCGAAGTTGAAACTGCCCTTGAGGACTTGATGATTAAAGTCCGGCAGCGGTGCTGAGACCCCTGACTTATTGACGAAGTCCAACTACGATGTCGAAGCGGTTTTCCTAGTTGACGCAGAGTGCCTGACAGCAGAAGAATAGATATCTATATTGGTCCATGATGGATTAAAGATCCCATTTTAAGACTTACTGACGAAGTCTAACTGTGATGTCGACGCAGTTTTCTCAGCTGATGCAGGGTGCCTGACGGCAAAAGATTGTATATCCTTACTTGGTTCATGATTGACCGAGAGTTCTATTCCCGACTTACTGACGAAGTCCGGCTGACGCCCGAAAATTTCTTTGAATGCCCGACAGAATAATTAACTTGATTGTTAAAAAGTTCCTAATGACCTGATGAGTCCCGAGGAATCCTTCTGTTGCCGCGCCGCAGAATTCCTTGACAGGTAGATAGTAAACAAACCCGTCAGATAAACACAACAAGCATGGATCCCATCGAGTACGATGGACGCGAGGGGTGCTAACACCTTCCCCTTGTGTAATCGACTCCCGAACCCAGACAATGGTTGCAAAGACCTTGTCTTATACCTTTTCGTCAGGTTTTTCCGATCGTTTCCTTTCCCGTTCTGAGGGATAAATAATGAAAGGTGGCGACTCTTCTGTTTTGTCGGCACCTTATTTTCACGGTAGCGACATGAGGTTGACGCTGATTCCCTCAATGAGTGTTCCCTAGTGAAGTCACCGTCCGCAACAGAATCCAGTGGTTATTGGTATTCTCCAGAGTGAGATTTTGGGATGACTTCCCAATAATTTATTCTCAATCCCCAGTAGATTGGATTTATTCCCAGCAGAGGGGGAGCTATCTCCTGTAGATCATAATTTTCCCCAGAAGAGTTTTATTCTGAAAGCCATTCAGGGCATTTTCCCAGGAGAGTTCTATTTCTGGAAGGCCGTTTAGGGCGTTTTCCTCAGCAGAGTTTGTTTGTCGTTTATTTCGGTACCTTTTTGGCGGTGGTGGTCCTTTGCATTTGCATTTTGCATAGCATCCTCCCAAACGCGTAGCATTTCCATTTCGTATGGAGCATTACGCCATATTTAAACATATGCATGCGAAGCATAAGCCAGGTTGTTACCTTTCATTGCCAAACATCTTTCTAGTAGATAACGGTGTATTTCATGAGTTTGTGTGGTTCCAGACCCCAGCAAAAATCATTGATAGATGTTTTCATCTTATCTTTTCCTCCCCCAACAGAGTTTACTTGTTTAAGTTCCTCTTTCCCCAGCGGAATCCTATTTGTCAGATTGTGAATCAGTCGATTCTACTTTCAACTTTGTGTTGAGGCTGTCTAACTTGTGTTAGAAATTGTTTTTTCCGACCGAGTGTCGAGCCTGCTAGTGAGCAGATGTTTGTTTCTTTCCGACCAAGTGTCGAGCCTACTATTTAGTAGATGTTTGTTTCTTTTCGACCGAGTGTCGAGCCTGCTGGTTAGCAGTTGTTTATTTCTTTCCGACCGAGTGTCGAACCTGCGGGTTAATAAATGTTTATTTCTTTCCGACTGAGTGTCGAGCCTGCTAGTTAGCAATTGTTTATTTCTTTTCGACCGAGTGTCGAACCTGCTGGTTAGCAGATATTTTTTTTCTGACTTTGTGTCGAGCCTGCTATTTAGCAGTTGTTTTTTCCGACTTAGTGTCGAGCCTGCTGGTTAGCAGATGTCTTTTTCCGACCGATTATCGAGCCTGCTGTTTAGCAGTTATTTCTTTTCGACCAAGTGTCGAGCCTACTATTTAGCAGATGTTTATTTCTTTCCAACTGAGTGTCGAGCCTGTGTTTAGCAGTTTTTTGTTCCGACTGCGTGTCGAGGCTTTCTAACTTGTGGTTAGTAGCTCTTTTCTCATAACTTTCAAATATATTTCCCCGGTGGTTCCACCTTGGTGGACAAATTCTACCGTTTACTATCCCGCGGTTGGCAAATTTCTGGGTTCTTTTGTATTCAACCACCTTTTACCTTGAATGTTTGAAAGCGGTTGCTTTTCACACCTTCAGGTCCAAGTCGTTTGAATAGGGGAAGCTGTTGCACCCTAAAATTTGCCCCAACCTTTTCTTTTATCTTGGCTTATATTTCATATCATTTAGCATTTAGCATTTGCATAGCATTGGTTCTAGACAGGGGATCAAGATTTTTGTCTTCACTCAAGAGAGAAGATTCATGTTCAAGGCTCAGGCAAGGGCGTGTGTTCAAGTCAACAAGTCCTCAATGCCATAAGGATAGGTCTCAAAGCTTCTTGAGAGGAAAGAGTATGTGATTGGGCATCACCTCATATCTTGAGGATGATTGGAGGTACATAAGGTCTTTTCCTTAGAGGATACATGGTTCAAGGGTTCAATGTGCATCTCGAAGGTTCGGTATGGAGTGTGTATGGTCACACAAATCATCTGCAAGAACCTCAGTCAATCGAGAAAGTCTTAGGGTTTCATCTGGTCCACCAAAAGTCAACTGTAAATTTGAAAGGGCTCAAAATTTGGTTCTTGATCTTGGAAGCCATGAGAGGTCATCATAATCCGTCTCTAATGTCATGTTGAAGCTAGGATAAGAAAATTCAAAAGTTCAAGAGGTTACTAAATTAGGGTTTCATATGAGTTCAAGTGTAAAATCCCCTCTTTTAGTCTTTAACTTCAATGATAAATATCACTATGATACAAGTCTTGCCTCATTTTCTATCAAACATGAGAATTGTTCATCATCTTCCAAGCTTTCTTTTGAGTACAAGAACTCATCCATTGGGTTTGTACATCTCAAGTTATGGTATCAACAAGTTGGTGTCATCAGATGAAGAGGTTTTTGAGGCACTTGAATATAGCTCACTTCAAAGGAATTTTTCACATGGAACCAAGCTCCTCCTCATTTTTATCAAATATGAGAGTTGTTACTCATTGTTTTAGCTTTCCAAAAAGTTCTATAACTCATCATTCTCATGTGTGGAGCTCTAGTTATGGCTTTCTCAAGTCAAAGGTATTTTTGGAAACCAAGTTTTGGGTCATTCACTTCAAAGACCAATTTCATCCATTTCAAGACCTCTAATCCAAACTCATGCCACATAAAAGTTGTGTCAAATGGTCTTAAATTCATCATGAGCTCAAAATCCATTACCTTTTATGAATGGAAAGATCATATAAGCCATGATAAAGGCGAAAATTTGAACATTTCAACCTTAGATGGATTTCTTCCAATTCAAGTTACTAAATGAAGATATTTTTGAATTTTTGACACCATGTCATGATTGACACAATTGGTGGTGCTTTGAGTTGATTCTTGCCATGATCTTTTGCACTCTGATTTTGGATTAGTTTAACTTGGGTTTTCCATTTTATTTGGATTTTATTTGAGCTTGCTTCTATTTTTAATGGATGCCTCAAATTCAAAGTTGTTTTCACCATGCGTATGCATATAATCCTTGGCCTAGTTTTGGGACATGATCTTGTGTGATCCCTTGAGGACCTCATGAGTCTTGTTAACTATTGTTGACATGCTTGAGGTGCTACCTTGCTTGATTGTAGGTCATTTGGATGCGTACCTTGTGCCACAAGTTTCATTTGATCATGTCTTTCCACTTAAGTTTGAAGTGTGAGATTGTTGTATGGACTTTGGTCATTCAACTTGAGTGTGATCATTCTTGTGTTTTCTTGATATCTTGATTTTGAATTTGAGGTTTATCACTTGAGTTCACTTCTGACCTTGATGGTTATGTACTTGTTCATGATGCTTTGGTGATATTGGTTTCACTTTGAGGATGTTATGAATAATTGAACTTTATTTGAGTTGTTTGGTTGCTTTTATTTCATTTGATCATGGGTGAATATGGGATTTAGATGTTCATGATGTGGTTGCTGCCCCACTCTACCTCTCCCCTCACTTCTTTGATTGTGCTTCTTTGTTTAGCATTTTTTTCTTATGATGATTGATGGCATTTGATTGTAGGAGCTTGCTTCTCTCATTTCCTCTCATCTTTATTGATTTGTCTAAGTCTTCTTTCTTGTTGACTTGTTTGTGACTTGTGTTTGTCTTTGATGAATGCTTCATGATTGCATATTTTGTTTGCTCTTGCATATTTCTTTTCATCTTGCATAGACGGGTTTAAGCCTTCCCTTTTATTTCATTTGTGATTGATTATGAATTGTGTTTACTTGTGCTTGTTCACATGATCCCTTAGGATTCCTAGTCTCTCTGTTTAAGATGGGAGTAGGAGAGGCATTAGGCTTTCAATCCTTTGCATGATAACATTAGGTAGTTCCCTTTTATCCCAACTTTAGGACCACTTTGCATGATAACATTAGGTAGTTCCCTTTTATCCCAACTTTAGGACCACTTTGCATGATAACATTAGGGCTTCTTAGTTCCCTTTAGAGTCCTTGTGTCTTCTCTTCTCATCTCAAAACTCTTCCAAGACACCTAATAAAGGATAACAAGTGTTGTACGTTACGAGCTTTAAGTACATGAGGAATGATAAGTGGGGAGGTCTCTCTTCACATTATCTAGAGTGTTTAGCGTAATGCCCTTTGGGGGATATGCGACGCATTTGGCCTTATGTCATAATCTTTAGTCCAACACGAGTTTCAAACTAACTCAATTCACTTCTTCTAAAAAACACAAAACCAAATTCAAACTTTTTAATCTTTCGGGATTAATTCAAACCTAATTTTCAGAAAGAGTGTGTTAAGTTTTTGTTCTACCGTAAACAGGCATTGTCCCTAATTGCTAGAATGGAGATTTAACATCACTCATAAAACACTTGAACCAAACAGTGGTCTAGCTTCCCGAACTACATTTGCTCTAATTTCTCATACCAGATGAGGATATGTAGGCACAAGACGGTGATGTCTTGGTGAAAAACCTTCCTCCCATCACCCGTAGTTTCCCGAACTACGTTGACTCTGACTTTCCCATTGTACGAGGGAATACGTAGGCATAGGGCGGCGATGTCCTATCGAGTCTATTCTTTCTTTCTAACCCTGTTTAGTAGTAACATTAGATATTTTTCACCCATAGATTAGACAACAAGCGTGGATCCCGTTGAGTACAACGGACGTGAGGGGTGCTCATACCTTCCCCTTGCGTAACCGACTCCCTAACCCAAGATTTGGTTGCGATGACCTTGTCTTTCCCGATCTCTTAGGTTTTCTTTGATCATTTCCTTTCCCTCTCTTTGGGATAAATAACGTTCGATGGCGAATCTTCTGTCTGTTTGTCGGCCCCTTTTTCGCAGTTGCGACACATGCTTATATCTCATAGGGTTTTTGATTGATCTTGTGCTTGCCATGACCTTGTTTATATTCTTATATGCGTAATGATTCCCTTTTAGAGTTAAGTTATTTTTATTACCATGTTCATTATGATCCTTGTCTTTCATGATCATGCTTGTATGCCATGATTTATGTATTGTGGTGTTCATCTTATTTTCAAGTACTTCCACAATGATAAGCATGTTTCTTGCCTTATGTTTATCCAGGAATGTTTCTTGTGATGTTATTTAAATCTTTGTCATGTCTTGTTCATGTTCACCATTCCTAAAATCATGTTAATGTTTTGTTTATTTATGTTTATCATCCATATATGTTCATGTGATAAATCATTGTTATTGAATTCCAAGGGAGGGGCTTCTTATTGACACCTTTGTCATTTGCATTTGCATCTTTTCATTTTCTTGTATTTATCTCTCTTGTAATCCTAGAAATTTATATCCATTAGGAAGTATCCCTTAGGATTACCTTCAACTTAGACCTTCAATTGGGGTTTCCCCTTAAAACTCTTAAATACTTTAATCTACAAACCATTATCCTTCCCAAGAGATAGCCATTAATCTCTTATAAATTTTAACCCTTCCTTCAAACCTTTCCATAGATATAGCCATAAATCTCTTCTCCCTTTTCCACCTTTGGCTTTATATTTACAATCAACATTTTCATAGAGATAGCCATTAACCTCTCCTCTCTTTACAAACCTGTAACTTTTCATTCAAATCCTTTTATAAGAGATGACCATTAATCTCTTCACCTTTACAATCAATCCTCACGAGCTTTTCTTTCAAGATTTTCCCCTTCATTGTCATGGTTCTTAGATTCCTAACAACCCGTAGTTCCGTGAACTACGAATGCTCTGATTTCTCAAGTTCCTTTTTAGAATACGTAGGCACAAGGTCTCAATCTTTAGCGAGCACTCTTTTTCTTTTTCGCACTCTTTTTCACACTCTTCCCTTTTTCACTCTTTTTACTCGTAGTTCTCTGTACTACAAGTGCTCTGATTTCCTATTAAGGATATGTAGGCATAGAATTGCAAGATCCTAGCGAGCACACCTGTTTATTTTCACCCCCTTTTATTTAGACACATTACAAAAATAACAAAAATATTTTCCACTCTCATCATCATCCAAAAACAATAAACTTTGCCAAACTATAGTAAACAATTTATAGCAAAAACATAGATATTTCAAGAGGTTCTTGTAGAGTACTATAGATGCTTAGGATGCTAATACATTCTCTTAGTATAACCAACCCCCGTACATTTAATCTCTTATTTGCATAGTCTTTAGCCTTGACTTTAGCTATGCATATGTTACTTAGGGGTTACTCATTCCTTTTCCCTTCCCTTGGATAAATTAAAGTTCGACAGTGACATATTTTATTTTGCGAGTCAAGTTAATGTAATAGTTTGGTCTCTGATTCTCACTGCGTACAGAAAATGATGACTTTGCTGGGGACTCCCCCTAAGAGGGTTAAACCTAACTTTTTTATCTATGTTTTGCTATTATTATTTGCTTATATTCGCTTGGGACCTTGGTTGTTCCATGAGTGGTGAGACAAGTCCTAACCCGGACTTAAGTGTACATTAAGATAAGATGTTGGTATAATCAAAAGTTACATGTCTGGAGTAATCCTACGCATGATTAACATATGATACAACCATTCTTAGTGGAGGACCCTTTGGGATTACTGATGTCATTGCGAGTAGTCGTCAAATTGATTCCTCCCTACAGATACAGGACTAGAGCTTATATCAGATAGAAAATGTTAGAAGAAGACGTGCACAACACAGATATTAGAATGGAATTTGATGATCTGAAGTCAAGCATGACTAAGCTTACTGAGATGGTTCAAGTCTTGATCGCCAGAGGGGAGCCACCTCAAAGAACTGTTATCCAAGTGCTGTTGTTGATCCTCAACCTTCCTAAATGCCACCATCCACATGGCCTAAATTTGGTTTTCCTCACAACTTCTCTCCATCACATGTCACTACCTCTTTGATTGGTGAAGCTTCTAGACTAGGGTTTCAAGCTCTTGTCTTTTCAGAATCTAGACCCGTGGTAGATACTGCTAGAACTCCCAATGAAAATCATATCTTTGAGTACAATGCTGCTAGTGTTCAAAATGAAGACAATGAGGATGTTGAACCTGAGGATGTCAATGAATAATATCAGACCTTGGAGAAGATACTTAGAGTTGTGGAAGGAAATGGATTCTTCAATGTTGATGCATACACCATGTGTCTTGTGTCTAACCTTATCATGCCTGCCAAATTCAAGGCTCCTCCCCAAAGGCCCATTTGGTTATGTACTTCAAGAAAATGGATGCCTACACCAATAACCAAAAGTTTCTCATCCATTGTTTTCAGGACATCCTGAGTGGAGCTTCACTCAAATGGTACATGAGCCTTGAAAAAAATAGCATCCATTACTTTCAAGATCTTGCTAATGCTCTCTTGAAGCAGTACAAGTACAACCTTGACATGACTCCAGACCGTCGTCAACTCTAGAACATGACTCAGAATGAGAGAGAATCTTTCAAAGAGTATGATCAACGGTGGAAATATTAGGTTCTCATGTTGAACCTCCTCTGAAAGAGAAGGAACTTACTGGAATGTTTATGGAGACTTTGTTTCCATTCTTTTGGGTAAAGATGATTGGTAGTGTCTCCTCAAAGAAGGCATCAAGAGTGGGAAGGCATCTAAAGCTTTCGAATCTTCCAATGCTGCAAAGAAACCCTATGGGAACTTCCAAAAGAAGAGGGAAGATCAGACCAATGATGTCTTAGCTGAGGACAGAAGACCTCATCACACACCTTAGCATTCTAATCGAGCTTATATTGTTGTTGTCACTCCTGTGGTTGCTGCTCAATCAGCTTAAGCTCCTCAATGCCCAGCTGTGGGACAAAACTAGTACCGTAATAGGAATCAATTTGATCCTGATCCCATAACATACACTAAACTGTATCCAGGTTTGGTTCAGAAAGGTCTGATTACCACAAGGACTCTACCTCCTCCTCCAAATCATCTCCAAGCCGGCTATAGGGATGATCTTCATTGTGAATCCCATTAATATGGTGAAGGTCATAATTTGGAAGGTTGCTATGCATTGAAGGTTAGGGTGCAAGAGCTGATAAGAGACAAGATCCTCTCCTTTCATGATACTAGTCCTAATGTTAAGGACAATCATCTGCTAGAACATAAGAAGTAAAACTTCATTCAACTTCAACAGAGCTACTTCCTAAAGCCAATGTTTCAACACAAGACAACTAATCCTTATTACTGATTAGTCACTAAGCCATGTTTCGTTCCATTTTACAATTTCCTTATTTGTATTGTGTTTATTTTCTCTCAAACTTGTTTATCTTTATTGATAATTTTAATGAAATGAGCATTTGCAATATTTTGATTCAATTCATCTGTTTATTTGCATCTTTATGCTTTCTATTTGAAAATATATATACCTCTTCTTAAAAAATTTGTTTATGCAAATATTTGTGGGAGGATGATGAAAAGGTAATACCCATAAATTATTGTTGGTATGCTTTCAAATGAACTTTGCTGACGATGTAAGGCATTTTTTCAATTTCCAAACACTGGAGAAATAAGGAAGTTAATCCCATGTCAACTCCTTAGAGCCTAGAAGTATGAATTTCTTTCTATACAGAAATCTGCAATCTTAACCGGGGGCAGGGTAGTTCTCGACTAACTTGGTTATGAATTCAATTACAAAACTTCATGCAAGACACCTAGCAATAAAGGTTACATTTACAAACTTTCCTTCACACATAGCAAGCAAGTGTTGAAGATATATTTCAAATCAAAAGCCAATGATGGTTCACCGTAATCATTAAACCAGGAAGTCACTTTCTTTCTAAGAAGAAAGATCAAAATAAAAATCCTGCTAAGTCAAAAGCTACGAAGGAGACTTAGGTAAAAACTAGGGCATCCCACTAACTATAAGTTTCAAAAGAAACAATTCAGACAAAAGTTAGGGATGACACAAAGAAGAAGTCCTTAAATCCTCAACTGTCACCATAAAATTCCTCAAGGACAAAAACAACTAAATATTGTAAGAAAGTAGCGAATGCATCTTAAGAGTCCCTTGACTTCTAGACCATTATCATCAATATCACCAGTACAATTCCAAACCTTTTGGAACCTAAGTGCATAATCTGAGTTTAACTAAGAGTAGTTTCATACCCTAATTTTTCACCCCTAAGATGCCACTTCTTTCACGACATTCACGATTACATATATGTGAGTTTTTATTCATCACTAACCCATTACAGATATAAGATGTGTGTGCTTACTTGCTTTACAGGTAAGTTGGTCCCTCAAGGGCTCTAACAGATGAATTATCAAAAGATGAGAATCATATCCAACATCTCAAGTCCTCTACTCATTTATGAGAATCAAGAGTTTCCAAATAAATTTCCTTTGATACACTAAATTTAAATGAAATTGATTAGAACCATTTAATTCCTTATCAAATTTCCATCAAATTTCATTTTTACATCGTGCCATTTGGATGTGTATTCTGAGAGATTGCACTTGGAGAAGATAAAGATGATGGCCATGGCACCATTTTTCCAAAATAAAATGAATTTTTGTAATATATTTATTTTGATGAAAATAAATCAATGGATGTATTACCACCCCAGTGGTTGAAGACGTATGTTTAAGGCTTTGTGTTACCCTTAGGTATGGGGTTTGAATCCCCTTCGCCCCAGACCTTTTGATTTTATTTTTAAATCACTTTCAAAAGGATTTTTCATATATATATATATATATATATATATATATATATATATATACATATATATATATATATATATATATATATATATATATATATATATATATATATATATATATATATATATATATATATATATATATATATATATATATATATATATATATATATATATATATATATATATTTCACTTGCCATTCTCTATCAGCCACATGCACATGGCTCAGATGGTAAATTTTTAAACTCTCCATCCCAAGGACACACTTTCAAACCTTGGTCGGGGTAAAACCTTCTTTTTTACCACTATTTTCCTTATTTTTCTTCACAAATTCACACATTTACTTCACATAGAAAAATTCATTATTTTTTATTGAAATTTTACACACTTCTTATTCATATGTCCTATTTTGTGAGTATATTAAAAAATGTCAAAAATAATATTTATTTAACACATTTTTATTAACTTGAAAGGTGGTCTATTTTTAAAGTAGTTTCGTGCTTCTAATGACTTTCTTTTGATTTTTTTCCCAACCTAATTGATCACATGTGCTTATATGGTCATGATACACTTGGTTCAAGCCTTGTTTGATGTACATAACATGCTTGTATTGACTTAAACACCATTCTGTTGTACCCTAAAATTTGCCCAACCTTTTTCTTCACTTGGCTTGTGTTTCATTTCATTGCTCTAGCATCTTTGCATTGCATAGCATGGTTGTTTGCAGGGGATCAAGAAAGGTGTGCATCTCAAGAGGAGGTTGTCAAAGATTCCTAGCTCAAGCAAGAGGGCTCACTAAGAATCATATAAGGATTACAAGCTCACGGATATGGATATGCGATTATGGAGAAACTCATTGAGTGATTTTGAAGCCATTGTGGAGCTCATCTAAGTTGTTATATCATGTGCAAAAAGACACAGTCAAGGGTTGCATCCCTAGGGTTTCATTTGCTTAGTGCAAAGTCAACTGAAGATTTGATTGAGTGTGAGACTTGTCTTTAAGTCATTGGAGTCATGGATAGTTGTGTTGAGACATCTAAGATGTTGTTTCAAGACCAAATCAAGAAGAATCAAGAGTGTGAGAAGTTACTAAATTAGGGTTTCAGAGGTTTATCAGTGTAAAATCCCTTGTTGGTGCCTAACTTCAAGACCAAATATCTCAAGATACAAGTGTAATCTCACTTTGATGCAAACATGAGACTTGTATATAATGTTCTTATATTTCTTTTGAGTACTAGAACTCATCCATTGGGTTTCTATAACTCAAGATATGATGTTGGCAAGTTAGAGGTCTCAGATGAACCATATTTTCAGCCAACCAACTTCCAAGGTACTTTTGACCTAGAATCATGTTTCTCATCAACTTTTTATGAACATTAAACTTGTTCCTTATGATCTTAGATTTCCAAAAAGTCCTATAAGTCCTTCATCTCATTTGTAGAACTCAAGTTATGAAGCTTTTAAGGCAGGCGTATTTTGGGAAAGTGAGATTATAGGTAATTTTGATTATGGGTCATGTTCATACACTTATGCACTTCAAATGAAACTTATCCAACATGAAAGTTGCTCCAAATGATATCAATTGTATCATGGAACACCAAATTGTCATGAATTATGCAAGGATAAGGAGATTGGTGAAGAAAATCAAGTGAAAATGGACTTAAAAGTCATGAATTCAATTGAATTGGTTTTGGAACATTTACATGCCATATTTGTACTCATTTTTATTCACAATGGTCCAACAAGAAGAATGCCCAAGTTCATTTTGGTCCATGGTATGAAATTCACGTGTAAATGCAAGTAACTTCAAGAAGAAGTTTCATATCAAATCTCCACCGTTGGATCAAATTAAGGCTTAATTTCCATCAACATGATCAATTCATATTGCCAGCAGCTGATTCAAATCAAATTCAAGTGGAATTGGAGCCATTTTCACGTATGCATGAAGCTCACATTCTGAATTGGGCATTTTTGCAATTCACTCCAATAAGACTTCATTGGTCCTCCTATTCATTCTAGATCCATTGTATAAAAGCTTCAGATGAAGTTTGAGCCTTCATAGAGGCATTTTCGTGGAGGGAGAGCATAATTGCAGTTTGAAAATTCAAGAGAAAATCAAAAATCATGAACTGAGATTGAAGCAAATTCAAGCCAAATCAAAGCAAGCATCACCTTCCTTGAAGTTCATTGAGTGATTCTGCATAATTTCAAGCAAGCTCAAGGGCATTTGAAGCTCCAACGGAGAGACTCCGTTAGGTATTCTTCTTTCTCAAAATTCTCTCATGATATGCATCAATTCATTGCCATTGTTGTTGAATCTGATGATCTACACTTGGTAGGCAAAATCTGGATAGTTATTTGTGTCGTTTATTGAGATTTCAGTTATGTGCACAAATTTTCACTCGTTCGATTTGCTTTGTATGTGCATGATACATGAATTTTGAGCATGGATCTGTGATGTGCTTGAGTTCCTCTTCAATTTGGTATATAATTTCGCACAATTTGGTGGTGTTTTGAACCTACAACTCCGACTGCCTTGCCGAAGAAGACGATTGGAGAAGCAGCTCCATCATCTGGTTCTCTTTCAGGTGTGCTGACGTGTTGTGCTTTTGACCTGTTGACCTTGGTTGATGGACGTTTAGGATTTGTTTGACTGGCTTACGTGTTCGTCAGCTTGCCAACACACTTTAATGAAACGCCTTGTTTCATTTAGCTGAGGGTTTGGGCTTCAAGCGCTATATGCACCCCCTTTTCAACCCTTCCCAGTGGTTTTGCCTATTTTTGTTGCTATTTGCACCGTGGCTTTATTTTCTTTTGTTTTTATTTTTATTTCATTTCTGTTTTGATTTAATTCTTTTAAAAAAAATTCCAAATGTGATAAAATCCTACAAAAAATATTTTTATATACTTTAATGTATCATTTAGTTTTTGGAAATTTTTATTTTCATTTTTGGTTTGTTTTTCAATTAAAATGGGATTTATTGTTTGGAGTTGATTTTTAATTGAATTACTTCGTGTTCTTTCTTGTTCATGCCTAGTTTCTTGATCAAATTTAATCTCCAATGATTGAAACTTTTTTCTCATTTTATTGATGAGATGAAGGGTTTTATAGGATGATTTTCCCCCTGGTTTGATCATTTTTAGTTTGACTTTTATTTCATTTTATTTGACCCTCGACAACCCTCCTTCACAATGGGGCACCCTTGTCAATCAAATTTTTTAGTGATATTGTGAAGTGACTTTGGTTGTGATCTCTTGGCCTCTAGTTTCCAACTCATTTATGTGAATTTAAGATTTTATTTAGATTTATTTGAGCCTTTTTCCTATTTTTGAGGTATCTTACAAGTTAAGTTACTTCTAAGGGTGGTTCATACATGCACTTGACCTAGTTTGAATGGAAAATGACTTCTATGGATCCCAAATGCTCCTAACTCTTATTGATATATACTTATAACATGTTTAGGTATTTTAATGCTCATTTATAGGTTTTAAACATGTATGATGCTTGTACTTGAGTTGCATTCTTTTAGGCTTTCCATTTGAAGTTCAAATGTTGAATGTGTTTAAGACCTAGGTCTTTTGCCTTGCCTATTCTTGCAATTCCTTTTGTTGTGTTTGATCCTTTGCTTTGTGCATTCTCTCCTCTCATCCTTACCTCTGTCCAATGGCCTTTGAGTCCCATTTGAGATGGTTTGGTCCCTCCTTTGGAGGTACCTTGAACATATCATGAATAGTGATTCTTTGAGGACTTTTTTGTGTTTTCTTGCATGATTATGGTGTTGCTTATGGTTGAGTTGCCCATTTGAGTTCCTTGATGTCCTCACATTGCCTCCCATTCTCCCATTTAATCATGGCTTCTTCTCTTTCTTTTTGGTTTGCCTTTGGGCTTATGGTTGATGACAAGTGGTTGTAGGAATTCTTTTTCTCCCACTTCATCCCATCTTTGTGTGAGCTTTGTGTATGTTCTTTGTGTGCATTCTTTTATTTGCTTGCATCCTTTTGCATATTCTCATATGCATGCTTGAGGTTGATATGTGCTTGTGGAGGCTACTTCCCCACACTTTGTTCCTCCCTCACTTTCATTCTAATTGTGCATTACATGTTTGCATACTTTCTTTATCTTTTGCTTCCTTCTTCTTTCTTCTTTGCCTTGTTCCCTTAGGACCTCTAATGTCTCTTATTCAAGATTGATTATGATAGATCTTAGGTTTAAACCCATGCATGATAACATTAGGTAGCATTCCCTTTTATCCCAATCATAGGTGCACTTTGTATGAGAACATTAGGTTGAGTCTTAGTCTCCCTTTAGAGTGTCTTTCTCTTCTCATCTTCAAACATCTTCAAGTCACCTAATAAAGACTAATTTGTATTGTACACTACGAGCCTTAAGTATTTGGGGAATGATGATTGGGGGGCCTCCTCTCAGTTGTCTAGAGTGTTTAACGTATGTCCTTTGGACGATATGCGACACATTCGCTCCTAGGTCATAGTCTTTAGTGCAACATGAGTTTCAAATCATAACTCAATTCACTTCTTTGTCTAAAAAACACAAAAAACAAACTTCAAACCTTTTTATCCTTCGGGATCTTAATTGGAAAACTTTTTTTCATAAGGAGAGTTTTGGTAACTCTTGGTTCTACCATAAACAGGTAACGCCTAAGTCTCCAATGGTCGAGCTGCATACGCCTAACTGCTAGAACTAAGTTTTAACCCTACTTGGGCATAAAACATATGAACCAACCTATGGTCTTTGTTAGCCTGAACTACGTTTGCTCTGACTTCTCATACCAGACGAGAATACGTAGGCACAAGACGGCGATGTCTTGGCGAGCAGCCTTCCCCCACCTTCACCCATAGTTTTTTGAACTACACTGACTCTGACTTTCCCATTGCACGAGGGAGTA
Organism: Lathyrus sativus; assembly: GCA_963859935.3. Lineage (NCBI taxonomy): Eukaryota > Viridiplantae > Streptophyta > Magnoliopsida > Fabales > Fabaceae > Lathyrus > Lathyrus sativus. The sequence goes on from OZ012735.1 coordinate 811,908,682, forward strand.
TGTAGGCATAGAGCGGCGATGCTCTATCGAGTCTCTTTTCTTTTCGTTTGTCCTTTTGGCTTGTAGCTAGATAGATAAACACCTTTTAGATAGATAACAAGCATAGATCCCGTCAAGTACGACAGACGTGGGGGGTGATAATACCTTCCCCTTGCGTAACCAACTCCCGAACCCAAGATTTGGTTGCGATGACCTGTCTTCTCCCGGTTTCGTTAGGTTTTATCCGATTGCTTCCTTTCCCTCTTTTGGTATAAATAAAAAACGGTGGCAACTCTTCTGTCCTTGTCGGCCCCTCTTCACAGCGATGCGACAGCTGGCGACTCTACTGGAGACATTTGGTTCCCTATGTGAGTCAATCCTAGCGCTTATTTGTTTATCTTCCGGGTGTCTATATATGTGTTGTACTTTATCTTTATTGCATTTTTTTTACTTTCAGCATTGTATATATCAGTTTTGCTGTGCTGTTGGGAGGAATGTTCTATTGAGTGAGAAGCCAAACCCGGGTTTGAGTACAACCATAACGTTAGAAGTGGAAAGTAGTGGTGAACCTGTATGCTTTTGCATGCACTAGTTCCCATGAAATTCGCGCTCAGACGAGATTCTCTTTGATGATTTCCTTTCCAGTCCTTTGGACTGTTGAGAGGATTTTGGATCTGAAGATTGTTGACTCTGGGGACCGATCATTTGTGATTCAGCTAAGTGAGGCCTCTTCGGGAGATCATGATGCCAAACCAAAAATGGTGAACGTATCATCGTTTCTCAAAAGTCTGTGACGCTGATGAACGCATAGGATGCTGAACCTTGTCAGTGATAGGTCCATACCTGTGAGAGGGATTAGGTTATTGCAGAAAACCTTGACTTTCAGACTACCCGGTTCTCTTTGCAGTGTGAGTCTGTGTTCTTGATACAAGGGGTTCCTATCAGGGATAGTGATATGTTATTGCCAAAGCGGAGCGCTGGTTCTTCTCGGTCAATAGCACGACAATCTTGATCCCCTGTGTGCATTTGCATTTGCATTTTCATAATGCATTTTCATTGACATGTATTTATGTTACAGGTGCATATTTTCTCCTCAATTCTAGTGATCTTGTTCTTTTGTCTAACATGGAGCTTCCGAAGAAGACAGTGGCATACAAGCTCGCAACTCCTGATATTGGATCTTTGTTGAGTTTGATCTCTGTGGCTGACAAAAAAGTGATGGAAGACTTCAAAGAATCTTATGGGAAGATTTTGAGATGTGTCTGCAAGCCTTCAGTATATGAGTTGAATGGTATTTATGCTCTTTGCAGTTCTATGACCCGCAGCTGAGATGCTTTGCTTTTCCAGATTATGTTATGGCGCCTACCTTAGAGGAGTATTTTCCGTTATTGGGTGTTCCTATCTTAGACCGGATGTCATTCTATCACACTTACAGTGAGCCTGATCTGGCTAAGCTTGCTACTGCTCTGCATTTGGATGTTTCTAAGTTGAAGGGGAAGTTGGCCAAGAGGAGTGGGGTGTCTGGTTTTCCTTTACCTTTTATGATTGATAAAGTTCAGCAATTTTCCAAAGATGGTTGTTGGATTGTGTTTAATGCTATCTTAGCACTGTGCATTTATGGTATCATGTTGTTTCCTAACCTTCCAGAATTTGTAGACTTGGATGCGTTTCACATATTTTCCTTAGGGAATCCTGTACCTACGCTGCTAGACAACGTCTATCATTCTGTGCACTATAAGAATGAGAACCGAAGAGGGAAGAACATATCTTGTTGTGTACCCTTGTTCTACAGGTGGTTTGCTAGCCATCTTCCCAAGATTGGTTCTTTCATTGTTACTGCAGGTACTTTGGAGTGGTCTGAGTGGTTGATGGGATTGACTGCTGATAACATTATCTGGTTTGACAGAGACATGCTGGGTACTGAGATCATTTATAGTTGTGGTGGATTTTCTAACATCCCATTGGTCGGAAGGAAAGGATGCATTAACTATAACCCATCCTTGTTGGTCAGACAGTTTGGATACGCTCTGAGAGATCCTCCTAAGGAAGAGGAGATACAGGAATCTCTGTATCTCACAGGTTTGCTGGAGGGTGATACTTTGGCTAGAGTGGAGCATGCTTGGAGTAGTATTCACAGGAAAGGGAAAATATCATTAGGAAAGAGTAACAGTCGGGCCTACGACCCTTATCTAACCTGGATTCATGAGAAAGCTGCGAAGTTTCAGATGCCTTTTCCATCTGTTGAGCCTTTGTATCCTCTGATGATTGAGGAGCCTACTACTGTCGATATACAGAGGTATAATCAGTTGTGGGCTGAGAAAGAAGAGTTGTGCAAGGCTAATGAAGATTTGGAGAAAGAGATTACCCAACTCCGGAGTGATAAGAATGATGATACTTATGCAGCTAAGAAGTAAACTGAGCTGGTGAACAGGTCGGGTACAGATTTGACCAAAGTGATTCGCGCTCGAGAACGTTTAGGTTTAGATATGAAGGCTGTCAGTGACGTGCTTACCTCTAAGAAGAAGGCGTTGGGTAGACCTTATCTGGAGATCTCCAAGTTCAATGCGCAGTGAAATGCTACTCTTACCAACAACAAGGAGCGTGAGGATGGATTGAAGTCACAGATTGCTAAGTTGAAGACTCAGCTTACGTTGAAGGATGAGAAGATTGCAGTAGAAGCCTCACTTCGACGTGACAGTGATTGTAGAATGAATGAAGATATTGCAACCTTGGAGGATTACAGGGCTAGAGCTGATACGAAGAAGTGCAAGCTTAAGGAGGCCTTTGGCGAGGGAGCCTGGGAGGATTACGCTCAGGGTTTACAGTCTACCATTAGCCAGCAAGATTTACTCATCCAGGGATTGCTCATCAGACCAGATCATCCTGAGATGAGGGAGCTGCTAGAGGATTTTAAAGCTCGTCACCGTACTTGATGCTTTTCATTCTCTTTGTATTATGTTGTATTTGCTGTATTGACCATCACCAGACATGTTGGCTGAGGTCACTGCTGATTCTATTGTACTCCGTGCTATACTTGTACATTGCCTTGTGGGCTCTTGTTTATGTATGAGGAGTTTGGCTCTGTGTTTGTCTATGGGTTCTCTAGTGTTGTGATGTTCTCTCGGAACTAGAATCGAGGGGGAATTTTCCCTAATGCATAGGTACATGTCTGCATTTTTGCATCATTCTGCATTTTTGCATACCAGGTGCATCAGAACCATTAATGTTATTTCCTGTGGTCCGTTAGTTTGTTTCAGGATAGACAATCATACAGTTCACCATTACGGTACCAAAGGGAACCAACGCTAGGTCATGGAACAAATGCAGGTTGAGATGCAGAATCTTCGGGACAGGATGACACAGTATATGGACTTAATGCAGGGTGTGGCAAATGGCCAGGAGCAACTAAGGACCTTGGTGAAGCCATTAATTTCCAGAGTTGATAATAATGGTGTGCTTCACGGAGGAATTGCTACTAATCCTCTTCATGGTGATGGTACGCCACATGCTCATGTTATTCCTACCACAGTTATCCCTCCGGGCGGAGGTAATGCAGGTGGAATCCCTGAGGTGGTGTGTGTTATGCATGGCAACAATGTTCCTCAGTGGGAGGAAGATCAGCAGGAAGATGCATTCTCTCTGCACGATGTTGATGCTGGATTGCCGTCTGAGGCTGACAAGATGTTCAAGCTGATTAAAGAGAAGATGAAGTCTTTTGAAAATCAGGACTCCATGGGGCTAGACATGGCCAATCTAGGGCTGATCCCAGACTTGAAGGTATCGCTGAAACTCAAAGTTCCCGACTTTGATAAATACAAAGGCACAACTTGCCCTCAGGTTCATCTGCGCTCTTATTATCACAAGATGTCTGCTTACTTAGATGACGGAAAACTGCTGATGCATTTTTTCCAAGACAACCTTTCTGGACCTTCTCTTGACTGGTATATGAGCTTGGAACCGGTTAATATTCGCAGTTGGAGGGACCTAGCTGAAGCCTTTGTGAAACACTATCAGTACAATAACGACCTTGCTCCTAACAGGGTCCAGCTGCAAAATCTTTCCCAGAAGAACAACGAGTGCTTCAAAGAGTACGCCCAAAGGTGGCATGAGCTAGCAGCCAGAGTGCAGCCTCCCATGGTGGAGCGAGAATTAATTGATATGTTCGTTGCTGCGTTGTCGGGTGTATATTATGAGAAGTTGATCAATAGTATGTCAGGTAGCTTTTCTGATCTGATTATTATTGGGGAGAGGGTGGAGAATGGCATTAAGCTTGGTAAAATTCACGCTGGCGAAGGATCCTCAGCTGGAGGAGGAAGGAAGCCGTTTGGCAATAAAAAGAAGGAAGGTGAGACTAACGCAGTGTCTAGTTCTCGGAATAAAAACAGAAATCAGCGTCCACAATACCGTCAGCAATAGTAGGTTGCGAGTATCACAATACCAGCCGTACCACGACAACAGCCACAGCAGCAACAGAATCAACAAAACAATACGCCCAGACAATTTTAGGATCGTAGGAGAATCGTCAATAGGAAATTTGACGCTCCTCCGATGCCATATTCTCAATTACTCCAGCACTTATTACAGTTGCAATTAATACAGAAGAGAACCCTAACTCCTCTGACAGGTGCACCACCACCTGGGTACGATGCCAATTCTCGTTGTGAGTTTCATTCTGGTGCACCGGGGCACAATATTGACAACTGTAAGGCATTTAAACACAAAGTTAAAAACTTGGTGGATAGCAAAGCTATAAACTTTTCTCACGACGTGGCCAACGTCATACAGAACCCCATGCCCAATCATGGGGCAGCTGGAGTTAATGTTATCACTGAAGATGAAAGTTTGAATCTAGTGTCAGATGTTAATGAGTTGAGAACACTGCTAAGCTTCGTAAAAGACAAGTTGCTGAAGGGAGGTGTGATCCCGGGATGTGATGAGTTATGTGTTGAATGTTTGAGTCATCCCGAGGGATGTGACATGATGAAGAGTTGCATTCAGAAGATGATTAATGTTGGAGTCTTGCAATTTGACAGGGTTGCTGAAAAGAAGATTGAGTAAATAATGACTGAAGAGAGGAATGAGGTTGCGACAATCTCAATTCCGTACAACACCATCACTATTTTTGCGCCTCCGAGGCCACCAACCATTATCATCACCAAAGCTGGTCTTGTGCCATATGTGAGTACCAAAGCAATTCCGTGGAATTACGGAGCTGAGGTATATTGTAATGGGCAGAAACAGGAGCTGGAGAATTTATTGGCTGATTCTGTGGATAATCTAGGTAGAGCTGGGGGAATTACTCGAAGCGGAAGAGTGTTCTCATCACCTAAAGTGATCGCTAACAGAGCTGATAAGGGGAAGAATGTAGTGGTGGAAGAAACTTCTCGAGCTGGCGAGAAGGGTTCTTTAGATAAGGAAGCCGAGGAGTTCATGAGATTGATAAGAAGGAGTGATTACAAGATTGTTGATCACTTGTAACAAACTCCCTCCAAGATATCTATTTTGTCTTTGTTATTGTGTTCGGAAGCGCACTGGAACGCTTTGTTGAGAATCTGGAATACGACTTATGTACCTCAGGAGATTTCTGTAAATCAACTTGAAGGGATTGTAGCACATGTAAATGCAGGTAATGGGCTGGGATTCACAGATTTGGACTTGACCCCGAAGGGGAGGAACCATAATTGTGTGTTGCACATATCTATTAAATGCCGAGGAGTCGTTCTGTCACACGTGCTGGTTGATACAGGGTCATCTTTGAATGTACTTCCGAAGAAGGCGCTGATGAAATTGGATACCTGTGGTATAACGTGTACGCCAAGTGACTTGGTGGTACGGGCTTTTGATGGGACTCGTAGGTCTGTATTCGGAGAGTTGACACCGCCAATTCAGGTTGGTCCTAAAGTGTTTGATGTTGTATTCTACATCATGGATATTCAGCCAGCTTATAACTGTCTGCTGGGACGTCCCTGGATACACTCGGCAGGCGCCGTGACCTCTACGCTACACCAAAAGTTAAAATACATGGTGGGTGGTAGTGTTGTTAGTGTATGTGGAGAGGAGGATATAATGATTAGTCATTTATCTTCTTTCAAATACGTTGAAGTTGATGGTGAAATCCATGAGACTATGTGTCAGGCCTTTGAAACTGTGCAAGTCAAGGATAAAGCACCGGTGGTGAGCAAGGCGCCCGAAGTGGCCATGTCGTCGTTCAAAGAAGCCCAGGCAGTGGTACAGGCTGGGGCAGCACCAGGTTGGGGTCAAGTGCTGAATATACCCAACAAGCAGGATAAATTTGGTTTGGGATAAAGCCCATCATCATCCTCCTAGAGCGTGTCGCGCTACAAGGGACCTGTCAAGTTTACTAGCAGGGGTGTAATCTTCAAGCAGATTAAAGTCGTATCAGATGAAGAAGGGGACAGTGACTGTGATATGGACGCTTGGATTCGACCATGCACTCCAGGTCAAAGTCTCAACAAGTGGTCTGTTGAAGAAATCATCCAAGTGATGACCGAAGAGTAATGATTTTGTTTCCTGATTATTGTACAACCCTATGTTCTACCCGGAGCATAGCGATATTTGTCTTCAGGGCCTAATTGTTTATCTTTGAACAATCTTTTATCAATCAATCAAAGGGCGTTTTTCTGCATTCAAATATTGTGATCCTTGTCTTCCATGTTTTATTTTTAACAATAAAATGGCAATGTGGTTTGTGCTTGTTTTCAAATCATTTTAATCATTTAATCATCATCATTGCAAGTTTCACTTTGCAGATGACACCGCTCCAGAATCATCTATGACTCGCTTTGACTTTGATAATCCGATATTTCAAGCCGAAGAAGAGATTGATGAAGATGAAGACTTACCAGAAGAGCTAGCCAGACTTTTGAAACAGGAAGAGAAAATCATTCTGCCTCATCAGGAGGAAATTGAGATCATTAACTTGGGTTGTGAGGAAGTCAAGAGAAATGTTAGGATAGGAGCTGCATTGCAGAGTGACATCAAGCAAAGATTGGTTGAAATGCTCCGAGAGTATAGCGATATCTTTGCTTGGTCATATAAAGACATGTCGGTCTTGACACAGACATCGTGGTTCATCGCTTGCCGTTGCGTGAAGAGTGTCTGCCAGTCAAGCAGAAACTCAGAAGGACCAGACCAGATATGGCTGTGAAAATCAAAGAGGAAGTCCAGAAGCAGTTGGATGCCAGATTTCTCGCCGTAACAACTTACCCTCCGTGGGTCGCTAACATTGTGCCTGTACCAAAAAAGGACGGTAAGGTACAGATGTGTGTCGATTATAGAGATTTGAATAAAGCGAGCCTGAAGAACGATTTCCAGCTCCCTCACATTGATGTATTGGTCGATAATACCATGCAATATTCCGTGTTTTCCTTCATGGACGGTTTTTCCGGGTATAATCAGATTAAAATGGCACCGGAGGATATGGAGAAAACAACGTTTATCACACCGTGAGGGACTTTCTGTTATAAGATAATGCCTTTTGGGTTGAAAAATGTGGGGGCAACCTATCAGCGGGCTATGGTCACTTTGTTTCATGATATGATTCATCACGAGATTGAAGTATACGTTGATGACATGATAGCAAAGTCGCAAACGGAGGAGGAACATCTGGTAAATCTTATGAAGTTGTTTGAAAGGCTAAGGAAATTCAGACTGAGGTTGAATCCGAATAAGTGCACTTTTGGCGTCAGGTCCGGAAAGTTGCCGGGGTTCATTGTCAATGAAAAAGGAATCAAAGTCGATCCTGCAAAGATAAAAGCTATTCAAGATATGCCAGCACTGAAAACCGAAAAAGAGGTTCGTGGTTTCTTGGGGAGATTGAACTACATCGCTCGGTTCATATCTCACCTTACAGCCACATGTGAACCCATGTTCAAATTGCTAAAGAAAGATCAGGCGGTCATTTGGAACGAAAATTTCCAAAGGGCATTTGATAAAAATAAAAGAGTATTTGCATGAGCCTCTGATACTGATACCTCTAGTAGTTGGAAGACCATTGATCATGTATTTAACGGTTCTTGAGAATAGCATGGGTTGTGTTCTCGGTCAACAGGACGAGACTAGAAGAAAAGAGCACGTAATATACTACTTGAGTAAGAAGTTCACAGACTGTGAATCTAGATATTCAATGTTGGAGAAAACATGTTGCACACTCGCGTGGGCTGCCAAACGTTTGAGACAGTATATGTTGAACCATACAACCATGTTGATTTTGAAGATGGATCCGATTAAACACGTCTTTGAAAAACAAGCACTCTCGGGGAGAATTGCCAGGTGGCAGATGGTACTGATAGAGTACGACATCCAATATGTTTCCCAGAAGGCTATCAAGGGAAGTGTTCTGTCAAAGTACCTTGTTGAGCAACCGATTGAGGATTATCAACCTATGAATTTTGAATTTCCCGATGAAGACATCATGGTCTTAATAATGAAGGACTGTGATGAGTCGTTACCTGATGAAGGTCCAGAGAAGGGTTCTCAATGGCATCTGATATTTGATGGCGCTGTTAACTCGTACGGTAGTGGAATTGGGACAATTATCACGACTCCTCATGGTACTCATATCCCATTCACTTCCAGATTAACGTTTCCTTGTACCAACAATGAAGTCGAATACGAAGTGTGCATTATGGGGTTGGGAGAAGCCATTGATCTGAGGATCAAGAATTTAGATGTATACGACGATTTAGTGCTAGTTGCCAACCAGATCAAGGGAGAATAGGAAACCCGACAACCTAATTTGATACCTTACATGAACTATGCAAGGAGGCACCTTTCTTTGATCGAGTGGAATTCCATCACGTGCCTAGAGCGGAGAATCATATGGCAGAAGCTCTGGCGACATTGTCCTTGATGTACAAGGTGAACTTTTGGAATGATGCTCCCAGAATAGTCATCTCTCGCCTTGATAGGCCGACATTCGTATTCGCCATTGAGGAAGCTTCGGACGGCAAGCCATGGTATTACGATATCCAGAATTTCCTTAAGAACCAAGAATATCCGCCAGGGGCGTCGACCCGAGATAAGAAGACTCTGAGGAGGTTAGCTGGGAACTTTTATCTGAACCAGGACAGTGTACTCTACTGGAGAAATTATGACTTAGTACTGATAAGGTGCGTGGACAAAAAAGAAGTTAGCCTGCTTATGGAAGAGGTCCACAAAGGAGCCTTTGGTACACATGCCGGTGGGCATGCCATGTCCCGAAAGCTGTTACGAGCAGGATATTATTGGTTGACTATGGAGTTCGATTGTTTCAAGTACACTAAGAAGTGTCATAAATTCCAGATTTATGCAGACAAGATTCATGTGCCACCGAGTCCGTTGAATGTTATGCCATCTCCTTGGCCTTTTTCCACGTGGGGCATTGACATGATTGGAAAGATTGAGCCCACCGCATCTAACATACATCGTTTCATCCTGGTAGCCATTGATTACTTCACCAAATAGGTTGAAGCAGCTTCGTATGCCAATGTCACTAAGCAAGTGGTAGCCCGGTTTATCAAGAGGGACATCATCTGTCGCTATGGAATACTCGAGAGAATCATTACTGATAATGGTTCAAACTCGAACAATAGGATGATGAAGGAATTATGCCAGAATTTCAAAATCGAGCATCACAACTCATCTCCCTATCATCCGAAGATGAATGGCGCCGTTGAAGCGGCCAACAAGAACATCAAGAAGACAGTGCAGAAGATGGTTATAACCTATAAAGATTGGCATGAGATGTTGCCCTTTGCTTGACAAGGATATCGTACTATGATACGCACCTCAACAGGGGCAACTCCTTGCTCGCTGGTATATAGTATGGAAGTTGTCCTACCATTGGAGGTTGAGATTCCTTCTTTGAGAGTCCTGGTGGACGTTAAGCTTGATGAGGCAGAATGGATAAGAAATAGATTGAATTAGCTCAGCCTGATGGACGAGAAAAGGCTGGCATCTATTGCATATAGTCAGTTGTATCAAAGCCGGATGAAGAAAGCTTTCAGACGGGCGATCTTGTGCTGAAGAAGATCCTCCCGCCACAAACAGATCACAGGGGAAAATGGACTCCCAACTATGAAGGTCCATATGTCGTGCGAAAGGTCGTATCTGGAGGATCCTTGTTGTTATCCACCATGGATAGTGAGGATTTCACATCCCTTGTGAATGCAGACGCAGTTAAAAAATATTTTGCTTAAAAGAGACCCGCTGGAATAAAAAGAATATTCAGGCAAAAATGGGGTATCCCGGTGAACCATAAAAAGAATGGGTTCGGGAAAAAATTAGGGATAAACAGAAAAAAAGAATGAACCCGCAAAATTGAAAACCTGAAAAGGCAACTTGGGTAAAAAAGGGTATCCCCGTGAATTGAAAACCCAAAAGGGTGATTCACGCAAAAGTTCGGGATTGGAAAAGCAAATGAATGCGGTCTGCGTATTGAGCTTCAGAGTATAGCGGATTGTGGGAGGACCTGAGGGCCGTTCATCCAAATCAATCTCTTCAGAAGACGAAGCATCAGGGAATCATCAAAGTCAGGCGAGTCATAGAGGAATCAGCTCATGGTGTTTATCTGTGCCATATTGCCGACATTTTGTATATTTCTGTGCATTTCTGTAAACTTTTTGCGCAGCTTCCTCTTTTTAGGGGTTGCATCTGTTATAAAATCTGCCTATTTACAGGCCTTTTGTCAATAAAACATATACTATTCAGTAACTTGTTTGCATTGCTTTAATCTTTACTGTTTTGTTTGCGAAAAATGCCCGATGTTTTTGATAAAACTGCACATACATAAACTTGCAGGCCTTGGCCGATAATCAGTAAAACTTTGATTTATTTGAGCAATGTCACGGATGATGACCGAGATAGTCCCCGTTGTGTATGATATCTTGTTGTTTGTTCATTTTTGCAGGGTCGTTATCCTTGAGGCATTTGTCAGAGATGTATCCTCGGCATGATCATCATATCCCCAGTTGAATCCCCACAGAAAGAAGATGGGTAGTATAGACTCATTAGTCCCCAGCAGGTGGAGTTTGAGCATCTCCATATCCCCAGCAAGGGTCAGAGGTGCAGGTTGAATGAGCAGTTAAGTGTGTGCACTTCTCCCCAGAATTTGGTCAGTACACATTTAGCTCTAGCAGTTTGTCTGTGTGCATTCATTCCCTAACAGTTTAGGCTGAGGTCTCTTGCAGAATGAAATCATCCCCGGAGGGCTGAGATTTGATACTCCCCCACGCAGGTCAGGTAGGTACCCATATCCCCAGCAGGTTGTAGGTACGCACTTACTCCCCATCAAGTCGAGATTGGACTTCCCTCTGACAGGCAGGTTTGAGATTATTTCCCAACAGCGGAGCAGGATTTTATTCCCTCGTAGAGCTTAATCATGTGATGTTGTATCCCCTCCGATTTCAGATTGCTGACTTTATCCCCAGGCATAGGTCGAGGTTTTTCCCCCTATGGTTTGTTCACCAGCAAAGTTGACAGAGTTTGACTTTTCCTCAACAGAGTATTGCTACTTCCTAGCAAAAGAGGGTCGATTCAGAGATTGTTATTCTCTATCCCCAGCGAAGTCAGCAAAAGTGGTGATTTAGTCCCCAAGCATAGGGCGATTATTACTTCCCTCATCGTCGGATCCCCAATGGAGTCTGAAGAGAAAGTTTCTTCCCCGGCAGAGTACGATCAACCTTGGCTTTTGGTTGTGTTTTTTCCCCACAGAGTCGTTGATTCCCGGTGAGGTTAGATTCGTTTCCAGTGTCTGGTTGTCTTTCCTCAGCCGAGTTGGTTATTCCCCTCAGAGTTATATTCTGGTTGGCCGTTCAGGGCTTTTTCCCCGGTAGTGTTTGCGTTGGTTCCCTAGTAGGGTTGTCTATCCCCCAGAAGGTTGGTATTCTGGATGGCCGTTCAGGGCGCTTTTTCTCAGCAGGTTATGATTTGAATCCCAGCAGAGTGGATTCCCGTTCTTGTTAGAACATTTTTACTCAGTGATTTCTTTGCAGGAAGCCATCCAAGGCTTATTTCCCTCAGCTTAAGCCCAATCGTTATTGGCATGCTTTGTTTTCCCCAGCAGGGTGGTGTTTTCTCTTCGGCATTTATTTTGCTGATTTGATTCTGTTGCATTTGCATTCGTGCATAGCATCCTCCTAAATGCGTAGCATTTCCATTTCGTATGGAGCATTACGCCATATTCAAACATATGCATGTGAAGCATAAGCCAAGTTGTTACCTCTTTGCTTTCAGATGTTTCTCCAACAGGTGATTGACATTTTGTTTCCCGTATGGTGTTCAGACCATGGCAATTCCCGCTAGCCCGCGTGGTATCCAGACCCCGGCTTATGTTATTCCCCAACGGTGTCACCTGACTATGGTCGGTGGTATTCTTATTAACCTGTGTGGTATCCAGACCCCGGGTAATTATTTTTCTTGAGCCCGTGTGGTATCCAGATCCCGGCACGCATCAGTTTATCCCATTGGCAGGTGTGGCATCCAGGCCCTGGCTGATGATCGTTTCATTAACCTGCATGGTATCCAGACCCCAGTTATTGATGTTTTCTTAAGCACGTGTGGTATCCAGACCCCGGCTTCTTCCGATTGTTCATTAGTATGTGTGATGTTCAGATCCTGACTGATGACGTTTTATTAAGTCTCATTAACCCACGTGGTATCCATACCCCGGTTAATGATGTTTTCTTGAGCCCGTGTGGTATCCAGACCCCGTCTCCTACCGTTGTGTGTCCATTAGCATGTGCGGCATTCAGGCCCTGGCTAGTGATTGTCTCACTAACTCGCATGATATCCAGACCTCGGTTGATGACCTCTTCATTAGTACGTGTGATGTTCAGATCCTGACTAATGATGTTTTCTTGAGCTATCATGGTACCCAGAACCCGGATCGCACCGGTTTTGCTCAAGCTCGTGCGGTATCCAGACCCCGACTTCTTCCGGTTATTTCTTGAGCACGTGTGGTATCCAAACCTCGGCTCACACAGTCTGTTTCATTGGCATGTGCGGCATTCAGGCCCTGGCTGGTGATTATTCCATTAGTATATGCGACATTCAGGTCCTGGCTAGTGACGTTTTTCCGAGTGCGTGTGGTATCCAGACCCCGACTCATATTAGTTTTCCTCATTATCACACGCGGTATCCAGACCCTGGCTAGCATGGATTTATCTTGCTTATATGGTGTTTAGACCATGGCAATATGATATTGTTTCTCTAAGTTCGTACAAGTATCCAGACCTCGGCAAAAGCCCTTTGATAGATGTGTTCATCTTACCATGTGCTCCCAGGTTGGAGTCCTAACAAAGTTACTTGGTTAAGTTTCTTTTGTTTCCCTACCTGAGTTACTTGTTTAAGTTTCTCCTTGCTCCCCAAGTAGAGTTGGTTGGATGCCTGATGGTGATATCAGATGTTTCTCCCGACTGCGTGTCGAGGTTTTGGATTGGTAATCAGTCAGTTTATTGTTGTTGCAACTATTATGCAGTTATTTATGGAGATTTTATCCCCGAGGGGGTTTGTAGTGCTATTTCTGGGGTTGGCAAATTTATGGGTTCGTTGGTATTCAACCGTCTTTTACCTTGATTGCTTGAAAGTCGTTCGCTTTTCACCCAGTCAGGTCCAAGTCGCTTGAATAGGGGCATCTGTTGTACCCCAAAATTTGCCCAACCTTTTTCTTCACTTGGCTTGTGTTTCATTTCATTGCTCTAGAATCTTTGCATTGCATAGAATGGTTGTTTGCAGGGGATCAAGAAAGGTGTGCATCTCAAGAGGAGGTTGTCAAAGATTCCTAGCTCAAGCAAGAGGGCTCACTGAGAATCATCTAAGGATTAAAAGCTCATTGATATGGATATGAGATGAGGGAGAAGCCCATTGAGTGCTTTTGAAGTCATTGTGGAGCTCATCTAAGTTGTTATATCATGTGCAAAAAGACACAGTCAAGGGTTGCATCCCTAGGGTTTCATCTGCCTTGTGCAAAGTCAACTGAAGATTTGATTGAGTGTGAGACTTGGCTTTAAGTAATTGGAGTCAAGGATAGTTGAGTTGACACACCTAAGATGTTATTTCAATATCAAATCAAGAAGAATCAAGAGTGTGAGAAGTTACTAAATTAGGGTTTCAGAGGTTTGTCAGTGTAAAATCTCTTGTTGGTGCCTAACTTCAAGACCACATATCTCAAGATACAAGTGTAATCTCTTTCATGCAAAGATGAGACTTATAGAGAATGTTCTTAGCTTTCTTTTGAGTACTAGAACTCATCCATTGGGTTTCTTGAACTCAAGATATGATGTTAGCAAGTTAGAGGTCTCAGATGAACCATATTTTCAGTCAACAAAAGTCAACCAACTTCCAAGGAACGTTTGACCTAGAATCATATTTATCCTCAACTTTTGATGAACATGAAAGTTGTTCCTTATGATCTTATCTTTCCAAAAAGTCCTAGAAGTCCTTCATCTCATTTGTAGAACTCAAGTTATGAAGCTTGAAAGGAAGGGGTATTTTGGGAAAGTGAAATTATAGGTCATTTGGATTATGGGTCATGTTCATACACTTATGCACTTCAAATGAAACTTTCTCCAATAGGAATGTTGCTCCAAATGATCTAAATTGTATCATGGAACACCAAATTGTTATGAATTATGCAAGGATGAGGAGATTGGTGAAGAAAATCAAGTGAAAATGGACTTAAAAGTCATGAACTCAATTGAATTGGTTTTGGATCATTTACATGCCATATTTGTACTCATTTTGATTCACAATGGTCCAACAAGAAGAATGCCCAAGTAGATTTTGGTCCGTGGTATGAAATTCATGTATAAATGCAAGTAACTTCAAGAAGAAGTTTCATATCAAATCTCCACCATTGGATCAAATTAAGGCTTAATTTCCATCAACATGATCAATTCACATTGCCAGCAGCTGATTCAAATCAAATTCAAGTGAAATTGGAGCCATTTTTCGATATGCATGAAGCTCACATTCCAAATTGGGAATTTTACAATTCACTCCAATAAGGCTTCATTGGGCCTCCAATTCATTCCAGATCCATTGTATAAAAGCTTTAGATGAAGTTTGAGCCTTCATAGAGGCATTTTCGTGGAGGGAGAGCATAATTGCAGTTTGACAATTCAAGAGAAAATCAAAAATCGTGAACTGAGATTGAAGCAAATTCAAGAAAATCAAAGCAAGCATCACCTTCCTTGAAGTTCATTGAGTGATTCTGCACAATTTCAAGCAAGCTCAAGTGCATTTGAAGCTCCAACGGAGAGACTCCGTTAGGTATTCTTCTTTCTCAAAATTCTCTCATGATATGCATCAATTCATTGCCATTGTTGTTGAATCTAAAGACCTACACTTGGTAGGCAAAATCTAGATAGTTATTTGTGTCATTTGTTGAGATTTTAGTTATGTGCACAAATTTTCACTCGTTCGATTTGCTTTGTATGTGCATGATACATGAACTTTGAGCATGGATCTGTGATGTGCTTGAGTTCCTCTTCAATTTGGTATATAATTTCGCACGATTTGGTGGTGTTTTGAACCTGCAACTCCGGCTGCCTTGCCGAAGAAGACGATCGGAGAAGCAGCTCTGTCGTTTGGTTCTCATTCAGGTGTGCTGGCGTGTTGTTCTTTTGAACTGTTGACCTTGGTTGATGGACGGTCAGGATTCGTTTGACTTGCTTACATGTTGGTCAGCTTGCCAACTCACTTTAATGAAACGCCTCGTTTCATTTAGCTGAGGGTTTGGGCTTCAAGCGCTATATGCACCCCCTTTTCAACCCAGCCGAGTGTTTTTTCCTTTTTCTGTTGCTATTTGCACAGTGGCTTTATTTTCTTTTGTTTTTATTTCATTTCTGTTTTGATTTAATTCTTTTAAAAATAATTCCAAATGTGATAAAATCCTACAAAAAATGTTTTTAGATATTTTAATGTATCATTAAATTTTTGGAAATTTTTATTTTCAATTTTGGTTTAGTTTTCAATTAAAATGGGATTTATTGTTTGGAGTTGTTTTTAATTGAATTACTTCTTGTTCTTTCTTGTTCATGCCTAGTTTCTTGATCAATTTTAATCTCCAATGATTGAAACGTTTTTCGCATTTGATTGATGAGATGAAGAGTTTTATAGGATGCTTTTGCCCCTGGTTTGATCATTTTTAGTTTGGCTTTTATTTCATTTTATTTTACCCTCGTTAACCCTCCTTCACAATGGGGCACCCTTGTGAATCAAATTCTTTGGTGATGTTGTGAAGTGACTTTGGTTGTGATCTCTTGGTCTCTGGTATCCAACTCATTTATGTGCATTTGAGATTTTATTTAGATTTATTTGAGACTTTTTCCTATATTTTAGGTATCTTACAAGTTAGGTTACTTCTAAGGGTGGTTCATACATGCACTTGACCTAGTTTGAATGGGAAATGACTTCTATGGATCCCAAATGCTCCTAACTCTTGTTTATTCATACTTCTAACATGTTGAGGTATTTTAATGCTCATTTATAGGTCATAAACGTGTTTGATACTTGTGCTTGAGTTGCATTCTTTTAGGCTTTCCATTTGAAGTTCAAATGTTGAATGTGTTTAAGATCTAGGTCTTTTACCTTGCCTATTCTTGCAATTACTTTTGTTGTGTTTGATCCTTTGATTTGTGAATTATCTCCACTCATCCTTACCTTTGTTCAATGACCTTTGATCCCCATTTGAGATGGTTTGGTCCCTCCTTTGGAGGTACCTTGAACATATCATGAATGGTGATTCTTTGAGGACTCTTTTGTGTTTTCTTGCATGATTATGGTGTTGCTTATGGTTGAGTTGCCCATTTGAGTTCATTTTTGTCCTCACATTGCCTCCCATTCTCCCATTTAATCATGGCTTCTTCTCTTTCTTTTTGGTTTGCCTTTGGGCTTATGGTTGATGACAAGTGGTTGTAGGAATTCTTTTTCTCCCACTTCATCCCATCTTTGTGTGAGCTTTGTGTATGTTCTTTGTGTGCATTCTTTTCTTTGCTTGCATCCTTTTGCATCTTCTTATATGCATGCTTGAGGTTGATATGTGCTTGTGGAGGCTACTACCCCACACGTTGTTCCTCCCTCACTTTCATTCTAATTGTGCATTACATGTTTGCATACTTTCTTTATCTTTTGCTTCCTTCTTCTTTCCTCTTTGCCTTGTTCCCTTAGGACCTCTAATCTCTCATGTTCAAGATTGATTATGATAGACCTTAGGTTTGAACCCATGCATGATAACATTAGGTAGAATTCCCTTTTATCCCAATCATAGGTGCACTTTGTATGAGAACATTAGGTTGAGTCTTAGTCTCCCTTTATAGTGTCTTTCTCTTCTCATCTTCAAACATATTCAAGTCACCTAATAAAGACTAATTTGTGTTGTACGCTACTAGCCTTAAGTACTTGGGGAATGATGATTGAGGGTCCTCCTCTCAGTTGTCTAGAGTGTTTAGCGTATGTCCTTTGGACGATATGCGACGCATTCGCTCCTAGGTCATAGTCTTTAGTGCAACATGAGTATCAAATCATAACTCAATTCACTTCTTTATCTAAAAAACACAAAAAACAAACTTCAAACCTTTTTATCCTTTGGGATCTTAACTGGAAAACCTTTTTTCATAAGGAGAGTTTTGTTAACTCTTGGTTCTACCGCAAACAGGTAACGCCTAAGTCTCCAATGGTCGAGCTGTATACACCTAACTGCTAGAACTAAGTTTTAACCCTACTCGGGCCTAAAACATCTTAACCAACCTGTGGTCTTTGTTAGCCTGAACTACGTTTGCTCTGATTTCTCGTACTAGACGAGAATACGTAGGCACAAGACGGCGATGTCTTGGCGAGCAGCCTTCCCCCACCTTCACCCGTAGTTTTCTGAACTACGTTGACTCTGACTTTCCCATTACACGAGGGAGTACGTAGGCATAGAGCGACGATGCTCTATCGAGTCGCTTTTCTTTTCTTTTGTCCCTGTGGCCTGTAGTTAGATAGATAAACACCCTTTAGATAGATAACAAGCGTGGATCCCGTCGAGTACGACGAACGTGAGGGGTGCTAATACCTTCCCCTTGCGTAACCCACTCCCGAACCCAAGATTTGGTTGCGATGACCTGTCTTCTCCCATTTTCGTTAGGTTTTTTATGATCGTTTCCCTTCCCTCTTTTGGGATAAATAACGAACGGTGGCGACTCTTCTGTCTTTGCCAGCCCCTCTTCGCGGCGATGCGACACACTCATACCATATTTAATTGATTTTATTTTTTGAAAATACTTTTGATTAAATGTTAAATTAGGGTTTTCACTTTGATTAAACTTTCAAAACACCTTTGTACATAACTAGGGATTCAAGTTGAGTTTGGATTCCCCAAAGCCCTTGATTCAATCATTATTTAAAATGTTTAATTCATGTGTATTTAAGCTTCCATTAGGGTTTTTATTTACTCTTTACTGTATTCTTTGGATCCTCGATTCATCTTGTATACATACTTGCTTGAACTTTTTTGTGATTGCTTCAATGGATTAAACCTTTGCTCACATATTCAAGTATTTACTTCATAAACTCTTACCATGATGAATATATATCTTTGTCTGATGCACATTTACATGTTGTTACACATGCTTAATCATACCATACTCATGTCATCCTCGATGACCACACTTGTTTAAAAGCTTAATCAAACATGTCTTGTCAAGTTTCTCTTGACATTTATGTTCTGGGCGCCAGCCCGAACACAATTGCTCTAATTTCCTCTTAAGGATATGTAGGTATAGGATTGCGTGATCCTAGAAAGCAACCATTTAGATTTTTCCTTTATGTTTATAACATAAAAACATTAGGATTCCCTTTATCTACAACCTAGTTCAAACATTAGGTATCTCTTGTTGAAATTCCAACCTCAAACGCTACCCTCCTTGTAGGCTTTATACAAGGAAGTTAGACTTCAAACTCAAAACTCTTCAACAAGGAGATGAGAATTCCCCTTTGAAGTCCTAAAGTAAACACACTACCCCTTGTGGCATCAAACCTTCAAACTTCAAATCAAACCTTAGCCAACCTTTGGATTCAAACTCAAAACACTTCCTCGGAGATGAGACATGAGTCATCTCTATGGGAGAGATATCTCTTCTATTTTTACATAATATTCAAACAAATTTTTTCCAACTTTTTCCATTTAAGTGATGTAAGTGGCAGACTTGTTGATTTAATATCCAAGCTGGAGTCCCTCTCTTATTATGGTACAAAAACACTTCTTTCATTTAAGTGGTGTAAGTCGCACACTTGTTGATTATACATCCAAGTCAAGGTCCTTCTCTTATTATGAAAAGATTTTTTTTAAAGGAAGAATGATGCATTACTCTGGATTTTCTACATCCAAGTTTAAAGATTCTTCCCTTATTACTTTCTCAAAATGTTTGTGGTGAATAGGTGATATATCCCCCTTAAGATGACAATTTATCTCTTCTCTTAAACCAACAAATCCAAATGCACCCATTAGTAGGTGGAACTACGATCGCTCTAATTTCTCAATTTCCTTTTGAGAATATGTACGCATGAGATTGTAAAGTCTTAGCAATCACAATAACAAATAAAAACCATTAGGTTCTTATACCTTTATCTCAAACCATTTAAACTTACACCACAAAGAAAAAACAAAAACATCTCCTATCACTCAATCAAAACAGTCAAGAAATCCCCAATACACATCATATGACTTTATCAACAATAAGCACGAATATACGCAATAGGTTTCTATAGGATACTATAAATACTTAGTATGCTAATACCTTCCCTTAGTATAACTATCTCGATTCAAAAATATCTTAGTGCATGGCATTGCACGCACTCACAGGTTTATTTAGATTTTTTCCACTTCCCTTTCTTGGGATAAATTAAAAGTTCACATGTAGAGAACGGGCGACCTCCCTTCGAAATAAGGGACCAAATATCGCATTGACACGTATGACTAGAGAACACCACGAAGATTAGATGGGTACAAATAATTCTTTGATCCTTTATCCTTTATTTCATAAAACGTGAGCCCAACCACATTACAACCCTCAAAAGACCTAATCGAAGCAAGATTATTTTGAAATTATACTACAACAAGGTTGCATAAACTGACTCCAAAAATATTTGCAAATCCTTTGTTTTGGTATTATACCTTTGCTTTAACTTTCATTCTGAATGTTACAAACACTCGTGTTTTGACCAGTGATTCATATTGCTTTTCATTTTCTAACAATGATTTTATTTTCAAAAGGTTATATGAACTTTGCATTAAAATTACCATGTTTGAATAAACACTTTTGATTGCAAACTAGCTTTCCTCTCAAGGAATTTTCAAAACAATTTAGAAACTTGGGCAGTGTTCCTATCAGAGGAAAGTTCCGTCTATATCCTATTGAGAATCAGTTCAAGGTTTATTGTTCAGTGCAAGTCCTTCTTATAATTTATTTATTCGAAAGATTTTTCAAGACTCATTACTGGGGCAAGCCTTCCAAGCACACAGTAAAATAGTCGTTTCCATAATTAGTCAAGCTAAAACAATGATCAGCTCATCTACAACAATAATCTAGTCTAGGGCAATTCACTTGAAGAATCCCCAAGCAACTCTCCATCCTTCCTACAAGGATTATCAACTTAATACAATTTACCAGTGTGGCAAAGATATGTTCCACAACAGCATCTTCAGTCCCCTAAAGCAATAATAGTGATCTCTGTTTTGAGAAATCAGTCTTTAGTCTTGTCACCTCCCCAAATGAGTGAAGCATTGTTATAAGCATTTGGATTACATACAGCACAACAAATTCATATACCATGCATAGCAAGAGTTTTTTATCCTCATTTGCATTTTCATAGGTTATGTTACCATCAACATATTACCTTGTTCTCAAAGTCCAACCTAACTTGGAAAATACCCAAATTCCAACTTGGCACCACCCATCTTGGTTGTGTCTGTCTTTCTCTCTTGTTGCATCCAGTGTTATTCCTAGAAACCTTTGTTTCTTAGCATCATCTACTTCTATTCTTGGATATGTTTGTCTACCTCAGTTTTACATCTAATGCTTTCTTGGGTATCTTTCTTTATTTACATCCAATACATTGTTGGATATTGTGATTTTCTTTAAAACCGATGCCATTCTCATATTTTATTTTGTCCGCTTTCATCTAAATCCATTATTACATATAGTGTTTCTTTACATCAAATGCCATTCTTGGAGCCCTACCTTGCTCACACTCATCTGATGCCATTCTCAAATGTTGTGATTATACCTTTCATTCAATGCTATTCTTGGATGTCTGGTTTCTTTACATCTGATGTTGTTCTCACATTTTGTTTTGCCTCTCATTCAAAGCCATTATTGGATGTTTGGTTTCTTTACATCCAATTTCATTCTTGGATTTCACCCTTGTTAACTTTCATGTAAAGCCATTATTAGATCTTGTATTTTCTTTACATCTGATGCTTTCTTGGATATTCATATTGTTGCATCCAATACATTCTTTGATATTGTGATTCCTCTACATCCAATACCATTCTTGGATTTCTACTTTGCCCATATTCATCTGATTCCATTCTCAGATATTGTGATTATACCTTTCATTCGATGTTATTCTTGGATGTATGGTTTCTTTACATCTAATGCCTTCTCAAATATCTTTATATTTGTCCAAGGTTTTGTACTTCTCTTTCCAAGTATTACTGGATATTCTTTGTCACCTTGATAAATTTTTACAATATCTGTTATCCCCAGTGAATGTCTCTTTAAGATCATTACTTTTTCCCCCAAAAAACTTTAACCCTTTTCCCCAATGAAATTATATCTTGTTGGTCTGTCTCCTGCGGTATCATCCCCTACGGGATTCAGAGTTCTGCATCTACATTATATCATAAGCATCTATGCATTATCTTAGAGCAAATTCTTTTGCATTTTTCTGTATTTAAGTCTCTCCAATCTCTAGAAAGAAGAAACTTAATTAGGGGCATCTGTCATACCCTAATTTTTACCCTTAAGATTACACCTCATTTACATCATTTTAATGACACTTGGCATTACATGTGTGTGTGTTTTTATGCATCACTAACCAATTAAAAATAGAAAAATATATGCTTGCTTGCTTTACAAGTTAGGTTATGCCTCAAGATGATCAAAATGATTATTAGCCAGGGATTGGTCTGATCTTCAACATCTCAAGTCTCTCATTCATTCATAAAGATAAAGAGTTTCCCTTCTTCAACAATCAAGTGCAATATTGCATCATTACAAGCTCATCATGCCTCAAGTTCGTCAAATGCACCAATTTAGGCTTTTAACGGAGTGAGGCTTACAATTGACTTTTTCATCTAAGCTTGATCTCATACCTCAAGATATGATTCAAGGGCCTCAAATTCATATTTGAAGTCCACTCACATGATTTAAATTTCCCAATAAGTTTCATCCTTTGAAGATTGAAAATTTGAATTCATCTAATACAAAGTCAACTGGTACACAAAGTCAAAGTTTGACTTTTGGTAAAACTTGGACTCCTCAAGTCAAGGATCATGAAAATATGTAAATTGGATCATGATCAATAAATAAAATCAAATAAAACATCCATGGATCAAAATTTTCAAATTAGGGTTTCTTAATTTTTTTTCTAAGTCGTGAAATTGCATGATTTTTACCCTACTTACCAAGTCCATAATTTCTTCCTCAAGCAACCATTTTCTTTTCTCCAAAGACCAAATTGAAGATCTTGTTCCATACTCCAACTTTTTCCTATGGGATGATTTCCAAAAAAAGCATGGATAAAGAGATATAAGGCCATAAAGAGGAGGGTTCACTACTTTTTGAACAAGAACACTTAGAAATTTTTTCAATAAGCTCTAACTATGTCAAGTAACTGACTTTATAGGCATTTTTACCATGATCCCAATTGAATCAAGAAACGGGGTCAACATGAAAGTTGTAGAGAATATTTTAGGATTTCTAAAGAGTCCAATAACATTAATTTATCTTACTTGAGCTAGAAGTTATGATTTTTGCAAGAGGCATTGATAAAGCTGAATTCAAGATAGATTCTCGTGGCAGACAAGTTAGGGATCACTTTTAATCACTTTGCAAGTCTTATCTCTGCACAAGATCATCAAAAATCTTGTAGTGTCTCATGAGATCTTCAAGATAGTACCAAATTTGTTAAAGTTCTATGATGTGTGCTATCCGTAAGTATACGGAGTACATCAGAGTAATATAAAAGATTATCGATCCCACATAGACCAATGCCAATCTATTGATTATTATTGTTATGGTGTTTATATAAAGCTAATGAAAACAGAGAGTAATACGCACAAAGAAAAAAAATAATAATTAAGGAATTTATTCAAATTCATAATAAAGGCATACTGGAATGTAATTCTCATCGATCAAACAATACTCCTATTGTCTAAGTAGTAATACTTGTGGGGCAATATTTTCTTCCTTGCAAAAGAGTTAATTAAAAAGGAATCGTTGCATTAGTGTAATCAGAACCGGACCTGACCTTTAATCTATACCAGTCACTCACGTTGCACCGGTCGCATCTTGCGTTAAAGTGAAAAATCCTTTTTTATACAACTACCTCTAAGACTTAGTTAAAAAGTGTTTTTGATTGGAAACTTTCAATATCAAAGGGTTTCCGGCATATGCTCGGCCAACCAAATCCTAAATATATAAACGCGTCCAAAATAGTTTTAAAATCACTTTCTAATAATACAAAACTTTCTTAATTAATTAATAAAGCGCTTTCACTGTTTTTACCAATTAAAAACTAACCAACTCTTATCTAAAGTGTCAGACAGCTTTTAATCTTACCCGACATAGTCACGGTTATTACGTAAACAGAAACACGGCCCCGTTCATGTAATGGCCGATCTATTTAAGTTCAGAAAAGTTATATTAAAATCCAAAACATCCCCTAAAGCATTTCTACAATTACAACATATGAAGTACCGTCGAAACGACGGTCCTCACATCCAACCACAACAGATTTAACTAGACATGACGGTGATGAACATAAAAAATATTATGTTTGTAGAATAAATCATTTAGGGAAATAAATACATGCGTGATTGGTTTTCAAAAGAACGAAAGTGTCACACTTAATTTCGGTTTAGAAAATGAATCTTTTGAAATAAAGCGATATGTAAATGTGCGGAAAAATTAAATGCGTGATTGGTTTCCAAAAGTAAGAACAAAAGTGTCATGCTTAAGTTCGGTTTATAAAATGTGTCTTTTGAAATAAAGCGATAAGTAAATCGTACGGAATTTTAAACAATTTAGAGCAAGGTGGAAGTAATGCAAATAATAATAAAATGCGAATAGAATAAAACCTGCTCCAAATTGGAGACTTGAGTCTGGTATAATGTTGGAAAGTAAATCTGACTTAAAAAGTAAAATGACGGCAGGCTTAAACTCCTATGCTACAATGCTCCAACCTCGGTTACAACAATGGTGCGATAACCCCTCGATGTGACTGATTATTGCTTTTACAAACTAGATTTATGCCTATGCTTAGAACTAAAATTGGATCATTAAAACTAAATATTTAGGTCCTATTTATAGTGTAACAATGCCATGGAAATCACGTAGCCTCTTCAGAAATCATGTGGAGGAAATATCTCTAGTCATGGCATTATGCTCCAACCGTCCTTGATCGGAGAATTATGCATTTTTGGGGTTATTTATTTTGAATAATAGTATGTAATATGAATTTATTAATATTATTATGAATTAAAATAAATATAAGATGAATAAGGGAAATTGGGACAATTCAGAGGAGTTAGTGAGGGTATTATGGAGAAAGCCTAATTGTGAGGCCCAAGACTAGGTTTAACAAAAAGGAAATTGGAAAGGGATTAGGATTCATTTGTTAGACCGTGAAAAGTATTGAGGCCAGAGCTCTGAGGAGAGGATTGGAGGCAGAAGCTTCGAGAGATTCCCTGAAAGATTTGAGAAGGCTTTGAGTCGACGATTAAGGTTTGTGGAGTATTACCTTCATGATTTTCCATGTTTAACTTTCAATGTATTTAAGGTCGATTTAAGGTTTAAGGGATTTTGGGGTGGATATGAGAAATAGTGATCTTTGGCCTTCGTGGCCTAAATCTGTTATTGTGAATCTAACTGTGGAAGTCATTGGGGAAAAAGGAAAAGTTAGGCCTTTGTGGCCAAAACCATGAATTTTTATTTGTCTAACCCTGGGGGGATAGGAATATTAGATAATGAGTAACTCTAATGCCTTGGGATAATTGTAGGGAAATTTGTAATTTAGGGCATGAATATGATACGGGATTGGCCTAATAAACTGTAGGTTTTGTGCCTTTATTGCCGTAAGACCTTAGGGATAATTTAGGGATGTTTTGGGGGGCATTGAGGAAGTAAATCGTGTGGACATTTGGGTGGATTTAGATTCTGGTGCATTGCAGAATTTGCTGTTATCGCATTGTTCGCCTAGCGAACCATGTTGTTCCCATACTCGCCTAGCGAAGAATCCTTCACCTAGTGAAGAAACTCTCCCCAGACTCGCCTAGCGAACATGCCAGCAAACGTAGAAGAATTTCGCGAATGTTGATCGTGTGCAGCGATGCCTTGATGTTTGATTCTGTGATTTCTTTGACGAATTATCATGAGTATGACTATGAGTTTATATGATGTGTACATGATTACATGATGATTTCTATGATGTATTGATTGGAAAACTATGAAGATATTACCATCATTTTGATGAATTATATGATGACATGAGATATGATGATGATTGTGATGATGATGAATATGATGAATGATGATGCACCATGCTGTTATTATGTGGATGATTATTGACGTGTGCATCATGCATTCATGTGCATCCGGACTTCGGTTCAGGACCTCGATTACTTTGGCTTCAATCCCATTGTGCGAATGTGAAGTGTTTTGATGTGCTCCGATTCTCAAGTAGAATCGATCCTATTGATGGGGATCCCATTGTGCAAATGGCCCAGTGTCTATCGTGCTGTGATGATTGGTACCACATGCATTGAGTCTTGTTGCATTTGCATTTATGAGTCATTTGGAATAATTTATGATGTTGTGGCCTTTGAGGCCTATTAAAGGATATCAATGTGTTGAACATGAATATGACGCCGTTTTATATGTTGATTTTCATACATCGATTATTATGAATAATTTTACTCACCCTTCCTGTTTGAATGTTACCTCCACATGGGTAACGTGCAGATGACCAGGTTTAGCCATGGACGCCGTCGAGAATATTTTTGAAGTCTTTGAGTTGTTAGCCTTTTGGTTAACTTAGAGGGCCTTGCTCTGATATGTAACATCGGGTTGGGGTCTTTTGAGTTAAACTATATTTTATTTGAGTTTATTTTGATTATCTTCCTGTATGAGGAAAACTTGGATTTATGCCTTTTGAGTTCCGCTGCTTTGTGCAATTTGATGTATCTTGGGAAAACCCGTTACTTACGGAGGCTTGACCTATTTTGTTGATTTGGGAAATGTACGCCCTTTTGGGTGGCTTTTTTTTTGAAATTTAATAATTACTCTGATATCTGTGTTATGTTGCCATAATATTTGTGGGGTAGAAAAGGGTGTTACAACCCCCATGGCCAACGCCATGTGGAATGCCGTGTGTGTAATTTTCACCCAAAACTCTGTTTTTTCATCTTTTCACTCCATTTCTTCATGGAAGGCTCTTATTAGGCAATGTACCTGAAAACAAGATAAAACGCAAGCATAATGTAAGAAAATAACAATTAAACAAAAATAAACATGTGCAATCCAAGGCAAAAATGCAGTGTGTTTCAGTGTTATCAAATTCTCCTATACTTAAACCTTTGCTTGTCCTTAATCAAGCTCTTATGAGCATAAAACAAAAACGAAAACACACAAGTATTCAATTCAGACTAAAGACTTTTAGTTCGACCAATGGTTGCGTCGATATGTACTAACTAGTGAACCAAGGATATCGTAGTGACACTTTCCGCGGGTTACGGTCATAAGTTTCATTCTTATATAAATCAATTTGTATCATGTTATTATACCTAGTCCTAACTCACTCATCCCTCTTTTATCTTCTTTTTTTCATTCAGGCGTAATCACATTAAGCCCGTTATCTTGTACTCGCATGGTGAGCAAACCTGTTGGTGATCCTGATCCAATATTGTGTCGAATTCAATGATTTTTTCTTTAACACAGTCACATAAGAATTTTTTGAAGTTTCGCTACCATTGAGCTAAGTAACCAGGTGAGGTTTACCAACTTAGAGGGTGGATCCTTTTTCCAACATGCTTTCTTTTTGTATTTTTTTCTTTTTCTCACTGGATTATTCACCTATTTGCATCGGTTCTCCCACTTAGCGGTACCTAAGATGGTGCTGACTGCTACAATAAACTACTTAAGGATTAATTCAAGGGTGAGGCTTTAATGCCACAACATAATAAGTATCCAGATTGATTCCTATAATTAAAAAACTCACGGTGTCAAGACGATATCGATTTTTCAAAAGTCTTCCCAAGTCTCTACAAACTATCCTAAAGTTGTCTAACAACTCAAATTTTCGAAATAAAAGTTGTTTTCTTATTAAAAAATTTTGGTATGGCTTAAGAAATGGGTAAAAATAGACAAACTACACATATGACTCGTCAAGCACATGTAATTATTAAAAACAAACTAAAAATAAGATAAAAACATAGAACTAAACTAGAAAGAAATGAAATGAAAAACATAAAGGGAAATAAAAACAGTAAAAATAATAAATATCTCCTCCCACACTTAAACTGAACATTGTCACTAATGTTTCGATAAAAGGTGAAAAAGAGATAGGTGGAACCTGGATATGACTACTGTTGACCACTGGTACCCTCTCCTCCCTGCTCTAGATGTCGAGAACGAAGGCTTCTACTTCAGTGTTGTGTACTTTGTGAAATCTCAAGCTGCTCAATCCTCGTTGCTAGTCCTTCATTATTCTGTCGGAGCTCACGAAGGTTTCTTAGTATGGAACCTTGAGTAGCTTCTACCAGCCTGTAATGGTTGTTGAAACTAGTTTGCTGGCGTTGTTGTATAGAGGCGGCGGCGAGCTGAGACTCCATCATAGTACGCATGGATCTCTCAGTCTGCCATTGTGAATCATGTATGAAGTTATTCATATCCTGTTACTGCTCATACATGGCATAGAACATGCCATCACGTTCTTCTTCGTGAGCCTATTGCTGCCTCCACATCTCCTATGTAATATAGAATCTAGAAGGTGCACCTGCAGAAGGGTTAGTAAAAGGTGGGGTGTGTGCAGGTGATTCCTGTGAGGGAGGAATATCATGAATGGGGGATTGGTTTATCTGCTCATATTCGTCATCGGTCTCATTACCTTCATCCTCCGGGACATTTGGTGGTAACGGACCGAGGATAGGGTCAGCATGTAAATCATAAATCAAGTTCCTTTGGTGTCGCACATCGGTATGACAAGAACAACGTAAATCTATGCTCGGTATAGCTACATTTTGAACCATGAGGGTGTATCCTCCCGCCTTCCTCACCTTGCACAATCGCATATCTCTCAAAAAATTTAAGTTTATAGTGCAAGGTGGGAGTGGTTCTAAAGTGGCTATCTCGGTGTCAAGTTGGAGGGCACGTGCAATGGAGGTAATCAATCCTACAAATGACACGGTTCCTCTCTTTTTCACAACATCAAGCATCTGTGCCAACATAAAAGGCACGAGGTTTAATCTCTTGCGATAGAGGGTATCCTGTAGAAAAATGAATTCTTTAAAATTTAATTTGTTAGAGTTTTTTCTGGCAAAGATGGTATCAGTCAGCAAATGACGAAAAACATGTATTGTCGGGTTATGTATGTCAGAGGCCAAGTTTCCCTCGAAGGAACTAATGGCATGACCAGTCAGGTCTCTCCACAGTTGGAAAGCCTCAATTTGCCATTCAGTGTCTAAAGGTGCCTCACAAATGGCACCCTTCCTAAATGGGAATCCTAACAGACCTGCCAGCGCATCAGTGGTGAATTCATGTTCCATATTAAACATTCTAAATTTCACCGTACCGACAGTGCTGGCAGTTTTAGCTCTAACAGTGTAACTCAATGAACTCAAAAATTCTCGAGCCAGCCTCTCATAGGTTCGTTCTCTATGAATAAAAATTTCATGCAAGTGTAAATTATCTAACAGATAAACTACGCTAAAATGGATGCCTGAAATGTATAGACAGTTTTCATCAATGTACCACGTCAAGAAAATTTCGCGTGTCTGTAAGTCTTCAAACTTTTGCCTCTGCCTATCCCCATCTCTTCCCTCGCGAAAAAATATTGGACCTTGCTCCATTGCTGCCATTGTTGGTGGTTGTTTTGAAGAAAATGAGGGTTTTAGTGAGTGGGATAGAGAAAATGAGGGTTTTTGTGATTTGGGAGTTTTTTGTGGAAAATGGATGAAAGGTTGAATTTTTATAGATGGGAAGTGAGTGGGATATTGGAAAATGGTAGTTGAATGAGGGATTAATGAGGTTTAGTGGGAGTTTTTGGAGGTTGAAGACGAAGAGGATAGAGAAAATGGGGATTTTCTTAATTCTAGCCCGTAAAGGCTCCAGACGTCTTGGCGCCTGCCATGAGACAGATGGCGCCCGCCATCCTTGTCTTCTGTGCCCATCACGGGAATTGGGCTTTGGCTGGGTTTGGATCCTCATTTGGGATGTAGCGTCTTATGAGGTATTTTTACAAGCAAGAGACATAGATAATATTTTTACATGATATAAATAATAAAAAATGTGCATTAAACATGAATAATAATAATAAAGATCATGCAAATTTAAAATTTTAAAATTTAACCGAAATTTAAATTTGAAAATGAACCGATAAATTTGAAAATTAATCGATACATTTGCATATGCGGAATTTAAAAATAATATTTCTAGGGTGAATTAGATGGCCATAATAGTGCGGTAAAAAATAATGTTAGCAGTGCGCTAAAAATAATGATAGTAACGCAGTAAAAATCTCCTCCACAGTCAGTACGAGCAATTTCATCAGTGCGCTAGTAACGCCTTTAAAGTGCTTGGCGATGGACACCCTGATTCATATGTGGACATGATGCTTGTTCCTCTGCAAGCTGGCGTCTGAGACTATAGATTTCCTGATACAGGGAACCAGATTCGGTGGCATGTGTCGCATCAGAGACTTCCATCTGTAAGGTTAATTAAGCAAGCTCTTCGTGAAGATAAAAAATCTCCTTGCGCATAATATCGAACTCAGAATATATGTTGTGTTGCTGCAGATGACTATTAGAGGAATACAATGTGGTCCTTTCTGAGAGAGGCGTAGGATGGTATTCATGAACAGGTGGGGTCTTAGGTCTTGTAGGTGTCTCATCGGGTCGGGTCGGAGTAATATAAAAGATTATCGATCCCACATAGACAAATGTCAATCTATCGATTATTATTGTTACAGTGTTTATCTAAAGCTAATGAAAATAGAGAGTAATACGCACAGAGAAAAAAAATAATAATTAAGGAATGAATTCAAATTCAGAATAAAGGCATACTGGAATGTAATTCTCATCGATCAAATAGTACTCCTATTGTCTAAGTAGTAATACTTTTGGGGCAATATTTTCTTCCTTGAAAAAGAGTTAATTAAAAAGGAACTGTCGCGTTAGCGTAATCGGAACCAGACCGAACCTTTAATCTATACCATCCGCTCATGCTGCACCTGTCGCATCATTTGTTAAAGTGAAAAATTATTTTTTATATAACAACCTCTAAGACTCGGTTAAAAAGTGTTTTTAATTGAAAACTTTCAATATCAAAGGGTTTACGGCATATGATCGGCCAACCAGATCCTAAATTTATAAACGCGTCCGAAAATAGTTTTAAAATCACTTTAAAATAATACCAAACTTTCCTAATTAATTAAAAAAGCGCTTTTGTTGTTTTTACCAATTAAAAATTAACCAACTCTTATCTAAAGTGTCATATGGATTTCGATCTTACCCAACATAGTCATGGTTATTACATAAACAGAAACACGGTCCGGTTCACATAATGACCGATCAATTTAAGTTCATAAAAGTTGCATTAAAATCCAAAACAGCCCTTAAAGCATTTCTACAAATACAACATACGGAGTACCGTCGAAACGACGATCCTCACATCCCAGCACAACAAATTTAGCTAGACATGACGGTGATAAACATAATAAATAATTTGTTTGTAGAATAAATCATTTATAGAAATAAATATGTGTGTGATTGGATTTTGATGCTGTATTTTCGTAAGTATACGAATAGCGTCAGAGTAATATAAAAGATTATCGATCCCACAGAGACCAAACATCAATCTATCGATTACTATTATTATGATGATTATCTAAGGAAAATCAATTGGGAGTTCGTACGTGCAATGTTAAAATAAAGTACAAAAATATTAAAATTCAATTTAAGACAACAGGCTTGAATGTAATTCACACAGCCGAGTAGTATTCCAAATACGAGTAAATAGAACTTCTAACGGGTAATGTCTTCTACTTATGAAAATAAATAATTTAGCGGGAACTGTCGCTTTCGCGTATTCAGAACCGAGTTTATCCCTTAATCGTTCCCTCTTATTGTCACTTATAAAAAGGCGCGTATTGTGTTAAAGTAATAAACCTATTTTTAAGAAATATAGTTTCTTAACTCAGTTGAAAAGTATTTTGACTTAGAACTATTAAACAAAAAGAGGTTCATGCGAACCAGACTTTAAACGCATAAATGCGTCCAAAAATAGTTTTAAAATTGTTTTTCTAAAGTATTAAAAACTCCTACTTAACCAGACAAAGCGCTTTCGCTTCCTTTGAACAGTTAAGACTAACCAAGTTTAACTAAAGGTTGGATGGCTTTTGATCTTACCCAACAAAAATGAAGTACAGAAAACTTGTGTTAAAAATCAGAACAACCCTTAAGTGTTTCTATTGACAACTTATATGTAATAATACTCTTACTATGATCCTTACATTCTAACCTTTAAATTTTAGTCGGACATGGAAATGTAAATAGACATGTTAAATAAGGCGAGAAAGTAAAAGGTGCGAGAAAGTAAATAATGCGGGAAAATAAATAATGCGGGAAAGTAAATAATGCGGGAAAATATATAATGCGGGAAATTAAATGAGAAACCTGCTCCAAACGGGAGGTTTTAAATTTGGTACAACTGGAAATAAAAGACTGGAAAAAGAACAGCGGCAGGGTTAACTTCCACCAGAGTTCTCCAAACTCAATTACAGACTCGATCGAACAATGTGATAACTCCCCGATGTGAGAAGTTTGTCACTTTACAACACTGGAAATATATGGCTTGAGTTCTGTAACTAAGCTTGGATGCCTAAAAATGAACAAGAACTCATCTATTTATAGCCTAGGAAGAATACATGGAAAGATTAAAGTGCTCCCAAACTTCTTTTGTGAGAGAAAGCATAATACAAGGGTGGCGCCCGCCATACCCTCATGGAGCCCGCCATGTGAGCCAGAGGAGGAAGAAGTGGGGGTCATGGCAGTTGACAGCAGTTGGACTCTCATCCAAGTCATGGCCTATCCTATGGTACCTGCCATGATGGATGCCATGTGTACAATTTCTTCAAAAACTGGTCTTTCTTGCCCGTTTTTCTTCAGTTCCTCACGAGGAGCTCTAGGAATACAAAATCCTGAAAACAAAACAAAACAAAAGCATAACATAAGAAAATAGCAATAAAATCCTAAGAAACATGTGCAATCCGAGTCAAATATATGGTATGATTCAGTGTTATCAAATTCTCCCACACTTAGACCTTTGCTTGTCCTCAAGCAAAACACTTTATAGCTCATGACAGAAAAAGGTGGTTTATGATTTGGGCTAAAAGGGCTTGTAAGTTCAACCAAGGATGAAGTGATATGTACTAACTGAGTGAACCAAGGATGTCGCAATGACACTTTTCCGCAGACACGGACATAAACTTCGTTCCTATACAAACCAACCCATACTACCCCATTGTTCCTAGGCCTACTCTTGTATCTCTTTTTGGGTCCTCTTCATTCAGGTGCAGTCACATTAAGCCCGTTCCTATACAAACCAACCCATACTCATAGTAAAGTGACCAATTAGTGATTCTTATTTCAGGCATGGGGCACTGGTACACAAACTGGTGTAACCCCTTTTATTGACCCAATTGTAGTTGTGAGGGATCGGATTGTAACCCGCCCTTCCAAGTTCAGCACCAGATACCTCTGAACCAACCAACAATGAGAAATTTTATTTATATATACATTTTTTTCATTTTTTTATTTTTAAAATTTTTATAACTTTTTGGGTTAAATGACCTTGTGAGGGTTACCTATACCCGAGTTGCATTTTTTTTATCAAGCACAACATATAGATCATTCACTTATATTCATCGGTCCCTTACGTAGAGCATGCTTAGGCCGGAGCTGACTGCTAGGATAAACTACTAAGGACTTACTAAAAATATAATTATTAAGGCCATGGTATATGGGGTATCGGGGTCGATTTCTATATTCATGAAGCCTAGGTGTTAAAATGATACCAATGTTTCAAAAAAATATTCCAAGTCATCTGCATCCTAACTTGAACTTGCCTCAAAGCCCAAATTTTCAGAATAGTACACTTTCTTTTGTCAATAAATTTTTTGGTAAGGCTAAGGAAATGGGGGAATAAGGGTACACTTCATAGATGACTAGTCAAACACATGCATATTCTAAAAACAAACTAAAAACAAGAGAAATAAACTAGAAAGCAATAAAACAAAATAAAAGGAAAGAAAATGCGAGAAAAACAAATAAAGTCTCCTCCCACACTTAAACCTAACATTGTCCCCAATGTTTCGAAATAAGATAGGGACAAGTAACCTGAAAGTCCTATGGCATGTTGCCGGTACTGTCACCAACATGCGGTGAGTGCCTAAGGTGATGAGATCTACTACGGCGACGATCGCTTTGAGAAGCTTTGAACTCGTCGAATCTGGTGGTCAAAGCAGCCTGAGATTGCATTATACGTTGCATGGATTGGTTCATCTGCTGCTGTGACTCTTGCATAAATCTCATGTTGTCAGTCAATTGCTGCTGGATGGCAGCAAGTAAGTCATCACTCCTTTCTTCTCTGGCAAGCTAGTCGCGCCACATCTGCTCAGTGATATAGGAGCCAGGAGCTGTACCTGCATAGGATGATCGGGAGACTGCTCTCACTGATCATACTCGTCATCAGTCGCGTTGTCATCCCCAATAGGAATATTAGGAGGCAGTGGACCCGTAACAGGTGGGGCATCTAAATCATAGGTCCAGTTCCTGGCTATGCACACATCAGTACGTCTATTGTAAGGAAAAACAATAGATGGAATAGCCTTCCTGTGGATCTTCAGCTCAAAGCCCCCTTCCTTCCTTACCTTACACAATTTCATGTCTTTTAGAAATTTTAAATTAATTGTGCAGGGAGGTAGAGGTGCCAAGGTGGCTATCTCAGCGTCGAGGTTCAGAGCCTTTGCAATAGACGTAATCAAACCTCTGAAAAACAATGGTTCATGTTCTCTTTATTGCAGCAGTCGTATGAGCAATCGTAAAAGGAACCACATTAAACTTCCTATTTGTGAGGCACCCTTGAAAAAACATAAGTTCTTTTGCATTTACCTTGTTTGGATTCTCCCGACCAAAAATAGTACAAGCCAACATATAACGGAAAACACGGATGGGCGGGTTATGGATCCGGGAGGCAAGAATTCCTTCAAGAGATGTAATTGTAAAATTTGACAGCCTGTGCCAGAAGGAAAATGCCAAAGATGCTTCACAAACAACATCTTCACCAAAAGGTAATCCTAACCTCTCTGCTAGTTCGTCGGTGGTGAGTTCATACTCAACATTAAACATTCTAAATTGCACCGTACCGTCGGTACTAGCAGTGTTAGGCCTAACTATGTAAATCAGGGAACTCTAAAATTCCCTGGCCAGCCTTTCAAAAGTAGGATCTTGCCTAGCAAAAATATCGTGCAATCTTAAAGCATCTAGCATATGAAAAACGCTATGATAAATAACCAGAGTATAGAGACAGTTTTTGTCGATGTACCAGGTCGAGGAAATCTTGTGTGCTTGCAATTTGTCGAGAATTTTCTTTTGCCTTTCCCTGGACTGGCCTTGGCGAAGAATGTAGCCGTCATACTCCATTGATCCACCTTTGAGGTTGAGAATGAGAGAAATGGGTATTTTATGAGAAAGTGGTAAAAATGAAGTTTTAAGGGATTTTGATGTAGAGGAATGAAAATGGAAATTTAAGAGGTTTATGGGATGGTGAGTAGATGAGAAAGATGGGAAATTTTTGGGGTTTGAAAGAAGTTTTGGAATGGGTAAAAATAGAGGTTGGAAGGTTGGAAGTGTGAAAATGGAGATTTTTGTGGTTCTGCCCTGCATATAGCCCAGACCCCATGGCGGGTGCCATGGACTATATGGCGGGCGCCACCTTTACAGGATAGTTTGGGCCGAATTTGCTTTCATGGTTCTGACCAGACCAGACCCAGTACTATATATATATATATATATATATATATATATATATATATATATATATATATATATATATATATATATATATATATATATATATATATATATATATATGTGTGTGTGTGTGTGTGTTTGTGTGTGTGTGTGTGTGTCTGAAAAGAAAACAGAAATAAGTAAATAAAGCTATAAAGAGGACAATGAGAGGAGTGTCATCATGGAGTTAGATGCTCCTGGGTCTGGTCAGAACCTCGAATTGCGTCTATCTCACAGCGTAGATCTGTGATCTCCTGATACAAGTTATCAGCTTTTGTCGCGTGAGTCAGATCGGATACCTGGCCCTGCAAGGTTAGGTTAACAACCGTCTGTTGAAGATTGGTAGTCTCCATACATAACTCAGCTAGCTGTGTGTACAAGTCAGACCTTCGCAAGGAATGATTATTCGACAACACTATATTCATGGGAGAAGGTGGTGAAGGGTGATACTCTATTGACGGTGGCGAGCGAGGCTCATCAACTGTCTCTCCATAACCTTCTAAGGCATAACTCCAATTAGAAGGGTCGTGGACATTAGTCATCGTAGGATTAGGTAAAGTGAAGTAATGGATGGTCTGACCGTCGATCAAGAGTCTGAAATAGTCAGGTTGAAAGGAAGCTCTCCTCATCACCCCTCGGTCTAAGCAGAAATCGATATCCAGCATGGTATACCCGCATTAGGGAGTCAGGTGAAGCAGATTACTGGTAAGACCCAAAGAGGTAGCAATCTGAGTAACTGTACCTCCTACATGGATGATTCCTTCATAAGATCTGGCTGGGAGTTCAGGGTTATTAAGAAAAAAATTCCCACAGGCCACCG
This sequence comes from Lathyrus sativus, assembly GCA_963859935.3. Taxonomy (NCBI): domain Eukaryota; kingdom Viridiplantae; phylum Streptophyta; class Magnoliopsida; order Fabales; family Fabaceae; genus Lathyrus; species Lathyrus sativus. The sequence goes on from OZ012735.1 coordinate 811,945,029, forward strand.
GACGTGACTGGTTCGCACTAAAAAGAAAGAAGATCTCCTCTTCACTAACATGGACATCAGCATCAGCCTTTCCAACGAAAGTGTGAGCAACGATCATCTGGAAGTACCTTAGAGCTGAGTTATGGATGATGTGAGATAACTGAGTGGACGGATCAGGACTTCCTCCACCTATAATGTTGCTCTAGAACTTATCGATATCTCAGCTCATAAAGTATCCCATAGGTAAATCAGGAATGGCATCAGGGGAGGTCTGGAAACCTAGCAAATCACCAAACCCCTTATGGGTAAAAGCGTACTCTGCCCCAAATAATCTGAATGTGACATTGCTGTCCTGACCAACATATGGCTCATGGCTGAATGAACTGAGGAACTCCAAGGTGAGATGTCTGTAATTCGAATGCAAGTCATCAGCATACTCATCCCACTGTAACTGGTTACACAAAAACCATACACTGGGCTCAATGCCTAAGGCCTCCATGCAAGCTTGGTCAGGGTAACGGGTAGGTGCCATGGGGCGCTGATAAAGGACTAAATATCGCTGTCTCTGAGCGTCATCTCTGAAAGCAACATGCATGTCGTCGAAGGCCTGCATCCTGAAAAGAAAGATTATAGGACATGACTTAAAAACATAAGCATTATAAAAGGGTCAGTTTACACATAACAAATTAATAATTATGAAAATATGAAAAGTAAATAACAAAAAGGAAAAAGATAAATAAAGAAAACCGTGGGTGTCCTCCCATGCAGCGCTTATTTAACATCGTTAGATTGACGAGTAGAACCTATGTAGTTGAAGTAGGTAGTGGTGGATCAATCAGAGTGTGACTGGAGTAGTCATTTGGAATGTCACCTCCTTCATAGTGTTTTAACCTCTGCCCATTTACAATGAATGGGCTACAGGAAGGGTTCTTGATCTCAACTGCTCTAGATTTTAAGACTTTAGAAAATGTAAAAGGACGTGTCCATCTTGAACGAAGCTTGCCAGGAAAAAGTCGCAACCTAGAATTAAAGAGGAGAACAAGATCTCTTATATTGAAATCTTTCTTTATAATTCTTTTGTCGTGCCAGGCTTTGGTTCTTTCTTTGTATATTATGGCATTTTCGTAGGCAAATTGGCGGAGTTCTTCTAGTTTATGAATGTCAAGGATGCGCTTTTCTCCAACAGTCAAATAATCAAAGTTTAGGGTTTTAATGGCCCAATAGGCCTTGTGTTCTAACTTAAAGGGTAGATGGCAGGACTTTCCATAGACCAATTGGTAAGGAGTTGTTCTAATAGGGGTTTTGAAGGCGGTTTTGTAGGCCCATAGTGCGTCTTGTAGCTTCTGAGACCAATCTTTTATCAATATTGAAACCGTTTTCTCTAGGATTTGTTTAATCTCTCTATTAGATACCTCTACTTGCCCGCTAGTCTGTGGATGGTAAGGTGTTGCTATCCTATGCTTAACTCCATATTTGCTTAAAATTTTGTCAAAAATCCTTGATATGAAGTGTGATCCACCATCGCTTATAACAAGACGGGGTACTCTGAATCTAGGGAATATGTAATTCTTAAACAGTTTAATCACTAGACGCGTGTCATTTGTGGGTGAGGCTATACCTTCAATCCACTTAGACACGTAGTCACCAGCTACTAAGATATATTTATTTCCTAATAAGGATGGAAATGGTCCCATAAAATTGATGCCCCAAACATCAAAAAGTTCTACTTCCTGAATGCTTCTCAAGGGCATTTCATCACACCGTGAGATGTTCCCAGTGTGCTAATACAGGTCATATTTGACTATATAAGCATGCACATCACGCCACATTGTGGGCCAAAAAAGGCCAGCTCGAAGAATTTTAGCATGTGTCTTAGAGGTGCTAGTGTTTCCTCCGTAAGGTGCAGAGTGGCAGTATTCTATGATATTTCTTACCTCTTCTTCTGGGACGCAACAATGAAAAATACCGTATGTACCTCTTTTGAAAAGAAGTGGCTCGTTCCAATAGAATTGGCTTACGTCGTTAAAGAACTTCTTTCTCTGTTGATAGTTAAGTTCAAGGGGTATGATGTCGGCGACTAGGTGATTGACAAAATCTGCGTACCAAGGTACGCTACTTACTGCCAGAGATCTTTAAGGGTTCTTAAAAGGATCTAGATTATTGTCTTCGATGGATTCTATCTTAGCTATTAACCTGTCATGGGTAAAGTCATCATTTATAGGAATTAAGTCTGGTTTCAGGTACTCAAGTCTAGATAGGTGATCAACAACTACATTTTATGTGTCATTCTTGTCTCGAATATCTAAATCAAATTCTTGCAATAAAAGGATCCATTGCAGTAACCTAGGTTTGGCATCTTTCTTACTTGATAAATAACGAATTGCAGCATGATCTGTATAAACTATAATTTTAGCTCCTACCAGATAGGATCGAAATTTGTCATAGCAAAAACTACGACAAGTAGTTCTTTTTCAGTGGTTGCGTAGTTAAGCTGAGCAGCATCTAGGGTTCTACTAGCATAATAAATAACATGTAATTTCTTATCCTTTCTTTGTCCTAGAACAGCTCCTACAGCATAATCGCTAGTTTCACACATGATTTCGAAAGGTTCGGCCCAATCTTAAGGTTGAATAATGGGTGCTGAGATCAGCGCTTGTTTTAAAAGGTCGAATGCTCCAAGGAATTTTTCATCAAAATTAAACTCGATATCTTTCATCAGGAGGCCAGTTAAAGGTTTGGTTATTTTAGATAAGTCTTTGATAAAATGCCGGTAGAAACCAACATGTCCAAGAAAACTTCGGACTTCCCTGACGGTTTTAGGGGGTTTTACATTTTCTATCACCTTTATCTTGGCTCTATCTACTTCAATACCCCTCTCAGAAACTACATGTCCTAAAACTATACCTTTGATGACCATAAAGTGACATTTCTCCTAGTTTAGCACCAGGTTTACATCAACACATCTTTTCAGGATTTTCTCAAGGTTAACGAGACAGTTTTTGAAATCAAATCTGCATACCGAGAAATCATCCATGAATACTTCCATAATTCTATCAAGGTAGTCAGCGAAGATTTCCATCATGCAACGCTGGAAGGTAGTTGGTGCATTACAGAGGCCGAAAGGCATTTGTCTATAGGCAAAGATTCCATAAGGGCATGCAAAGGTAGTTTTTTCTTGATCTTCCGGGTTGAAAGGGATTTGAAAAAATCCCAAATATCCATCAAGATAACAAAAGTAAGAGTGTCTGGCTAAACGTTCCAGCATTTGGTCTATAAATGGTAAATGGAAATGGTCCTTCCTAGTTGCTTTGTTTAATTTTCTGTAATCTATGCACATACACCATCCTCCTTCTATCCGTTTTGCTACATGTTCTCCTTTCTTGATCTGCACGAATTTGATGCCTCCCTTTTTAGGTACTACATGCACAGGGCTCACACACTTACTATCCGAGATTTGATAAATTATACCTGCTTCCAGTAACTTAAGAACTTCCTTTTTTACAGCATCACTCATTATGGGGTTTATCCTTCTCTGATGCTCTCTAGAGGGGTTTGAGTATTCCTCAAGTAAAATTTGATTCATACACATGGATGGACTTATACCTTTTAGATCAAAGATGTTATATCTTAAGGCTGAGGGATATTTACGCAAGACATTTAAGAGTTGGTCTGTTTCTTCCTGGTTTAAGGTAGCACTGACTATAATTGGACGGTTCATTTCCTTATCCAAGAACTTATATCTTAGATTCTTGGGTAGTTCTTTAAGTTCTAAAGTTGGTTTCTTGGGGCATGGTATTGGATCGGGGGTAAGGGATAAACATTTGTGAAGATTATCTTCAATGTAGGGTTCCATAAATCCATCGTCTTCCTTTATGAAGGTTGAAGGTAGTGTAATGGGTTCTTTTTTATCTAGTTCCCTAACGGATTCATCAATGATGTCTATGTCATAACATGCGTCTCCTAATACTGGTGCCATAAGAAACTTCGACAAAATGAATTCTATATTTTCATCACCTACCTCAAAAGTCAACTTTCCTTTCTTGACATCAATTATGACTCCTGCGGTTGATAAGAATGGCCTACCTAGAAGGATTGGGATGTCATCATCTTCTTTAATGTCCATGACAAAGAAATCAGTAGGGATGAATAATTGATCGATCCTGACTAGGACGTCTTCCAATATGCCAACTAGATACTTGACAGATCTATCGGATAACTGAAGAGACATCTTAGTAGGTTGCAGATCTCCTAGTTTTAACCTTTCAAAAACTGCCAGAGGCATTAGGCTTACACTAGCTCCTAAGTCTAGAAAAGCTTTATTGATGACATGACTCCCCAAAAAACAAGGTATGGAGAAATTTCCAGGATCTTTCTCCTTTTTGGAAAGTTTATTTTCGGTAATGGAATTGCATTCTAAAGGTTTTGGATCCTCAAGTCTACGTTTATTGGTAAGGATGTCTTTAAGGAACTTTGCATAAGATGGTATCTGGGTGATGGCTTCTATGAAAGGGATCTCCACATGAAGTTTCTCTATGACTTTAATAAATTTCTGATATTCGTTATTGATCTTGGTTTGTTTTAGTCTTTGTGGATAGGGTATAGGAGGTTTGTATGGCGGGGGTGCTTCATTAGTTTTTTCTATAGTTTCTCCCTTATCTTGGTTTTTCTGTTTTTCGGTTTCTACTGGTTCCTCTACTTCGTCTGTGGGTACAATGCTTTTCTTAGAATTTTTGGGTTCGCTCAATGCCGGGTTAGCCGGTTCATCGTAAGCGGTCCCACTTAATAAAGTAATTGCATTGGCTTTCCCTCGGGGTTTTGCTGAGGTTGACCAGGGAATTGTCCTCCGAGTGTGGTTTCGGGAGCTTGTTTCAGAGCTATCTGAGAGATCTGGGTTTCAAGCATCTTATTGTGGGTGACTATATGGTCTACCTTAGTTCCTAACTGGGTAATGATTTCGTTTATATGAATGTTCTGGTTTAGGAAATCTTTGTTTTGCTGGGCTTGAGCTGAAATGAAATTTTCCAATGATTTTCTCAAGGTTCGGCTTAGGTTGCACAGCTTGCATAGGCGGGTTTTGTCTCTGGGCTTGAAAACCGGGTGATCTCGGAGGTGCATGGTTTTGAATAGGGTTATTGTTTTTGTAGGAAAAGTTTGGATGATTCCTCCATCCAGGGTTATAGGTGTTTGAAAATGGGTTCCCTTGGGCATAGTTGACCTAATCTGAGTGAGTTTCATTCAACAGATTTCACTCTACTGATTGGTATCCTTTGGTTCCACATAATTCACATTCTGTTGAGTCTGCTACTACAGTAACTGGATTTGCATACATATGTTCTACCTTAAGGGCCAAAGCATCCATTTTGGCTTGCATCATGTCTATAGAACTTATCTCATGTATTCCTCTTTAGGCTTCTTTCTTCTCCACCGTTGCTCGTTCTATCCCCCATTAACAATGGTTTTGAGCCATATCCTTGATGAGAGCGCAAGCTTCAGGGTAAGGCTTATTCATCAGAGCGCCACCAGCGGCAGCGTCGATGGTCATCTTAGTGTTATAGTGAAGTCCATTATAGAAGGTGTGAATGATTAACCATGATTCTAGGACATGGTGTGGACATATTCTCAAGAGGTATTTATATCTCTCCCAAGCCTCAAAGAGTGATTCACCTTGGTTTTGAGTGAATCTGGTTATCTGGTTACGAAGAACAACTGTTTTACTTGGGGGAAAATATCTAGCACGGAAAACTCTCCTAAGGTCTTCCCAAGTTGTTATAGAATTGGCTGGAAGGGAATATAACCATGTAAGGGCTTTGTCTCTGAGGGAGAAAGGAAATAGTGTTAGACGAATCACCTCATGAGTAGCACCATTGGTTTTAAAAGTGTTAGCTAATTGGATGAAGATTTTTAGATGTTGATTCGGGTTCTCAGAAGGTAGACCCGCAAATTGGTTTTGTTGTACTAATTGTAATAGGGAGGTTTTATTTCAAAATTGTGAGCAGGAATATTAGGGTTTATAATACTAGAAATGGGTTCATCATCGGACGGTTGAGCGAAATCCTTAAGGGTTCTTTGGTTATGGTCTTCGGCCATAGTTTCCTTAATTCTACGAAGTAAGAGACGTGCGTGAGTGTAACGTTCAGGTTCCTCTAAAGGATCTATAAGACTACCGGTGCTGCGAGTTCTTCGCATTGACCAGTAGGTAAAACCTTAGTCTAGACGGTGTAACAACAGGGCACAAAATTTTGATGTAATTGGTCCCCGGCAACAGCGCCAAAAACTTGATGATGTATTTTCGCAAGTATACGAATAGTGTCAGAGTAATATAAAAGATTATCGATCCCACAGAACCAAACATCAATCTATCGATTACTATTGTTACGATGTTTATCTAAGGCAAACCAATTGGGAGTTCGTGTGTGCAATGTAAAAGTAAAGTACAAAAATATTAAAATTCAATTTAAGACAACAGGCTTGAATGTAATTCACATAGCCGAGTAGTATTCCAAATACGTGTAAATAGAACTTCTAATGGGTAATGTCTTCTACTTATGAAAAGAACTAATTTAATGAAAAATGTCGCTTTCGCGAATTCAGAACCGAGTTTATCCCTTAATCAATCCCTCTTATTGTCACTTATAAAAAGGCGCGTATTGCGTTAAAGTAATAAACCTATTTTTAAGAAATATAGTTTCTTGACTCAGTTGAAAAGTATTTTGACTTGGAACTTTTAAACAAAAAGAGGTTCATGTGAACTGGACTTTAAACCAATAAATGCGTACAAAAATATTTTTAAAATCGTTTTTATCAAGTATTTAATACTCCTACTTATCCGGACAAAGCGCTTTCGCTTCCTTTGAACAGTTAAGACTAACCAAGTTTAACTAAAGGTGGGATGGCTTTTGATCTTATCCAACAGAAATGAAGTGCAGAAAACTTGTGTTAAAAATCAGATCAACCCTTAAGTGTTTCTATTGACAGCTTGTATGGAATACTACTATCACTATGATCCTTACATTCTAACCTTTAAAATTTAGCCGGACATGAAAATTTAAATAGACATGTTAAATAAGGCGAGAAAGTAAAAGGTGTGAGAAATTAAATAATGCGGGAAAATAAATAATGCAGGAAAATAAATAATGCGGGAAAGTAAATGAGAAACCTGCTCTAAACGGGAGGTTTTAAATCTGGTACAATTGGAAATAAAAGACTAGAAAGAAAATAGCGGCAGGATTAACTTCCACCAGAGTGCTCCAAACTCGATTACATACTCGATCGATCAATGTGATAACTCCCCGATATGAGAAGTTTGTCACTTTACAACACTGGAAATATATGGCTTAAGTTCTGTAACTAAGTTTTGATGCCTAGAAATGAACACAGACTCATCTATTTATAGCCTAGGAAGAATACATGGAAATACTAAAGTGCCCCCAACTTCTTTTGGGATGGAAAGCATAATACAAGGGTGGCGCCCGTCATACCCTCATGGCGCTCGCCATATGAACTAGAGGAGGAAGAAGTGGGGTTCGTGGCAGTTGACAGCAGTTGGACTCTCATCCAAGTCATGGCCTACCCTATGGTTCCCGCAATGATGGATGTCATGTGTTCAATTTCTTCAAAAACTGGTCTTTCTTGTCCGTTTTTCTTCATTTCCTCACGAGGAGCTCTGGGATTACAAAATCCAAAAAACAAAACAAAAGCATAACACAAGAAAATAGAAATAAAATCCTAAGAAACATGTGCAATCCGAGTCAAATATATGGTATGATTCAGTGTTATCAGTTTTCAAAAGAAAGAAAGTGCCACGCTTAAGTTCGGTTTAGAATATGAATCTTTTGAAATAAAGCGATATGTAAATGTGCCGAAAAATTAAATGCGTGATTGGTTTGCAAAAGTAAGAACGAAAGTTTCACGCTTAAGTTCGGTTTAGAAAATGAATCTTTTGAAATAAAGTGATATGTAAATCGTGCGGAAATTTAAACAATTTAGAGCAAGGCGGAATGTAATGCGAATAATAATAAAATGCGAATAGAATAAAACCTACTCCAAATTAGAGACTTGAATCAGGTACAATGCTGGAAACTAAATCTGACTTGAAAAGTAAAATGACAACAATTTTAAACTCCTATGCTACGATACTCCAACCTCGGTTACAACAATGGTGCGATAACCCCTCGATGTGACTGACTACCACTTTTACAAACTAGATTTATGTTTATGCTGAAAACTAAGATTGGATCATTAAAACTAAAGATCTAGGTCCTATTTATAGTGTAACAATGCCTTAGAAATCACGTTTCCTCTTCTGAAATCGTGTGGAGGAAATATCTCTGGTTATGGCATCATGCTCCAACCGTCCTTGACCGGACCACCTAATGCAAGGATGGTGCCCGCCATCTAGACATGGCGTCAGCCATGTGTAAAAATGGTGGTGGACATGGTCAAGTGACGGTTATAACATGGGAGAGACCCTACATGTCATGGCTACCCCCGTAACTAACTCCATGTGGAACGCCGTGTGTGTAATTTTCAGCCGAAACTCCATTTTCTGCTCTTTTCACTCCATTTCTTCGTGGAAGGCTCTTATTAGGAAATGTACCTGAAAACAAGACAAAACACAAGCATAATGCAAGAAAATAATAATTAAGCGACAATAAACATGTGCAATCCGAGCCAAAAACGCAGTGTGTTTCAGTGTTGTCATTCTATCTCTTTGCATAGTGGAAAAACTCATCCCAAGGCATGAATTTAAGTTTTGTGTTGGTGCATTAATTGAAATACCAATTAGTTAAGAAACTTATTCACCAAGTTAAGACTTTGTTCTAAACACCAAGGATCAAGTCACAATCTGAATGATAATGGTTCAAAATGTCAAGATTTGATCATGCTTAAAAAGAAATCTACATGTACCTTGGCATTCAAGTTAAGGAACATGACATAAACCATTGGATAATATGATGCATCTCAATCCAAAACTCATTATCCAAAAAACTAACTTGTTTTTCTATAAATAGGGATAATTCTTGATTAATTAAAAAAACAAAAATAGACCAAAACCTCACTAAACACTCTCCATATCAAAATCACGTATTCTTGTAAATTTCAAAATCCATCAAAAGTGAAAACATGAATTTCACAAACCAATCACTAAACCTTCATTCTAACACTTTAAACACGTCTTACACCACTTACCTAGGCTTCTGAAACACTCTAAACATCACCAAACCATCCATAACCAGAACTTGCATCTAACCACCATTGAAGCAAAAACACTCCATTTCACAAAACTTGCCAAAGTCTTCTATAACTACAAAACAACCAAACCACCTATCGAGACACACACACACACACACACACACACACACACACACACATCATAAATCACATAACAAAGCTGGTCAAAAAATTAGCTCTCACATTTTCCTTTGGACCGTATCGTCACGCGTTGATTGCATTCATTCTTAAAAATGCACAAAATATTCTAAGTTCATGTGTCTATACATATAGGAGCTTCACATATATGTTTTGTGAGCACTTGATCATATTAGGTAACTTAGGTCTACACTAAAATGGCTTAGGTGGACCAAAATGTTAACAAAGAACTTATTTTTGACACTTTAAGGTCCTTGCAACGACTCACAGTCCTGCCCCGGTCGACGCATACATGTTGATTAATAATCATTTTCTCTCAGGTTTGCTCACATTGACCCTTTGGTCGACTCATACTGAAAGCACTAAAATATGTTGTTTTGAAGTAAGCTTGTATTGACGCATGGCCCTGTTCCAGTCGATGCATCACTTAATTTTTTGTACAGTTTTGCATTTAGACGTCCTTAGGTCGACCCACCTGATGCTTTAGTCGACCACTCGCTATGTTTCAAAATGATGTTATGTTAGTTGGTGGGTCTAGGCATCATATATATTCATTTGTCTCATTATTATACATGACATAACAAGAAAAGTGAAAGATATACACTGAGTTTTGCTCACTATCTTCATTCTCTATTGCATTCTTCAACATCTACACACACCAATTTTTGTTGATCGAGTGCATTGTCTAGGTGATAACGTCCAAACGTATGATTGTGTATCTATTTAGGTTGATGGTTTAGTGGGTTTTTCTTAAATAAACCCATTGGGGTTTCCCTCTAAGATGTTGAGGATTTAGGGGGTTTTTGCATAAATCTTTTCCTTACAGATTTAGCCGAGTGAAAGGTTTGAAGAATGGTGGGTTCGGTTCAAACAAGTAACGGTAACCAGAGGATTGTTAAGAAAGATTTGGGATCAACGTCTTGTGATCGAAATCATCTGAGCGAAAGGTTTGAAAAACGGAGGGTTTATGCAAACAAGTAGCGGTAACCGGAGGTTTTTTTGGGAGCGTTTGACGCACTTGATTCGACTTGAATCAAGGGGAGAGAAGGGAATAGTATCAACTTCAACAATTAGTATTACGTAGTGGGGACTATTGCTTCTCTTGTATAAAATTTGCAATGTGATAATAAATATCTTAATTCTAAACAAATCTGGTGTTGTTCTCTCTTTCTCTATATCTTTTATTTGTGTTGTTAACGTTTGTGTAATTTCGATTATTAGATAAATTTCCTCTAATGTATAGTGCTGAAATTTTGTGTTTGTAAATCTAATTGTAATCTCTTGGGTTGTAATTGTGAAAAATTCTACAGTAGAATTACAAAGGAAAATCAACTTGGGGTGTTGTGCACACCAAGTGTTCGACGAATCGAGTGCACACAAATTGTTTGTGATATTGTCAATTTTAGTTTACTTTTTATAATTCATTGGTAATAGGATAAACTAAGTGGAAATTATTTGTATTGATTAATTGGCAAATTGTTGATACGTTTTCTCATTAATTTTTATTCCACTTGGCTTGTCGCATATCCGATCTTTTTGATAACGGTTCATTTAGACGATTTGGTTCCTCGGTCGCTTCCGCACATTTTTAAAACTAAGTTTTCAGCGCCAGCTCTTGTAATAAATTAGTGATCTATTCAACCCCCTTTTAGATCATTGCCATCGTCTAACAAGTGGTATCATGGGCACTGGTTCTTCTAGTGCTTCACACATAACGTTTTAGAAAATGACCAACGCACAAAAAGGGGCGTACAATAGAGCACCGGTTTTTATAGGTGAAAACTATAGTTATTGGAAATATTGTATGCGTGTGCATATCAATTCAATTTATAAAAAGGTATGGAACATTATTCAAAAGGGTCCTATGGAAATAACCATGACCGATGCGAATAATGTTGTTATGCCTAAGCCGGAAGCACAATGGAATGAAGAAGATGAGAAAATGTATAGTTATGATTGGAAAGCTAGAAATATTCTAATATCTTCTTTGGGAGTTGATGAATATTATAGAGTTTCCCATTGTACAACTGCTAAGGCTGTGTGGGACGCATTGTGTCACACCCTAATTTTTTAACCTAAGATCCCCGCCTCCTCTTTCTTTGTCTCGCATAGCATCTTTGGGTCATAGGGCCTCGTGTGAGTATTTTATTATCACTAACAAGTTTGTACAGGTGCATAATTTCAAAGATAAGAGTACTGGTTCTCTTGGTCAACAATATTTAAGTGTGTTCTGAAAGTCCGGTTAAAATCCCGAGTTATACATGGATTTCCCCAAGGTTTGGCATATGTTCATTCAAAATTTCATTTCAGGAAGCAATCCAAGGTCTTAAATCCTCGGATTCGTCGATAACAAGTTCGAGGCCTCACTCGTATGTTTTGGTATCGTATACAAGTTGTGGCCTCAAGAAGATGTGAATTCGAAGTTCGCATCCTTAGGTCAACTTCAAGTATATAAGAGGATTTATTACAAATTCAAAGACATGAAACTCAAGTTAACAATCCAAGTTATAAGAACAAGGGGATTCTTATGCGATATTCAAAACCTATTTCCGATTTTGATATCCATGTTATTTATAAGGTCCAAATTCGATTCCAAGACTTTGACACTTGTGTCTTCAAGCTCAAGCCATTACTTCAAGAGTTGAGAGGTTTTGAAATTCGGACTACAAACTCTAAGTAAATTGAGGACTTCATTGAAAGATTTACGCGACAAACTCATTTTAGCACATACAAGAGTTTTTATATAATCCAAAAGATCTTTGGCAACAATGTTCAAGTTAACTTTGACACCCATTTCAAATTCCAAACGTGCCAAATTCGAGGCTCCAAGTTTTAACCAAGTGATGATTCAAATTTCCATATTTCACGAGTTCATGCTTCACCGTTGACAAATTCTTCAATACAAGCTCATCATTCCACATTCAAATTCAATTCATCATCTTGAGAATACAAATTGCGAGGGGTCGTGACATTGTACGGGATGAAATCGACACATTTCTTTCATTCGTTTTGAACAACTAAGCAATTTGAAGAAGATCTATTCAAGTTTTTTTAATTAATTCAATAAGTTTCAAAAGCCCAAGATTACTACAAGCCTGCTTGTTAACTAATAATATCTAATGTTAGAACCAACTTGAATGGTTTCCAAACAGAGAAAGAAATCAAGATTGAATAATAAGGCTTTGATTTGAGCACCACTTTTCTTTTACAAGGAATTCACAGCATGTTACTACTCCAAGTTACAATGCATTCTGAATCTAAAGTGAATAGACTACTAGTTACAATCCTAGTTGTTATTACATATGCAGTAAAGTATGTCTCAGAGCACTTCTCGTAATGTTTAAAAACCGAAATCGTAGAACCATAACAGAAGAGATAAACCACCTTTGCTCGTTGAGGATTTGTGCCTAGTCCTTAATCCACTTGTGAGCTTGCGGGCTACTAGTTTGAAAAACTCTCCACCTTCGTCGATAGAACAAGATTTGAAAACATGAGGAAATTAATTTACAACAATGATAATTCAAGGAAGAAATGCAAGACATGGATGAGAATCAATAACTAACAGCACTCGTCATTTTTCAACTTCACTAACAAATTCAAAACCCATTGGCACCAGTCTACAAAGTCGGCGGTTTCAATAGGTCCTGAACACTGAAGCCTCGCGAAGGAAGGAAGGATTTTGAGACGCCATTATCCGCTCCACGAACCTCTCCCGTACCTTGATTCCTCTAGGTAACCCGCAAAGACGATACCTCACCATATCCAAAATATGGTTGCTGCAAAACAAAAGAAGAAGATATTAATGAAAACCAAATACAATCCAGAACTCAAGATTGAGAAATCAAACTCCCTCACTAACTGTGGTTATCACGAGCCCCTTAAGACCTCTGCTTTCGAAGGAGCGTCAAGTTTCAATCTTCAGTTTTGGAAGCCATAATGTTGGTTTAATTTGTGTCGGTATCAATCTTCCTGCATAAAGGTTCAAGTCAGAATCATCACATAGTTTTAAGCAAGAAGTGAGGATAACTAAAACATATCTAAAACACAGGTCCTAAGCATGTCTCAGACAAAGGTTTATATTATTTCCAAGAATGAGTACATGACATTAATATTCCCCAAAGTAATTTACAAACACGACAAAAGAAAAATAGAAGATTCATCAAACACACAATCAAGTATTCCAAAAGAATCAAACTCAATAGAGAAATAATTTGAATATCCTAAAATCAATTGTCTGAACAAAAACACAATAAACCTCATCCTCATGGACATGCTTGCGACAACCTTGTTGTGAGGACAAACCCTCATGTAACATATGGTATTGGGTTTCGATGATGACAAAACGCAACCATGGATGAATCGGTCTTATCGGCTCTACATCTACAAGACAATTGCAATATTTCACCTCTCATATCCTTCTTATATCCTTCGAACTTGGCATATTCAATTCAATATATGTGGAAGATCATTTGTTATGCTTAAATGTATTAAAATCATAAATATATGCATTTTTACAGATTTGCAGGCTTTGAGTCGACCACAGGTCGGCGTATGAAGCAGTACAAACTCCCACTGGTTGGTGCACGCTGACCTATGTTCGACCATAGGGTCAGCGCATGAAGCAGTACAATTCCTCACTGGTCGACGCATGCAGTCAACACTTTTCAAATTGCCTAAAACTGCAGGTTATGCATCGATGCATAGTCCTGCTATGGTCGACTGTCCACGCGTTTGTGCAGTTAGTGAAGTCTTTCTACTTTGGTTGAAAAGTTGTTAAGTGTGTTGGTTGGTTGGTTGGTGTTGCGGTGAAAATTGGATATCAAGCTATTAAATTAACTTGAATCTTAATTCTTTTACAACCGAACTTTATTTTATCCAAAGGAAAGGTCTAAAGAAAGAAAAACCTTTTTCGCGATGTAACGACAATGCTTAAGAGATTTGGGGATCGGGGGTTGGTTATACATAGGGAGGTGTTAGCACCCTAAGCATCTGTAGTACTCTACAGGAACCTTTTGCTTGATTGCTTGCTAAGTGTGAAATATGTACTATGGATTTAGGATTCGGAGTTGAGTGTAAAGATAAGTAAAGGCCTAGTTGGTTTTCTAAGTTTTCTCGCAAAGACGTCGCATCTTCTGCCTACGTATCCTGACTAGGATAGAATCAGAGCAATCGTAGTTCACCTCACAAGGGAAGAAGAACACTTGATTATGATCAAGGTTCCAAGGGGAACAAACATGACAATGTTTGTGTGGAGTTTGACAAAACTCCCTATTCTAAGTTGTAATATTCAAAAGGGGAAGTAAGAAATCATGATGATGATTCTTACACAGAGTTGACAAACTCTTTCCTAGGGTTCTAGTTGAAGAACGCTCCTAGTACAGGTGGGTTTCTTAGACTCGAAGCAAAGTATAATGGTTTCAAAATTAAGGTTGAAGTGACTTAACAAAGTCAAGAGAGGGATGAGGGAGGTATCCATGACATGAGGGTCAAATGGACAGATTTTTCCTTTGGAAGCAGACAGGGGAGGCAACAGGATGAGAGCTAACAAGCTTCATCACTCGGGAAAAGAAAACAACAAGAAAATTAACAACATGATAAAATAATATTCATGGTGACAACAATTTGATAAACATGTGGGATGATAAAGATGAAGGTACATTTGATGACAATCAAAGCAGATGAATTATCAGGAACTGTGACGACAGATCGAGTTCAACTACATTCAACAGAGGGAACATGGTAACAACCAAAAAATAAAATCCTAGCATGTTAGCTAACATATAAGGATATAAATACGAACAAGTATCACAAACAAATTCAAGTATAACTAAAGAAAAATTCATCTGCACACGCGTAAACGAATGTAAAATGCACTTAACTTGCACGAAGTCAAAAGAGATGAAAAATTTGTCAAACATGAAAATAAAAAATATGGAATGGAAGTACACATTAAGATGAACACAATGAAAAAAGAACGGGTGAAAAACGATTAAAATTGAGAGAGATACGAATTTTTGAAAATGGAGTGAAAAATGACAAAAAAATAATAAAAGAGTTGCCCTCCTTAAGGGTCGAACTCAGGTACAAGGCGTGCAAGGCGTTTTTGGCATAATGGTCTTACCACTGGGGTGGCTATACATCCGTTTGTATATGCCACCCCATAAATATATATGGGTGAAAACCAAAGCAAGCCGGGCAAGAATAACACTCACAAATGTGATTTACGTTTTCACTCGTAACTTTCCCGATTCTTAACCAAACGCGATGAAATTTATATGCATCTTGACCAGAAAAATATGAGGATCATGATGGTGATGTTATTTTTCTGAGATTCTTCTTCTATTTAAAAACTCAATGGTAGTTGCTTCTTAACACTTGAAAATGCATTTTGATGTTCACAACTTGCTCTAATAGACTTTGTGGAATAAGTTAGAATAATCAAGAAACCCAGAGAACTTCAATCTACCCTTTTACCCTAGTAGCAAGGAAGATTTTTTGGTGTTTTTGGTGGAAATGGTGATTTTGTGGTTTTGATGTTTTTGAGGCAAAGTGCAAGGGAGGAGGTTTCTTCTGGTTTTTAGAAGATTGTTGATGATGAAAATGAAGTGAGGGAGAGTCCTATTTATAGGCAAATGAAGTGGTTTGGGCAGATTTGAAGTTTCTTCACTTTGAAGAAAGGTTTTGAACTTTCAAAATCAAACCTCCTCAAGTGGGTTTCCCTGATCTGCAAGGCCAGCCTCAATAGTCAAAAAAACATGATGAATTTGAAGTGTCTAAATGCAGGCTAGAGTGTAGCATCATGTCTGTTTCAGAACATGGCTTTACACCTCATGCTTACTTTTCACCTTTGAAGGCAAGTTGCAAGGCAAGTTGCAAGCTACTTGTAAAGCTTGTCTTTTTTCCATATTTCAGCATTTCCTTGGTCCTCTTGGGTTACAAACTTTCTACATATCAGATACAGTAGGATTCACAAGTCAGAATTAATCAATTTTGATGAAGGAAGTAATTTTTGAAATTGGGCAATGTGGGACTAAAGTGAAAAACCACCAACTTGCCATGACCATAACTTTCAGCTCACAAATCCTTTTGAGATGTGCTAGTACTTTTTAGAAAGCCCTCAAATAGCTCTAAAACATTCATGTTTTCATGAGTTTCAATTTACCAAAGGAACTTGGCCAAAAAGCCTTCCAAAGTTGCTAAAAAATGAACTTAAAAATGAAATTTCTCCAAGTCTTTTTCCCCCTCTAGAAATGAATTTGATCATAACTCCAAATCTATGCATTTTCTGATCATGGACCACTTAGGGAATTTTGTAGGACTTTTCAAGAGCTTCCAAATGAGCTTTGAACCAACTCAATTGGATGTGTGGTTAAGGAGTATGGTTTAGCCCCTTTCAAAACCCTAATTTCCCGATTTTTCGATTACTTCCTCATCCTTAATCCAATGGTCATGAAAATTGATATGCAAGTCCAATATGACATAAGGAACAACTTTTTTTCACATCTTGAAGTCCAATTCCTAAAATTTAGAGAGTTGACTTTTCGGTCAACCGTACGACCGATCGGTGATTAATGAATCACCTGTTGACATTCTGGGCCTCCTGAGACTTTGAAACTTCTTGAATGAACTTTATTAAGCTGTATGAACTTCATGAATCATAATCCCACCATTTAAACATCTTTCAACATTAAAGTCAAACTATGGTTGACTTTTACTGGTCCAAAACCCTAATCGGGTGCTCTGAAATGCACTGCTCTGAATTCAGGGGTAACAACCTTAAATTGGCTTCTCAATTAACATTATATGATACCCTTGACCTTGTTTCTTATTTGAATGAGCTCAAAACATTGACTAATCACAAACCCTTAAGCTTCGATTTTGACTACACGAAACCCTGATTCATCTGTAAGTTGACAAAGGCAAACTTGCACTGGGTTAAGGTTAGATAATTCATGAGTATACTCCTAAAATGATAATGAGAATCTAAGGGGTCAAAATTTGGGGTGCAACAGTTGGTTACTATATATAGAAGGTTTGTTCGTTTTTAACAACAAAAATTGATATTTTGAGTCAATTGTGCAAGAAACAAGAAAAGTGAAACAGGTGCTACCAAATCTCTTTATCTTCATCCTCAACAATTCACAACACAACAATTCTTGATGTGGTTTGTGTCTCGTTCAAGGTGATAAGGTCAGAAGCCGTTGATTGGGAATCCGGTTCGGGTGGAGTTTGTAGCAGGTTTTTCTTGAATAAAACCTTTAAGGTTTTACCCTCCAAGATTTGGAGAATTTGGGGGTTTTTGGTACGGATCGTCTCAACCAACTTCAGTTGAGCGAAGGTGATTGAGAAGCGGAAAGTTTCATCAGTCTAGTAGCGGGAATCAGTGAAGAGCGCAAGAGAGTTCCATGTTCGATTTGTGTGTGATTGAGATCAGCCGAGCCGAAGGTTTGAAGAACAGAAGGTTGTTCAACAAAGGGGATGGAATCGGAGGTCTACTCACAATGATCGAGGAACTTTTCGACTCGAATCATGGAACAAGGAGAGAAAAGCATCATCAACATCAAGAGAGCTTGTTTGTATATTTTGCTTATCTATCCTTGTATAAAAAATTCAACTCTACAAGTGATATCTATTATATTGATCTCAATTCTAGATTTAGAATTGAGGGCAGACGTACCCTGAAGCGAGGATAGCGGGGGAACTGCCTGAACAAATCTTTGTCTCCTTTATTTTTCAGCACTTTCATTTTGTCTTTAGAATTTGAGTAATTTTAGTTCAAGCAATTCCATCAAAATTTGTATTGAATTGAGTAAGTGTGTTTCACTGCTTTGAACTCTAGTACAATAATAGATTGTACAAGGAATTTGGAGTTACTTACTCAAGTCAAAATTCACTTGGAGAGTCTCGCACACCAAGTGTTTGATAAATTGCCTAAACCAAAATTCACTTGCATTATTTGCATATTTTGTGGTGATTGTGGAGCATTGGAACTAGTCCTACTTATTAGTGGTAAAATCAATTGATTTGTGTGACTAGTGTGTTGAATCTATTTTTTGCTCATTACCATTTCCATAAGGCTAGACGCATATCCAGTCTTCTAATAACAGTTTGTTTTAGACGGAAATTTTTCCACGGCCGCTTCCGCAAAACAAATATTTTTAAAACCAATTTTTAATTGGTAGCACCGACTGATTTTTAATTGGGATCTATTCAACTCCCCCTTCTAGATCCAAGCCATCGTCTAACAAGTGGTATCAGGAGCACCGGTTCACTTCGTGCTTCAAGTATAAATTTGATAGAAAATGGCAAAAGAACCTAAAGGGGCTTATAATAGAGCTCCCGTTTTTAATGGAGAAAATTACAGTTATTGGAAGGACTGTATGCGGGTGCACATAAATTCCATAGATATAAAATTATGGAATATTATTATCAATGGTCCAATGGAAATAATCATGACCAATGAAAATAATGAGATTGTGCCTAAGCCTGAAGCACAATGGACTGGTGATGATGAAAAGAAGTATAACTATGATTGGAAAGCCATGAATATTTTGATCTCCTCATTAGGAGTTGATGAATATTATCAAGTTTCTCATTGTCTTACGATAAAAGCTATGTGGGACTCATTACAAGTCGCCCATTAGGGGACTAATGATGCTAAGCTAGCTAGAATCAACACACTAACACAAGAGTTTGATCTCTTTTACATGGAGCAAAGGGAAACCATTGCGGACATGCAAAAGAGATTTACTCATCTCATCAATAGATTGCATTCACTAGGTAGGCTAGTGGCCAATGATGTTGCTACTAACAAAATTTTGAGATGTCTTAACAGGGAATGGCAGCCGAAGGTGACTGCCATCAAGGAAGTAAGCGATCTCACTATTTTGGACCTAACAACATTATTTGGAAAGCTACAAGAGCACGAACAAGTGCTCCTAAGCCTAGACCAACATGAAAAGAAAGAAAAGAAGCAAAAAACAAAGATAGTTGAAAAGAAATCTATGGCTCTTAAGACTTCCTCCTCAAAGTCTAAATCTAAGGAGCAAAGTGATTATTCATCAAGTGACGATGAAGAAGATGACAAGAGTGAGGATATGGGGCTATTCGTAAAGCGCTACAATCGCTACATGAGAAAGAATGACATCCAACATTCAGAGAAGAACCTTGTCATCTTCCGAAAGCAATCTAGGAACTCTAGAAATGATGATGCAAAAGGGAATAAAACTAGAGGATCGTGCTACAAATATGGAAAGACCGGTCATTATAAACCGGATTGTCCTTTGAACAAAAAGGGAAAAGAAAAGGAATCTAATAAATCATATAAGAAGCCTTCAAAGTCGAAAATGGCATATATAGCTTGGGAAAGCGATAGTGACTCCTCCGAAGATGAAAGCTCAAGTGATAAAGAAGAATATGTGAACTTGTGTCTTTCCGCCCATCAAAAGAAAAAGAAGAAACAGGTGCGTCACTATAAATATGAAAACTCCTATAGTATGTCTCATTTTGAATTATAAGCTGCATTTAATACTTTGCATTATGAAGCTAAAGAAGCCTTTAAAAGGCTTGCCTCGAATAAACAACTTTTTGTTCACTTAGAACAAAAGATTCACGAGTCCGAAAGAAAACTCAAGGCACTTAAGACTTCCATAGTGGAAAGTACTAAATCAGGTTGCGAGGACCTTAGAAGTAGAATAATTAACTATGGGTGTGATACGTGTTATGTTTGGCAAAATGAAGTTAGAACTCTAAAGGCCAAACTCAACAAGGCTCTTGAGCCCAAAATTACCTTTGCTATCGATAAAGCCGATTTTAGAAAAAGTATGGTGAATCCATATCAAAAATACAAATATGTTATAAGGGATCAAGATAGCAAAGGAAATTCAAAAGTTAATTTTTCTTGTCTATACTGTTGCAAGAAAGGCCATTCCATTGCTAAGTGCCGATTTAGGAGATTTCTAGTTCCTAAAGGCGTTTATCAATGGTTGCCCAAATGCGACTATTTTGTTACTCACAATTTAGGACCTAATAAGCCATTGGGTAGCTCTTCTTGTTGACTATTTTTCATAGGTACAATGTGTCGAGACCACTGAGAGAAGATGGGTTCTTGATAGTGGATGCTCAAGACACATGTCAGGAGACATATCCCTCTTCATCGACTTCATGGCAAAGAAGAAAGGATATGTAACCTACGGTGACAATAATCGTGGTGCAATACTTGGTAAAGGTAGTGTAGGTAACCCTTCTTCCACTACTATTTCCAATGTGTTTCTTGTCGAGGGTCTTAAACATAATCTACTTAGCATTAGCCAATTATGCGACAAAGGATACGATGTATCATTTTCAAAAGATTGTTGCAAAATTGTGCATAGTGATGACAAGAAGAGTATGTTTAATCGCCTAAGAGCGAACAACGTCTATATTCTAGACTTGAATGAAGTATCGTTAACAAGTGACAAATGTATCATGACAATGAGTGAAGACTCGTGGTTATGGCATAGGCGTTTAGCACATGTTAACTTTGACTTGCTAAAGAAAGTAGTCTCAAAAGATCTAGTCCTAGGTCTCCCCAAAATCAAGTTTACCAAGGATCACCTTTGTGATGCTTGTCAAAAGGGAAAGCAAACGAGGATCTCTTTTAAATCTAAAAATATTGTTTCAACTACGAGACCTCTCGAGCTTCTCCATATGGACTTATTTGGACCATCTAGAATTAAAAGCCTAGGTGGAAACTATTACAGTTTTGTAATAGTGGATGACTTCTCTAGATTTTGTTGGACTATCTTTTTGGCTAGCAAGAGCGATACGTTCGCCGCCTTTGAGAGATTTGCCAAGCTTTCACAAAATAAATTAAGCACAAACATTGTGACAATTAGAAGTGACCATGGAGATGAGTTTGAAAACCACTTATTTGAATAATATTGCGGTAATCATGGAATTGATCACAACTTCTCCGCTCCACGTACTCCTCAACAAAATGGGGTTGTGGAGCACAAAAATTGCATTTTAGAAGAATTGGGGAGAACCATGATCAATGAAAGTGGATTACCGAAATATTTTTGGGCTAAAGCCATAAGTACGGCTTGTTATGTTTTGAATAGGGTGCTCATCCGCCCCATTCTAAACAAAACACCGTATGAGTTTTTAAAAGGGCGCAAGCCAAACGTATCTCACCTACATGTGTTCGGTTGCAAATGTTTTATTTTGAACAATGGAAAGGAAAACTTGGGTAAATTTGACTCTAAGGCTGATGAAGGTATCTTCCTTGGATACTCTCAGTCAAGTAAAGCCTATAGAATCTACAATAAAAGATTACTTATTGTTGAAGAATCGGTACATGTAACATTTGATGAGTCTTATCCGAGAAATGTCGAAAAAGGTAGTGTTGTTCATGGTGCAAGTACATCTTCAGAAGACATACTCAAAGGTGCCGAGCCGGGAATTGATCAACCCGACCAGGCCAAAGTTGAGGAGAATAAAGATGACCGCCATGAGGAAACTGAGGAAGTTCATCTGCACTCAAAAGATGATCTCCCTCCAGCTTGGAAGTCTTCCAAAGATCACCCAATTGACAACATTCTCGGAGATATATCAAAGGGTGTTACAACCCGTTCTCAGATAAGTAATTTCTGTTATCACTTCGCTTTCGTTTCACAAACTGAACCTAAGAACCCTAAAGACGCCTTACTCGATGAACACTGGTTTTTGTCAATGCAAGAGGAACTTAATCAGTTCACTAGAAATGAGGTTTGGGACCTTGTCCCTCCTCCGCGAGGACATCGAGTAATTGGCACCCGATGGGTGTTTAGGAACAAGTTGGACGAAAACAGGGTAATAACCCGAAACAAGACGCGTTTAGTCGCGCAAGGCTATAACCAAGAGGAAGGCATCGACTATGAGGAGACTTATGCGCCAGTTGCCTGACTCGAGGCTATACGTCTTTTGCTTGCCTTCGCGTGTGTGAAGAACTTTAAGCTATTTCAAATGGATGTTAAGAGTGCATTCCTTAACGGTTTTATTAATGAAGAAGTTTATGTCGCACAACCTCCAGGTTTTGAGTCACATGAATATCCTGATCATGTCTATAAACTAAAAAGAGCCTTGTATGGACTCAAACAGGCTCCTAGAGCTTGGTATGAACGCCTAATCAAGTTCTTGCTTGATCAAGGGTATTCGAGAGGCAAAGTGGACACAACTCTCTTTATTAAGTGTCAAGGAAAGCACTTGATATTGGTACAAATTTATGTTGATGATATTATATTTGGATCGACTAACATGAATCTCGTGAGAGAGTTTTTTAACCTTATGCAGGGTGAATTCGAGATGAGTATGATGGTGGAGCTCACATACTTTCTCGGATTGAAAATTAAACAGCTTGAGGGTGGAATGTTCGTGATTCAAACTAAGTACTGTTTGGAACTTCTTAAGAGATTTGACATGGAAAACTCCAGATCCATAGACACACCTATGCCTACATGCGCAAACTTGAATAAAGACGAAAGTGGTAAGGATGTAGAGGTAAAACGGTATCGAGGTATGATCGGTTCACTTCTTTATCTTACTGCATCTAGACCTGACATTATGTTTAGTGTGTGCATGTGTGCTCGATATCAATCGGCTCCTAAGGAATCCCATTTGAAAGCTGTTAAGCGCATCCTTCGCTACCTTTTTGGTACTCCGAAGTATGGGCTATGGTATTCCAAAGGAAATGATTGCTCTCTGGTAGGCTTCTCCGATTCCGATTTTGCCAGGTGCAAATCGGATAGGAAAAGTACTAGTGGTACTTGTCAACTATTTTCAAATTCTTTGGTAAGTTGGCATAGCAAGAAACAAGTGTTTGTTGCTTTGTCAACCGCTGAAGCGGAATATGTTGTCGCTGGCAGTTGTTGTGCTCAAGTCTTGTGGCTTAAGCAACAATTGTTGGATTTTAACCTCAAACTTGAACATATTCCTATTTTTTGTGACAACACAAGTGCCATTAATCTTACCAAAAATCCGGTATTGCACTCACGCACCAAACATATCGAAATTCGACACCATTTTCTTAGGGATCATGTAGAGAAAGGGGATGTTATTTTTGAACATGTTGATACTAAAAATCAACTAGCGGATATCTTCACAAAGCTGCTAGCAACTGAACCTTTCTTTCATATCCGACGAGAACTTGGCGTTCTCGATATTTCAGATCGTGTGTCATAATATTACTTGTTCATCGTTTATTCATGTATGATTATATTCTCGTACATCTAATAATTTAAGGTTGTTTTAAGTACAATTGTATAAGTCATCAAGCTATCCTTGGTTTTGAGGTGATGTTGTTCCTCTTCTTTCTCTCTTTCTCTAATGTCTCATGTTTAAAAGTTGTATCGTATGATAAATATTCTTAATATGACATTTTCTATGTATTATATCTGTTTGTTTGCTTATTGTTGTGTGGTTTTGTATTTATGCATCAAATATCTGCTCATATATGCATAATTTTGAAAATCTTCACTTTTTGCCTGTATGAGTCGACCATAACAGGACAACAGTCGACACACACTTATTACTTTTACATTTATCAAAATTCCAACAGTATGCATCGATGCATGCAGTGGGTATGGTCGACGGCTCGCGTGAAAACTCAGATTTTTTTCAAAATCGTTCAAACTTCTAGTGTTTTTAAATTGTCTTCTCATTTGATTGTGCATATATCTAGATTCATTGAAAATTGCATCTACCTAATGTCTAATGATTCTTTTTCTCTCCTCTTCCCAAAACCCTAAGTTCCATCCATAAATAGGGCAAACAATCATCCTCTCAAATCACTTCAACAATCTTCTACAAACTCTTACTCTTTACAATCACCAAACCTTCAACACTCTATCCATGGCATCATCATCTCACAGAGTTACCAGTAAGAGATCAAGGGCATCATCATCTGCCTCTATTCCAATAACAACTGTATCATTGGTTCCACCATCTCTTGTCGACAATTTCAACAAGGATATTGGTAAAAGAGGGGTCGTTAAGCAACATGCATTCTATCGACTCACGACGGAGAGCATACATCTCACCGAAATCATATCTCTGCTAGAGTTTCAAGGAATTTTCAACTTCTTAGAATGCAATTCAAAGTACAATGAAGATTTGGTACGTGTATTCTACACATGCATCCATGACAAGTTCCGGGGTCAAGTATTTCACTCTCAAATTGGCTCAACAAAGGTAACTTTAAATTCTGCTTTGTGGGGAAAATATTTTAACTTGGTACTTGATGCTGGTGAAAATCCTCCTTCTGAGGTAACTGATTCTTACACTATAACTGGGTATGAGTTCAAGACCGCTTTAAACTCAATGTTGAAGATACCATATTCAGCGCATCTTGTTGAAAGCGATGCGTTCCCAAGAATTGTCACTGCTGGTAAATCGAAGACAGGTGATCACATTCTCCAATGGATTGTGGCGTGCATTCTGCGGCCCAAGAAAGGAGGTCTTTCCAAAGTCGAACAAGCTGAAGTACATCTTATGTATCTTTTGAATAATAAAATCAAAATCAACTGGCCCTACTACATCGCTAGTAGAATGTTTGCGTTAAGAGATTCTGGAAGAGGGGCAACTCTAGCTTATGGGTCTTTTATTCAAGAAGTTCTCACTACTGCTGAAGTTGCTTTTCCAACATTCCCATGTATATCTCTTACTTCCGATAATGAATTTGGGACGAAAACCCTTTCAATGATGGGTTACTTTTGGTGCGAAGAGCGAAGAATTTACAGATTTATTTGCAAGGCAACCACTCCTGAGACTGTTAAAGAATCTTATGAGAGTGA
The DNA here is from genome assembly GCA_963859935.3 of Lathyrus sativus. Taxonomy (NCBI): domain Eukaryota; kingdom Viridiplantae; phylum Streptophyta; class Magnoliopsida; order Fabales; family Fabaceae; genus Lathyrus; species Lathyrus sativus. Next base: position 811,970,186 of record OZ012735.1, read on the forward strand.
AGAAAGTGAAGAATGGGAAGAAGAGGAAGATGGAGAAGACGAAGAAGAACAACCTCATGAGGAGCATGCAAGTTATCACCAAATGGATACAAATGAGTACACAAATAACGATTGGGCTCAATATAACACTCCAACTGAAGAAGAAGAAACGAATAATCAAGGATGGGGCGAGTGGCAATACACTGGATGGTCCACATTGAGAGAATATTATCAGCCGTATCAAGGAAGTTTGGAATCACCTCCATCTCCACCGTAACAAAGTACCTCTAAAATTCTCAGCATGATGCAGTCTATGCAGTTGGATCAGCAAAATTTTATGAAAGCTCAAGATGATAGGTTCAGCCAAATACAAAGAGAGCTCCACACGCAAAATGAAAGGCTTAACAACTTTTCCATAAGGATGGATGCTAGGTTTGAGGCACTCGCTGCATCTAATGAAGTCCAAGAAACGACCATCACTCACAGCATATAGTATTTGAATAGTGTTATGGAGGTGTTCACCGACATGGCCAACCCATACCGCAATTGCGAGATATAATTCTCTTGTCCCATAACTCAATTGCGAGATGTAGAATCGTTTCCGCTTGAGAGAGGTATGTCGCATACTCGTCGATAAATCTGAGTTCTGAGCCCTTCTCTCAATGTGACGCAAATACCATCTCCTATAAACTTGTGGTGGTTAAGTCGAGTACTCTCCCTTAAGATGACGACTCGTCTTTTCTCCTAGAATCAATCAACAAACCTTTTCCCCCTGGAACTTTGACCAACAGTTAATGGTTCCTAAATCCCTTTAGGGGAACTACGAATACTCTAATTCTATTCCCGCGGGATACGTAGGCACAAGATGCTATTTCTTGGTGAGTATACTTAGAAATAAACCCCTAGGTATTTTACCCTTAGCAAACAACAATAGCACATTAAAACAAGAGGTTCCTGTAGAGTACTACAGATGCTTAGGATGCTAATACCTTTCCTAAGTTTAACCAACCCCCAAATCTTAGATTCTCTAGCTTTGCATTTGCATTGCATCTTGTGGGTAATTCGATCTTTTTCTCTTCCCTTGGACAAATTAAAGACCGACGGTGAACAATGAATTAAGATTCAAGTTAATCAATAATTTGATATCCAATTCTCACCGCGACACATTGCAAGTTGCCGATGAGGGAACTAATGATGTTAAATTAGCTCGAATCAATACTTTAACACAAGAGTTTGATCTCTTTCACATGAAGCAAGGTGAAACCATTGTTAAAATGAAAAAGAGATTTTATCATGTAATCAATCGCTTAAATACACTTGGAAGAATTGTTTCCAATGAAGTTGGTACTAATAAATTTTTGAGATGTCTTAATAGGGAATGGCAACCAAAGGTCACGGTGATCAAGGAAGCCAATGATCTTACTACATTGGACATCACAACTTTATTTGGTAAGCTTGATGAACATGAGCAAGTGCTCATTAGTCTTGCCAAACATAAGAAAAAAGAAAAGAAAGAGAAGGCAAAAGACACGGACAAGAAGTCTATTGCTCTTAAGGCTTCTAGCTCAATGTCCTCAACACAAGAGCAAAATGGAATTGAATCTAATGATGATGATGAAGACACAGGTGAAGATTTGGGACTATTTGTGAGAAGATATAATAGATATATCTAGAAAAATAGAATCAAAGTCCTCTAAGAATGAAGGTAAAAAGAGTGGTAAATCAAAAGGGTCATGCTACAATTATGGAAAGGACAGTCATTACAAGCGAGGTTGTCCATTGATAAAGAAAGACAGAGGAAAAAAGAAGAATCGTCAACAAAAGAAATCGGGAAAACCTAGAAGGGCATACATTGCTTGGGAAAGTGATAGCGAGTCCTCTAATGATGAAGACGAATCCGTCAATCTTTGTCTCATGGATCAAAAAAGGAAGAAGAAGGAGGTAAGAAACTATAAGCATGATCCCTATAATAAAATGTCTCATTCGGAATTGCAAAAGGCTTTTGATACTTTACACCATGTGGCTAAAGAAGCTTTTAAACTCTTAGCTTCAAATAAGAAATTTTTTTCACATTTAGAGCAAAAAAATTTCAATTCTGAAAAGGAATTAGAAGCTCTTAAGAACTCTATGGTGGAAGCAACAAAAGCTAAAATTGAGGAGGACAAGAGTATTTAGTTAAATTGGGGTTGTGAGACTTGTCACATTTGGCAAAAGAACGTTAGAACTATTAAAGCCAAATTAGACAAGGCTTTAAAAGCTAAAGTCACATTTGCTATTGATCGGTCACATTTTAGAGAAAGTATGAATAATCGGTATCAAAAATACACTTATGTAATTAGAGATAAAATAGAAAAAGTAACACTCATGTTAAACTTACTTGTGTATGTTGTTGCAAGAAGGGTCACACCATTGCCAAATGCCGATTTAGGAGATTTTTGGTTTCTAAAGGTATTTTCCAGTGGTTGCCCAAATGCAACCAAACGTTCACTCATATCTAAGGACCCAATAAAAATGAGGTATTTATTTCCCTTGTTTGAATTGTGTAGGTATAATATCTTGAGTCTACAGAGAGAAGATGGTTTCTCGATAGTGGATGTTCAAGACACATGAAGGGATGCATTTCCTAATTCATTGACTTTGTGGCAAAGAAGAAATGATTTGTGACCTAAGGTGATGATAACAAGGGAGTTATACTCGGCAAAGGTAGTGTAGGTAATCCCTCTTTTACTAATGTCTCAACCGTGCTATTAGTTGAGGGTCTTAAAAACAATCTAGTTAGCATTAGTAAATTATGTGACAAAGGTTATAAAGTTTCATTTTCAAAATATTGTTGCATGATTGAACATAATGATAATAAGGAAGATGTGTTCAAAGGCCTGAGGATTAACAATGTCTATATGCTTGACTTGAGTGAAGTATCATTGAGTAGTACTAAATGTCTAGTCACCATGAGTGAACATTCATCGCTATGGAATAGGCGTTTAGTGCATGTGAACTTTGATTTGCTTAATAAAGTAGTCACTAAGGATCTAGTAGTCGGCCTACCCAAAATCAAAATTTAAAAAGATCACTTATGTGATGCTTGCCAAATGGGGAAGCAAACAAAGATCTCGTTTAAATCTAAAAATGTTGTCTCTACAACGAGACCTCTTGAACTCCTCCATATGGATCTTTTTGGATCATCTAGGATTAAAACCCTAGGTGGTAATTACTATGGTTTTGTGATAGTAGACAACTACTCCAGGTTTTGCTGTACTATTTTCTTAGCAATCAAGAGTGATACTATTTCAGATTTTGAGAAGTTTGCCAAGTTCTCTCAAAAAAAATTGAATACAAGCATTGTTACATTCTGAAGCGATCATGGAGGTGAATTTGAAAACCACCTCTTTGAAGAATTTTGTGATAAGCATGGAATTGATCATAATTTTCTAACTTCACGTACTCCACAACAAAATGGAGTAGTGGAACATAAAAATTCATGTTTTAGAAGAACGTGGAAGAACTATAATCAATGAAAGTAACATTCCTAAATACTTTTGGGCCGATGTTATTAGTACGACGTGTTATGTTTTGAATAGGGTGCTTATCTGTCCTATTCTCAATAAAACTCCATATGAGATTTTATAAGGAAGGAAGCCTAACATATCACATCTTCATGCTTTTGGTTTTAAGTGTTTTGTGTTGAATAATGGTAAGGAGAACCTTGGTAAGTTTGATTCAAAGGCGGATGAAGGTATCTTTCTTGGATACTCTCAAACTAGTAAGGCATATAGGATAAACAATAAAAGGTTACTTATTGTAGAAGAATTTGTGCATGTTGCTTTTGATTAATCTTATCCAAAAAATGTTGGAAAAGGTATTTCTTTTCATAGTGCAGGTGTATCTTTAGAAGACATACTCAAAGACACTAAAAAAGGGCCTGATCAACCTGAATCAATGAAAATTGAGGAGGAAGATCACAACTCTGAAAAGATTGAGGAGGATCATCCAGTTAGCAACGATGGCTTTCCTCTAGCTTGGAAATCCTCTAAGGATCATCCCATCGACAACATTCTCGGAGACATTTCAAAGGGAGTAACTACGAGATCCAAGCTAAGTAACTTTTGTTATCACTTTGCTTTCGTCTCTCAGATTGAGCCTAAAAACTTCAAAGAGGCCTTACTCGATGAAAATTGGTTTTAGTAATACAAGATGTGTTAAATCAATTTGAAAGAAATGAGGTTTGGGACCTTGTCCCCCTCCACTAGATCATCGAGTGATTGGTACTAGATGGTATTTTGGAAAAAGCTTGACGAAAACGGATTTATAACTAGGAACAAGGTGTGCCTTGTGGCGCAAGGCTATAACCAAGAGGAGGGCATCGACTATGAGGAAACTTATGCTCTCGTTGCCCGCCTTGAGGCTATACGCCTATTTCTTACCTACGTGTGTTCAAAGAACTTCAAATTATTACAAAATGATGTTTATTTTATTATTTGGACTAATTTTAATACATTTTTATGTTTGGAGTGTATGTAGGCTTGCTATGTATTCTAAGTGATGCATACATAACTTGAATTTTGCATTTTTACATATTTGCACTGCATGCATCGACCAAAACGAGGCATAGGTCGACTCATGCCTATTATATTTCAACCTATTTTACTTTTGGTCAGCACAGGTCGATCCATGAGTCAACTCATACTGTAATGATTCATAATTGTGCATTTTAAACCTGCATGTATCGACATATCCTATGCTTAGGTCGACACATCACTGCGAAATACATATTTTTTTCCTTGGAAAAGGAAGTGCTTCAGCTTTTCTTGGGAAAATTAGGACCATTCAATGTATTGTCTCATTTCAAATTTTCACTATCATAATCATTTGAATCTCTTCATCTTATTTCTCCTCTCCTACTCTCTAAAACTATCTACAAACCCTAAAACCCACTTCCAAAAACCTCATCAAATCAGAAACTTCAAGTTTACAAAAGCTTTCAATTGGGTTTCTCATCATCATTATCTACTCGACTACTGTTCATCTCTCACAAAATCTGAGTTTCCATGGCTTCTACAAGAGCAACTAGAAAAAGAACCATTAGAGCTTCAATTTCTCTGGCAGGTACTTCACAACCTCGGTCAAACATTTTGGTAAACACTTTTCTTACTCTCGGATGAACTAGCTGCAACCTATGAGAAGAATTTTAGTAAGAGATTAATTTTCAAGCAATTTGTGTATTATCTGAAATTAGATGAACAAATTAATATTCAAGAAATTGTTGAATTGCTGGATTTTCAAATTTTTTATCCGTTCTTAGAGTGTGATACAAAATATAATGAAGATTTTATCAGGTTATTCTATACTGGTATACATGGAAAGTTCATTGATTATGACTTAGGCTATAAGATAGGCGGTAAGAGTCTGAAGGTTGATGCCAATGTTTGGAAATATGTATTTAAGATGTTTCCATGGTTGTCCCCTAACCTCAAAATAATCGATACCAAATTGGCTTCGGGCTATGAGTTCAAAGCTGCTCTAAATTCAATGTTGAAAGATCCCTATTTTGATGATATTGTCGCTAGTGAATTGTTTCCTAAGTCTGTTACTACTGGTCGTTTGAAGCCAATTGACAGGATTCACCAATGGATTGTATCTTAGATTCCAAAGAAGGGAAGGTATTCACGAGTTGGCCCAGTGGAGGTACATTTGGTCTATCTGCTGAAAAATAAGATAAAAGTTCATTTATTAAATTACTAGTAGGATATTTTCTCTGAGGGATTCAGGTCGAGGTACAACCTTATGATATTCCTCTTTCATTCAAAGTGTTCTTAATCGGGCTAATGTTAGTGTTAATGGTATTCCATACGTCTCTTTGACGACTGGTCAAGAATTCAGCCAAAAGAACCTAACTTTGATGGGTTACATATGGGATCATTAAGAGCAACAATATAGGTTTAAGGTAAAAGCCTCAGGTTCAAGGGTTCAGGATTCAAATGAGGATGATGAGAATGAAGAAGAGGAGGATGAGGAAACTCATTGCATGGAAGAAGATGATCATCCTGCTGATGGTAATTGGTTAGATGATTCACATGGACATGATCCTTATGCTAATCAAGGCTGGGGAGAATGACAACATACTGGCTGGACTAACCAAGGATCTTTCTACATGCCTTCATCTCCACCTCAATAACCGTAAGATAACTCTGAAGTCCTGGAAATGTTGAGGAATATGCAAATTCAACAACAAAACTTTGCTACACTACAAGAGGAAAGGTACACAGCTTTGCAGGGTCAGATTCAAGCTCAAATTGAGAACTTTGATTTGTTTTCCTCCATGGTCTTGCAAAAGTTTGATACTATGGCTGATAATGCTGCAAGTCAGCATCAACCTCTCTTTGTTGCCTTCAACACTCTTAACAGGATCGTACTTGACTGTACTAAACGCCACGAGGAACAAAGAGCACTGCATATGGATTACTCTTTTAGAGGGAGAGGGCATCCACATAGGGGGAGGAGACCATAGAGGATTGAGTTGCCTCGATGTAGTGCATTTCATGTTTCATTTTGCATATCATTTTGTGTTTTGTTATCTATTTTGGTTATGTTGACTTGAAATTATATTGAACATATTTGGTTGTGTAATGCACTAAATTTCCTTCTATATGTTTCTTGTCCTATTTATGTTATATCTCATGTGTTAACATCATTTTATGTGAATGTTTATTGATGTTTATCTGTTGCAAAGTGTATATTTGTGTTTATATGAATATGTTCTGATTTCATTGACCTCGTACTTCGCTCTTTTTGATGTTGTCAAAGGGGGAGAATATAATGCAAAAGCAGCATCTCACTTCACAAAGATATATCATATTTATTTAGAGAAATGCATAAAATCAGGGGGAGGATGATTCTCAAAGTACTCGATAAGTTGATGATTTTGCAACTGCTTTGCCATCATCAAAAAGGAGGAGTATTTGAGAGCAAGGTTCCTTAGCACTTATTTTAATGATGTCAAAATTTGTATTAGCTCATACTTTGTACTTTGGACGGTATCATCGCATCTTGATTGCATTCATTCTTTAGAATGCACAAAATATTCTAAGTTCATGTGTCTATACATATAGGAGCATCTCATATATGTTTTATGAGCACTTGATCATATCAAGTAACTTAGGTCTACACAAAAATGGCTTAGGTGAACCAAATTATTAGCAAAGAACTTGCTTTTGACACTTTAAGGTCCTTGCGTCGACTCACAGTCCTGCTCTGGTTAACGCATACATATTGATTAATAATCATTTGCTCTCGGGTCTGCTCACGTTGACCCATTAGTCCACTCATACTGAAAGCATTAAAATATTTTATTTTAAAGTAAGCTTGCATCGACGCATGGCCTTATTACGGCCGGTGTATCGCTTAATTTTTGTGTAGTTTTGCATTCGAGTGTGCTCAGGTTGACCCACCTGATACTTTAGTCGACCGCTCGCTGCTTTGAGTCAATTTTTCTGATTTGTTTTATTTCAAAATGTTGGTGAGTCTAGGCATCATATATATTCATTTGTATCATTATTGTACATGACATAACAAGAAAAGTGAAAGATATACACTGATTTTTGCTCATCATTTTCATTCTCTCTTGCATTCTTCAACATCTACACATAACAATTTTTGTTGATCGAGTGCATTGTCGACGTGATAAGGTCCAAACATAGGATTGTGTATCTAGTTTGGGTGGAGAATTCAGTGGGGTTTTCTTGAATAAACCCATTAGGGTTTTCCCCTCTAAGATGTTAAGGATTTGACAGGGCTTTTGCACAAAACTTTGCCTCACATATTTAGCCGAGTGAAAGGTTTGAAGAACGGTGGGTTCGGTTCAAACAAGTAACGGTAACCGGAGGATTATGAAGAAATATTTGGGGTCATCGTCTTGAAATTGAAATCACTTGAGCGAAAGGTTTGAAAAATGGAGGGTTCGTGCAAACATGTAACGGTATCCAGAGGTTTGTTCAGAGTGTTTGACGCACTTGATTTGACTTGAATCTAGGGGAGAGAAGGGAATAGTATCAACTTCGACAAGTAGGATTGAGTGGTGGTGACTATTGCTTCTCTTGTATAATCTTTCCAAAGTGATGATAAATATCTCAATTCTAGTTTTAGAATTGGGGGCAGACGTACCCAAAGCGAGGATGAAAAGGAAAACTGTCTAAACAAATCTGGTGTTGTTCTCTCTTTCTCTATATCTTTTACTTGTGTTGTTAACGTTTGTTTAATTTTGATTGTTCGATAAATTTCCTCTATTGTTTAGTTCTGAAATTCTATTTTGTAAATCTAATTACAATCTCTTGGATTGTAATTGTGAAAAATTATGCACTAGAATTACAAAGGAAAATCAACTTCGGGTGTTGTGCACACCAAGTGTTCGACGAATCGAGTGCACAGAAACTGCTTGTGATATTTCCAATTTAATTTATTTTTTAAAATTCATTGGAAATAGGATAAACTAATTGAAAATTACTTGCATTGATTAATTAGAAAATCGTTGATTCGTTTTCTCATTAATTTTTATTCCATTTGGCTTGTCGCATATCCGATCTTTTCGATAACTGTTCTTTTAGATGATTTGGTTCCTCGGCCACTTTCGCACATTTTTAAAACTATATTTTAAGCGCCAACTATTTTAATAAATTAGTGATCTATTCAACCCCCTTCTAGATCATTGTCATCGTCTAACACTCTCAACACCTCATTTTGTTGACTTTCTATCCAAAACACCATAACGCTCCATCCAAACCTATTTCAATCCATTTAAACTTTCAAACATCATCCATATACCTTGCAAAACCTTTTCAAAACATCATTTGGAAATTATAACTCCATTTGTAGCAAGATCAAATTCACACTTTTCATATTTGCAAGAGGAATCGTGTAGAGAAATTGGAGTTGTTTCCTTACAAAGTAAGCATCCTAAAAGCATCTTAGAGGTCCATAGAGGTATTTTGAAACATCAATCATCTTCTGAAATATGTGAAAGAGGCATTGGACCTAGCTCTAATAGGTAAGCCTTAAACTTTTTGTAACTCTTTGATTCTTGCATTACCTTCATACATGAGTTACCAAATCATTTGTCATGATGTAGACATTAAAAACCCTATGCTAATTGATCCTGGTCATTGGTATACATGATTTTAAATTGAATTTGCATTCTAGGGTTCGTTCTAGTTTCAATCATACTACTTGCAATATGTTGAGAATTAATGAAATTAAGTTGTACCATTGTGTTTCTCATGAAATTTTAAGAAACTTTCATTTTTATACCACATGATTTCATGGAGAATTGAGAGAGTTGGCATTTTGAAAGATTTAAAAATGGTGGACGAGGGAGGAAGAAGAATGCTTGTGATGGCACATGTTTTCATATTTTTAAACTTGTTTTAGTATTTATTTTCAAGTTGCCATTCCATATCCTAAATAGGCATTGTGCCATAATGTTCATTGTGATGTGTTTAAGTGTGTTATGCGTGTTCCAGGTATGGGGATCGAATCCCCCTCGCCCCGGACCTTTTGTATTTTATTTTTACATGTTTTGAATGCTTCCTTAATATATTATGCACTATGTGCGTATTATGTCAACCCAAAGCACATGGGCCAGTGGTAAGGTTTTGAAGTAGCGAGCAAGAAGTTATGGGTTCAAGTCTTAATGTCCGCATCCCTTTCTTTTTATCACTTAGTTATTTTATGTTTTTTCCCATTTTCTTTGAATCATATCTCATGCTCCTTTTATCATTTTTTGCACACTCTTTATTTGTCATATGTATTTTGTGAATGTATGAAAAAAAACCAAAATGTTATTTATTTTATCCATTTTTATAATGTTGAAAACTTATTGTTTCTATGTACTTTTAGAACTTTTCATGCTTGTTCTTGAATTGTTTCCTTGGCTTAATGATTCATGTATGTTTGTGTGATCATGCCTTATCTTGTACCATGTTTAAAATGTTGTGCCTTTGTTATTCGTCTTGAATAAATGTGTAAAATTGTTAATAAGTTCAAGTATTTTCTTTCATGAAAACTTATTTGTCAAATCATGCTTATATCTCATTGGGTTTAGGATTGATCTTGTCCTTGCCATGACCTTGTTTCTACTCTTGTATGCATAATGATTCCCTTTTAGGGTTAAGTGTTGTTATCACCATGTTCATTATGATCCTTGTCTTTCATGATCATGTATGTATGGCATGATTTATGTCTTGTGATGTTCATCTTGTTTTCAAGTACTTCCACAATGATAAGCATGTTTCTTGCCTTATGTTTATCCATGAATGTTTCTTGTGATGTTATGTAAACCTTTATCAGGTCTTGTTCAAGTTCACCATGCCTAAAACCATGTTAATGTTTTGTTCATGATGTTTATCATCCATGTATGTTCATTTGATCAATCATTGTTATTCAATTTTAAGGGAGGGGCTTGTTGTTGACACCTTTTTCATTTTCATTTGCATCTTTGCATTTTCTTGTATTTATCTCTCTTGTAATCCTGTAAATTGTTATCCCTTAGGAAGTCTCCCTTAGGATTACCTTCAACTTAGACCTTCAATTGGGGTTTCCCCTTTACAACTCTTAAAAAATTTCATATACAAACCATTATCCTTCCCAAGAGATAGCCATTAATCTCTTGTAACTTTTTTACCCTTCCTTCAAACCTTGCCATAGAGATAGCTATTAATCTCTTCTCCCTTTTCCGCCTTTGGCTTTACATTTACAATCAACATTTTCATAGAGATAACCATTAATCTCTCATCTCTTTATAAACCTTTAACTCTTCATTCAAATCCTTTCATAAGAGATGGCCATTAATCTCTTCACCTTTACAATCATCCTCACAAGCTTTGCTTTCAAGATTTTCCCCTTTGTTGTCATGGTTCTTAGAACTCTAACAACCCGTAGTTCCACAAACTACGAACACTCTGATTTCTCAAGTTTCTTTTGAGAATACGTAGGCACAAGGTCTCAATCCTTGGCGAGCACTCTTTTTCTTTTTCACACTCTTGCCTTTTTCACCCTTTTTACACATAGTTCCCTGAACTACAATTACTCTAACATCATATTAAGATATGTAGGCATAGAATTGCGAGATCCTAGCGAGCATACCTCTTTATTTTCACCCCCCTTTTATTTTGAAACATTATAAAAACAAGAAAAACATTTCCCACTCTCATCATCACCCAAAAACAATAAACTCTCCCAAACAATAGTAAACAACTCATAGCAAAAACACAGATATTTCAAGAGGTTCCTGTAGAGTACTACAAATGTTTAGGATGCTAATACATTCCCTTAGTATAACCAACCCCCGTACCTTTGATCTCTTATTTTCATAGTCTTTAGCTTTGAGTTTAGCTATGCATATTTTACTTAGGGTTTATTCATTCTTTTCCCCTATCGTTGGATAAATTAAAGTTCGATGGTGACATCTTTTGTTTTGCAAGTCAAGTTAATATAATAGCTTGGTATCTAATTTTCACAGCGTACATGGTTCTCATGCTAAATTTGAATTCTTGAAGAAGTTACATGAGGTTTAGATCCTTAGTGTACAGGCGATTGATGGTGATGCTGAGCAGGTGGCGCTCCATATATTGCATGCATTAAGAGCGTACATGTTTTATTTGGTTGGCACTGTGATTTTTAGGGACAAGAGTGCCACTTATGAAGGTGAGAAAAATACAAAAGAATAAGGTTTGAATCATGTTTGAAAAATTCATTTTACTTCTGAACTAGAGTTCCGATTCCAAAACTGAGTTCATAATCTGATAATAGGTGCAGCGAAAAATGTAACAGAAGTAACAATAAAACAACAAAGAACATACAACAGTTATCCAAGTTCCTCTCGCAACTGAGAGTACTCCAGTCCCCTTTCCTTGCAAGATATTTTCCACTATAATCAACCCAATTATACTTGCTTATGAACACATATATAAGACTTTCCTTGCTCAGAGCTCCAGCCTAAGACTTCCTTTCTCAATCAGCATCTAATCGAGATTTCCTGCCTAGATCCTTAGATCCTAATACTTCACTTGCTTAAACCCTCCTAGTTTAAGTCTTTCCTGCTCAGACACTCTTCCTATGACTTCTCTTGCTCAGCTCCTCGATCCAACACTTCCCTGCTTAGACTAAATATCTAAGACTTCTCTGCTCAAGCCTACAACGAGAGACTTTTATCTAAACTAACTATTTAGATAAGGAATAACTTAGAACAACACTTGATTAACAATCAGAGGTTTTCAAATATATCTGATCTTTAAATCTTCTTCTCCTTTTATAGCTGAACAAATATAGTTGTCGGAGCATCCACAATGGCTTTAATCAGATCAAATCTTCTAGTACATCTCCTTTTCCAATAAATCAGGTGTTGGAACTTTCAGTCAAGGAATTATCCATAAAACAAGGCATTTGTCCAGAGGACTTATCTATGATTCAAGTACAACACAATCTGTTGAAGGTTATGTCAATATATCTCAATTCTCGTGTTAGCAAAACTGAGTTGACACTACTCAGTCTCAAAGGAAGTATAGCACGCTTTTAATTTTGAGTGTACTAGCAGCTGCTTTCGGATAATACTTTCCCACTAGGGTATGATCAGAACCAAACCAAAGCTACTTCTGTGTTAGAACCAGTTTCATAAAGTAAATATAATTTTGCACACACGAAACAGCTAATTAGAAATCCTAATTGTTTTTCAAATACTTTGTCATCATCAAAACCTTAGAGGATATATGGTATGAACCAAACTTTACTCAACAATATCCCCCTTTTTTTATGATGACAACCTTAAGTATTTAAAAACAATAAGTAGTAGATTAATTACTTAACAACTTTCAGTGTTTGAGGTTTGTAAGCTCCCCCTATGTCAAACAGTCTTAAAGTTAAGGTTTGTAAGCTTCCCATAAGTCCTATTTGTGAAGTCTAAGAGGTGAGTTTCATAAGCTCCCCCTATATAGAATAATGAATCCACTCCAACGGTGAGGTTTCTAATCTCCCCCTAAATGGGATCACCAACCTCATCCGGATCCAAAATTAATCTAGAAGAATACTTAATCCATTCTTCCCCTTCGTCATCAATAAAAGAGGCAGAAGAAGGAAGAAGCTTCGGCGATTAAAATGGTTTTTGAAAAATTCATAGCTGAACACCAGTCAGGAACAAGTTTGTCAATCAACCTAGCTTGTTGTACATGAGTAACAACACCCTGTTAAACAAGAATCATGGAAAGAAACCTAACAAAAGGAATGAGAAAGAATAATTCCTCACGAGATGTAAGTATCTCTTCTTTCAGATAATTGAACATAGACAGAGGCAGATTGATCTTAGTTCTGGAGACTAGGAACAAAATGAAGTGTTTGTCATTAGAAGAAAGCCATTATTTCCCCTTTGCTTTAGGCCTTAGATTGGTCCCCATAATTTGGTACCAGACTTTCGCCATAGAGTAAGAGTAGAAGGACTTTCAGTAGGGCCTTAACTACCATAGGTGATGTACATTAGATTCGCAAATTTGTTGTTATATTCTTAGATCTCAATCATAACTCCATCTTCGTCACAGTTTCTTGCTTGAGAGATGATTTTAGAGTTGATTACAATAGAAAAACCATAGACAACATAAATAATCTTACAATCATCTAGCTCATTCTAATGAACATAAGCGTTTTCCCAAAAATATTTCATAAGATCTGGATAGATGGGTCCATAAAGCATTGCAAAATATTTATCCCATTTCTGAAAATGAATATCTGAAACTATTTGTTAAAGATTACTCGCTGTCAGTTTATTGAAAGAAGTTTTATATTCCCTTATAATATAGATCATGGATCTCTCCTTTAATGGTTTTTAAAGACATTTTTAAGAAGAAATGCTAGTTTGAAGAACAGTGATCTCACGATATTATCTTATATAGAAGATAACTTATGATGTCAGGAGAATACACATGCAACTATATAATACATAAAATGATAATTTATAAGCAAGTATGTATTAAATGTTTGGACTCTTATGAGTCTAAATAAAAATGAGTTAGAATCTTTTTCAATACACTCCTTTTAATGAACCAAATTTCAGGGCAGATTTTGAAATAAGAGTGGTAGTCATGTCCTTTTAGTCTTGAGACTTTCAGAGACAGTTGTCTACCAAAGTTGTATTTCAAAAAGCTTTTAAGTATTAGAGTGTAAGACAAGGATCCTTACTTTATCAAAACTCAAGAGTAGTCCAATAGTTAATTTAAAGAACATACCAAGGAATTAAAATAATTACTTAATCAAGGAAGAGAGAGATCATATACTTCCTACCCAAGCTTTTAGGCCATACTTAGAGACATATCAAAAATAAAAATTCCAACTGAAAACCATCAGAATCCAATGATTCCTCCAATACTCCATTCAAAAGATAAGCATTTATTCAACAACAAAGACCATGTTCAGATTTTTCTTAATATAATCAAATTGAGCAATAGCTAACAGTTTTATAAATATATCAGCCCATTGATGTTCAGAATCAATAAACTAAATATCTATAACACCCTTCTGAACATAATCTATTATAAAATGATATTTAATTTAAATTTTTTTGGTTCTAGAATGTTGAATTGGATTCATCGTTAGATAGATAGCAGTAATGTTATCACAAAGGATATAAATATTGTTTCCAAAAATCTGATAGTATTCAAGTTCATATTTCATCCATAGTAGTTGAGTACAGTAATTAGCAACTGAAATGTATTATGCTTCTGTTGTAGACAGAGCAACAATTACTTTCCTTTTACTTCCCCAAGAGATAAGGTTATCACCTATCAATTTACAGGTTCCACTAGTGGATTTCCTTTCAATTCTATCTTCGACCTAGTCAGCATCGCAGAATCCAACCAGCTTATAATCTGAAGATTTCCTCTAAAGAAGTCTATGATTTATTGTTCCTTTCAAATACCTAAAGATCCTCTTAACAACTTTTAAGTGAGGCTCTCTAGGATCTGATTGAAATCTTGCACATAAACATACACTGATTAGAATATCAAGTCTTGAAGCAGTGAGATAGAGTAAGGAACCTATCATACCTCGATATTTAGTTGGATCCACCTTAGCACTTCCTTCTTTATGATTTAGATTGCAAGTTGGATGAATAGGAGTTGACATGACTTTGCATTCCTCAAGATTGGACTTTTTCAAGAGCTCTCTTGTGTACTTAGACTGATGAATGTAAATTCCTTTTAGACTTCTGATTAATTTGATATCCAAGAAAGTATTTTAATTCACCCATCATGCTCATCTCAAATTTAGCATGCATAATTTTAGAAATTTTTTGACAAAGAGATGCATTAGTGGAACCAAAAATTATGTAATCAACAAAAATTTGAACAATCAAAATTTCTTCTTCTAGATTTTTCCTAAATAGTGTAGTGTCAACCTTGCCTTTAATAAAACCATTTTCAAGCAAGAAATTACTCAATCTCTCATACCAAGATCTTGGAGACTATTTGAGACCATAGAGTGATTTCTTGAGATTATAGGCAAAGTCTAGATGGTTTGGATCTATAAATCATAGAGGTTGCTTGACATACACTTCTTCGGTAATAACTCCATTCAAAAAATCACTTTTCATGTCCATTTGATAGAGTATAATATCATGGTTGATGGCATAAAAGAGAATAAGTCTTATGGCTTCTAACCTTGCCACAGGAGCAAAGGTTTCAAAGAAGTCAATTCATTTTTGTTAACTGTAGCCTTGAGCTACAAGTCTAGCTTTACTCCTAACGACTACTCCAAGTTCATTAAGCTTGTTTCTGAAGACCCACTTGATCTTAATGATGTTTTTCTTCTATGGTATTTGAATAAGATCCCAAAAATCATTTCTTTGAAACTGATTTAGTTCATTTTGCATAGCCATGATACAACCATTATCTATCAAGGCATCATTAATAGAAGTAGGCTCTATCAATTAAATAAGTTAACACATTTAATGATCCTTTCTAAACGCAGATCTAGTCCTCAATGGCTCGTCTTTATTACCAATGATTTACCCTTCTGGGTGAAATGCTTTATATTTAAGCAGTCTATTAGGTTAAACCAAGGCTTTAGTGCTATTTTGAGCAATCATTGAATTAGTAATAGTAGGACCAGTTGGAGTACCTTCAATTTCTGCAGCTTCTGGTATTTCTTCTGAGATAGTAATAAATTCTAAAACATCATCCTCTATACTCTTATCTTTAGGAACACATACCATAAATTCTTCTTCAGATATCTAGATGCCTATAGAGATAACATTCTGGGCCAAAGACTCTAACTTGTCAAGGTTAGGTATTTTATCATCAAATTTAACGTGCATAGACTCTTCAACCACTCTGGTTTCTGAGTTATACACTTTGTATGATTTTGAGCATTCAAAGTATCCCAAAAAGATACCCTTTTGAGATTTAGTATCAAATTTCTTTAGGTAGACCTTATTAATCAAAGTGTAACAAGTACATCCAAATTGATGAAAATAAGAGATGCTTGATTTTCTACCTTTAAATAATTCATACGATATTTTATCCAGAATTAGTCTAATATATATTTTGTTTTGAAAATAACAAGCATTATTAACAGCTTATGCCCACAAGTACTTAGGGAGTTTATTTTCATGAACTATCGTTCTTCCCATTTCTTGCAAAGATCTGTTCTTTCTCTCAACAACCCCATTTTGCTGTGGAGTTCTGGGAAAAGAGAACTCATAGATAATTCCATATCTTTCACAAAAGGAGTCAAATGATTCATTTTCAAATTCTCCCCCGTGGTCACTTCTGACCTTCAGAATCTTTATTTCCATCTCACATTGTACTTGAATGCAGAAGATGCTAAATACTTCGTATGTTTCATCTTTAGATCGAAGGAACTTCACCCAAGTCCATCTGCTGAAATCATCAAGAATGACCAAACCATATTTCTTCCCACTGATTGAAGCAGTCCAAATAAGACCAAATAAATCAATGTGAAGCAATTGTAATGACAATGTTTTTAGTTTTAAAAGAGGTTTTCACAATATTTCCAACTTGGCGCGCTCCACAGAGAACATCTGAGTGACAATCAATATTTGGCAGTCCTTTAACAAGTTTCTTCTTGCTAAGTTTAGAGATTAATCTCCAGTTAGCATGACCTAACCTTTTATGCCAAATCTATTTATCATCACTCATAGTGATCAGGAAAACAACCTTCTGATCAGCCAATTCAAAAGTATTAATTTTATTAACATTTCCCTTTCTTTTCCCTTTGAATTCAACAATTTTGTCAACATTAACAACGAAGCATAAATTCTTATTAATAATGCTTCACATCCATTGTCACAGAACTGACTCATACTTAGTAGATTATGTTTTAAGCCATCTACCAGCCATACCTTATTAATAAGAGTTTGAGAATTACCAATGGTACATGTACCAATGATTCTTCCCTTCTGGCATCCTTCAAAACTCACATTTCCCTCCTCTTTCAAATTCAGGGTTTGGAACATATGCTTTTCCCCAGTAATATGTCATGAGCATCCACTGACCAGGTACCAGAATTGGCTTTCCATCCTTTCCTTTGGGCATATCTCATCTCTGTCTTCAGATTCAGATAATAGTCCTTCATCAGATGAGTGTGCCATTAGTGCAAGATTGACATCATCTTCCTTTTTTGAATCTTCATCATCCATCTATTCCTATGTTTCCATAAATTTCTTCTTAAACATGTTTCTAAATTTATCCTTCTGATATCTTCCTTTATTTTGATTGTGTTTCTAAAGATCAGGACAGTCATTTCTGAAGTGATCAGACTTGTTGCAGTTGTAGTAGATCATATCTTCTTCTTTCTCTTTGAAGTTGGATCTCCTATTGCTTCTAGAAAATCTCCTATTTCTTATTTCCTTTTTCTGAAATCCTTTAATGAAGCAAGCCAAGCCATCATTAGATCTTCCATCAGACTCTTTTTCAGAAGTTTCATCATGTTTACTGCTCTTAGAAGATCTTCTAGACTTTTCACCATATTTTTCATAAGCATATATCAAAGCCAGAGATTTAAGTTTCTTTGAAGACTCATCTCCATTTAGTTTAATTTCATGACTTTGAAGATTGCTGATTAGACTTTCAAGAGACAACGTATTCAGGTCCTTAGCTTCCTGAATAACTGTCACTTTAGGTCTAAACTTGTGAGGAAGACTTCTCAGAATCTTCTGTAGAGTAGCTCTTGTTCAGTACTTGAAGGCCTGACACGA
Organism: Lathyrus sativus; assembly: GCA_963859935.3. Lineage (NCBI taxonomy): Eukaryota > Viridiplantae > Streptophyta > Magnoliopsida > Fabales > Fabaceae > Lathyrus > Lathyrus sativus. The sequence goes on from OZ012735.1 coordinate 811,988,409, forward strand.
GAATCTGAAAGCTGGAGAACATGGTTTTAATATCCTCATCATCCTTCATCTTGAACAGCTCATACTTCTATATCATCAAGTTAGCTTTTGCTTCTCTAATTTGTTGATTCCCTTCATAGGTAAAGCATAAAGATTCAAAGATAGTCTTTTCAAAAGACTTATCAATGATCTTTAAATACTCAGCATGTGGTAGAGCATCCACCATAATATCCCTAACTTTATGATGCTTTATGTAAATTTTCTTTTGAGAAGGAGTCAGAGTTTTCCTGTCAGATACCATACCAATGCTATCAAAAGCGATTCCAATACCATCTTCAACAATATCCCATAGCTCATCATCAAGTCTAATGATATAAGTATACATCTTGCTTTTCCACCACTCAAACTCAGTGGAGTCACCATTGAATACAAGAGGTTTAGTCGAGTAATGATTTCTCTTAGAGCTACTGTAATCATAGGGAAATCCCCTTACCAAGGTACTAACATTAGTATCCTCAGTAACCATATTTAATCTCGATGGATCTTTGATTATACTACTGTAAAGTGTTACGTAAAGACCTTGCTATGATACCAACTCAAGGCGAGAAAAATACACAAGAAGGGGGTTGAATTATGTTTGCAAAATTCGTTTTACTTCTGAACAAGAGTTCTTATTCCAATACTGAGTTCAGAAATTGATAATAGGTGCAGCGAAAAACGTAATAGAAGTAATGATAAAACAACAAAGAACATACAACATCTATCCTAGTTCCTCTCCCAACTGAGATTACTTTAGTCCGCTTTCTTTGCAAGAGATTTTCCACTATAATCAACCCGATTACACTTGCTTATACACATATGTATAAGACTTTCCTTGCTCAGACCTTCATTCTAAGACTTCCCTTCTCAATCAACACTTGATCGAGACTTCCTGCTTAGATCCTCAGATTCTAAGAATTCCCTTGCTTAAACCCTTATGGTTCAATACATTCCTGCTCAAACACTCTTCCTAAGAATTCTTTTGCTCAAATCCTCTATCCAAGACTTCCCTGCTCATACTCACTGTCTAACACTTCTTTGCTCAAGCCTACAATGAGATGCTTTTATTTAAAATGACTGTTTAGAGAAGGAATAACTTACAACAACACTTGATTAACAACCAGAGGTGTTCAAATATAATACAACACAATTTTACAAAGGAATCTTAAGCTATACAAGAATAAAAACTCTTTAACATATTTTGCTTTTGATATGTAGTGCATTTGTTTCTCCATTGTAGTTGCAACGTTATTTCTTGAGTTGATCTTCAAATCTTCTACTCCTTTTATAGCTAAAGAAATATATTTGTTAGATCATCCACAGTGGCTATAATCAGATCAAATCTTTTATTACATCTTTTTTTCCAATAAAGCAGGGGTTGGAACTTTCAGTCAAGGAATTATCCACAAAACAGGGCCTTTGTCCAAAGGAATTATCTATGATTCAAGTACAACATAATCTGTTGAAGATAATGCCAATATATCTCGAGTCTCGTGTTAGCAAAATTGAGTTGACACTACTGTCTCAGAGGAAGTCATAGCACGCTTCTAATTATTGAGTGTACTAGCAGCTGCTTTCTGATCGGACCTATCACGAGAGTATGATCAGAATCGAACCAAAACTACTTCATTGTTATAACCAATTTCATCAAGTAAATATAATTCTGCATACATGAACCAACTAGTTAGAAACCTTAATTGTTTTTCAAATATGTTGTCATCATCAAAACCTTAGAGGATACATGGTATGAACCAAACTTCTCTCAACAACTTATACATACATCGTCTACCTATGGAACTTTGTGGATTTAAAGCAGATCCACGAGTACAACTGGGGGGCGACTTGATTGGTCTACCTGCATTTGAAGCTGAGAGAGGGTTGTACTTGAAGACGAAGCTGGTCACAAGCAATGTGACACTACTGACTGTAATAATTATTTGTCATTAAATGTTTTTTTTATCATTTTCATTTCATCTTTTCAAAACTATTATCAATGACTCTTGTATTCCAAACCCTTTATTTTAGGCTTGGATCCTTCATCACTTCCCTTACATCTCTGGCTGGGTGAGTGTGCATAAATACAATGAGAATATGCCATGTGCTACTGCTTTTATCCCACTCAGAGGGAATCGGGCGATCGAGCCCTTCAGAGTCTATCTTGATCAATTGGTTGCTAAGGACATGCACTTCAACAGCTATGTTGGTCACCGTATGATGCGACCATTTGACGATATAGAGCTATACTCTGGATGTTGGTATACGGATCGCGTCTCACTACTCCTCATCTACCCGAGCGCGTAATGCAAAATTTTAGTTACACTCAGACCATTCCCAAACACCATGTTATCTCTTCTCCTCTTGCTTTGATACGTAGACAGATAGATGAGATGTTTGAAGATTATGAGATTCGTCTGGTACTAGAGGAGGCACGGGCTACCATAACTGAGAGAAATTGGATATACTCCAAAGGGTACATCAAATGGTTCTTCAGGGTGTCACATTCGTACATGGTGCATGCTGCTCTAGGAGATCCGTCGAGACCAACTCATCAAGAGATACTAGAGGAGGAGCAAGTTCAGCTCGATCATACTGATGATGTCTTGCATAGGTGTCATCACATAGTGGATATTGCGTGAGCAAGCATTGACGAAGGGATCTTTCCTGATGGGTCTCGTGTCAGGCAAGTCCTAGATGCCATCATGATGGAGGCAGAAGGGGCATTGTTGTACCAGAGACATCGCCAGAGGATAAAGGGAATTGTTGGTAGAGGAGGTAAACAAGGAAGAGGAGGAAGATGAGAGGTTTTCAGACACACACAATAGTAGTCTCTTATTATTTTGTTGTAGTACTATGGTATGTACTTTATTTTAACAGGCTTACTACATTATTGATCTCGATTGTACGACATTCTCGACATATATTACTATTTTATTTTTGTATGGCCTTTTTGTCCATCTGGAATTATGTATTGTGTATTTTTTTCTATCGTACATTATACTTCATTTGAACACAAATAAATTACATATAGCATGAAATACCTGTTATGATACATTTCAGAGATGTATCCCTGAAATATTCACTAAGATGCATCTCTAGTACAATTCAAACATAAATGGCTTCTGAGTGGGATGTATTGAATGTTTTAAATTGTTCTAGACATGCTTCTCTGAATATTTCAATGTTTATTTAGAAATAGGTGCGTACGGAGATGCATCTCCGAAAACTATGGGCATTTAAATAATTTCGCGTGGTGGCTAAGAAGTACTTAGTGTGCATTAAGAAATACACTCAATGTTTTAGATGTCGTTCGATCAAGATTTGATGTTTAAATAAAATTTATATTTTAATTTTGTTTTATCATTTATTAATATAACTAATTTAAATATAGATCATTTGATAGATCAAATTTGTTCGGTTGAGTTTCAAATTCGCTAACTAAAGTGATTACAAGACATTGTCCTCTTTGAGTGTGAAAACTTTTTCTTGTTTTATCTTTTAGAAAAGAAGTTTCTATGATTTGAGAAATATGAATATTTTATTTAAAATATCGTCTGTCTTGATTCTCAAACAATATAAGACATGTATTAAAATAAAATTGTTAATAATTGTTCAAATGCATGAATGCGTGTATTTATGGGGGCAGGAAAACCTGGTTCCTATAGATACGATAAGATATATATATATATATATATATATATATATATATATATATATATATATATATATATATATATATATATATATATATATATATATATATATATATATATATATATATATATATATATATATATATATATATATATATATATATATATATATATATATATATATATATATATATATATATATATATATATATATATATATATATATATATATATATATATATATATATATATATATATATATATATATATATGAAATTTAAGAGACTAAATGGAGATATAACAACAACAATCAAGTTTTATTTCACTAATTGGAATTAATTACATTGATCAAATTATGTCAAAATATTCATTTAAAGAACATGTTTTTATCCAAATTCTTAATCTCGAGATCTTTCTTATTATTTTTTTTTCTAGTTCTTTCTCTACCTTAATTGTTTGACTCATCTTCATGTTGGGTTTGAGCTCCCTTCCTATGTGGAGAAAGACCCAAATATGATTAACTCATTTGTCTCATATATTTAAGAGGAGAGGGTCAATTTAGGGTTGAGGGAGATAGAGAGAAAATAATGATTTAAAAGAGAGAAAAGATGAGAAAAACTCATTCTCATTTTTCTGCAACCAGTCTCACTAAATCAACAATCCTGATTCGTTAACCGTCAGATCATGCTCAAATTTGGAGGAAGGTTCGCAACACATGTATATAACTTTTAACCGTTTATAATTTCAAAACAATGTCTGAGGTCAGAGTTAGCTGCTTCGTACTAAAGTTGTAGATTTGAGAAAATTTTCAATTTTTTGATTCTCACTTGTAAGCTAGTTTGGTTTGTGATTTGTGGTTGACGGTTGTTAGCATTATTTTGTGAATCACTTTAAGACTCTTCTGTACTTTTAATTTATTATAGTGGAGTTATTTCTTTGGTCTGGACGACTCATGGTTTTTACTATCACACTGATTGGGTTTTCCATGTTAAAAATATCGTTGTTATGTTGTGCCTTTATTTGTTCGATTTTGCGTCTTATATTTGTTGTTGATCCTCAAGGTTCCTACAAGTATGGGGAATTTTATATCTGTTGTGTATTGGTCTATTATTGTGTCTTAATTTCCCATTAGAGTGGTATCAGAGCTCTTGGTTAAGGACTACTTTACTTGTTTGAATGATGGAGTCAAATACAAATATGAATATGGTGTTGTTGAATGGTTCTAAGTACCATTTATGGAAGGGCAAGATGAAATACTTACTATTTATGAAGAAATTGCATTTACCGATTTTTAATTCCACAATTCCGGATTTTGTGTCTGATGAAGAATGGGAGTTTGAACATTAACAAGTATGTAGTTTCATTCGAAAATATGTAGAAGATAATGTTTATAATCATATTTCTAATGAGACATATGCAAAAATTTGTGGAAGAAGATAGAATCCTTGTATGCCTCTAAATCAGGGAATAATAAATTGTTCTTATTGAATAACTTCATAAGTTTGAAGTATAAGGAGGAGACTACTATTTGAGATCACTTTAGTGAGTTTCAAGGGCTCCTTGATCATATGTTAGGAATGAATATCAAATTTGATGATGAACTTTTGGGACTACTTCTATTGTCATCTTTAGCAGAGTCTCGGGAGACGTTTTGGGTTTTTATCACAAGTTCTGCTCCTATAGGTGTTGTTTATCTGGAAATGGCTAAGGCGGTATTCATAATGAGGAGATGAGAAGGAAGGAACATGGTTCTTCATCTCAACCCTAGGTACTTGTCACTTAAAATAGGGGGAGAATTCATAAAAAGGAACCAAAGGGTGGTAGAGAGAATAGCAGAAGCAAGTCCAAGCCGCGATACAAGAACCTGGAGTGTCATTATTGTCACAAAACAAGACACGTACAGAAGTATTACTATAAGTGGAAAAGAGATAACAAGGACAAGAAGGGTAAGTCTAAACAAAGAGACCATCAAGATCATGATTATGATCGTGTTACTACTGCTACTAGTGATGATCTTATTATTTTTTGTGATCATGAGTCTGTTAACCTTGTATCAGACGTGAGCATATGGATATTTGACAGTGGTTCTACATTTCATGTTAGACCAAGAAAGGGTTTATTCACATCTTATACTTCTTGTAATTTTGGAGTTTTGAAGATGAGTAATGATGGTGTATCTAAGGTAATTGGTGTTGGTGATGTTTGCTTGAAAACCAACATGGTGTTGGTGAATCTCGCTCCTACCGTTGCTTTGAACAGTGAAGTTCCAGATAAATTTTGGTTTGGAAAGAATTTCAAGTATGATCATTTAAGAGTCTTTGGTTGTAAGGCTTTTGTGCATATTATAAAGGATGAAAGATCCAAGTTGGATGCAAAGTCAAAACAATGTATCTTCATTGGCTATGGGCAAAATGAGTTTAGTCAAAACAATGTATCTTCATTGGCTATGGGCAAAATGAGCTTACTCAAAGCCATGATGTGGTGTTTATGGAAGACCAAACTATTAAAGACATTGATAAGGTAGAGAATGATACACCTAAGAAAGATACCATTTTGTCTAATGTTGTTCCAGTTCGGTTACCTAGTTATTGTAAGAACAGAGTATGCCTAAGAGGGGGGGGGGTGAATTAAGACTATTGAAATTTTTCCGGTTTTTATGGTATCTTGAAAAATTACTGGTTTATGTTTTTGGTTATGAAAGCAGAAGAAGAAAAATAAAAGAACAATGGACACTAGGATTTATAGTGGTTCCCCTCATAATCCGAGAGTACTCCACTCCCCTTTCAACATGAAAGAGAATTTTCACTATTGTTTAATAAAGTACAACCTATCACACCATCAACCGGTGAGGCCTACTATCAAACAATAAAACTAACAAGTGTACAAGAACAATCCTCTTGTAAACACTCACCCTTGTGTCCAACAATCCTGGATCACAAGTCAATATACACAAGTTTGTAAAGATTTGAATTTGAGAGTAATGATATCAAAGTTGATCTTCTCCAAATGATCAGAATTCACTCTTACAATTTTCAATACAAGTGTTCAAGGATGAATATGAAATTTATGCACATATGAACACTTAATGAAAGTTTTTGAAAATGGTGAATTTGATTCTAAGACAATTTGAATGTAGAAAGTGTTTGGAGATTGAAAAGTTTTTGTGTTATGTTCTATATGTTTCAAAATTGAAAAACTCAGAATTTATATGAGTAAAATACCCTTTCAAAAAGGTACATTGAGTAGTCATCAAAAATATGAAATGGTATAATTTTTTAAATAATTTTTGAACTTGAAACAAAGCAATTTTTCACTGCACGTTCAGTGTTAATCGGTTAACCCATATGGTTAATCGGTTAACACTGGTACGTTAGCCCAGAAATTTCAAAATTCAAATTGGTTAACCGGTTAACCTATATGGTTAATCGGTTAACACTGCTAATTTTCAGAAAAATGCTTTTTAAAATTAATGTTATACCATTTTTAAGGTTTCAAAAACATGCTTATGTATTATGCAAAAATGCTTGATGTTTTTGAACACTTGTATATCAAATTATAAGGGTAGAATTTGATATACCAGTAATGCAGCCAAGTCTGGAAGAATCATAGTTCCATATGTAGCTTGACTTGAAAGATAGCTTGACTTGATCTTGATAACTTTGAACGGCTTGTCTTTTTGCAATCAAGAGATGACCTTGAGTAGTATTGACATCATCAAAACTTGAGACTGAAGCATGCTTCTACATTCTCCCCCTTTTTGATGATGGCAATCAAAAATGTTGTGCGATATCTCTTGGTTCTTGATCTGGTTCTCCCCCTATGTCTAGCAACTCCCCCTATCTTAACGGAGGAAAAAAAAATCTGCACACAGAGAGACATTAACAGAACCAAGCTCTTCTCCCCCTTTGACATCAGCAAAAAGGAAGAGCTTCCAAAGAAATCACAAGATAGCAGCATATAGTAATAAGCACATGCAAAGCCAAGTAAACACAAAGTACAAACAGTAGTACATATAAAATGCAGCAAATAGAAATTGTACTTGTTACAATAAAACATAGTTCAAATGAAAGCATAAAAACTTAAGACTAGAAAGCACAACAATAAAAACAACAGCAGCAGCATATTCTCTAAAAATCCTCATCCGCCATATCCGCCTCCTCTTCTTCTTCTTGTCCTTCATTTTCTTCATCAGATACAACAGGGCTGTCAGGGTTGGTGTGGTGAGAAGAAAGTACAAGGTTCCGGAGAGAAGCAATGGCCCGGGAGGTTTCTCTATGCTGAGTCATGATAGTTTGGTAAAGGAACTCGTTTGTGATGCCTCCTTCAGGTACGGGAAAGGCCTGGTTAGCATTGGCTCCTTCTTCTGAATACTTGTAAGTACCGTCATTATCCTTAAAAATACCTGTATTCTTGACAATTGTAATCTCGTTGATCTCATTGGTGGTTGATTTCATCTTGATGGTTGGTTCACGGTTAAGATCCAAAGTAGTCAATTCCAAGATTCTTGATACCAGCCGTGCATAAGGAAGACGGGTCGACAGAGATAGTTGTTGTTGAAGGTGATACATGATGGTCAGAATCCAATTGACACGAATCTTGTTCTTGATGGCGAAAAGAAGTTGCATTTCCAGATCATTAATTTGTGCATGATTCGAATCCTTAGGAATCAGCACATAGCAGATTATGTAGTGAAGTATCCGATCAGAGACGGTAAGATTCTTTGCATAGCACAACAGACGAGAAGTACGTTGGTTGGCGATAATCATCTCCTTTGGAAATCTGCAGATCTGATAATAGAACTCCATCTTGTCGTAGTTGGACCACGGCCCTTCCACGTGGTTAACTCTCTTTCTCAAAAAGTACCCAAATGATGGTATGTTCAGCATTGCAGCAACATCAGACAGATTTTCTTCAACAACACAGTCTCTAACAATTGTTTTCATAATATGCTCATCATTTGCATTTAGAAACACAGACAGTTTATGCAAAAAGGATTTGACAAGATTCGGGTAGCAGTTTCCAGAATCAGACACAAATTTATCGATCCTCTGATATTTTAGCAAAGCAGGAAAGTTAAAAGATGATGCGGGAAAAGCCTTAAGATTCACATACTTTACCGGAAGGATAGAACGAACTCGGACTTTGAAATCCATTCTGCGCTTCTTGGTTGTTTCCATAGGAATATCTTCATCAGATGCAGAGTGATGTTCTGGAAGTTTTCCCTTGCCACGGTTTGATGCTGAAGCCATGGATGGAGGTTGAGAGAACTGGGGTTGTGGGTTCTGAGGAAGTTAGGGTTTGAGAAGTTGTGGGGAGTTTTTCCAACTTTTGAGAGTGGGAGAGAGAAGTTAGGATTTTAAGAGGGAATATGGATTTGGATATTTAAGAGAATATGGACCACACAAAATATATAAAAAAAATATAAAATTTTCAAAAATTTTAATTAATTTTCGTTTCTGATTTTTTTAGAAAAATTAACAGTGTTAATGGGTTAACCATATAGGTTAATCGGTTAACACATTAAAAATTTTAATCAGAATTGAAAATTCAACAGTGTTAATCGGTTAACCCATATGGTTAATCGATTAACATGCTCGAATTTTTGAAAAATACATAAAAACAGAATGCATACACATGAAAACAAATCACAAATAATGCATACACATAATAGAGAAAAAGTCAGATGTCACCTTCATCAAGAATCCCAAGTTCTCTCCGAATTTTGTAGAATGGTTCTTTTGCCAAAGGCTTGGTGAAGATGTCGGCGAGTTGGTTGTGTGTGTCGACGAAAGTAACATCAACATCTCTGTTTAATACGTGATCTCGAAGGAAATGATGCCGGATATCGATGTGCTTTGTTATGGAATGCATAACCGGATTCTTTGTGATATTTATGGCACTAGTATTGTCACATCGCAGAGGAATGCATCCGAGGTCAACACCATAATCCAGAAGTTGTTGTTTCAGCCATAAAATTTGTGCACAGCAACTTCCTGCGGCGATGTATTCTGCTTCGGCGGTGCTGAGTGCTACACAAGCTTGCTTCTTGCAGGCCCATGATACTAGAGCATTTCCGAGAATATGACATGTACCACTTGTACTTTTTCTATCGGTTTTGCATCCTGCATAGTCAGCGTCAGAATAACCAACTAAAGAACAAGTACTACCTTTAGGATACCATAATATGACGTTGGTCGTTCCTTTGAGATACTTGATAATTTTCTTCACAGCAATGAGATGCGATTCCTTCGGATTTGCTTGGAAGCGCGCACACAAACAAACACTAACATAATGTCAGGACAGCTTGCCGTCAAATATAGTAATGAACCAATCATACCTCGATATTTAGTAATATCAATTGGAGTACCAGATTCATCTTGATCAACATACGTTCCGGATCCCATAGGAGTAGACATCATCTTGCAACTATCCATATCGAATTTCTTTATTAATTCCTTACAGTACTTGGATTGGTTGAGAAAGATTCCATCCTTGGTTTGCTTGATTTGTAGTCCAAGAAAATAATTTAACTTTCCCATCATGGACATCTCGAATTCTTCTCGCATCATGAGTGAGAATTCTTCGCAGAGTTCTTTGTTTGTTGATCCAAAAATGATGTCGTCGACGTAGACTTGTACTAACAAGGTGTTACCCTTGATCTTCTTAATAAACAGCGTCTTGTCAACCTTTCCTTTTGTAAATTCTTTCTCACATAAGAAGTTGCTAAGGTGATCATACCATGCTCGTGGTGCTTGTTTTAAACCGTAGAGAGCCTTCTTCAGTTTGAAAACATGTGAGGGATTTTTGAAGTCTTCAAAACCCGGAGGTTGTTTGACGTAGACTTCCTCATTAATGTACCCATTCAGGAAAGCGCTTTTGACATCCATCTGGAATAACTGAAAATTCATAGAACAAGCGTAAGCAAGTAGTAATCTAATTGCTTCTAACCTTGCTACCGGAGCGAATGTTTCATCAAAATCAGTTCCTTCCTCCTGGTTGTAGCCTTGTGCGACCAATCTTGCCTTGTTACGAACTATAATCCCATTTTCGTCAAGTTTGTTCTTGAACACCCATCTGGTTCCTATAATATGCTTATTGTCTGGTCTTGGTACAAGGGTCCAAACTTGATTTCTTTCAAATTGATTAAGTTCTTCTTGCATTGCTATAATCCATTGGTCGTCGCCTAAAGCTTCATCGATCTTTGATGGTTCAATTTGAGATACAAACACCATGTTGAGACAAGCATCCTTTAAATTAAGTCGAGTTGCAACGCCTTGACTAATATCACCAATAACTTTATCAATTGGGTGATCTCTGTGTGTTCTCCATTCTTTCGGAAGATCTTGATTTTCTTGAGTAACATCTTCACGTAATATTGTTTGATCATTTGAAACAATTTCTTCATTTTGTGGAGTATCTACAAAATCATCATCATCATCCAAAACAATATTATCCTCTTTCGAGGGGTTAGTCTCATCAAACGAAACATGAATGGACTCTTCAATGGTAAGAGTTCTTTTATTAAAAATTCTAAAAGCTTTACTATAAAGAGAGTAACCAAGAAAGATACCTTCGTCGGACTTCTCATCAAACTTACCGAGATTGTCCTTATTGTTGTTGAGAACGAAGCATTTGCAGCCAAATATGTGGAAGAATGATATATTCGGTTTCCTTCCCTTGAACAACTCATACGGAGTCTTTTTGAGTAGCGGTCGAATATTCACGCGGTTGCTTACAAAGCATGCTGTGCTTACTGCTTCTGCCCAAAAATATTTTGGAAGATTTGTGTCGCTGAGCATTGTTCTAGCAAGTTCAACTAGTGAACGATTCTTCCGTTCTACGACGCCGTTTTGTTGAGGAGTTCTTGGTGCCGAAAAATTATGAGAAATTCCATGTTCTTCGCAAAATTCTTCAAAGTCTGAATTTTGAAATTCTCCACCGTGGTCGCTTCATATGGAGGCTATAGTGAGTGACTTCTCGTTTTGAATTTGTTTTGCATACTTTTTGAATGCTTTAAACGCATCATTTTTCTGCACTAAAAACATTGTCCAGGTATATCGAGAAAAATCATCAACAATAACTAAAGCATAAATACTACCTCCAAAGCTCTTCGTTCTTGATGGACCAAAAAGATCCATGTGCAACAATTAAAGTGGTCTTGATGTAGAAACCACTTGCTTGGATTTGAAAGTTGTCTTGGTCTGTTTTCCCTTTTGACATGCATCGCATAATTTATCCTTGATGAATTTTATCTTCGGAAGCCCAACAACCAGATCATGCTTGATTAATTTGTTTAAATGCTCCATGTGAATGTGAGCAAATCTTTTATGCCAAAGCCATGCCTCGTTGTTGTTCGCCATAAGACACTTTACCTTCAAGGAAGATTCATCAAAAGAAATCATAAAAATATTATTATATCTTTTACCTTTTAGCAGAATCTCATGAGTGACTTCGTGTTCGATCAAGCATTCCTCCTTTGTGAAGTTGATTTTGAACCCTTTGTCACACAATTGACTGATGCTAAGCAGGTTATGCTTAAGGCCTTCAACAAAAAGAACGTCTTCGATGATTGTACATGGAGGTGCACCAATGGTTCCAACTCCATGAATTTTTCCTTTATTATCATCACCGTAAGTGACGTATCCTTTGGCCTTTAATGATAGACTTGAAAATTTGTTTATATCTCCCGTCATATGCTTCGAGCAGCCACTATCAAGATACCATTGATTTGTGGTTTTCTTCAAGCATACCTACAAAACAAAATTAGGTAGTGTTAGGTACCCAAATTGCTTTGGGTCCTTGATAGTTAGTACCCTTTTCCACCCACACATAATGCCCCTTTGCAATACCAATATTATGTACATAGCAGGCATTAGGTGTGTGCCCTTTAATACCACAATAAAAACATGTAGGTTGAAAATGACTTCTATATCTAGGAATATAATTCTTTTTCTTATTAATTCTTTTCTTGTTATGATTTTGATGCTGAATTTTAGAAGTGCTTGTCTCTTCCTTAACAATTTGTTCACTTGCTCTTACGAAAATGGTCTTATTGGTGCTTGGTTTTGAAAATTTAGAATATCCCAATCCACTTTTATCATTAGGATACCTTTGATGTTTAAGAATCTCTTCTAGTCAATTTGACCTTTTTCGTATCTTTCTAAAACTCTTTTAAGTTGAACAATTTGAAAAGACAAAGACTCACAATTCTTACATACAAGACTTTGTTTTTCATCCATCACTTTTTGTTTTTCATCTTCAATATTTTTTAAGAGATCAGAATTTTGTTTTTCTAAAATTAAAATTCTTTTCTTTTGTGATGAGATGTCTTTATACAAAGTCTTGCACTCTTTTAGAAGTTCATCTATAACTTCTTGTGCATCATTATCATAGACAGAAAAATTACTACTAACCTCATTTTCGTCATCGGAATGGTGAGAGGCCATTAAGGCAATATTTGCGCTTTCATTGCTATCTGATTCCGATGATGAACTCACTTCGTTGTCGTCCCATGCGACATAAGCCTTCTTTGTTTTGAAATCCTTCTTGCCCTTGAATTTTCCTTTATTTGCGAGTTTTGGGCAATCTGGCTTTATGTGACCTTGTTTTCCACATTCGTAACATGTAATTTCTTGGTTTGATGTGGATGCCTCCTTTTTCCTGAAATGTCTATTCTTTTTAGAAAAAGAAGAGGTTTTATTATTATTAAAAAACTTACCAAGCTTCTTTACTAGAAGCATGAAATTTTCGTCTTCGGAAGATTCGTCAATTTTGTCATCCTTTGTGTCAGTCTTCAAGGCAATTCCTTTGGACTTCTTGTCTTGACTTTCATGTTTCTCAAGCCTTCCAAGTTCCAGTTCATGCTCTTGAAGTTTCCTGAATAATGAAGCGGATGTCATTGTTGAAAGACTTTTCTTTTCCGAAATGGCGGTCACCTTTGGTTGTCATTCTCTTGTCAAGGATCTTAGGACTTTTAAGTTGAGATCATCGTTGGTGAAGGTCTTCCCAAGAGCAATCAGGTGATTTGTTAGATGAATGAACCTCTTTTGCAAGGCAACAATAGATTCACCGGGCTGCATACGGAACATCTCATATTCTTGACTTAACGTGTTAAGTCTTGATCTTTTTACTTCTGCTGTTCCTTCATGCGTTTCTACCAAGGTATCCCAAATCTGTTTTGCCGATTGACACTGTGATATGCGAAAGAATTCATCCATACTGAGAGCGCTTTGAAGTATGTTGATTGCTTTGTTCTCATCCAAGATTCTCTTCTTGTCATCTTCATCATATGAGGATTTAATCTTTGGGGTTCCAACACCATTTACCACACTTGTAGGAACATGTGGACCAGTTTCAACGGTTTCCCATATACCATCTCCTTGAGCCTCAAGATGTGCCTTCATACGGATTTTCCAAAAATCAAAGTATTCTCCAGAAAAGAGTGGTGGCTTGTTACTACTTCCACCATCTTTGAAAATCGGGTTGGTACTTGCGGAAGCCATACTGAATCGTTAGGAACAGGTTACTTTAACCTGCTCTGATGCCAATTGTAAGAACAGAGTATGCCTAAGAGGGGGGGTGAATTAGGACTATTGAAATTTTTCCGGTTTTTATGGTATCTTGAAAAATTATTGGTTTATGTTTTTGGTTATGAAAGCAGAAGAAGAAAAATAAAAGAACAATGGACACCAGGATTTATAGTGGTTCCCCTCACAATCCGAGAGTACTCCACTCCCCTTTCAACATGAAAGAGAATTTTCACTATTGTTTAATAAAGTACAACCTATCACACCATCAACCGGTGAAGCCTACTATCAAACAATAAAACTAACAAGTGTACAAGAAAAATCCTCTTGTAAACACTCACCCTTGTGTCCAACAATCCTGGATCACAAGTCAATATACACAAGTTTGTAAAGATTTGAATTTGAGAGTAATGATATCAAAGTTGATCTTCTCCAAATGATCATAATTCACTCTTACAATTTTCAATACAAGTGTTCAAGGATAAATATGAAATTTATGCACATATGAACACTTAATGAAAGTTTTTGAAAATGGTGAATTTGATTCTAAGACAATTTGAATGTAGAAAGTGTTTGGAGATTGAAAAGTTTTTGTGTTATGTTCTATATGTTTCAAAATTGAAAAACTCAGAATTTATATGAGTAAAATACCCTTTCAAAAAGGTACATTGAGTAGTCATCAAAAATATGAAATGGTATAATTTTTTAAATAATTTTTGAACTTGAAACAAAGCAATTTTTCACTGCACGTTCAGTGTTAATCGGTTAACCCATATGGTTAATCGGTTAACACTGGTACGTTAGCCCAGAAATTTCAAAATTCAAATTGGTTAACCGGTTAACCTATATGGTTAATCGGTTAACACTGCTAATTTTCAGAAAAATGCTTTTTAAAATTAATGTTATACCATTTTTAAGGTTTCAAAAACATGCTTATGTATTATGCAAAAATGCTTGATGTTTTTGAACACTTGTATATCAAATTATAAGGGTAGAATTTGATATACCAGTAATACAGCCAAGTCTGGAAGAATCATAGTTCCATATGTAGCTTAACTTGAAAGATAGCTTGACTTGATCTTGATAACTTTGAACGGCTTGTCTTTTTGCAATCAAGAGATGACCTTGAGTAGTATTGACATCATCAAAACTTGAGACTGAAGCATGCTTCTACAGTTATAATCTAGATGATGTTGGTGGTGATGATCACAATGGTGAGCCATATGATCATGTTGATGATAAACAACATGGAGATAAGGTAAATATTACAACTAATAATGGTGAAGGGGGAGCGATATGTCACAGGATGAGAATCTTGGTGAAGCTCCAAAATCATCTCAAGTTCAACTTAGGGGGTATAACAGGAAGAGAAAACCTTCTACAAGGTATAATTCTGATGAGTATCTGACGTTGACTGATGAGGGTGAATCCAAGTGTTTTCAAGAGGCCATGGAAAGTGATAAAAATCAAAAGTGTATGGATGCAATGCATGATGAACTGAAAACATTGCATGATAATCACACTTATGATTTAGTGAAGTTGCCTAAAGGCAAAAGGGCTTTGGAAAACAAATGGATTTATAGAGTTAAATATGATAGCAACTCTAATTCTCCAAGATATAAAGCCATATTAATGGTAAAAGGTTTCCGTCAAAAAAAGGGTGATGATTTTAATGATATTTTTGAAGGTGTGAAAAATACACAAGAAAGGGGGGGTTTGAATTGGGTATTTGCTCTATTAAAACTTTTTCTCTTTTCTTCACTTGTTGCTTTCTATAGAGTTCTTTAAGATGCATTGCGGAAGCATATATAATAAAGCATAACACAAGTAAAGAACACATGATATATCCTGGTTCAGTTAAGCAACTCTCAAGCTAATCCAGTCCACCCTTCCAAGATGATTTCGCCTCACTCAAGCAAGGACTTAATCCACTATAACCAAACTAATTACAGTTGCACAAGCTAACTACAGGTGACTAGCAAATAGACAATGACACGTTCAGGTATCCCTTAGGATATAACATTCATTGATACCTAATAGAATCCGATCAATTAAGATCTCCTATTAGTTAGCATAAATGACAACTGTCACTTGTCATCTCAAGTATTCTGATCTTCACAAGATCACTTGAGGAGCCACTAATTCTAAAATGAATTTGTGTTTCCAGAGATTACATGAGTGCTTCTTGTCAAACATATTACTCCTAATTAAGTACATAGCAATTATTGAGAAACAACTCCTTGCTTCCTAATACATAAACTAAACTAAGGATAAATCTCTATGAGATTATAAGAACAGTAGTTTGCATAATGCTTAAAAGCTTTCCTTGTTAATCAACTATATTGCTAACTTCACTCGTCAGCATCATTGCTTCGTAACAATCTGGCTTGCTTTGTAATGAGCTTTCTTACTTAGTAATTAGATAACATTTGAATGAATCAAATGTTCTTCCTTTATAGTGCAACTTTGTGTGGGTAGAAATGTCATATCTAATTCCAACGGTTATATCCCAACGGATAGAATAAGCTCACGTGTTGGATAGTGACCTTTGCTTGTAGCTTTAATATTTCTTCATTGGAAACCACGCTTATGAATAGTACCAACGTCTTTGTCATAGTGAAATGTTTGCATGCGTTGTATTGCAGTCTTCTTGACTTGGTTCTTCTAATGATTCATCTGATGAGTAGTACAACAACTACTTTGGTATGAAAGCTTCAGCATCAGAGTTGTTTAAGCACATGTTTATCAGATTTAATAGCAGCAGCTTATCTGATGAGTAATACGCCTCTGTCTGGGTGAATCTTCTTCTGACACAATCTTCAACTTCAGAATCCAGTCTTCAGCATTCCAAGATCTAAGTTTCCTCTGAAACAGTCTTGAGAATCTTCGTGACTGATTCTTCAGAAATCATGTCTTCAGAATCTTGATCTTCAGAACACGTCTTCAGAGTTTTTCTGCACTTGGTCTTCAGAGCCTTCAGCCTTCAGAACTTCAAGTCATCAGAGTCTTCAGAGTAGTTCTTCAGAGGACTATATCTTCAGAGTCTTGATCTTCAGAATCCTAAAGTCTTCAGAGTCTTTCTGCACTTGGTCTTCAAAGCCTTCAGCCTTCAGAACTTCAAGTCATCAGAGTCTTTAGCACTTAGTTCTTCAGAGGACTCACTCTTTGGAGATGCTTGTTAGCTTCCAGATCAGATGCACTTCTCAGGACAGAATCCACAGGAGCATTGCAACTGCAATATCCAGCATCCTTGGATCTTTCTGATCGTGACCAGATATAGATGCGTACTTGCTTCTTCAATATGCTTGGTTTGCTTTCAGATCAGATACACTACTCAAAGCAGAATCCACAGGAGCATTGCAACTGCAATATCCAGCGTCCTTGGATCACTCTGACCGTGATTAGATGCATAAGCAAACTAGCTTCTCCCATAAGCGCTTTATGATACGTTACACATAGTAACTCTTATACCTATATCAATATCTCTACCACTTCTAGTAAGAATAACCTTGCAATGCTCTTTTGGATTCACTTGAGTATTTTCCAAAAAACTTCCTTTGTGTTGGTCGGCCAATTGTTTAGATAATTTCTCCACTTACGTCTCAAGGTTCTTTATAGCCACATTGGTATTCTTTTGATTAGACATTGTCATTTGCATGAATTGAGTGAGGGTGTCTTCCATCTTTGAATTTCCACTTGGAGCTTGTGGAGGTTGAGTGTAGTTTTGATGTTATTGTTGACGATTAGAAGTTCCGGCATCTTGAGGCCTCCATTGTTGTTGATAACCTTGATTACCTCTTTGTTGGTAACCTTGGTTTCCTTATTGGTAAGGTGGGCGAGGTTGATACCCTAGGTTTTGATTTCTTGCATAATTTATCTCTTCCACAACCGGAGGACAATACCCGATAGGGTGATCTTCCTTACAAAGCTCACAACTCGCCACTTGTTTTTTGTTGTTGTTGGAAATTTCTTGCATTTCTTTTATTTGTTGCAGAAGTTTTAACATTTGTTGAGTCAATAGCTCCACTTGTTGTGAAAGCAATTTGTTTTATGCAAGAATCACGTTATTTGTTCCCAACTCTATCATGCCCAGTTTTTGTTGAGTTGAACCACGGTTGTGATTTCTTTGGTGATTAGTGAGTGTCATCCTATCAATAATAGTAATTGTGTCTTTGGCGCTTTTGGACATTAACGATCCACCTGAAGTAGCATCCAACAACGTCTTGCGAACTGATTGGAGTCTATTTCGGAATATGTGCACTTGAGTTGATTCATCAAAACAGTGTCCTTTTCATTTTCATAACATGGATTTGAACCTCTCCCAAGCTTCATTGAGAGATTTATTTCCGCCTTGAGCAAACGCCAAAATTTTCGTGTTTGCTTCCATGAATCGATTGTGTGGGAAAATCGTTCAAGGAACTTTTCTTCCAACAAATTTCAGTCCGTCATTACCAATTTAGATTGATCAAGATACCATTCTTTTACCTTCTTGATTAAGGAATGCAGAAATAGTCACTTGAATAATGATTTTTCTTCAGCTTCCGGCGCTCCCGTTGCACCTGCAATTTCATAAATTTTTGTGAGATAAGTTAAAGCATCCTCATGATCCATACCGGTAAAAGGATTTTGATATAGAAGTGCGTGAATTCCAGTTTTCATCTTAGAATACCTTCTATTATAGGCGTTACGCGCAAACTGAGCATTATGCCTTGGACTGTTGGTACATGGTGTTGAAGCAGGAGGTGGTGGTGGAGGTGGATCTGCCATGTTTGGTGGTGGTGTTACGTTTGGTGTTGATGAAGAAGATTATCCTTACTCTGTTCTTTCTAAAGCATGTTGTCGTCTAAGTCTAGTTCTGTTGTTGAGTCTACAAGAAGTTCTTTCAATCTCTGGATCAAAAAAAGTTCTTCTGTAGGCACCCTCCCTCGCATAAACGGATTCTGCACACTAGCCAAACAAATTAAAAAGAATAAGATAATTACAGAGGTAAGAGTTTCACAATACAAATATCTTAAAATCACTAAACTATTGCAATGCTAGCAATATCTTAATCAACAATCCCCGACAACGGCGCCATTTTGTTGAAAAGTATTTTCGGTGGGTTGTTTTATCGTATCCACAGGGATTATTTTATCAAATATATAGATACTCGTCGTTTAATAGTTTAACGTTCTAAGAGAAAGGTTTTCAAAGAGTTATTGTTTTGTAACATAATTTTTGTAGCAAAGAGTAAACTAGAAAGTGGAAGTTTTGTTTTAAGAAAAGCATGTCAAGATTAGATCTCGTTAACCCCTTTCATACATATCTGATTAATCAAGCATGTGAACTTATTTTTAATCAATACAATCGTGTATCCTCACGAATATGTTTATTTCTAAAGCGGCTTCGTGGGTATTATTATTTTAATCGCTAGATGATTTCTCGAAATAACAATCGAAACAATAAACATAAAAATCGATACAAAGAAAATATTAACTTTCAAATCTATATCTAGAGTTTGTTGGTTAATAGATGAAGAAATTAGATCAAAACTTAGAAAATCTATGTCTAGAGTAATTCAAACCATAAATACAACATCAAAAGCAAAGATCTTCATCATCTATTGATCATAAACCTTGTTCACATGCAGAAGATCAAAAGAAATACATAATAGCAAGATTAACTACCTCTAATCTTGACACAAAAGTGTTTAGCTACCCATCACCATGGTAGCTTGATCAACAAGTAAAAAGGAAACCTTTACTAGCATCAAATTCGAAGAATCGAGGATTGATGCTCCAAATATTTGATTCTTACTACTTCTTGAGTTTCTAAAAACCCTTTCTCTATCTCTGAAAATGCTGAAAATGCTGAAAATTCTAAAAATACAAGAGTTGGTGAAAATATCTTCCAAGGAAGATATTTATAGCATGCGCCCAAAGTGCAGTAAGTGGCACCGCGCTAAGCGCCATCAAGAGCGCGCTAAGCGCGGTCAGCAAAACAGAGGAAAAATCTTAGAAAGCGTGCTTAGCGCGGTTTAAAGCTTTAGCTATTGCCTTTTCAGTAGAAACGCATTGGAACCGTGCTGAAAAGCGCGCTAAACGTGGGTTACCGACACAATCGCCTTGAAAATAAAATTTTAGGCCTTCTTCATCATAGGTCCCTATCATCAAATATAAGCAAGAAGACTTGTCAAAAAGCATCAAAATGATCATAATTCACAATATTTATAATAAAATCGGAAACTTGCATATTTACACTAAAACTAATAGATTTATGACTAAAGTACCAAGGGAACCATTGGAAAGGGCCATAAAATATAATCAAAAGTATGCATAATTTGGCCTTTAACAAGGTATGGCTTGGCATACAAATTGAGAAAGCGTGTAACACTGTCTACTATAGAGGCTGAGTTCATTGCAATTACCGAAGCATGCAAAGAGCTACTATGGTTGAAGAAATTTTTGTGAGAGTTTGGTTTTGCTCCAAACAAATATGTGTTATTTGTTCATAGTCAAAGCGATATTCATCTTAGTAAGAATCTGACTTTTCATAATAGGTTTAAACACATTGATGCGAGATATCACGAGATACATGAAGTTTTAGATTCTAAGTTGTTGGAGTTAGATAAAGTTCATATAGATGATAATGGTTTTGATATGATGACTAAAGCATTACCAAGAGGGAAATTTGAAGCTTGTTGTGATATCGCCGATTTGGCGATTTCCTCCACATAGTTGTGAGGGGGAGATTTCTTGGGTTTGGGCTCCCTTTCTATATGAAGAAAGACCCAAATATGATTTTCCCATTTATCTCATTTATTTAAATGGAAAGGATCAATTTAGGGTTAAGAGAGATAGAGAGAAAATAAGAATTCAAAAGAGAGAAAAGAGGAGAGAAACTCATTCCCATTTTTCTGCAACCAGTCTCATGTAATCGACGATCCCTGATTTGTTAATCGCCGGATCATGGTAAAATTTGAAGGTCAGGTTCGCAACATATGTATCTAACTTTTAACCATTCATAGTTTTAAAACAATGTCTGAGGCGAGAGTTATCTACTTCTAATTGAAATTGTAGATTTGGGAAACCTTTCAGCTTTTAGATTCTTATTTGTAAGCTAGTTTGCTTTGTGATTTGCAGTTGTTAGAACTATTTTTTGAATCACTTTAAGAATCTTTTGTACCCTTAATTGATTATAGTGGAGTTATTTCTTTGGTTTGAACGACTCATAGTTTTTACTCTCATATTGAGGGGTTTTCCACGTTAAAAATATCGGTGTTTTTATGCTTTTATTTGTTCGATTTTCTGTCTTATATTTGTTGTTGATCCTCAAGGTTCCTACAAGTCTGAGGAATTTTATATTTGTTGCATATGGGTCTGTTAATGTGTCTTAATTTCTCATCACTTCATCTTATATACTATTTTTATTAGATGCAAAAATTATATCCATTCAAGTCCAATAGCTGGTAGTGGGAAGAAAAAAAATTTGAGTATATATTAATATAAATATAAATTGTTAGTTTGAGTTTTATCACCACAACAAAATATAGTCTTGTGAGTGCAATGGAATTTTGGTAGGTGTGTGTCATGTGAGGGTTTAGAGAGAGTTTGTAATTTTTCTATTAAAAAATTGTAGTTACGAGATAGTTTGCAATTTTTTAGTTCAAAAATTGTAGTTTGGAAGGTTTGCAATTTTCTCTTTAAAAATTGAAATTGTATGAGAGTTTGTAATTTCATTTTGTAAAAATTAGAAGTTGAATAATGAATTTGTGTGCGGATATTTTTTTATTTGCTTCTTTTCTTCTTTTACGGATGTTCTTCTGCGTGTGCGGATATTTATTTATTTGATACTTTACCAACAATTAGTATTAGAGCTAATGTTTCGATCAAATTATTGAGAAACAAGTGTAAGTTGTGCAAGTTCCACATTGTTTGAAAAAGTAAATGTTGGACACTTTATAAGTGAGAGAACCTGTCACCCATTGCCTTGAGGTTTTGAGTGAATATGTGATCTTTCTCTCTCTCTCTCTCTCTCTCTCTCTCTCTCTCTCTCTCTCTCTCTCTCTCTCTCTCTCTCTCTCTCTATATATATATATATATATATATATATATATATATATATATATATATATATATATATATATATATATATATATATATATATATATATATATATATATATATATATATATATATATATATATATATATATATATATATATATATATATATATATATATATGAGTCTTTGAATCTTAGATTTATCTTTTAATCAATATGAATACTTACCTTCATGATGGTATAGGAGTTGGTGGTTCGAGTAAGACACTGACTTCTTGTATCAAAAGTATTCTTGACATGGTGGTGGTCAGACGATCTGTCCTGTTGAAGTGTTTGTGACATGTTAATGTGTGTCTGTCAATGACGGTACAAGTATGTGGATGAAAGAGCTTCCATTTGAGGGTGATCATATTGGATGAACTAACACTTGGGGGGGGGGGGGGGGGGGGGGGAGAGAGTTTGTTGAAAGACAACTGTAAGTTGTGTAAGTCTCACATTGCTTAAAAAATGGAAATTAAACACTTTTTTGGGTGAATATGTGGTGTCTTTCTCACTTGTTTGGTTGTGCATTTGACTCATTGTAAATGCATCCTCCTAGTAATAACTAACATTTAGTTTTCTCTTTACATGCCCAAATTACCTAAATCTATTTTCTACTATTTTTTTAATTATAATTGTTACTTTAACACTCTTTTATAATTTTACCATTTATAATTTTATCTCATCCAATCTTATATTAAATACTTTTTTTAATATGTATTCAATTTTTATAAATAAAGAGATAATAATTATTCTTTTATTAATGTAAATTTTATTACAAAAGTAATCATTGTTATCAAAAGTCATACCTAGTAGTTTTAATTTTATATGAATGTTTTGTGGTGTTGTGTTGGACCAACTATTTATGGGATGCAAGCTGGAGAAGATTATACATATGGTTCGCTTCATTAGTTTCATGATTATGGATTTGGATCCTTTCCTTTTTTATATATCATGACATCTCTCATGTTTTTAATCTAACGGTTATGAATTTGTAATGAATAATTAAATAAGGATCCAAAAAAGACAAATTCTCCCAAACAAGTGAGAAAGACACCACATATTCACTTCAAATATCATGTCATCTCTCCTTTTTTTGGTTGTGTCATCTCTCAGGATTATGGATTTGGATCCTTTCCTTTTTTATATATCATGTCATCTCTCATGTTTCTAATCTAACGGTTTAGAATTTATAATGAATAATTAAATAACAAAGACAAAAATAACAAAGAAAAATTACTTATCCATTTCTCTCTCCTATTAAATGACTTTTTTTATTTAATTATTTATTATAAATTCTGAACCGTTAGATTAGATTATGAGAGATGACATGATATATAAAAAAGAAGAGAATCCAAATCCCATGATTATTAATAATTAGTAAATGTGTAATTATTTTGTGTTAAATGATATACAAGCAAATAATGTTAAGCATAAGTCTTAATTCTTAGTAAATGGGAAGTGGAGATATTAAGGATTGAAATTCTTAGTAAATGGGAAGTGGAGATATTAAGGATTGAGTTTTGAAAGTGATAGTGCTGTTAAATAAATCCAGAATTCTTTGTAGTGTAATTTATCTAGTGGAAGAGGATGAATTTTTTCCTTTGTTGTTCTTTTATTTCTTGACGTGACTTCTAATATTTACACGCTAAATATAAGCGACTTATCATATGAAAAAGGAACCATTTTAGTATATGTTAAATGCATAGCTAACCAATGCTTTGATCCATTATATTTGAAGAAAAATAAATCAATAAGATATTGTTTGTTTTATATTTATTTCAGTATGTGTTATTTATTTCAATCATTTGACTTACTTTCTCTTTTTTTCTTTAAGTAAGGAGATTCATTACAAGAGTACTAGAGGTACTCTAAGTCTTACATCCAATGAGACATCCCTCAAGAATTCGAAGAAAAATAAATCCAAACCAATTGAAACTAGGCCAAACAACTCAAAGGTATCTGATAGAATAAAAATAAAAGTACAGTTGGGGTGAGAATTTTTTTTTAAAAAGGACCACTTCCAAGTCGTTAACTTGATGTCCTAAATCATATCTGAAACAATTCAAAAGGCTCTCTCGAATAAAAGAATATTTATTGTAAGTTCTATAATTTTTGGATTGGCTACATTTTGGTAAAAAATATGACGTTAGCAAGATGTTAAACCAGATGTCCTGCCATGACAGTCAGACATTATGTTCTGCATGATGTTGTGACATGTTCCAAGACATGTTATACCAGAAAGTTAGGGCATGACTATTTTAGTATTTTTAGTGTGATTTTTTAGTATGTTCTGATTCACACGTGTGCGTTATTCGTAGGAGTATATTGTGGGAATTTCTGTTAGTTTTCAAAAAAAGATTCCTTGAGACTTTTTAAGAAAGTTTATATTCTATTCTTATTTTTGTGCAGGATGATTTGCACTGAGTCAAAACTGATTGATGCTATTTGTGCGCTTAAAGAAACCCAAGTCCATTAGGTCTTAAGGCGATTTAAAGTGAAGACCCAACCCTATTGAAAGAAGAAAAACATGTGAAGAATTTGGAGAATAAGGATTAATCGTGTTTTGGTTGGTCTTTAGGGTTTAGTGTTTGTTAATTGTATGTCACTCATGTATCTTTTAATGCATTGTGGTTGACTGATTGTTCAGTGTCCAATCTAAAACTTTTAAGAAAGAGTGTATTATTCTTGGTTGAAGCTGTAAACCAAGTATTGTCTTGAAAGTGTGCTACTTCTATTGTTTGTTGTTGTTGGATTGTCACTGAGATTGTGACTGATTAGAAAGTGAGAGGGGGATCTCATATCTAGAGGGTGTCTAGGTAGAAGTTGCACAAGGTAGGGATTGGGCGAGAAGTTATAAAGGAGGAGTTTAGTTTAAACTAATACTATTATAGTGCTTTAAAATAATACTATCCCCGATAGGGTTTGGGACGGAGAACGAGGAGTATTTTGATATTCGAGGACAATTTTTACCTCTCCCAAAATCAAACTCGAATCTCAAAATAATCCTCATTCCCCACCCTAAACCCCATCTAGGATTGAGGGTTAAAGCCCAAACCCGTCTCAAACGGGTTCGGGTATCTCCGTCTTGTCACCATCTATTTAATGAAACCATTTTTTTAATAAAATATTTATTTTTCCAAAATAAAATTACATTACGAATAATAAAATAAAAATATCTCATAAAATTTCATGCATACATTTCAAATATTTTAAATAATAAATATAAATCAAAATATCAAAATATTAACCACATATTTAATATTCTAAATTATCAAAACTAAAATAAAAAAGCATATAATAAAATAAACGGGGCGGGTTCTGGGTGGATACTACTGTCCCCATTACCCGACCTATCCCCATATTTTATAATCGGGGAAAAAAACAAACTCAAACCCAAACTCAGTCAAAGCGGGTTTTCCCCGTCAAATTCAGGGTGGATTCGGGTGGGTATCCGCGGGTATGAGTTATGTTGCCATGCCTAGTCATTACTGTGGTCGATTTGGTCACATAAAACCTTTCTATTTCAAGTTGTATGGATATCCTAAGCCTTTTTCATCAACCCAGATTTAAACAGGACACTACTAAATAGTTGATTCCCAAGGCTGCTAATTGTCTTGTAGCTTACACTTCTTTCAGAGTCTCTGCTAAAGAAGTCTGGTATTTTGACAGTGGGTGATCCAGGCATATGACATGTGACATGAAACTCTTGGTAGACATTAGATCCCACTCTAGTGGCTATGTTACTTTTGGTGATGGGACTAAAGGGGAGATCAAGGGATTCCTAGTCTTGATGATGTTCTTCTTGTTAAAGGGTTGACAACCAATCTAATCAGCATCAGTCAACTTTACTAATTAGGGATGTTTTGTAAATAAAATGAGGAGAATGAAATACTTATGAAAGGAGTCAGATCTAAGGACAACTGCTATTTTTGTGGGTTCCTCAAGAAACAAGTTGTCTTTCCACATGTCTTCTACTCAAAAAGGATAAACTTATACTAGGGTACCAAAAATTTGGCCAAGTGCATTTGAAAGGTATCAAGAAGTTTATCACTAAGGAAGCTTTCAGAGGCATTCCAAAACTCCAGATTGAAGTAGATGAAAAATGAATGAAACAAATGTTGAAAGAATATAATGTCAAGAAAAATGTCATAACATTATATCATGACAATCTAAGTGCCACAAATTTCACCCAACACTACATTGATACTTGTCATCATTTCATAATAAAACGTGTGAAAAACAAGATTGGTGCTCTTAAACACGTGACGACTGATCAGCAATTGGCAGACACTTTCACTAAAGTATGGGATGATAGTCAGTTTGAAAAACTGAGGGGAAAATTAGGAATATGCACTTTTGAAGATCTATATCAATTAATGTTGATCAAGTATGCCAATAAAATTTTCTCTTTCTTCAATCAAGAGGCACACGTCTATCTAAGGAAATCATTTCAAATTTGTTCTCCTTTTTGTTATCCACCTTCTGCGTTTTTCCCCTCTAGTCCATTCATTTTCTAACTCAACAAGGATATCATGTTATATTCTCTTCACAACATTTGTAAGATGTCTCGACATCATGTTTCGTCCTCCACAAATGCTCGTGAAGATCTGCCCCCCTCAAGGGTTAGGGATGATCCTCTCTCTCCTATGGGAACTGTAAATGAAGTAGTATTTGATGTAAGGCCACTATCAATGGTGCATTGCGGTGATAACATAGAAAGGAAAGATAGGACCCCCTTTAAGACTTCAAAGAGCCATGAAAAAATTAAGTCTTCTACATCTTCCTCTATTGTTAAGAAGGTTGACACTATGACGAGTCTATATATGACCCTATTAAAATTGGGACCACTAAGGTGGATTCTAAGAAAATTTATGAACTTATGACTGAAAACCCTAATAAAGATGAATAAAAAAAAAGGGCTATTGATAGAAACATTCGTAGGCTTGTTGCTTCAGTGTTGAGAGAGGTTAGGGAAGAAGATATGCCAGATGTTGAAACATCTATGGCACAAGAAGATGTTACTACTGGTACCACCATTGTTGGTCCTACTAGTGATGCGCCTGGTTAATCTAAACACCAGGACCCAGATTGTATTGAAGATCAAGGTATGTCTGAAAAAGAGAGGATTTCAAGTAGGAGGAAGGATGTGCCTACTTATGTCATCAACATTGATGAAACGATATTTGATGAAGAGGTCATCACTAAAAATATTGCCCTCAAAATTTCCAAAAGGCTGAAGAGTAGGAAAGGTAAAGTTGTCTTCATTGAGAACACACCTTCAAGGAGCCTTAAGAAGAAATCTGTTGTTGGTTCTACCAAAACTTGGAGTAAGGTGGCTACTCCCTCCAGGAAGAGGAAGGTTGTCTCTTTCATGAGTCAGAATATGATGTCGAGGATGATGTCTAGGATATCACTCCTGCTAAGAGATCTGTGGTCAAGAGAGCCTCTGTGAATGTGCTTGATTGGAGAACATCTCCTTTCACTCTGTTGAGAATGTGGAGAGATGGAAATATGTGTATCAGAGGACGATAGCTCTAGAACGAGAATTAGGACAGGATGCCTTAGAGTGCAAGGAAGTCATGGATCTCATGGAACATGCTGGACTGATTAGATCAGTAACTAGTTTTACAAAATGCTATGAGGTTCTGGTGAATGAATTTGTGGTGAATGTCCCTTCTGAGTGTAATGGCAGGAGGAGTAAACACTTCAGAAAAGTGTTTGTTAGAGGAAAGTGTGTTGAGTTTTCTTCCTCCATAATTAAAAGTTACTTGGGAGAAAGTGAAGACCCTCAAGCTGAGCTTGAAGAATCAGACAACAAGATTTGCAAGGAAATAACTGCAAATCAGGTTAAATATTGGCCTAGGAAAAGGAAACTCTCGGCTAGGAAACTTAGTGTGAAGTATGCCATTCTGCACAGAATTGGAGCTGCTAATTGGTGCCCATCAACCATACATCAACCATTTCTACCAGTTTGGGTAGGTTCATCTATGTTGTTGGGACAAAGGCCAGTTTTGATTATGGGGCTTACATTTTTTACCAAACCTTAAAGCATGTTGTAACTTGTGCAGTAAAGATGTCAATAGGTTTTCCTTCCCTTATTTGCGGTATCATCCTAAATCAACATCCTGGTATCTTGACTAGTGTTGACAGTGCTTGCAAAAGGGAATCTACCTTGTCCCTCCACATAAACTGTTTGCAAGAACACATATCCCTGAAATTGTTCTGATATCTGCTAAGGAGACAAGGCATTCAACTTTAAAGGCTGGAATTATAGATGAGCTAAAAGAAGCTTGCAAGAAGTTGGATGATATGATTCGTGCAAGCACCGAAAGGAAGCTCAAGTTTGAGAGAATGATCAAGTCTCTGACTGAAGAAAGGCATACTGCTAGTAATGATATTGAAAGAGAAAATGATGATACAAGTCGTGCTACTATTAGTATTGATGATTCAACTAGCAATTGATGAATGGTTATGTTTGTTTTGTTGTTTCTGTTGTTTTTGGGTGTTGCCCAAGATTATTTTGGAACCTTATGTAATTGTTTTGTACTTTTGTTTTGCTTGCTATCCTATAAAGGAAGCAGTGTTTGTAGCATTTATTTTGTGCTTCCATCAGTTACATTTGTGTTTCCATTATAGATTTTTGTGTTTCCATCATTGTTTAATCTTGTGTGCTTCCATATTTGTGGGTTCCATTTTTTTTGTACATTTACTCTATTTTCTTTTTGTCAATTTTTGGATAAAAAAGGGGGAGTAAAGTGTTGATTTGTTTTTTGTTTCTGATGTTAGATCAGATGTCATGCCTTTATGTCATATTTAAAATACTGCTTAGGAAGAGTAATTTTTCATTGTTGTTGCCTTGCTATATGCAACATTTAGGGGGAGCATGATAGTTGTTGTGTGTCTGTGCTGAAAGGTAAGATCCTCTATTGTTGGTGTGCAAGAACATAATGCTTGATTCTGAGGGTGTTTATAAGTTAGAGTATGCGTTTCTGTGTCTGGGAGAATGCATTATTCTCTGCAAATGGTTGTGGTGTTCAGGGGGAGTGTGCCTGTGCTTGTGTTTGGTGTTTTTGAAGTGTGGTTCTATGGTATGAACTTGTAAGAGTTCATGTGTTTTTTCTTGTGATTCGGGTTTTCCCCTTCAGGGGGAGTACTAGTTATGTATGACAGGGAGAGCTGTGTACCTATATGATGTACAGGTGTAAGGTTGCAGTTACTATAGAGCCTACGTGGTATTATGTAGCTTGTGTTTTTTTGTGATGTCAGACATGATGTATTGACATTGTGTTGTCAGGTGTACTCTATTGGTTTGACAACATTTTGCTTGGGTTTCTTTGTGCCTATTTGATTATTTTGTATGTTAAGGTTGTTTTAGGAAAAAATTTCCAAAAGTGGAGATTATAAATTCTGTGATATTTGGATTAGCTACATTTTGGTAAAACAACATGTTGTTAGCAATATGTTAAACTAGATGTTTTACCACGACAGTCAGACATCATGTTCTGCATGATATTGTGATATGTTCTAGGACATGTTATACCAGAAAGTTAGGACACGACTATTTTGGTATTTTTAGTGTGATTTTTTAGTGTGTTCAGATCCACACGTATGTGTTGTTCATGGGAGTATATTGTGGGAATTTCTGTTATGAAAGATTTTGTTAGTTTTCATAAAAAATTTCCTTGAGACTTTTTAGGAAAGTTTGTATTTTGTTCCTATTTTTGTGCAGGATGATTTGCAATGAGTTAAAATTGATTGCTGCTATTTGTGCGCTTCAATAAGTCCAAGTTCAATAGGTCTAAAGACTATTTAAAGTGAAGAACTAACCTTGTTAAGAGAATAACAACATGTTAAGAATTTAGAGAATAAGGATTAGTCATGTTTTTGTTGGTCTTTAGGGTTTAGTGTTTGTTAATTGTATGTCACTCATGTATCTTCTAATGCATTGAGGATGACTAATTGTTCATTGTTTAGTGTCCACTCTAAAGCTTTTAAGTAAGAGTGTATTGTTCTAGGTTGAAGCTTTTAAGAAAAAATAAGTATTATCTTAGAAGTGTGTTACTTCTATTGTTTGTTGTTGTTGAATTGTCACTGAGATTGTGACTGATTAGGAAGTGAGAGAGGGATCTCATATCTAAAGCGTGTCTAGGTAGAAGTTGCACAAGGTAGGGATTAGGAGAGAAGTTGTAAATGAGGGAGTTTAACTTTGAACTAATACTATCATAGTGAATTTCCTTCCTGGCTTGGTAGCCCTCAGATGTAGGTGAGTTGCACCAAACTGAGTTAACAATTATTGGTGTTATTTTTACTTTTTTGTCATTTAAATCTCAGCATTTTTATTTGTATGTTCGAGCTGTTTTGATCCCAGTGTTGTGACATCTATCTCGATATCTGGTATCTGCGTGCCAGAATTTCATTTATGATTTTCCAAATGTTCCAAACCACTACCATCCAATTAATCCTAGCTTTCCCTTTCTTCAGATCTTTAAATTGCAGAGCACCACACCAACTTGATAAGCTCTTCCACATAACCTCCATGTTC
The DNA here is from genome assembly GCA_963859935.3 of Lathyrus sativus. NCBI lineage: Eukaryota > Viridiplantae > Streptophyta > Magnoliopsida > Fabales > Fabaceae > Lathyrus > Lathyrus sativus. The sequence goes on from OZ012735.1 coordinate 812,019,229, forward strand.
ACCCACTCTATACCTATCCACTTAACCACTTCATCCTAAATGACCTTGGACACTCTACTGGTAAAGAAAAGGTGACTCATATCTTCATCACCTTGGAAACAAAGAAAATAAGGAAGGTCGTGAGGAGAACGTAGGATTCCTTTGTACGGGAGTTGATCCTTAGTCTGAATCATATTAATAAAACACCTCCAAATGAAAATTATGACTCTGTAAGGAGAATTTATCACCCATAATGCACAAAATTCCTTCTGTAACTCTAAGTCTACATCTAAAATGACCCAACCCTCCTCAAGAATAGAGGTTCCATATTTCACCGTGTAGCCTCAAACATCTCAAGGTTCCAGACAACTGAATCTGAAGATCCTTGAACCAGAATTCTATTAGACAGAACCTGTAGAAGGAGACTCAAGTATCCTGAAGAAACGACTCCCTCCTAGTCTAGTTAATCGAAGTCACCCATACCAAACAACCTGCTGACTAAACTCTGATTTCTCTATCCTTGGTATCTTTCTTAGAACTAGCCAGGAAAATATCAATAAAACAACCCTTCAAAAGTACAAAGTTGACCCATGATCATTCGTTGAATTTTTATCCAAATTAAAGATCCTTTAGTAAAATTTAAATACGTATTTGTCAATTCCTACTTTCACTTTTAAAATTAAGTGTTCTTGTGAAGCTATGAGAAATGTTCGTAGCAATCACAATATCCTCAATGAACATTTTGAAATGGTTAAGTCATAAGTGTTACTTATGGATGCATTACCTCCTTTGAATATTGTGTTTTTTTAAGGTTACCCAACATGAGTGCCAAGGTAACTTTTTTTCCTTTTTAATGATGCCAAAGTATTTTATTAATGTAGTTGATTTCAAGAAAACTTGTTCAAGATTTGCAAAATCAAATTTTCAATCCTATAGATCTAAGCTTTGTGTATGCACTTATATTGGAAAAGAGAAATACATGGTGGAAAATTGATATAAGAAGCATGGTCTTAATCCATATTTGTAGAAAAAGTATAATTTCAAGGCAAAAATATTTGTAATTGTTAGCCGTGATTGTGATGGTGATTCAACTGCAACTAGTAATAGAAGAAGTGGATTTGATGTTATTACTTAAGGCCAATATCATAAGTTAATGACTTTACTTTAAAATTCATCACTTAACCAAAACTAAACACCGGTTGTTTCAAGTTAGGGTAGTTCTTTCAAAATCAAGGGTCATACATCGGTGAATCAACAAGGCACTATTTATTCTTTTATCAATAATCGTGCTCTTGGACCATTGGTATTGTCGCAACGTAAAACATACCACGGGTGTTTGCACGTTCGAATAGAAATAGAGTCGCCATCAAATTTGTTTTCCAAAAGGAAAGGGAAAATATCAATAAAATCCTTAAAGAAAAAGAAAATGGTTGTTGTAACAAAATTAGGGTCCGGGAGTCAGTTATGCGAGGGTAAGGTATTAATACCCCTCACATCTGTTGTATTCAACAAAAACCGGTTAATTAGCTTTGCGAATGTGAGTGTTAGCTTTCGTTTATTTATTCTAATGATAACAAGTTTGAAAAAAGAAAAGGGCAAAAAATAAGTTTTTTATTAGGGTGTTTGATGAGACATTGAATCTTGCTCCTAAGTATCCCCATGTGCGATGGGAAACTCAAATCTACGTAGTTCTGGATAGAAAATATGTATGGATCGATTTTAGTAAAAGGTGTTGTACCCCAAAATTTGCCTAACCTTTTTCTTAATTGGTTTATGTTTCATTGCATTAGCATATCATTGTTCTAGCATTCACATTGCATAGTCATGTTGCATTTTATAGGGGATCAGGAAAGGTGTGCTTAGCCAATGGAGCTTATCAAAGGTTCAAGGCCTAATCAAGGGATTATATTCAAGTCATCAAGTGGTTATCATCATCAGAAGCAAGTCAAAGTTCTCAAAGAAAGGCAAGCAAGTGAATGTGGTTCATCTTCTGTCTAGAAGCCTGTCTGAGGATCATATGGGGATCATAAGCCCATGGTTAGGGGTGGAGATTGTCATTAAAGCTCATTGTATGCCTTGAGGGTCATGGTGGAGTTCAGTCAAGTGTTCATGGCAAGTGTGGAAAGTCACAGTTGAAGGTGTTGCAATTAGGGTTTTCATCTGGTCAACCTTGAGTCAACTGTGCAATTGAAGGAGATTAAGACTCATTTCTAAGTCTTTGTGATCATGGAAGGTTTTGTTGAGATATATGAGGTTTTATTCCAAGATCAATTCAAGAAGAATTCAGAGTATGAGGAGTTGCTAAATTAGGGTTCTCAGTGTAAAATCCCCTATTTAGTGATTAATTTCAAGGCCACATAGCTCAAGATGTGATCTTCATCTCATCTTGGAATCCACATGAAACTTGTAGAGCATGTTCTTAGCTTTATTTTAAGTTCTAGAAGTCCTCCATTGGATTTATGGAACTCTAGTTATGAAGCTAACAGGTTACAGGTCATCAGATGAATGTGAATTTTATATGTGAAAGTGCACTGACTTCCATGCTACTTTTGAATTAGAAGTAAGTTTCACATGACCTTTTGACAAACATGAAAGTTGTTCCTCATGATCTTATATTTCCAAAAAGTACTAGAAGTCCTTGATTGGATTTGTAGAACTCAAGTTATGAGCTTGGCAAGGCAGGGGTATTTTGGGAAACTTTGATTATAGGCCATTTTGCATTATAGGTCATTTTCCCTATCTTGCACACTTCAAATGAAGTTTTTCCAACATGAAACTTGCTCAAAATGGGATTTTAACTTCAACCAAGTATCAAGGAGGTTTTTATTTGGATTGGAACAAGAGTTGGTTGAAGGAAATTTGACAAAAGGCATTTTTAAAGGGATTAGAATGAGAAAATTCAAAATAATTCACAAGAGGTCAAGAAAGGTCAAGGGGTGCATATTTTGATTAGAAATAACATTTTGGAGATTTTGGCATTTCTAGAAATTCATTTTGATGCATAATTCATGGCATTCTTCTTTGTTACTTCATGAGAAAGTCATACATTCAAGATTGGCCATAGGATGAAATTAAGGGTGCAATCTGATCCATTCACATTCACCAAGTCATAAGCAATGAGTTTGAAGAGAGTTGAGGCTGAAACTACACAGAACCCGTGTCTGCCATAGCTTCACATTGAAGGGAAAATTGAAAATTGGATTGATCAAGTTGGGCTTCCAATAGGCCTGATAATCATTCAAACAAATCATATATAAGTTCAAGGTCCATTTCAGATCAAGATTGGATTGCATTTGGTGAAGAAAACGGTTATGGCAGTTTGAGATTGGAGCTCCAAAAACCAGAAATCGTATTTCCATTTCAGAGCATTTCAAGAGGTTTCGTGGATTCCATTAGCTTCAACATTCATCCTTGAAAGTTTCTGCACAAGTTGGAAGCAAGATTCACACTCTAACCTCTCCAATTGCAAGCTTCATTCCAGGTTTGCACTTTTCAAAATTCCTCTAGTTCTAGGCTGATTTAGAATGAATTGAGCATGTGGCTAGGCTTAGGGAGGAACATAGATCATTTTAGGGTCATATTCTTGAGGTTTAGTGATGATTTGGGTTTTGATCCATTTTCTGTTGATCATCGTATCTGGCTGATTCTTGAGAGTTATAATGAATAAGATAGTGCATTGTGATCCATGAGAGGTGAGGAATGGATCTATGGAAAGAATTTGGAGTTTGATGACAATTGTTGAAATGATGTATTTTCTGGTTAGCTTCGAAACTAGCTTTTCTTTGAGAATTAGAGAAAATGGAATAGAGATTCGTGATCAGTGAGAAATTTGAAGAAGAACTGTGTCGGTTTCATTCAGTTTGGTGAAGATTTGATGACATGTCACTGTTTGCCTCACCGGAGAAGACAACCGGACGTCTTCTCCGGCCACCGTCCCCATTTCCCTCCCAGTTTCAGTTTAAATGAGGAAGAAGGTTCTGGCACCGTTGGATTTGTTTGAATTCGTGGACTTAGTAGTCCAATCCCACGCGTGAGATTCACCCTGAGGAGTTTGACCCTTGACCAGCCTACGTGGCTTCATGATAATTGTTGGATATGCATATTTTTCGAAGCAACGCTTCTGATTAGGATGTATGGTACACATAAGTCAACTGAACCACACCACACAATTGAGCAAAACACAGAGTTTCAATAATTGATGTGGCGCACGCGTATCCTTCAGATGTGTAGACTAAGTCATCCATCCTAGGGTTGTGACATTTTCCTGAGTTTTTAATTTCTTTATTTCATTTTTCAATTTCTTTAATTGCATTCATCATTTTTAATTCATTTCAAATAATAATATTGATTAGAAAATTATGAAAAAAATATGTGGATACTCCTTGATTAATTTCTTATTTTTCTATGCTTTTGGATTTTATTTTTGTGTTGTTTTCAATTTTATTTGCCTTTTTTCTATTTTCTTGAATTCATTTAATTTGGCATTTTGGATTAGTTTAGTTGATGATTTTTGTATTAGAGCTAGGCATAGAATTAAGAGTTGATCTTTTGCTGGCTGGTAGTAGATACCTTGATAGGATTGTAGGATTTTATTTCTGTTTTTTAGATGATTCTAAGATTAGTTTTGGATTAGGTTTATAGGGCTTTCCCCATTTGGCCTTTCCTTTGACACCTTTTAGTTTAGCCCTTAGAAAGTGACCATAAACTTTGAATTAGGCTCTGATATTTTTACCATAGGTTTTTAATACCTTTAGGACCTCTTAGAATTTTTTGTAGATTTTTAGGAGTTTATTTACTATTTTAGTTAGATTTTACATCTAGGCTGATTGTAGGATGCCTCTAGCATAGTACCTCCCATAGTTGAACTTCAAAAGTGACCTTTAGTTTATGATAAGTTTCCAAACCTTTTCTGATGGATTAGTAGACATGTTGATGCTTTTGTAGACTTAATCTTAAGGTTTAATTTGGTGCATTAATTCCCTTTAGAGAGTTGCTTTTAGAGCTTATAGAATTAGGGTTTTTAGAGCCTTTAGGAGTTTCTTCCTTTTTCATAATTGTGGTTTGCTTTGGTTTGCATTTCATTTCCCATCCAATGATGCAAGGTTCCTTTGTGGGAGCCTAGTCCCTCCTTTGGAAGTACTAAAGGCCTACCACAAAAGGTAAAACCTTTGAGGCTACCCATCTCAAATGAGTGGTTGAGTGCCATGATGGATTCCCTTGGTTTCCATCATGCTTCCCCTCATCATGCAATAATATTTGTGTTGATTCTCATCATCTCTTGATGGAGTAAGTTGAAGCTTGAAGATGAAGTCCTTATTCTCTTTTCTCTTGATGGATAGCTTGGACAGATAACTTGGACTAGAAGACAGACTGTCAAACTGCTGGAGTGTTGTTGTGCTGCTCTGTTGTGTTTGCTGTTTAACTGTATTTGTGTGACTATTTATTTGGTGTGTTGCATTAGAATAGGCTTTCATGTAGTTGGTTTTAGGCCCAAGTGCATTGGAAGGTTGAGCTTGCCTCCCTTCGCTTGTTTGCATTAGAGGTTGAGTCTGTCTCCCTCTGCTTGTCTGTTACTGTTTGGCTTTGCTTGTTGGCTGAAGGTTGAGTTTATCTCCCTTGCCTGTGTATTGTGTTGCTTTTGCTTGTTTGCTCTAGAAGTTGAGTTTGTCTCCTTATGCTAGTATTGCTGCATTGCATCCATTTTACTTACCGTTTTATTCTTTCAGATTATTTCTTTTGCTGTTGCTTTCCTTTGTCATGTTCCCTTAGGGACTCTAACTTCTCTTGTTCAAGAGAAGTTATGACATACATTAGGGTCGTAACCATGCATGATAACATTAGTTAGTTCCATCCTAACCTCAATCATAGGATCAACCTTGCATGACAACTTTAGGATTAGATTAGTTCCCCTTTAGTGCGTCCTTTCTCTTCTCATCTTCAAACATCTTTAAAACACTTAATAAAGATTAACTCGTGTTGTATGCTACGAGCCTTAAGCACTTGAGAAAGGGTTGTTGGAGGGTCTCTCTTTAATAGCTTGAATGTTTAGTGTGGTACCCTTTGGGTGACATGCGACGCATTCACTCTTAAGTCCAAGTCTTTAGTGCAACATGAGTTACAAACAAAACTCAAAACACTTCTTCTCTAAAAGATTTCGAAAAAGAAGATCAAACTTCTTTTTGTCCTTTGGGACCTTTAATGCTTATAAATCATTTTCATAAGGAGAGTTTTGTTAAATCTCGGTTATACCGCAAATGGTAAACGCCTAAGTCTCCAAAGGTCGAGCTGTATACACCAACTGCTAGAACCATTTGTTAACCCTACTCGGGTAAAACATTTTGAACCAACCTGTGGTCTTGTTATCCCGAACTACGTTTGCTCTGATCTTTCATGCCGTGTGAAGGTATGTAGGCACGAGATGCGATATCTCGGCGAGCAACCTCCCTCACCTTTCACCCGTAGTTAGCCGAACTACGTTGACTCTGATTTCTCATTCTCTGACGAGAATACGTAGGCACGCAGCACGATGCTTTGCCGAGTCATTTTTCAGTTTTCTTTTCAGACCAGCCTTGATAGGTAGATAGTTAAACCAACTCGTCAGATAAACACAAAAAGCGTGGATCCCATCGAGTATGATGGACGTGACGGGTGCTAATACCTTCCCCTTGCGTAACCGACTCCCGAACCCAGACATGGTTGCGATAACCTCGTCTTTTCCCTTTTTTGTTAGGTTTTCTCTGAGCGTTTCCTTTCCCTCTATTGGGATAAATAACGCACGGTGGCGACTCTTCTATCATTATCGGCCTTGTTTTTCACAGTATCGACAGCTGGCGACTCTGCTGGGGACTTTTCCCATCCCCTATGCTGGGACCGTTTCCCATCCCCTATGTGAGTCAATCCTAGCGCTTGCGTGTTTATCTATTGGGTTTGCATTTATTTATCACATTTTATTTTCAGTATGATATCATTGTTGTGCTATTGTGGGAGGGGTATTCTGATGAGTGTAAAGCCAGACCCAAGCTTGAGTGTATACCTAGCATTAGTTATGGAAAGTAGTGGGCGCGTACATGCTTTGCATGTACTAGTGTCCCACAAAATCCACGCTCAGACGAGATTCTCCCGGTTGACTTCTTTTCCAGCCATTTGGGCTTGAGGGGTTGTTGGTCTGGAGGGTTGTCGACTCTGGGGGCCGATCATTTGTGACTCAACTAAGTGAGGCCTCTTCAGGGAGTGATGATGCCAAACCAGAAATGGTGAACATATCATCATTTCGTGAAAGTCTGTGACGCTGGGAAACGCATAGGATGCCAAACCTTGTCAGTGGATTAAGTCCATACCTGTGAGTGGGATGGGGTTGTGCAGGAAAATTTAGCCTTCAGATTACCCGGTTCCTTACAAGTGAGAATTTGATACAAGGGTTCCTATTGGTTGGTTCTTACTGAGGCGAAGCGCTGGTCATTCTTGCTACAGCACAGCAATCTTGATCCCCTGTTTGCATATGCATTTTCACTTTCATTGTGCATTTCATTAACACGTATTTATGTTGCAGGTGTATTTTTCCCCTCAGATTCTAGTGTTCCGTCCTTATTGCCTGACATGGAGCCTCTGAAGAAGACCGTTGCTTACAAGCTTCCTTCTCCTGACATCAGTTATTTGTTGAGACTTGTTGCTTTAGCTGATCAGAAGGTGAGGGATGAGTTCAGAGAATCGTACGGGAAACTGCTCAGTTTTGTGTGCAAGCCGTCTGTGTTCGAGTTGAATGGATTATATGCTCTGATGCAGTTTTATGACCCTCAGCTGAGGTGCTTCGTGTTTCCTGATTATGTCTTGGCGCCAACTTTGGAGGAGTTCTCTGCTTTGCTAGGAGTTCGGGTGTTAGATCAGACGCCATATGTTCACGATGATGTTGAGCCTAATTTGGCTAAGCTTGCTGAAGTTGTTTTTCTGGATGCTTCTGAGTTCTCGGGAAGATTGGTTAAGCTGAATGGAGCGTATGGGTTTCATCTATCTTTCTTGGTTGACAAGGCTTTGCAGTGTGCAAAGGATAGTGGTTGGACTGTGTTCAACGCCATTCTGGCTGTATGCATTTATGGTATTATCTTATTTCCCAACCTGCCTGACTTTGTGGATTCAGATGCTTTCTTCATTCTTGTTTCAAAGAATCCAGTGCCTACACTATTAGGAGATGTCTATCATTCTATCCACTACAAGAATGAGAATTGAAGGGGTAAGAATGTTTCCTGCTGTGTACCCATATTGTACAAATGGTTCCTTAGTCACCTTCCGAAGACCGGACAGTTTGTTGCTACTGCTGGCACTTTAGAGTGGTCTTCCAGGTTGATGGGTTTGTCTGCGGAGAACATGGTATGGTTTGATCGGGATATACTTGGAGCGGATATCATATATAGTTGCAGTGGCTTTCCGAATGTCCCGCTGATTGGACGGAAAAGTTGTATTAACTATAACCCCTCTTTGCTCATAAGACAGTTTGGATATGCGTTGAAGAGTTCCCATAATGAAGAAGAGATACACGAATCTCTGTATCTGACAGGCTTGCTGGAAGCAGATACCCTGGTCAGATTGGAGCATGCATGGGGTAACATTCATAGGAGAGGTAAGGCATTGCTAGGAAAGAGCAATAGTCGAGCCTATAACCCTTATGTGGTCTGGATCCGTGAGAGGGCTAGGAAGTTTTTGATGCCATTTCCTGTAGTAGAGCCATTATACCCTCCTTTGATTGAGGAACCTACCACCATGGAAATTGAAAAGTATAATAAGCTGTGGGCCAAAAAGGAAGAGTTGCGAAAGGCAAACGAAGATCTGGACAAAGAGATTGTTTAGCTTCGACATGAGAAGATTGAAGCGACCTATATTTTGAAGAAGCAAACTGAGGTGGTAAACAGGATGGGTACAGAGTTGACCGAGGAGATTAGCAAAAGAGAGCGATTGGGTGTGGATATGAAGGTCGTTAGTAGTGTGCTTGCTACTAAAAAGGAGAATCTAGACAAAGCTTATTTGCAAATCTCTAGGTGGGAATCATTGTGGAATACTACACTTACTAGCCGCAAGGAGCGTGAAGACAAGCTGAAACTACAGATCTCTAAGTTGAAGACACAACATAACGTCAAGGATGCGAAGATTGCAGAGGAGTCATCACTTAGGCGGGATGCTGAATACAGATTGAGCGATACTGTTAAAGAGCTGAAGAGTTGTAGGCTGCGGGCTGATTTCAAGAGGTGCAAGATCGACGCATGTTTCGGTGAGGGAACTTGTGAAGAGGATGCTAGGAGTTTACAATCCACTATTGGCCAGCATGAGCTACTTATACAGGGACTACTTTCCAGACCAGGCCATCCTGAGACGCTGAGATTGTTAGAGGATTTCCGGGCGTGTCACCCGTCTTGACTGGCTTTGTTGTTTCCCTTTATATTTTGTTATCTTGCTTGTACTTGACCATCGCCAGGCTTGTTAGCCGAGGTCTTCTCTATTTGTACTCAGTTGTAATCTGTACACTGCCTATTGGCTTATGCTTATATACGAGGATTTCTGATTCTATGCTTGTCTATATGGGCTCCATTGTCATTATGGCTTCTTCCCGAAACTAGAATCGGGGGGAATTTCCCTGTTGCATATTTTCATGTTACCATTTTGCATATTCATTTTGCATCGCAGGTACCTTGAACCCTTATCTTGTCTCCTGTATCTATTCAGTTGTTTCAGGATTGCCGATCAGCGAATTCATCGATACTCCACAAGAAGTAATTGCAAGAAAGCTATGGATTAAATGCAAGTTGAGATGCAGGAGATGCGCAACAGGATGGCGCAACTCATGCAAGTCATAGAAACCGTGGCCAAGGGCCAAGAGCAGCTTCAGACTCTGGTGCAGCCTCTGATTACACGAGTTGATGGTAATGGTGTGCTACATGGTGGGGTTGCTACTAATCCTCCTCAAGTCGAAACTCCTCGAGCGGGTGATGTTGTACCAGTGGTCATTCTCAATGCTGGTGAGAACGGTAATGGAGCTGGGAATGGGAATGTAGCTGGTAATGGTAACGGACATGTGGAAACCAACGGAAATGTTGGAGCTGGAAATGCTGGTTTTGGTGTTGGTTCCGGAAACACTAGTGTAGGTATTGGTGGTGCCAATGAGGGCTATGGAAATGCATGTTTTGGCAACGCAAGCAACAACAGTTTTGGGATGGGTTCCTACAACGCTGGTTTTGGGCCGGGTGTTGCTAATCAGGGCTTTGGTAATGTTGGGTATGGTCCCAGGTTTAATCAGAATGGCTTTGGTCCTAATGCCGCTTACGTTGGGTATGATAATGTGGATCCTCATTGGGGCGAGGATCGTCAAGAGGATGCTTTCTCTATGTCGGGCATGGGTCTTGAGATGCCCATGAAAAATGACAGAAGGTTCAAGCTGTTGGAGGAACAAGTGAGAGGTCTTGCCAATCACATGGGGTTAGACATGGCTAATTTCGGATTGGTTCCTGGCTTAAGGGTGTCGCTCAAGTTCAAAGCGCCTACCTTTGACAAGTATAAGGGGGATACCTGCCCAAGAGTTCATGTACGGTCTTATTATCGGAGAATGTCTGCTTATTCGAGTGATGAAAAGATGCTGATGCATTTTTTTCAGGATAGCTTGTCTGGACCGTCACTTGAGTGGTATATGGGATTAGAGCCCACCCAGATTGGTAGCTTGAAAGAGTTGGCGGAAGCCTTTGTAAAGCATTATCAGTATAACAGCGACCTTGCTCCTAACAGGGTCCAGCTTCAGAATCTTTCTCAAAGGAATGGCGATAGTTTTAAAGAGTACACCCAGAGGTGGCGTGAGCTTGCAGCTAGGGTGAAGCCACCCATGGTAGAGCGTGAATTGAGGGATCTTCTTGTAGGCACTTTCTCTGGTATGTATTATGACAAGCTTCTCAGTTGTACGATGGGTAGTTTTTCTTATATGATACTCATGGGAGAACGTATAGAGAACGACATCAAGATCGGAAAGATTCAAGCAGGAGAATCAGCCTCAGCTGGAGGAGGGAAAAAGGTATTTGGAAATAAAAAGCAGGGACACACTAATTCGGTATATAGTGCTCGGAGAAAAAATGGAAGTCAGAATTATCGCATGCAGCAGATTGCCAGTGTGACAATTCCCGTACCTCAACAGCAACAACAACAGTCGCAGCAGCAACAGAGACAATAGAATTCTTCTCCGCAAAGGTTCTAAGGTCGGGATAGGGCCGTGAAAAGAGTATTTGATGTGCCTCCAGTGCCATATGCTCAGCTTTTTCAAACTTTATTACAATTGGAGCTTGTTGAGAAAAGGACGTTAGCTCCGCCGAAAGGCACGCCTCCTTTTGGTTATGATGCCAATTCACATTGTGAATTCCACTTCAGGGCACCCGGTCATAGCATAGAGAATTGTCACGTATTCAAGCACAAAGTGCAGGACCTGATAGATAGTACGGCTATAAACTTTGATCATGGTGCACCCAATATCGAGAAAAATCCGATGCCGCCTCACGGATCTGCAAAGGTGGGTGCTATCTTGGAAAATATCAGTCTGAATTTGATCATGAATGTAGATGAACTAAAGATGCCTCTAGGCTATGTAAAGAGCAGGTTGCTAAAGGGGGGAGCCTTCCCTGGTTGTGATGCAGATTGTGTTGACTGTTTAGCCCGACCTGAGGGATTTGATAGTTTAAGAATAGGTATTCAAGGTCTGATTAATGAAGGAACGCTGCAATTCGACCGTACTGCTGAAGAAAATCATGTTGAGGCAATAACTGAAAAGCAGGGCGATGTTGCAACGGTTACGATCCCGTTTAAGACTGTCACGATATCGGCGTCTCCCAAGCGGCCGACTATCACCATAACCAAAGTTGGATCTATTCCATACGAAAGCACTAAAGCCATCCCTTAGAACTATGCGGCGGAGGCTTTGCAATGGAGAAAAGATTAACCTGGAAAGCCTGCCGGTAGAGTCAGTTGATAATCTTATGGGAGCGGGGGGCATAACCCGCAGCGGTAGAATTTTTGCGGCACCCGATTTAGAGGCTGAGAGAATCGCCAAAGGGAAGGGTAAAGTCAATGAAGGAGGATCTTCTCAAGAGAAGGAAAAAGAGGCTTTGACCAGGGATGTGGAAGAATTTATGAGACTAATCAGGAAGAGTGATTATAAAATTGTTGATCATCTGCAGCAAATGCCTTCCAAAATCTCGATTTTTTCGTTGTTTCTTTGTTTCGAAGCTCATCGGAACGCTTTGTTGAAAGTTCTTGACACTGCCTATGTACCCCAGGAGATATTCGTCAATCAACTCGAAGGAGTGATTGCGCACTTGAACGCGGGGCATGGCCTTGGATTTACAGATTTTGATTTAACGCCCAGGGGCCACAACAACAACAGTGTGTTGCATATCTCAGTCGAGTGTCGGGGAACTGTTATGTCGCATGTTCTCGTGGACACTGGTTCATCCTTGAATGTTTTTCCTAAGAAGGCACTGTTGAATCTGGATACCCGAGGTATAATACCCGAGGTATAATATGCACGCCAAGTGATTTGGTGGTGAGAGCTTTTGACGGGACTAGAAGGTCCGTGTTTGGGGAATTGACTTTACCAATCCAGGTTGGTCCCGAGGTGTTTGATGTTGTGTTTTACATCATGGATATTCAGCCAGCTTATAGCTGTTTGCTTGGACGACCTTGGATTCACTCTGCAGGGGTTGTAACGTCTATGTTGCACCAAAAGCTCAAGTATATGGTCGGTGGTAGCATTGTCACCGTGTGTGGGGAAGAAGATATCATGGTAAGTCACCTGTCATCATTCAAATATGTCGAAGTGGATGGTGAGATCCATGAGACATTGTGCCAAGCTTTTGAAGGGGTGCAGATCAAAGACAAGTTTCCTGTCATAAGCAAAGGGCCAGAGGTGGCTATGTCTTCGTACAGAGAAGCCCAAGCGGTAGTTCAGGCCGGGGAAACTAAAGGTTGGGGTCAAGTTCTGGAGATTCCTGTTAAGCAGGACAAGTTTGGTTTTGGATATCGCCCGTCGTCGTCATCTTCATCACAGAGCGCGCCACGGTTCAAGTGGCCGATTGTCTTTACTCCAGGAGGAGTCAGTTTTGAAAGAATTAATGTTGTGTCTGACAGCGGAGATGGAGATAGCGATTGTGACATGGATTCATGGATCAAGCCCAGCGTGCCAGGACAAAGCCTATGCAACTGGTCTATTCAGGACTTTATTCAAGTGACGACAGAACAGTAATGCTTTGTTTTTTCGATTATTGTACAACCCTACGTCCTACCCGGGGCATAGTGGTTTTGTTTCAGGGCCTACTTGTTTATGTCTGTGCTTTGCTTTAATCATCAAATAAAGGCATTTTTCTCATGCAAATTTTGTGATCCTTGTTTTTCTGTTTTTATTTTAACAATAAAATGGAAACGTGGTTGGGTGCTTTGTTTGCATATCATTTGAAGCATTTAACCATTTCCCTTGCAGGATCCATATTTCAGATGACACCGATCAAGAACTCCCTATGACTCGCTTCGACTTTGAGCATCCGATATTTCAAGCCGAGGAAGAGATTGTTGAGGACGGTGACTTACCAGAAGAGCTGACTCGACTTTTAAAACAAGAAGAGAAAATCATTCTGCCTCATCAGGAGGAAATTGAGGTCATTAATTTGGGTTTCGAAGAAGTTGTCATGAATGTTTGGATAGGGGTTGCGTTGCAAAGCGATATCAAGCAGAGACTGATCGAGATGCTTCGAGACTATAATGACATCTTTGCCTGGTCTTATGAAGACATGCCAAAGTTAGACACTGATATTGTGGTCCACCGCTTGCCATTGCGTGAAGAATGTCCGCCGGTCAAGCAGAAGCTCAGAAGAACGAGACCAGATATGGCCGTAAATTTTAAAGAGGAAGTACAGAAACAATGGGATGCTGGTTTTCTAGCTGTTACAGCTTACCCTCCTTAGGTCGCCAATATAGTACCTGTACCAAAGAAAGATGGTAAGGTACGGATGTGTGTTGACTATCAGGATTTGAACAAGGCGAGCCCTAAGGATGACTTCCTGCTTCCTCATATTGACGTATTGGTCGACAATACTGCTCAATTCTCTGTGTTTTCCTTCATGGACGGCTTTTCGGGCTATAATCAGATTAAGATGGCACCAGAAGATATGGAGAAAACAACTTTCATTACCCCGTGGGGAACTTTCTGCTACAAAGTGATGCCCTTTGGTTTGAAGAACGCTGGGGCAACATATCAGCGTGCTATGACAATGCTCTTTCATGACATGATGCATAAAGAGATTGAGGTCTATGTTGACGATATGATTGCCAAATCCCAGATGGAGGAAGAGCATCTGGTGAATCTTCTGAAATTGTTTGAGAGGCTTAGGAAATTCAAGCTGAGGTTGAATCCTAATAAGTGCACCTTTGGGGTGAGATCTGGAAAGCTATTGGGCTTTATTGTTAGTGAAAAAGGAATTGAGGTTGATCCTGCAAGAATAAAAGCTATACAAGAAATGCCAGCGCCAAAAACAGAGAAAGAGGTTCGTGGCTTTTTGGGGAGATTGAACTACATTGCTTGGTTCATATCTCATCTTACAGCCACGTGTGAACCAATGTTTAAATTGTTGAAAAAAGACCAGGCGATTGTCTGGGATGAAAATTGTCAAAAGGCGTTTGAAAAAATAAAAGAATACTTACAGGAACCTCCGATATTGATACCCCCAGTAGCCGGAAGGCCACTAATCATGTACTTGACGGTTCTTGAGAACAGCATGGGTTGTGTTCTCGGTCAACATGACGAGACTGGACGAAAAGAGCATGCGATCTATTATTTGAGTAAAAAGTTCACAGATTGTGAGTCTCGTTACTCAATGCTCGAAAAGACGTGTTGTGCACTTGCTTGGGCTGCCAAACGTTTGAGACAATACATGCTAAATCATACAACCATGCAGATTTCGAAGATGGATCCGATCAAATATGTCTTCAAAAAGCATGCGCTTTCAGGAAGGATTGCCCGATGGCAGATGGTACTGACAGAGTACGACATTAAGTATGTTTCGCAAAAGGCTATCAAAGGTAGCGTTCTGTCAGAGTACCTTGTCGAGCAGCCAATCGATGATTACCAGCCAATGAAGTTTGATTTTCCTGACGAGGATATTATGTACCTAAAGATGAAAGACTGCGAGGAGCCGTTGCATGATGAAGGTCCTGAGCGGGTTTCCCAATGGCAATTAATATTTGACGATGCTGTTAATTCATACGGAAGTGGAATTGGGGTAATCATTACTACTCCCCATGGGTCTCACATCCCGTTCACTGCCATATTGACATTTCCAGTTACCAACAATGAGGCTGAATATGAAGCGTGTATCATGGGTCTCGAGGAGGCTATTGATTTGAGAATTAAAAATCTTGATGTGTATGGAGACTCCGCGCTAGTCGTGAACCAGATCAAGGGAGAATGGGAGACTCGTCAGCCTAATCTAATACCTTACATGAATTATGCAAGGAGGTTGTTGTCTTTCTTTGACAAGGTAGAATTTCACCATGTGCCGCGGGCAGAAAATTAGATGGCAGACGCTCTTGCGACGTTGTCTTCGATGTACAAAGTTAACTTCTGGAATGAAGCTCCCAGAATAGTTATCTCTCGCCTTGATAGGCCCGCTTTCATATTCGCCATTGAGGAAGCTTCTGATGGAAAGCCATGGTATTTTGATATCATGAATTTCCTAAAGAACCAAGAGTATCCGACTGGGGCATCCAGCCGCGATAAGAAGACTCTTAGGAGATTGGCTGGAAACTTCTACTTGAATCCAGATGGTGTTATGTACAGGAGAAACTACGATTTGGTGTTATTGCGATGTGTGGATGAGAAAGAAGCTAATTTGCTTATGGAAGAGGTCCACGAAGGTACTTTCGGCATGCATGCCGGCGGACATGCTATGTCTCGAAAGTTATTACGAGCAGGGTATTATTGGCTGACGATGGAAACATATTGTTTCAAGTTTGCGAAGAAATGTCATAAATGCCAGATTTATGCAGACAAGATTCATGTGCCGCCAAGCCCTTTGAATGTTATGGCGTCCCCGTGGCCTTTCTCCATGTGGGGCATTGATATGATTGGCAAGATTGAGCCCACCGCATCCAACGGACACCGGTTCATCTTGATCTATCGATTACTTCACCAAATGGGTCGAAGCAGCGTCATACGCTAATGTTACCGAACAAGTAGTAGCCCGGTTTATCAAAAAGGATATCATCTGCAGATACGGAATTTCCGAAAGAATCATTACTGACAATGGTTCGAACTTGAATAATAAGATGAAGAAGGAATTGTGCCAGAATTTCAAGATTGAGCATCATAACTCATCTCCCTATCGGCCCAAAATGAATGGCGCTGTCGAAGCGGCCAATAAGAACATCAAGAAGATAGTTCAAAAGATGGTTGTAACATACAAAGATTGGCATGAGATGTTGCCCTTCGCTTTACACGGTTATCGTACGACGGTACGCACATCAACCGGGGCAACTCCTTTCTCACTAGTGTATGGTATGGAAGTTGTCCTACCATTGGAAGTTGAGATTCCTTCTTTGAGAGTTTTGCTCGATGTCAAACTTTATGAGGCAGAGTGGATAAAGAATAGACTGAATCAGCTCAGCTTGATGGATGAGAAGAGACTTTCATCTATCGCCTATGGTCAGTTATATCAGAGTCAGATGAAGAAAGCTTTTGACAAGAAGGTGCGCCCTCGAAGCTTTCAGACGGGCGATCTTGTGCTGAAGGAGATTCTTCCACCACAATCAGATCACAGGGGCAAATGGACTCCCAACTATGAAGGTCTATATGTCGTTCGAAAGGTCTTCTCTGGAGGAGCCTTATTGTTATCCACCATGGATGGCGAGGATTTTACATCCCTTGTAAACTCGGACGCAGTTAAAAAATACTTTGCTTAAAGAGACCCGCTAGACAGAAAAAAGAAAGTCTAGGCAAAAATGGGGCATCCCGGCGAACCAAGAAAAAAAGTGAAAAAGGTTCGGGAAAAAATTAGGGATAAAATTGAAAAGATGTACACCCGCGAAGTCGAAAACCTGAAAAGGCGACTTCGGCAAAAAAGGGTATCCCGGTGAATTGAAAACCCGAAAGGGCGATTCAGGCAAAAGTTAGGGATTGAAAAAGCAAATGACGGCGGTCCGAGTTTGATACTACATCGCTCAGTGGTTTGGGAGTACATGAGGGTCGATTATCCAAGTCAATCTCTTCCGAAGATGGAGCATCGGGAAAGTGTCGAAGTCAGGCGAGTCATAGGAGGATCAGCTCATGGTGTTTGTCTGTACCACGTTGCCGAAATGTATACAAATTTCTTTGTACCTATGTACATATCTGTATTTGTTTTTGTGTAACTTCCTCTTTTCAGGAGTTGCATCCACTGTAAAAACTTTGCCTATTTACAGGCCGTTATCAATAAACACATATTATTCATTACTTGATGTTTGTTTCTTGTTTTAACTTTTACTGTTTTGTTTGTGAGAAACGCCAGTGTTTTGGTAAACTTTCACTTGCATAAACCTGCAGGCCTTGGCCAATATTCGTTAAAACTTCGAATTAACTGAACAATTATCACAGATAATGACCAAGATAGTTCCTTTCGTGTAGAATGTCTTATTTTCGTTCATAATTTGCAGGGTCGTTACCTTTGAAGCAAACCGCCAAGGGATCGTGTTTCCCCAGCCGGAGTTCCTTAACATAGGAGCAGGCTCTATGTGAAACTTATTCCTCCCCAACAGATGGAGTTTGCATTTTATCCCCGGAAGAGTTAGATGCAGGCTAGTAAGTAGCCAAACAGGTATGTGCATTCCAAGCAGTTGGTCATGTGCACATTTAATTCCCAGTGAAGTCCTCACAGAGTACAACCAGGTTGTCGTTGTTTTAGGATCGTCCCCACGCAGGACTATTCTTCTGTTCTCCAGCAGGTTGTCTTTCATCCAATAGGTTGATCATCCTCTGCAGAGTTCGTAACTCCGGGTTTGTTAAGTTATCCCATAGCAGGATTGTTTCTTCCCCCAGCGGAAGTTTGGTTTCGTTCCTTCAGCATTTATTTTGCAGGAACGCCTCTTTTCATTTTCATCGTGCATAGCATCTACCCAAATGCGTAGCATTTCCATTCCGTATGGAGTATTACGTCATTCTCAAACATATGCATTTTGAAACATAAGCCAGGTTGGTTACCTCTTTGTTTTCAGGTGTTTTTCCCTGCAGGTGATTGGAATTCTTGTACAAGATGGTTTTCAGATTTTCAAATTTTTGGCATGAGATATGTGATGATAACATTCGTCTTATCATGTGTGCCTTTATCAGAGTTGCTTGATTAAGTTTCTCGTATCCCCAGCGGGGTTTTCCTCAGATTGCTGTTACGTCAGCGTTAAAAGCTTTCACAAATCAGACCTTTGGGGTTGTTATCCATTTTTATTCAAGATGGATGTCTGGCGGTTGACGTCAGATTTTCCCCGCAGAGTTGCTTGTTCAAGTCTTCGGAGAACTGATACGCGCTTTTACGTAGTGCTTTGCTCGTTTCTTCGGAAATGGAAGGTCAATGACATTATATTGACGGTTTGCGCTTTTATTTAGTGTTTTGCTCGTTTCTTCGGAAATGGAAGGTCAATGACATTATATTGACGGGACGCGCTTTACGTAGTGCTTTGCTCGTTTCTTCGGAAATGAAAGGTCAATGAAATTATATTGATGGGACGCGCTTTACGTAGTTCTTTGCTCGTTTCTTCAGAAATGGAAGGTCAATGACATTATATTGACGGGACGCGCTTTATGTAGTGCTTTGCTCGTTTCTTCGGAAATGGAAGGTCAATGACATTATATTGACGGTTCGCGCTTTTATTTAGTGCTTTGCTCGTTTATTCGGAAATGGAAGGTCAGTGACAGTATATTGACGGTTCGCGCTTTTATTTAGTGCTTTGCTTGTTTCTTCGGAAATGGAAGGTCAATGACATTATATTGACGGGACGCGCTTTATGTAGTGCTTTGCTTGTTTCTTCAGAAATGGAAGGTCAATGACATTAAATTGACGGCTCGCTCTTTCATTTAGTGCTTTGCTCGTTTCTTCGGAAATGGAAGGTCAATGACATTATATTGACGGTTCGCACTTTTATTTAGTGTTTTGCTCGTTCCTTCGAAAATGGAAGATCAAGGATAGAACATTGATGACGCGCTTTATGTAGTGCTTTGCTCGTTTCTTCGGAAATGGAAGATCAAGGATAGTACATTGATGACGCGCTTTACGTAGTGCTTTTCTCGTTTCTTCGGAAATGGAAGGTCAAGGATAATATATTGATATGGTCTTATGGCTTGGTGCCCGCTTATCGTAGCGTATATTTGAAGATTGATTGTTGTTGATCTAATGTGTGGATTCAATGCATGTGGTGTCACACAGGTAGTTGATGTTGAAATCAGGTTTTGTATCAGATGATTGATCATTTTGTTGCCGTGACAACCAGATTCAATTTTCTGGATATTTTTCCCCCAAGTAGTTTTCGCAGATTATTTCTTTGGTTAGCAAATTTCCGGGTTCTTTGGTATTCAACCGTCTTTTACCTTGATTGTCTGAAAGTTGTTTGCTTTTCATCCAGTCAGGTCTAAGTCGCTTGAATAGGGGCAGCTGTTGAACCCCAAAATTTGCCTAACCTTTTTCTTACTTGGTTTATGTTTCATTGCATTAGCATACCATTATTCTAGAATTCACATTGCATAGTCATGTTGCATTTTACAGGGGATCAGGAAAGGTGTGCTTATCCAATGGACGTTATCAAAGGTTCAAGGCCTAATCAAGGGATTATATTCAAGTCATCAAGTGGTTATCATCATCAGAAGCAAGTCAAAGTCCTTGAAGAAAGGCAAGCAAGTGAATGTGGTTCATCTCCTGTCTAGGAGCCTATCTGAGGATCATCTGGGGATTATAAGCCCATGTTTAGGGGTGGAGATTGTCAATGAAGCTCATTGGATGCCTTGAGGGTCATGGTGGAGTTCAGTCAAGTGTTCATGGCAAGTGTGGAAAGTCACAGTTGAAGGTGTTGCAATTAGGGTTTTCATCTGGTCAACCTTGAGTCAACTGTGCAATTGAAGGAGATTAAGACTCATTTCTAAGTCTTTGTGATCATGGAAGGTTGTGTTGAGATACATGAGGTGTTATTCCAAGATCAATTCAAGAAGAATTCAAAGTGTGAGGAGTTGCTAATTTAGGGTTCTTAGTGTAAAATCCCCTATTTAGTGCCTAACTTCAAGACCACATAGCTCAAGATGTGATCTTCATCTCATCCTGGCATCCACATGAAACTTGTAGAGCCTGTTCTTAGCTTTCTTGTTACAGGTCATCAGATGAATGTGAATTTTATCTATGGAAGTCCACTGACTTCCATGCTACTTTTGACTTAGAATGAAGTTTCACATGACCTTTTGACAAACATAAAAGTTGTTCCTCATGATCTTAGCTTTCCAAAAAGTACTAGAAATCCTTGATTGGATTTGTAGAACTTAAGTTATGAGCTTGTCAAGGCAGGGGTATTTTGGGAAACTTTGATTATAGGCCATTTTGCATTATAGGTCATTTTCCCTATCTCGCACACTTCAAATGATGTTTTGTCCGACATGAAACTTGCTCAAAATGGGATTTTATCTTCAACCAAGTATCAAGGAGGTTTTTATTTGGATTGGAACAAGAGTTGGTTGAAGGAAATTTGACAAAAGGCATTTTTATAGGGATTAGAAGGAGAAAACTTAAAATAATTCACAAGAGGTCAAGAAAGGTCAAGTTGGTGCATATTTTGATTAGAAACAACATTTTGGAGATATTGGCATTTCTAGAAATTCATTTTGATGCATAATCCATGGCATTCTTCTTTGTTACTTCATGAGAAAGTCGTACATTCAAGATTGGCCATAGGATGAAATTAAGGGTGCATTTTGATCCATTCACCTTCACCAAGTCATAAGCAATGAGTTTGAATATAGTTGAGGCCGAAACTACATAGAACTCGTGTCTGCCATAGTTGCACATTGAAGGGAAAATTAAAAATTGTATTGATAAAGTTGGGCTTCCAATGGGCCTGATAATCATTCAAACAAATCATATATAAGTTCAAGGTCCACTTCAGATCAAGATTGGATTGCAGTTGGTGAAGAAAACAGTTATGGCAGTTTGAGATTGGAGCTCCAAAAATCAGAAATCGTATTTTCAGTTCAGAGCATTTCAAGAGGTTTCGTGGATTCCATTAGCTTCGACATTCATCCTTGAAAGTTTCTGCACAAGTTGGAAGCAAGATTCACACTCTAACCTCTCCAATTGCAAGCTTCATTCCAGGTTTGAACTTTTCAAAATTCCTCTAGTTCTAGGCTGATTTAGAATAAATTGAGCATGTGGCTAGGCTTAGGGGGGAACATAGATCATTTTAGGATCAGATTCTTGAGGTTTAGTGATGATTTGGGTTTTGATCCATTTTCTGTTGATCATCGTATCTGCCTGATTCTTGAGAGTTAGGATGAATAAGATAGTGCATTGTGATCCTTGAGATGTGAGGAAGAGATCTATGGAAAGAATTTGGAGTTTGATGACAATTGTTAAAATGATATATTTTCTGGTTAGCTTCGAAACTAGCTTTTCTTTGAGAATTAGAGAAAGTGGAATAAACATTCGTGATCAGTGAGAAATTTCAAGAAGAACTGTGTCGGTTTCATTCAGTTTGGTGAAGATTTGATGACATGTCACTGTTTGCCTCACCGGAGAAGACAACCGGAGGTCTTCTCCGGCCACCGTCCCCATTTCCCTCCCAGTTTCAGTTTAAATGAGGAAGAAGGTTCTGGCACCGTTGGATTTGTTTGAATTTATGGACTTAGTAGTCCAATCCCACGCGTGAGATTCACCCTGAGGAGTTTGACCCTTGACCAGCCTACGTGGCTTCATGATAATTGTTGGATATGCATACTTTTCCAAGCAACGCTTCTGATTAGGATGTATGGTACACATAAGTCAACTGAAGCACACCACATAACTGAGCAAAACACAGAGTTTCAATAATTGATGTGGCGCGCGCGTATCCTTCAGATGTGTAGACTAAGTCATCCATCCTAGGGCTGTGACATTTTCCTGAGTTTTTAATTTCTTTATTTCATTTTTCAATTTCTTTAATTGCACTCGTCATTTATAATTCATTTTAAATAGCAATATTGATCAGAAAATTATGAAAAAAATATGTGCATACTCCTTGATTAATTTCTGATTTTTCTATGCTTTTGGATTTTATGTTTGTGGTGTTTTCAATTTTATTTGCCTTTTTTCTATTTTCTTGAATTCATTTAATTTGGCATTTTGGATTAGTTTAGTTGCTGATTTTTGTATTAGAGCTAGGCATAGAATTAAGAGTTGATCTTTTGCTGGCTGGTAGTAGATACCTTGATAGGATTGTAGGATTTTATTTCTGTTTTTTAGATGATTCTAAGATTAGTTTTGGATTAGGTTTATAGGGCTTTCCCCATTTGGCCTTTCCTTTGACACCTTTTAGTTTAGCCTTAAGGAAGTGACCATAAACTTTGAATTAGGCTTTGATCTTTTTACCATAGGTTCTTAATACCTTTAGAAACTCTTAGAATTTTTTATAGATTTTTAGGAATTGATTTACTATTTTAGTTAGATTTTACATCTAGACTGTTTGTAGGATGCCTCTAGCATTGTACCTCCCATAGTTGAACTTCAAAAGTGACCTTTAGTTCATGATAATTTCCAAACCTTTTCTGATGGTTTAGTAGACATGTTGATGCTTCTGTAGACTTAATCTTAAGGTTTAATTTGGTACATTAATTCCCTTTAGAGAGTTGCTTTTAGAGCTTATAGAATTAGGGTTTTTAGAGGCTTTAAGAGTTTCTTCCTTTTTCATAATTGTGGGCTGCTTTGGTTTGCATTCCATTTCCCATCCAATGATGCAAGGTTCCTTTGTGGGAGCCTAGTCCCTCCTTTGGAAGGACTAAAGGCCTACCACAAAAGGTAAAACCTTTGAGGATACCCATCTCAAATGAGTGGTTGAGTGCCATGATGGATTCCCTTGGTTTCCATCATGCTTCCCCTTATCATGCAATAATCTTTGTGTTGATGCTCATCATCTCTTGATGTAGCAAGTTGAAGCTTGAAGATGAAGTACTTATTCTCTTTTCTCTTGATGGATAGCTTGGACAGATAACTTGGACTAGAAGACAGACTGTCAGACTGCTGGAGTGTTGTTGTGTTGCTCTGCTGTGTTTGCTGCTTAACTGTATTTGTGTGACTGTTTATTTCGTGTTGCATTAGAGTAGGCTTTCATATAGTTGGTTCTAGGACTAAGTGCATTGAAAGGTTGAGCTAGCCTCCAGTCGCTTGTTTGCATTAGAGGTTGAGTCTGTCTCCCTCTGCTTGTCTGTTATTGTTTGGCTTTGCTTGTTGGCTGAAGGTTGAGTTTGTCTCCCTTGCCTGTGTATTGTGTTGCTTTTACTTGTTTGCTCTAGAAGTTGTATTTGTCTCCTTCTGCTTGTATTGCTGCATTGCATCCAATTTTACTTACCGTTTTATTCTTTCAGATTATTTCTTTTGCTGTTGCTTTCCTTTGTCATGTTCCCTTAGGGACTCTAATTTCTCTTGTTCAAGAGAAGTTATGACAGACATTAGGGTTGTAACCATGCATGATAACATTAGTTAGTTCCCTCCTAACCTCAATCGTAGGATCAACCTTGCATGACAACTTTAGGATTGGATTAGTTCCCTTTTAGTGCGTCCTTTCTCTTCTCATCTTCAAACATCTTTAAAACACTTAATAAAGATTAACACGTGTTGTACGCTACGAGCCTTAAGCACTTGAGAAAGGGTTGTTAGAGGGTCTCTCTTAAATATCTTGAATGTTTAGTATGGTACCTTTTGGGTGACATACGACACATTTACTCTTAAGTCCAAGTCTTTAGTGCAACATGAGTTACAAACAAAACTCAAAACATTTCTTCTCTAAAAGATTTCGAAAACGAAGATCAAACTTCTTTTTGTCATTTGGGACCTTTAATCCTTAGAAATCATTTTCATAAGGAGAGTTTTGTTAACTCTCGGTTCTACCGCAAATGGTAAACGCCTAAGTCTCCAAAGGTCGAGCTGCATACACCAACTGCTAGAACCGTTTGTTAACCCTACTCGGGTAAAACATTTTGAACCAACTTGTGGTCTTGTTAGCCCAAACTATGTTTGCTCTGATCTTTCATGCCGCGTGAAGGTACGTAGGCACGAGATGTGATATCTCGGCGAGCAACCTCCCCCACCTTTCACCCGTAGTTAGCCGAACTACGTTGACTCTGATTTCTCGTTCTCTGACAAGAATATGTAGGCAGGAAGCACGATGCTTTGCCGAGTCATTTTTCAGTTTTCTTTTCAGACCAACCTTGATAGGTAGATAGTTAAACCAACCCGTCATATAAACACAACAAGCGTGAATCCCATCGAGTACGATGGACGTGAGGGGTGCTAATACCTTCCCCTTGCGTAACCGACTCCCGAACCTAGACATGGTTGCGAGGACCTCGTCTTTTCCCTTTTTCGTTAGGTTTTCTATTAGCGTTTCCTTTCCCTCTTTTGGGATAAATAACGCACTCTAACTTTTAATCCTAAGATTCCACCTCATTTTCATTATTTTTGGCATAGTGTTGCACCCCAAAACTTGCCCAACCTTTTTCTTTGGCTGGCTTTTGTTTCTTTGCATTGTTCTAGCATATTGCATTGCATATCATTTTGCATTTACAGGAGATTAGGAGAAGTGTTCTTAGCAACAGAGGAGTACCAGAGCTTCTAAGCCTAGTCAAGAGGTCTTATTCAAGTTATCAAGTGGTTATCATCATCAGAGACAAGTCAAAGCCTTTTGGATAGGCAGATAAGTGTAGGTGGTTCACCTCCTGTCTAGGAGACCATTTGAAGGTCATCTAAGGATCACAAGCCCATGGTTATGGAGGGAGATTATCATTTAAGCTCATTGGAGGCCTTGTAGGTTATTGTGAAGCTCATCCAAGTGTTTATACCAAGTGCAAGTGGCTACAGTTGAAGATGGTGCAATTAGGGTTTTCATCTGGTCAACCCTAAGTCAACTGCGAAATTGAAGGAGATTAAGACTCAATTCCAAGTCTTTGTGATCATGGAATGTTGTACTGAAACACATGAGATATCATTTCAAGGTCAATTCATCAAGAATTAAGAGTGTGAGGAGTTACCAAATTAGGGTTCTCAATGTAAAATCCCCTGTTTAGTGCCCAACTTCAAGACCATTTATCTCAAGATACAAGTCTCATCTCATCTTGACCCCAACATGAGACTTGTAGAGCATGTTCTTAGATTTCTTTTTAGTACTAGAAGTCCTCGATTGGATTTGTAGAACTCAAGTTATGAAGCAGACAAATTATAGGTCCTCAGATATATGTGATTTTGGTCAACAAAAGTCAACCAACTTCCAAGACACTTTTGACCTAGAAGGATGTTTCACCTCAACTTTTGATGAACCTAAAAGTTGTTCCTCATGATCTTAGCTTTCCAAATAGTACTAGAAGTGCTTCATATGATTTCTAGAACTCAAGTTATGAAGCTTGCAAGGCAAAGGTATTTTGGGAAAACAGGATTACAGGCCACTTTCATTGTAGGTCCATTTCACCACTTTGCACACTTCAAATGGAAATCTTTCCAACTTCAAACTTACTCCAAATGGGGCCATGTGCTCATCCAAACATCAAGGCATCATGGGTTTGGCTTGGATTGAAGAATCCCTAAAGAAATTTCCATGAAAAAGGCCTTAAAAGGGGAAAATCAAATTAAATTCATTTAGGATCATTTGGAACCAATCTTGTGCATTTTTTGAGTTCCAAATACATTTCAAGCACAATGCCAATTTTGGATTTGAGATTTGAGCTCAATTTGATGGCCATTTTCATGCTTACTTCAAGTTTAAGTAACACATACAAACCATGCCATAGGATTAAATTGAGGAGTCGTTTTCAGCCCTTGGATCAATTTACCTCAGGTGCAAGCTAACTGAGCCATTTTTACAGCTTGGCAAGACCATTTTCGTGCACTTTTGAAAGTGGCCATGAAGAGAAAATGTGATTTTCAATTGGGCTTAAGGAACATAGAATTGGGGCTTCTTGGTATCAAAATCCATCATATTTATTCTCAGCATTGTTCACAAGCTCTCAAAATTGACTTTGGTGTGAAATTGCTCAAGAACATAGTGAGAAAAAGTGAGAGAAAAGTAAAAATCGCTTTTCATATTTCAGTGAGTTTCAATCCAAACCAAACATTTAAAAAGGTACCTTGAGGTTCATAGAACGTTTCTGGGTGGTTTCTTTTAAGCTTTACTAAAGAACTGAGCTCTGGGGAAGCTTTCATTTAGGTTTCTTTTCAATCCATTTTTCTCTCTGTTTAAGCATAGTTATTACGCCATTTTTACATATTTGTGATCCTTGCATATCATAGATGGTTTCTGGATTGAACTGATGGTTGTTCATGAGTTTTTATGTTTTGAGCTCATTTCGTTTCCTTTTCGTTTTGGTTTATTTAGACATTATCAATGAAAATGGGTAGTGGATTTGAAATCTACACGACCTGGAGATCAATTTTGACTATTTATTTGCTGATTTTGGTTGAGTCTTGAAGCATCTGTGTTTTTGGCCGTGAACTGGTTTGAAGTTTTGCCGGAGAAGACGACCGGAACAGTGGTTCCGCCCGTCTGGTTTTTCCCCCCAAGTTTAAACCTCACCTGAGCCACGTGTGTATGTCTCTAGCCTTTGGATGAGCTTACTTTATATTTGCACGGTTCTGATTAAGACGTATGATGCACACCTTTTGATTGCACGCACATAATCACTCTAAAACACACCGTTTCACTTAAGCCTTGGTCTGAGCCACGTGTGCTTTCTTTTGGCCTTTGGATTGGATTACTTTTTTATCTGACTGCCAAGAGCGCGTTCCACCATGGTCCTATGTTGACTCCTCACACACAATCCACAAGCACTCACGTTTTTGCTGATGGACCTGGGCTTGTTTTGCTCTTGGCACCCCCCTTTGTGAGCCCAGCTTAATTTTCAACATGTTTGGGCTGCTTTCTGCACCCCTTGTCTTATTTATTTTAATTTCATTTTCTTTCTTTTTTTATTTTGTTGCTGTTTAGATTTAATTCAAAATAAAATACCTCTATTGGTCATAAAATTCCCCAAAAATATGTTTTAGACAATTTGAAGTGTCTTTTATTTTATGAATTTTTTATTTTATTTTTTTGGATTATTTTTCAATTAAAAATGGAATTTAACATTAGAGGTGTTTTATTTGCCCCTGTTGGTTGACTTTTGATGCACTTCATTTGACCCTCGACAATCCTCCTTCACAATGGAGCACCCTTGTGAATCAATTTCTATGGTGATGTTGTGAAGTGACTTTGATTGTAATCTCTTGGCCTCTAGTTGCCAACATGTTTATGAGCTTCTTGCATTTTATTTGGCTATTTTTGAATCATTTTCCTAATTTTAGGGTAACTTGCAAGTCAAGTTACCCCAAAGGGAGGTTCATACAAACACATTGACCTGGTTTGCTTTGGATATGACATTTATGGATCTGTTGAGCCTTCAATGCCTTTTGATTCATGTTGCTAACATGTTAAGGATGATTTTTTCTCATTTTTAGGTCATTACATTATGTATTGCTTATTCATTTGATTGTTTACTTTTGAGTTCCCAATTAGGGTTTCTATGTGAAACATGCTTGCTTTCCTTTGGGGAGTTTTAGTCTTTAGGGATAGTTGGTCATAGGATTCAATGTAACCTTGTCCACGTTGCCATTTTTCACTTGTAAAAATTCTATGGAATTTTGTCATTTGCAAGATTTCATCCCTGAATAAAATCAATTTTGAGCCATTCTTTCTTTTGCAAATTTACCATGTCCTTTATTTTCTTTGTTATGCAAAATATTGTTCGTTGATCAGCGATAATTTTGAAAGCATTAGGGTCAAATTATTGAATAAAACTTGAAAATATTAACAAACGTAAAAACTTCAACTCATGGAAAAGAATCAAGGAAAATCATACTTCCCCGAAACCTCAGGGTAGCAGAAACTTTGATACGCAATCCTATCGCACTCCCTGATGAAGTGTAAGCAAGTTGAACTATGGATGTTCCTTTAGCCATGCGTGGGAATCAAAGCTTGAAGACTGTCTCTCAAGAACTTCTTATGATGATGTGAAGACTCGTCCCCAGTAGAAGATGTCTGAGCATTTACTTTGTCATCCCTGACTAGATTGTTTAAAGCTCTGTTCCCCTGTTAGGAATGGGTTTATTTTCAAGTCTACATACACCCTTCAGCCTGGGTCCAGTGTGATTCATTTTATCTCTCGGGGTCAGTGTGCTATCTGTTGATTCCCCATGAATGTCAGATCACTGCTAGTGAATCTCCGTCTAAAATCCGGTTGTAATTGGCATTGTTTTAGAAGCCAATCGTTATTGGTATTCTTTTGGTCGTCACCATATTTTCCTTTTAAGACCAGTCGTAACTGGCATTATCTTAACTCCACTCGTTGGTGTCTTTTGATTAGGTCATTACCACTTTCTCCTTCGAAGTCCAATCGTAACTAGTAGTGTTCGAAATCCAATCGTTATTGGTTTTCTTTTGGTCGTCACCATATTTTCCCTTAAAGTCCAGTCGTAACTGGCATTGTCTTAACTTCACTCGTTGTTACCTTTTGGTTCGGTCGTTACCAACCTTTTCCCCCTGAAGTCTAGTGGTCACTAGCAAATCCCCTGTGAAGTCTGGTCGTTATTAGTTGATTTTCCAGTCGTAACTGGCAAATCCCCTGAAGTCTAGTGGTCACTAGCAAATCCCCTGTCTGAAGTCCCATTTGGCGTCAATATCTTGTTGGTCGTTACTAACCTTCCCCATGAAAGTCCAGTCGTAAATGACGTCACTTGGAATCCAATCGTTATTGGTATCTTTTGGTTTGGTCGTTACCAACCTCCCTAGCTAAAGCCTAGTAGCATGTTGGCATTCTCATAACCACATGTGCTAGTATACCCTGATCTGGTCGTCACCTTGTTCTTTAAAGTCCAGTCGTAACTGGCATTACTTGAAATCCAATCGTCGTTGGTACCTGGACTTGGTCGTTACCAATCTCCTTTAAAAGTCCAGTGTTTACTAGCATTGATCGAAATTTGGTCGTCACCAATTTCCCCAGTCGAAATCTTACGTGTTATCGATTGGGTTTGAGAAATCTCATTTGTTATTATCTCAGGTTGGTTGTTACCATTACCTCCGGAAAGTCTAATGGTTACTAGCACTGTCTGAACCATTTGTTAAAACTGGGCGACATCACTACCCCCTAGTGAATCCTTTTTTCCCCAGACAAGTCTCAGAGATCTAGTCGTTACTAGTATCCCCAGTGTTTGGTCTTTGTTTCTAGTCCATTCCTGAAGATCCCGTTTGAACTCTTCACTATAGGAAGTTCCTCATCTGACCATCCCCAGTGAGTTTCGTGTTTCTAGTTCTTCACTTCCCTAGTAGAAAGTCGCTCTTTTCCCCAGTGGAAATCTATCCCTCTCCCCAGTGGAGTGTTTGCTCTTCCCCAGTGAGATTGTCATCTTCATTGGACTTTGTGCACCCTCATGTGAAATTTTCCTCTCAGTTATCACTAGTCATATTTGAACTATTGTTTGTTATACCTCGGTTTTCCCCAGTGTCGGATCCACAAAACCAGGTCCCATGAGTAGTTACTCGTTGTTTTGTTTTTCTGTCTTCTGCATATGTTTTGCATCCAAAGCATCATAAGGCCTCTTTTAAAGTTCATAGCATGTCATGACCTGTCCTTTTGCATATCATCGGATCTAAGGGACAAAATTTTTGGTTTTCTGTATTTAAATACCTTTCACTACGATTCTACGAGGATTGTCATCTCTCAGTTCCATTTAGTGAAGATATTTAAATAGGGGCAACTGTTGCACCCCAAATTTTGACCCCTTAGATTCTTATTATCATTTTAGGAGCATTATCATAAATTATCTAACCTTAACCCAGTGCAAGTCTATCTTTGTCAAGTTACAGATGAATCAGGGTTTAGTACAGTCAAATCGAAGCTTCAGGGCTTGTGATCAATCAAAGTTTTAGGCTAATTCAATCATGAAGCAAGATCAAGGGTATCATATAATGTCAATTAAGAATCCAATTTGAAGTTGTCAATCCAGAATCAAGAAAAGTGCAGTCCAGGAGCCCCGATTAGGGTTTTTGACCGGTAAAAGTCAACTGTAGTTTGACTTTGGTGTTGGAAGGTGTTTTAATGGTGGGATTATGATCAATGAAGTTCATATAGCTTAATAAAGTTCATTAAAGAAGTTTCAAAGTCTCAGGAGGTCCAGAGTGTCAACAGACGACTCGGTAGTCACCGATCGATCGTACGGTTGACCAAAAAGTCAACTCTTCAAATTTAAGGAATTGGACTTCAAAGTGTGAATCAAAAATGTTCCTTATATCATATTGCACTTGCCTATCAATTTTCATGACCATTGGATCAAAGATGAAGGAGTAATCGAAAAATCGGGAAATTAGGGTTTTGAAAGGGGCTAAACCATAACTCCTTAACCACACATCCAATTGAGTTGGTTCAAAGCTCATTAGAAAGCTCTTGACAAATCCTACAAAAGTCCCTAAGTGGTCCATGATCAGAAAATGCATAGATTTGGAGTTATGATCAAGTTCATTTCAAGAGGGGAAAAAGACTTAGAGAAATTTCACTTTTAAGTTCATTTTTTAGCAACTTTGAGAGACTTTTTGGCCAAGTTCCTTTGGGAATTTGAAACTCATGAAAGCGTGAATGTTTTAGAGCTATTTGAGGGATTTCTAAAAATTACTAGAACATCTCAAAAGGAGTTGTGAGCTGAAAGTTATGGTTATGGCAAGTTGGTGATTTCACACTTTAGTCCCACATTGTCCAAAGTTCAAAAATCATTCCTTTAATCAAACTGGCCAATCTCAGCCCTGGGATGATATTATTTCTGATATGTAGAGATTATGAAGCATATAAATGAGAAGATTATGCAGAAGAGGTGAATTCTCCAAGTTTACAAGTGGCCTTGCAAGTTGCCTTGCAACTTGCATTTAAAAATGATTAAATCAAGCAAGAGGTGTAAAGTGAAATCTGCCACCACCATCAAGCTATGCCCTCTAGCCTGCATTTAGCCCTTTCAAAATCATCATTTTTCTTGACTATTGGGCTTACCTATCTGCCAAGAAAACCTCTTTGTGGGGGATTGATCAAAAAGGTAAATCTTTCTTTCACATGAAGAAATCTCCAAATCTGCCCTCTCTTCATTTGCCTATAAAAGGGAATCCTCACCACCTCATTCTACACACAATATCTACTCTAAAAAAACTAGAGAAAGCTCAAGCCTTTCCTCTTGCACTCTTTGATTCATTTTCACCAAAATCACAAAACCATGAAAAATCTGTCTTGACAGTCCAGCTGCCAAAACCATTTCTCCACATTCAAACTCCTCAACAATTATCCACATAATCTCTAAATATGATATAGAAGGTGTCCAATACCTTAGACCACTCAAAAACCTCACCATTCAAAAAGCCAACTTCCATACCAAGTTACTTTGACCAAAAGCTACAAAATCAGCCAAAACTTGTTCTAGACATTTCCTTGATGTTCTAATCACTCAAACACCTCACATATATCATTTCTCAACTGTCCAAAACATTGGAAGTCATTGGTGAAGGTGATTTCTCAAGTTGTCTCAAGGTTTGTCGCTTGCTTCAAAAAGAAGGAAAGTCCAAAGCTTAGTGGTGTTTGAAGTTTCTCTGGTTTTCTTTGGTATTTTGCTTGCTTAAGGTTGTCTACAAGAGGTATGTAACACTTAGCTCATCCCATTTCATTATCATGCCATATGTACAACATTTGTTATGTTTGTCATCAAGCTTATACTGCTACTGTTTTGGTGTCCATGAGCTGACTTTTGTGCTGGTGAAATGTGTCTGTCTTATTGTTCTAAACATTCTTCTTATCATGTATCTAGCATGTATGTACCATAGTCACCATGAAATAGCATCACTCTTGTGAAAACAGCCCTGTTACTGCCTTTAGATTATTCGCGTTTGGCATCAAATACCAAGATGTTATTTTGCTTGGTATGTAGTTGTCAGATGTCTTTAAGACCATGATTGCAATGTGTGTGAATGCCTGATATAATTTGTTTGCATCTGATTTAGGACATTTCATTCACAATGCATTTTTTTTTAACAAAAGTGAGCATCACCATACCAGTTTGGTTTTCCTTGATTGTGGATCAAATTTTTAAATGTACACACTTCATATGGGTAATATGTAACATGTTTGAAACATTGGTTTAATCAAAGGGTTCCTGAAACTTAAGATGAACTTTTTCATATGTGTATTGTAATACCCCAAATTTTACCCTTATACTTAGTTAGCCATTTCGCATAGCATCTCATCTGTGCATCTGCTAACCACTATCAAGTCATGGAGGTGTTTGTTTTGCAGGATTGGTTCTAGGGGTATTTTGGTCATTTTACGTGGATTCCGCTAATTCTTTGAAGACGGGCTGTTACTAAGCTTTGAGACACTTGAGACGCTATTTCTGAGGCATTTATTTATCACCTGGTTTGATTATATCAAGGCGCCAATTCGATGTGTTTGGTATTGAAATTTGTCGAGCACAACTGGATTTAAGACCTATTTCATCGCTCATGGTTTACTTCCAGAACACTTCCGTTTCTGTTAATAAGGCACAATTTAATTGGGTATTATTGGATTGTTGCTCTTAGCATTTGGTCAGTGGAATTCAAATACGGGCAATGTTATCGTTGATACTGAATCTGTTGTGGTTACGGCGCACATCCATGTTTGGTTATAAAATTGTTGGTTAGCATTTAAGTTGGAATGCAAGGGAATTTAATCAGGTGATGAGATTAGGACTACGGGCGAGACAAGTACATAGGCAAGAATATCATTCGGGAATATTTATGGTTTATGACTAGGTTAATGAATTTAAATATTTGTGGATTTATTCATAAACGTTTATAACTAGAAATAAATATAAATAAATTCAAAGCTGAACAGTCATGGATATATAAATGAAATTCTGGAATTTTTATTTCATAAAGGATATCATTATACAAAAAGGAGTAAAATCGTTTCACATTTTGAATTGCTGTAAAATTACATTTACAGATGTTACTTCTATTCTAAAAATCCTAAGTCCTAAAGATCCATTGGTGTCTTCATGATGTTCATCCATTGGACATTACTCCATGCTCCTCCGATTAACCTGCACAAAGAGAAACGAAACAGAACAGAATAGAAAAATGTTAGAGAAATAATTTGACACTCTCAGAACATCGTCATCATCGAGTGCCGGGAGTGGCACAACCGAAGCTGCGTCCTACCCCCGTTACCAATCTGCACCATCGGCGTCAGATCAGGTAGTTAATGTTCTTATTTACGGGACATCCGAGAAAGATGAAGAGTGAAAGAAATGGGGATTGAACTGA
Organism: Lathyrus sativus; assembly: GCA_963859935.3. Classification (NCBI taxonomy): domain Eukaryota; kingdom Viridiplantae; phylum Streptophyta; class Magnoliopsida; order Fabales; family Fabaceae; genus Lathyrus; species Lathyrus sativus. Next base: position 812,052,820 of record OZ012735.1, read on the forward strand.
TTCACGAATTCGAGACTAAAATACCAGTCCATCAAGTAAACAAATGGACTATCAAGTAAATTTCAGTTTGTTTCCACTGATACAAAGCTGATCGACAGGGCCGGTACGAGTTCAGACCTAGATGCCAATAGGTATGAACCGTCTTTCGAATTTTTCCGATACCTGAAACACAAGAGCCAAACAACATCAGCAGCCCCAATTTTCTAACAGAGTGTAAGGCCAAAGATAACTGAGATGTATCAAAAAAATCAACAATCAAAATATCAGAAAGACTGTGTTAAAGCCAAACGGGGCATCAAGATAGAGTCATCAAATTACACCTGCGAAGTGAGGTTGTAAGGTCATACCAAAATAAGCAGATAAGCTCACACAATCACAGTGATATGTCAGTTCAGATTGGGTCCCAAATGTGCAAAGCACATCGAAAAAACAAAGCACCAAGCATAGAGGGCTCAGATGAATATCACCGCCCCAAATTCGCAGCCTCCATCAGTTCACTAAAAGAAGAAGAAGAAAAGTGAGTGTGAACAGAGGCACAAAATCACAGTAGTTCGCTTCGATTCCACAAACGAACGGGGAAAGAATCAGAAGTCATTCACAAAACCAAGTGCAATATGGTTCGAATCAGAGACTAAAATGCCAAATTGAGATGGATGTGAATGTCTGCAAAATCCAAAACACTAAAAGTATCAGGGTTCGAACAAGGTATTACAGCCCATATCAGAAAACAAATCAGAATCAACAGCAACATCTGAAAAAATCATGACAAATGTGTCGCTTGCGCGAAAATAAGGTGCCGGCATGACAGAAGAGTCGCCACCTTTCGTTATTTATCCCTCAGAGCGGGAAAGGAAACGATCGGAAAAACCTGACGAAAAAGGGTAAGACAAGGTCATCGCAACCATTGTCTGGGTTCGGGAGTCGGTTACGCAAGGGGAAGGTATTAGCACCCCTCACGTCCGTCGTACTCGACGGGATCCACGCTTGTTTGTTTACTTGGACGGGTTGGTTTTAATCTATCTACCTATCAAGGCTGGCTGAAAAAGAAAAGAAAAGTGACTCGGCAAAGCGTCGCACTTTATGCCTACGTATTCTCATCAGAGAATGAGAAATCAGAGTCAACGTAGTTCGGCCTACGAAGGATTACGGGGGAAAGGTTTCTCGCTAGGATATCGCATCCTATGCCTACGTACTTCCACACCGTATGGAAGATCAGAGCAAACGTAGTTCGGGAAACTATGGGTTATCTCCTGAAAGAAGTGTTTTTTATTATGTTTGCGATTTCAACCGCACTAGAGACTATGACCTGAGAGGGAATGCGTCCTTTCTCAGATAGCTTAAGGCTCGTAACGTACGAAAGAAATCATTCATGATTACTGTATCTTAAACTGCTTCGAGATGAGAAGAGAACAGGCCTAACTAGGAGGGAGACTATCAAGTCCTACTGTTGTCATGCCATGGATTCATCCTATGGTTGAGGTTTGAACAGGGAACTCCTAGATGTTGTCATGCATAGGTTTCAACCTAAAAGTCTATCATCAAATCCTTATCAAAGGAAATGAGAGTCCTAAGGGATCATGTCAATGATACACCAAAACAGACAAAAGCATCAGCTTTAACAGTAAAATGCATGCAATGCAAGTGAGGGAGGAAATGTGTGTGGGGCTTCAGCCTCCACACGCTCGTCTCGACCTCAAACCAGTCATGAAATAACAGTAATCATACTGAAATAAACAACATGCTATCAAGCAATGAACAGATAAAAGAAATGAAGTGCCATCAGGCAAACAAACCACATGCTTGAGAGAGAAAGAATCTACTTCTACTCTCTAATCCTAACCCTAAAACAGAACCCTAATCAGAAGAAAGCAAAGCCCTAAAGCAAAACCCTAACCAAGAGAAATCAATCACAGTCTCCAAGCTTCAAAACAAGCTTACCAGAGAAAGGGAGCTAAGCAAGCAGACTCATAGTGTCTTCCTCAGGAAAGCACTAGGAGGCTTATACTCAGGAGTCATACCCTATGTGGCTCAACCACTGTGATCAGTTTACATTCCTCCTCAGGAGAAATTAAACTCACAAGTAGGCTTCAACATCACTGGATATTTGATAAATCTTACATGAACTAGTGGAACTAAGTGAATAGACCCGTAGGACCTTCCTCAGGAAAGTACTAGGAGGCTTCCACTTAGGAATTGTATCCCATGTGGCTCAACAACATGTGATCAGTTTACATTCCTCCTCAGGAGAAATTAAACTCACAAGTTGGCTCCAACATCATTGGATACTTAAGAAATCCTAGATGAACTAATGGAACTAAGTGAATAGACCCATAGGACCTTCCTCAGGAAAGTACTAGGAGGCTTCCACTTAGGAGTTGTATCCTATGTGGCTCAACAACTGTGATCAGTTTACATTCCTCCTCGGGAGGAATTAAACTCACAAGTTGGCTCCAACATCATTGGATACTTAAGAAAGAGGTGAGGAGAAATAATGAAAGTCATTCATAGTGCCTTCCTCAGGAAAGTACCATGAACTTCCTTCAAACTTCAGGATCTCAAACGTCACAGACAGGGAATAACCCCCAAGCTCTAGGTCTCTGGGTCTTGATCTTAAATCTTCTCCTTCATCATGCTCTCCAACAAGATCTTCAAAACAAACTAAGCCCCACAACAAATTCCCCAAAATGAACCCCAAGGATAAACAGATAACCACAAAACAGACAAAACCATCAGTCAACTTCAGAAAATACCTAAAAATACTAAAGCAAGGGGGAAAATTCTAACAATTATTCACAAGGGTCTATAACATCTACCCCTAACATCCATACATGCCCCTACCCAAAAATCAAGGCAAAACTCTCTAAAGGACATGAACTATTTCACCTATGCATTCTTAAACCCTAATTAGGACACCCTAATGCTAACCTAATTAAACTAATCAAAATTTAATCTAAAAATCAAGAATTAAATCCTATGGGGAACTATGATTCAATATCTAATCACATAAAAAGGAATGAATTAAAAAGACTAAGGGAAGGTCCTAAAACAAATTCTACAAAATTGAATATCAAACTAAACATATTAAAAAGCTATTAAAAGAATAATATGCTAAAAATATGAAACTAAAAATAAAATGGAATTTTATTTTTATTAATTTTCTAGACAAGTTTATTAACCTATAGAAAAAACAAGAATTAAAAAATATCAATTTTTCAATTTTCTATGAATTTATTAAAATGCAAAAATATAAATGGAATTAAAAATAAAAGAAGTAAAAGAAAGAGGGGAGGGGGTGAGAAAAGCAAGGCACGCTTAGTTCAATTATTAGATGGGCCAGGGATGGGGGGTGCCAATAGCGCGCGTTCTGAGGCCCAGGTTTTCCACTTATCTAAACGGCAGCGCTTGGAAGCTGGCCTTTCCCTCCGTTTTTAATTTTAAATAAGGGTCGTTGGATCAGATTAATGAGTCAATTAATTTGGACAGATCTAGCGGTCAGGGGTCATCTTCCCCAAATGCCAAGTTAGGGTTTCAGTTTTCAGTCTCATGCAAGGGATCTTCTCTCCAACCGTTCTCCTTGGTTGCTCGATGAAATTTAAAAATTTCAAAAGCAAAGATGCCCTACTCATTACCAGGATCATGGTTCTAACAATGGTTTTCATTAAAACCTCATGCATCTCTCAAACAGAGCGCGCGAAACCTAGGGTTTCAAACTAGTTCACTGATATCAATTCTTCTAGTTCTTGATCCTAAGGGCACTAACCTGTTCTATGCACTACACTGATCATATTAACCTATAACATTTGTATTAAAGTCCAACATGCAGCTTGTTCTTGAGTCTTACAGAAAATGGGACCTGCCATGGAACCTCATGAAAAGCTTTCTAATCTTCAGAAAATGGACAACTAACCTAGCACGATAATTCTATCCCTATGAAACCAACAGAAGACACACAAATAAAGAGATATAGGGAGAGTATGCAACCTGTCAAATGGTAATGGTGAGTGCAGTTAGAGATGAATTCAGAGCTTGCAACCTTCCATGATTAATATTTAATGGAAGATAAGAGTTCTGTTTGCACTATCTTGGATGATTGAAGCCTGTAATGAGCAACTCGAGCCTTGCTTGACTTTGAAGAAAGCTTTGAACACCTCACTCTTTCTCTCCCTTTCTCCACTGAATTCTTCAACCTTGACCAACCTTTTCTTCATCATGATCCCCTCAATTTATAACCATCTATAGAATCCTCTAGAACTTCCTAGAATGAGCTAGAAAGTAATGGAAAGTTATGAAATTTCTCCTTTAATGACATGTTGATCATACCATATCTCATGAGTTAGGCTTGTCAAATTGGCTTCAAAATCTCCTTACAAGAGATATTGAGAAAGAATGAGTGAAAAACATGCACTTCCTTGCCTTTTGTGAAGTTTTGTTTAGTTACCTTATGATTCAAGTAACAATTTTCCAAAGCAACCTTCATTTTTGAGCTTCAAATCAAAATTCTGTTTAAACCAAAGTTTTTAGAATGTCATTTACATTCAAAATGGTATATTGGATGACCTATTTTGGACTCATAGATCTCCCAAACCAAATTTCAACTTGACTTGAATTAACTTATAAGCCATTTTTAGTTCATTTTTACCCAATCTTGTAAATCCTTGCTACAAGCTTTTTCAATAACTCATGACCACTTTTCTAGGCTTAAAATGCCATTTTGAACAACTTTCATGTTTTGAGTTTTTCCATTTGAGGCTTGGAAATAGGAGATATGGCCTTTGCTTAAAATGACCTATAACTGCCAAATGACCAAAATACCCCTGTCTTGTTCAAACCATAAGTTGAGTTCTACAAATCCTATCAAGGACTTATAGTACTCTCTATAAAGCTAAGGAGATGATCTTCAACATTCATGTTGACCAAGAAATCATAGGAATCATCCTACTAGGGCAAAAGTTGTCTGCAAGTTGGGTGACTTTCAAGGACCCAGATTCACACACCTCAGCTGACCTGTAATTTGTCAAAACCATAACTTGAGCTCTGCAACTCCTATCAAGGACTTCCACCACTCAAATTAAAGATAAGAACAAGCTCTACAACATTCATGTTGTGTGGAAGATGAGATATCAATCACATCTTGAGCTAAAACTGTCTGGAAGATAGGGATCAAATTAGGGTTTTTTCACTGACAATCCTCAGAAACCCTAACTCAAAACTTCTCAAACTCCTCAATCATGATGAGTTGGTCTAGGAATCATCCTTATAACATCTCAATACATCACTCCATGATCTCATGGCCCTTGGATTAGGTCTCAACCTTCTCCAAATCATCAGTTGACTTAGGGTTGACCCAGTCAAAACCCTAATCCTACCATTCATGGTTGAATCTTCTGAATTCTTGTATAATGACTTCTCTGGGCTTCATGATGGCTATCAAGACATCTCATAGGCTTTCTCAAAACATCAAGTTCATTCTCACAGTCTCAGAATCATCTGAGGAGCACCCACAACTCTCAAGCTATGAGACACACAACCTTGGTTTCACCCAATTCCTCTGAGGATCTCTTGAGCTTTCTGATGAAGATATCAACTTTCAAACACTTGATAGATAAATAATTGTTGGTCAAATTTTGGGGTGCAACAAAATGCCATCAGCCAAAGCAATCCACAATCGGACAAATCGAATGAACATCCAACCAGGTTTGAGGTTCACATGAAAAAATCGAACATGGCAATAAGGGCTCAGTTCATACATCATAGCCCTAAACTCACAGTGAAATCGGTTGAGACAAAGCAAGCTATAGCGGTTCACCAGAAAGACCAGAGAAACTCGAGGTATCAGAAAAATAGGCTTCGAATAAAACTATCGAAAGACCTGCATCAGAAAAACCAACATGAATCCAGTTATCCAATTGAAATCAAAGCAAATCTAGATAAAATCAAAACGAAATCCAAATCGAAAATCTGGAATTACATCAGAAAAATCCGAGTGAGTTCTGAAAATGGAAAGAATCCCAATCAAATCGAAAATATCAGGTTCACAAATCCACAAAGATCAAATCAAATCGCGATCCAATCTCAGAAAAATAACGCAAATCCAAAGCCCAAAAGAGAGTCAAAAAAGAAAAGTATATAAGGAACGATATCACCTCAAGTAAAACCCTAGACAACAACGGCGGAGAACACCAAAAGCGACGAAGCGAGCAAGATCGCGAACAAACCCTAGCGGTCGCGAGAGGGGGAGAGATCGAAACAAGGCAACCCGAGTGGAGAGGATTCACCGGCGCCGTTTAAAGCCACGACGAGCAAATACCTTCCCCGAAAGCTCAGCTCACCATCATTGCTTCCGCTTATCACCGATTGAGAACCCACCGTAAGATTTCATTCCACTATCAGCATATTAACAGTTTTTTTTTCTGTTCTTTTAGTGTGGAGAAGAAAATATGAAGGAAAACATGGCGGAAACGAAGAGAGACGGAACAAGAGAGAGAGAAAGATAAACGGCGCCGCGAAGGGATAATAGGGTTCTGAAACCCTAAGTTTGCAATTTGGTTTTTGTGTTACTCACCAACCGGGTTGGGTCCGGAGGTGATTACCGGCCCAACCCCTCTTATTTTTGTTTTTTTAAAATTTGTTTTTAAAAACCCTTTTTCCTCTTTTATATATTTAGTTAATTTAAATTTTAAGTATTAAAATTATTTTTTGCCATATAATAAAATTAAAAAAAACTTTTTTTTATAATAAAATTAAAAAAACCTTTTTTTTAAATAATAAAATAACTTAAAATCCTTTTAAAAATATATAAGTTAAAACTTTTTAAGATTAAGATTAAAATATTTTTAAAATGTAACATCACTCTTTCTTTTGTAAATTCAATAAAAATCTTTTTTTTCAAAACAACAAAAATCTTCAACATTGCACTCTTGTCTCATGACTCGGCCAGTTACTGATTGACTTTGCCCATTAACGCGTGTGTTCATTTTGCAGCTTATTACATTGTGTTTTATTTAAGTTTCATCATTATTGCAATTGCTTCTCGGTTGTAACCTCGCGAACCAATAATCGCGTTTACGTTTCTGCTTTTAAAATTTTGCTGTTTGCATGATTCAATTTCTCACACATTCATCAATTACTCCTGTCACATTACGCCCATCCGAAGGTTAGGTCTAGCTTTTGGTCGCCACGCCAATAGTCCTCAACCTCAACCCTTTCACCTTACAAACCCTAATTTTCATACGTGTCTCGCTGTGGACAAGATTACAATTTTACCCCTAGCATTAGGTCAAAGAGCCGCCGCACTCATTTTAGGGTTTCCCGCCGCGGAATCCCTAACCTAATTTAACCCTAATTACAACTTAACAATTCAATGTAGAAACAGGAGTCTTCTCACTCCACGTAAGCGTGTCCTTAAGACATGTTTATTCCCCTTGAGACCTTGACCACAGTCAAGAAGTCTCTAACCTCCCTTTTGAGGGGAACTACGATTACTCTGATTCCACTCCCGTAAGGATACGTAGGCACAAGATGCGATGTCTTGCCGAGTAAACTTAGAATTAACCCCTTAGGTCTCCTTTCTCACTTTTAATCCCTTTGTACATATACCTTAAGCAAATAAATAAAGCAAAATAGTAAGCATTTGAACAAAAGGTTCCTGTAGAGTACTATAGAAGTTTAGGGTGCTAATACCTTCCCTAAATTTAATCAACCCCCGAACCCTAGATCTTTCCCCGCATTGTGTTTACGATGCAAAATAGGTTTTCCCTCTTTTGACCTTTTCCTTCGGATAAATCAAAGAGCGGTTGTGAATTGAATTGCGATTCAAACTCATTAATAGTTTGATATCCTATTTCCACCGCAACAGAAAATGGCGACTTCACTGGGGAGGGTCTTAATTTTTGAGGGTTATCCCTAATTTGTTCATATTTATTGCTACTTGTTTTGTTATTTTGCATGTATATATTTGTGCTCTGGTTTGGGACTGTTCCTTGTGTTGTGAGATAAGTCCTACGCTCGGACTAGTGACATTATTATAGGATGGGGATATATTCGATGAAGCTTATAGGGAGTCGAATCCTGACCAAGCTGATTCGAGAATCACCGCTCAGTTGAGACCTTGTCGAAAATGGTTCGGTTGAACGAGTATAATTGTGAAAACTTTTTCCATGGTCGATTGGAGTCTGTGATATTGAGGACCGTAGTACCTTAACACCACCTCGGCCTTATTTAGGACGTAGTGCGGGAACTATGTGGGAGTAGTCCTACAATGGTTGCTACGCGATACTACACTCAAAAGAGGTTCTCTTGAGAATATTATTAACCCCCGAGTCAATCGGAAGGTCGATAATATCCGAAAGATGGGCTGATGACTTTGGGCACTTTTTAGAACCTTGTTCTGCAGGTACGACTAACCTATAGTACACTCCTTTTTGGGATGGATAGACCTTAACTCCGCTCACGTACCTTTTAACCTAGGACTTGTGTGTTTTCATGCATTGCATCCATAAAGCATCCCATTGCATCGTATTCCATGGAATTCAAACATCATTTATGGATGTCGCGGGATACCATAAATAAAAATAAAATGAAAAACAAGAAAAAGATTTCCTTGGTACCCCACAACATTCGTAAATGTTTGAACTCCATGAAATCTTCATTTGCATTTGCATCATAGCATCATATGTTTTCTTGCACTGCATGTGTCTTCCGTTTTCTCATGTTCGGTTCCCTCGCCTTCCAGTTTTGTCACCCTGAATTCTCTGCATCAATACGACCCTTCAAAAGGATGGAAGATCAAAACCAAGAGATCAACCGTGTCAGCCATGAACTCGAAGATCTTCAAGGAAGTGTAGGGCAGATTTTGGAAATGCTACGAGCTCTTAGTGTGAAGGTGGATGCTCAGCCTACTGTTGTTTCTGAGACTAATACCGTTATGGAACCTCAACCAGCTGTTACTGTCAAGAATGTACCTCCTCACGGTCTTCAATCCGGTTTGGTGCCTCCTAGTGCTCAATCAGTTCGACGAGCTACCCCTCCAAAGTGCAAAACTCCTAACTCCGACCATGGTAAAGGACCTGCACGTTCGAGGAACCGCAAAATGGCTACTCCTCAACCTTGGCAACATCAGCAGAGTTATGTTCAAGGTTATCCGTTTCCATATGTCCAACAACCCTATGTAGCTACTGTTGCACCTCCTTTCAATCAGCAGTTTCCTACATACCAGTCTGTGCAGTCAGCTCCGGTATATCAAGCGCCGGTTTATCAACAGCCTTCCGGTTATCCGCCCATGCAAGTTCCTGTCAACAGTCAACGAGTGCCCAACGCTCCTGTTCATCAACAATCACAGGATCAGGTTCCTTACCTCCGTAAAAGCCAGTATAAGCCTTGTCCTCCAATTCCGATGACTTTCACTGAGTTATACTCCCATTTGGTACAACAGGGTCTGATTACCACTCGTGCTTTGGGTCCTCCGCCTAATCCGTTACCAGCAGGTTACAACGCTGCCGCTCATTGTTTATTTCATGAGGGTGCGCCCGGCCATGATCTAGAGAATTGTTATGCTCTTAAGAAAGTTGTCAGAAATTTGCTAGAAACGAAGAAGTTGTCTTTTAGCAATGCTCAGCTGAAGATCGAGACTCCTCTCGGGGTCCCTCACTTGTCGAGTTCGAATTCTGCAAAGCATGCTACTCCTGTGGCAAATCAGCCGAATCCAGTAATTATTCAAAAGCCTGGCTCGCTTCATTTCAGTAATCCTCAAGATGATATGACCGGGATCAACCAAGAATCGGGGAAAGTTATTTTGAAGCAACGACTGAAAACTGTTGAAGATGTGACCAGCATCACTGGGGCAAGCCATGACGACTCGCAGTGACCATAAACCAGACGTCCTTTCCATTGAGGCTCCGCCAAAAGAAACTGTTGCTCTTGAATTTCATAAACCATTTAGAAGGATTTTTCCGACAGTTCATTTGTTTATTTATATGTATTTCTCTTTGATTAAGCATATTTAGCATGTACGAACTTGTTTATCTTTGATTAATTAATGCAACGCATATGTTTGTCTTGAATAAGTCCATTCGTTTCACTCATTTAAAAAAAAAACGTTTTCATAAACTATAATGCCAACTTTACCCGATCTCATGTTCTGATGGAGAATTGGGAGGAGGATGACGAACCCAAAACGGCAGCTTTCTTGTCGTATGCTTTCAATTAAAACCCGCTGATGATGTAAGGCATTGTTTCAAATCCCAAACACTGGAGATATAAGGATGTTAATCCCTCGTTAACTTCTTTGAGCCTTGAAGTAGGAGTTTTTTTTTAGAACCCTCAATCTTAACCTGGGGCAGGGTAGGTTCCAGTTAAACCGATCGAGCACTTAGACTCTAAAAAAGGGAAGAGCAAACCTTCGAGAATTTATCCTTAGCATCTTAAGAAGTCCAATACAATGACAATCCCTCAGCTACCTAAGGAGTGGGGCAGTCACGAGCCTTTCGAAAGATTTACATGACTTGTGCATAAAAGAATATTCAAAAAAATAAGAGCCCGCTAAGTCAAAACCTATGAAGGAGACTTAGACAAAACTGGGGCATCCCGCTGGGCTCCAAAGTCAGATCAAAAGACGTTGTCCAGGAAAAAGTTAGGGAATAAGAACAAACTAGTAGTTTTTCTAGGATCCCTATAAAGAACAAAGTCGTGTGACCAATTGCCATTAAAAACAGGTGAGTGACTGCCATGTCCAAAGCCTTGATAAGTTCTCGACCATAGCAAATCTGCTTGAAATATGAGCGTTCGTATCCGATTATCTGAATTAGGATTGGAGAGCATCACGAAGAAGGGGTGGGTACAAATATAACTTTGAGCCTATATCCTTTTGTTTCTTAAACCGTGAACCGAGCCACGATACAACCTTTAAAAGACCTAATTGAAGTAGGACTTCGGTTGAAAGCATACTCGACAAGATCACGTTTCCTGACTCCTACGAGCTATGCTCAGAAAAAATTTCATGTTGGCATTATAATTAAAAAACTTATATCCCGACTAGTGATTTCGGTCACAAGTTATTGCGATATCTTTTTTAAAACAAAAATTCAAGACAAATATATGTGTACATTCACAAGCTCAGGATAGGCATTTCCGGCATGACGACTTTGTTTGATATCTTAGAGATTTACATATGGACATAACCCGTGGAACTTGAAGATCCTGCTAAACAGGGGCAGGCAGTTTCCCAGTTCGCTTACCAACGCTAGTCTGACGTTCTTAAGAGCTACTTCTCAAAGACTTCGTCGTAACACGATTAATTTGTGCCAGTTACGTCAAGACCTGACAAATCTCTCAAAGAGTTTGAAAACAGTGGGGCAACCAGACTCCGTGTTCTCTATAAAATCCTCTTGAGATGACTCTACCTCACAACACAAGTATCCTGGGGCACCGTGTTTTTTGAAGAAACAAATGGCGACTACTATAAGGTCCTTCAAGATCAAAACCATGGGGTTTCACAACTTTTCTTCGTGCACCCGAGGGATTTTACTCACAGCGGTCTTCATTCTCCAGTAAATCTCCGTGTTGCAACAGGCTCCTAAACCATTGCCTCATCACAGTCCCCAGAGAGACTATAAGCTGACAACTTTTTCTTGGGTAACTCGAAAGTGTCCCTCAGGTTTTCTTCTCCCCATGTGAAGACAGGATACTGTGCACCCAAGCAGATCACCTTCTCCCCAGAGAATTCAGAACTTTAAAACTGGATTTGGTTCTACCATTGATCCTTCTCACCCATGATCGACGTATTGGTTGCAGAGAATGCAGGGTATCTCCGTCGAGATGTTTATTTCATCTCTCGTCTCGTCTCTAGTCTGTTTCGTCAGCATACGCAGGGGCATAAGCATTTCACATACTCATTACATACTCATTACATACTCATTTCATATACTCATTACATACTCATTTCATATACTCATTACATACTCATTTCATAGCATCCTGCATATTTAACTACATAGGCATTAACATACATTCACATTAACATATGCATCAACATATGCATTAGCATTCACAGGTTCATGGTGTCTCTCCATCATTGGTTGTTATCGCCGAGTAACTGGGTTGGTCCATTCTCTCCAAATAGATTGTCAGCCATAAGCATAAAATACTTACTTGTTTCCAGTTTCCCCACAAAGCTCGATCCTCGTGGATGACGGTTACTTCAGCTATCTTTCCTCGCCAGGATAAGATATTTACCCTTCGAGATCATTCCCTCGATGGAGTCTTGATTACCAGTCTTCTTTCTAGCTCAATCCTAGATTGAACCTCGGTCTTGTCGGTCGCTGAGCCCAACCGGACGTGCATTTATTTTGCACCATCTAAAGATTTTCACCATACCATGGCAGATTCGCGACTGTTCTCGCCCGAGAAGTTTCTCACTGTACCCGGATGTGCATTTATTTTGCACTATCTTTCAAGAAAATCAACCACAATCCTTTACAGATACACGCCAGTTCACGCCTGGAAAATCTATCAGTACAACATTTTACATCTTACAGCATCGGTATGCGACATTTCTCGCCTGAAAATCTTATCGATATAACAATCCTACATCTTACAGCATCGGTATGCGACATTTTTCGCCTGAGAAGCCTATCGATATAACAACCTTACACAACCAGATACGCACCTGTTCTCACCTGAGAAGCTTATCATTGATCAGCACCAGTTCTCGCCAGAGAAGCTTATCATCATCTGTTATCACCTCTACAAGCAGTTCTTACATGAGAGGCTTATTATTGCTACTCTTGCAAAAAAAAGCGACATTTTTCGCCTGAGAAGCTAATCCTATCTTCGTTATGACTCGCAGCAAATGGCCATCTCCATTGGGAAGTTGGGCTTCCATTTTCCTTGTCGTCTTGAAGTATGGGGAGGTTTGAACCAAATCGTATTCAGGAGAGCACGATCTTGAAGTACGGGGAGGTTTGAGCGGAATCATTTTCAGGAGAGCACGATCTTGAAGTATGAGGAAGTTCATTTACCCTTTAGTAAAAGAAGGAGCGGAATCATTTTCAGGAGAGCACGATCTTGAAGTATGAGGAAGTTCATTTACCCTTTAGTAAAAGAAGGAGCGGAATCATATTCAGGAGAGCACGATCTTGAAGTATGAGGAAGTTCATTTACCCTTTAGTAAAAGAAGGAGCGGAATCATATTCAGGAGAGCACGATCTTGAAGTATGAGGAAGTTCATTTACCCTTTAGTAAAAGAAGGAGCGGAATCATATTCAGGAGAGCATGATCTTGAAGTATGAGGAAGTTCATTTACCCTTTAGTAAAAGAAGGAGTGGAATCATATTCAGGAGAGCACGATCTTGAAGTATGAGGAAGTTCATTTACCCTTTAGTAAAAGAAGGAGCGGAATCATATTCAGGAGAGCACGATCTTGAAGCATGAAGAAGTTCAGTTTATCCTTTAGTAAAAGAAGGAGCAGAATCATATTCAGGAGAGCACGATCTTGAAGTATGAAGAAGTTCATTTATCCTTCAGTAAAAGAAGAATCAGAATCGTATTCCAGGCGCCGACCTTAAATATGAGAAGATTTATATATCAGATAAGCAGCAGCCTCTTTATTTGAGTGCTTATCCATTTTGGCATGTAAGTCCCTTCCAACGATAAGTGACAGTTCTCCCTCGAGAAGCTTATCAGGGCATTTCCCATTAAAGTCCATTTATTTTGGCATACAGCTGGTCTTTACCCTGTATGTTTGATACGGATTCCCGAAAAGTCCGTTTGATCCTGTCACGAGGGATAGGTTATAGAAGCTTGGATGTTATTCTTTGCTCAATGCTCCAACATTCTGTAATCGATCTTGCAAGCCGTGTAGATCCAGTTATTATTAGACATTCCCAAGTGGAGGTCATCTCATAGGTGCCATCTCCATTTAAGGATCTTATTCCTAAAGTCCATTTATTTTGGCATACAGCCGGTTTTTACCCTGTATATTTGCTACGGATTCCCGAAAAGTCCGTTTGATCCTGTCACGAGGGATAGGTTACAGAAGCCTGGATGTTATTCTTTGCTCAATGCTCCATGCATTCTATGATCGATCTTGCAATCGTACTAGATCCAATTTTACTTTTAGACTCCCAGTGGAGGCCGTCTCACGGGTGCCATCTCCATTCGAGAATCTCGTTCCCAAAATGACAATTGGTCGTGTTCGCACCAGTTAACCATCATTTTAGAATTCCCCAGGGTTGTACTGTGTCCCAGCGCGTCGCTTTCCCCAGTGTGTTTCTTCTCGTAGCGTCTGTCCCTGTGTCGTCGCATTCGTCAGCACTTTCGCATTCATCATTCCAGCATACGCGTCACATCATATTCATGGCATCGTCTACATTAGTCTGTTCTCGCTTGGTCCATAGCATTGCATATCGCCACATATAAGGGCAAAATTTTCGGTTATCTATATTTAAATCCCTCCACCATGATCCCTCGAGTCTCCGTCACTCAAATCATCTGGTGTAGCTATTTAAATAGGGGCAACTGTAATACCCCAAATTTTACCCTTATACTTAGTCAGCCATTTCGCATAGCATCTCATCTGTGCATCTGCTAACCACTATCAAGTCATGGAGGTGTTTGTTTTGCAGGATTGGTTCTAGGGGTATTTTGGTCATTTTACGTGGATTCCGCTAATTCTTTGAAGACGGGCTGTTACTAAGCTTTGAGACACTTGAGACGCTATTTTTGAGGCATTTATTTATCACCTGGTTTGATTATATCAAGGCGCCAATTCGATGTGTTTGGTATTGAAATTTGTCGAGCACAACTGGATTTAAGACCTATTTCATCGCTCATGGTTTACTTCCAGAACACTTCCGTTTCTGTTAATAAGGCACAATTTAATTGGGTATTATTGGATTGTTGCTCTTAGCATTTGGTCAGTGGAATTCAATTACGGGCAATGTTATCGTTGATACTGAATCTGTTGTGGTTACGGCGCACATCCATGTTTGGTTATAAAATTGTTGGTTAGCATTTAAGTTGGAATGCAAGGGAATTTAATCAGGTGATGAGATTAGGACTACGGGCGAGACAAGTACATAGGCAAGAATATCATTCGGGAATATTTATGGTTTATGACTAGGTTAATGAATTTAAATATTTGTGGATTTATTCATAAACGTTTATAATTTATAACTAGAAATAAATATAAATAAATTCAAAGCTGAACAGTCATGGATATATAAATGAAGTTCTGGAATTTTTATTTCATAAAGGATATCATTATACAAAAAGGAGTAAAATCGTTTCACATTTTGAATTGCTGTAAAATTACATTTACAGATGTTACTTCTATTCTAAAAATCCTAAGTCCTAAAGATCCATTGGTGTCTTCATGATGTTCATCCATTGGACATTACTCCATGCTCCTCTGATTAACCTGCACAAAGAGAAACGAAACAGAACAGAATAGAAAAATGTTAGAGAAATAATTTGACACTCTCAGAACATCGTCATCATCGAGTGCCGGGAGTGGCACAACCGAAGCTGCGTCCTACCCCCGTTACCAATCTGCACCATCAGCGTCAGATCAGGTAGTTAATGTTCTTATTTACGGGACAGCCGAGAAAGATGAAGAGTGAGAGAAATGGGGATTGAACTGATTCACGAATTCGAGACTAAAATACCAGTCCATCAAGTAAACAAATGGACTATCAAGTAAATTTCAGTTTGTTTCCACTGATACAAAGCTGATCGGCATGGCCGGTACGAGTTCAGACCTAGATGCCAATAGGTATGAACCGTCTTTCGAATTTTTCCGATACCTGAAACACAAGAGCCAAACAACATCAGCAGCCCCAATTTCCTAACAGAGTGTAAGGCCAAAGCTAACTGAGATGTATCAAAAAAATCAACAATCAAAATATCAGAAAGACTGTGTTAAAGCCAAACGGGGCATCAAGATAGAGTCATCAAATTACACCTGCGAAGTGAGGTTGTAAGGTCATACCAAAATAAGCAGATAAGCTCACACAATCACAGTGATATGTCAGTTCAGATTGGGTCCCAAATGTGCAAAGCACATCGAAAAAACAAAGCACCAAGCATAGAGGGCTCAGATGAACATCACCGCCCCAAATTCGCAGCCTCCATCAGTTCACTAAAAGAAGAAGAAGAAAAGTGAGTGTGAACAGAGGCACAAAATCACAGTAGTTCGCTTCGATTCCACAAACGAACGGGGGAAGAATCAGAAGTCATTCACAAAACCAAGTGCAATATGGTTCGAATCAGAGACTAAAATGCCAAATTGAGATGGATGTGAATGTCTGCAAAATCCAAAACACTAAAAGTATCAGGGTTCGAACAAGGTATTACAACCCATATCAGAAAACAAATCAGAATCAACAGCAACATCTGAAAAAATCATGACAAATGCCATCAGCCAAAGCAATCCACAATCGGACAAATAGAATGAACATCCAACCAGGTTTGAGGTTCACATGAAAAAATCGAACATGGCAATAAGGGCTCAGTTCATACATCATAGCCCTAAACTCACAGTGAAATCGGTTGAGACAAAGCAAGCTATAGCGGTTCACCAGAAAGCCCAGAGAAACTCGAGGTATCAGAAAAATAGGCTTCGAATAAAACTATCAAAAGACCTGCATCAGAAAAACCAACATGAATCCAGTTATCCAATTGAAATCAAAGCAAATCCAGATAAAATCAAAACGAAATCCAAATCGAAAATCTGGAATTACATCAGAAAAATCCGAGTGAGTTCTGAAAATGGAAAGAATTCCAATCAAATCGAAAATATCAGGTTCAAAAATCCACAAAGATCAAATCAAATCGCGATCCAATCTCAGAAAAATAACGCAAATCCAAAGCCCAAAAGAGAGTCAAAAAAGAAAAGTATATAAGGAACGATATCACCTCAAGTAAAACCCTAGACAACAACGGCGGAGAACACCAAAAGCGACGAAGCGAGCAAGATCGCGAACAAACCCTAGCGGTCGCGAGAGGGAGAGAGATCGAAACAAGGCAACCCGAGTGGAGAGGATTCACCGGCGCCGTTTAAAGCCACGACGAGCAAATACCTTCCCCGAAAGCTCAGCTCACCATCATTGCTTCCGCTTATCACCGATTGAGAACCCACCGTAAGATTTCATTCCACTATCAGCATATTAACAATTTTTTTTCTGTTCTTTTAGTGTGGAGAAGAAAATATGAAGGAAAACATGGCGGAAACGAAGAGAGACGGAACAAGAGCGAGAGAAAGATAAACGGCGCCGCGAAGGGATAATAGGGTTCTGAAACCCTAAGTTTGCAATTTGGTTTTTGTGTTACTCACCAACCGGGTTGGGTCCGGAGGTGATTACCGGCCCAACCCCTCTTATTTTTGTTTTTTTAAAATTTGTTTTTAAAAACCCTTTTTCCTCTTTTATATATTTAGTTAATTTAAATTTTAAGTATTAAAATTATTTTTTGCCATATAATAAAATTAAAAAAAAACTTTTTTTTATAATAAAATTAAAAAAACCTTTTTTTTAAATAATAAAATAACTTAAAATCCTTTTAAAAATATATAAGTTAAAACTTTTTAAGATTAAGATTAAAATATTTTTAAAATGTAACATCACTCTTTCTTTTGTAAATTCAATAAAAATCTTTTTTTTCAAAACAACAAAAATCTTCAACATTGCACTCTTGTCTCATGACTCGGCCAGTTACTGATTGACTTTGCCCATTAACGCGTGTGTTCATTTTGCAGCTTATTACATTGTGTTTTATTTAAGTTTCATCATTATTGTAATTGCTTCTCGGTTGTAACCTCGCGAACCAATAATCGCGTTTACGTTTCTGCTTTTAAAATTTTGCTGTTTGCATGATTCAATTTCTCACACATTCATCAACTACTCCTGTCACATTACGCCCATCCGAAGGTTAGGTCTAGCTTTTGGTCGCCACGCCAATAGTCCTCAACCTCAACCCTTTCACCTTACAAACCCTAATTTTCATACGTGTCTCGCTGTGGACAAGATTACAATTTTACCCCTAGCATTAGGTCAAAGAGCCGCCGCGCTCATTTTAGGGTTTCCCGCCGCGGAATCCCTAACCTAATTTAACCCTAATTACAACTTAACAATTCAATGTAGAAACAGGAGTCTTCTCACTCCACGTAAGCGTGTCCTTAAGACATGTTTATTCCGCTTGAGACCTTGACCACAGTCAAGAAGTCTCTAACCTCCCTTTTGAGGGGAACTACGATTACTCTGATTCCACTCCCGTAAGGATACGTAGGCACAAGATGCGATGTCTTGCCGAGTAAACTTAGAATTAACCCCTTAGGTCTCCTTTCTCACTTTTAATCCCTTTGTACATATACCTTAAGCAAATAAATAAAGCAAAATAGTAAGCATTTGAACAAAAGGTTCCTGTAGAGTACTACAGAAGTTTAGGGTGCTAATACCTTCCCTAAATTTAATCAACCCCCGAACCCTAGATCTTTCCCCGCATTGTGTTTACGATGCAAAATAGGTTTTCCCTCTTTTGACCTTTTCCTTCGGATAAATCAAAGAGCGGTTGTGAATTGAATTGCGATTCAAACTCATTAATAGTTTGATATCCTATTTCCACCGCAACATGTATCCATGGCCATTTTCTGCATCCTATGTGTCATTTTGCATAACTGACTGTTTGGAACCATCTCACCTGCTTGAACACACTTTATAGCCTGTATGATATGTGTATGTGTGAATTATTTGCCAATACCTTGCTTGGAAACTGAACTGCATACTCTTCATGCATATTACATGTCAATATTGCACTTCACACACCAGTTTTGCACCAAAGCTTGTTTTAGGGTTGAATCTTAGTTTGGAATAAATTCTTGGCATATATGTAATGTGCATATGTGAGCCATTTGACCTACTTGTGCATTGACACTGATTTGAATCTTCTCATGACTCTCAAACACTATTTTTGCAACTTGAACACTACCTCTCACCACAGACCATTTTGGACTGCCTTCATTGCTTAAACTTCACTCAATGACATGCATACAAGGTGTGTATGTGGTTTGTTTGCTAAAACTTCACCTTTTTTGCCTCACAACATTCCAACTTGTAACTTGACTGTCAATTTTCACCATGCTTTGTGTTAATGCTATTGTTGTACTGTGACTCATTCCATAACATATATGAAAGGTGTTGGTATGTTCCATTTGACCTAAATTTGCTTGGACTTAAAACTGAGCATCATTATGCATCTTGCTTGACAGATTTTTACATCTTGCATACCATGTCTCAATGCAGCCTGTTCCAATTGGTTTCTTTGGTTTGATCTCACTCAATATCATGTATATAAGGTGTATGTATGTTTGAAATGGTTTGAATATACATGGAATTGAAAATCAATACCCTCTTGCACTTTCACAAATATAGTGTTGCACTTGAACACCATTTTTTCACACCAGCCTATTTTAAACCAATCTTAATATTCAAATTCATTTGTTCAGAGATGTGTAATGTGTATATATGAATTGCTTAGTGAAAATGAGCTTTAAAATTGAACTGATGTCCATCATGCATCTATATGTTAATTTTGCAACTCACATGTCAATTTGTATTACAGCCTGTTTTGGATCTATCTTTATGCTCACAGTCATTCATCAGTGTATTTGTAATGTGTATATGGTTTGTTGGATTTGGAACTTGCTGGAATGTGATCTTCATCTCAAAATGTACAACACACACTCACAATGCATGTGCTATCGGGTTTGGAAATTAAAGCTTGATATTGAAAAACCAATGCCATCATCTTGTTCCTCATGAAAAAATACTCAAGTTACACTAAAATTTTGTCAAAAACCATTAAGATTTGAGAGAGTTGTGATGAAAATGCAAGTTAGTGTTTTTGCTTCATGTTTTTGCCCAGCCAGTTTTGTAGGCATCCCATATATATTTATGGGGTGGCTTTCATCAACGGATGTATAGCCACCCCAGTGGTAAGCAACTTGTCACTTAAGCGCCTTTGACCATGCAAGTGTGGGTTCGACCCCTGAGGAGGGCAACCCTTTTGTTTATTTTTGTTATTTTTGCTATTTTTTAACCAAACTTCAAAAATTCATATCTCGCTCATTATTAATCATTTTTCACCCATTCTTTTTGAATTTTGTTCATCTTGATGTCTACTTCCATGTCATATTTTTTATTTCCATGTTTGCCTAAATTTTCATCTCTTTTGACTATGTGCAAGTTATGTACGTTTTATGATCGTTTTCGCGTATGCAGATGAATTTTTCTCTTGCTATACTTGTGATTGTTTGTGATACTTGTTTGCATTCATGTTCTTAAATTTTAGCTAACATGCTAGGATTTCATCTTTGGTTGTTACCATGTTCATTTTTACTTCATCTGCTAAATACACTTAAGCTTGATCTGTTGTCACACTTCCTTCTTAATCAACTGCTTTGATTGTCATCAATGCATTTTTATTTTTATCATTTCACCTGCTCACTTAATGGTTGTCACCATGAATGCATATTTATTATGTTGTTGTCTTGTTCAAAATTTTCTTTCCCCAAGTGATGAAGCTTGTTAGCTCTCATCCAAGTTGCCTCTCCTGTCCCCTTCCAAAGAAAAAGTCTTTCCAATAACCCTTATGTTATGGATAGCTCATTCACCCATTCCCTTGACTTTGTTAAGTCACTTTAACCTTAGTTTAGAAACCATTAGACTTTAATTTAAGTCTAAAAGACCCACCTGTACTAGGAATGTTCTTCAACTAGAACCCTAGGATAGAGTTTGTCAACTCTATGTAAGAATCATTGTCATGATCTCTTACTTCCTCTTTTGAATATTACAACTTAGAATAGGGAGTTTTGTCAAACTCCACACAAACATTGTCATGTTTGTTCCCCCTTGAACCTTGATCATAATCAAATGTTCTTCTTCCCTTGTGAGGTGAACTATGATTGCTCTGATTCTATCCTAGTTAGGATACGTAGGCAGAAGATGCGATGTCTTTGCGAGCAAACTTAGAAAACCATCTAGGTCTTTACCTATCCCTAATCCATATCCCAATCCATAACACATATTCAAAAACTTAGCAAACAATCAAACAAAAGGTTCCTGTAGAGTACTACAGATGCTTATGGTGCTAACACCTTCCCTAGGTATAACCAACCCCCGATCCCCGAATCTCTTAAAGCGTTGTCGTTACATCGCGAAAAGGGTTTTTCTTTCTTTAGACCTTTCCTTTGGATAAAATAAATTTCGGTTGTAAAAGAATTAAGATTCAAGTTAATTTAATAGCTTGATATCCAATTTTCACCGCAACAGAAATGGCGACTTCACTGGGGACCTCTTATTGCTTTGAGGGTTTAGCCTATCTTGTTTGAATACTTGCTATATTTGTGAATACTTGTAAATATGTATATATGTGCCCTGTTAAATCTTGGGAACTTTGAGTGGTGAGACAACATTATACCCGTGTTTGAGCGTACTTATGATAGGATGGTGGTATATTCAAAGAGACTTATAGGGAGTTGATTCCCGACCAAGTTGACTTGAGAAAACCACCGCTCAGTAGAGGCCCTTCTGAAAGTTAGTATTGTTGATCGAGTATTTGTGAAAACAATGTTACTTTCTACATGGGAGCCCGTGATACTAAGAACCTTTAGATTACCTTTTCCCCACTATGGCTTTATTAGGATGCAGTGCGATGGCTATAAGGAAGTAATTTCGAAATAGTTGATACGTGATACTACACTTAGACGAGACTCTCTTGAGAATATTATCGACCACCAAGTATTTGGGAAATTGATAATATTCGAAAGATGGGTCAAGGACTCTGGGAACTCTTCTTAGAACCTTGTTCTACAGTTTTGAAAGCCCTAGTACATACTTTTGGGATGGGCAGACCTTGGCTCCATACTCATGTTCTCCAAACCAAAGCCTTTATCTGTTTACCCATGTATATGTGAATCTGTGCTTACCTGTGTCTGTGCATTCATGCATTCATAAACATCATATCATAAAAGTTTCATGGAACTCAGATCTTTTGCTTGTAAACATTAGGATCATCATGGATAATGGAAAAAAGAAAACTATGAAGTACACTTACAAAAGTCCTAACTTGGATGACATAGAGAGGTTGAGCACTTTGATAACAGACCTAAAAGGATTCAAGAGCAGGTATGGGAACTTGTTGTCATTGTTGAAAGTAAAAAAGAAGATGGATCTGGGACTTCTCTCCACACTTCTCCAGTTTTATGATCCACTTTATCATTGTTTCACTTTCCCTGATTATCAGCTAGTACCTACACTTGAGGAATATTCTTGCTTGATTGGTTTGCCTATTCTTGAAGAATCTCCTTTTCCAATCATGGAGAAGGACCATAAGGAGGAAGAAATTGCTAAAGTTACACGTTTGGGGTTAGTAGATATTCAGAAAAATATGGCTACTAAAGGAGGGGTATTTGGTTTAACCGCAGAGTTCTTGGTTGGGAAAGCCAAATACTATGCTGATCACTTGAGTATGGATGCATTCGAGGCCATCTTTGCCTTGCTCATCTATGGGATCTTCTTGTTTCCAAGTTTTGATAATTTTGTGGATCTCAATGCCATTAAGATTTTCTTGAAGAAAAACCCTGTGCCTACTTTACTAGCTGACGCCTATCATTCTGTTCACTTGAGGAATCTCCATAAAGGAGGAATGGTTACCTGTTGTGTCCCTTTACTATACAAGTGGTTTATTTCTCACTTACCTAAGGCTCATGCTTTTTGGAAGGAAGGTTGGTGGTCTCAGAAGGTTATGGCTCTTACTCACTCTGATATTGATTGGTACAGTCGTAATTACGATGGGATAAAAATCATTGACAGTTGTGGAAGTTTTGGTAATGTACCTCTTCTTGGTACAAATGGAGGAATCAGTTACAACCCTGTTCTCGCTCGCCGACAGCTTGGATATCCTTTAAAGAACAAACCTATTAGTGCTCATGTGGAGGATGTTTTCTTTAAAGGAGTTTCAGAATTGAAAGAAGAGATCCTAAAAGCTTAGGGTCATGTACATAAGAAAGGAAAGGAAGCCTTAGGGAAACCTAATTGCGTCTCTCTTGAGCCTTATCTCCAATGGTCCGAAAGAGAGCTATTCAGCTGAAGATGCCTTATCCTCAGCAGAAACCCATGGTTTTGGAGGAAGAACACCCAATGATCTTTATGTCTGAAGAGGAAAAGTTGAAGATTGCTTTGAGAAAATCACAACAAACTGAAGTAGCCTGGAGATACAAGTACCAAGTGGCCATGTAAGAGAATGATGAACTCCATAGACAACTCCGGTTGAAAGATGAAGAAATGATTGCTTGTAAGAAGAGGAAGGCGCGGGAAGATTCATTTTCCTCCAACCATCAGTCAACTCCATGGAAGCTAGTCGTGGACAAGCTCATTCTTGAGAAGACACAGGTGGAAGAAGAACTCAAGAAGATCAAGAAAAGAGAGGACTTTTATTTAGAATACTGTCAGCCTTATATTTAGGACTTTTGTAAAATGTACTGGATATTTTGTAATGCAATCTTGAAAATCAATGAAATGAAATGATGTTTTGATCTGAGTTCCATGAAACCTTTGCATTTTCATTCTCATTAATTAATCATTCAAGGAACTAAAGATTGTTTTGCAGATATTATAGGATGGATTCTGGAAAGAAAGTAGAGGTTGTGTTCCAAAGGCCAAAATTGGAGAACTTGAAGAAACTAGGAAGTTTAGTAGAAGACCCCGAGGCATTCAGAGAGAAGTATGGGAATATGTTGGCTTTGCTAGAAGTTCAAGTATATGAAGAGATGTTATCCGCACTCGTGCAATTCTATGATTCAACCTATCACTGTTTCACATTTCCAGACTATCAGTTGCTACCAACCTTGGAAGAATATTCCGCCCTAATAGGAGTAGGCGTCACTCCTAGACCGTTTTCTGGAAGAGAAGGGACTCCTAATGAAAGAGCAGTTGCAGAGGCTGCGTATTTAGAGGTGGACGAGGTACGATCTCATATGATTGCTAAGGGAGGGTTGTATGGATCTCCAGCTATGTTCCTGTATGAAAAAGCTCAAAGTTATGCCTTATATTGAAGCATTTGAGGCCATCCTGGTTTTACTAATCTACGGATTGTTCCTGTTCCCGACTGCTAATGATTTTGAGGACGCAAATGCAATCAACCTTTTCTTAATCAAGAATCCTGTACCTACCTTATTGGCTGATATGTACTTTACCATCCATCGTAGGAACCGTTACGGAGTTGACAGATTGAGTGTTGCACCGTTCTCTTGCACAAGTGGTTTATTTCGCACTTGCCAAGAATTCCAGCACTCTGGGATAAGCAAAATGGGCTCTCGTGGACAGAAAAGTTGTTGTCGCTCAAACACTCAGATATTAAGTGGTATGACCCTATGTATGGAGGGATTGCCATGATCCAAAGCTGTGGAGATTTCCCAAATGTACCGCTTATTAGCGTTAATGGTTGCATCAGCTATAATCCTATTTTAGCTCGTCGCCAGTTGGGGCACCCAATGGAGGATGAACCAGGCCCAAACTTTTTAAGAAGCTTTTACATTGAAGAGGGGAAGAATCCCGCTTACAGGGCTCGAATTGCGTATGCTTGGTGTTATGTCCACACGAGGGGAGTAACTGCCTTAGGTTACCACGACACCACTGTTTCAGAATCTTACTTATTGTGGGTAAAAGAAGCAGCGTTGAAGATGTTCTATACTCGCTTTGAGCCTGACTCACCCAAGCCTACTCTCGTAGAAGAATTGAAAGCCGCTTTGGCAAAAGCTGAAAAAGAAGTAAAGGCTTGGAGGGATAAGTATTACAAGGCTATGCAAGAGAAAGAGGAGCTTTAGGAGTTGATCCGTCAAGGTGGAAAGAGAAGTCATCCAGAAGACGAAGGGCCATCCAACTAGAAGATCTAAAATCCTTTTGTTTTCTGTTTTATTTCATCATATATCTGTATTGTAGACTTGTATTTCAATTTCAAAATCGTTGTTGTAAAACTCTCAGTTATTAATGAAGACTTTGAATTTGCTTATATCCCTATTGTTATATTTTTTGCAAATATTTCTTTGGATTCCTTGAATGATTAATTTTACATTTGTTGCATTTTTCATTCATAAGCATTACATGTGCATGTTCTTGTGTTGTGTCTCATCTCGTTGTCTTGTCTCCAGAGAGAGAGAGAGAGAGAGAGAGAGAGAGAGAGAGAGAGAGAGAGAGAGAGAGAGAGAGAGAGAGAGAGAGAATCACATTGAATCCTCAACACCAATACAACACCCGAGCCCAAGCTCGTCTAAGAATGGAAGGAAAGAATTTGGATGTGGGCAGGATTGATAATGAACTTGGAGAGCTACGAGGAGCCATGGGGCATATCATGGAAGCCCTACAAGTCATTCGTGCAAAGTTAGACACTCAAGCCACTGTTGTTTCTGAAATCACTGGCATAGTTGTAGAGCCGATCCCAATGGCGGTCATTGTTGCAAATGTTCCACTATATGGGTTACCGCCTGGTTTTGTACCTCCACCATCAGTCAATCAACAAGCAGTTCCCCTGGGAGCAGAAGTCCCTCAAGCTATCCCTACTTACACTCAGCCTTCTGTTCAGATTCAAGCGCGCCCTGTTTTTCATAATCCTCCACAAGTGTACGAAGGTCTTGATGGGTATGAAGAGGAGAGTGGACGACATGATAAGTTGAATGAAAGTGTATAGACTATCGGCAGGAAAGTCAGAGCAATGGAAGGAAATGACATCTTTGGTACTGATGCCAGAGATATGTGCTTAGTGTCTGGATTGGTAATTCCGCCAAAATTCAAGGTTCCCAATTTTGATCAGTATTCTGGGGCTACTTGTCCTCGAACGCATCTGATTATGTATTACCGAAGAATGGCCGCTCATGTGGAAGATGATAAGTTGATGATTCACTGTTTCCAGGATAGTTTGAAAGGAGCTCCTGCTAAATGGTATTTGGGTTTGGATCGGTCTCGTATTCACAGTTTTCAAGACTTGGCCGATGCTTTTGTGAAACATTACAAGTACAACATGGATTTAGCCCATGATAGAAGACAATTACTGAGTATGTCGCAGAAGAGTTTGGAATCTTTTAAAGAGTATACACAAAGGTGGAGGGAAACCGCCTCTCAGGTGGAAGCTCCTTTGAGTGAAAAAGAGTTGACAGATTGGTTCGTCGATACGGTGAGGCCAGAATTTTATGAGAAGATGATCAGTAGTGTAACCGTAAGTTTTTCTGATATAGTAGCAGTGGGGGTAAGAGTGGAGTTAGGAATGAAGAATGGAAAGGTGGCTGGCAGTTCCAGCAGTTCTGGTAACAACAATGTCAAGAAGTTCAGCAGTAATTTTCATAAAAAGAAGGAGGGGGAGACAAATGCAGTAACCATGGGAAGAAAGAGTCGCACCTGGAGACCGCCTTACCAACAGTATCAGCAAAGTTATGTTCAGCAACCTCAGCAAGGCTTTGTTCAGCAGCCTCAACCAAGTTATGTTCAGCAATCTCAGCAACAACGACCAATGTATCCGTTGCAGTATGCCCAACAACCATACGTGGCAGCTGTAACCCCGGCTTTCAATCATCTTGTTCCCAATTATCAGGCAGTGCCAGCACCCGTATATCAGCCAATTCAACAAGGGTATCAACGAGCACCCAACGCTCCACCCTATCAGCAACATCATCATCCCAGAGCTCAGACACCCAGACAGAGCTACCAGAATCGGAGACCAACAACAAAACCTCCACTTCCTCAGATACTGATGACTTACACAGAGTTGTACCCCTCTTTGGTGCAGCAAGGATTGGTAACAATGCGACCTCTAAATCCAGACACTACATCTCCTCACTATAATCCAAATGCTCATTGTGCCTTTCACGAAGGCGCTGCCGGTCATGATTTAGAAGGCTATCTCACCTTAAAGCATCTTGTCAGGGAGTTGATAGAAAAGAAGATCTTGTCTTTTGATGATGTACCCCCTAACGTTAAAAGCAACCCATTGCCAAATCATGAAGGGGTTAATGCTGTAGAAGAAGTTTCAGATGAAAGGATAGTCCGAGGTGTGTCAGAGATCAAGACTCCGGTAAAGTTACTTCACGAGAAGCTGTTGAAAGCAGGATTGATAGAGGATACCCATAATGATTGTAAAGAATGTTCTAGTGATTCTAGAGGGTGTGTTGAGGTATGAAGAGATATACAAAGATTGATTGATGATGGAGTATTGCAAGTGTGTTGTAAGGTGAGGAAAGAAGAAGTTTCGGTAATTGAGCCTGTTTTTAATTTACCAAAGAAAGAGGAGAAAGTCCCGGTGTTCAAAATAACCAACAAAAGTATGAAGCCTGTTTTCAACAAGCCGGCTATCGATCAACCTCGACTGGTTATTCAGAAACCAAGATCGTTTCCTTTTGAAAGCACAAAGGACGTTCCATGGAAGTATGACATGACTGTGATAGACCGAGGATCTGGGAGGGTTAGTCAGAAAGAGACAGTGAAAGACGACCAAATGGACGTGACAAACATTGTAGGTACAAGCAAAATGACCCGTAGTGGTCGCATCTATCAACCAAAGATAACAGTAGCTGCTCCGAAAGAGGTCATCCCTGCTGCGACAAAAGAAAAAGAGGTACCAGGTACTGAAGGAGACGACGAAGAATTCTTAAGGATTATTCAGAAAAGTGATTACAAGGTTATTGATCAGCTTCACCAGACCCCATCAAAAATATCGATCTTGTCTCTCTTGATGAACTCTCCAGCCAACAGAGAAGCTCTGTAAAAAGTGTTGAGGAAGGCACATGTGACAAAAGACATAACTCTCGGCCAATTTGATTCAGTAATAGCCAACGTTACTGCGTGTAACACCTTGAGTTTTAGTGATGCAGAGTTGCCAAAAGAAGGACGTAATCATAACGTGCGTTGCACATATCTGTCAGGTGCCAAGAAGACACAATGGCACGAGTTTTAGTCGACACTGGATCCTCATTGAATATATTACCCGCAAGGTCGCTCGCAAGGTTAGCATATGCAGGGGCAGAAATGAAACCGACGTCTTTAATTGTAAAAGCTTTTGACGGTTCAAGAAGAACGGTTGTGGGAGAGGTAGAATTGCCAATCATGATAGGACCTCATGTGTTCGATATTACATTCCAAGTCATGGACATCAACCCAGCTTATAGTTGTTTGTTGGGACGACCATGGATTCACGCGGCTGGGGCGGTGACTTCCACATTGCATCAGAGAATGAAATTTGTTGTGAATGATAAGTTAGTGATTGTACACGGTGATGAGGACCTAATGGTAAGCAATCTGTCATCATTTAAGTATATTGAAGCAGATGAGGGCGCGTTAGAAACTTCCTTTCAGGCACTCGAGATAGCTAATGCGGTGATGTTGGAAGAAACAGTGGTTAAGAGCGGTTTGTCTTTTGCATCCGCTCAGAGCATCAAATCTACACTGGAAAAAGGTAGTCCTACAGGTTTGGGAGAGGTTATTGAAGTGAAGCCAAAGATGGATCGCCAAGGGTTGGGTTACAAACCAACTCATGATGAAGCACTGACACATGACAAAGAATGCCCAAAGACTATACAAGAAGTATTCATCAGTGGAGGATTCCAAATCAGTGTTGTGGAAGGAGATTTTGAGGATGAAGACCTTGAACAGTTAGTGTATCATTGCAACACTGCCTTGAGCAACTGGGAAGCTATTGAGATTCCTTTGGTTGTTCCTGAGTTAAAGTAATTTGTTTGTCTTTCTTTTCTTGTTTTTGTTTTGAATCTCCGTAGCCATGCCCAAGGCTATAGGAATGTTTTGTAAGGGCCCCGAGCTTTCAAGAAAATCAATGAAAAGTGAATTATTTTGTTAAAATTCCTTGTTTTATTTCCTTTACTGCTTTTACTTTCATTTTAAAAGAAAAATGGCAATCTTAAAAAACCCAAAACAATTTTCTTTTTGTGTGCTGCATTTGTCTTTGTGTGTTTTAATAAATTAAGCCATTCCAACGTGCAGTGATGTCCTAAAACCCATTGAATCCTATGACTTTGCATTCCCTCCTGACTTTGATTCACCAATATACCAAGATGAAGATGAGGATGAAGATTTCGAAATCCCTGATGAACTGGTAAAATTGGCACACCATGAGTACACAGAGCTTCAACCCTACAAAGAATAGGTAGAAGTCATTAATCTTGGCACCGAAGAAGACAACAAAGAAGTCAAGATTGGGGCAGCCCTAGGGACAGAAGTTAAGCAGCAACTAGAAGCGCTTTTGAAATAATATGTGGATGTATTTGCTTGGTCGTACAAAGATATGCCGGGTTTAGACACTGACATAGTGGTTCACAAGTTACCGCTTTGACCAGAATATCCACCGGTTAAACAAAAGCTCCGAAGAACAAGACCTGACATTGCTCTCAAGATTCGAGATGAGGTGAAGAAACAGATTGACGTCGATTTCTTAGCAGTGTCCAAATACCCTGAATGGGTAGCCAATATTGTACCTGTGCCGAAAAAGGATGGGAAAGTCAGAATGTGTGTGGATTACAGGGATCTAAACAAGGCCAGTCCGAAGGATGATTTCCCTTTGCCGCATATCGATACGTTGGTGGATAATACGGCTCGTTTTGCAGTTTTCTCATTTATGCATGGTTTTTCCGGTTACAATCAGATTAAAATGGATCCCGATGACATGGAAAAAACTAATTTCATTACTCCATGGGGGACTTACTGTTACAAAGTTATGCCTTTCGGTCTGAATAACGTAGGTGCTACTTAACAAAGAGCCATGGTAACTTTATTTCATGATATGATACACAAGGAGATAGAAGTATATGTTGATGACATGATAGCCAAATCTCAAAGCGAGGAGGACCATTTGGAACATCTTTTAAAATTATTTAGGAGACTCAGAAAATATCAGTTGAGACTGAATCCAGCCAAGTGTACCTTTGGAGTAAGATCTGGAAAGTTACTCGGTTTCATTGTCAGTCACCAAGGGATTGAGGTGGATCCAGATAAAGTCCGAGCCATTCAAGATATGCCAGCTCCGCAGACTGAGAAGAAAGTCAAAGGTTTTCTTGGAAGACTAAACTACATATCCAGATTTATTTCCAATATGACTCCTACTTGCGAGCCCATCTTCAAATTATTACGCAAGGACCAGACGGTTGTTTGGAATTCAGATTGTTAGCAAGTGTTTGATAAGATCAAGGGTTACCTACAAGAACCTCCAATCTTAATACCTCCGGTTCCGGGAAGACCTCTCTTCATGTATTTGACAGTGCTTGAGAATTCAATGGGTTGTGTGTTAGGTCAGCAGGATGAGTCTGGACGAAAAGAACATGTTATCTATTATTTGAGTAAGAAGTTTACCGATTGTGAAAGCCGATATTCACTTCTGGAGAAAACTTGTTGTGCTTTGGCATGGGTTGCCAGACGCTTGAGGCAATACATGATTTATCATACCACTTTGTTGATTTCAAAAATGGACCCGATAAAGTATATTTTTGAGAAGCCTGCTCAGACTGGAAGACTCGCCCGCTAGCATATGTTATTATCAGAATACGACATCTAGTACGTAGCTCAGAAGTCTATCAAGGGTAGTGTTTTGTCAGAATATCTTGCAGATCAACCAACGGAAGATTATGAGTCTCTCAAATTTGACTTCCCAGATGAAGACATTATGTTGGTAAAAGATTGTGAAGAGCCAGGTCTTGATGAGGGTCCGCAGGAAGGTCTTTGGTGGAAAGTGATGTTTGACGGTTCCTCCAACTACAGTGGGCATGGTGTAGGCGCCGTTTTAATGAGTCCGGAAGATGGTTGCACTCCATTCACAGCCAGGTTAGATTTTGACTGCACAAACAATATCGCCGAATATGAAGCATGCATTCTCGGCCTCGAGGCAGCTATCGACCTCAAAATCAAACTTCTTGAAGTCAGTGGGGATACAGCTTTGGTTATCTATCAAGTTACTGGAGAATAGGAAACTAGACATGAGAATTTGATCCCTTATAGAGCCTACATCGTCAAGATGATGGAGTATTTTGATGAAATCACTTTCAAGCATGTTCCGAGATCTGAGAATCACATCGCCGATGCCCTAGCCATGTTAGCCTCAATGTGGAAAATCAGGGATGTCAATGATGCCACTCTCATTCGAATTGAACGCAAGACCGAGCCCGCCTACTATCAGATGATTGAAGAAGAAACTGATGATAAGCCTTGGTACCACGACATCAAGAATTATCTGTTAAAACAAGAGTATCCAGCAGATGCTACGTCACTTGACAAGAAAACTCTGAGACGATTAACACTCAAGTTCTTTCTCAGTAATGATGCGCTTTACAAAAGAAATCATGATATGGTCCTGCTAAGATGTGTCGACAGACGAGAGGCAGAATTATTAATGCAAGATGTTCATGAGGGAATATTTGGCACTCACGCCAATGGATATGCTATGTCTAAAAATATTTTGAGGGCTGGTTATTACTGGTTGACTTTGGAAACTAACTGTATTCAATATGCCAGGAAATGTCACAAGTGTCAGATTTATGCGGACAAGATGCACGTACCACCGACATTGCTAAATGTATTGTCATCACCGTGGCCTTTCTCTATGTGGGGCATCGATATGATTGGGGAAATTGAGCCAAAAGCTTCTAACAGGCACCGATTTATTCTGGTTGCAATTGATTATTTCACAAAGTGGGTTGAAGCCACGTCCTACACTAATGTTACTCGGAAAGTGGTGGCCCGTTTTATCAAGAAGGAGATTATTTGTCGTTACGGAATTCCAAGCAGGATCATAACAGACAACGATACCAATTTGAACAACAAAATCATGAAGGAGTTGTGCGATGATTTCAAAATTGAACATCATAATTCCTCTCCTTATCGTCCCAAGATGAATGGAGCTGTAGAAGCTGCGAATAAAAACATCAAAAAGATTTTGCAAAAGATGGTGAAAACTTACAAAGATTGGCATGAGATGCTACCATTCGCCTTGCATGGGTACAGAACGTCCATCCGCACTTCAACAGGGGAAACCCCTTTTTCCTTGGTATATGGAATGGATACGGTACTTCCTATTGAGGTCGAGATACCTTCTTTGAGATTCATCATGGAAACCAAGCTTGAAGAAGCGGAATGGGTGAGAGAAAGGTTTGATCAATTGAATCTTATCGATGAAAAGCGCATGTCTGCAATGTGTCATGGTCAATTATATCAGAAAAGGATCAAGAGGGCTTTTGACAAGAAGGTTCGTGTCCGAGGATTCCGAGAAGGGGAACTTATACTCAAAAAGATTTTACCAGTTCATAAAGATGCACGGGGAAAGTGGATGCCTAACTATGACGGCCCGTTTGTTGTGAAAAAAATCTTCTCATGAGGCTCGTTAATTCTCACAACCATGGATGGAGAGCAGCTTACTCGTCCAGTGAACTCTGATGCAGTACGGAAATATTACGCCTAAAAGAGCCTGATAAGTCGAAAACTCAAAAAGAACGGCTTATGCAAAAGTTAGGGTTGAAAAAAAGAAAAAAGAAAAAGAGAAAAAGAAAGAAAAAGAAGAGCTCGCTAAGTTGAAAACCCGAAAGGACGGCTTAGGAAAAAATGAGTGTCCCGGTGGATTGAAAACCCGAAAGGGCAATCCAGGCAAAAATTAGGGACAAAGGTGTTTCACTGTATCAGAGAAGTCGTCACTATCGCAGAAGATTTTACAAAGAAACCATCTCAACCACTCTTGTCAGAAGCGAGGATTTTGGGGAGTTTTAGTCTTTAGGGATAGTTGGTCATAGGATTCAATGTAACCTTGTCCACGTTGCCATTTTTCACTTGTAAAAATTCTATGGAATTTTGTCATTTGCAAGATTTCATCCCTGAATAAAATCAGTTTTGAGCCATTCTTTCTTTTGCAAATTTACCATGTCCTTTATTTTCTTTGTTATGCAAAATATTGTTCGTTGATCAGCGATAATTTTGAAAGCATTAGGGTCAAATTATTGAATAAAACTTGAAAATATTAACAAACGTAAAAACTTCAACTCATGGAAAAGAATCAAGGAAAATCATACTTCCCCAAAACCTCAGGGTAGCAGAAACTTTGATACGCAATCCTATCGCACTCCCTGATGAAGTGTAAGCAAGTTGAACTACGGATGTTCCTTTAGCCATGCGTGGGAATCAAAGCTTGAAGACTGTCTCTCAAGAACTTCTTATGATGATGTGAAGACTCGTCCCTAGTAGAAGATGTCTGAGCATTTACTTTGTCATCCCTGACTAGATTGTTTAACGCTCTGTTCCCCTGTTAGGAATGGATTTATTTTCAAGCCTACATACACCCTTCAGCCTGGGTCCAGTGTGATTCATTTTGTCTCTCGGGGTCAGTGTGCTATCTGTTGATTCCCCATGAATGTCAGATCACTGCTAGTGAATCTCCGTCTAAAGTCCGGTTGTAATTGGCATTGTTTTAGAAGCCAATCGTTATTGGTATTCTTTTGGTCGTCACCATAATTTCCTTTTAAGACCAGTCGTAACTGGCATTATCTTAACTCCACTCGTTGGTGTCTTTTGATTAGGTCATTACCACCTTCTCCTTCGAAGTCCAGTCGTAACTAGTAGTGTTCGAAATCCAATCGTTATTGGTTTTCTTTTGGTCGTCACCAAATTTTCCCTTAAAGTCCAGTCGTAACTGGCATTGTCTTAACTTCACTCGTTGTTACCTTTTGGTTCGGTCGTTACCAACCTTTTCCCCCTGAAGTCTAGTCGTCACTAGCAAATCCCGTGTGAAGTTTGGTCGTTATTAGTTGATTTTCCATTCGTAACTGGCAGATGTCTGAAGTCCCATTTGGCGTCAATATCTTGTGGTCGCTACCAACCTTCCCCATGAAAGTCCAGTCGTAACTGACATCACTTGGAATCCAATCGTTATTGGTATCTTTTGGTTTGGTCGTTACCAACCTCCCTAGCTAAAGCCTAGTAGCTTGCTGGCATTCTCATAACCACATGTGTTAGTATACCCTGATTTGGTCATCACATTGTTCTTTAAAGTCCAGTCGTAACTGGCATTACTTGAAATCCAATCGTCGTTGGTACCCGGACTTGGTCGTTACCAATCTCCTTTAAAAGTCCAGTGTTTACTGGCATTGATCAAAATTTGGTCGTCACCAATTTCCCCAGTCGAAATCTTACGTGTTATCGATTGGGTTTGAGAAATCTCATTTGTTATTATCTCAGGTTGGTTGTTACCATTACCTCCGGAAAGTCTAATGGTTACTAGCACTATCTGAACCATTTGTTAAAACTGGGCGACATCACTACCCCCCAGTGAAACCTTTTTTCCCCAGACAAGTCTCAGAGATCTAGTCGTTACTAGTATCCCCAGTGTTTGGTCTTTGTTTCTAGTCCATTCCCGAAGATCCCGTTTGAACTCTTCACTATAGGAAGTTCCTCATCTGACCATCCCCAGTGAGTTTCGTGTTTCTAGTTCTTCACTTCCCTAGTAGAAAGTCGATCTTTTCCCCAGTGGAAATCTATCCCTCTCCCCAGTGGAGTGTTTGCTCTTCCCCAGTGAGATTGTCATCTTCATTGGACTTTGTGCACCCTCATGTGAAATTTTCCTCTCAGTTATCACTAGTCATATTTGAACTATTGTTTGTTATACCTCAGTTTTCCCCAGTGTCGGATCCACAAAACCAGGTCCCATGAGTAGTTACTCGTTGTTTTGTTTTTCTGTCTTCTGCATATGTTTTGCATCCAAAGCATCATAAGGCCTCTTTTAGAGTTCATAGCATGTCATGACCTGTCCTTTTGCATATCATCGGATCTAAGGGACAAAATTTTTGGTTTTCTGTATTTAAATACCTTTCACTACGATTCTACGAGGATTGTCATCTCTCAGTTCTATCTAGTGAAGATATTTAAATAGGGGACTCTGTTGCACCCCAAATTTTGACCCCTTAGATTCTTATTATCATTTTAGGAGAATTATCATAAATTATCTAACCTTAACCCAGTGCAAGTCTATCTTTGTCAAGTTACAGATGAATCAGGGTTTAGTACAGTCAAATCGAAGCTTCAGGGCTTGTGATCAATCAAAGTTTTAGGCTAATTCAATCATGAAGCAAGATCAAGGGTATCATATAATGTCAATTAAGAATCCAATTTGAAGTTGTCAATCCAGAATCAAGAAAAGTGCAGTCCAGGAGCCCCGATTAGGGTTTTTGACCGGTAAAAGTCAACTGTAGTTTGACTTTGGTGTTGGAAGGTGTTTTAATGGTGGGATTATGATCAATGAAGTTCATATAGCTTAATAAAGTTCATTAAAGAAGTTTCAAAGTCTCAGGAGGTCCAGAGTGTCAACAGACGACTCGGTAGTCACCGATCGATCGTACGGTTGACCAAAAAGTCAACTCTTCAAATTTAAGGAATTGGACTTCAAAGTGTGAATCAAAAATGTTCCCTATATCATATTGCACTTGCCTATCAATTTTCATGACCATTGGATCAAAGATGAAGGAGTAATCGAAAAATCGGGAAATTAGGGTTTTGAAAGGGGCTAAACCATAACTCCTTAACCACACATCCAATTGAGTTGGTTCAAAGCTCATTAGAAAGCTCTTGACAAATCCTACAAAAGTCCCTGAGTGGTCCATGATCATAAAATGCATAGATTTGGAGTTATGATCAAGTTCATTTCAAGAAGGGAAAAAGACTTAGAGAAATTTCACTTTTAAGTTCATTTTTTAGCAACTTTGAGAGACTTTTTGGCCAAGTTCCTATGGGAATTTGAAACTCATGAAAGCATGAATGTTTTAGAGCTATTTGAGGGATTTCTAAAAATTACTAGAACATCTCAAAAGGAGTTGTGAGCTGAAAGTTATGGTTATGGCAAGTTGGTGATTTCACACTTTAGTCCCACATTGTCCAAAGTTCAAAAATCATTCCTTTAATCAAACTAGCCAATCTCAGCCCTGGGATGATATTATTTCTGATATGTAGAGATTATGAAGCATAGAAATGAGAAGATTATGCAGAAGAGATGAATTCTCCAAGCTTACAAGTTGCCTTGCAACTTGCATTTAAAAATGATTAAATCAAGCAAGAGGTGTAAAGTGAAATCTGCCACCACCATCAAGCTATGCCCTCTAGCCTGCATTTAGCCCTTTCAAAATCATCATTTTTCTTGACTATTGGGCTTACCTATCTTCCAAGAAAACCTCTTTGTGGGGGTTTGATCAAAAAGGTAAATCTTTCTTTCACATGAAGAAATCTCCAAATCTGCCCCTCTCTTCATTTGCCTATAAAAGGGAATCCTCACCACCTCATTCTACACACAATATCTACTCTAAAAAAACTAGAGAAAGCTCAAGCCTTTGCTCTTGCACAATATCTTCATTTCACCAAAATCACAAAATCACAAAACCATGAAAAATCTGTCTTGACAGTCCAGCTGCCAAAACCATTTCTCCACATTCAAAATCCTCAACAATTATCCACACAATCTCTAAATATGATATTGAAGGTGTCCAAGACCTTAGACCACTCAAAAACCTCACCATTCAAAAAGTCAACTTCCATACCAAGTTACTTTGACCAAAAGCTACAAAATCAGCCAAAACTTGTTCTAGACATTTCCTTGATGTTCTAATCACTAAAACACCTCACATATATCATTTCTCAACTGTTCAAAACATTGGAAGTCATTGGTGAAGCTGATTTCTCAAGCTGTCTCAAGGTTTGTAGCTTGCTTCAGAAAGAAGGAAAGTCCAAAGCTTAGTGGTGTTTGAAGTTTCTCTGGTTTTCTTTGGTATTTTGCTTGCTTAAGGTTGTCTACAAGAGGTATGTAGCACTTAGCTCATCCCATTTCATTATCATGCCATATGTACAACATTTTTTATGTTTGTCATCAAGCTTATACTGCAACTGTTTTGGTGTCCATGAGCTGACTTTTGTGCTGGTGAAATGTGTGTGTCTTATTGTTCTAAACATTCTTCTTATCATGTATCTAGCATGTATGTACCATAGTCACCATGAAATAGCATCACTCTTGTGAAAACAGCCCTGTTACTGCCTTTAGATTATTTGCTTTTGGCATCAAATACCAAGATGTTATTTTACTTGGTATGTAGTTGTCAGATGTCTTTAAGACCATGATTGCAATGTGTGTGAATGCCTGATATAATTTGTTTGCATCTGATTTAGGACATTTCATTCACAATGCATTTTTTTTAACAAAAGTGAGCATCACCATACCAGTTTGGTTTTCCTTGATTGTGGATCAAATTTTCAAATGCACACACTTCATATGGGTAATATGTAACATGTTTGAAACATTGGTTTAATCAAAGGGTGCCTGAAACTTAAGATGAACTTTTTCATATGTGTATCCATGGCCATTTTGTACATCCTATGTGTCATTTTGCATAACTGACTGTTTGGAACCATCTCACCTGCTTGAACACACTTTATAGCCTGTATGATATGTGTATGTGTGAATTATTTGCCAATACCTTGCTTGGAAACTGAACTGCATACTCTTCATGCATATCACATGTCAATATTGCACTTCACACACCAGTTTTGCACCAAAGCTTGTTTTAGGGTTGAATCTTAGTTTGGAATCAATTCTTGGCATATATGTAATGTGTATATGTGAGCCATTTGACCTACTTGTGCATTGACACTGATTTGAATCTTCTCATGCCTCTCAAACACTATTTTTGCAACTTGAACACTACGTCTCACCACAGACCATTTTGGACTGCCTTCATTGCTTAAACTTCACTCAATGACATGCATACAAGGTGTGTATGTGGTTTGTTTGCTAATTCTATGCTTGAAGCTAAAACTGAACTGATCACCCTTTTTTCCTCACAACATGCCAACTTGTAACTTGACTGTCAGTTTTCACCATGCTTTGTGTTAATGCTATTGTTGTACTGTGAATCATTCCATAACATATATGAAAGGTGTTGGTATGTTCCATTTGACCTGAATTTGCTTGGAATTAAAACTGAGCATCATTATGCATCTTGCTTGTCAGATTTTTACATCTTGCATACCATGTCTCAATGCAGCCTGTTCCAATTGGTTTCTTTGGTTTGATCTCACTCAATATCATGTATATAAGGTGTATGTATGTTTGAAATGGTTTGAATATACATGGAATTGAAAATCAATACCCTCTTGCACTTTCACAAATACAATGTTGCACTTGAACACCATTTTTTCACACCAGCCTATTTTAAACCAATCTTAATATTCAAATTCATTTGTTCAGAGATGTGTAATGTGTATATATGAATTGCTTAGTGAAAATGAGCTTTAAAATTGAACGGATGTCCATCATACATCTATATGTTAATTTTGCAACTCACATGTCAATTTGTATTACAGCCTGTTTTGGATCTATCTTTATGCTCACAGTCATTCATCAGTGTATTTGTAATGTGTATATGGTTTGTTGGATTTGGAAATTGCTGGAATGTGATCTTCATCTCAAAATGCACAACACACACTCACAATGCATGTGCTATCGGGTTTGGAAATTAAAGCTTGATCTTGAAAAACCAATGCCATCATCTTGTTCCTCATGAAAAAATACTCAAGTTACACTAAAATTTTGTCAAAAACCATTAAGATTTGAGAGAGTTGTGATGAAAATGCAAGTTGGTGTTTTTGCTTCATGTTTTTGCCCAACCAGTTTTGTAGGCATCCCATATATATTTATGGGGTGGCTTTCATCAACGGATGTATAGCCACCCCAGTGGTAAGCAACTTGTCACTTAAGCGCCTTTGACCATGCAAGTGTGGGTTCGACCCCTGAGGAGGGCAACCCTTTTGTTTATTTTTGTTATTTTTGCTATTTTTTAACCAAACTTCAAAAATTCATATCTCTCTCATTATTAATCATTTTTCACCCATTCTTTTTGCATTTTGTTCATCTTGATGTCTACTTCTATGTCATATTTTTATTTCCATGTTTGTCTAAATTTTCATCTCTTTTGACTATGTGCAAGTTATGTACGTTTTATGATCGTTTTCGCGTATGCAGATGAATTTTTCTCTTGCTATACTTGTGATTGTTTGTGATACTTGTTTGCATTCATGTTCTTAAATGTTAGCTAACATGCTAGGATTTCATCTTTGGTTGTTACCATGTTCATTTTTACTTCATCTGCTAAATACACTTAAGCTTGATCTGTTGTCACACTTCGTGCTTAATCAACTGCTTTGATTGTCATCAATGCATTTTTATTTTTATCATTTCACCTGCTCACTTAATGGTTGTCACCATGAATGCATATTTATTATGTTGTTGTCTTGTTCAAAATTTTCTTTTCCCAAGTGATGAAGCTTGTTAGCTCTCATCCAAGTTGCCTCTCCTGTCCCCTTCCAAAGAAAAAGTCTTTCCAATAACCCTTATGTTATGGATAGCTCATTCACCCATTCCCTTGACTTTGTTAAGTCACTTTAACCTTAGTTTAGAAACCATTAGACTTTGATTTAAGTCTAAAAAACCCACCTGTACTAGGAATGTTCTTCAACTAGAACCCTAGGATAGAGTTTGTCAACTCTATGTAAGAATCATCGTCATGATCTCTTACTTCCCCTTTTGAATATTACAACTTAGAATAGGGAATTTTGTCAAACTCCACACAAACATTGTCATGTTTTTTCCCCTTTGAACCTTGATCATAATCAAGTTTTCTTCTTCCCTTGTGAGGTGAACTACGATTGCTCTGATTCTATCCTAGTTAGGATACGTAGGCAGAAGATGTGATGTCTTTGTGAGCAAACTTAGAAAACCATATAGGTCTTTACCTATCCCTAATCCATATCCCAATCCATAGCACATATTCACAAACTTAGCAAACAATCAAACAAAAGGTTCCTATAGAGTACTACAGATGCTTAGGGTGCTAACACCTTCCCTAGGTATAACCAACCCCCGATCCCCGAATCTCTTAAAGCGTTGTCGTTACATCGCGAAAAGGGTTTTTCTTTCTTTAGACCTTTCCTTTGGATAAAATAAAGTTCGGTTGTAAAAGAATTAAGATTCAAGTTAATTTAATAGCTTGATATCCAACTTTCACCGTAACACATCACAAGTCCAACAAGATAATCATCAACAGTTAATCATTAACATGATACAAGCAAGCAAAGCATATGATCATCACATCAATCAAGCAACATGAACATGTTAAACATTCATACGGAAACCAAAAGTCACATGTCGAAGAATCTCAATCAAACAATCATCATGATGAAATAGGTCAAGAACAGTCCACACAAATGCATTATATCAATCCATGAACATTAAAAGTGGAAAGAAAACAAAACATGCTTGAAAACAACCAAAAATCACATTCTGGTCCAGTGTTACTCGATTAACCACTTGAAAATGTCCAAAATTACACTAGTTAATCCACTAACCAATTTTGTACTACAACTGGTTAATTGATTAACATTGTGCAAGAAGTAGAAAAACAGCAATTCAAGAGCACTTTCAGCAATTATTCAATTTGCAATCATCCAAATGATCATGTAATCAATTATGCATGAATTTAACACCAAAAATCAGTGATTAAACATCAATCAAACTTAAATAAGAATTGAGATCACAAATCACATAGATCAAAATCACCAAAATCAATCAAAATTGAAGATCTACATTGTGATTATACAAATAAGCTCAAAACAGAATTGGATCTAGAATTAACCAACCTTCAAAGCTGAAATTTGCTTTGGTAAGTGTTGATTTACTGCAAATTGATATATACAAGCTAGAAACCCAAAGAAACTTCATGATCCAAGAGCTTTCTTACCAGAGAAGTGAAGAACAACCCAAAATAAGCCAATATTGATCCCAGGATCACTTATAAACTTGCTACCAAATCCAAACGAAAATCAAATGATGAATTGAAGATGATGGAGATGAATGATGGAGGTTTAGCTCTAGAATTCAAGGATTCCAATGAAGAATCAATGAACTCAAGTAAAAGAGCTTTAATAGAGTTTTGGAGTGTAGAAAAGTTGAAAGAATTTGAGAGAAAATTCTAGAGATGAATGAGTGTGAAATCTGAAAATTGGAAATTATGAGGGTTCTTGTGAATTATGGTGAGCTTTGGAACAAATTCACTTAAATAGACTCTTAGTTAGGAGTAGAATTATGGTTTGGAGTGAGGTTTTGAAAATTGGAGTGGGGTTAGGAATGGAAAATTGGAGGGAAATTGGATTGGTTTTGAAAGTTAATCAAAATTAGAGTGATTTTAGACCCTTCTTCTAGTGTAAAAATTAATTCACAAGTGATCAAAATAGACCCCAAAAGTGGCAGCATTGAAAATGCATGTATCTGTGCATATTTTCCTTTGTTTAGTCGATTAACCATTTGCTAGTGCAAATTGGTTAATCGGTTAACCATTCACAAACTTTTGAAAATGCGCCATTTGGAGGGAAACTTGCACATTCTCCCGTTTTCACCCATTCTGAGCCCTGTTAAGCCTCTGAAACTTGCCCTTGGATATTATAACTATGAAAATGTCTGAGATAACATGTGACCTGTCTTTTACGCTGAAAATAACCTGCTGAATAAAATAAAATCGGTCACT
The DNA here is from genome assembly GCA_963859935.3 of Lathyrus sativus. Classification (NCBI taxonomy): domain Eukaryota; kingdom Viridiplantae; phylum Streptophyta; class Magnoliopsida; order Fabales; family Fabaceae; genus Lathyrus; species Lathyrus sativus. The sequence continues at coordinate 812,094,446 of OZ012735.1, forward strand.
CGATTGCTGGGCAAAATAAATGCTGACGCCTTTGACGCTCACTATTTAAACTCTTGCAATAAAAGAGAGCCTCGAGCCATAGAAACACCTTGATCCCATGTCTTGAGAACCAATTCCATGATATGTAGAAATGCAAAAATGCAAGGAAACACAAGCCAGTAGATCAAAAAATGATGAGGCAAATTTTGGGGTGCTACAGCTGCCCCTATTCAATCGACTTGAACCTGAAAGGATGATAACAATGGATTTCAAACATTCAAGGTGCACGAAGATTGAATGCCAAAAGAACCTGGAAATTTGCAACCCGCGGGGATGACAATGGATACCAACCAAAAGTTGGGATGCGAAACACCCAAGATACCAAGCAAAAGTTGGGATAAGACTCGCAGAGGACAAAACTCCAAGGGTAATAGAGAATACCACCAAAGGTTGGGATAAAAACCACCAGATACCAACCAAATGTGGGGATTACGGGAATGTCGACCAAAGGCGACCCTCTGGGGACAAAATGAAATCAATACACCAACCAAATACATACAGGAAGTAAAACCAATGGACTTACCACCTGAAGAGAAGATGACTCTGATGGGGAAGAAGAGAAGCCTAACAAACAAATCTGCGAAGGAATAAACATCAACCGAAGATACCTACCAAAAGTTGGAATAACCATATAGGTACCAACTAAAAGTTGGAATAAACAAAAGCTACCAACCAAAAATTGGAATCACTGGAGCACCGACCAAAGGCGACTCTATGGGGATAAAAATATCAACCAAAAATACCAACCAAAAGTTGGGATACAAAGTTGGAATCACCGGAACTCCGACCGAAGGCGATCTGGTGGGGAAATAATACCAACCAAGAGTTGGGATATAGGAAATATATCCAAGAAAAACGGTGACTTCACTGGAGAGGGTACCAATTAAAAGTTAGAATGAAAGCAAATGCTACCAACCAAAAGTTGGAATGACCCACAAATTGCCAACCAAAAGTTGGAATCACCCACGAACTACCAACCAAAAGTTAGAATAAAATAGAGAATACCAACCAAAAGTTAGAACAGAGGAGAAGGCTACCAATCAAAAGTTGGAATCACCTAACAAATATGAATCCACCAACGAAGACTAACTACCAAAAGTTGGGATAATAACTTTGCAGGTGATGATATCCAACTAAAAGTTGGAAAATAAGGCTACTAACCAAAAGTTAGGATCGTCGGGATGCCAAACAAAGGTGACTCCATAAAAGGAAGACTACCAACCAAAAGTTGGGATCATCAACACAGAAACGAAGACTACCAACCAAAAGTTGGGATCATCAACACAGAAACGAAGACTACCAACCAAAAGTTGGGATCATCAACACAGAAACGAAGACTACCAACCAAAAGTTGGGATCATCAACACAGAAACGAAGACTACCAACCAAAAGTTGGGATCATTAACACAGAAACGAAGACTACCAACTAAAAGTTGGGATCATCAATACACTAATAAAGACTACCAACCAAAAGTTGGGATCATCAACACAGAAACGAAGACTACCAACCAAAATTTGGGATCATCAACACAGAAACAAAGACTGCCAACCAAAAGTTGGGATCATCAACATAGAAACAAAGACTGCCAACCAAAAGTTAGGATCATCAACACAGAAACGAAGACTACCAACCAAAAGTTAGGATCATCAACACTGAAAGGAAGACTACCAACCAAAATTTGGGATCATCAACAAGGGATACCAACCAAAAGTTGGAATACAATGCTACTAACCAAAAGTTAGAATCGTCGGAACACCGAACAAAGGAGAATTCACCAAAACGAAGACTACCAACCAAAAGTTGGGATAACGACTCCACAGGGGAAACAATACCAATCAAGAGTCGGAATAACAAAGGACTACCAACCAAAAGTTAGGATAACATTCAAGATAAACAGGACTACAAACCAAGATTTGGGATAACATCTAAGATAAACATGGAGTAGAATCAACCGACTTACAACCTGAAAAGAATACTCCGACGGGAAAAGAGAGGTTTAAACAAATGAATCTGCCGGGGGAATCAAATGAAATGAACACATCTGTCAATAATTTCCGCTGAGGATAAAACAAAAGCTCCTGATTTATGCCATTATTTGCTGGAGAAACGAATGGCAACAAAGATACCAAACATGGCTTATGCTTTGGATGCTAATGTTTGAATATGGCATAATGTGTAACACCCCAAATATTATGGGAATATTTAATTTAATTTATTTAAATGAGAATATTCGCGTTTTGTTGATTTTCGGTGGTTTTGTGGAATATTGGGAATTAATGGAATTTGGATTGTTTATTTTGAATAATAATATATAATATTAATATATTAATATTATTATTAATTAAAATAAATATAAGTGAAATAAGGGCAAATTGGACAATTAAGAGGAGTTAGTGAGGATAATATGGGAAAATCCCAATTGTGAGGCCCAAGTCTAAGTTTAACAAAAAGGAGATTGTGATGGAATTAGGATTCATTTGTTAGACTGTGAGGAGAATTGAGGTTAGAGCTCTGAGAAGGAAGATTGGAGACAAAAGATTCGGAGGATTCCCAGAAATATTTGAGAAGGCTTTGATCGATAATTAAGGTATGGAGAGTATTGCCTTCATGATTTTCAATGTGTAAATTCAACGTATTTAAGGTCGATTTAAGGGTTTAAGGGATTTTGGGGTTAATTGTGAGAAAAAAAGGATTTTGGCCTTCGTGGCCTAAATCTAGTATTGAGATGTTAACCATGGGAATTTATTGGAGTAAAAGAGAAACTAGGCATTCGTGGCCAAAACTCTGATTTGACATTGGTCTAACCCTGTAGGGAAATTTGATAGTGAGAACTCTGATGATTATGGTGTAGTGGTAAGTATTCCTGAGAGTTTAAGGGCAGATATGAGAAATAGTGATGTTTGGCCTTCGTGGCCTAAATCTATTATTAGTGAATCTAACCGTGGTTCATTGGGGAAAAAGGAAACCTTAGGCCTTCGTGGCCAAAACTACGATTTGAACTTGTCTGACCCTGAAGGGATAGGAATATTAGATAGTGAGTAACTCTGATGTCTTTGGGGCAATTGTAGGGAAATTTGTGATTTATGGCGTAAATATGATACGGGATTGAACTTATATCCCTTAATTTTAAAGGTTTTAGGCATAATCTTAAAACAATGATTAGATGGTTTAATTATGTTAAAATTGTAAATTTACTTAAGATAATTATAGTGTTGAATGGATTGTAATTTTATGAGAGCTTGGGTTTTTAAGGAATCGAAATCAGAGGTCCGGAAGACCTCCAACAGTGAAAAACGCAGAAAATTGCATGTTGTCCGTCATGACTGTCCATGTTTTCGGTCAAAATTGTTTTGGACGTAACTTTTGATCTGTACGTCCGTTTTGACCCCCGTTCGAAGTGTTGGAAAGCTAATGAACATGGATACAACATAGTATAAATAAGATAATTTATTGTATAATATTTTCATGAGATTAAATATGTGATTGTATGATGAATTACCTTGAGTATAATTATGATTCCGATGAGATTAATACATGATTGTATAATGATGATTCCTATGAGTAATGATGATGAGCTATGATGATATTTCTATGAGGTTTTGATGATTCTATGATTACATGATGTATGATGATGAGTATTATGATTAGCTATGATGACATGATGTATGATGATGATTATTATGATGAGCTATGATGACATGATGTATGATGATGATTATGATGATGAGCTATGACGTTTGATGATGATGAATATAATGAATGATGATGCACCTATGATGTTATTATAAGGATGATTTGTGATATGTGCATCATGCATTTATGTGCATCCGGACTTTCGTTCAGGACCTCGATTACTTTGACTTCAATCCCATTGTGTGGATGTGAAGTATTTTGATGTGCTCCGGTTCTCTAGTAGAATCGATCCTATTGATGGGGATCTATAGAGGGTTGATGGCCCAGTATCCATCGCGTTGTGGTGATTGGTGACACATGCATTGAGTCTTGTTGCATTTGCATTTATGAGTCATTCGGAATAATTTATGATGTTGGGGCCTTCGAGGCCTATTGATGAATGTGAATGTGTTGAATATGATTATGACGCCATTTATATGTTGATTTTCGTACATTAATTATTATGAACCATTTTACTCACCCTGCCTGTTTAAATGTTACCTCCGCATTGGTAACATGCAGATGACCAGGTTTAGCCATGGACGCCGTCGAGGTTATTTTTTCAAAGTTTTGAGTTGTTAGCCTTTTTGGTTAACTTAGAGGGTCTTGCTCTGATATGTAACATCGGGTTGGGGTCTTTTGAGTTAAAATATATTTTATTTGAATTTATTTTGATTATCTTCCCGTATAAGGAAAACCTTGATTTATGCCTCTTGAGTTTCGCTACTTTGTGCAATTTGATGTACTTTGGGGAAAACCTGTTGTTTGCGGAGCCTTGACCTATTTTGAGGATTTGGGAAACGTACGCCCTTTTGTGGTGGCTTTTATTGAATTTAATAATTTACTCTGATATGTGAATAAATGTGCCTTTTAATTGTGGGGTAGAAAAGGGTGTTACATAATGCTCCATACGAAATGGAAATGCTACGCATTTGGGAGGATGCTATGCAAAAATGCAAATGCAAAAGAACACCACCCGAAGAAGTGTTGAGAAGATCAGGAAACCAACTCTACTGAGGAAAACGCCCTGAACAGTCTTCTTGAATAAAACTCTTATGGGGAAAATTCCACTCTGAGGGGGGAAAATAAAGCTTTACTCAGTGGGAAATTATGAGTAACCTTTGTGGATTCTACTTTGAGTAGTGCATCTGATCTGGAAGCTAACAAGCGTCTCTAAAGAGTAAGTCCTCTGAAGAACTAAGTGCTGAAGACTCTGATGACTTGAAGTTCTGAAGGCTGAAGGCTCTAAAGACCAAGTGCAGAAAGACTCTGAAGATATAGTCCTATGAAGAACTACTCTGAAGACTATGATGACTTGAAGTTCTGAAGGCTGGATGCTCTGAAGATCAAGTGCAGAAAGACTCTGAAGACATGTTCTGAAGATCAAGACTCTGAAGATTCTGAAGACATGATTTCTGAAGAATCAGTCACGAAGATTCTCAAGACTGTTTCAGAAGAAACTTAGATCTTAGAATGCTGAAGACTGGATTCTGAAGTTGAAGATTGTGTCAGAAGAAGATTCACCCAGACAGGGGCGTATTACTCATCAGATAAGTTGCTGCTATTAAATCTGATAAACATGTGCTTAAACAACTCTGATGCTGAAGCTTTCATACCAAAGTAGTTGTTGAACTACTCATCAGATGAATCATCAGAAGAACCAAGTCAAGAAGACTATAGTAAACGCATGCAAACATTTCACTATGACAAAGACGTTGCTACTATTCATAAGCATGGTTTCCAATGTTGAGATATTAAAGTTACAAGCAAAGGTCACTGTTCCAACACGTGAGCTTATTTCAAATGTTGTCGTTGTTGAGTGAGTTACGCAGCTGGAGCTGCTAAAGAAAATCAATGCTAGCATGCTAGCAAGCATGTGGCGAACAGAGAAAGATAAAGAAAAGCTTAATGAAAAGAATCCTTAGTGCTTACATAAGAAAAGCTTTTAAGCATATGGAAACTAATGTTCTTATAATCTCATAGAGATTTATCCTTAGATTAGTTTCTGTATTAAGAAGCAAGGAGTTGTTGCTCAATACTTGCCTTGTACTTAATTAGGAGTAATCTTCTTGATAAGAAGCACTCATGTAATCTCTGGCAACACAAATTCATTTTAGAATTAGTCGCTCCTCAAGTGATCTTGTGAAGATCAGAATACTTGAGATGACAAGTGACAGTTGTCATTTGTGGTAACTAATAGGAGATCTTAATTGATCGGATTCTATTAGGTGTCAATGAATGTTATATCCTTAGGGATCCCTGAACGTGTTATTGCCTATTTGTTAGTCACCTGCAGTTAGCTTGTGCAATTGTAATCAGTTTGGTTATAGTGGATTAAGTCCTTGCTTGAGTGAGGCGAAATCACCTTGGAAAGGTGGACTGGATTAGCTTGAGAGTTGCTCAAGTGAACCAGGATATATCATGTGTTCTTCACTTGTGTTATGCTTTATCATATATTCTTCCGCAATGCATCTTAAAGAACTCTATAGAAAGCAACAAGTGAAGAAAAGAGAAAAAGTTTTTATAACGTAAATACCCAATTCAACCCCCCCCCTTTCTTGTGTATTTTCACACCTTCAGTTGGTATCAGAGCACGGGCATGTTATTGATGGATATCAAACACCTAACAGTGTCAGATAAAGATCCAAAAGCCGTGTGAAGAAATACTATTGGGGATTTTTCACCTCTCTTACAATTTCAGTCTCATATCAGTTTTTGATGAAGATGAGTACTAAAATTGTAATCAAATGGGTTATCTTGAGCAAGTCAGTGATTAGTCGAAGTTTGAAGTTTGGAAGTTTTCAGCTAGAAAATATTCCCCACTAGAGCTTGGAAGAAGATTGTAGAATCAGCTGACAAAAGAGATTCATCAGATAAGAAGTTTTTCTGTTGAATGCTTATCTTGTAATACGTTTGGATATACAACGTATTCGCTCAAAAAGATCAAATCATTAGAAAGCAAGAAATCTTGTTTGCTGAAGATTACTTCTATGTGAGTATGAGATGTTTTCAAGAAACGGATTAGTCCACTCTTGAATTTCTCATGAAAAGCTCACTGGGAATTATATGTAGTAAGTAAATAAATATTGTTGGCTAATGAATTTGACTCAAAGGAACTTCAAAATAAAGTCTGCAGAAAAGGGATGGAACAGAGTTAGTTCAAATTTTGAAGCAATGATTCTCCTGATTCAAGGCATCAGAATGTTGTTGTCCTTGAGAAGCTTCAAAGATATCTGTAGATATTTTGTGTAAAGTGTTAGTACCATGGTACTATGGTTCTAGGATTGGCTAAATTTTGGTAAAACATGATTCTGCACCAATGTTAAACACGATGTCATTACCAAAGTCATGACATCAAGGTCTGGTATAGCAGGAGCAGATGACAGTACTGTTGTCATGTGTTTTAAACAGGATGTCATTTCCAAAGTCATGACATTGTTTTCTGGTGCAGCAGGAGCTAGCAAAAGTTGAAGAAAGAATATCTTTCATGGATGTCATTACCAAAGTCATGAATCGTTGTATGGTACAACAGGAGCTAGCAGGAGCTGAAGAAAGAACTACTGTCATGGATGTCATTACCAAAGTCATGACATTATTGTATGGTACAGCAGGTGCTGCTATCACTTGACATAATTGGGTTGGGTTGATGAGATCCTGTTAGATATACCTCATCAAGTGTGTACAGGTCAAAGATTTAGTAGGAACAAAGTGCAGATTTAATTGGTGTTCATAAAAAGGATCTTTGGGACTTTTTAGGAAATTATAAGATGCTTGTTTCTACTGTTGTGAAGAAGATTCTGCAGGAGTGTTCGGCAGGGTGAGTTTGGTCAGCTAAGAACAAAGAGAATTGGATGTCATACTGAATGTTATGACACTGATCGTATGACATCAGGTAGTTGACAGCAAGCAGGCATGTTGGTTTTCTGTTATATTGCAGGAGTTATCTCAGGCTAGATTTCAGGAGACTTATTAGGATTCCCTAGTTATCTCAGGAGAGATTCTAGGCAGTGTTGACCATATCATGAAACGTCATGACCTAATTCAAAGCACCTTGAATTATGGAAAGTGGTTTCACTTGATTTAACCTAATGTTTGTTACTTTTGAACAGCCCAAGCCCAGTCTACATTGCTATTTAAGGAGGAGCAGACGCAGAAGAAAAAGAAGCACTCACATCAAGAATAACTTGAGTATAAAATCGAGGTCTAGGGTTTGAGTGTCCCTTGTGTTGTAAGTCACCCTTTGTATCTTTTGATACACTGTGGTAGACATATTTGTGAGTGAAGAGTGTTGCTCTTCACGGGTGTCTAGGAACCTTAGGATTCCTTGTGTGCCAAGCAATTGTATGATGTATAATTGCTTTGGTTATTGAGAATGAAATTTTGTGTTCATTGTCTCACTCGAAGCTGTGAAGCATGAGCGTGTGTTCCTCGATCAAAGCTGTGAAGCAAGATCAAGGTGTATTTTGAAGTGTGTCTTCAAAGTTATTCTGTAATTGTACTGATATCACTAATGTGTGATTGAGGGGGAGTGAGTGGGTATACTCAGGTCTAGAGTGTCTCTAGGTTGAAGTGTCATTGGGTAGGGATTAAGTGAGGAGTGTAAACTAGAGGTTTAACTCTGAATTGATTATACTGATAGTGAATTTCCTTCCTGGCTTGGTAGGCCCCAGATATAAGTGTTGTTGACACTGAACTGGGTAAACAATTACTGTGTTATTTATCTTTCTGCATTTACTATTCTGCACTTTAAATGGTTAGATAAATAGTTCTGTTAGGCAGCAGATGTTACAACAGAGGTCATGATATTGATCAGGTTATATCCTTGTTCTGTTTCAGCAGAGATCAATGTTCTTGGGATATCTTAAATCTGCATACAAGAATTTCAATTGGTATCAGAGCAGGCATCCTGTCTGTTCTGGATGAGATCTTGGGAGATACTTTCTGGTGTTTTGAACAAGGAGAAGTTGTAGCTGACTTGATGATCTTGCTGAATGGTTGAGCTACTGCTTATAGAGCTAAAGAGAAGCTTGTATCTGCTGATGTGCCCTCTGATATAAGGAGCTGTTATGACCTGCTGTATGTTCTGCCAAAGGAGGAGTGGCTACTTCTCTCCTATGACCTGTTGAATGATCTGACATCATGTTTAGGGCATGTTCTTTTGGTGTTTCTGCTGCATATTTATTTGATAAAAGAACTCCGATGCCCCTAGGAGAAGACTGGCCTATATACAGTTTGATGTATAGCTGTGGGAGATTGCTGGAAGTTGTGCTAGAGAAGATAGTGGAAGATGATTTATTTTCACCACTCATGACTTGCAAGGAGTCTATCAACAGAGGAAGTCATAGGCAGGTTAAGTCAAGGATGTCAGCCTTGATGTTTCAACAGTAAAGATCCTTCAACTAAAGAATACAGTTGGTATTGCTGAAGTGTAAATGGTCTTCTCAACAAGCTGTGTGGATTTAAGATCAATTTTTATTTGTGGAATGCACAAGTATTTAATTGGTTATCCATGAAGTTCAAGATTGCTGAAATTTAGAGAAGGATTTTTTTAAGGATTTAAGATTCATTGCTATTTGAAATATTCACAAATATTTAATGAATTATCCTTAGTTGATCAAGGTGTCTCATCAGCTGTTGTACAAGGGTCAGGCCCTTGATTTGGTTGGTCTACTTCAAGGATCTGATGTTAAACTTAAAGTTGAGACATTCCATCAGCAGAGATTGTGCAGAATTTGGTTGATTCAAGAAGCGAGTCACTATATAGCTGATGATCTTGGTACCATACACAGAGTGGTAGGATCTGTCCTTATTCTAGTAAGGTTCTTGGCAAGAAACTAAGGCTAGAATATTGTGCTAATGGAAGTGAAGATGAAGGAATTTTTCTTGGATCTTCTTTAGGAGTATTGAAGTGCAGCAGGTGTGTTCTAGTTTTTACTATAAGTGTCTGATCTATATCTAGAAAGTTTCCTGGCAAAACGAAAATATGTCTAGAAGATGGTGATGGTAATAGCACAGCTTGGGTCAGTGTATTTCTGATCTAAGTACATAGGAGCATGTGACCTTGCTCATATTAGAGGACGATTATAAGTGGAAATTATCCTTGACTTTCTAAAGAAGTCTCTACTTAAGGAAAGTGAGAATCCTTTTGTAAAGATTTTTGTGATTTCCTTCTCTAAAGAATCAAGCCTTGGCATGTTTGGTTTTCTTTAAAGAGGAGTTCTTAAAGCAAATGCACTTCAAGGTAATTGTTGTGGTACAACAAAGCAGAATAGAGGTTGTCTACTCCAACTTGATATCAAGCCTATGTACTCTGGTTCTGATTAAGTGAAGAGAATCTTCTAAGTGGCAGAATAAAAGCCTAAGCTCTCCAGTTGGATGTCTTAACCGAAGTTGTGACATCAAACAGAAACTTCAAGGCCTCAAGTGATGTTGTGGAACATCATTTGAAAATAAGTCGATCCTCTCAGGTATGAATGGAATTAATGCTTCATCTCATACAGTTTGCGGGAGCTGTGTGAAGGAGTAGATGCCTTGCTTTGGAGCAAGAAGAATTTGAGACTTGAAGATCAAAGTGGCCTGGTGGATTAGCAGATTCTCCAGAAGCTGAGTAACCAAACAGTGGCATTTGGTTATTTAAGTACTGAGGTTGGAGAAAATTACTCTTGTGTAGAAGGGTAGTTGTTTGAAGACCAAGGAAGGTTCTGGGTCTGTTCATGCTTGAAATAAATTACTCTTGTGCAGAATAGTAGTTGGTTGAAGACCAAAAGAGGATTTGGCTCTGTTCATATATTAGAGCTTGTGGTAGAAGCCCTAAGTCGTGTATGGAAGATTACCCTCTTTTGAAGATTTTTTTTTGATCAAGCTGGTGGAGCTGTGTTCCCTGAAGATCTTCAGTTGGATTACTAGGCAGTAGTAAGTCCAGTTGTGGGAATATCAAGAACCATTGGATGATGTAAACATCATCTGGAGAAGGACTTGAAGATCTGTTGTGGAACTTGTGATTCACATCTTGGCTAAGAAGTACTCTATCTTATCATACGGGAGAATGATGAGGTAAAAGGACTGTCTTGGAGTATGATGTGAAGGTATCGTACAAGACTGGAATGGATCTTTGGTTGATTGCATTCTGATGTGATAAAGTCCCTAGTTGAATCAGGAGTGTTCTAACTTATCATATGGGAGAATGATCAGGAAAGAATGTCTTGGATTATGTAGTGTCTATCTTGTACTCAGCCTAAGGCCAGAATACTTATGGAGAAGTGGTCTCTTCTGCTACAAGTAACTCTAGGAAGAGGTGGATCAGTTTGGTGCCATCTTATTGCATGAGCATTAGGTGAGTCATGAGATATAATATGGTGACCTTGTGTTGCACCCTAAAATTTGCCTAACTTTATTCACTTGGGTTTATGTTTCATTATCATTAGCATTTGCATATAGAGTTAGGTACATAGACTAACCATCTGCATAATATAAGCATAGCAAGTCATTCAACAGGGGACCAATCATTATTTTCATCTCTAGAGGCCTATCAAGAGGTTATTATCCCAATTCCATCTTATTCAAGTCATCAGGAAAGAATTTGAAAGCAAAGAGTGCAGCAGATCAAGCCTTGAGTCCATCTCCTAGCTGAGGGTGTCTGAGGATCAACAAGAGGGTTGTGAGCTGTGAATTGAAGGCATGGAGAGTATCTAGACATTATGAGAGGCTTATAAAGTCATTTGGAGAAGGAGACAAGTCATTGATGAGAGCACAAGAGCTGTAGTTGAAGACAGTCAACTAGGGTTTCATCTGGGTCAACCCTAGGTCAACCCTAGGTCAATTGACTGACTTAAGAGGGCATTCAAGTCTATTGGAGAGATGTGGGGATCAACATTGGACATATGAAGAAGGATATGGAGATATGATAAGAAGAATTCAAGAGAAATTAAGGAGAAGAGGAGTTACTAAATTAGGGTTTCTCTGTAAAATTCCCTAGTTTAGGTCAAATTTCCAAGCAAGATAAGTCAAAATGCTAGCTTCAAATGGCTTCTTGGCCAACATGAAACTTGTAGAGGATCTCAAGACCTTTAATTTGAGTGGTGGAAGACATCAAGGAGATTTATAGAACTCAAGTTATGGTCCTTGCAAGTTACAGGTCATCTGAGGTATCTGAATTTTTGTCTGTGTAAGTGACTTGACTTCCAAGCAATTTTTACCCCTCAAGGAGATTTCAAATGAATTCTTGGTCAACATAAGAAGTGTTCCTCATTGTCTTAGCTTTCTAGAATGGTATAGTATGCCTTCATATGATGTGGAGAACTCAACTTATGGTCTTGGCAAGCAAAGGGTATTTTGGGCATTTGTGAATTACAGGTCATTTTAACCTATACCCAAAACTCATACAAGGAGGCCTCAAATGGAAAAACTTACAACATCAAACTTGCTCCAAATGGGATTTTAAGTCTAGAAAGAAGGTCACAAATTATGGGAGAAGCTCATAGCATGGAGTCGCATGATTGGTCAAAATATGAACTAAAAAGGCTTATAAAGTGAATAATTTCAAATTGAAAAATGGTTTGGGAGATTTACAAGTCCAAATGGAGACTTCCAATATATGATTTTGAATGGAAAAACAATTCTAAGAACAATGGTTCACACACTTTTTTGAGTTTAGAAGGAAAAAAAGAAGTTATCTTTGGTTACTTGTAATTGAAGAAACATAATCAAAATGGATCAAAATTGGAAAACAAGGGAATGTGCAAGATGGATCTAGAATGTACCATTGGGGTCTATATATTCATGAAATGAGAATTTGGCAAGGGTTGGCTTCATTTGCACCAAGAATTTCACAAATTCCCTCATTCTTTTCATTGAAGTTTCATTGCAATTCTCTCAAATTCTTCACAAAATCATCATCCACATTGATTCAATCTTGCTCCATTATCATCATAGATCAGAATTGAAGCAAGGTTTTGGTGATTATCATCCATTTTCGAGCATCTTTTTCATCAACATCAAAATCACAAGTTCAAGTGGACAGCATAATTCAAGCAAGGAATCTCCAAAATTTTGCATACAGAATTGATTGCTGAGTTTGTGGATCAAGATCCAACACCTAGAAGCCTCAGATCTTCAATCTCCATAGCTGTTTGCAAGGTTTCACATCAGGTATGTTTTCACTCAAATTGCTCGATTCAGTTAGTTATGCATGTTGTTGTTAGTGTAGACATGATCTAGGTGGTTAGGAGATTAGTTTAGATGAATTTGGAAAGGATTGGTGATGGTTGTTAACAGGTGCAACAAACTGTTAGGATCAATATCTCTTAGGTTAGTGCATCATGATTGTAGCTTGATAGCGCAGATTAATCTCCATTAGGCATAGGTTAGTTTAGGTCAAGTTTGAGGAAGAATTGAGTTGGTGCATATCAGTGTGATTTCATGGAGGCCAGATGTTGGCTCAATCGGGTTTGTTGTTGTGATGAGTTTCAAGGTGAATTAGTGCCATAGACGTGTAGAGGGAGAGTTATAGAGTAACTTTCATGTTCACAGCATGAGGATTGGTGGCGTGTAGAAGGAGAACAGAGGGAGAGAACCTTGCTCGTGCATGGCTGCCATGGTGATTGAAACCCTAATTTGCAGAACCAAGGAGGAAGAAATAATCGTGGCCGTTCATTATGTCTTGGACTTTTGACTTTTGGAATGATCGTGTGGCCTGCGTTTAATCTGAAGTTTGGAGGGAATTTGAGTTGAGGCCAAAACGCGCCGTTTCATTAATTGAAACGGGCGGGCCTGAGTTGAAATGTTGTTATCCCCACCCCCAGGTTTAGGCCCAAAACCATATTCAACGTGTTTTCACTGCTATTTTCACCTCCCAGCGCGTTTTTATTATTTCACTAATTCAGAGTGATATTGGGCCTTGGTGAAGGCGCTATCTGCACCCCCTGTCTGAGGGCCCATCCTGAATTGAACTGGGCGAGATTTCTGAATGCACCCCTCCTTCATTTTAATTCATTTTTATTTTCTTAATTCCACTTTAATATTTTTCCAATTTCATAAATTCATAACTAATTCATAAAAAATGCATTTTAATCCATTCTTTTTACAATATTTTCATTAAAATGTCTAGAATATTATAGAAAAATAAAATTTCATTTTTATTTTTATTTCATATTTTTCCATATTTTCTAAATAAATGTCATATTAAATAGTTTCATTTCATGCATCCTTTTAATAATTTTTGTTCTCTTACATGCTTTAATATTTTTTGGTCATTCTTTTTATATTGTTTAGATGAGATATTCAACTTGTAGAAATATTTTAGTTCCCATTTTTAGAGATTAATTTTAGGTGATTAATAAATGCTTGAACATCCTGAACAAAACTAGGGTTTTAGGTGACAACTTAGGAGTTGGATTTCATTTCCCTTAAGACTTAGGATTTAAATAGATTAGTTATGGGACTCTATGGGCTATGGGTAGCTACTAGATCCCTTAGAAAAGTTAAGATTCCCCTACTGCTATTAATACTGTCTGTATATCTGTTGTCTGGTGTGGTGTGCCCTCTGGGGATTGTTGCTTGTTTGATTGGGTATTGGGTTTGTCTGGGGCCCTGGGGAAGCTGAAGATTTGTGAAGATGAAGGCCATTGGAGATCCAGAGATTGAAGATCAACTGTCAGAGTTGAGGAGGAGTTTCTTGCTAGCAGCTGTTGAGGAGACTAGGGTTTAGGAGCTAGGCAGAGCTCTAGACTAGAAAGCTTGTTTCTCAAACATGGAATGCCTTGTCTGCATCCATTCTTCTCTGTGATTCAGAGTCTCTCTAAGACACTCACCCCCTTCCTTTGGAAGGCTTGGTGATAGTGTCTATGAGATAGAACTCTTGAGAGAAAATGTCTCTTGTGTTAGAAGCAGTTTGTTCACCACCTTTGGTAGTCAACTGATTGCTTAACACCCAATTCACTCTTGTGACTGATCCCTCATCCTGGAGGTTTGAGCTTGAAGAAAAGCCATTGCAGATAGAAGACTGATGATCAAAGCCCTTGCCTGAAGGCCATGAAGATGGAGATTGATGCTTGTTGAAGCCTGTAGCTGATTGGAGATTACTTGGAGCCAGATGTTGATTCAGAGCTGCTGAAGCTGTTTGTTTTATTGCTGTATTTTATTGCTGATGTATTGATTGGTTTTCTGGACTGTATTGTTTGCTGTTTACCCTGCTGGGTTGAAAGTGAAGCCTGTTCACTTTCGCCTATTGTTTTCTAGGTTCGAGGTTGAGTGGGACTCCCTTGCCTCGCTTGTACTGTTGCATCCATGCATTTTACTGCTTTATTATATCTGTTATTGTTTCTGTTTCTGCCTATCCCGTAGGATCTCTGTTTCTCTCTGTGCAAGAGAGGAGCATGATAGACACTAGGTCTTAACCCATGCATGATAACATTAGGTTAGTTTGTTTCCCTTCGTAACCGTAGGTTAGAGTTCTGTCTCTTTCTCTCTCAAAACAAACAGAAAAACACATAAAGATTTCAAACACAATAAAAGACACTTCTTCCGTAAAAGAATGTGAACTCATCAAGACGTCATTTTTGTCCGCCGGGACTGTTAATCAAGAAAACCTTTTTCAGAAGGAATAAAATCAACCAAGACAAGCTTGTGTCGTACGTGGCCCGAACTACGTTTGCTCTGATCTTCCATGCTGTGTGGAAGTACGTAGGCATAGGATGCGATATCCTAGCGAGCAACCTTCCCCTCCTTTCCCGTAGGTAGGCGAACTACGTTGACTCTGATTTCTCGTTCCAGGCGAGAATACGTAGGCATAAAGTACGATACTTTGCCGAGTCATTTTTATTTTCATTTTCTTTTCTTTTAACCCCTGACCTTTTAGTTTAGATAGAATAACAATCCATACCCGAAAACAAGCGTGGATCCCGTCGAGTACGACGGACGTGAGGGGTGCTAATACCTTCCCCTTGCGTAACCGACTCCCGAATCCAGGTTTTGGTTGCGATGACCATACCTTTCCCGTGTTGTGCGAGGTTTACTCTGAGCGTTTCCTTTCCCTCCCGTGGGATAAATAACGCACGGTGGCGACTCTTCTGTTCAGCCGGCGCCGATTTTCGCAGTAGCGACAGCTGGCGACTCTGCTGGGGACCCAACGTCCCCTGGCTGCTAAGGACTGCGATAGTTCTTATGCATTTGGGATCCAACGTCCCTTGAGAGAGTCAATCCTAACGCTTGTTTTCCCGTCGAGGATTTTGTATGGAGTTATTGTATGTTTCTAACCTTGTATTTTCAGCTTTATATATTGTTTATTATTGTTGTATCGGGGTGTGACGGGTGTTCTGATATTGAGAGATAAGCCGGACCTGGGCTTGAGTGCACCTAGAATTAGAGTGGAAATTAGTGGGCGCCCGCTTGCTTTGCTTGCTTTGGTGTCCCATGAAATCTACACTCAGACGAGGTTCCGCTGGTTGGCCTCCTGCCCCTTCCTTTGGTTGGCGTGGGTTGCTGGTTAGTTGGATTGTCGACTCTGGGGACCGATCATTTGGAAGTTGGCTAAGTGAGGCCTCTTCAGGAATTGATGATGCCACTCCTTCTGGGAATCGTATCATCAACCCTGAAAGTCTGTGACGCCGACGACCGCATAGGATGCCGTACCTTGTGCCAGTTATAGGGCCACCCACCTGTGAGGGGATTCAGGGTTATGCAGGTAACTAGACCTCCAGACTACCGGTTATTTCTTGATCAGAGATCCTGGTTATTTATGGAGAGTTATGAGGTCTGTCAGAGACCATTTGGAGATGTGTTCTGAGGTCTGTCAGAGACCATTTGGAGATGTGTTCTGAGGTCTGTCAGAGACCACTTGGAGAGGTGTTCTGAGGTCTGTCAGAGACCAATTATAGATGTGATGTGAGGTCTATCAGAGACCAGTGGGAGTTATGGTTTGAGGTCTGTCAGAGACCAGTATTGGAGTGTGATTTTAGGTCTATCTGAGACCAGGGCTTGAGGACTTCTGGATGGTCTATCTGAGACCTTTCTTGATTGGGTTTAGGCTATTCGGCTGCAGCTTTGGTCCCTGTTGAATGTTACTTGCATTGCATTGCCTGCATATCCATTATCATTTGCATTTTACTAACGTGTGTCTGTGCTGCAGGTGCATTTGCATTTCCCTAGTTCTAGTGCCCAGACTTCTGAGTGTTTGATCATGACTAGCTTAAGGAGAACAGTTGCCTACAAATTGCCTACGCCTGATATTGTTCCTTTACTGGGGTTGATCTCTCTTGCTGATGAGGGTGTTCGTAGGAGTTTCCGGATGAGCTATGGTAGATTATTGAGATTGGTGTGCAAACCTACAGAGGTAGAGTTAGATGGGCTGTATGCTTTGATGCAATTCTATGACCCTGCTTTGAGGTGCTTTACGTTCTCTGGCTTTATTATGGGACCAACCCTGGAAGAATACGCTGAGTATGTTGAGCTGCCCGTGCAGAACCAGGTTCCATTCATTCATTATGACGCCAAACCTAAGCCGGAGGAATTGGCAAAAGCCTTGCATATTGATGCTTCTGAACTTGTGACTACTGTTTCCCGTGGAGTTCCAGGCTTCTCATTTCAGTTCTTAGTTGGTAAAGCCCAAGAGTACGCCAAGAATGGGTGCTGGGTTGCTTTCAATGCTGTGTTGGCTTTGTGCATTTATGGCATAGTTTTATTCCCCAATATACCGGATTTTGTGGACTTTGATGCTTTCTACTTGTTTGCCGCTGGTAATCCTGTACCTACCTTACTCGGAGATCTCTACCACTCGCTGCATTACAAGAATGAGAAGGGAAGAGGGAAGAATGTTCATTTGTGTGTACCCTTATTGAGTATGTGGTTTGAGAGTCATCTTCCTAAGAAAGGATCTGCTGCAGAGACTACAGTTCCAGTTGGTTGGCCAGAGCGTCTGATGAGGCTATCGTCGGAAGATATGGAGTGGTTTGATAGAGACCTGCTGGGATCTGAGCTCATCTTCAGTTGTTCTGGGTACCCTAATGTGCCGCTGATAGGAAGAAAAGGGTGTATCAATTACAACCCTTCTCTATTCATTCGCCAGTTCGGATATGCGCTGAAGAATCCACCTCAGGAGGAAGAAGTACAGGAATCTCTGTACTTCACTGGTGACGTAAAGGGGGAGTTATTAGCCAAGTTGCGATGTGCCTGGACGCGTATTAACCGCAAAGGGAAGCCACTGTTAGGTAAGAACGATTGCCAGGCCTATGCACCTTACAGGGTTTGGATCCAGGAAAGAGCAAGTCAGTTATTAATGCCATTTCCAGATGTACCAATCCTTGATCCTATTCCGGTAGAAGAGCCAACTACTGTTTCTAGAGAAGTCTATGAACAGGTTGTGAGGGAGAAAGAAGCCTTGATGAAGGTCAACGAAGGGTTAGAGCAAGAGCTAGCCCAGGCACGCAGCGAGAAAAACAAGGCCGTATATGCTTTCCAGCAACAGATTGAGCTAGTAAACAGGTTAGGAGCTGAGTTGACTGAGGAAAAGAAAAAGCGCGAACGTCTGGGGCAAGAGTTCAGAAGTTCCCATGACATGCTGGAAGCCAAAAAGAAGGCGCTCGATGCAGCACACCGAGAGATATCTTCTTGCAATAAGACTTGGAATGCTACACTCACTAACAACAAGAAGAGGGAAGATAAGCTGAAGCAGCAAATTTCCGACCTCGAAGAGAAGTTGAAGTCTAGCATCAAGAAGTGTGAGGAAGAAGTGATGAACCGGTATAGTGTCCAGCATGCTCTGAACAAGGCAATCAAATCCAGAGATGAAGCAGTGTCTCAGAAGCGAAAGCTAGAAGATTGCTTCGGAGAAGCAACATGGGAAGAAACTGCTGAAGACGTACGCCGTGTCCTTAAGAAGAGAAACCAGATTGTTGAAGGGCTGCTTGACCGACCAAGCCATCCGGAAACCAAGAAGTTGTTAGAGGAGTACCAGACTTTTGGGAGGATTTGATCATTTCACGTAGTTATTTGTATGCTTTATTTGCATAGTGCTGACCATCACCAGAATTGTTGGTTGAGGTCATGCCTTCTTTGTACTCTCAGTGATATTGTATCCTGGGGATTATTGATTCTCTCAGCAATATACGAGGCTTTCTATGATTCAGCTCCGATATTCCTATTGTCAACACTGTCACTGCACCGGCACCTTTGCACTAGAACTGGGGGAATGAACTTCCCTAATGCATAGACACATTGCATTGCATTCATATTCATGTTGCATAACAGGTAATCTTTGAATGGTGTCTTATTTCCTGCTCTGTGCCAGGTACTTAACAGGATTCCAGATCAACATCCGCACCGTTATTCTACACGATCCAACTGTCGGAAAGTCATGGACCAAATTCAGAACGAGATGCAGGATGTCCGCGAAAAGCTCGCCCTCTTCATGCAGACCATGGAGGCTATAGCAAAAGGGCAAGAGAACTTGCAGGCCATGGTCCAGCCTCTGTTGGCTCGCAACGCTGGTCATGGTAATGACGATCATCAGTCTGTCCGGGTTGATACTGCTCATGGAGACGGCACTCCCACGCCAATGGCTCCGCCTGTCGTCAATATGCCTGCCGCTAATGTCAACAACGCTACCGCTGCTGTGAATGGTAACGTCGGAGTTGGTAATGAAACTGTTGTCCATAATGTTGGGCTGGGTGATGTCAATTTGGGAGATAATCTCGGAGGCAATGGCTTTGTCAACGCTGGGTTCGGATTTAACGATCAGGGATTCGACAACACTGGCAAGTATGGCTTTAATGCTCAAGGCTTTGGGCAAGATGGTTATGGTATGGTCAATCAGGGCTACGGAGGTTTTGGAAACGGAAACGGTGCTGGATTTATGGCTTGTGGTCCTGCCGGAGGTGTTCAAGGGTATGGCAACAGAGGTCGAGTTCCGGGGATGAATCAGGTCAGAGCTGGGCGTAATAATGCGTACGATGGGTACGGGGCTGGAAACGGTATGTGGCAAGAGGATCAACAGGAGGATGCCTTCTCTGGAGGAGGTTTTGAAGGGCCGATGGATGATTCTCAAAAGATTAGAATGCTGGAAGAGCAAATGAAGGGAGTCCTAAATCAGAGTGTTGTGGGATTGGACATGGCAACTATGGGCTTGGTACCTGGCTTGAGGGTGCCCATTAAATTCAAAGCGCCTGCGTTCGATAAGTACAAAGGAGATACATGTCCGAAAGTGCATGTACGAGCTTATTACAGAAAGATGTCTGCATACTCCACTGATGAAAGAATGCTCATGCATTTCTTTCAGGATAGTCTGTCGGGCCCATCCTTAGAGTGGTACATGGGGTTGGAGCCAACTGATATCAAGACTTGGAAGCAATTGGCGGAGGCATTTGTAGCCCATTACAAATATAACAGCGACCTGGCACCCAATCGGGTCCAGTTGGCCGGGCTTTCGCAGAAGAAGGGGGAGAGTTTTAAGGAGTACGCGCAAAGGTGGCGCGATATGGCTGCCAGGGTCCGTCCTCCTGTGGAAGATAAAGAAATGAATGATATGTTTGTTGGCACATTCACCGGGCTGTTTCATGATATGCTGTTTCATACGTCTCTGGCCAGTTTTTCAGACCTGATTCTGATGGGTGAAAAGATTGAGCGGAACATTAAGCAAGGAAAGTTCCAAGTCGAGGAATCAGCTGCATCTGGCAGTAATAAGAAAGCTTATGGTGGGCGCCGTCAGGGCGAAGCTAGCGCGGTATTTGGAGGCCGAGGCCGAGGCCGAGGCAGGGGAAGAAATCAATATCGTCAGCCGCAGCAGGTATCAAGTGTCACTATTCCTTATCAGCAACAACCAATTCAGCAACAACCAATCCAGCAACAACAATCGGTTCAGCAGCAACCTATGCCACAGCAGCAGCAGCCTCAGCAGGGGGCACAACAAGGTCAACGAAGATTTCAGGGTAGTAAGCCGAGAAGAGTGTTTGAGAAGCCTCCCTCAACCTACGCTGATTTATTGCAGACATTGTTGGGATTGAATCTGGTGGAGAAAAGAACCTTGGCGCCGATAACGGGAACTCCCCCGTTTGGCTATGACGCAAATAGGCACTGTGAGTTTCATTCTGGGGCCCCGGGCCATGATATAGAAGGTTGCCATGCTTTTAAGCACGTCGTGCAGGATCTTTTGGACAACAAGTCTATCAACTTCGGAACGACAGGTCCGAATATAGTCCAGAAACCCATGCCTAATCATGGGGCGAACGCTGTTCTGACTGAGGAAGGGCTGAATCTGATTATGAATGTTGAGGATTTAAAGACGCCGCTGAGCGAAATAAAGAGCCGACTGTTGCAAGGAGGTGTTTACCCGGGTTGTAATGAGTACTGCTTAGATTGTTGGGCCCTATCTGGGGGGTGTGAGGATCTGAAGAAAGGCATTCAGGCCTTGATTGATGATGGTATATTGCAGTTTGATAGAACAGCAACTGATGAGCTGGCAGGGGCAGTAGTGGATAATCGGAGTGATGTTGCCACAGTGACGATTCCGCGGAAGACGATCACTATTTCAGCACCAGCTCAGCGACCACCGATTACCATAACTAAAGCCGGGCCAACCCCGTATGAGAACACGAAAGCAGTCCCATGGTCATATGGGCTAGAGGTGTATTGTGACGGGATTAAGATCGATGTTAGCAAGCAGTCAGCAGAGATTGTGGATAATGTTGTTGGCTCAGGAGGCATGACGAGGAGCGGTAGGATCTTTATATCTCCTGAAGTAGAAGCCGAAAGGCTAGCGAAAGGAAAAGGGAAAGCGGTTGAGAATGTTCCGGTACAAGCAAATGAAAAAGAAGCAGCGTCGAAGGACGTAGAAGAATTCATGCGCTTAATTCGGAAAAGTGATTATAAAATCGTGGAGCATCTACAGCAGACACCGTCCAAAATATCTATCCTGTCATTGCTGTTGTGTTCGGAAGCTCACCGAAATGCTTTGCTGAAAGTCCTGGACACTTCTTTTGTACCCCAGGATGTCTCCGTAAATCAACTAGAAGGAGTATTGGCACATGTAAATGCAGGCCACAGTCTGGGCTTTACTGATTTTGACTTGACTCCGAAAGGAAGGGATCATAATATGGCATTACACGTGTCTGTTGAGTGCAGAGGGTCGACAATGTCGCACGTATTGGTTGACACCGGGTCGTCTTTGAATGTGCTGCCTAAGAAGGCTATGATGAAGCTGGATGTTCGAGGGATTTTGTGTACACCCAGCGACTTGGTGGTCAGAGCGTTTGACGGCACACGTAGAACAGTCTTCGGATCGATTACCTTGCCTCTGCAAGTGGGGCCAGAAGTGTTTGCAACAGAGTTTTATATCATGGATATACAGCCTGCGTACAGCTGCTTGCTGGGAAGACCTTGGATTCATGGAGCAGGGGCTGTCACGTCTACCCTGCATCAGAAGTTAAAGTATATGGTCGGAGACAGTGTAGTCACCGTGTGCGGAGAAGAAGACATCCTGGTCAGCCATCTTTCTTCGTTTAAATATGTGGAAGTCGACGGGGAGATCCACGAGACGCCATGCCAGGCATTCGAAGGCTTGCGCATAAAGGACAAGGGTCCCAGGCCAAGTAAAGCGCCAGAGATAGCTGTTTCTTCGTATAAAGAGGATCAAGCTCTAGTGGAAGCAGGAGAAGCCAAGGGCTGGGGCAAAGTATTGGACATTCCTGTAAAAATGGACCGGTTCGGACTGGGGTACCGACCGTCGTCATCAACTCCTTCCGTGGGGGCCCCTCATTTCAGAA
The DNA here is from genome assembly GCA_963859935.3 of Lathyrus sativus. NCBI lineage: Eukaryota > Viridiplantae > Streptophyta > Magnoliopsida > Fabales > Fabaceae > Lathyrus > Lathyrus sativus. The sequence goes on from OZ012735.1 coordinate 812,116,907, forward strand.
AGTCAATCACCATCTCTGCCAGTGGAGTATGCCATGAATCTGTCAATGCTGCTTCAGAGTCCGATGAAGGGGACAGCGACTGTGATATGGATGCCTGGATTCAGCCAAGCACGCCAGGACAAGGACTGTGCAACTGGTCTATTCAGGAGCTTGTTCCTGTGACTTTTAAACAGTAATGCTTTGCTTTATTAATTGTTGAATAATCTGATGTCTTGCCCGGGGCATCAGGATTTGCTTAGGGCTGTGTTGTTATAAACATTGCACGTTAATCATTAAATAAATGGCGTTTTTTCATGTGCAAATACTGTAATCCCTGTCTTTCTTGTTTTGTATTTTTCAATAAAATGGCAATGTGGTTATCCGCTTTATACGCATTTTGAAGCACTTAACCCTTTCTTTTGCAGGGTGACATTTTCAGATGACATCCTTGAACCACCTATGACTCGTCCCGACTTCGAGCACCCGGTATTCCAGACCGAAGAAGAGGTTGTCGAAGATAGCGACGTTCCTGAAGAACTGTCTTGGTTGGTGAAGCAAGAGGAAAGAGCCATTCTGCCTCACGACGAGGTTATCGAAATTATCAATTTGGGGTCGGAAGGGGTTGAGAAGAATATTCGTATTGGAGCCGCACTGCAGAGTGATATCAAGCGAAAACTGGTTGAAATGCTCCGAGAGTATAATGATGTATTCGCTTGGTCGTATCAAGATATGCCAGGGCTCGATACAGATATGGTTGTGCATCGCCTGCCACTGAAAGAAGGCTGCCCGCCTGTCAAACAAAAGCTTCGCAGAACTAGACCAGATATGGCAATGAAGATCAAAGAGGAGGTTCAGAAACAGTGGGACGCTGGTTTCCTGGCTGTGACGAAGTATCCCTCATGGGTTGCTAACATCGTACCAGTGCCAAAGAAAGATGGCAAGGTTCGAATGTGCGTGGATTATAGAGATTTGAATAAAGCAAGCCCAAAAGACGATTTTCCACTTCCTCATATTGACGTGTTAGTTGATAATACTGCTCAGTACTCCGTATTCTCCTTCATGGATGGCTTTTCAGGCTATAATCAAATTAAAATGGCGCCAGAGGATATGGAGAAAACTACTTTCATAACGCCATGGGGAACATTTTGCTACAAAGTGATGCCCTTTGGTTTGAAAAATGCTGGGGCAACATATCAGCGTGCGATGACGACTCTCTTTCATGACATGATGCATAAAGAGATCGAAGTTTATGTTGACGATATGATTGCTAAATCCCAGACGGAGGAAGACCATCTGGTGAATCTGTTGAAGTTGTTTAAAAGACTTAGGAAGTTCAGGCTGAGGCTGAACCCTAACAAATGCACCTTCGGGGTGAGATCGGGTAAGCTCCTGGGGTTCATTGTAAGCGAAAGAGGAATAGAGGTCGATCCTGCTAAAATAAAAGCGATTCAAGAAATGCCGACGCCTAAAACAGAGAAAGAGGTGCGCGGGTTTTTAGGGAGATTGAACTACATTGCCCGGTTCATATCTCACCTAACTGCTACGTGTGAACCATTATTCAAGTTGTTAAAGAAAGATCAAGCTGTAACATGGAACGAAAATTGTCAAAAGGCGTTCGACAAAATAAAGAAGTATCTGCAGGAGCCTCCTATTTTGATACCCCCGGTGGCAGGGAGACCCTTGATAATGTATTTGACGGTTCTTGAGGGAAGCATGGGTTGTGTTCTCGGTCAACACGACGAGACGGGGAGAAAAGAGCATGCGATCTATTACTTGAGTAAGAAATTTACAGACTGTGAATCTCGATACTCAATGCTGGAGAAAACTTGTTGCGCGCTAGCCTGGGCCGCCAAGCGTTTGAGGCAGTACATGCTGAATCATACAACCATGCTCATCTCGAAGATGGATCCAATCAAATATATATTCGAAAAGCAGGCGTTGTCAGGAAGAATTGCCCGTTGGCAGATGGTCTTGACTGAATATGATATTCAATACGTCTCGCAAAAGGCGATAAAGGGGAGTGTGCTGTCTGAGTATCTGGCGGAGCAGCCTATTGAAGAGTACCAATCAATGAGATTTGATTTTCCTGACGAGGATATCATGTATCTCAAGATGAAGGACTGCGAAGAGCCGTTGCCAGACGAAGGGCCAGAGCCGGGGTCCCAATGGAAGATGATATTTGACGGAGCTGTGAATGCTTACGGTAGCGGAATAGGGGCAATTATCACTACGCCACACGGGTCGCACATCCCGTTTACTGCTCGATTGACCTTTGCCGTTACCAACAACGAGGCCGAATACGAAGCTTGTATAATGGGGCTTGAAGAAGCCATTGATTTGCGAATCAAGCATTTAGACGTATACGGAGACTCAGCTCTGGTAGTGAATCAGATCAAAGGGGAATGGGAGACACGGCAGCCCAATTTGATACATTATATGAATTATGCAAGGAGATTGTTGCCTTTCTTCGACAAGGTTGAATTGCATCACGTGCCGCGGGCAGAAAATCAAATGGCTGACGCCCTTGCCACTTTGTCTTCCATGTACAAGGTCAATTTCTGGAACGAAGCTCCCCAAATCACTATCTCTCGGTTGGACAGGCCGGCTTATGTATTTGCTATTGATGAAGCATCTGATGACAAACCGTGGTATTGCGATATCCTTAATTTCCTGAAGAATAAAGAGTATCCGGCTGGGGCATCCAGTCAAGATCAGAAGACTCTCAGGAGATTAGCGGGCAATTTCTACTTGAACCCGGATGGCGTCTTATACAGAAGGAACCACGATTTGGTGTTGTTGCGTTGCGTAGATGAGAAAGAGGCAAAGCTTCTCATGGAGGAAATTCACGAAGGTGTCTTTGGCACACATGCTGGTGGGCATGCTATGACGAGAAAGCTGCTAAGGGCAGGTTATTTTTGGCTGACGATGGAAACTGATTGTTTCAAGTTCGCAAGGAAGTGCCACAAGTGCCAAATCTATGCTGACAAGATACATGTGCCTCCAAGTCCTCTAAATGTGATGTCATCTCCATGGCCATTCTCGATGTGGGGAATCGATATGATTGGAAAGATCGAGCCGACAGCTTCTAACGGGCATCGGTTCATCCTAGTAGCAATCGATTATTTCACCAAGTGGGTGGAAGCGGCGTCTTACGCAAATGTAACGAAGCAAGTGGTAGCTAGATTCATCAAGAGAGATATCATTTGCCGATATGGGATCCCCGAGCGGATAATCACGGATAATGGTTCAAATCTGAACAACAAAATGATGAAGGAGCTCTGTCAGAATTTCAAGATCGAACATCACAACTCCTCCCCTTACCGACCCAAGATGAATGGCGCTGTCGAAGCGGCCAATAAGAATATCAAGAAGATCGTCCAGAAAATGGTGGTGACTTATAAAGATTGGCATGAAATGCTACCTTTTGCTTTGCACGGTTATCGTACGACGGTACGCACATCAACCGGGGCAACTCCGTTCTCGTTGGTATACGGAATGGAAGCGGTACTACCATTGGAAGTTGAGATCCCTTCTCTGAGGGTATTGCGAGACGTTCAGCTGGACGAGGCAGAATGGGTAACGAATAGATTGAACCAACTGAGTTTGATGGATGAGAAGAGGCTAGCTTCTCTGGCATACGGTCGTTTGTACCAAAGACGAATGAAGAAAGCGTACGACAAGAAAATACTTCCGCGAAGCTTTCAGACGGGCGACCTTGTGCTGAAAAGGATTCTCCCGCCACAAGCAGACCACAGGGGCAAGTGGACCCCCAACTACGAAGGGCCATACGTTGTCAGTAAGGTCTTTTCAGGAGGAGCTTTATTGTTGTCCACCATGGACGGAGAAGACTTTGCGTCACCTGTGAATTCGGACGCAGTTAAAAAATACTTTGCTTAAAATAGACCCGCTGGACAAAAAAAAAGAGAGTCCAGGCAAAAATGGGGCATCCTGGCGAACCAAAAACAGAATAAAAAGGTTCGGGCAAAAGTTAGGGATAAAATCGAAAAATGTACACCCGCGAAGTTGAAAACCTACACTGGGCGGCTTCGGCAAAAAAGGGTATCCCGGTGAATTGAAAACCCGTAAAGGGCGGTTCACGCAAAAGTTAGGGATGTGAAAAGCAAATGACTGCGGTCCGAATTTGATATTGCAATGAGCATCAATGCGGGAGAATACATTTGAGGAGCCAGCTATCGGATACAACCTCTTCAGAAGTGGGGATACCGGGAAAGCGTTAGAGTCGGACGAGTCATGGGAGGATCAGTTCGTGATGTTCATCTGCATCCAGTTGCCGACATGTGTACAAAATTTAATTTGTCAATATTTATGCTTCTCGTGAATACTTGCATACTTGTATATTTGCTTTGCGTAGCTTCCTCTTTTCAGGAGTTACCTCCCGTGTACAAAATACTCCGCCCATTCAGGGGCCCAATCAATGAAAATGTGTTATTCAGTACTTGATGCCTGTTCTTTACTGTTTTGCGCATGATAAAACGCCTAAGTTTGATGAAACTAACATGAGTATAACATCATTGGCCCTTGCCAACAATTGCTAAAGCTTTGAATTAACTGAGTGTAACGTCGCTAACCTGAATTGATTTGATTGCACAGGCTTGTCGTGTCTTGTTTGTGTTGTTGCAGGTTTCATAACCATACGAGGAAGAGGATCAAAAGATTGCGATAACGGAAGATCTGATCCCCACGCAGATCATGCATGTTCGTCCTGAAGAAGGATAGAATTCCCCAGCTAGCCATAGCTTGTCCAAAGGATGTGCTCCAGAAAAATTATTCGTCCACAGCAGAGTTTGGCGATTCTAAGATAGTAAGGCTGTATTCAGACAGGTTCATCTTTCCCCGCCGGGTCAGGCACTCCCCCAGTGGAGTCAGTTAATTTTTCCCCAAGAGAATCATCCCATCCCCAGCGGAGTTCTCTCAGCAAGTGTTTTCATTCCTTCCAGTGGAATTCGAAGATCAAGACTCTCCCAGGCAGAGTCGATGGTGGGTCCTGTCACTTATTTTGTCAGAGATACTGGTGATATCAGTTTGCGGTCCAGCAGAAAGTCCGATCGAACTATGCGCGTCTGCTATTCCCCAGCAAAGTTATTTTTCCCAGCAGGGGGTTACTTCAACAAGACGTGTGGTTTGAGTTCCCAACTTCCCAGCAGGGTTGACTTCACCCTTCCAGCATTTATTTTGCTGGAATAATCTTGTAGCATCAGGCTATCCCCGGCAAGTTGGCATTATCCTGCCAGCATTTATTTTGCTGAAGCAGTTTCTGTATTCCAGCAGTTCAGGTGGAGAGAGCTCTTGCTCGAATGAACAACCAAACATTCAAGATCTCGGCATGAGACATTCAATGATAATGTCAGTTTCGGCAATATTCCCCCGCAAAGTCTGCAGGATAAGTTTCTCTTTGTCCCCAAGCAGAGTTACTTATGACCCCACCAGAGTTTTTGTTGAAGTTCCTCTAGTCCGATCAGCGGATTGTTTCCTTCAAAGTTGTTGTTACGTCAACATTAAAAGGGGTTTCCATGAATCAGAATTTCAGAGGCCACCGCCGGTTATCAGAACAGGCGTCCGATAGTGGGTTTTCAGACATCCCCAGTAGAGTCCGTCTCAAGGTCGCTGTCACGTCAGTGCTAAGAAGTTTGTAGGTGTGGATCATGGAGAATTAAGTCCTGATGTGGACAATGTATTCCTATATTGACGGGATTTCTTCAGAAGTGGGCGTCCTAACGTGGACAGGTTTATTTCCCTGGATTGGCGAGGTGTGTTAGTCCTAACGTGGACAGATTCGAGTTCTCGAAATTAGTGGAATGGGAGGTCATGACGTTGACGAAAGTAATTACTTTTTGTGTTGGTGTCCTGACGCGGACGGATCAGACCAATGTGCGAGTCCTGACGTGGACAAGTATTTCCCCAGTGGGTCGAGGGTGTGAGTCCTTACGTGGACAAGTCTTATTTCCTCAGCAGGTCGGAGGCGCCTGAGTCCTAACGTGGACGAATCAAGACGAGATCAGTGTCCTGACGTGGACGAATCAGAGAAATTATTATTCCTAACGCGGAAAAGATGTAGTCCTTACGCGGACATATCAACAGAAGTGATTCCTAACGTGGAAAGATGGAGATTCCTTACGCGGAAAAGATGTAGTCCTTACGCGGACATATCAGAAGTTGCATTCCTAACGTGGAAAGGTTGTAGTCCTTACGTGGACAGATTGAGATGGCATTCCTTACGTGGAAAAGTTTAGTCCTGACGCGGACAGATGAAAAGAAGATATTCCTAACGTGGAAGAAGAAGTTTACTCCTTACGCGGAGAAATTGGAGTCCTGACGTGGACAGATTCGAGAAAAGTCGAGTCCTGACGTGGACAGATTCAGAAGCAAAGTGGAATTCCTTACGTGGAAAGATTGGAGTCCTGACGCGGACATGTCAAGTGGTATTGGAGCCCTTACGTGGACAGATTGATACAGTTCTCCTTATGTGGGAAGAAGATTGCTTCCTGACGTGGAAAGATGGAAAGTTTAGTCCTGACGTGGACAGATACAGAAGAGATTACTCCTAACGTGGACGGTGTTATTCCTAACGTGGATACGTGTTACTCCTAACGTGGAAGAGTTTTATTCCTAACATGGACGATTCAGTTTATGGAAATGCAGACGAATTATCCCCAGCGGAGTTGCCGAGATTTTTCTGGGATTAGCAGCAGGTGGAGTTCTAACGTGGACAGGTTCTAGTCAAGAGTTCTTCGTATTGACGGCAGACAGAGTCCTAATGTGGACAAGCAAGCAATCTGTTATGACAGAATCCTCTTCAGAACGATGAAGACAATCCCCAGCACGGTCGTACGAGATCAGTGGGTTGCCGTAACAGTCAGATTCAGCTGATGAATGTCGTCCCTCAAGCAGGAGCGCAGTTTATTTCTGCGGCTGGCAAATTTCTGGTTTCACTAGTATTCAACCGTCTCGTACCGCGAATGTCTGAAGGCTCCGGGCTCTTCACCCAATCGGGTCCAAGTCGATTGAATAGGGGCAGCTGTTGCACCCTAAAATTTGCCTAACTTTATTCACTTGGGTTTATGTTTCATTATCATTAGCATTTGCATATAGAGTTAGGTACATAGACTAACCATCTGCATAGTATAAGCATAGCAAGTCATTCAACAGGGGACCAATCATTATTTTCATCTCTAGAGGCCTATCAAGAGGTTATTATCCCAATTCCATCTTATTCAAGTCATCAGGAAAGAATTTGAAAGCAAAGAGTGCAGCAGATCAAGCCTTGAGTCCATCTCCTAGCTGAGGGTGTCTGAGGATCAACAAGAGGGTTGTGAGCTGTGAATTGAAGGCATGGAGAGTATCTAGACATTATGAGAGGCTTATAAAGTCATTTGGAGAAGGAGACAAGTCATTGATGAGAGCACAAGAGCTGTAGTTGAAGACAGTCAACTAGGGTTTCATCTGGGTCAACCCTAGGTCAACCCTAGGTCAATTGACTGACTTAAGAGGGCATTCAAGTCTATTGGAGAGATGTGGGGATCAACATTGGACATATGAAGAAGGATATGGAGATATGATAAGAAGAATTCAAGAGAAATTAAGGAGAAGAGGAGTTACTAAATTAGGGTTTCTCTGTAAAATTCCCTAGTTTAGGTCAAATTTCCAAGCAAGATAAGTCAAAATGCTAGCTTCAAATGGCTTCTTGGCCAACATAAAACTTGTAGAGGATCTCAAGACCTTTAATTTGAGTGGTGGAAGACATCAAGGAGATTTATAGAACTCAAGTTATGGTCCTTGCAAGTTACAGGTCATCTGAGGTATCTGAATTTTTGTCTGTGTAAGTGACTTGACTTCCAAGCAATTTTTACCCCTCAAGGAGATTTCAAATGAATTCTTGGTCAACATAAGAAGTGTTCCTCATTGTCTTAGCTTTCTAGAATGGTATAGTATGCCTTCATATGATGTGGATAACTCAACTTATGGTCTTGGCAAGCAAAGGGTATTTTGGGCATTTGTGAATTACAGGTCATTTTAACCTATACCCAAAACTCATACAAGGAGGCCTCAAATGGAAAAACTTACAACATCAAACTTGCTCCAAATGGGATTTTAAGTCTAGAAAGAAGGTCACAAATTATGGGAGAAGCTCATAGCATGGAGTCGCATGATTGGTCAAAATATGAACTAAAAAGGCTTATAAAGTGAATAATTTCAAATTGAAAAATGGTTTGGGAGATTTACAAGTCCAAATGGAGACTTCCAATATATGATTTTGAATGGAAAAACAATTCTAAGAACAATGGTTCACACACTTTTTTGAGTTTAGAAGGAAAAAAAGAAGTTATCTTTGGTTACTTGTAATTGAAGAAACATAATCAAAATGGATCAAAATTGGAAAACAAGGGAATGTGCAAGATGGATCTAGAATGTACCATTGGGGTCTATATATTCATGAAATGAGAATTTGGCAAGGGTTGGCTTCATTTGCACCAAGAATTTCACAAATTCCCTCATTCTTTTCATTGAAGTTTCATTGCAATTCTCTCAAATTCTTCACAAAATCATCATCCACATTGATTCAATCTTGCTCCATTATCATCATAGATCAGAATTGAAGCAAGGTTTTGGTGATTATCATCCATTTTCGAGCATCTTTTTCATCAACATCAAAATCACAAGTTCAAGTGGACAGCATAATTCAAGCAAGGAATCTCCAAAATTTTGCATACAGAATTGATTGCTGAGTTTGTGGATCAAGATCCAACACCTAGAAGCCTCAGATCTTCAATCTCCATAGCTGTTTGCAAGGTTTCACATCAGGTATGTTTTCACTCAAATTGCTCGATTCAGTTAGTTATGCATGTTGTTGTTAGTGTAGACATGATCTAGGTGGTTAGGAGATTAGTTTAGATGAATTTGGAAAGGATTGGTGATGGTTGTTAACAGGTGCAACAAACTGTTAGGATCAATATCTCTTAGGTTAGTGCATCATGATTGTAGCTTGATAGCGCAGATTAATCTCCATTAGGCATAGGTTAGTTTAGGTCAAGTTTGAGGAAGAATTGAGTTGGTGCATATCAGTGTGATTTCATGGAGGCCAGATGTTGGCTCAATCGGGTTTGTTGTTGTGATGAGTTTCAAGGTGAATTAGTGCCATAGACGTGTAGAGGGAGAGTTATAGAGTAACTTTCATGTTCACAGCATGAGGATTGGTGGCGTGTAGAAGGAGAACAGAGGGAGAGAACCTTGCTCGTGCATGGCTGCCATGGTGATTGAAACCCTAATTTGCAGAACCAAGGAGGAAGAAATAATCGTGGCCGTTCATTATGTCTTGGACTTTTGACTTTTGGAATGATCGTGTGGCCTGCGTTTAATCTGAAGTTTGGAGGGAATTTGAGTTGAGGCCAAAACGCGCCGTTTCATTAATTGAAACGGGCGGGCCTGAGTTGAAATGTTGTTATCCCCACCCCCAGGTTTAGGCCCAAAACCATATTCAACGTGTTTTCACTGCTATTTTCACCTCCCAGCGCGTTTTTATTATTTCACTAATTCAGAGTGATATTGGGCCTTGGTGAAGGCGCTATCTGCACCCCCTGTCTGAGGGCCCATCCTGAATTGAACTGGGCGAGATTTCTGAATGCACCCCTCCTTCATTTTAATTCATTTTTATTTTCTTAATTCCACTTTAATATTTTTCCAATTTCATAAATTCATAACTAATTCATAAAAAATGCATTTTAATCCATTCTTTTTACAATATTTTCATTAAAATGTCTAGAATATTATAGAAAAATAAAATTTCATTTTTATTTTTATTTCATATTTTTCCATATTTTCTAAATAAATGTCATATTAAATAGTTTCATTTCATGCATCCTTTTAATAATTTTTGTTCTCTTACATGCTTTAATATTTTTTGGTCATTCTTTTTATATTGTTTAGATGAGATATTCAACTTGTAGAAATATTTTAGTTCCCATTTTTAGAGATTAATTTTAGGTGATTAATAAATGCTTGAACATCCTGAACAAAACTAGGGTTTTAGGTGACAACTTAGGAGTTGGATTTCATTTCCCTTAAGACTTAGGATTTAAATAGATTAGTTATGGGACTCTATGGGCTATGGGTAGCTACTAGATCCCTTAGAAAAGTTAAGATTCCCCTACTGCTATTAATACTGTCTGTATATCTGTTGTCTGGTGTGGTGTGCCCTCTGGGGATTGTTGCTTGTTTGATTGGGTATTGGGTTTGTCTGGGGCCCTGGGGAAGCTGAAGATTTGTGAAGATGAAGGCCATTGGAGATCCAGAGATTGAAGATCAACTGCCAGAGTTGAGGAGGAGTTTCTTGCTAGCAGCTGTTGAGGAGACTAGGGTTTAGGAGCTAGGCAGAGCTCTAGACTAGAAAGCTTGTTTCTCAAACATGGAATGCCTTGTCTGCATCCATTCTTCTCTGTGATTCAGAGTCTCTCTAAGACACTCACCCCCTTCCTTTGGAAGGCTTGGTGATAGTGTCTATGAGATAGAACTCTTGAGAGAAAATGTCTCTTGTGTTAGAAGCAGTTTGTTCACCACCTTTGGTAGTCAACTGATTGCTTAACACCCAATTCACTCTTGTGACTGATCCCTCATCCTGGAGGTTTGAGCTTGAAGAAAAGCCATTGCAGATAGAAGACTGATGATCAAAGCCCTTGCCTGAAGGCCATGAAGATGGAGATTGATGCTTGTTGAAGCCTGTAGCTGATTGGAGATTACTTGGAGCCAGATGTTGATTCAGAGCTGCTGAAGCTGTTTGTTTTATTGCTGTATTTTATTGCTGATGTATTGATTGGTTTTCTGGACTGTATTGTTTGCTGTTTACCCTGCTGGGTTGAAAGTGAAGCCTGTTCACTTTCGCCTATTGTTTTCTAGGTTCGAGGTTGAGTGGGACTCCCTTGCCTCGCTTGTACTGTTGCATCCATGCATTTTACTGCTTTATTATATCTGTTATTGTTTCTGTTTCTGCCTATCCCGTAGGATCTCTGTTTCTCTCTGTGCAAGAGAGGAGCATGATAGACACTAGGTCTTAACCCATGCATGATAACATTAGGTTAGTTTGTTTCCCTTCGTAACCGTAGGTTAGAGTTCTGTCTCTTTCTCTCTCAAAACAAACAGAAAAACACATAAAGATTTCAAACACAATAAAAGACACTTCTTCCGTAAAAGAATGTGAACTCATCAAGACGTCATTTTTGTCCGCCGGGACTGTTAATCAAGAAAACCTTTTTCAGAAGGAATAAAATCAACCAAGACAAGCTTGTGTCGTACGTGGCCCGAACTACGTTTGCTCTGATCTTCCATGCTGTGTGGAAGTACGTAGGCATAGGATGCGATATCCTAGCGAGCAACCTTCCCCTCCTTTCCCGTAGGTAGGCGAACTACGTTGACTCTGATTTCTCGTTCCAGGCGAGAATACGTAGGCATAAAGTACGATACTTTGCCGAGTCATTTTTATTTTCATTTTCTTTTCTTTTAACCCCTGACCTTTTAGTTTAGATAGAATAACAATCCATACCCGAAAACAAGCGTGGATCCCGTCGAGTACGACGGACGTGAGGGGTGCTAATACCTTCCCCTTGCGTAACCGACTCCCGAATCCAGGTTTTGGTTGCGATGACCATACCTTTCCCGTGTTGTGCGAGGTTTACTCTGAGCGTTTCCTTTCCCTCCCGTGGGATAAATAACGCACGGTGGCGACTCTTCTGTTCAGCCGGCGCCGATTTTCGCAGTAGCGACACCTTGGAGCAGCTTTTATCAAAGATAGGGGGAGAGCTTCTGTTTGATGGGTGTACTATTTGCTTGTGGTTCAAGCAGTAAGTGAATGCGTTCAACATGTGTGTTGAACAGAGAACGAGTTCTTGAAGACATGAAGATGCGTCTTATGTCTTCCATTCATGTGCACTGGTTACCCTTGATATGGGGAGTTATACTTCTATCCAGGATCTGTTGCTGCACGAGTGCGGTAATGTATCGAGATTGTTTGTAGGTTCAAACAATTTGAGTTTTTGGGAAGGTGGAATGTCAGACAAGATGTTGTGACATTGAGGTACTGCTCTAGCTCATGGTGAACATGACAGTGTATTCCTTTTGGGTATGTCAATAGGTGCCAATGGATCAAATCAGACTTGCACAAGCATTATTGGGAGTAATATGAAGATGAAGATCAAGACATCAGAAACCTTGATCTTGTGCATAAGGAAGGACTTTCACTCTGACATCTTGGAGATTGTTTTGTCAAAGCTGAAATCTGAGAAATCTTCCAGATAGTAATCCTGCAACTGCTTCTGATATTGGTTCCAATATGGGTTGTGAATCAAGGGGTGCAAGAATGCATGTGCTTCCAGTGTGTGAATATGAAGATGTTGAAGTAAGTTTTCATGTGTTTGGGTTCTCTCTTTCAGGGGGAGTACTGAGTATGCATGACAGGGGAAGATGTGTACCTGTCTGATATGCACCTGCTGATGTGGAGCCATGTGCATAGCTTGCTGATTCTCGGGAAAGCTTGTGTTCTTGGACCACTGATGTTGGTTTGAACTAGGACTGTGATGACTGGCCTAGGAAACAACATTGGTCTTTGTCTGGGAGAATTTATTTTTCTCTACAGAATTTTTGTGTCTCAAATTGGGGATTAAATATCAATTGTTACTTGGCAAGTATTTAATTGATTTTCCTTAAATTGGTGATGTCAAAAGGGTCATTCCTGAAGGTGCAGCTTCAGATAAGGCAAGAACTCAAGGTGTACTCTCAAGGAGCAATGGTTTATGACTGATTTTGCACTGGCTGAGTGAGCTCAGCGAGGATAAATCATTCTCCATGATTATTGGTGCAGTTTGTATTAGAGGTCAAGTAGCTTAGATAAGTGTATGCACACTTATTCCAAGTGTTGTCAATTTTTGACTAAACCAAGGGGGAGTAAAGTGTTGATTTGCTGCTACTGCTAAGCAAAGTGCAAATTGTATAGTTGCTTGTTGAATGCAACTATTAAGGGGGAGCATGATAGTTTGTGTAAACTACTGCTGCTGCCCTGATAAGTTGCTTATGTGTTTTAGCCAAAATTTGCCAAAGGGGGAGAGTGTTAGTACCATGGTACTATGGTTCTACGATTGGCTAAATTTTGGTAAAACATGATTTTGCACCAATGTTAAACAGGATGTCATTACCAAAGTCATGACATCAAGGTCTGGTGCAGCAGGAGCTAGCAAGAGCAAATGACAATACTGTTGTCATGTGTTTTGAACAGGATGTCATTTCCAAAGTCATGACATCGCTGTCTGGTGCAGCAGGAGCTGAAGAAAGAACTTCTATCATGGATGTCATTAACAAAGTCATGACATCACTGTATGGTACAGCAGGAGCTAGCAGGAGCTGAAGAAAGAACTGATGTCATGGATGACGTTACCAAAGTCATGACATTACTGAATGGTACAGCAGGTGCTGCTATCACTTGACATAAGTGGGTTAGGTTGATGAGATCCTGTTAGATATACCTCATCAAGTGTGTGCAGGTCAAAGATTTAGTAGGAACAAAGTGCAGATTTAATTGGTGTTCATAAAAAGGATCTTTGGGACTTTTTAGGAAATTATAAGATGCTTGTTTCTACTGTTGTGAAGAAGATTATGCAGGAGTGTTCAGCAGGGTGAGTTTGGTCAGCTAAGAACAAAGAGTATTGGATGTCATACTGAATGTTATGACACTGATCGTATGACATTAGGTAGCTGACAGCAAGCAGACATGTTCGTTTTCTGTTATATTGCAGGAGTTATCTCAGGCTAGATTTCAGGAGACTTATTAGGATTCCCTAGTTATCTCAGGAGAGATTCTAGGCAGTGCTGACTATATCATGAAATGTCATGACCTAATTCAAAGCACCTTGAATTATAGAAAGTGGTTTCACTTGATTTAACCTAATGTTTGTTACTTTTGAACAGCCCAAGCCCAGCCTGCATTGCTATTTAAGGAGGAGCAGAAGCAGAAGAAAAAGAAGCACTCACATCAAGAAGAACTTGAGTGTAAAATAGAGGTCTAGGGTTTAAGAGTCCATTGTGTTGTAAGTCACCTTTTGTATCTTTTGATACACTGTGGTAGACATATTTGTGAGTGAAGAGTGTTGCTCTTCACGGGTGTCTAGGAACCTTAGAATTCCTTGTGTGCCAAGCAATTATATTATGTATAATTGCTTTGGTTATTAAGAATGAACTGGTGTGTTCATTGTCTCACTCGAAGCTGTGAAGCAAGAGTGTGTGTTCCTCGATCAAAGCTGTGAAGCAAGATCAAGGTGTATTTTGAAGTGTGTCTTCAAAGTTATTCTGTAATTGTACTGATATCACTGATGTGTGATTGAAAGGGAGTGAGTGGGTATACTAAACTCTAGAGTGTCTCTAGGTTGAAGTGTCATTGGGTAGGGATTAAGTGAGGAGTGTAAACTGGAGGTTTAACTCTGAATTGATTATACTGATAGTGAATTTCCTTCCTGGCTTGGTAGGCCCCAGATATAAGTGTTGTTGACACTGAATTGGGTAAACAATTACTGTGTTATTTATCGTTCTGCATTTACTATTCTGCACTTTAAATGGTTAGATAAATAGTTCTGTCAGGCAGCAGATGTTACAACAGAGGTCATGATATTGGTCATGACATTGGTACAATTTAAAGAAATTTAAATTGGTCAGGTTATATCTTTGTTCTATTTCAGCAGACATCAATGTTCTTTGGACATCTGAAATCTGCATACCAGAATTTCATAAAGAAGTTCACTAACTCATCATGGATATGATGTGAGATGAACTCTGTAATTTTATTAGAAGTAGCATGGACAATTAAGTTCTGTTAACTTGAGATTTTATCTCAGTTGAACAAACTGTAATTGGTCAGATGCTATCAGACATTCTTTCTCAGAAGTTCATAATGATTGGATCCTGAAGTCAAGTTGTTCAGAAAGATACAATGACATAAGTCATTCAATCTGTTTTTAAAAGGGATTGAAGTCACTAGTGTTGTTCATAATGAATAAGTCAGTTAACATTCTTTTCAGAAGCAAATGTACTGTCAACTCTGGTTGAAGCAACTCTGTACGAGTTAGCTCAACATTCAGATGAAGCCTGATGGAAGTTAGATGCTCTAAATCATGAAGATACTGCAGAACGCAACCAAAGGATGTGTGATCAGCTCAGAAGAGAAATTTAGAAGATCCTACTTCAGATGTTGTTATTGGCTCCTCTCACAAGAACAAGATCCTTCCACATATCTTCAAGGCTAGTCAGCAAGAAGGTTTTTGACTACACAGAAGACATATGCTTCTGTGGCAAGGTTAGAATCCATACTCTTGTTAATTTCCTTTGTTGCTCAGAATAACATATATCTAAATCAGATGAATATTAAAAATACTTTTTAAATTGTTTAATCAAAGAAGAAGTATATGTTCATCAACCTCCTGGTTTTTTAAAAAAAGATTTCCAGAACGCATTCTCTAAATTAAAGAAATCATTCTATAGTCTAAAACAAGCTCTCAGATTTTGGTGTGCAAGGCTGAGTAATTTTCTTCTGGAAAATAATTTATCAGAGGAAAGATTGATAACACTCTTTTTCATAAATCAATTAAGAAAGATATTTTAATCTGTCAGATTTATATAGATGATATTATTATTTTTTGGAACAACAAATATTACACTTGGAAAGGAGTTTGTTAAGTGTATGCAGGCAGAAGCCGAAATAAGCTTGATGGGAAAGTTAAGATACTTTCTGGGCATCCAAGTTATTCAAACTCCAGAAAGCATCTACGTACATCAGATGAAGTATGTAAAGGAGCTTCTGAAGAAGATCAACATGACAGAGTCTACAGAAGGATCTGAACATTAAAGCCATAACACTTCAGAATATTCTGAGTGTTTTACAAGAAGCGAAGCTACAGAAGACTTTGAGGAAGCAACTCTACAGAAGACTCTGAGCGGTTGGTTGAAAGCAATGTTTTAGAAGACTCTGAGCGCACTTATCTCAAAGGCTGCAACTGCAGAGGCTCTGAAACGTCAGCATCAAAGCTTACTCTGGAACTTCGTCAGAGGATCTGAAGCTTACTCTAATAAGAAGAAGATGAAACTTCATTAGAGGATCTGATGCAAGGAAACATTTCCATGTTTGTTCACTCAATAGATGTTGATCAAGATAAGTAGAATTGCAACTTCGCAATCTGAAGAATCTATTCTCGAATTCAATAAAATCTAGTATCTGAACCATATCAGTATCAAACCCTCTTAAGAAACACTTTTGGGTTAGATGTCATTTATTGAGTTAACATCTATTGATGAAGCTCTTCTAGGCAAAGACTGAATGTCTAAGGTAGAGAATCTCTCCAGAAGATAAAGCAAAAGTATCTATAGCTCTAGTTCTTCAAAATCAAGTACAGATATTGAAGAAAGAACAAACTTCAAAAGAAATGTATGTAATCATGAAGAATGAAAGTATTCTATACAGTATTCAGAATGATTACTCAAAACCGAATGCAATTAGTATCTATCATGATGCATATTGTTTCTGGAAGTCCAAATTGGTATTAAGGACTCAAAATTAAAGCACTGTTACTAAGATTCAAGTTATGATTGATTTGATTGCAAGATTGGAATCAGAAACCAAAGGCAGGTTAGCAAAAGAAGTCACCATCAGATGATCTGTTGTTGATTGATAAGAACAAGATTTTCAGTTAAATCGATGCCATATATACATCTTGGTTTGATGATAGTTTGTGATGATTAACTACGTCTATTCAAAGTATAAGTTATTATGATGCAAGAAGTCAGCAAGTTTCCTCAGCTCATAACCTTCCTTGAAGCTTATGCGTATTCTGAGAAACTATAGTTCATCAGAAAATAAGGTGTCTGGAAGAAGATAAAGAGGCGTGATCATTAGATGGATGATCAGAAGATGAAGACCAAAAGAAGAATCTGGATTTTATAACTATTGTTCAAGATGATACAAACATCAGAGGAGATATGTTTCTATTCAAAACAAAGGAAGCTAAAGAAGTCATTATAATTCAAATGAAGAATGTAGCAGAAAGAAAATTAATCTGTCAAAGTAGCCAGCTAAGACTCTCATACATTCAGCGTACACTCTGGGAAAAGAAGAGGTTAGTAAAAAGGTAGATGCAAAGTTGTACAGAGGTATAAGTTACTCTCTTCTGTATTTTACTACTTCTAGACCTGACATATTTTTCAGTATATGTGTATGTGCTTGATTCCAATCAGATCCTAGAGAATCTCACTTAACAGTTGTTAAGAGATCTCTGAGGTATCTGAAAGGTACTACTAACATGGCTCTGTGTTACAGAAAATCAGTTGAATATAATTTAGTAGGTTTCTGTGATGCTGATTTTGCTGAAGACAGAGTTGAACACAAGAGCACATTTAGAAGCTGTCAGACAATCTGATCATTGTTACAACAAGAAGCAACTCAAAATAGCACTCTCTACTACAAAAGCAGAATATGTTGTTGCTGCTTGTTCAAGTATCAGAAGCTCTGAATAAAGAATCAGCTGGAGAACTATTATATGCATAAGATTGAAGAATCAGAACGCATGTTTCGCACATTACCTTCTATTGGTGTCAAAAATGCTCTTCTAAAGATCTGAGCAAATCTGAAGTTGAAGATCATCTAAAGATTTGGATTATCTGGAGATCTAGATAAAAGATTTAATTAGAAGAAGTTATGTCAAATCAAACTTTGATACTTCTGAAGTATAGTGTTTTGATGTTGAAGAAACAAAGTAAAAGTTAGAATAGAAAGCTCTCAGAAAAAGAATAACTCTGAAGATCTCAGAATCTCAAAGGAATATGAGTTGTCTAAAAAGTGAAAGTCTTGACTCTAAAAGCTCCTCTCTCCATCTGCATCTGCTCCGTTAAAAAAGAATATGGTTTCAACAAATTCCTACACCTCCTCTAATTGGTATTCCTCAGTAAACCAATTCGTCTGAAGGTCCCTCTTCAAAGCAACCTTTTCCTCTGTCCTTTCAACACATCACCTCTGAGCACTACTCATTTCTCTGAGTATGTTCATATTTCTAAAACCTCTCCTCACACTCAATAAACCTTCATCCTCTGTTGAACCTTCATCCTCTAGAGTTTGAGACTTTCTGGAACGTCTTTCAGAAGTGGTTAAACTTTGAATCTGGACGCTTTTCAAGTCACTAGAAGCTGAAGTTCAACTGGTTAAGGAAAGAGAAGACAAGCTAGAAAGGATAAGAAACTTCAAACTTCTTAGAAGAAAAAAGAAGCTGAAGAAAGAGCTGTTGGAGAAGTGAGAATTCTAGCAGATGAAGATTCAAGAAAAGAAACTGTCAGATTGACACAAGAAGCTGAAGATGCTGAGAAGGCTAAGCAAGTTGTTGTAGTTGGTTCTTCTTCTGAAACTACTCTTGTACGTTGAGAACGTGACGTTAGTGAGATTCAAGAAGATCAATAAGCTATGAATAAAGAACAACAAGTTTTCAGAGAAAGCTTTGCTAAACAGAAACTTGTCAACAACCCTCTTCTGTGCATGCTTCAACAAATTTTGGAAAAGATGTCAACCTATAAGAATTAGGCACTCAGGTTTTATTTCTTGACTCTATTAATTTAATTTTTAATTCTAATATAAAAGAGGGAGAAACGGAATATATTTTAAATCTTGTTTTTAATGAAAACTCATCTTTTTGATAATGTCAAAAAGGGGGAGAAATTGAGAATGATTTTGATATAACCTGGAGAAATAGAATATAATCTGATATATCCTAAAGAGAATGCAAAACATCAACTCTGATATAAACTGCATTTATTACTAACTATATGTTTGATGTTTTACCGAGGAACTCTGAACAAATTCACTAGGAATTCTAAAAACAGGTCAAATCGAAATCATACACTTCATGAACATATGTTCAGAATCAGATGGACCCAATACTGTTCAAGAGAAAGTTAAAGTCATCTTGATTTTGGTATCATAATGTTCAAAAGATGTAAACTGTCTGTGAATATGATAATCAGAGCATAAGAATCAGAAATCTTCATAGAAGCAAGAATCAGTATTAGACTCAGTATTAAACTAATTGGTATCAGACTCAGAATCAATTAGCTTCAAGAAACCAAGGATCAAGAATGTATCACGTTCTGAAGATCTAAATATCTGACCTATTGTAGCCAGGGGGAGTTCTCCCAGAAAGGTTCACAAGTCAAAATATTTGATATTCACCCAGTCTGAAACTCAGGGGGAGTTTCTCATTTGAAAGACTAGTTCTGATTCAGAAAAGAATTGTTAAGTTGTTATGATACAGATGTTCTGATGAACAGTAGCAAATGCTTCTGAAGGCTCTGAAGTTATATGGCACTGATACGATATTTAGAGAAAACAAGTTCTAAAGATCTGAAGATGGAAGTTCTGCTGAACTAGTCCAGATGCTAAAGACTTATGCTCTCGTATATCGTAGTGAAGTATTCCTAATCTTCTATTTGATTTGTGTTTTTAAATACTTCTATTTTGTGAGTCTTGGGATCAAAGAAAGTCTCTAAGCAAGTATAAAAAGAATCTTTAAGGTTAACATATTTATGGGGAGTTGTTGCTTGAAACTCTGAATATGTTAATGCTTGGTGATTACCCTGTATAAAATGTTCTATCAAAATACATGTTTTTGTCATCATCAAAAAGGGGGAGATTGTAAGAGCAAGATTTGTCTCTACAGGATTATCTCTATGTTTTGATGATAACAATTAAGTATTTGTGAAAGAACCATTTTATGTTCTAATGTTTATTATGTGCAGATCATAATAATTAAATATATAAGATCAAACAAACAACATCAACGTGTGCAGCTAATACAATATGAGAGTTACTATGTGTGACGTATCATAAAGCGCTTATATGAAAAGCTAGTTTGCTTATGCATCTGATCACAATCAGAGAGATCCAAGGACGTTGGATATTGCATTTGCAATGCTCCTGTGGATTCTGCTTTGAGTAGTGCATCTGATCTGGAACCTAACAAGCGTCTCTAAAGAGTGAGTCCTCTGAAGAACTAAGTGTTGAAGACTCTGATGACTTGAAGTTCTGAAGGCTGAAGGCTCTGAAAACCAAGTGTAGAAAGACTCTGAAGACTCTGAAGATATAGTCCTCTAAAGAACTACTCTGAAGACTCTGATGACTTGAAGTTCTGAAGGTTGAATGCTCTGAAGACCAATTGCAGAAAGACTCTGAAGACGTGTTCTGAAGGTTGAATTCTCTGAAGACCAATTGCAGAAAGACTCTGAAGACGTGTTCTGAAGATCAAGACTCTGAAGATTCTGAAGACATGATTTCTGAAGAATCAGTCATGAAGATTCTCAAGACTGTTTCAGAAGAAACTTAGATCTTGGAATGCTGAAGACTGGATTCTGAAGTAAAAGATTGTGTCAGAAGAAGATTCACCCAGACAGAGGCGTATTACTCATCAGATAAGCTGCTGCTATTAAATCTGATAAACATGTGCTTAAACAACTCTGATGCTGAAGCTTTCATACCAAAGTAGTTGTTAAACTACTCATCAGATGAATCATCAGAAGAACCAAGTCAAGAAGACTACAGTACAATGCACGCAAACATTTCACTATGACAAAGACGTTGGTACTATTCATAAGCGTGATTTCCAATGTTGAGATATTAAAGTTACAAGCAAAGGTCATTGTTCCAACACGTGAGCTTATTCTATCTGTTGGGATATAACCGTTGGAATTAGAGATGACATTTCTACCCTCACAAAGTTGCACTATAAAAGAAGATCATTTGATTATTTCAAATGTTGCCGTTGTTGGGTGAGTTACGCAGTTGGAGCTGCTAAAGAAAAGCAACGCTAGCATGCTAGCAAGCCTGTGGCGAACAGAGAAAGATAAAGAAACGCTTAATGAAAAGAAGCCTTAGTGCTCACATAAGAAAAGCTTTTAAGGATATGGAAACTAATGTTCTTATAATCTCATAGAGATTTATCCTTAGATTAGTTTCTGTATTAGGAAGCAAGGAGTTGTTGCTAAATACTTGCCTTGTACTTAATTAGGAGTAATCTGCTTGATAAGAAGCACTCATGTAATTTCCGGCAACACAAATTCATTTTAGAATCAGTGGCTCCTCAAGTGATCTTGTGAAGATCAGAATACTTGAGATGACAAGTGACAGTTGTCATTTGTGGTAACTAATAGGAGATCTTAATTGATCGGATTCTATTAGGTGTCAATGAACGTTATATCCTTAGGGATCCCTGAATGTGCCATTGCCTATTTGTTAGTCACCTGCAGTTAGCTTGTGCAACTGTAATCAGTTTGGCTATAATGGATTAAGTCCTTGCTTGAGTGAGGCGAAATCACCTTGGAAGGGTGGACTGGATTAGCTTGAGAGTTGCTCATGTGAACCAGGATATATCATGTGTTCTTCACTTGTGTTATGCCTTATGATATATGCTTCCGCAATGCATCTTAAAGAACTATATAGAAAGCAACAAGTGAAGAAAAGAGAAAAAAAATTTATAGAGTAAATACCCAATTCAACCCCCCCCCCCCCCCTCTTGTGTATTTTTCACACCTTCAATGTTATAATTTTTCTTGCTGGGGATATGAAAGTGCAAAGCAGACTCCTTTGGGGATTATTGAGACGACTTGTAAAGGAGATATGCAGAGGATTAAATGAAGTAAGGTGAAAAGACTCACTGGAAAATTAAAGGTACACCTTGGAACTCTATCTGAATGGAAATAAATATTTGGAATTGCATTAGATAAAAGGAAGAGGTCCTAGAATTACATCAGAATGATAAGAAAGATCAGCAAATACTTCAGACATAAAGGGATTAAATTCTGGAAATACATCAAAAATGCAAGAAATATTCAAAAATGCGTTGGATAAAATGAAATAACATCTGGAAATACATCATAATGGCGAGATCCACCCGAAAACACTTTGGATACAAGGGGACCAAGTTCGGGAAATACATCATAAGGAAAAGGAATATCCAGAAATATATCGGATAAAAAAAATAAGTAGAGTTCTGGAAATACATCACATAATAATGCTTATCCAGGATTACATCGGAGAAAAAAGGAAAGGTTCTGCAAATACATAATAATAACAAGGAAACATCGGGAAATACATTGGATAAAAAAGGAAAAGGTGTATATAAATACATCAAAATGGAAAAAAAGCATTCGACAATACACTGGGTTAGGAAAGAAGCAATCAAAAAATACATTGGATAAGTTATGGAAACACATCTGAACATAATAATCATTCGGAAATACATCAGATAGACAAAGAAACATGTGGAAATACATCATATAAGTTCTGGAAATACATCAAAACAACAAGGATATATCTGGGAATATATCGGGTAAAAGGAGAAGGTTATGGAAATACATCAAAAATATGATACACATCCGAAAATATATTGAATAAAAAGGGAAAGGTTTTGGAAATACATCAGAATAAAAGAACACATTTGGAATTTACATTGGATATCTTGAAAAAGGTTTTGGAAAAACATCAGAATAAAAGAACACGTCCGAAAATTCATCAGATAAAAGGGAAAGGTTATGGAAATACATCAAAATAAAAGAACACATTCAAAAATTCATTGGATAAAATGGAAAGGTTCTGGAAATACATCAAAATGAAAGAACACATCTGAAAATTGATCGTATAAAAGGGAAAGGTTCTGGAAATACATTAGAATAAAAAAACACATCCGTAAATTCATCGTATAAAAGGTAACATTTGAAAATACATTGGATAAAGAGGGAAACATTATAGAAATACATCAAAACAAAATACCCATTTGGAAATTCATCAAATGAAAGGAAGTAGGGTTCTAGAAAGACATTAGAACAACAATGTAATATCAAGAAATACATCGGATAAACAAATGAGAAGTTGAACTTTAATGGATAAACATCTATTTTTGTAAGTGCCAACAAAGTTGGACTTTGACCAAAAGGGACAATTTTGACTGCAACAAGTCTTTGCAGAATGCATATGAGCACGAGACACATCAAAAATATGAATGATATTGAATTATACTTATATGCATGGTATATGAATGATCAATGGACGCAATGTTATTGCTTATGAAGATTGGGTTAATGTGTCAAGCACAATTGAGCTCTTGTGTGGTATTGGAGTTTTGATTCCCTGACACATAAAACTCTTGCCACATCTTACTGTAGATAGATGCTTCTAGGCGCTTTTATGAAGTTTATTGCTTTTGTACCAGGCTGATGATCCTTTTGGAAATCTTACGGGCGGATCCACAAAGATTCCTAATGTGGTGATCCAAGAGTGCTTTATGACTTTGTGGTTTTTTGATAAAATATCAATTTTCCTTTAATCATTTTGAATGTTAAAGCATTTTTTTCAATATGTTTATTATTCTTTAGCTTCAAAATTATATCATAAAAAATAAACGAAATTTTGCAAAAGAAAGGAAACAAAGAAAACATTGATGAAATTTTTTGTAGGCAAATCTGGATTTTATTCATGGAATACTAGCACACAGAGGTGTAACTCCATATATAATGTTACAAAAGGGACAACTGAAAATGAAAACAGGAATGAGGTTTACATTAAATTACAACTACCACTACTTTCCCTATAACTATGAGTCCAACAAACCTTGCTTCTGAAGAGAGCAACTGAGTTTATCCTTTCTACTTCTGGTTCTCTTGAGTTTATTGCTCTTTCTTGATGTTGTATCTTTGCCTTTAAAATCCATACATTTTTCCTGGATTTCTCTTTCAAATTTTCAATCAAACGAGATGCTCATTTTTTCCTAAATTATCCTTTCTCGTTTTCGACTTAGCAAGCTAACATTTTTTATCCCAAATTATTTCCTGGACCGCCCTATCGGGTTTTCGGTCCACCAGGATGCCCCTTTTTTGTGTTCCTAAGTCGCCCTTTTTAGGTTTTCAACTTAGAGGACTATCTTTTTATTTGGCATAGTATCTCTTGACTACATCAGAGTTCACCGGGAGTGGAAACACTTTACCGTCTATGGTTGTAAGAATCAGAGCTCCTATATAGTAAGCTTTCTTTACAACATATAGACCTTCGTAGTTTAGAGTGAACTTTCCACATGAATCTTTATGTATGGGCAATATCTTCTTGAGCATAATATTATCTTCCTTTAATTATCGAGGACGGAGCTTCTTATCAAATGCTATCTTAAGTCATTTCTAATACAGGTGACCATGGCAAAGAGCTATCATGTCTTACTTGTCAATGAGGTTTAATTGATCAAACCTATTTTGAATCTATTCAGCCTCTTCTAGCATGTTTTCCATCAAGATTTACATTAATGTGACCTCCACTTTGATATGGAGTACTACTTCCATACCATATACCAGAGAGAATGAGGTTTCCCATGTTGAAGTGCAGAAAGACGTCTTGTATTCGTGCAATGTAAAAGGTAGCATTTCATGCTAGTCCTTGTAGGTTTTCACCATCTTCTACAGGATCTTTTTGATATTATTTGCTGCTTCTACATCGTCATTCATCTTTGGTCGATAGAACGATAAGTTATGGTGCTCAATCTTGAAGCTCTCAGACAACTCTTTGATCATCTTATTGTTCAAGTTAGACCCATTATGAGTAAAAAAAATTCTAAGAATTCCAAAGTGAAAATGATTTCTTTCTTGATAAACTTGGCAACCTCTTGCCTTGTTTCATTGGCATAGGAGGCTACTTCTACCAACTTGGTGAAGTAGTCGATGGCGACCAAGATGAAACAATGTCCATTGCAATCTTTTGGCTCGATGAGACCAATCATGTCAATGCCCCACATTGAGTATAACTAAGGAGATGTCAAGACATTCAGGGGAATTGGCGGCACACACACCTAATATGTATAAATCTGGCACTTGTGTGATGTTTTGGCATAGTGAAAATAGTCTATTTCCATTGTCAACCAGTAATAATCAGCCCTTATAATCTTTTTTCCATGGTATTCTCATTGGCATGGGTCCCAAAGGATCCTTCATGTATTTCTTTGATTAATATGTCTACTTTGTGTCTATCCACGCATGTGAGTAGAACCATGTAGTGGTTTCTTTTATAGAACATTTCACCACTCAGGGAGAATTTGGACACTAACCTTCTCAAAGTTTTCTTGACCATTGTTGAATTATTTGTAGGGTACTCCTGTTTTTTGAGATAACACTTGATGTTTTGAAACCATGGTTTACCATCAATTTCTTCCTCAACTGATTGATAATATGTCGAGTCATCTCTACAGTTTATTCTGATGATTAGAGCTTCATTATAGAAATTCACTTGGTACATTGATGCTAATGTATCCAAAGCGTCTTCCACCTGGTTGTCCTTTCTAGGAATATGATGGAAGGTAATTTCTTCAAAGTGTTTCATCAACCCTATGACATGAGCCCAATATTTGATTAGCTTAGGATGACAAGTTTGACATTCTCCTTTCACTATGAAAATAACCAGTGTCGAGTCTCTATACACCTCTAGCATTTTGATCCTTAGATCAATAGCAGCTTCAATGCCTTAGATGCACTTTTTATATTCAACCATATTGTTAATGCAATCAAAACATAATTTTGATGTGAAGGGAGTATAGCCATTCCTTGGAGAGAATAAGATAACTCCAATCCCATGCCTCATAGAATCTTGTTGTGAAGGGACTATTAGGTACATTATGAATAGCTTTCCTAGGACGGGTGGAATCAAGATAAGAGGCTCCTACATATAATGACTAAATTTCTCAAAGGACCCTTGGTAATCATCATTCTGTTCAATTGCTTGATCTTTTCAAATAAAATTGATAATTGGCTTACAAGTATCCGTCATGTGAGAGATAAACCTGAAGATATTATTCAATGTTCCTAGGAACCCTCTGACCTCATTTTCAGTACATGGAGCGGGAATTTCTTGTATTGCTCTGACTTTGTCAGGGTCCACTTCAATTCCGAGTTGGTTGATAATGAATCCAAGAAATTTTCCAGATCAGACATTAAATGTGTACTTAGCAGGGTTTAATCATAACCTGAATTTTCTTAGGTGCTCGAACATTTTTTGAAAGTGGTTTATGTGATCCTATTCACTATGAGATTTGGAAATCATGTCATCGATACACACTTCAATCTCTTTGTGCTTCATGTCATGGAAAAGGGTGACCATCACTCTTTGATAGATTCCTCAACACTCTTTAGACTGAATGGCATTGATGAACATGGTCTTTTCCATATCTTTTGGAGCCATCTTTATTTGGTTATACCTAGATAACTCATCCATGAAGGAAAAAACTAATAGCTTGGTAGTGTTGTATACCAATACGTCAACATGTGGTAGAGGGAAATCATCCTTTGGACTATCTTTGCTCAAATCCCTATAGGCAACACACATTCACACTTTGCCATCCTTTTTCATAACATGCATGATATTGGAAACCCGTTGAGGATATTTAGCCACTACTAAGAATCCTACATCAAACTGGCTTTTGACCTCTTAACGAATCTTGATAGACATGTCATGCCTAGTCCTTCTCAACTTTTTCTTCACTAGTTAGCATTTTAGTTGAAGTGTTAATCAATATTCAATTATGTATGTGTCTAATTCAGGCATATCTTGATATGACCAGGCAAACACATCCACATACTTGTGCAGTATCTTGACCAACCTTTCTCGGATGCTTACTTCTGGCGAGCTCCCATCTTGACTTCTTTCTTCTCTTGTTATGTGCCCAAGTTGACTACCTCTAATGACTCTTGATGTAGATGAATGTCTTTAGACTCTTGCTCAAGCAGCCTTGGCATTTCTTCAGGAAGATCACAATCGTCTTCACATTCTTCTTAAACTTGATTAATGAGGAGCTCAAAGTTATAAGGGATTATAGAGTTATTGGATTCAACTGGTTCATTTGTTATTCTGCATGATTTTATGATGATTATTTTTAGAAAAGAAGAAAACAAAAATAAAGAATGCAAAAAGAAAAGTGTTTTTTTTAGTTTTCCATTTTCTTAAAAGACAAAAATAAATAAAAAATATGATTGGATAACAAAATGCTTTTATTAATGATAGTATTCATTCAAAACAAAGGGGGCCTACACATGATTCTTAAGCCTTGGGCCAGCAAAAGGATTTGAAAAAAAAGCAAATTACTTTGACAAACGAAATATCTCAAGTAGATCAATGGCTTCCTAGTTGTACAAAGTGGTGTTAGGAGCACAATGATACACCAATCTTGGCGTTTATGATTCCATTGTGTCATTTTCTATAGCGGCTATCTGGTTGTCATGGATGAAACTAGCACTGTAGAATACTTCTTGAAAACTCTAGATGTCGGTCTTTGTAGAACCCTGGGCTTCTTTCTCCATGGGAGGCTCGTACCCAAATCCAAAGAGATTTTTCTTCTCTGAGATATTAATCAGCTGACCCCAACCTTTGGGGTTACCTCTCTCCAACTTCTTTTTTTGCACTCTTCAATTAGGAGAGTGACGATCTTGCACTTACAACATGGTCATTTTCTTCCATGAGCACGACATTGCCTATTTTCAGGGCTTGGAAATAGTTTTCCAATGCTTCTTCACCGACCTTTATGTACCGAAATGAAGAAAGATAACTAACCAATAAGTCTTTCTCCCTTGAATCTACGATCTTACCAATAAGCATCTATAAGCTGCATTTATGTCCATAACCAGAAAGGTTACCTGGAAGATGTGTGGGCCTATTTTTCTAAGCCTTAAACTCAGGGGGCTTTCAAACCTCACTTAACTTAAGCTTAGAAAAGTTTTGAACATCTAAAACTCAGGGAAAGCTTACAAACCTAACTCTGATTTTTAGTTGATTATTTGCTAAGTCAAGATTCTTCATAAAAATTATAGTATTCTTCATCATCAAAAAGGGGTAGATAGTTGGAACAATTTTGGTTCTACATTTATAATTTTTGAGTTTTCATGATAACAAAATATAAAGAATAATTTTGTACTCTGATAATTTTGGTAAGTGTGCAGAATCTGAACAAGTCAGATGTTGGATAAAGCAGACTTTAAACAAGCTAGATGTTGGATAAAGAAAACTCTAAACAAGTCAGACGTTGAACAAAGTTTGACAAAACAAACTTTGGACTCTATATAAAGTGAATTTGGACTCTGGACTTCCTCAGACTATGGACTCTAAACTTCCTCAAACTCTGGACTCAATACTTCATCAGACTCTAGACTCTGGACTTCATCTGATTCTTAATCAAAGTTAGAATACGAAGAAGCTCTGAACTAAAAGTCAACATCTGCATAACCAAGTAACTGCTTCTAGAGCAAACAATCCAAACCTACTCTGATAAATTCAAGCCTCATATTCACTAGACTCTAAAGTCTAATCTTCAAGGCTCTAAACTATGATCAAGTTTCAAACCATCTCAAATGTGAAGCCAGTTATTTAGAGAACAATGTTTGAAAGAATATTCCTGAAAAACGTACATTCAAGCGGAAAAATTAAATGTTTCCCTTAAAGGACAAAATGTTGCAATTATTAAGGAATGTACCACCAACAGTACTCCATGTTTCATGGCTCATCCTCGTACCACTATTACAGTTGTGCAATTGAAGAAGTTTTCAATTTTATCCTAAAACAATACTATTGATCATGTATTTAAAGAGGACAAGGAAATAGAAAAATAAGACAACGATACAGAAGTCACATACAACAACGAAAAGAAAAGAACAACACTCACTACCTTAGAGCTTTTCATTTTTATATTTTCTTAAGTGTAAAATTCTTAATTTCATTATGTGTAGCTTCTTATTAAGAAGCATTCTTGTAAACACATAATCTTTGTATTTTAATTTTGTAAAATTTCCTTGAGGGACTATGTTTAGTTTGTAGCTTCAAGAAGTCATTAACAATTAGTTTTTGAGTTTTTCCTTGAGTAACTAAATTTAGTCAGTAGCTTTGAGGAGTCATTGACAGTTGGCCTTTGAATTTATAATCTGATTGACTAGTGGATTAAGATCTTGTGAAAAGCGAAATTACTCTGACGAATGGAGTGGACTTACTTAGTTAACAATGAATCAGTATAAAAATCATGTGTATTTTTATCTTTGTTGTTTGTGTCATTGATTTGTGATTGGTTTAGTAAAAAGTTCTCTATGAGAGTTTAGGTATTCTATGAGGGTTCAATGTGCTTTAGATCAAATGAGTTGATGTCTTGTTGATGCTAAATATGTTTGAGCCAATATAAACATATTGATCCACGTTAAGACTAAACAATTCAGATTTTAGTTTTTGTAAATAAAATTTTATAAATTAAGTTTTGAATTATTCGATTTTAATTTCACGGTCTATTGAGTGCACAAGTACAATCAAACAATTTTTTATAATATATTATCATGGTCAAAGAAATAGCCAAGTCAATAACCATGCATGGTCTTACACACTAGACCATGGTTTCAAGTGATGACAATATTGTTTCTGTGTAATATACATGTTGTATTGTTAGTCGCTCAAACTAAAGAATTTAGTTGATAGCTACATCGTCCAAAACATCATTTCAATATTATTCGTGTGGTATTTTGGATCGAATTCTATTTGGACATGGGAAGATTGGTATTTCGACAGGAGTTGTGCATGCTGTAGTTGAAGTCTGTTCAAACATGTTGTCAAAATATATAAAATTGTAATTTAAATTAGTATGTCGAATTGAGTCTTGCTTGTAAACTCAATTGTTTAATTAGTTTGTTTCCTAAGTTAGCTGGTGTAATGGGCATGTGTGTAAACGTCCATTAGATTAGTATGTTAGTTTTCTTATAAATAATATGATAGTCTTTCATCTTTGGGGTGTGGTGCAAATTCAAATTTGGGTGAGAGATGTTAATGGTTGGTATTGACTTGTAATTTTTGAATCCTTATTAAAAAAGTGAATAGTAAAATAGTTTAAACTAATTCTCTATTATTATTCTTCCTTTTTCTCAGGCTTTTGTAAAATCTAATAGGGTTTCTTGGATTTGTTCAAAAAACACAATCTATATCTCATAATTTTATTCTATTATTGACGACATCAATTCACAATAATTAAGTATGTAAATATATATGTATATAAGGTGCAATTTGAAGCACGTCGCCATGACTATTAATATGTCAAGGCTGAAAACCAAATCAAACAAACCAATTTTCATATGTATAAATGATGTTTGGCCATAGATGTATTTAGGTCCAACTGAGTTTTATAAGTTCTTTCCTTTATGGCCCTGAGAATCAGAATGTGACACCCTCCACAAAAGCTACCACTCTTTAATTTGGTCCCTGTTCTCTTCCTTAATTTCCCATGGTATTTGTTTTAAGGTTATGTATGAAGTCGAAAGAAAACCTAACTGGCCCAACTCAAATACAAGAGCGTTTGAAAAGTGTGCATATGTTGTGGTACCATGTTTAAATGGTCCTGGTTTTTAAGTTCTTTGATGTATTTACGTAGGAGATTTCTATAGATTGGACAAATTAAATAGTCTTCGTTATAAACAAGGGATAGTGCAGAGACAACTGAAGATGAATTTTTTTCAGAAATGCCACAATTTGAAATTTAAAATATTATAGTCACATATTGAAAAAAAATTCTAAATGTACTTTTTTTATTTCAGAAATAAATTTATATTATATATTATTATTTTATGTTTTAAATTATTTTTTATATATTAAAATTATTTAAATGATATTTTATATTAATAAATAAATAATTTAATTATTTTTAATATTAAATATTTTTCACATTATATAATTTAATTATTTTAAAATATTTTTTAATTATATAAAATAATAAAATAAATCATAAATAAAAAAAATTATTAATATTTATGAGTGAAAAATTACTTAAATATTTTTCATAAATTAAATCATAAATCATAAAAATTTCCTTTATTAATACATCATAAAAATACATAAATTATAAATATTTTTCATAAATTAAATCATAAATCATAAAAATTTCTTTTATTAATACATAAATCATAAAAATTTCTTTTATTAATACATTAATTATAAAAATTTCTTTTATTAATACATTAATCATAAATATTTCTTTTATTAATAAATCATAAAAATTCATAAAAATGATGTTAAATTCATAAAAATTCATAAATATTTTTCACTCATAAATATTAATATAGGAGGTATTGGATTCGAAATAAAGAAAATTTTATTAATATTTATGAGTGAAAAATGATGTTAAATACATCATAAAAATGATGTTAAATGATGTTAAATACATCATATTCTGTTGATTTTTTATTTAATACATCATAAAATAACGTTAAATACATCATAAATTTTTTATTTAATTAATGAGATTTTAACCTCATTTTATGATGTTAATCAATGAGTGAAAAATTTCCTTTATTAATATTAATACATCATTTGTTTATGATGTATTTTTTTTCACTCATTAAAATCTCATTAATTAAATAAAAAATTTATGAAGTATTTAACATCATTTTATGATGTATTAAATAAAAAATCAACAAAATATGATGTATTTAGCATCATTTAACATCATTTTTATGATGTATTTAACATCATTTTTCACTCATAAATATTAATTCCTTTATTTCGAATCCAATACCTCCTATATTAATATTCATGAGTAAAAAATATTTATGAATTTTTATGAATTTAACATCATTTTTATGAATTTTTATGATTTATTAATAAAAGAAATATTTATGAGTGAAAAATATTTATGATTTATGTATTAATAAAAGAAAATTTTATGATTTATGATTTAATTTATGAAAAATATTTATGTATTTTTATAATTTATGAAAAATATTTATAATTTATGTATTTTTATGATGTATTAATAAAGGAAATTTTTATGATTTATGATTTAATTTATGAAAAATATTTATGTATTTTTTTCACTCATAAATATTAATAAAATTTCCTTTATTTATGATTTAATTAATTATTTTATATAATTAAAAAATATTTTAAAATAATTAAATTATATAATGTGAAAAATATTTAATATTAAAAATAATTAAATGATATAATTAAATGATGTGAAACATATTTAATAATATTAAAAAATTATTTAAAATAAATAAATTATTTATTTATTAATATAAAATATCATTTAAATAATTTTAATATATAAAAAATAATTTAAAACATAAAATAATAATATATAATATATATTTATTTCTAAAATATTAAAAAAAAAAAAAAAAAAAAAAAAAAAAAAAAAAAAACGTTGTATAGGATCGGCCAATAGACTTCATTGGGGGTTGGTGATAAAGACCAGAGGCATTACAAATCTCTTATCCGTTTAAGGTAACCTTAAATGAATGATGAGGTTAATATAATGTCTGATAAGTAACATATAGTTCAGGAAAAAACATATAATACAAAAATGAAAACTTTAACAAAGAACACTAAAGATTTGATCACCTCAATTGTTATTTATATATTACGATAAGGTTTACAATTATAACTCTGAACCCTATACTGATCGTATAGTTTGTAATGTAATTCTTGCTTGAGAAAAATAACTTGTTTTAATGGTGCACTTTCTATAACTATATTTTTGTTTTTGGGTTTTGCTGCGGTTAACAAATCCCTGCAATTAGACCATCAAGAGGAGTCTATGATTAGTCTACAATCTAGTTTACGCGGACTAAAATTAAGTCAATTTTTTTTTTAAATTGAAAAAATATAGGCTTTTAAATCTATCAAATAGATCGATTTAAATAAAATATAAATAATTTTATTATTATTATTAATATTATATTTTATATTTAGAATTAAAATATAAAAATAAAGTTTAGTTATTTTGTAGAAATTATAAAAATAAGTTGAAAAAACCTTATAAATTTCATAAGTTTTTGTAATAAATTCTATTAAATAAATAGTATCACAAAATTTATGTTAACAGGTAAATTCAAATGATTCAATAAAAACAAACATTTAAATTCATTGATATTTTAATTTGTTAGTCTATTTAACATTAATTTAATTTCTTATTTACAAATATTTAAATAAAATTGACTTTTGAGTAGGTTAGTAGGTCAATGAAACCTTTGAAAAGAACAGACTCAAACTTAAAAACAATCTTATGATAGACTACACGAGATATTTATGCTTTGAAGTTTTTAACAAAACATACTCAAGTTTGATAGAGACTAATTTGACCTAACATATTCTCACTCCTAATTGCGTTGCATAGAATCCATTTCCTTAAAGTGACTAATTTTTCAAGTGCAGCCCACAAAGGTTTGTTTAGAAAATATAATAAGTTGATCTTTTTATGCAATATTTTATCTTATATATAGGAATGAGAATATGTCAGATCAATTAAAAGGGATTTACAGCTTAACCTATATAGGATAAAATAAAGTCAGATTTTTTTAAAAATAAAAATGCCTAGATTTTTTTTATAAATCTATTTATTTTAAAAGGTTAAACCACAAACCATATAAAAAAATCTTTTAAGTCTACTAAATTGATCTATTTAAATAAAAATTAATAAATTTATTATTATATTATATTTTGTACTTTGAAAAAAAAATACAAAAATAAAGCTTAATTATCTTAAAAAAATTATGAAAATAAATTGAAAAATTTTTATAAACAGGATTATAAAGATAAGTTCTCTGAAATAAATAGTATCGTAAAACTTATGTTAACAGGTAATCTTAAATGAGTCAATGAAAAAATATTTAATTTCATTAATCTTTTAATTATCTAATTAATTTAACATTAGTTGAATTTATTATTTACAAATGTTTAAATATAATAGAAAAAGATTAATCTAAGGCGCAAAAATAAACTTATGATAAACTAATCAGACATAATAGACATTTATTTTTTAAGTATGACATACTCTAGCTTAACAAACCATAGTTCACCCTAACCTATTCTCACATCTACTCACATCCTTATACTTATGCATTAACTGCCATAATTTTTTTTTTTTAAATTCACTTTATTATTTTTACAAAATCACTATCTATTATAATCATTTATCCTTTCATTTATAACTATTTATTATTTAATTTTTTAAGTTTTATTTTATTTTATTGTAATTTACTCTTAATTGATCCTTTAATTAGTTTTAACCTAATTTTCATTAAAAATATAAATTATTTTCTAACACTGGAGGAATTAACTCTTACTAATCCTTTAATCTTGTATAGTCATTCACAAATCTATAATTTACAAATTATATCATAAAAGTTCTTCTTCCTCACACTGAAAAATAAAAACACCAAAACCCTAAAGTCTCCATCATCATCAATTTTTTCAAAAAGGCATGATTAAAGAATAAGAATTACAAAAAAGCCAAGATCGAAAGCACAAGGGACAAAGAGAAATAAAAGGAGAATTTTACTTTTTCACAAAGACAATCTCTTTTCCGTAAATTGGTTTTATCTCATTGCTTCGATTATTATTTGATAGTTCATTTTTGAAAAATTGAAAAATTGAAAAATTGGTTTGTGTTGGTTTATGATAGGCCATGATCTATTCACTTGTAGTCTTCCTTTATCTTTTCGATTTTTGTTTTGATTTTGATTCACAATTGAGTTTTTATTTTTAAATCTGTTTTAATAATGATAATTTTTAATTATCATTATTTTGACTACAAAAATTCTTTAAAGAAAAACCACTTTCAAATAATTTCTCACCTCTCAAGCTTTATTTTTCAGTAAGAAAAATGCGTCCAATACACACACTGATGTAGAAAAACAATTAAATTAAGAAACATAAATCACAATCTCTCTTCTCCTCTTCAACAATTTCTTTCTCAAACCAACACTCACCATAAGTTTCAAAATTCATATCATGTTAACAAACTCATAAAACACAATATTATTAATAAAACTATCTCCTCTTTGAATCAATCTCCATAAT
This sequence comes from Lathyrus sativus, assembly GCA_963859935.3. Taxonomy (NCBI): domain Eukaryota; kingdom Viridiplantae; phylum Streptophyta; class Magnoliopsida; order Fabales; family Fabaceae; genus Lathyrus; species Lathyrus sativus. The sequence continues at coordinate 812,151,804 of OZ012735.1, forward strand.
CTATATAATACATCAACACCACAACCCGTAAAAATCTTCATCATCATAAAACCTTAAAATTCAACAAATTTAAAATCAAGTTTGTAAACCATATCAATAAAACTCAACAATAAAATTCAAAGAACAAGATAATCAATGTTATTACTCAAATATCAGAAGCAATTCTTTTCTTAAAAAACGAACCAAACAAAATATTTTAACAAAGAGTCTAAAAAAATAGAAAAAAAAATATTAGTTATAGTCAATTAGATTAATATTATTTTAATTTCAGTGTAATTAAGTTTAATTAGATTAATATTAGCTTAGCTTTAATCACTATTAAAAATATAAAATAAAAGAAAAAAATTAACGTCTTATATTTTTATGACCAATTAGGATAATATTAGGATAATTTAGGGATTATAAATGTAATTAGGGTCTAATTATTTAGTTAGGACAATTTGGATTCATAATTCATAATAAAAATACAAAAATATTTCTTTTATAATAAAAATTTTCGAAGACCACAAATACTTAATATTTTATAATTTATGATTATATTAAGGTTTTAATTAGGATAATATTAGGGTTTTAATTAGGGTAACTTTAGGGAGTAGTTAGAATAATTGTCTAATTAGGATTAATAATTAGATAAGTCTTAAAATAAAAATAATACAAAAATTATCGTTTTTTATTTTATTTAGTTTTTTTTTTATTTTTTAAAATCTTATTTTTATGTGTAATTTCTTTTTGGTTATTTTTTTAATTTAGAAAAATATTAACGACCAAATATCCTTTTTTATTGCAAAAAAATATCATAAAAGGAAATTGTTTTGATTAGCATTTAAGTTTTGTTTTATTTTATTCTGAATTACTCTCAATTGATCCATTAATAGTTTTAACCTAATTTTCATTATAAATATATATTATTTTTTAACACTTGTAGAACTAACCCTTACTTATCCTAACCTTGTATAGTCATTCACAATTTATAAATCATACCCTAAAAATTGTTGTTCTTCAATGTGAAAAACAACAACTAAAATCCTAAAGTCTCCATCATCATCGATCATTTTAAAAAGGGACAATTTGAGAAGAAGAATTACGATAAGCTAAAGATTAAAAATGTGAGGAGTAAGGAGAAATAAAAGGAGAATCTTACTTTTTTTTTATCGGGAACAATCTCCTCTCCTAATGTTGGTTTCCTCTCATTGCTTCGATTATTATTTGATAGTTCACTTTTGGAAAATTGGTTGGTGTTGGTTTATGATGGATATAGTGCATACTCTATTTGCTTGTAGTCTTGATTTATTTTTTTAATTTTTGTTTCGATTTTGATTCACAATTAAGTTTTTGTTTTTAAATCTGTTTTAATAATAATAATAATAATAATAATAATAATAATAATAATAATAATAATAATAATAATAATAATAATAATAATATTTTATTATTATTATTTTGACTACCAAAATTCTTTTAAAAAAGCCACTTTCAAAATATTTCTCACTTCTCATGTTTTATTTTTCACTAAAAAAAATGCATCCAATATACACACACTGATGTAGAAAAAAAATTAAATTAAAAAACACAAATTCACAATCTCTCTTCTCCTCTTCAACCATTACTTTCTCAAACCAACACTCACCATAAGTTTCAAAATTCATATCATGTTAACAAACTCATAAAATGTGAAGGCAAGCTTCTCAAAGTGTTTTGGTGAAGACAAATATACAAGCAAATGAGTTTGACAAAAAGCAACGGTTCAAGACTATCAAGTACAAGTCAAATTTCATATTGATAAAGATCAAGTCTTGAAGAACTTATATTAGATTGATCATGAATTTTTTTAGTAAACGGTTACCACCCTATTGCGTTGCATTCTGTAGGCATTTTGAAAGGTGTAATCAGTTATCCTAATCTATGTAACCGGTTACATAGTGTAATTTTCAAATTATTTGTTAGCCCAGGTGTAACCGGTTACACCATTTTGGGTAATCAGTTACCACTGAATCGGTGACTGAAAACACATAAATCTTTAGATTTACTCACTCACCTCTTTCATCTATGATGCGTCCGCAAGTGCACGGAAATATCGAAGTAATATAAAAGATTGTCGAACCCACAGAGACCAATGTCAATCTACCGTTATTACAGCGTAAAGCTAAGGCTAATGGAATTAGGAAAGTTGAATGCGAATGAAATTAAATGCAAAGGAAGTAAAGATAATTGGTTTAAAGAAAGAGCGTTAAAGGGATATCGGTATGCAAGGACTTAGTTATCGGGGATTCGACAGGTCACCGGTGCTTTCTACTATTTGCAAACACTTTTAAGAAGAAAATAACGGTTTAAAGACCTTTGTCTCACGATGGTTGTTGACGCTAGTCGCAACTCTAAGGCGGAACGTATCTTGTCGCTATCCCGTTCAGGGTTAAAATTACTTTTTGAAAACCACTAAGTTCTAATCCCTTTTAAAGCGCTATCGTTGTTTTTAAAACGAATGCCTAGTTTTTACTATCTGGTCCTAGCCTCAACTGTCGCTTGTTGGTTCGTACCTTTATGAATTTCCCACTGTCGTGGCGAAACTACTGTAAATAATTTCTCGCTGTCGCGACGAAGGTTTATTTAGAAATTAAGATTAAAAACTACGGCCAGAAAGATTGTTTGTAAAAAGGGAATGTACCGGTTACTATCGAATTCTGTCCTACTAATTTTGTTACATACCGATAAAACTAATTTAGCTAGACATGATAATTAATGCAAACGGAAATAGACATAAACAACTGAATAATAAAGCATGCATTATGACAGAAATAGAGTAGTAATTCAATTAATAAAAACCTGTAAATTATACTAATCTCAAATCCTTGGGTAGTCCCCCACAATGTCGGCAGGATTCTACTTTGCCAAGAAGTAAAAGGTACAGGAACAAATAAAATCATACAAATGGGAATAAAAGGAAAAGGAAACGGGAAAATAATGCAAGAACGTAAATTTAGCTTCAATTGATAATTTCGGCAACACTTCGATACGTCGAAGGCTCCCCCCAGAAACTCTAAATCTAAGGCCTATTTATAGGAGATAATTCATTCTTCAACTTCCAGAGATCATGGGTGAGTTATGGAGGGAGTGGGAGTAACTTCCAGTAGTGGGCAGTGAGTGGAGAAAGTGTAGGAAGAAATTAAGTTGAGAGTGATCGTGGCTACTTCTGATTTGAACGTACTGATATTTTGTCTGTGTGACGCTCGTCATGAAATGTGACGGTCGTAATACGCATGACGGTCGAAAGGATCATGTGACGACCGTCATATCAGCAAAATCCGTATCTGCTGTTTTTCATCTGTTTTCCTTCCATTTCTTCTTTTTTTCTTTCTTTAGTCCAAATTCTCCCCAATCTGCTAAACGAAGTAAATTAATCATATTACAGAACATAAATCAAGATAAATTAATAATAGTCACAAATAAATGCATGTAAATCAAGACAAATAAACGATATGATTTCGCGTTATCAATCTACAATTCAAATTAAATTTTATCTTCATCTTTCAAATTTTCTCAAGTGTTCTAAATCATATTTTTTGGAGAAACTTTGTGTGCTTGAAGGGGAGGATCAATTAAGTGATTGATATATTGTACTCTACATTAAAAATCTTGTAAAATTCAGATTCTTGTTGTAATCCTTGTTGTCCATAATTGTTAGAAACAAGAGAGTCATTAAGGGAGGATTATTCTCTTAATGTACTTAGTGAAAATCTAAGAGGATTGTTCTTGGTTATTTTGTTAGAGTCTGTATAGAAAGACTAGGATTGTCTTGTTCATAAGATCTAACAATAGTGAAAATTCTTACTGCGTAAGGAGATTGGAGTACTCTCAGGTTGTGAGGGGAAACAGGATATATCGCCGTGTCATTTATCTTTCTGCATTTTACAACTTTCATCACTTAGAAACTAAATCAAAAAAATTACAAGACTTAAGTTTAAAACCAGAAAAAAAATTCTAAGTATCTAATTCACCCCCTCTTAAGTGCAAACTCTACTTACAATTGGCATTAGAGCATAGGTAACCTGTTCCTACAAAATCTAGTATGGCTTCATCAAGTACTAATCTGGTTTTCAAAGATGGTGGTAGTAGCAATAAGCCCCCACTATTTTCTGGTGAATACTTTTGATTTCTGAAAAATTCACATGAAGGTTCATTTAGAAGCACAAGGAGAAGGAATTTGGGAAACCGTCGAAAATGGTCCACATAATCTAGTAAGTGTTATTAATGGTGTTGGAACTCTAAAGGCTAAAATTTCTTATGATGAAGATGATAAGAAGAAAGTCCTTAATGAAAAGAAAGCAATTACATACTTCAAAGTGCACTTAGCATGTACAAATTCTTCCATATCTCTCAATGTAAATCGACAAAAGAAATTTGGGATACTTTGGTAGAAACTCGTGAAGGAACCACTGAAATAAAAAGATCAAGATTGAATACTTTGAGTCAAGAATACGAAATATTTTGAATGCAGCCCGGAGAATCTATTGTTGCATTGCGAAAGAGATTTGTGCACTTGACAAATCATTTGATTGCTCTTGGTAAGAATTTTACTAACGATGAATTAAATCTTAAAGTTCTTAGATCTTTAACCAGGGAATGGCAACCTAAAGTGATGGAAATATCTAAGAAGAAAAGCCTTTCAACTATGATGTCCACATCATTGTTCAGAAAACTCCAAGAACATGAACTTGAACTTGGAAGACTTGAAAAGCATGAAAATCAAGAGAAGAAATTTACAGGCATTGCTTTAAAAGTCGAATCAAAAGAAGAACAAGACGATGATGCTCCTGAAGTGTCATACCCCAAATTTGTCCTACTTTCTTTTCTTCTTGTACTAAGCATTTGTATGGATTCATCATGGAGGTTTTGTTTGGCTCATGGTGATAACAAGCTCTCATAAGTATGTTGAATTCAAATGGAAACAAGAGAAGAGATATGTCCTAATTACCATGATTAATTCATTTCAAAGCATGATCAATTGGCTTCAAGTTAATTTTAAGACATTCCAAAATGATGCTAGGTCATATTTCAAGTTGATCTAATGCCATGATTAGAATCCATTTCCTCAATCCATACTTAAGATTTTTTCAAGTTTCAAGATCAATTTGTGGAAATCTTTGACTTAATTTGTTTCAAGGTGGTTTTATGTTGCGATCAGAATTAGCCAAGTTATTATTCAAGTGGTTTCAAGATGTTTCTAAGGTATATCTCAAAAAGATCTTTTGGCCTTGCCTCAAGTCATATGGTTCAGGCCTATTTATAAGCCATGACATAAACCTATCCAATAATAATTTAAAACGGGACATGCCTAGGATTGCTTCAAGCTCCAAGCCTTGTTTGGTTGTATGGCTGAGTGGAAACAAATTGTGACTTAATTTGTCAATCCCAAGTTATATTACAAAACTACATTAAGGTCTCATGGCCATGCTTATTTCAAGTATTTGAGTTGGTACAAAGTGAGGTGTTGATGTTGGGATATATGCAAGTAAGGTCTCAAGAATCCCATGTCATGACAGTTATTGTTAAAATACACAATTCAAGTTGTAGTTTTGTCTAATAGAAAATTAGGACATGATAGGGTAGGATGCAAGTGATGATTCTTATGTCGTCTCTAAGGTCATGATTAAATGATTAATTTATTTTATGCTTAAGAAAATTCAAAGCCCAATACAAGTTTTGATTGCTCGTGGCACCCCTATATTCACTAAGCAGTTATACTTGTTTTGTCTAAGTCATGAAAATTCCCACAAGACATTTGTAAGCCATGTTGTAATAAGTCATGGCAAGATGTATGACAAACTGAAGAGGCCACTTTTATAAAGCCACTACATCACTCTAAATCCCACCATTTATACTTTTAAATGCTATAGGCAGTGTTAATACAAAGCGAAAACATTGAGGCAAAATTCATCAAATTACAAATATCTAAAATAAAAACCAATCCCTTGATTCTACAAATATTCAAAATACAAGGACCAAAACATTACATCAATTTAAGTTCAGTTTTATTATAATATGCAAGTACAGGTTACAAGTTCACAGTGCCTAAAGAGTAAGTTTCCTAGATTAAACCAAAGGTTCTTTGTGTACAAAATCCTTCTTTGAGTCATCTTCAAGTTTCAAGGAAATGCTAATCTCATATGTCCAAGGTAGGTTTTCTTCAAGCTACTATCCTATTCTCCTCATGGCAGGATGCAACAAGCACATGAAAATTAAGACAAACATGGTTAGTTCATAACTCATGATTAAACACAAGACCATCATGACTTGAAAGCAAATTAAAGCATGAGCAGATAATTAGAACACGATGATAGCAAGTAGCACATAAGAGTTTCCTAAACATGTTCGCAAAAAGAAACCAACCCAAGGCCACAAATCAGTTTACAATTCAAAGACGACAAGGTCACCACCAAAATAAGTCACAACATTCATGTTATCCAAGTCCCTTGTGCCAAGTTTATAGCCTACAAAAAGGGAGCCATTTGCACAAATTACCTGCAGAAAAGTGTCGTATGCAAGGAATCCTGACCAAAGTTCTAAACAACGCACAAAAAGGACAAGAGACGCAAACTACAAAGGAAGTTGGAATCATATGGAGAAATTAAGTGAGCCCTTGTTGATAAAACTCATACCTTCAAGTAAACTTCCTAAGTGAAGCATTGATCAAATTCCAAAGTAGTGTGATCATCACCAAAGCCATCGTATTTCACCTTCAGTATACAAGTTGCTTAAGTTCTTCGCACCAAATTTGTGGGATATGCATGAAAAATAATGAAAGTTGGTTAGTATATGTTAGTACCATGGTTCTATGGTTCTAGGATTGGCTAAATTTTGGTAAAACATGATTCTGCACTGATGTTAAGCCAGATATCACAACATCTTCATCTACTGTTATGATAGTACTGCTGTCATGTGTTTAAACATGATGTCATTACCAATGTCATGACATCGTTGTCTGGTACAACAGGAACCAGTAGGAGCTGATGACAGAACTGCTGTCATGGGTGCAGTAGGAGCTAGCAGGAGCTGATGACAGAGCTGCTGTCATGGATGTCATTACAAATGTCATGAAATTGTTGTCTGGTGCAGCAGGAGCTAGCAGGAGCTGATGACAGAACGGTTATCATGGATGTCATATTGAATGTCATGACATCAATGTCTGGTACAGCAGGGGCTGCTATGTTATATCTCTTGACATAAGTGTTTTGGTCCTGTTGGATGTTCCTCATCAGTATGTACATGCCAAAGAGATTCATTAGGAACAAAGTGCATATTTAATTGGTGTTTGTAATACCCTAAATTTTGCCCTGAGATTTAGTCGAATCATTTCGCATTCCATGTCATTTCGCATTGCATTTAACTAACAACGGAAAAATAAGAGTAAAATGTTAGATTATTTTTGACACCCTCAGAAAAGTCTCATCACCGGGTGTCGGGAGGGCACGACAATTATCGCAACCAACTCCCACTCCAATTCTCGACCTCGGCATTGAACCGGTAATATCCGTTCTTTTCGAGACAGCCGGGAAGAAGAGAAAAAGAAGTTTATGCCGAAAAAGTGATTTTGCCAAAAAAATGGTTTTCAAAGCCAAACAGATCATTAACAGAATCCACTCCAGATATCCATTTCTATCATGTAAATATTATGGAATCCAAAAGTCCAAATCCAAAGTTCAGAATCAACAATATCCATGGATATCTATAAGTAATCCAACAAAGCCAAATCCGGAATCAATTCCTGGATATCCAAAACAAATATGTATCCAATCTGTAAAGAAAAATCCAAATCGTAAACAATATCATATCAAATCCGTCAGAAGAGTAATGCGAGAATAAAGGCCAAGTCAAGCAAATCGCTAGATCAGCGAAATTCCAGAAAAATAAACAAGGTCTAAGATCCATAGATTAGTCGCCTGAAAAGGTGAATCCATCAACACATTTTTGCCGGCAAAATCGTTGTCAACGTTGCAACAACATCGCAAAAACAAAGCCAGTTCGATTTAAATCTGCAATACCCACAAACATTAAACCAGTCAACAATCCAAATAAACTCAAACCGGTTCCTCAAACCTGTTCAAACTAAAACCAACAGATTAAAAATCAATGCCAGGAATCCGCCGTAACTTTCGCAACCGGATCTGCAGATTAAAGCCCACAAAACCCAACATAAAGAGGATATATAAGAGAAAGATACGAACCCTAAAGGAGGGGTGGAAGTGGCGCTGACACAATTGAACGAATTCAGAACTCTAAGAGGTTTCATCATTATCCATTGGACTCAGAGAAATCCAAAGGATCTCATCATCATTGTCCCATAACTGAAGCAGAAGAGGAAAACAAATCCACTCGTCACCGAGAGTTTGCGGCGGCCGTAAGCTCCCTTAGAGGCTCACTACCGCTTCGCGAAACCCGTCAGCATCAACGTCAAAGCCCCACCAACAGCCGCGACTTTGTCATCGGAGACGGAAAGGTGAGTTTGGACTGTCAATAATTGTGTTTAGTTTCTATTTTGATCTGTTTCAGGTAACACGGTGGTAGGAAGGTCAGGAAAAGAAGAGGTTTTTGAAACTTTTTGACTATAACCATGGCTACTGGTGGCACATGCAAGAAGTGGAAGAGGAAATGCAAATGAAACCCTAACAAGACCAAATGAAAATCGGCCCAAACTCCCCTTTTATTCCGGTTTCTGTCTTATTTGTTTTATGGTTTTAGTTCATTTCTTTTTTATTTTGTTTATAATTTGTACTAGGAATTAGTGTTAAGTTTAACCAAAATCATTAAGTTTAATTAAATTTAAAACAAATTTTTTTTTTACATAAAATTCAAATCAGACCTTTTTATAAAATTTAAAACAAACTTTTTTACATAAAATTTAATCCAACTTTTTTTTCATTAAAAATTGAATTAAACTTCTACATAAAATTTAAATCCAACTTTTTTCATTAAAAATTAAATTAAACTTTTGCATAAAGATTAAACCTAGCTTTACTTTAAAATTAATTTGGTCTTCCATTCTCATTAAATTTAAAGTAAAATTTCCTTTGTCAAAATAAAATTAAACTCTTTTCTTAATATTAAAATTAAACATTTTTAAATATTAAAACTAATGTTGTTTGCTAATTAAAAAAATTAACTCTTTTCTTAATATTAAAATTAAACTTTTCTTCTTTTGAATATTAAAGCTAAAACGTCTTTTTTAATAATAAAATTAAAACTTATTTTTAAAAATTTAAAAATTAATTTTTTTTAGTAACATTAAACCTTTTTTTCCTTAAATAAAATGTAAAATTAAAAACTCTATTCTTTCATAAAATAAAAATTAAGCTCTTTTTTTTCCATAAAAACATTAAAAAAAAATTTCTTTTCATGAGAGGTTAAAGACCCTATTTCTTTTTTCCTTAAAAGAAACTTTTTAAAAAATATATTTTTAAGACCCTTGGACTAAGGCTTTAAAAACTTTTCTAAATTGAAAATTATTTTTTTTTTTAAATTAAAATAAAAAAATTTCTTAAAATTTAATGTAAATTTGAATATCTCATTAAAACTTCTTAAAATTTAATGTAAATTTAAATTTCTCATTAAAATTACTATAAATCAAGTTTTTTTCATTAAAACTTATTGATTTTTATTTATTTATTATTATTTAAAATGAATTAAATTTGGATGCAAATCAAATTTTTAGTTTTTTTGTAAATCAAATGTTTATTAAAACTTAATTTAAAATAAATGTTTAAATTAAACAAAGATTTTTATTTAAACTTAATGTGAAACTTCTTTTAAATTAAAATTTAAGTAAAAAAAACTTAAAAGTTTTCTTAAATTAAAACTTTTTCTAAATTAATTTTTTTTAACTCATCTTTAAAACTTAAGATTTAAAATCACTTCTAACCTTCAAACCATTTTTAACAAAAACATTTTTCAAAAAAAGAAAAACATAAAATTTACGATTAAAAACCATTTTTTATAATTTATATTTAGTTTTTTTATTTAACAATTTAAAATTATTTTTCTGATAACTAATAATTAAAAACATTTTAGGAATTTGTAGTTAGTAAAATTTTTTATAACTTATAGTTAGTTTTTCTTATTTTTTTATGTATCACTTATAGTTAGTTTTAATTCGAAGTTAAAATTAATTATTTTTAATAAAAATTCAAAAAAATAAAAGAATTCATAATCTAGCCGTTTCAATTTCGTCTAACCTCATTGGGTTGTTTGTTTCAGCTTATTATCGACATTTCAATTATTCGTACTATTTTTGGCATGAATGTAATTTATGCGAGGCCATGATCGCAGTTATTTTCTTATTTTCGCATTTGTCTTGGGATTTGTAATTTTTGCATTTTCTTTACCGTTTCTTTACTTTCCGCACCTTAATTATGCCGCTATGAGATATTTTGTCTATTTGCATGTTTCACCGTTATTTTCCCCTCCGAAGGAATTAGGATTAACAGTTTGACCGCCGAGTCAATGACCCTAATTTTAATCCTAATCTTCTAGGCGTCCCGCCGTGGACAAAAACGCCATTTACCCTATAGCATTAGGTCAAAGAGTCTTTGTACTCTGTTTTAGGATTTTCCGCCGTAGAACACCTAATTTAACCCTAATTTTCAATCAACAATTCAACGTAGAAATAGGAGTTTCAAAACTCCACGTAAGCGTGTCCTTAAGAAACGCTTATTCCCCATTGAAACCTTGACCACAGTCAAGAAGTTTCTAACCTCCCTTTCGAGGGGAACTACAATTACTCTGATTCCATTCCCGTCAGGATATGTAGGCATAAGATGCGATGTCTTGCCGAGTAAACTTAGGACTAACCCTTAGGTCTTTAGGTCACTCTATCCCTTAGCTCAGTATATATTTCAAACAGATAATAAAATAAAAAAAGGCATACAATAAACAAAAGGTTCCTGTAGAGTACTACATAAGTTTAGGGTGGTAGTACCTTCTCTAAGCTTAACCAACCCCTTACCTAGAGCTCTCCCAGCATTGTGTTTACGATGCAAAAATTTTCCATTTTTTGACCTTTTCCTTCGGATAAATCAAAGAGCGGTTGTGAATCAAGAATTGTGATTCAAACTAATTAATAGTTTGATATCCTATTTCCACGGCAACAGTGTTCATAAAAAGGATCTTTGAGACTTTTTAGGAAACTAAAATATGCTTGTTTCTACTGTTGTGAAGAAGATTCTGCAGAAGTGTTCAGCAGGGGGAGTCTAGTCAGCTAAGAGTAAGTGAAGCAGCTGTGGACATAACATGAAGCAACTGTGACCTAATTTGACAGCACCTTGAATTATGGAAAGTGGTTTAACTTGTTTTAACCTAAAGTTTGTTACTTGTGACCAGCCCAAGCCCAGTCTGCATTGCTATTTAAGGAGGAGCAGAAGCAAAGGAAATCAAGCACTCACATCAAGAACAATTTGAGTGTAAAATAAAGGTCTAGGGTTGAGAGACCCTTGTGTGTGTTTTTGTAAGTCACCCTTTGTATCTTTTGATACATTGTGAAAGACATATTTGTGAGTGAAGAGTTTTGCTTTTCACGTGTGTACTTCTGAGTGAAGAAGTTTTGTTCTTCACGTGTGAAGTGTGTCTTAGGAATACTTGTACACCAAGAAACTGTATGGTGCATTGGTTAGGTAGGTTCTAAGCTGTTGTGTCACTCAAAGCTGTTAAGCAAGAGTATGTGTCACTTGATCAAAGTTGTGAAGCAAGATCAAGGTGTGATTTTGGAGTGTATCTCCATAACTGTTCTGTAATTGTGTGTTGATATCACCGAGGTGATTGAGGGGGAGTGAATGGGTATACTCAGGTCTAGAGCGTCTCTAGGCAGAAGTGTCATTGGGTAAGTTTTAATTGAGGAGTGCAAACTGGGTTGTTTGACTCTGAATTAATTCTACTAATAGTGAATTTCCTCCCTGGCTTGGTAGCCCCCTGATGTAGGTGAGGTTGCACTGAACTGGGTAAACAATTACTGGTGTTATTTATCTTTCTGCATTTACAATTCTGCACAATTTAAATGGTTAGATAAATAATCTTTCAGCCTGCTGATGTTACAACAGACGTCATGACATTGGTCATGACATTGATACAATTTAAAGAAATTTAAATTGGTCATGGTATATCCTCGTCCTTGTTTAAGCAGAGATCAATGTTCTTTGCATCTCTTAGAACATATGAAATCTGCATACCAGAATTTCAATTGGTATCAGAGCAGGCATCCTGTCTATTCTGGATGAGATCTTGGGAGATACTTTTTGGTGGTTTGAACAAGAAGAAGTGGCAGCTGATTTGATGATCTTGCTAAATTTTTGAGCTGCTACTTGTGGAGTTTAAGGATTCTGTGTTCCTGTTGCTGTGCCCTTTGAGCTTCTGTGACATGTTGAATGTTTGCCAAAGGAGGAGTGGCTACAATGTCCTATAAGATGTTCTAAAAGCTTATTTAGGACATGTTGAAGATGTTCTTTTGGTGGTTCCACTGCATATTTTTCTGATGAAAGAACTCTGGTAGCCCTGGGAGAAGATTGCCCTATATTCAGATTGTTGAATGTTGTAGCTGTATTGTTTGAGTGCCTGGGCTGTTGCTTTTATGCTTGGACGGTTCTGTTGTGTGGGAAGTGATTTATTTTCACCACTCATTACTTGCAAGGATTCTATCAGCAGAGGAAGTCATAAGAGAGGGTGGCAGCCTTGTTGTTTCAACATTAAAGATAGTTATACTAAAGAATACTCTTGGTATTGCTGAAATGTAATCATCTGGCTTTCTCAACAAGTTGTATGAACTTAAGATCAATCTCTATTTGTGGAATGCATAAGTGTTTAATTGATTATCCATAATGATCAACATTGTCAAAGTTATGTTGGTTCATCAGGTGGATGATCCAAGTTTGTCTTTTGGAAGAAGTATCTCTTTTATTGCACAAAGCATCTGGCCCTTATTTTGTGTGGTCATCTTCAAGAATTTGATGTTCAACCAAATGTTGAGACATTCCATCAGCATAGATTGTGCAGAATTCAATTGATCACTATATAAAGGAGATAGAGTTGATAATCTTGGTACCATACACATGTGAGGTAAGATCTGTCTTTATTCTAGTAAGGTTCTTGGAAAGAAACTAAGGCTAGAATGTAGTGCTGATGGAAGTAAACATGAAGACATTCTTCTTGGATCAGTTTATTGGAGTGCATCAGCATATAATCTGTATCTAGAAAGTTTCCTGGCAAGAAACTGGTCTAGAAGATGGTGCTGGTAGCTCTGCTTGGGTCAGTTTAGTTTTGATCTAAGTGAACAGGAGCATGAGATCTTTCTTAGCTTGGAGGTCAAGGATAAGTGGCAGTTATCTCTGATTTTCTGAAGAAGTCTCTACTTAAGGAAAGCGGGATTCCTTTTGTAAATATTTTTTTCCTCCTCTCTGAAGAATCAAGCTTTGGCATGATTGGTTTCTCTAAAGAAGAGTTCCTGAAGCAAATGCATTTCAAGGTATCTGTTAAATCATAATAGAAGGTGTTTAGTCTCTGTGACCATGGAACTCTTGTTCTGATAAAGTGATAAGGCTATTCTAAGTGGCAGAATGAAAGCCTGAACTCATCAGCAGGATGTCTTATCAGATGTTGTGACACCAAGCAGTAACTTCAGGGCCTCAATGGATGTTGTGGCACATCATTTGAAGATAATCTTCTCATGTATGAATGGAATTGATACTATCTCATGCAGTTTGTAGGAGTTGTGTGTGTTACAGATCCAAGTCTTGGTGTATCTAAGTTGCCTTGGAGCATGTAGGATATGAAGATCAAGCTTGCTAGAGCTCTGAAAGATGCTGAACAGTGACATTTGGTTATCTAAGTAGTGAGCCTTTAGAAAACTATTCTTGTGCAGAAGGGTAGTTACTTGAAGACCATAGAAGGTTCTGGGACTGTTCATGCTTGGAACTAATTACTCTTGTGCAGAAGGTTAGTTAGTTGAAGACTAAAGGAGGATCTGTTTCTGTTCATATATTGGAGCTTGTGGTAGAAGCCCTAAGTTGTGTATGGAAGATTACCCTCTTTTGGAGATGTTTTTGATCAAGCTGGTGGAGCTGTGTTCTCTAAAGATCTTCAGTTGGATTACTAGGCAGGAGTAAGCTTAGCTGTGGGTATATCAAGAACCATTGGATGTTGTGATATGTATAATCTGGTGTGTATTTCCTTGGAGAAGGACTTGAAGATCTCTGTGATTCACATCTTGACTAAGAAGTACTCTATCTTGTCATACAGGAGAATGATGAGGTAAAAGGACTGTCTTGGAGTATGATGTGAAGCTATTGTACAAGACTGGAGTGGCTCAAAATCTGGATTATGATGAGTTATTGGAAGTAAATATTCACCAGTTAACCAGAAGCTTTCTAACTTATCATATGGGAGAATGATGAGGAAAGAATGTCTTGGATTATGGGGTGTCTATCTAGTTCTCTGACTCAGGCCAGAAGTCTTGTGGAGAAGTGGTAACTCTAGCAAGAAGTGGAGCAGTTTGATACCTTCTCATTGAATGAGCATGAGGTTGGTCTTGAGATACTGTGGTGATCTTGGAGCAGCTTGTATAAAAGATAAAGGGAGAGCTTCTATCTGATGGGTGCACTAGTGGCTTGTGATTCAAGCAGTAAGTGAATGTGTTTAGAAGGTGTATTGAACAAGGGGTGCCCTCTTGAAGACATGAAGATGAGTCTTATGTTTTCCATTCATGTGCTTCTGGAAAAAGAGCACTGGTTAGCCTTGATATGGGGAGTTATACTTGTATCTAGGATCTGTTGCTGCAATAGTACAGCTGTATCTCAAGATTTTTTGTGGCCTCAAGAAGGTTGTGACTGTATGTCTCTAGGAGGATGGAATGTCATACCAGATGTTGTGACATTAGGTTACTGCTCCAGCTCATGGTGAACTTGATAGTGCCTCTTGTCTGTCATTGGGTATCAATGGATCAACTCAGGTATTTGGGCCTCTATCCAAGTGTTTTGCCTTGTATGACTGCTAAAGATGAAGATCAGGACATCATCATCTCTGATCTTGTGCATATGGAAGTCAAGTAAACATAGCACTCACTCTGACATCTTGAAGACTTTTTCTAGCTGAATCTGGGAGATCTTATAGATAGTTATGTCCATCATGTGACTACCTCTCCTATAAGGTTTGGTTTTGGTGTGGCTTGTGAAACAAAGGGTGCAGAGTTGCATGTGTTTCCATGTGTTTGGGTTCTCTCTTTAAGGGGGAGTGTTGTTTATGCATGACAGGGGAAGTTGTGTACCTATCTGATGTGTGGCTGCATTACTTGTGTTGACATTGTGCTGCTATGGAGCTCTGTACAGAGTGTGCTGATTCTCAGGCAAGCTTATGTTCTTGAACCACTAATGAGGTTGTAATGTCAGACAAGATGTCTTGACATTATGTTGGCTGGTGTATTGTTGTGCCTTGGCAATATGTTTATGGGTTACTGTCTGGGAGAATTTATTTTTCTCTATAGAATATTTGTATGTCTAAAATTAGGGATTTAAGATCAATTGTTACTTGTGGAAAGTAGTTAATTGATTATCCTTTAATTGGTGATGTCAAAAGTGTCATTCCTGAAGGTGCAACTTTAGGCAAGGCAAGAACCCAAGATCCAATGACAATGGTCATGGGGTAACTCCATGCTGAAATATGATGTGAAGGATGCACACATCAGGATTGAGCTTATAGCATTTGATGGTGCAGTTTTCAAGCAGCTTGTGTATCTCATAGGAGATTGCGAGATGACGAGATTTTTGGAGATCATGTGCAGTTTGTCAGCTGAGTCCTGCTTTGAAGGATGGTGATTATGTTACATTTACTCCAATTTTTGTCAATTTTTGACTAAACCAAGGGGGAGTAAAGTGTAGTTATCTGCCGCTACTGCCATGGAGAGAGCAACTATTAAGGGGGAGTATTTAAGCAAGCTACTGCTGTTGCTGCCCTGAATAGTTTGCTTGGGTGTTTTAGCCAAAATTTGCCAAAGGGGGAGATTGTTAGTACATTGGTTCTATGGTTCTAGGATTGACTAAATTTTGGTAAAACATGGTTTTGCACTAATGTTAAGCCAGATATCACAACATCTTCATCTACTGTTATGACAGTACTGCTGTCATGTGTTTAAACAGGATGTCATTACCAATGTCATGACATCGCTGTCTGGTGCAGCAGGAACCAGCAGGAGCTGATGACAGAACTGATGTCATGGGTGCAGTAGGAGCTAGCAGGAGCTGATGATAGAACTGCTGTCATGAATGTCATTACCAATGTCATGACATCGTTGTCTGGTGCAGCATGATCTGATGACAGAACTGCTGTCATGGATGTCATACTGAATGTCTGGTACAACAGGGGCTGCTATGTTATATCTCTTGACATAAGTGTTTTGGTCCTGTTGGATATTCCTTATCAGTATGTACAGGCCAAAGAGATTCATTAGGAACAAAGTGAAGATTTAATTGGTGTTCATAAAAAGGATCTTTGAGACTTTTTAGGAAACTATAATATGCTTGTTTCTACTGTTGTGAAGAAGATTCTGCAGGAGTGTTCAGCAGGGGGAGTCTGGTAAGCTAAGAGTAAGTGAAGTTGAATGTCATGACTGAATGTTATGACATTGATCGTATGAGATCAGGCGTGCAAGGTTTGTTTTTTTTGTTATGATACCCGATATATCTTAGGCTAGATTTTAGGAAACCTGTTATGGCTCCTTAGTTATCTTAGGCGAGATTCTAGTCAGGGCTGGACATAACATGAAGCAGCTGTGATCTAATATGACAGCACCTTGAATTATGGAAAAAAGTGGTTTAACTTGGTTTAACCTAAAGTTTTTTACTTGTGACCAGCCCAAGCCCAGTCTGCATTGCTATTTAAGGAGGAGCAAAAGTAGAGGAAATCAAGCACTCACATCAAGAACAATTTGAGTGTAAAATAAAGGTCTAGGGTTGAGAGTCCCTTGTGTGTGTTTTTGTAAGTTACCCTTTGTATCTTTTGATACATTGTGGTAGACATATTTGTGAGTGAAGAGTTTTTCTCTTCATGTGTGTACTTGTGAGTGAAGAAGTTTTGTTCTTCACGTGTAAAGTGTGTCTTAGGAATACTTGTACACCAAGCAACTGTATGCTGCATTGGTTAGGTAGGTTCTAAGCTGTTGTGTCACTCAAAGCTATTAAGCAAGAGTGTGTGTCACTTGATCAAAGCTATGAAGCAAGATCAAGGTGTGTTTTTGGAGTGTATCTCCATAAATGTTCTGTAATTGTGTGTTGATATCACTGAGGTGATTGAGGGGGAGTGAGTGGGTATACTCAGGTCTAGAGTGTCTCTAAGCAGAAGTGTCATTGGGTAGGTTTTAAGTGAGGAGTGCAAACTGGGTTGTTTGACTCTGAATTAATTCTACTAATAGTGAATTTCCTCCTTGGCTTGGTAGCCCCCAGATATAGGTGAGGTTGCACCGAACTGGGTAAACAATTACTGGTGTTATTTATCTTTCTGCATTTACAATTCTGCACAATTTAAATGGTTAGATAAATAATCTGTCAGCCTGCTGATGTTACAACAGACGTCATGACATTGGTACAATTTACAGAAATTTAAATTGGTCATGGTCTGTCCTCGTCCTTGTTTGAGCAGAGATCAATGTTTTTTGCATCTCTTAGAACATATGAGATCTGCATACCAGAATTTCAGTATACAAAGACCAAGAAACCATTACCAATAAAGCAACATGAATAATGTCATTTGGAGTTATACAAAGTCGGTCTTTGAAAATTAACACACACAAAATATGCAAAGTTTTCAAGTCAATCAATTACAATAAGCAAGATCTAAGTTCAAAGATGCACCAACAATGGAAAAGAGACTCACAACATATTATTCATGAATTCTAACACCAAAATATGATTAAAGAAGTCCATAAGAAGCATAAGAGGAAATACCTACATGTGATGACCTTCGGTTCCATCAAATGCTTTGAAGCTGGCAGTATAAGCTTCGTTGAAATGTATGATTGAACTGGTAGAAGCCTTGTGCTCAAATTGTCATTCCAAATGGTACCCTATATAAAATAACAACATCAATATCAATGATTTGGATTCAGCTAAAGTCATCTCAGCACATCAAGAAAGATGCAGAAGATCAGTGAAAATCTCAAATGAAAGCAAGTTGAAAACAATAGTCACAAAGAGCAAAGACCAATGAACACAAGTGGCTTATGAAAATTTTCACAACCACAAAAGAAAAGTAATAATTTGACTGCAGTAAAGAGAAAAATAACTACGGGAATTTGAGCAATGTAGTACAAGTTTGAGATGAGTTAAATTCATGATTTCAAAGGAGAAAATCTAGTACAAGTCACGTAACTTCACATTTACACACAGTAAAAAGCTCAAAATGGGAAAATTACACATTCTAGAAGGCTTGTCCCATTCACTTTAGACAAACTCAGGGTGTCACCATCACCCTGGTCCCCACCAAATCCTAGGACAAAATCTTCTCTAACGGAATTGAGATTTATAGCTCATAACCTCACACATTATTTTTCTAAATTCTCTCAAAACTCACACGTACCAGGTATCCCCAAATCTCCCTATAAAAAGAGACTCAATCATTGGCGAAAGGGATAGAAAAAACCCTAACGTTACCCTGTTAAAATCCCTCTTCAACCTCTCAAAAGCTCTTATTATAAACCTTCTTAGAGCTCACCTTAGAGCTTTGTGTAAGGTGAGTTAGGCCATAACAACACACACTCAAGAGCGACATTTCCAGGGCGTGACAAGAAAGAAGGGAGTAGCGGCAAAAATGCAAATAAGAAGAGTATTCAGAGGTCATACCTTCAGGTCGGTTTGAAGCAAACTCGTTGGACCTTCGAAACTCCGGCAAGGCCTCTAACGCTTGGTTTTTTTCCATTTCCTTTTTGTTTTCTGATTGCTTATTGTCGATTACAAGGTTGATTGTTCGCCACTATTTAGTTTGAAGCATTGATTTCGAAATTCGCCTGTGATTAGGTTTTTGATTTCCATCGTCGGGTTCGAATTGAATAGGGGATTTAGGGTTTTTTATTTTAGGCAAGAAGAAGAATATTGAATAAGTCAAGGCATTGCAACAATATTGAATATTAAAGATGCATGTCTAAACATGGCGTTTGTCTCACAAATTAAACCTTATAAAGTAAAAGATTCCCTATATGATGATTAATGGATTCTAGCCATGCAAGAAGAACTTAATCAGTTTGAAAGAAATCAGGTTTGAGATTTAGTTCCTAGACCAAAAGGTAAACACATAATAGGGACTAAATGGATTTTTAAAAATAAGCTAGATGAAAATGGTATCATTATTAGGAACAAGGCAAGATTAGTAGCCCAAGGCTATAATCAAGAGGAATGTATAGATTTTGAAGAAACAATTTCCCTTGTTGTTAAACTAGAAGCAATTAGATTATTATTAGCGTATGCTTGTTCTTTGAATTTTCATTTGTACCAGGTGGACGTTAAAAACGCGTTCCTAAATGGATACATACTTGAAGAAGTTTATGTAGTTCAACCTCTAGGATTTGAAGACTTCAAACATCCTAATCATGTGTACAAACTCAAAAAGGCCTTGTACGGATTGAAGCAAGCATCAAGGGTGTGGTATGATAGGTTAAGTAATTTTCTTTATGAAAACAGTTTCAAAAAAGGTAAAGTTGATACTACTCTTTTTATTAAAAGAATTAACCATCATATTATCTTAGTGCAAATTTATGTAGATGACATCATATTTGGATCGAAAAATGAATCCTTATGTGAAGAATTCTCATCAATCATGCAAGATGAATTTGAGATGTCCATGATGGAAAAGTTGACTACTTCATAAGGTTGCAAATCAAAGAAACAAAGAATGGGATATTCATCAATCAATCTAAATATTGCAAAGAGCTTCTCAAAATATTTGACATGGAAAATTGCAAGGCTATGACTGCTCCTATGGGATCCAGAACTTACGTTGATCAAGATGAAGCAGGTGTGTCAATTGATGTTACAAAGTATTGAGGTACGATAGGATCATTACTATATTTGACGGTAAGCCATCCTGACAATTTGTTCAGTATGTGCCTATGTGCTCGGTTTCAAGTCAATCTGAAGGAATCACATCTTACCTCAGTGATGAAAATCATGAAGTATCTCAAGGGAACAACAAACATCGACTTATTGATAACACTGAAACACACTACATATTTGGCTTGGATTGCATATGTTTATTATCAATTAATTGTTATTTTCTTGCATTATGCTTATGTTTTGTCTTGTTTTAAGGTACATTGCCTAATAAGAGCCTTCCACGAAGAAATGGAGCGAAAAGAGAAGAAAACAGAGTTTTGGGTGAAAATTACACACATGGCGTTGGCCATGGGGGTAGCCATGATGTTAAGGATTTCTCCCACATTCCAACAGTCACAAGACCATGTCTCCTACATTTTGTACACATGCAGGACACCATGTCTAGATGGCGGCGTCCTCTTTGATTTTGGTGGTCCAGTCAAGGACGGTTGGAGAATGAGGCCATGACTAGAGATTTTCTCTCCCACAATTCTTGAAGGTTGAGCTTGATGTCCAAGGCATTATTTCAATATAAATAGGGCTTAGTTTTTCATTTTCTATCATCCAATCTTATTTCTCAACATAGGCATAAGTCTAGTTATTAAAAGCGGTAATCCATCACATCGAGGGGTTATCGCACTATTGTTGTAATCGAGGTTGGAGCATCATAGCATAGGATTTTAATCTTGCCGTCATTTTACTTTCCAGCATTGTACCAGATTCAAGTCTTTGATTTGGAGCAGGTTTTTATTCTATTCGCATTACCTTCCGCATTGCTTTAAATTGTTCAAATTTTTGCATAATTTACATATCGCTTTATTTCACAAGATTCATTTTCTAAACTGAACTTAAGTGTGACACTTTCATTCTTACTTTTGAAAACCAATCACACACCTATTTATTTCCCTAAATGATTTACTCTACAAACAAATTTTTTACTATGTTTACCACCGTCATGTCTAGCTAATTCTGCTGTGCTAGGATGTGAGGACCATTGTTTCGATGATACTCCATATGTTGTATTTGTAGAAATACTTTAGAGGCTGTTTCGGATTTTAATGCAACTTTTCTGAACTTAAATTGATCGGCTATTACGTGAAGGGGACCGTGTTTCTGTTTACGTAATAATCGTGACTATTTCGGGTAAGATCGAAAGCCATCTGACACTTTAGATAAGAGTTAGTTAGTTTTTAATTGGTAAAAATAGTAAAATCGCTTTATTAATTAATTAGGAAAGTTTGGTATTATTAGAAAGTGATTTTAAAACTATTTTCAAACACGTTTATAGATTTAGGATTCGGTTGGCTGATCATATGCTGGAAACCCTTTGATATTGAAAGTTTCCAATCAAAAACACTTTTTAACTGAGTCTTAGAGGTAGTTATATAAAAAAGAAATTTTCACTTTAATGCAAGATGCGACCGGTACAGCATGAGCGTCTGGTATAGATTAAAGGTCAGACCTGGTTCTGAATACGCTAACGCCACGGTTCCTTTTTAATTAACTCTTTTTCAAGGAAGAATATATTGCCCACAAGTATTACTACTTAGACAATAGGAGTATTGTTTGATTGATGAGAATTATATTCCAGTATGCTTTATTCTGAATTTGAATTCATTCCTTAATTATTTTTCTGTGCGTATTACACTCTATTTTCATTAGCTTTAGATAAACACCATAACAATAGTAATTGATAGATTAACATTGGTCTATGTAGGATCGATAATCTTTTATATTACTCTGACGTACTCCGTATACTTGTGGATAACACGCATCACTTATGGTATCTTAAAGATAGTGTATGTAACTTGATTGGTTTTTCTAACTCAAATTATGCAGGATGTAAAATAGATAGAAAAAGCACAACCAGAACATGTCATATTCTTGGAAACGCTCTTGTTTCGTGATCCTGAAAAAAGTAATCATGTGTGGCTCTCAGTACGGCTGAAGCAAAATACGCTGCTGTAGGAAGTTGTTACGCTCAAATTCTTTGGCTAAAACAACAACTTAACGACTTTGGCGTAAACCTTGGATGCATTCCGTTAAAGTGTTACAAAATTTAGAGGGAGCTTGACATTTAAGATGAATGTGATATTTGACTCTTCAAAAATTATTCATTATAATCACTAATAAAACCAAGGTACTCTCTAACTTTCAATTTTAAAATTTATTCAAAATTTCATGTATGTGAATTTTTCATAAGTTTTTGAGAAAACTCAATTTTTATGTGCCTTTATCATTTGTTTTGTGACATGTATGTATTATACAAAGTTGCCTACTTATATTTTATAACATGTCTAAGTGGTAGAATGGGAAATTTCATTGCATGCTGTAAGTTATAAAGCTACTGTTTTTGTGTGAGTGAGCTAATCAGTTATCCATATTTTGATAACCAGTTACATGCCTGTTTTTTCCCCCCTTCTTTTAGCTTTTTGTGAGGAGGTAACCAGTTAAACCTTTTTAG
This sequence comes from Lathyrus sativus, assembly GCA_963859935.3. Lineage (NCBI taxonomy): Eukaryota > Viridiplantae > Streptophyta > Magnoliopsida > Fabales > Fabaceae > Lathyrus > Lathyrus sativus. The sequence goes on from OZ012735.1 coordinate 812,174,373, forward strand.
GTAACCGGTTACCACTGTAACATTTTTGAAAAATTATTTATTTTAATATCATAAAATTTTTTATTTTTATTTTTTGTCTTATATGAATAAGTTCTTCTGTTTTAATTCAATTTTAGTCAAAGTGCTTTAACTTTCCAACATTTTTTTGGAATTCTTCACTCTTCTCACTCTTCAACTCTCATAAACATATTCTTCTCCCTTCCATCAAACTTTCTACATTCCCCATTTGATCTCCATTAGTTCCAAAACACCCAAATTAATTCTCACTCATCAAAACTCTCTTTATAAACAATTTTCTACTCATAACAAACATCATACAAACCTTTCTTATAACAAATCCGAAAATCCTGTTCTAAACCCTAACTCTAAAAAAATCTTCAAGCTCCTCCAATGGCTCTAACAAGAAAAGATAAGGGAAAATCCAATGTTGGAGAAGGAAACTCTCAACAATAATCAAAAGGTGACCATAATGTTTCAGCTTCATCTCTCAAGACAAAGAGGTTAACTTTTGATATCAGAAACATGTCTTTATTACCTGCAAAGTATGATAACCTCTCTTCATTTTCTGAGCATAACTTTAATTTGAAGGTAGGAAAACACTTAGAAGGGGGGTTGAATAAGGGTTTTAAAAACAAATAAGGCAATAAAAATAACAGGTATTTTTATACTGGTTCGTTTGAACTCAAACTACTCCAGTCCACCCGGCCAAGGTGATTTCGCCTCTTTCAAGAGAGGACTTAATCTAATAATCAAAAACTGATTACAATCTTTTCACTAAGATAAACTTGTCTTAGTCTTCTCAAGAGTACTCATCACAACTTGGTCTCTCAAGGATCTATTACAATGTAATACAATAAAATGTGTTTAAGTGCTTCTTAGAAAAGCTTTTTTCACAACAGTGATTTTACACAAAATGAAGATCAATGAAACTTTCTATTTTCTTTTCAGCAAAAGTTGTATGTACGTTGTAGAATGATGCTTTCACACATTTTAATTTGCTGTTGATGACTTCTTTAAATACTTCACACCAATTTCTCAAATAGCGTGCAGATTTGTCTTCTTTGACTGTTTCTTTCCAGAAGAGGAATGTTCAGAGATATCCTTTTTATTCTGACATCCTGTTTTATACACAAAAGAGGAATAGTACAGTTGGATGTAGACAATGACTTTTGCAACGGATTTTTCTTGATCAACATCTTTTTAAATGAATGAATTTGGAAATATTTCCTGCATCAGATCCTCTGATGATGTTCCATTTTCTTCTTATCAGAGTAACTCACTTCCAGAGTTCTGATGATTTTCCATTTTCTTCTTATCATAGTAACTCTCTTCCAGAGTTCTGCAGCTTAGTGCTAGCGTGATTGTTTTAACAAACTGTTCATCTAGAGAAGCGCTTAGATCAGAGCAGATCTTCGCTCTTACGTGTTATCCAAATGTATCACTTTGTTACTAATGTTTCAGAGCCTTACGTGTTTTGAATCTCAGAGCCTCTGCAATTGTAGCGTTGAGTTTAGTACGCTCAGAGTTTTCTGAATCTTCGCTTTATACTCTACACTCAGAGTCTTCTGTAGCTTCGCTTTTTACCCAACGGTCAGAGTCTTCTTTAGCTTCGCTCAACATTCAGAGGAATATTCTGTTCATAGGAATATTTATTATGTTATCTGAAACAAAAACACTTGAACAAAATTAGAGTATATATTTTCTCCATACAAAATTTCATTATTGTTATCATCAAAACATTGAGATATATTAAGAACCAATCTGTGTTCTAACAATCTCCCCCTTTTTGATGATGACAAAAACTATACGAAATTTTATTCAAAATTAAAATATATATCTCCCCCTGAGAATATGATTCTCCCCTTGAAATGAATACTGCTAGAAAATTTGAAACTTCCCTTTCAACACTTGTATTCTTTCCAGAGTCAGAGCAAGCTTGTGGACTATCTCAGACCTTGTTTAGAGTAAATTCTATAAATATGTTCAGATGAGTAACTTGAACTCTGAAACACTGAATTCATGATTATTTAATTTTTAACATGTGTGAGTTTCCATTCAGTATCTGTTTATGTGAACGATTCAAAATTTCCATTTTCTCCCCCTTTTTGTCATATCAAAAAGTGATTTTAGAAAATCATTTAAGACAAAAAAAAATTCAGAGCAAGAAAAATAGAAAAAAAATAGAATCAGATGTAAAAGAAAAAGTCACAGATGCATTTAGAGACTCAGAAATAAAACATGCAAATTCACAGATGAGCACAAACTAACAAACAATTAAGATAAACGAGAAGTTAAAAGCTTAAGAAGCTCCGTCATCTCAGAAGTTAAAGCTTCTTGTTTGGCCATCCATGTCTTGATTTCAGTAGTGGATTCTTCTTGTTTGACCATCCACTCCTGAATCTCTGCCGTAGTTTTCACTTGCTTGATCATCCAAGATTTTATCTCACTGTTAGTAGCCTCTTGCTGAGCAAATTTGTTTTGCACATCTTCATTTTCTTTCCTCAAATCTGTTGAATTTTGAACAACCAAAGAAGAAGGTGCATTCCCTAATTCTAGAGCAAAGGGCTGACCAGAGTCAGGAATCTCTTCAGCAACAAGAGCATCTGAGGTACCTTCTTCAGCATGAGGATCTTCACTCATCTGAAGTGCAGCAGATTTCTCAGATGAGGAACACAAAACCTCTGCAGGTGTGTTTTCCAGACATAGAATAGGAGTTCTGCTGACACTAAGTTGAACAAGTTTCAGAGCTTCAGAAACTCTCTCTTGCGCATCTGCAGAGCAAGCATCCTAAAGATTCATAGTCACAGAAGTGAATCTCTTTCTGAAGGCAGTCCAGATCTCTTCAGAGTCACGAGGATTCGTACTAATGAGACACTTCTCCCTTACAGCAGAAAACCACATTCGCATCTCCGTTTCAAAACTAGATAACAGATTACCAACATTTTTTCTGGGTTTGGGCTTAAGGTAGGCCTCGAAGAAGGATTGCTTAAGGGCATCAAAGAGTAAAGGTTTAACAGATGATGATGGTTTATCTAGAGAATGAGAGGAAATGGGAGCGGGAGAAGAAAATTCAAGAGGATGGTTTGGGGAGTTATATGGAGGGGATGTGTCGCTACTGCGAAAATCGGCGCCGGCTGAACAGAAGAGTCGCCACCGTGCGTTATTTATCCCACGGGAGGGAAAGGAAACGCTCAGAGTAAACCTCGCACAACACGGGAAAGGTATGGTCATCGCAACCAAAACCTGGGTTCGGGAGTCGGTTACGCAAGGGGAAGGTATTAGCACCCCTCACGTCCGTCGTACTCGACGGGATCCACGCTTGTTTTCGGGTATGGATTGTTATTCTATCTACTCTACAGGTCAGGGGTTAAAAAGAAAAGAGAATGAAAATAAAATGACTCGGCAAAGTATCGCACTTTATGCCTACGTATTCCCGTCTGGAACGAGAAATCAGAGTCAACGTAGTTCGCCTACCTACGGGAAAGGAGGGGAAGGTTGCTCGCTAGGATATCGCATCCTATGCCTACGTACTTCCATACAGCATGGAAGATCAGAGCAAACGTAGTTCGGGCCACGTACGACACAAGTTTGTCCTTGATTGATTTTATGCCTTCTGAAAAAGGGTTTCTTGATTACTGGTCCAAGCGGACAAAAAAATGACGTCTTGATGAGTTCACGCTCTTTTACGGAAGAAGTGTCTTTTATTGTGTTTGAAATCTTTATGTGTTTTTCTGTTTGTTTTGAGAAAGAAAGAGACTGAACTCTAACCTACGGTTGCGAAGGGAAACAAACTAACCTAATGTTATCATGCATGGGTTAAGACCTAGTGTCTATCATGCTCCTCTCTTGCACAGAGAGAAACAGAGATCCTACGGGATAGGCAGAAACAGAAACAATATCAGATATATACAGTAAAACAGTAAAATGCATGGATGCAGCAATACAAGCGAGGCAAGGGAGTCCCACTCAACCTCGAACCTAGAAAACAATAGGCGAAAGTGAACGGGCTTCACTTTCAACCCAACAGGGTAGACAGCAAACAATACAGTTCAGAAAACCAATCAATACATCAGCAAATGAAATACAGCAAAAGAAACAGCATCAACAGCTATGAGTCAACCTCTGACTTCAAGCAATCTCCAATCAGCTACAAGCTTCAACAAGCATCAATCTCCATCTTCATGGCCTTCAGACAAGGGCTTTGACATCAATCTTCAGTCTACAATGGCTTTTCTTCAAGCTCAAACCTCCAGGATGAGGGATTAGTCACAAGAGTGAATGGGGTGTTAAGCAATCAGCTGACTACCAAAGGTGGTGAACAGACTGCTTCTAACACAAGAGACATTTTCTCTCAAGAGTTCTATCTCATAGGCACTGTCACCAAGCCTTCCAAAGGAAGGGGGTGAGTGTCTTAGAGAGACTCTGAATCACAGAGAAGAATGGATGCAGACAAGGCAATCCATGTTTGAGAAACAATCTTTCTAATCTAGAGCTCTGCCTAGCTCCTACACCCTAATCTCCTCAGCAACTGCTAGCAAGAAACTCATCCTCAACTCTGGCAATTGATCTTCAGCATTTGACTCTTCAATGGCTTCATCTCCACAAATCTTCAGCTTCCCCAGGGCCCCAGACAAACCCAATACCCAATCAAACAATCAACAAATCCCCAGAGGGCACACCACACCAAACAACAGATATACAGACAGTAATAATATCAGTAGGGGAGTCCTAATTTTTCTAAGGGATCTAATAGCTACCCATAGCCCATATAGTCCCATAACTAATCTATTTAAATCCTAAGTCCTAAGGGAAAAAAAATTGAACTTCCTAAGTTGTCACCTAAAAACCCTAGTTTTGTTCATGATATTCAAGCATTTATTAATCACCTAAAATTAACCTCTAAAAATGGGAACTAAAATATTTCTACAAGCCTAATATCTCATCTAAACAATATAAAAAGAATGACTAAAAAATATTAAAGCATGTGAGAGAACAAAAATCATAAAAATAATGCATGAAATGAATCTATTTAATATGACATTTATTTAAAAAATATGAAAAAAACATGAAATAAAACTAAAAATGAAAATTTATTTTCCTATAATATTCTAGACATTTTAAAGAAAATATGGTAAAAAGAATGAATCAAAAAAAACATTTTTTATGAATTTATTATGATTTTATGAAATTGGTGAAAAATTAAAATGAAATAAGAAAAATGAAATTGAAAATAAAATGAGAGAGGGGGTTAGAAAAGAAATTCGCTCAGTTCATATCCAGGATGGGCCAATGATAGGAGGTGCGCTTAGCATTTGGTTAAGGCCCAGAAAACTACTCAGAGTTATAACAATGCGCTGGGGGTGAGAATAGCATCCAAAACACGTTGAAACCTGGAATTGGGCTCACATTGGGGGTGGGAATAGCACAAGAGCCTGAGGCCCGCCCGTTTCAATTAATGAAACGGTGCGTTTGGCACCCAGCTTCTCCCTCCAAATCTGAAATCAAACGAGAGCCCTTGGATCTTCTGGGAAGTCAAGAGTCCAACCACAAATGGAAGGCTATGATTGCATCTTCTTCAAATAACCTGTAACTAGGGTTTGAGCTTCCATGAAAGCTCCCATGCACGAGCTACCTTCTCCCTTTCTGTTCTCCATCTACACGCAACCACTCCACACGATGCAAACATGAAAACTTTTCCAAATCTCTCCCTCTACAAGCTTATGATCTTAATTCCCTTTGAAATTCACCATATCAACAAACACGAATGGATCAACATCCTGCCTCCATTGAAATACACTGGTATGCACCATCACCAAACTTCCTCAAACCTAACCTAACTTAAACTACATCTAATGGAGGTTAACCTATGCTATCAAGCCACGATTATAACACCCTAATCTAAGAGATATCAACACCAACAGATTATGGCACCTGTTAACAAACCTCACCAAATCGTTCCAAACTCACCTAAACTAATCTCCTAACCACCTAGATTGCATCTAAACTAACTACATCATGCCAAATTAACTAAATCAAGTAGTTTGAATGAAAACTTACCTTGTAAGAAATCTTGAGAAACAGCTATGGAAGATGATGATTTGAGACCTCCAAGGCTTGAATCTTGATCCAATTACTCAGGTATAGATTCTGTATGCACAAACTTGGAGTTTCCTTGCTTGAATCATGCAATCCACTTGAACTTGTAGTTTTGAGATTCTTGAGAAAAGCACTCGAATATGAATGATTCACACCAAGAACTTGCTTCAATTATGATCTGTGATGATGATGGAATGGAATTGAGTTGATTATGATGAAGATTGATGAAGGTTTTGAGAGAATTGTGATGAAACTCCAATGAAAAAGTGTGAGAGATTTTGTGAAATTCTTGGTGCAAATGAGGCCAACCCTTGATCAATGCACATTTCATGAATATATAGACCCCAAATGAACATTCTAGATCCATCTTGCACATTCCCTTGTTTTCAAATTTTGATCCATTTTGATTATGTTTCTTAAATGATAAGCAACCATGGATAACTTCATTTTTCCCTTCTAAACTCAAAAAAGTGTGTGAACCATTGTTCTTAGAATTGTTTTTCCATTCAAAATCATATATTGGAAGTCTCCATTTGGACTTGTAAATCTCCCAAACCATTTTCCAACTTGAAATTATTCACTTTATAAGCCTTTTTAGTTCAACTTTTGACCAATCATGCAACTCCATGCTATGAGCTTCTCCAATAACTTGTGACCTTCTTTCTAGACTTAAAATCCCATTTGGAGCAAGTTTGATGTTGTAAGTTTTTCCATTTGAGGCCTCCTTGTATGAGTTTTGGGTATAGGTTAAAATGACCTGTAATTCACAAATGCCCAAAATACCCTTTGCTTGTCAAGACCATAAGTTGAGTTCTCCACATCATATGAAGGCATACCATACCATTCTAGAAAGCTAAGACAATGAGGAACAACTCTTATGTTGACCAAGAATTCATTTGAAATCTCCTTGAGGGGCAAAACTAGCTTGGAAGTCAAGTCACTTTCACAGACAAAAATTCAGACACCCCAGATGACCTGTAACTTGTAAGGACCATAACTTGAGTTCTATAAATCTCCTTGAGGTCTTCCACCACTCAAATTAAAGGTATTGAGATCCTCTACAAGTTTCATATTGGCCAAGAAGCCATTTGAAGCTAGCATTTTGACTTATCTTGCTTGGAAGTTTGACCTAAACTAGGGGATTTTACAGAGAAACCCTAATTTAGTAACTCCTCTTCTCCTTGATTTCTCTTGAATTCTCCTTGTCATATCTCCATATCCTTCTTCATATATCAAATGTTGATCCCCACATCTCTCCAATAGCCTTGAATGCCCTCTTAAGTCAGTCAATTGACCTAGGGTTGACCTAGGGTTGACCCAGATGAAACCCTAGTTGACTGTCTTCAACTATAGCTCTTGTGCCTTCATCAATGACTTGTTTTCTTCTCCAAATGACTTTGTAAGTCTCTCAAGATGTCTAGATGCTCTCCATACCTTCAATCCACAGCTCATAACCCTCTTGTTGATCCTCAGATATCCTCAGCTAGGAGGTAGACTCAAGGCTTGCTCTGCTGAACTCTTTGCTTTCAAATTCTTTCCTGATGACTTGAGTAGGGTTGAATTGGAATAATAACCTCTTGCTAGGCCTCTAGAGATGAAAATAATGATTGGTCCCCTGTTGAATGACTTGCTATGCTTATGCTATGCAGATGGTTAGTCTATGTACACGACTCTATATGCAAATGCTAATGATAATGCAACCATAAATCCAAGGAATAAGGTTGAGCAAATTTTAGGGTGCAACAGCTGCCCCTATTCAAGCGACTTGGACCCGATTGGATGAAGAGCCCGGAGCCTTCAGACATTCGCGGTACGAGACGGTTGAATACTAGTGAAACCAGAAATTTGCCAACCGCAGAAATAAACTGCGCTCCTGCTTGAGGAATGACATTCGTCAGCTGAATCTGACTGTTACAATAACCCACTGATCTCGCACGACCGTGCTGGGGATTGTCTTCATCGTTCTGAAGAGGATTCTGTCATAACAGATCGCTTGCTTGTCCATGCTAGGACTCTGTCCGTCGTCGATACAAAGAAATTTCAACTAAAACCTGTCCACGTTAGGACTCCACCTACTGTCAACCCAGGAAAATCTCGGCAACTCCGCTGGGGATACTTCGTCTACATTTCCGTAAATTGAATCGTCCACGTTAGGAAAAACTCTTCCACGTTAAGAGTAACACCTGTCCACGTTAGGAATCACATCGTCCACGTTAGGAATCGTTTCTTCTGCATCTGTCCACGTCAGGACTAAACCTTTCATCTTTCCACGTCAGGAAGCAATCTTCTTTCCGCGTTAGGAAAACTACATCAATCTATCCACGTAAGGACTCCAATACCACTTGCCATGTCCCCGTCAGGACTCCAGCCTTTCCACGTAAGGAATACAGCTATTTCTGAACTTGTCCACGTCAGGACTCAACTTTTCTTGCATCTGTCCACGTCAGGACCCCAATTTCTCCGCGTAAGGAATAAACTTTTTCTTCCACGTTAGGAACACCTCTTCGATCTGTCCGCGTCAGGACTAAACTCTCTTTCCACGTCAGGAATAATCCATTTCTTTCCCATCTGTCCGCGTCAGGACTAAACTTTCCACGTAAGGAATCAATCTCTTTTCCACGTAAGGAATCACCATTTTTCCACGTAAGGAATAAGACTTCGTCTGGATCTGTCCGCGTCAGGACTAAATTCTTCCACGTTAGGAATGCACTTGTCTCCCCATAAGGAGTCCATCTCGATATGTCCGCGTAAGGACTCTAATCTTTCCACGTAAGGAATCAATGTCATTTCCGCGTAAGGAAACTATCTTCTGATATGTCCGCGTGTGGACTCCATCTTTTCCGCGTTAGGAATCTCCGTCTTTCCACGTTAGGAATCACTTCTGTTGATATGTCCGCGTAAGGACTGCATCTTTCCACATTAGGAATAATAATCTCTTTGATCTGTCCGCGTTAGGACGCTGATCTCGTCTTGATTTATCCCCGTTAGGACTCAGGCGTCTTCGACTCACTGAGGAAATAAGACTTGTCCACGTAAGGACTCACGCATCTTCGACTTGCTAGGGAAATATCCGCGTTAGGACTTACCCTTTGCCAACAACACGAAGAAGGATAAATTTGTCCACGTCAGGACTCTCGTATCTTGTCATCACAAAGAACTACCAACTTGTCCACGTTAGGACGCGCATTTCACCATTACGAATAAAGATATCTTACCAATCCGGTAAAACAAACCTGTCCACGTCAGGACGCCCACTTCTGAAGAAATCCCGTCATTCCAGGAGTAAATGGTCCACGTCAGGACTTAAGTCTTCAATGATCCTTACCCACAAACTGCTCAGCACTGACGTGACAGCGACTTCGAGATGAACTCTACTGGGGATGTCTGAAAACCAACTATCGGACGCCTGCTCTGACAATCGGCGGTGGCCTCTGAAATTCTGATTCACGCGACCCGTTGATGACAAACGAACTCTGCTTGGGGATAAGGAGATACTTATCCTGGCTACTCTGGCTGGGGAAAATAAGATACATTTGCATAAATGACTCTGCTGGAGACAAAGAGAGTTTTATCATGATAACTCGGTGGGGAATGCAGCCAAAACTGACATTATCATTGAATATCTCCTGCCGAGATCTTGCCTGTTTGGTGATCTATTTGAGCAAGAGCTCTCTCCACCTGAACTACTAGAGTACAAAAAACTGCTTCAGCAAAATAAATGCTGGAAGGGTAACGCCGACTCGCCGGGGATTTGGGAACTCAAACCACACGTCTTGTTGAGGTAACCCCCTGCTGGGGAATATAACTCTGCTGGAGAATAACAGATGCGCCTGGTACGATTGAGCTTCTGCTGGAGAGTGAATTGATATCACCGGTATCTCTGACAAAATAAGTGACAGTACCCACCATCAACTCTGCTGGGGAGAGTCTTGATCTTCAGATTCCACTGGAAGGAAAGAACCTTTACTGAAAAGAGAGCTCCGCTGGGGATGGCTGGATTCTCTTGGGGAAAATTAACTGACTCCACTGGGGAAGAGTGCCTGACCCTACGGGGGGAGATGAACCTGCCTGAATACAGCCTTACGATCCCGGAATCACCAAACTCTGCTGAGGACGAGTAACTTCTCTGGAGTACGTCCTTTGGATAAGCTACGGCTAGCTGGGGAACTCTATCCTTCTTCAGGAAGAACATGCCTGACCTGCGTGGGGATCAAGCCTTTCATTATTGCAATCTTTTGATTACCTCCCTCGTACGGTTATGAAACCTGCAACAACACAAACAAAGCACGACAAGCCTATGCAATTCAAATCGATTCAGGTTAGTGACGTTACACTCAGTTAATTCAAAGCTTTAACAACTGTTGGCAAGGGCCAGTGATGTTATACTCATGCTAGCTTCAATAAACTTAGGCGTTTTATCATGCGCAAAACAGTAAAGAACAGGCATCAAGTACTGAATAACACATTTTCATTGATTGGGCCCCTGAATGGGCGGAGTTTTTGTACACGGGATGTAACTCCTGAAAAGAGGAAGCTACACAAAGCAAATATACAAGTATGCAAGTATTCACAAGAAGCATAAATATTGACAAATTAAATTTTGTACACATGTCGGCAACTGGATGCAGATGACCACCACGAACTGATCCTCCCATGACTCATCCGACTTTAATACTTTCCCGGTATCCGTACTTCTGAAGAGGTTGTATCCGATAACTAATTCCTCAAATATATTCTCCCGCACAGATGCTCGTTGAATTCGAATTCGGACCGCAGTCATTTGCTTTTCTCATCCCTAACTTTTGCGTGAACCGCCCTTTACGGGTTTTCAGTTCACCGGGATACCCCTTTTTGCCGAAGCCGCCCAGTGTAGGTTTTCAACTTCGCGGGTGTACATTTTTTCAATTTTATCCCTAACTTTTGCCCGAACCTTTCATTCTGTTTTTTGGTTCGCCAGGATGCCCCCTTTTTGCCTGAACTCTCTTTTTCTGTCCAGCGGGTCTATTTTAAGCAAAGTATTTTTTAACTGCGTCCGAATTCACAGGTGATGCAAAGTCTTCCCCGTCCATGGTGGACAACAATAAAGCTCCTCCTGAAAAGACCTTACTGACAACGTATGGCCCTTCGTAGTTGGGGGTCCACTTGCCCCTGTGATCTGCCTGCGGCGGGAGAATCCTTTTCAGCACAAGGTCGCCCGTCTGAAAGCTTCGCGGAAGTATCTTCTTGTCGTACGCTTTCTTCATTCGTCTTTGGTACAAACGACCGTATGCCAGAGAAGCTAGCCTCTTCTCATCCATCAAACTCAGTTGGTTCAATCTGTTCGTTACCCATTCTGCCTCGTCCAGCTGAACGTCTCGCAATACCCTCAGAGAAGGGATCTCAACTTCCAATGGTAATACCGCCTCCATTCCGTATACCAACGAGAACGGAGTTGCCCCGGTTGATGTGCGTACCGTCGTACGATAACCGTGCAAAGCGAAAGGTAGCATTTCATGCCAATCCTTATACGTCACCACCATTTTCTGGACAATCTTCTTGATATTCTTATTGGCCGCTTCGACAGCGCCATTCATCTTGGGTCGGTAAGGGGAGGAGTTGTGATGTTCGATCTTGAAATTCTGACAGAGCTCCTTCATCATTTTGTTGTTCAGGTTAGAACCATTATCCGTGATTATCCGCTCGGGAATTCCGTATCGGCAAATAATATCTCTTTTGATGAATCTAGCCACCACTTGCTTCGTTACGTTTGCGTAAGACGCTGCTTCCACCCATTTGGTGAAATAATCGATTGCCACTAATATGAACCGATGCCCGTTAGAAGCCGTCGGCTCAATCTTTCCAATCATATCGATTCCCCACATCGAGAATGGCCATGGAGATGACATCACATTTAGAGGACTCGGAGGCACATGTATTTTGTCAGCATATATTTGGCACTTGTGGCACTTTCTTGCAAATTTGAAACAATCAGTTTCCATCGTCAGCCAAAAGTATCCTGCCCGCAGCAGTTTTCTCGTCATAGCATGCCCGCCAGCATGCGTACCAAAGGCACCTTCGTGAATTTCCTCCATGAGAAGCTTTGCCTCTTTTTCGTCTACACAACGCAACAACACCAAATCGTGGTTTCTTCTGTATAAGACGCCATCCGGGTTCAAATAGAAATTACCCGCTAATCTCCTGAGAGTCTTCTGATCTTGACTGGATGCCCCAGCCGGATACTCCTTGTTCTTCAGGAAATTAAGGATATCAAAATACCACGGTTTGCCGTCAGACGCTTCATCAATAGCAAATACATAAGCTGGCCTGTCCAACCGAGAGATAGTGATTTGGGGAGCTTCGTTCCAGAAATTGACCTTGTACATGGAAGACAAAGTGGCAAGGGCGTCAGCCATTTGATTTTCTGCCCGCGGCACGTGATGCAATTCAACTTTGTCAAAGAAAGGCAACAATCTCCTTGCATAATTCATATAATGTATCAAATTGGGCTGTCGTGTCTCCCATTCCCCTTTGATCTGATTCACCACCAGAGCTGAGTCTCCGTATACGTCTAAATGTTTGATTCGCAAATCAATGGCTTCTTCAAGCCCCATTATACAAGCTTCGTATTCGGCCTCATTGTTGGTAACGGCAAAGGTCAATCGGGCAGTAAACGGGATGTGCGACCCGTGCGGCGTAGTGATAATTGCCCCTATTCCGCTACCGTAAGCATTCACAGCTCCATCAAATATCATCTGCCATTTGGACCCCGGCTCTGGTCCTTCGTCTGGTAACGGCTCTTCGCAATCCTTCATCTTGAGATACATGATATCCTCGTCAGGAAAATCAAACCTCATCGATTGATACTCTTCAATAGGCTGCTCCGCCAGATATTCAGACAACACACTCCCCTTTATTGCCTTTTGCGAGACGTATTGAATATCATATTCGGTCAAGATCATCTGCCACCTGGCAATTCTACCTGACAACGCCTGCTTTTCAAATATATATTTGATTGGATCCATCTTCGAGATGAGCATGGTTGTATGATTCAGCATGTACTGCCTCAAACGCTTGGCGGCCCAGGCTAGCGCGCAACAAGTTTTCTCCAGCATTGAGTATCGAGATTCACAGTCTGTAAATTTCTTACTCAGATAGTAAATTGCATGCTCTTTTCTCCCCGTCTCGTCGTGTTGACCGAGAACGCAACCCATGCTTCCCTCAAGAACCGTTAAATACATTATCAAGGGTCTCCCTGCCACCGGGGGTATCAAAATAGGAGGCTCCTGCAAGTACTTCTTTATTTTGTCGAACGCCTTTTGACAATTTTCGTTCCACGTTACAGCTTGATCTTTCTTTAGCAGCTTGAATAATGGTTCACACGTGGCCGTTAGGTGAGATATGAACCGGGCAATGTAGTTCAATCTCCCTAAAAACCCGCGCACCTCTTTTTCTGTTTTAGGCGTCGGCATTTCTTGAATCGCTTTTATTTTAGCAGGATCGACCTCTATTCCTCTTTCGCTTACGATAAACCCCAGCAGTTTACCCGATCTCACCCCGAAGGTGCATTTGTTAGGGTTCAGCCTCAGCCTGAACTTCCTAAGCCTTTTAAACAACTTCAACAGATTCACCAGATGCTCTTCCTCCGTCTGGGATTTGGCAATCATATCGTCAACATAAACTTCAATCTCTTTATGCATCATGTCATGAAAGAGAGTTGTCATCGCACGCTGATATGTTGCCCCAGCATTCTTCAAACCAAAGGGCATCACTTTATAGCAAAATGTTCCCCAAGGCGTTATGAAAGTAGTCTTCTCCATATCCTCTGGCGCCATTTTAATCTGATTATAGCCCGAAAAGCCATCCATGAAGGAGAATACAGAGTATTGAGCAGTATTATCAACTAACACGTCAATATGAGGAAGTGGAAAATCGTCTTTTGGGCTTGCTTTATTCAAATCTCTGTAATCCACGCACATTCGAACCTTGCCGTCTTTCTTTGGCACTGGTACGATGTTAGCAACCCATGAGGGATACTTCGTCACAGCCAGGAAACCAGCGTCCCACTGTTTCTGAACCTCCTCTTTGATCTTCATTGCCATATCTGGTCGAGTTCTGCGAAGCTTTTGTTTGACAGGCGGGCAGTCTTCTTTCAGTGGCAGACGATGCACAACCATATCTGTATCGAGCCCTGGCATATCTTGATACGACCAAGCGAATACATCATTATACTCTCGGAGCATTTCAACCAGTTTTCGCTTGATATCACTCTGTAGTGCAGCTCCGATACGAATATTTTTCTCAACCCCTTCCGACCCCAAATTGATAATCTCGATAACCTCGTCGTGAGGCAGAATGGCTCTTTCCTCTTGCTTCACCAACCACGACAGCTCTTCAGGAACGTCGCTATCTTCGACAACCTCTTCTTCGGTCTGGAATACCGGGTGCTCGAAGTCGGGACGAGTCATAAGTGGTTCAAGGATGTCATCTGAAAATGTTATCCTGCAAAAGAAAGGGTTAAGTGCTTCAAAATGCGTATACAGCGGATAACCACATTGCCCTTTTATTGAAAAAATACAAAACAAGAAAAACAGGGATTACAGTATTTACACATGAAAAAACGCCATTTATTTAATGATTAACAAAGCAATGTTTATAACAACACAGCCCTAAGCAAATTCCGATGCCCCGGGCAAGACATCAGATTATTCAACAATTAATAAAGCAAAGCATTACTGTTTAAAGGTCACAGGAACAAGCTCCTGAATAGACCAGTTGCACAGTCCTTGTCCTGGCGTGCTTGGCTGAATCCAGGCATCCATATCACAGTCGCTGTCCCCTTCATCGGATTCTGAAGCAGCATTGACAGATTCATGGCATACTCCACTGGCAGAGATGGTGATTGACTTTCTGAAATGAGGGGCCCCCACAGAAGGAGTTGATGACGACGGTCTGTACCCCAGTCCGAACCGGTCCATTTTCACCGGAATGTCCAATACTTTGCCCCAGCCCGTGGCTTTTCCTGCCTTCACTAGCGCTTGAGCCTCTTTATACGAAGAAACAGCTATCTCTGGCACTTTGCTTGGCCCGGGACCCTTGTCCTTTATGCGCAAACCCTCGAATGCTTGGCATGGCGTCTCGTGGATCTCCCCGTCGACTTCCACATATTTGAACGAAGAAAGATGGCTGACCAGGATGTCTTCTTCTCCGCACACGGTGACTACACTGTCTCCGACCATATACTTTAACTTCTGATGCAGGGTTGACGTGACTGCCCCTGCCCCGTGAATCCAAGGTCTCCCCAGCAAGCAGCTGTACGCAGGCTGTATATCCATGATATAAAACTCCGTTGCAAACACTTCCGGCCCCACTTGCAGAGGCAATGTAATCGATCCGAAGACTGTTCTCCGCGTGCCGTCAAACGCTCTGACTACCAAATCACTTGGTGTGCACAAAATTCCTCGAACATCCAGCTTCATCATAGCCTTCTTAGGCAGCACGTTCAAAGACGACCCGGTGTCAACCAATACGTGCGACATTGTCGACCCTCTGCATTCAACAGATACATGTAATGCCATATTATGATCCCTTCCTTTCGGAGTCAAGTCGAAATCAGTAAAGCCCAGACTGTGGCCTGCGTTTACATGTGCCAATACTCCTTCTAGCTGGTTTACGGAGACATCCTGTGGTACAAAAGAAGTGTCCAGGACTTTCAGCAAAGCGTTCCTGTGAGCTTCCGAACACAACAGCAATGACAGAATAGATATTTTGGATGGCGTTTGCTGCAGATGCTCCACAATTTTATAATCGCTCTTCCGAATTAAGCGCATGAATTCTTCGACATCCTTAGATGCTGCTTCTTTTTCATTTGCTTGAACCGGAACATTTTCCACCGCTTTCCCTTTTCCTTTCGCTATCCTTTCGGCTTCTACTTCAGGAGATATAAAGATCCTGCCGCTTCTCGTCATGCCTCCTGAGCCCACAACATTATCCACAATCTCCGCCGACTGCTTGTTAACATCGATTTTAATCCCGTCACAATACACCTCTAGCCCATATGACCATGGGACCGCTTTCGTGTTCTCATACGGGATTGGCCCGGCTTTAGTTATAGTAATCGGTGGTCGCTGAACTGGTGCTGAAATAGTGATCGTCTTCCTGGGAATTGTCACTGTGGCAACATTACTCTGATTATCCATTACTGCCCCTGCCGGCTCATCAGTTGCTGTTCTATCAAACTGCAATACACCTTCATCAATCAAGGCCTGAATGCCTTTCTTTAGATCTTCACACCCCCCAGACAGGGCCCAACAATCTAAGCAGTACTCATTACAACCCGGGTAAACACCCCCCTGCAACAGTCGGCTTTTTATTTCGCTCAGCGGCGTCTTTAAATCCTCAACATTCATAATCAGATTCAGACCTTCCTCAGTCAGCACGGCGTTCGCCCCATGATTAGGCATGGGTTTCTGGACTATATTTGCACCGGTCGTTCCGAAGTTGATAGACTTGTTGTCCAAGAGATCCTGCACGACGTGCTTAAAAGCATGACAACCTTCTATATCATGGCCCGGGGCCCCAGAATGAAACTCGCAGCGCCTATTTGCATCATAGCCGAACGGGGGAGTTCCCGTTATCGGTGCCAAGGTTCTTTTCTCCACCAGATTCAATCCCAACAAGGTTTGCAATAAATCAGCATAGTTGGAGGGAGGCTTCTCGAACACCCTTCTCGGCTTATTACCCTGGAATCTTCTCTGAGCTTGCTGTGCCCCCTGCTGAGGCTGCTGCTGCTGTGGCATTGGTTGCTGCTGAACCTGTTGTTGTTGCTGAGTTGGTTGCTGTTGATAAGGAATAGTGACACTCGACACTTGCTGCTGTTGACGATATTGATTTCTTCCCCTGCCTCGGCCTCGGCCTCGGCCTCCAAATACAGCACTAGCTTCGCCCTGACGGCGCCCACCATAAGCTTTCCTATTACTGCCAGACGCAGCTGACTCATCGACTTGGAACTTTCCTTGCTTAATGTTCCGCTCAATCTTTTCACCCATTAAAATCAGGTCCGAAAAACTAGCCAGAGACGTATGAAACAACATATCATGAAACAGCCCGGTGAATGTGCCGACAAACATATCGTTCATTTCTTTATCTTCCACAGGAGGACGGACCCTGGCAGCCATATCGCGCCACCTTTGCGCGTATTCTTTAAAACTCTCCCCCTTCTTCTGCGAAAGCCCGACCAACTGGACCCGATTGGGCGCCAGATCGCTGTTATATTTGTAATGGGCTACGAACGCCTCTGCTAATTGCTTCCAAGTTTTGATATCAGTGGGCTCCAACCCCATGTACCACTCTAAGGAAGGACCCGATAGGCTATCCTGAAAGAAATGCATGAGCATTCTTTCGTCAGTGGAGTATGCAGACATCTTTCTGTAATAAGCTCGTACATGAACCTTCGGACATGTATCTCCTTTGTACTTATCGAACGCAGGCGCTTTGAACTTGATTGGCACCCTCAGCCCAGGTACCAAGCCCATTGTTGCCATGTCCAGACCCACAGCACTCTGGTTTAGGACTCCCTTCATTTGCTCTTCCAACATTCTAATCTTTTGAGAATCATCCATCGGCCCTTCAAAGCCCCCTCCAGAGAAGGCGTCTTCCTGCTGATCCTCTTGCCACATACCGTTTCCAGCCCCGTATCCATCATACGCATTATTACGTCCAGCTCTGACCTGATTCATCCCTGGAACCCGGCCTCTGTTGCCATAGCCTTGAACACCTCCAGCAGGACCACCAGCCATAAAACCAGCACCGTTTCCGTTTCCAAAACCTCCGTAACCCTGATTGACCATACCATACCCATCTTGCCCAAAGCCTTGAGCATTAAAGCCATACTTGCCAGTATTGTCGAATCCCTGATCGTTGAATCCGAACCCAGCGTTGACAAAGCCATTGCCTCCGAGATTATCTCCCAAATTGACATCACCCAGCCCAGCGTTGTGGACAGCAGTTTCATTTCCAACTCCGACGTTACCATTCACAGCAGCGGTAGCGTTGTTGATGTTAGCAGCATTCACATTGACGACAGGCGGAGCCACCGGCGTTGGAGTGCCATCTCCATGAGCAGTATCAACCCTGACAGACTGATGATCTTCGTTTCCATGACCCGCGTTGCGAGCCAACAGAGGCTGGACCATGGCCTGCAAATTCTCTTGCCCTTTTGCTATAGCTTCCATGGTTTGCATGAAGAGGGCGAGCTTCTCGCGTACATCCTGCATCTCATTCTGAATCTGGTCCATGACTTTCCGACAGTTGGATCGCGTAGAATAACGGTGCGAATGTTGATCTGGAATCCTGATAAGTACCTGAATCAAAGCAGGGGATAAGACACCATTCAAAGATTACCTGTTATGCAAGATGAATATGAATGCAATGCAATGTGTCTGTGCATTAGGGAAGTTCATTCCCCCCAGTTCTAGTGCGAAGGTGCCGGTGCGGTGACAGTGTTGACAATAGGAATATCGGAGCTGTATCATAGAAAGCCTCATATATATCAGAGAGAATCAATAAACCCAGGGTACAATATTACTGAGAGTACAAAGATGGCATGACCTCAACCAACAATCCTGGTGATGGTCAGCACTATGCAAATAAAGCATACAAATAATGGAATGATCAAATCCTCCCAAAAGTCTGGTACTCCTCTATCAACTTCTTGGTCTCCGGATGGCTTGGTCGATCAAGCAGCCCTTCAACAAGCTGGTTTCTCTTCTTAAGGACACGGCGTACGTCTTCAGCAGTTTCTTCCCACGCTGCTTCTCCGAAGCAATCTTCTAACTTTCGCTTCTGGGACACTGCTTCATCTCTGGATTTGATTGCCTTGTTCAGTGCATGCTGGACACTATACCGGTTCATCACTTCTTCCTCACATTTCTTGATGCTAGACTTCAACTTCTCCTCGAGGTCGGAAATTTGCTGCTTCAGCTTATCTTCCCTCTGCTTGTTGTTGGTGAGTGTAGCATTCCAAGTCTTGTTGCAAGAAGATATCTCTCGGTGTGCTGCGTCAAGCGCCTTCTTTTTGGCTTCCAGCATGTCATGGGAACTTCTGAACTCTTGCCCCAGACGTTCGCGCTTTTTCTTTTCCTCGGTCAACTCAGATCCTAACCTGTTCACCAGCTCAATCTGCTGTTGGAAAGCATATACGGCTTTGTTCTTCTCGCTGCGTGCCTGGGCTAACTCTTGCTCTAACCCTTCGTTAATCTTCACCAGGGCTTCTTTCTCCTTCACAACCTGTTCATATGCTTCTCTAGAAACAGTGGTTGGCTCTTCTACCGGAATAGGATCAAGAATTGGTGCATCTGGAAATGGCATCTTCAACTGACTAGCCCTCTCTTGAATCCAAACTCTATAAGGTGCATAGGCCTGACAGTCATTCTTCCCTAACAACGGCTTCCCTTTGCGGTTAATACGCGTCCAAGCATGTCGCAACTTGGCTAATAACTCCCCCTTCACGTCACCGGTGAAGTACAGAGATTCCTGTACTTCTTCCTCCTGAGGTGGATTCTTCAGCGCATATCCGAACTGGCGAATGAATAGAGAAGGGTTGTAATTGATACACCCTTTTCTTCCTATCAATGGCACATTAGGGTACCCAGCACAGCTAAAGATGAGCTCAGATCCCAACAGGTCTCTATCAAACCACTCCATATCTTCCGACGATGACCTCATCAAACGCTCCGGCCAACCAACTGGAACTGTAGTCTCTGCAGCAGATCCTTTCTTAGGAAGGTGACTCTCAAACCACATACTCAACAAGGGTACACACAGATGAACATTCTTCCCTCTTCCCTTCTCATTCTTGTAATGCAGTGAATGGTAGAAATCTCCGAGTAAGGTAGGTACAGGATTACCAGCGGCGAACAAGTAGAAAGCATCGAAGTCCACAAAATCCGGTATATTGGGGAACAGTACTATGCCATAAATGCACAAGGCCAACACAGCATTGAAAGCAACCCAGCACCCATTCTTAGCATACTCTTGGGCTTTACCAACTAAGAACTGAAATGAGAAGCCTGGAACTCCACGGGAAACAGTAGTCACAAGTTCAGAAGCATCAACATGCAAGGCTTTTGCCAATTCCTCCGGCTTGGGTTTGGCATCATAATGAATGAATGGGACCTGGTTCTGCACAGGCAGCTCAACATACTCAGCGTATTCCTCCAGCGTCGGTCCCATAATAAAATCAGAGAACGTAAAACACCTCAAAGCAGGGTCATAGAATTGCATCAAAGCATACAGCCCATCTAACTCTACCTCTGTAGGTTTGCACACCAATCTCAATAATCTACCATAGCTCATCCGGAAACTCCTACGAACACCCTCATCAGCAAGAGAGATCAACCCCAGTAAAGGAACAATATCAGGCGTAGGCAATTTGTAAGCAACCGTTCTCCTTAAGCTAGTCATGATCAAACACTCAGAAGTCCGGGCACTAGAACTAGGGAAATGCAAATGCACCTGCAGCACAGACATACGTTAGTGAAATGCAAATGATAATGGATATGCAGGGATGCAATGCAAGTAACATTCAACAGGGACCAAAGCTGCAGCGGACTGGCCTAAACCCAATCAAGAAAGGTCCCAGATAGACCATCCAGAAGTCAGCAAACCCTGGTCTCAGATAGACCTAAAATAGAACTCCAACACTGGTCTCTGACAGACCTCAAACCATAACTCACTGGTCTCTGCTAGACCTCAAATCACATCCATAATTGGTCTCTGACAGACCTCATAACACATCTCCAACTGGTCTCTGACAGACCTCATAACTCTCCCAATGGTCTCTGACAGACCTCAGAATAAATCTCCAAATGGTCTCTGACAGACCTCAGAATAAATCTCCAAATGGTCTTTGACAGACCTCATAACTCTCCATAAATAACCCGGATCTCTGATCAAGAAATAACCGGTAGTCTGGAGGTCTAGTTACCTGCATAACCCTGAATCCCCTCACAGGTGGGTGGCCCTATAACTGGCACAAGGTACGGCATCCTATGCGGTCGTCGGCGTCACAGACTTTCAGGGTTGATGATACGATTCCCAGAAGGAGTGGCATCATCAAATCCTGAAGAGGCCTCACTCAGCCAATTTCCAAATGATCGGTCCCCAGAGTCGACAATCCAACTAACCAGCAACCCACGCCAACCAAAGGAAGGGGCAGGAGGCCAACCAGAGGAACCTCGTCTGAGTGTAGATTTCATGGGACACCAAAGCAAGCAAAGCAAGCGGGCGCCCACTAATTTCTACGCTAATTCTAGGTGCACTCAAGCCCAGGTCCGGCTTATCTCTCAATATCAGAACACCCGTCACACCCCAGATACAGCAATAATAAACAATATACATAAAGCTGAAAATACAGGGTTAGAAATATAAAATAACTCCATACAAAATCCTCGACGGGAAAACAAGCGTTAGGATTGACTCTCTCAAGGGACGTTGGATCCCAAATGCATAAGAACCATCGCAGTCCTTAGCAGCCAGGGGACGTTGGATCCCCAGCAGAGTCGCCAGCTGCTGGGGATTGCCCCAAACAGCCAGGAAAAAACTCAGGCGAAGGGAACCGTTGGAGTCCCCAGCAGAGTCGCCAGCTGTCGCTACTGCGAAAATCGGCGCCGGCTGAACAGAAGAGTCGCCACCGTGCGTTATTTATCCCACGGGAGGGAAAGGAAACGCTCAGAGTAAACCTCGCACAACACGGGAAAGGTATGGTCATCGCAACCAAAACCTGGGTTCGGGAGTCGGTTACGCAAGGGGAAGGTATTAGCACCCCTCACGTCCGTCGTACTCGACGGGATCCACGCTTGTTTTCGGGTATGGATTGTTATTCTATCTACTCTACAGGTCAGGGGTTAAAAAGAAAAGAGAATGAAAATAAAATGACTCGGCAAAGTATCGCACTTTATGCCTACGTATTCCCGTCTGGAACGAGAAATCAGAGTCAACGTAGTTCGCCTACCTACGGGAAAGGAGGGGAAGGTTGCTCGCTAGGATATCGCATCCTATGCCTACGTACTTCCATACAGCATGGAAGATCAGAGCAAACGTAGTTCGGGCCACGTACGACACAAGTTTGTCCTTGATTGATTTTATGCCTTCTGAAAAAGGGTTTCTTGATTACTGGTCCAAGCGGACAAAAAAATGACGTCTTGATGAGTTCACGCTCTTTTACGGAAGAAGTGTCTTTTATTGTGTTTGAAATCTTTATGTGTTTTTCTGTTTGTTTTGAGAAAGAAAGAGACAGAACTCTAACCTACGGTTGCGAAGGGAAACAAACTAACCTAATGTTATCATGCATGGGTTAAGACCTAGTGTCTATCATGCTCCTCTCTTGCACAGAGAGAAACAGAGATCCTACGGGATAGGCAGAAACAGAAACAATATCAGATATATACAGTAAAACAGTAAAATGCATGGATGCAGCAATACAAGCGAGGCAAGGGAGTCCCACTCAACCTCGAACCTAGAAAACAATAGGCGAAAGTGAACGGGCTTCACTTTCAACCCAACAGGGTAGACTGCAAACAATACAGTTCAGAAAACCAATCAATACATCAGCAAATGAAATACAGCAAAAGAAACAGCATCAACAGCTATGAGTCAACCTCTGACTTCAAGCAATCTCCAATCAGCTACAAGCTTCAACAAGCATCAATCTCCATCTTCATGGCCTTCAGACAAGGGCTTTGACATCAATCTTCAGTCTACAATGGCTTTTCTTCAAGCTCAAACCTCCAGGATGAGGGATTAGTCACAAGAGTGAATGGGGTGTTAAGCAATCAGCTGACTACCAAAGGTGGTGAACAGACTGCTTCTAACACAAGAGACATTTTCTCTCAAGAGTTCTATCTCATAGGCACTGTCACCAAGCCTTCCAAAGGAAGGGGGTGAGTGTCTTAGAGAGACTCTGAATCACAGAGAAGAATGGATGCAGACAAGGCAATCCATGTTTGAGAAACAATCTTTCTAATCTAGAGCTCTGCCTAGCTCCTACACCCTAATCTCCTCAGCAACTGCTAGCAAGAAACTCATCCTCAACTCTGGCAATTGATCTTCAGCATTTGACTCTTCAATGGCTTCATCTCCACAAATCTTCAGCTTCCCCAGGGCCCCAGACAAACCCAATACCCAATCAAACAATCAACAAATCCCCAGAGGGCACACCACACCAAACAACAGATATACAGACAGTAATAATATCAGTAGGGGAGTCCTAATTTTTCTAAGGGATCTAATAGCTACCCATAGCCCATATAGTCCCATAACTAATCTATTTAAATCCTAAGTCCTAAGGGAAAAAAAATTGAACTTCCTAAGTTGTCACCTAAAAACCCTAGTTTTGTTCATGATATTCAAGCATTTATTAATCACCTAAAATTAACCTCTAAAAATGGGAACTAAAATATTTCTACAAGCCTAATATCTCATCTAAACAATATAAAAAGAATGACTAAAAAATATTAAAGCATGTGAGAGAACAAAAATCATAAAAATAATGCATGAAATGAATCTATTTAATATGACATTTATTTAAAAAATATGAAAAAAACATGAAATAAAACTAAAAATGAAAATTTATTTTCCTATAATATTCTAGACATTTTAAAGAAAATATGGTAAAAAGAATGAATCAAAAAAAACATTTTTTATGAATTTATTATGATTTTATGAAATTGGTGAAAAATTAAAATGAAATAAGAAAAATGAAATTGAAAATAAAATGAGAGAGGGGGTTAGAAAAGAAATTCGCTCAGTTCATATCCAGGATGGGCCAATGATAGGAGGTGCGCTTAGCATTTGGTTAAGGCCCAGAAAACTACTCAGAGTTATAACAATGCGCTGGGGGTGAGAATAGCATCCAAAACACGTTGAAACCTGGAATTGGGCTCACATTGGGGGTGGGAATAGCACAAGAGCCTGAGGCCCGCCCGTTTCAATTAATGAAACGGTGCGTTTGGCACCCAGCTTCTCCCTCCAAATCTGAAATCAAACGAGAGCCCTTGGATCTTCTGGGAAGTCAAGAGTCCAACCACAAATGGAAGGCTATGATTGCATCTTCTTCAAATAACCTGTAACTAGGGTTTGAGCTTCCATGAAAGCTCCCATGCACGAGCTACCTTCTCCCTTTCTGTTCTCCATCTACACGCAACCACTCCACACGATGCAAACATGAAAACTTTTCCAAATCTCTCCCTCTACAAGCTTATGATCTTAATTCCCTTTGAAATTCACCATATCAACAAACACGAATGGATCAACATCCTGCCTCCATTGAAATACACTGGTATGCACCATCACCAAACTTCCTCAAACCTAACCTAACTTAAACTACATCTAATGGAGGTTAACCTATGCTATCAAGCCACGATTATAACACCCTAATCTAAGAGATATCAACACCAACAGATTATGGCACCTGTTAACAAACCTCACCAAATCGTTCCAAACTCACCTAAACTAATCTCCTAACCACCTAGATTGCATCTAAACTAACTACATCATGCCAAATTAACTAAATCAAGTAGTTTGAATGAAAACTTACCTTGTAAGAAATCTTGAGAAACAGCTATGGAAGATGATGATTTGAGACCTCCAAGGCTTGAATCTTGATCCAATTACTCAGGTATAGATTCTGTATGCACAAACTTGGAGTTTCCTTGCTTGAATCATGCAATCCACTTGAACTTGTAGTTTTGAGATTCTTGAGAAAAGCACTCGAATATGAATGATTCACACCAAGAACTTGCTTCAATTATGATCTGTGATGATGATGGAATGGAATTGAGTTGATTATGATGAAGATTGATGAAGGTTTTGAGAGAATTGTGATGAAACTCCAATGAAAAAGTGTGAGAGATTTTGTGAAATTCTTGGTGCAAATGAGGCCAACCCTTGATCAATGCACATTTCATGAATATATAGACCCCAAATGAACATTCTAGATCCATCTTGCACATTCCCTTGTTTTCAAATTTTGATCCATTTTGATTATGTTTCTTAAATGATAAGCAACCATGGATAACTTCATTTTTCCCTTCTAAACTCAAAAAAGTGTGTGAACCATTGTTCTTAGAATTGTTTTTCCATTCAAAATCATATATTGGAAGTCTCCATTTGGACTTGTAAATCTCCCAAACCATTTTCCAACTTGAAATTATTCACTTTATAAGCCTTTTTAGTTCAACTTTTGACCAATCATGCAACTCCATGCTATGAGCTTCTCCAATAACTTGTGACCTTCTTTCTAGACTTAAAATCCCATTTGGAGCAAGTTTGATGTTGTAAGTTTTTCCATTTGAGGCCTCCTTGTATGAGTTTTGGGTATAGGTTAAAATGACCTGTAATTCACAAATGCCCAAAATACCCTTTGCTTGTCAAGACCATAAGTTGAGTTCTCCACATCATATGAAGGCATACCATACCATTCTAGAAAGCTAAGACAATGAGGAACAACTCTTATGTTGACCAAGAATTCATTTGAAATCTCCTTGAGGGGCAAAACTAGCTTGGAAGTCAAGTCACTTTCACAGACAAAAATTCAGACACCCCAGATGACCTGTAACTTGTAAGGACCATAACTTGAGTTCTATAAATCTCCTTGAGGTCTTCCACCACTCAAATTAAAGGTATTGAGATCCTCTACAAGTTTCATATTGGCCAAGAAGCCATTTGAAGCTAGCATTTTGACTTATCTTGCTTGGAAGTTTGACCTAAACTAGGGGATTTTACAGAGAAACCCTAATTTAGTAACTCCTCTTCTCCTTGATTTCTCTTGAATTCTCCTTGTCATATCTCCATATCCTTCTTCATATATCAAATGTTGATCCCCACATCTCTCCAATAGCCTTGAATGCCCTCTTAAGTCAGTCAATTGACCTAGGGTTGACCTAGGGTTGACCCAGATGAAACCCTAGTTGACTGTCTTCAACTATAGCTCTTGTGCCTTCATCAATGACTTGTTTTCTTCTCCAAATGACTTTGTAAGTCTCTCAAGATGTCTAGATGCTATCCATACCTTCAATCCACAGCTCATAACCCTCTTGTTGATCCTCAGATATCCTCAGCTAGGAGGTAGACTCAAGGCTTGCTCTGCTGAACTCTTTGCTTTCAAATTCTTTCCTGATGACTTGAGTAGGGTTGAATTGGAATAATAACCTCTTGCTAGGCCTCTAGAGATGAAAATAATGATTGGTCCCCTGTTGAATGACTTGCTATGCTTATGCTATGCAGATGGTTAGTCTATGTACACGACTCTATATGCAAATGCTAATGATAATGCAACCATAAATCCAAGGAATAAGGTTGAGCAAATTTTAGGGTGCAACAGGATGTAGCATCTGATTGGTCAGAGGAGGAGTCAGAGGAGTCAGATGAGTCAGATGAGTCAGATGGAATTGGGTGAATGGTTAGGAGAGGTGTGGCATGAAAGATTTCAATTTTAGAGGGGTTGGTAACAACTGGTTGGTTTGTAGAGGGGACTTCAGCAGAATTGGTTTGCTGAGGGATATTGAATGAGGGTGTGGATGGTATAGAGGTGGTGTGGTCAGAGATGGCTTCTTGGTTATGTTGAGAGGTGGTGTGAGGGTTGGAAGTTTGTGGTTGGGAGAAAGGAGTGGCAACAGAGACATGAACATGCTCAAAGGAATGTGAGTGGTGCTCAGAGGTGATGATAGGTTCAGAAGAAATAATAGGTTCAGATGTGATAATAGGTTTAGATGAAAAAATAGGTTCATATGAGATAATGAGTTCAGATGTGAGAGGGGGTTGAGATGTTGAGATGTTGAGATGTTCAGAAGAGAGAGGGGGTTGAGATGTTGGTTCTTCTGTTACAGTTTCCAAAACAGGAGATAAAACAGCAGAGTGATTACCTGATTGCTTGGAACAATTTGATGACTTCTTGGAAGAGCCTTCTTCAGAAGCCTTCCTCTTAGAACTCTTAGAATGTTTCTATGAGGGATCTTCTTCAAAGACCTTGCTCTTCTTGCGTTTCTTCCTCATAATCAGTTCTGGAGCAGGTTGAGAAGAACGTAGCAGCAGATCAGTTGGCATAGGAGTGTCATCTGCCATACAGGAAGCAATATAAGCTAGGAGAGCCTCCTTTGGCTCCTCTGCAGTGAAGAGTGGAAAATCTTCTACTGGTACCCTCCTTCTGCGCACAACATCAAAATCAATCTGAACTGGATCAGATTGAAGTTTTTCTACCAACTTCATTCTCTGAAAACTCTTGCCATCCAAAGGCTTCCCAAGAATAGGAACTAGTTCATCTGTCTGACCAGCATCTTTCAGATAAGATACCAAACCATTTTCAGTGAGTATATCAGAAATTAACCTTCCCATGGGAATCCAATCTCTGATTTTCTGGTGTTTGGTGTGAATGATTTCTCTGGACATCTTGACATGACTCCACAAATGAACAAACAACAGATGTGGAAGATCCACCTTGATATTATTCCCTAGACAATACAAAATATATAGTTGATCTATATTAATGTAATCTGGAGAGTTTGAAGCCTTGCGATGATGGATACAACCCAGAAATATCTTGGCCCAAATCTTGTAATGGGTCTTCAAATCCTTTATTTTGTTGGATGGAAGCCCAGAGGTAAACACCTTGTTGTACACTTCATTCATATTCACACGTTCCACTGAGGTATTCATAATACCCTCTTCTTCATAGCCAATAAGTTTGTGAATCAATTCCTCAGTGATGATGATAGTTTTACCCAAAACGGATGAAGAAATAAATTTAGGGTAAACTTGGGCATGAATCCAGAATTCCTTTACCAATTGGGGAAAAACTGGACCAACCAACTGATCAAAGTATTTTATCCATCCTTGAAAGTTAACTGTTGAACGAAGATCAAACCCATTTTTCGCCATACAGTCAAAATCAACCATAAACTCACAGAGTACCTCTAGTTTGTTCACCGGTGTGAGAAGTGTGCGTTATGGTTCTTTGTACGCTTCATTACCCATTTGCGATGAAGATGACCCAAACATTATAGAAACCAAGCGTTGATGTAATGAAGATGAGGTAGCCATTGAAGAAGAACTTTTGAGATGATTGGGGATTCTTTTAATTTTTAATTTGAAAATTAAGCAATGAAGAAGGGTAAAATGCATAAGGTGTGTGGGATAATGAAAGTGTGAAATGTGTTACAACATGGAATATGTATTAGGGCACAAAGAGAAACATAGATCAGATCAAAAACATAATGATTTAACGCATTAAATGTGATTAGACAAAGTGGGGGGGGGGAGAGAATTTCAATGATTCAAACAGTACCTGAAACGACGCCTCAGCTTTGTGTACACTCAAACGTTTGCAAAATTCAGATTAGAAGTGACACGTGTTTGATATGGTGTGCCTCTGAAGCTCTTTTAGGAAATGAATCATTAACTAACGCTCAGATCCTCTGAAGCTTGTTAACGCAGATTTTCACAAAAGATAAAGTAACTTAAAAAAAAAATTAGATGCAATACTTCAGAGTATAGACTTTAAACACTTTTCATCTGAATAAATTTAATTCTGAATAAATTTAATTCTGAATAAAGATGTTATTCTGGACAAAAGTCCATACTAATATTTTTCAGAATAAATTTAAATATATCTCCAGAGAGGGGTTTTGTAAAAATATCAGCCCATTGATGGTCTGTATCAACAAAATTTAAACTTAATATCCCTTTCTGAATATAGTCTCTGATGAAGTGGTGTTTAATCTCTATATGTTTTTCCTTTGAATGTAAAATTGGATTTTTAGAAAGACAAATTGCAGAAGTATTGTCACAGAAGATAGGAATATTACTCTCATGTATTTGGTAGTCCTCCAGCTGACTCTTCATCCAGAGCATCTGGGTACTACAACCAGCAGCAGCAATATATTCTGCCTCTGTAGTTGAGAGTGCTATAGTGGGTTGCTTCTTGTTGTACCACAAGATCAGGTTGCCTCCCAGAAACTGACAGCTTTTAGAGGTTCTTTTACGTTCAACTCTATCTCCAGCAAAATCAGCATCACAAAAGCCTACTAATTTATATTCATCAGATCTTCTGTAACAGACCCATGTTAGTTATACCTTTCAGATACCTCATAATTCTCTTAACAGAAGTTAAGTGAGATTCTCTAGGATTTGATTGGAATATAGCACATAAACATACACTGAAGAGAATGTCAGGCCTAGAAGCAGTCAAATACAGAAGAGAGCCAATCATACCTCTGTACAACTTCTGATCTACCTTTTTACTTACCTCTTCTTTTCCCAGAGTGCAAGTTAGATGCATGGAAGTCTTAGCTGATGTCGCGGTGAAAATCAGATACCAAACTATTGATTAGTTTGAATCTTTAATTCAATTTTGCAACCGAACTTTGATTTGTCCAAAGGAAGGGATAAAGATCGAAATACCCACAATGCAATGCAAATGCAAGGTTTAGAGAGTTTTAGATTCGGGGGTTGGTTAAACTTAGGGAAGGTTCTAGCATCCTAAGTTTCTGTAGTACTCTACAGGAACCTCTTGTTTTATGTTTGTTTGTTACTAAGTGTTTATCTGCCTAATGGTTGAGAGACCTAGTGGTTTATATCTAAGTATACTCGATAAGATGTCGCATCTTATGCCTACATATCCTTACGGGAGTGGAATCAGAGTATCTGTAGTTCCCCTAAAGGGTTAGAGGAGATCTTTGACTGTGGTCAAAGTTCCTACGGGTTTAGGGTAGTTGATTGATTGATTTTTGGAGAAGAGATATTTTATCATTTTAGGGGAGATATAACTGCCACAGGTTGTAGGAAAATAGTCTTTGCATCGTCTTAAGAAAAGGGCTTAAGCACTCGGATTGTTTGACGAGTATGCCTTTATTTCTCTTAAGGCAAAGTCCCTACGGCTTGATTGTATTGTTGTGGGGTGGAGATTCTATCTCACTTAAGATGATTGACATCTTTCTCTAATTGTGTTTGAATTTTGTATTGATTTGAGTTGTTTGTATTGTGTTTAATTGTTGATTGTCTAAGTTGTAAGAGAGAAGACAAGGTCCTTCCTATGGGGTAGGATCTATCTTGAGCGATCAACTTGAATGGGATCAAGGATCTTATGGGGAGAATGATGCAAATGTGAATGCACTACACACGATTGTTGAATCATGTGTAGGGTTTTCCTTTGGACGGATACAATGCGATGGGATAAATTACGATAATATAAATTACTGTAAAATAAATTGCGGAAATGATAAAGCCATACACATACGCATGAAAGCACTGAAGTGTGTGAGAGTGAGTGTGTATGTGAATGTGCGGGAGCATGCACGATTGAATTGACATTGGTTGATTTTAATTCGGGATTGAGAAAATGGTTGGATTAACTTATGAGAAAATGATATTTTTGATGAGGTGGATTTTAAGAAAAGTTAGGTTAATATGATGGATTAATTTGTTTTAGTTTTAATAAAAGTTAGTGAATTAATTAAATTTATTTAGTTCATTTTGAATAAAAGAAGCTTAAAATATCTAAAAGGTTTTTATCACTTATATTATTAAATTTAAACATGAAATGGTTTATTAAAGATTATGGTTATTATTAAAAGTTAATTTGAATTATGAAAAGGTTCTGGATGTGACTCGATTAAATTTGATTAATAAGAGGGGATTTTCTTATTTGAATAGAAAAGTTGGTTAATAGATAAAAAATTAATCGAATTATTATGAAATAGGAAAAGAATTTATTATTAGATAAAGAATTTTTTTATTACAATAATGTTCGGTTGCAAATTAATTAGGAAAAATGAGTCTAGAATAATTATTATATTATTTAAGGAATTAAAAAAAATGATTTAAGTGCAAATTAATTAATTAAAAGGTTGTTAATTTTTATTATTTAAAAGAGTCTTATTAAAGATTAATAGATTAATTAGTTAGTAAAAATAAAAGAAATAATTATTAAAAGGTAAATTACATTAAAGGTTGATTATCAGGTTAATTAGGGTTGATTAATTAGGTTAGGGAGGTGATTAAGGGAAAGGTTAAGGGAGGCGTATGGTTGTATGTGTGTGCAGGGAAAGAGGTTTACCGTGGGGGGTGCAATCTGGTGTGTATGATGCGTGATGAGTGGCAGTGAGCGTGGGTACATGGTACTACCATGTGTGCGCGTGCATATGATCGAATTACAACATACACAAACAAAAGAGGAAAAAAAAAACTAAACCCTAATCCCCCCTTCTCCCCAAATCGAAAATCGCTTCCGCCGTTTCCTCTTCTCCCTCGATTTCCCTTTGTTCTTCTTCCTCTCCCCGCGATTTCTCCCTCCCTCTCAATCTGTGATCTCCTCTCACTTATCTCTCTCTCTCCCTACGAACTTCCCCTCTCGTTTCTTCCTTCGCCTCCATTCTCCCTTTTTATTTCTTTCTCCTTCATCGCGCCTCTCTTTTTTTTTAGCTACGTCATCCTTCTTCTCCGATCTCCCACCTGAAATAAATATGAAAGCAAATCAAATGTTAGTCACCCACTTACATTTTAAGATGGGTTTTGCAGGTTATAATCGGAGGCGAATGGGAATGACGAAAAGGGTTTCCGGCGGAGTTTCTGATGACGGATGTGTTGCGGTTGACGACGGTAATGGTTGGGGTTTGAGACAGTCCGATGGTGGGAAAGATAAGTTTCCCCTTTCTCGAACTTAGGGTTTCGATCTGGAATTTGTGTTTTTTCTATGTTGTTGAACTTTTGGGTTTTCTTCGAGTTTCTGAGCGAATGTCTTTCTGGTTTTTTTTGTTGTTATCGATAGGATTTTTTTTCTCGTTTTTTTTTTCAAGTTCTTTTTGCAATGCTTCTTATATAGACTTGCATCTATGTTTTGTATTGAATGTGAGAAAATATTCTTGTGCTTCTTGAATTTAGAAATATATTAATACTGCTTGAATGTATTGGTATAATCCATTAAGAACGTGATTCCTACAATAAAGTTATTTCCCTTTTGGCCCGAGCATGTCTGAATCACGTTTCGATCTCCATATTCAAATTTTGAATGTTTTCTGGTTTGACTGTTTTGGAAGGTACCATCAATACTTGTCTCTCTGTTCTAGAAGTTTCCTTTTCGTCGAGATTGTCCTTCAATACTTGCTGTAATTAGTGATTGCAGATCAAAGCCCTTTCCTTTTTCAGGCGAGTATGCTCTACGAATCAATGCGATCATATTTCCTTTCCTTGATTTATGGCTAATAAATGTTGCAATTGTGGGTTCTAATGACAGGTTCCTCTTCTGTTACAGGGTA
This sequence comes from Lathyrus sativus, assembly GCA_963859935.3. NCBI lineage: Eukaryota > Viridiplantae > Streptophyta > Magnoliopsida > Fabales > Fabaceae > Lathyrus > Lathyrus sativus. The sequence continues at coordinate 812,206,751 of OZ012735.1, forward strand.
AGTGTATGATTCCATCTAGTTAAAGATCTGTTTGGCTCGCGAGGGAACAATACATAACTCAATGAAACCGAGGTCAGAACAGGGGTTGCCGCATTTGCCGATTTCCAATAAGTTCAATAAAAAGACAAGATAGTCGGTATTTATACTTGTTGCACCCCAAAATTTGACCAACATTTATTTACCCATCAAGTGTTTGAAGGTTGATACCTTCATCAGAAAGTTCAAGAGATCCTCAGAGAAATTGGTTGAAACCAAGGTTGTGTGTCTCATAACTTGAGAGTTGTGGGAGCCCCTCAGATGATTCTGAGACTATGAGAGTGAACTTGAAGCTTTGAGAAAGCTTATGAGATGTCTTGAAAGCCATCATGAAGCCCAGAGAGGTCATTATGCAAGAATTCAGAAGATTCATCCATGAATGGTAGAATTAGGGTTTTGACTGGGTCAACCCTAGGTCAACTGAAGATTTGGAGAAGGTTGAGACCCAATCCAAAAGTCATGTGATCATGGAATGATGTATTGAGATGTTATAAGGATGATTCCTAGACCAACTCATCATGATTGAGGAGTTTGAGAAGTTTTAAGCTAGGGTTTCTAAGGATTAACAGTGCAAAATCCCCTAGTTTGATCCCTATCTTACAGGCAGTTTTAGCTCAAGATGTGATTGTCATCTCATCTTCCCCATAACATGAATGTTGTAGAGCTTGTTCTTAGCTTTAATTTGAGTGGTAGAATTCCTTTATAGGATTTTCAGAGCTTAAGTTATGGTTTTGACAAATTACAGGTCATCTGAGGTATGTGAATCTGGGTCCTTGAAAGTCACCCAACTTGCAGACAACTTTTGCCCTAGTAGGATGATTCCTATGATCTCTTGGTCAACATGAATATTGAATATCATCTTCTTAGCTTTCTATAGAGTACTAGAAGTCCTTGATAGGATTTGTAGAACTTAACTTATGGCTTTGACAAGCCAAGGGCATTTTGGTCATTTGGAAGTTATAGGTCATTTCAAGCATGTGGCCATATCTCCTACTTCCAAGCTTCAAATGGAAAAACCTTCAACATAAAAGTTTCTTAGAATGATGTTTTAAGGCTATTAGGGTGGTCATGAGATGTTGGAAAGGCTCATAGCAAAAAGTGATAAAAATGGCCTAAAAATGAGGCATAAGTTAATTCAAGTGAAATGGAAAATCATAAAATCCAAGCTATAAACCCTAACCATGTCATATGATAGGTCATTTTGACTCCAAAGGACATTTTGAGAACAATGGTTCAGCCACAATTTTGATTTGAGCCTTAGATTTTGGAGTTGCTTTGTAAAAGTCTTACTTGCATAATGGGGTACCAAGTCAAAACAAGGAAAAACTTAATGAATAAGGGAAATATGCATTGTGTATTGTCCTAAATCTCATATAAGGAGATATTCAAGTTGGTTGCAAGCAATATAAGGATTTTGTCATGATATCTCATATGATGAGAATGGAAATGCAAAGTATCATTTCATGAAAGTTCAAGTTTCTACTAGATTGATCTAGATGATTCTAGACCCTTCTAAATCAGTCTATATATTGAATGCAATCTTCATTGGTGAAAGGTTGGTGATTGTTGATGTTAATGGTGGTAGAGAAAAGAGGTTGAACCAAAATTCTCCATTTTGCAAATTGTATTGAAACTTCATTTTTCTCTTCATTACCCTTCCATTTTTTCCCATAAATCATCACTACAAACCTCCCTGAACATGCTCATGCTAGAGTAAGGTTCCATTGTTGAAGAATTGGAGCTTTCCAAGTGAAGTTGCAAGAGAGCAAAAGGGATTGGATCTGAAGATACAAGCCATCTCCATCAAATCTTGTGCAAGCAGAGGATTGTTCATCACCTAGAGACCATTCTTGAAGATCTACAAGGCCTGATTCGAAGCTTTTCACCACCCACCATTGCAAGAGTCAAGGTAAGCAAAATCACTTCCACACTCCGATTTAGGCATGGCTAGGATTAGTTCTAGTTGTGAAACCATTAGAGACCATTAGGTGATTCATTTGGATGAGTTTAAGGCCAATTGGTGAGGTTTCTTCCATGGTGGTTGATTCTTGATGGAGTTAGAACACGCTATTTAATGGATGATAATGCACGATTTTTGGCTAGTTTTAATGAGCATGGCATAAGGATTAATTATATATAAAGATTGTTGAGTTTTGTGATGGTTGAAAACTGAAGAAAGTTTGGATTCTTGATGTTGTACCGTTCGGGTAGGATGATAGAGAGGGTTTTAATGCAATCTAATGGCACAGTTGGATTCTACGTAAAATTCTAGTCAAGTTTGGTTTTTGGATCATGCAATTTGGTGGAGTATTGAGGTCACACGAAGAAGATGAAGTTTCATGCATGGGAGTGTTTTTCATGGAGGTTCTCAAACCCTAATGTCCAAAGGTTGAAGACAATACATGGGCCGTTGGATTCGCGCGAGACTAGTTGACCAAGGAGCAATCAGACGGCTGCGAATTAAAATGAAAATTGGAGGGAGAATGGGCGTGAAACGCCGCGTTTCACTAAAGCTCCCAGCGTGGGCTTCTCAAACGTTGCTTTTCCCACCCCCATACCAAGGCCCAATTGCATTTTAACTACAATAACCTGCTATTCACACCGTGTTTTTAACCTTTTTCTTTTATTTTTTTAGTTTTCTGATTAATAAACTGGGCCCAGGCGCGCCTTGCTACGCGCACCCCCAGTCTGGGCCCATCATAATAATCAACTGAATGATATTGCTTTCCATACCCCATGACGAATTTCTCTTATTAATTTTCTTCCAAATTTCTTTAAACTTTAAAAATTCATAATAAAATGAAAAATGCATATTTTTTAATGAGACTTTTTTTCCCATTTTCCATTTTCAGTCTAGAAAAATATAAAACCATAAAATAGCCATTTTATTTCATTTTTATATTTTTTGCACATTTATACTTTTAATTGCTTTGTTAATTCTTTTAGTTGATGCATGATTTTGTAGATTTTAATTAGGGTAGTTCCCTTAGTATTTTGAGTTCAATCTTTTTAGGATGATTAGATGAATGGCTTAGGTTCCCCCTGATTTAATTTCATAATTTTGTGATAATTTTTAGGGTAGTTTTAATTAGGTAGTTCTAGGTAGTGTAGAATTAGATTAAAACTTTAGTATAGGTCAATAACAATTTTAGATTTAGGTTTTGTAGGACAATTTAGTCTATGGGGAATATATGGGACTTAAGGGTAGTTATGTAGGGTCCCCTAGCATTTATATTAGGATTTAATAGAATAATATACTATTTTTGGTTGATTTTTGAATTGAATGGTTGTTTGTATGGCCTTTAGGGCAAGTTTTGTTTAGTTTGCTTTGCTTTGGAGTATCCCTTTGGTTTGAGGAGTTTGGCATCTCATTGTGGAGCTTGGTGGAGCATACTAGGAGATTGGAAGAGGCATGGAGGAGCTTGAGGAGCTTGTTCTTCTTTTCTTTTTGTTGTTTTAGGGTTAGGAGTAGGAAGAGCTTAGAGGTAGATAATTTCTTTCTCAAACATGGATAGTATTCTTCACATCCATTCCTCCCTGTGATTCAAAGTCCTTCCAGGGTATACACCTCTCTCCTTTGGAGGGATAAGTGCTATACCCAGGAGGTAGAACTTTTGAGGGAACCCTTCACTTGATACTGAACCCTTATAGGTCACCTTTGGTGATCAAATAAGCAGTTCAATATCCCCCAGCCTATCCAGTAGTGATTTTTCTCTGTTTGATTGTCTTGAGAGCTGTCAGAGCCTGAGCATGAAAATGAAGACTTCATTGAAGATTGTTGAAGAGGATGAATCCTTGAAGACTGCCAGTCCAGCTGAAGCTTGAAGAGCATGAAGATCAAGTTGATACTTGAAGATCGCTGAAGAGAGTGAAGCCTGAAGGTGGAGCTGATCAAAGAAGCTGAAGCTTAAGGGAGAGGATGAGTTGACACTCATGTTGTAGGGTTGATACCTGGAAAGCAATTGATTGAAGTCTGAAGACTGAGTTGCTGCTGGAGGAGCTGAGGCTTCCTTCTGTTTTCTTTTCTGTATTGTTTGTTTTGTGTGACTTGTCTGTTGCATTAGATTAAGTCCATCTAGAATAAGTAGAATCTAGGAGCATGATTGCATTAGAGGTTGAGTTGCTCCCTCTGCTTGTATTGTTACTGTGTGGCTTTGCTTGCGGGTATTCGGTAGAGCTCAGCTCCCTTGCCCATGTGGTTTGTTTGCCTGATGGCATTTTCATTTCCTTTATCTGTATGATTGCAGTTTACTGTTTATTGCTTGATAGCATGTTGTTTATTTTCAGTATGATTATTTTTATTTCATGACTGGCTTGAGGTTGAGATGAGCTTGTGTAGGCTGAAGCCCCACACACATTTCCTCCCTCACTTGCATTGCATGCATTTTACTGTTAAGCTGATGCTTTGTCTGTTTTGGTGTATCATTGACATGATCCCTTAGGACTCTCATTTCCTTTGATAAGGATTTGATGATAGACTTTTAGGTTGAAACCTATGCATGACAACTTCTAGGAGTTCCCTGTTCAAACCTCAACCATAGGATGAATCCATGGCATGATAACAGTAGGACTTGATAGTCTCCCTCCTAGTTGGGCCTGTTCTCTTCTCATCTCAAAATAGTTTAAGATACAGTAATTATGAATGATTTCTTTCGTACGTTACGAGCCTTAAGATATCTGAGAAAGGATTGTGGGAGAGCTTCTTTTCCACCGTCTGGATGTTTAGTATGGTGCCCTTTGGGTGACATGCGACACATTCACTCTCAGGTCATAGTCTCTAGTGCGGTTGAAATTGCAAACACAATAAAAAACACTTCTTTCGTAAGAACAGGAAATAAGCCGTAGTTTCCCGAACTACGTGAGCTCTGATCTCTCATGCCTGTTGAGATTACGTAGGCACAAGATGGCGAAGTCTTGGCGAGCTACCTTCCCCCATAACCCTTCGTAGGCCGAACTACGTTGACTCTGATTTCTCATTCTCTGATGAGAATACGTAGGCATAAAGCGCGACGCTTTGCCGAGTCATTTTTCTTTTCTTTTTCAGCCAGCCTTAATAGGTAGATAGATTATAACCAACCCGTCCAAGTAAACAAACAAGCGAGGATCCCGTCGAGTACGACGGACGTGAGGGGTGCTAATATCTTCCCCTTGCATAACCGACTCCCGAACCCAGACAATGGTTGCGATGACCTTGTCTTACCCTTTTTCGTCAGGTTTCTCCGATCGTTTCCTTTCCCGTTCTGAGGGATAAATAACGAAAGGTGGCGACTCTTCTGTCATGCCGGCACCTTATTTTCGCGCAAGCGACAATACTCATGGGTTCTGAGGTATTAAGACCATGACTTCGACTTAGACGACTCTTGATTTGCACCGAGAATTTAATGGTGATGAATAATTCCCGTTTCAGTCTAGTCCGCACGATTGTCACTATGTCGTTCCACAAATCTTGGATTCCTTTCTCTTATTTTCGTGTCCCTGACGGTTTAGCCGATATTGACTTGCTTCCCTATTTTCTTGTAGGTTCTTGGGTGCCGTAGGATATGAAGAATGATAGCATTGGGTGGTTATCATCGCCTTGTCAAATATTTCGATTCGTTGAATTTCCAAAATGGGGTGCACATGCTTTAGGGTTGAAACGAAGGCTTCAAGAGGATGAACAAGTAAATATGCACGTGTAACAGTGGATACATCGATTTGTTTGTTCTTCTCAAAGGTGATTGACACCTTCCTTCTTCTGCTACTATTTTTCATGTTACAGTCACTTCCGACAGTTCCCATGGATGAGGTTCTCATGGTCGTTTTTATGTGTTGTTAGACATTCTATTATGGTTACCATGGATGTGCTTCGAGTGCAGGTTTTTTGGTTTTGAATTTGTAAGGTTTCGGGTTAAGTGTTGCAGGTTTTAAAAGTAAGTGAAGGATTGGACATAATTGAAGTATGCATGGAAATGGATGTATTATGGAGTTATGTTGGTCTTGCTGCTTGTTCTTCTGTTTTGGAATTATGTTATAATGTTGGCTTGTGCTCACTTGCAGGTTAACCGTATTACCACCGTGGAGTTGCCGAAGCCGTGGCTGCTTGTTCTTGGTGATGATTGACATGATGAAGTGATTTGGCTGTTAAGCTGTTTTCCAAATTCAGCATGAGTACTGGTAGAAACGGTGGCATGGAGAAGCTCATACAACGGGTTGAAGTGGCACTTGTCAAGTTCTGTCTTACGGTTCTTGTCTACCGATCATCATGGACTGCGGCACTGTCGTTGGTGTTTATGGTGATAAGCGTTGCCATCTTACTCAATGGTCGTCATGAGTTAGCCTTTCGTTAATTATGTTAATTGTCTCGAGCAACAATGTCGTCGTAAATATGAATCAATGATGTTGTTTAACTTAATGGTCTTTGGGTTAGGAGTGGTTATGATTCTTTCTTCGATCACCCTTGCTTTAATTTAATTTCATCCATCGGTTTTCTTTTGACAGGTTGAGTGAATTGCAGTGCCTAAATGAGCTTTTCGGCTCATCGGTATGCCGACAGTGGTAATGAAGTATTCTAAACATGGTATCATGCCGGTAATTAGAAGAACCTGGTTCAAAGTTGTCCTAGAGATGAGGTAAACTAAAACTGAGTTGAAAGCCTGATGTTGCCGGTAACCCAATCTCATCTTGCCCCTGTATGCCGTCGTACAATTGCTTTGCCGTCTTTTCTCCAAGGTGATTGACAACCTCCCTCATCTGCTACTACTTAATATAACAGACACTTCCCATAATTCTCATGGTCAAAAAGTTTCCATGGTTGATTCTAAGTGTTGTTAGACCTGCTGGGAGATTCTATCTTTTAATGGTCTTGAGTCGGCAGGATGTTGCGTTAAATTTCATTTGATGTTTATTTCCTGATTTTCTCAAGCAGGTCATGGGTGGTTGTTGCAATGTTGCCGCTGCTGTTGAGGTCGTAGTTACCGAAGTCGAAGACAAGCGCCGCTGCTACTAAAAGAACAACGTTGCCGCGGAGAACCAAGTGTCTATGCAATTGTCCGTACATGCCCATCATTGTGGTGCAGGTCTTGAATAAATGATGGTTTCCGAGTGATGATTGGTAGTAGCAGTCCTTCTCTAAACAAGTTGTTCTTCGGTTTACTCTGTAATTTTTCTTGCAACAACTTGCCCCAACAGTGATCATTGCGAAATAACATGTCCTGGTGGCTCACTTGTGCCTTAGTACTAGTTATTTAAACAAATTACATAGTTGAGATTCTCCAATAGCGTGAGATTGGTGTGGGGCTTTCTTAACTTGACAAAATGTATATTGTAGATTACATAGCTTTGTAGGAAATGAATTAAATGGAAAAACAATTCACCAACATGACGTCACTGTTTTGCAAATGAGTTATAGTCGTAGAAAGACCAACTTTTAATTGTATTCTGCATGACATATTGAATTATGATGTACGAGAGGCCAGGTTGATCCAATTTGATAACTTCACCTTGTTTTCTTCTTTGTCACTTTTTGTAATTACTAGTATTAGTAAAAGGAAAACAAACAACGACATCACGTTTTGAGACTTCAATCAGAGTTAATGTGCATGTTTCTCCAATTAACAATCAACTCTTTCCACATCCTCACTTCCTTGGATGGTTTCCAAGCCATATTGATCCTTTTAAACAAACAAACTCTGTTTACCAAAGTCTTAATATTTAAACAAAGATATGATCATGTCACGCCTTGTGCCATAAAACCTTAACTAGTCCTTGATATACGGCCAAACCCAATACTCCTAAAAAGAACCTTAATTCTCTTTGAGGTACGTTTAGGGACTGCGAAGTGTTGGGGAGATTGATGTTGGCGTCCGATGAACCTTGATGGGGGGTACGCTTAAAGTCCTAGCTCCTAAAATTCTCTTGAGACTGCCTATCCATTTGAACCAGTGTGCCTGCACAAATTGGTTGGTAACGATGAACACGCCCGCAAAAGTAACAAGGTAACATGCAAGAGAAAACAAGGAGGTGGAATCTTAAGGTCAAAAATTAGGGTGCGACAGCTGACTTACTTTCTGTCAGATTAAACTTCTTCAGAAGCTCCTTCACATACTTCGTCTGATGTATGTAGGTGCCTTCTGGAGTCTGATTAATTTGAATGCCCAGAAAGAATCTTAACTCTCCCATCATGCTCATTTCAAACTATGACTGCATAGACTTAGCAAACTCCTTTCCAAATGAAATATTTGTGGTTCCAAAAATAATATCATCAACATAAATCTGACAGATTAAGATATCTTTCTTAATTGATTTATGAAAAAGAGTGGTATCAACCTTTCCTCTAATAAAATTATTTTCCAGAAGAAAATTACTCAGCCTTTCATACCAAGCTCTGGGAGCCTGTTTTAGGCCATAGAGTGATTTCTTTAATTTAAAAACATGCTCTGGAAATCTTTCATTTTCAAATCTAGGAGGTTGATGAACATATACTTCTTCTTCTATTAAACCATTTAAGAAAGCACTTTTAACATCCATCTGATACATAGTGATGTTATTCTGTGCAGCAAAAGAAATTAGAAAGCGTATGGATTCTAACCTTGCCACAAGAGCATATGTCTCTGTGTAGTCAATACCTTCTTGCTGACTATAGACTTGAGCAACAAGTCTAGCTTTATTTCTGATGACTTCTGCTTGCTCATTTAACTTATTTTTGTAGACCCATTTTGTTCCAATAATGTTGAATCCTCTTGGTCTTGGAACCAGATCCCAGACATCATTTCTTGTGAATTGATTCAGCTCCTCTTGCATAACAAGTATCCAATCGTTGTCTTGCAGAGCTTCATCCACGGAGGTAGGTTCAATAATTGACACCAGACTAAACAGTGATGTCCCAGAGGATTTGAGGAAGGATCTTGTTCTTATGGGGTCATCCTTCTTTCCAATAATCATCTCCTCTGGATGAGAAGATTTGATTCTGGAGGATCCTTTTAGAGTTGGTTCTTCAAAAATAGTTAAGTTGTCCAGATGAGCAGCTAATGGAGTGGCATCTGGAGTTGCTTTTGATTCTTTAGTTGGAACTTTGTTTGCCTCTGATTCTTCAGAGTCTGTGATAAGAACTTCTCGATCTGCAGAAATTTCAGATTGCTTTGGCTTTTGATTGCCAAGCTTATCATCAAATCTGACATGAATTGATTCTTCCACAATCTGTGTTTCAGTATTGTATACTCTGTAGCCTTTTGAGCATTCAGAATATCGAAGGATAAATCACTTTTGTGCTTTAGAGTCAAATTTGTTCAGATTATCTTTAGTGTTCAGAATAAAACAAATACATCCAAAAGGATGGAGATATGAAATGTTGGGCTTTCTATTCCTCCACAATTCATAAGGAGTCTTTTCCAGAAGAGGTCTTACAGAGACTCTATTCTGAATATAGCATGCTGTATTTATTGCTTCTGCCCAAAAATGTTTAGCCATATTTGTCTCATTGATCATGGTTCTGGCCATTTCTTGCAATGTTCTATTCTTTCGTTCTACAACTCCATTCTGTTGAGGAGTTCTAGGACAAGAGAAATCATGTGCAATGCCATTTTCTTTAAAATATTTTTCAAAAGATTTATTTTCAAATTCACCACCATGATCACTTCTGACTTTGACAATATTAAATTTTTTTTTTCATTTTGAACTTGATTGCAGAAATAAAAAAATACAGAGTGAGACTCATCCTTGTGCTTTAGGAATTTTACCCATGTCCATCTGCTGTAGTCATCAACGATGAAAAGCCCATACTTCTTGCCTCTGATGGATGCAATTTTCACTAGTCCAAACAGATCAATATGTAGAAGCTCTAATGGTCTAGAAGTAGAAACAACATTCTTTGGTTTGAAAGTGGATTTTCAAAATTTGTCTTTCTGACATGCTTCACAAAGAGCATCTGAGTTGAACTTCAACTTAGGAAGTCCTCTGACCAGATTGAGCTTGTTAATCTGAGATATACGTCTCATGCTAACATGTCCTAGTCTTCTATGCCAGACCCATTGCTCATCATTAACAGACATAAGACATTTAACATTTTGACTTTTCAATTCTGAAAGTTTTATTTTATAAATGTTGTTCTTTCTTTTACCATTAAAGAGGATTGATCCATCTTTCTGACTAACAACTTTGCAACATTTTTTATTAAAGATAATATCATAACCATTGTCACTTAATTGACTTATGAACAACAAGTTATGAGTTAATCCTTCTACAAGCAGAACATTTAAGATAGAAGGGAGGTTACCATTACCAACTATTCCAGAGCCAATGATCTTGCCCTTTTGGTTTCCTCCAAACTTCACGTCTCCACCAGATCTAAGTTCCAAACTTTGGAACATAGACCTTCTTCTCGTCATGTGTCGTGAGCATCCAGAGTCTAGATACCAGGGCTGGTGTCTCAACCTTGCTGCTAAGGACTGCAACATAAATTATTTTATCCTTAAGTACCCATATCTTTTTGGGTCCTCTGGGGTTAGTTGTTCTGAACTTCTGCCTGAACTTCTATCCATTAAAAGCAGTTGTGTTCTGATGCAGCTTAGCTTTATTATAAATTGTGGTGTTCTGATCTGAACGTGTGTACTTTATGTCATGTCAGTGACCAAATTTAAAATGAGAATGCAAAGGAGTATAATTGATACTTAACTCATCGACAAATTTTGGATTTGATTCCTTCCCAGAAGATGATTCATATCCAATCCCTTTTCTGATGTTCCTGCTCACACCATAGATCATAGAAGCCATTTTGCTTATGTCTATGCTTTTGGACAGGAACCTTTGAAAACTATGGTCATACTCTTTTAAAATATTTTTAGAGCTAGACGTAGTATCTGTTTCAGATTTTTGTTGAGCTTTTTTCAATTCAATTTTAATTTGAAAATTATTTTCTTTCAGCTCAACAATTTCTGATTTCAGCTGAATAGTCTTAGATGCAAGACTGCTTTGCAGCTTCTTATATTTGAATCTGATCTTACTATAGTTTTCACACATTTCAGATAAGCTTTCAATTAACTCAGCTCTGGTGAAATCAACAAATACCTCTTCTGAATCTGATTCTAATCCATATTCAGATGATTCTTCATGCTCCTTTATGTCATCCATTAGTGCAACGTTTTCACATTCGTCTTTAGACTCTGACGAGGCTTCAGAAGAATCCGAGTCATCCCAAGTAGCCATCAGGACTTTCTTTTTCTTCTCAAACTTCTTCTTGGGTTTATCCTTCTAAAGTTTGGGACAATCATTCTTGTAGTGTCCTGGCTATTTGCATTCATAGCACACTACTTCCTTTTTGCTAGATCTTTTGTGACCAGAGGATTCTCCACGGTGTTCTGGTCTTTTATTTTTTTTGAACCTCTTTTGCTTGTGCTTCCAGAGTTGATTTATTCTTCTGGATAGTTCGTCTTCATCTGATGAAGAGTCTCCAGAGCTTTCTTCTAGTACCTGAAAAGCTTTAGTTTCAGAGTTTTTGTTAGATGAGCTTTCTTCTGAGGCTCATCTTCTTCAAGCTCTATCTCATAGATTCTTAAAGAACTGATGAGTTCCTCCAGAGTGATTTTGTTCAGATCTTTTGAGAGTTTTAACGATGTGACCATAGGTCTCCACCTCTTTGGTAAACTTCTGACTATCTTCTTTACATGATCAGAAGTGGAGTAGCCTTTGTCAAGAACCTTCAATCCAACAATCAAAATCTGAAATCTAGAAAACATGGTTTACATAGATTTATCTTCCTCCATCTTGAAGGCTTCATACTTTTGAATCAGCGCTAGAGCCTTCGTTTCTTTCACCTGCGTGTTTCCCTCATGCGTTATCTTCAAGGACTCAAACATGTCATACGTTGTATCTCTATTGGTGATTTTCTCATATTCAGTATGAGATATAGCGTTCAGCAGAATTGTCCTTGCCTTGTGGTGATTTCTGAAGTCTTTCTTTTGTTGATCAGTCATTGATTTTCTACCAATCTTTTTACCTTCACCATTAGTGGGGTGAGTGTATCCATCAATGACTATAGCCCAGAGATCAGCATCATAGCCAAGAAAGACGCTTTCAATTCTGTCCTTCCAATAATAAAATTTTTCTCCATTAAACATAAAAGGCTTTGTGTTGATTCTGTCTTTCTCTTCATATTTTTTGTTCAACCCAGCGTTAGCGTTGTTTGAAGATTCAGCCATAGTAAATCAAAGAGTTTTCCAACCGGATCTTTTCTCTGTCACTGTTAAGTGATAGCACTCAGAATCGTGCTCTGATGCCAACTGAAGGTAGGAAAACACTTAGAAGGGGGGTTGAATAAGGGTTTTAAAAACAAATAAGGAAATAAAAATAACAGGTATTTTTATACTGGTTCGTTTAAACTCAAACTACTCCAGTCCACCCGACCAAGGTGATTTCGCCTCTTTCAAGAGAGGACTTAATCTAATAATCAAAAACTTATTACAATCTTTTCACTAAGACAAACTTGTCTTAGTCTTCTCAAGAGTACTGACCACAACTTGGTCTCTCAAGGATCTATTACAAAGTAATACAATAAAATGTGTTTAAGTGCTTCTTAGAAAAGCTTTTTTCACAACAGTGATTTTACACAAAATGAAGATCAATGAAACTTTCTATTTTCTTTTCAGCAAAAGTTGTATGTACGTTGTAGAATGATGCTTTCACACATTTTAATTTGCTGTTGAAGACTTCTTTAAATACTTCACACCAATTTCTCAAATAGCATGCAGATTTGTCTTCTTTAACTGTTTATTTCCAGAAGAGGAATGTTCAGAGATATCCTTTTTATTCTGACATCCTGTTTCATACACAAAAGAGGAATAGTGTCATTGGATGTAGACAATGACTTTTGCAACGGATCTTTCTTGATCAGCATCTTTTTAAATGAACGAATATGGAAATATTTCCTACATCAGATCCTCTGATGATGTTCCATTTTCTTCTTATCAGAGTAACTCACTTCTAGAGTTCTGATGATGTTCCATTTTCTTCTTATCAGAGTAAGTCTCTTCCAGAGTTCTGCAGCTAAGTGCTAGCCTCATTTTTTAACAAACTGTTCATCTAGAGAAGCGCTTAGATCAGAGCAGATCTTCGCTCTTACGTGTTATCCAAATGTATCACTTTGTTACTAATGTTTCAGAGCCTTACATGTTTTGATTCTCAGAGCCTCTGCAGTTGTAACGTTGAATTTAGTACGCTCAGAGTTTTCTGAATCTTCGCTTTATACTCTACGCTCAGAGTCTTCTGTAGCTTCGCTTTTTACCAAACGCTCAGAATCTTCTGTAGCTTCGCTCAACGTTCAAAGGAATATTCTGTTCAGAGGAATAATTATTATGTTATCTGAAACAAAAACACTTGAAAAAAATTAGAGTATATATTTTCTCCATTGTTGCACCCCAAAATTTGCCCTCACAATACAAGACTTTGTGTTCTAAGAAGGTTCACAAGGTTCACAAGTCCCACAGTGCTTTCAATACCTTTCATGAGGTTCATGAAGTCCATAGGTTGCTTCTTGGAGGTTCACAAGGTTCACAAGATTCACAATGTTTACAAAGCTTTCCTAAGGGTCATGAGGTCTACAAAGCCACTTCATGATGTTCACAAGGTTCACAAGCTTCACAATACCTCCCATGAGTATCACAAGATATCTTATGAAGATTCACAAGGTTCACAAAGTTCACAATTGGTCAGAAGAGTTGACAATTCCCTCAGACAATGCACCTCCTAAGCAGTGCATCCAAAACTAGGGTTTTGACTTTAATCAGGCTAAATGGACTTCCAAGACTTCAAGTGAGCTTCATAACATCTTATATGTGTATAAGAACCCCCATGTCAAGTTTCAAGACTTTTCTCAAAAGTTTGCTCAGTCAGATGATCAGATAAGTCAAAAGCAGTCAATGCAGTTAAAAAGTCAAACTGAGGTCAACTGTGGTCAAGCCAAAGTCAAACTTCATGATTTTTTTTTTTTGCCAACATCAAAGAGAGATTTGATTCCAGGGGTATTTTGGTCATTTTACACAAATTCTACCAATTCCTTGAAGATGGGCTGTTATTAAAATTCTGAGGCGTTTGATACATTTATCTATCACCAGGTCTGATCATATCAAGATCTTGGCATTTGGTCAGTAGAATTTAATTACGAGTAGTGTTACTGTTGATGCTGAAACTGTTGTGATTACGGTGCCCATATGTGTTGGTTATGAAGTGGTTTGGTTAACATTTTAATCGGATGAGATTAGAATTACAAATATCACTTGGGAGTGTTTATGTTTTATGACTATGTTAATGAATTTAAATGCTTGTGGATTTATTCACAATTGTTTATATTTTTTTTAACTAGGAATAAAATATAAATAAATTCAAAGTGTTGGGAATTTTATTTCATAAAGATTGCATTATACAAAAGGGAGATTGTTTCACATTTTTGCTGTTACAAGGAATTACATTAAACCTAAAAATCCTAAGTCCTAAAAATGATAAGTGTCTTCATGTTGACCCTTGAGCTTCGCCGCAAATCTCGACTAACCTGCACATCAAAGCAAAACAAACAATATAGAAAAAAAGGTTAGGAGTTTTTTCGACACTCTCAGAACAATGTCATCATCGAGTGTCGGGAGTGGCACAACCAAAAGCAGCATCAGTTCTGCAACACATAGGCAAGTTCATGAAGAACCCAGTTCAAACAGAACAAGTAGAGTGAAATGAAGCCAAGGCTGCATCAAATCGCAACAAGCTGCACAAAATTGGAGCAGACAACTCAATCCCTAAAACAGCTCAGGTTCATAAAAAAGAAGAAGAACCAGCCATATCAGAAAGCAAATCAGAGTCATCATGAATGACTGAAAACCAACAATCAAGTCAGTTCATAAAACCATAACAGAAAGCAAGATAGGTTCAATATCATCACGCATCAGCACAGAGTAAACACCGACCAAATGTGCAGGCCACATTGGAAAAGCAAAGCACCAAACAGGGGCTCAGTTATGAACATCATCGCCCCGACAAACAAAGTCACCAAAAACAAGTTATCAAAACCATACTCGGTCCATAAAACAAACAAATACATGGCTCAGTTCATCGACATCATAGCCAATCATCATCACCAATTCAATCAGAAGCAGCAATATGATCAGAAGCTAGGACGTAGTATCTTGCTCCATCAGGCTCAGAACAAGGTCATCATTGCCGTATACCTTCCTCAGCAGCGTTTGACGCGATCGAAACCATAGTACCCATCCTGAAAAAAGAAGAGGAAAAATAAGTGAATTCTAGCTGATAACCAAACTGAACGAAACAAGTCCATCAAAACCAAACCAGTTCAGATATCAGAATCCAAAGCAATGTCCAAATGAAATCAAAACAGATCAGTTCAGGTTATCAAACAAATCGAATAGGGTCAAGTGACGTTCAATCAAGGAATTCTGAAAAGAGAAAGATCCGAATATCATCAGAAAAATGAAAACCCAATTCGATCCAATCAAGGAAACGAAGAAACTGGATATCCACAAATCAAGACAAAGCCGTTCAGTTATCAAAATCAAATGAAAATCTGGGCAAATCTATAACCAAGAATAGGGAATCCTGAAAAAGGAAAGTTCAGATCAAATGAGATCAAATATATCAGAAAAAACGAAGTCCAATCTCACCAAAATCCCAATCAAATCTGTAAAGAGGAAACAGGATATATCAGTATCAGAAAAATCCAGGAAGTTGCAAAATCCAATCTGAATCACAAATTCGAAATCGAGATATATCAGAATGCAAATCAAAACGAACTGAAAATCCTGAGTTTGAAAAGGGAAAGAATCCCAAGTGGATTCAATCAAATAATTCTGAAATCAAATCAAATCAATTTGTATCAGAAATCACAAAAATAAAACGCAAATCCAACAACATCCAAGGCCCAAAAAGAGAAGATATAAAGGGACGATCTCACCTCAGAGAAAAGGCGGACGGGCCAATCGCGAACAAACCCTAGGCGGCGCAAACAAAGAGAACGGCCGAGACTCAGAGGAACCAATATCCTCGTCATCGTCTTCGTAAGAAAGAGGAACGAAGATCGCAAACCCTAGTGACCGCGCGATTGAAGAGAAGAAGAGGAACAACGAAACCCTCGCGCAAAGCTCCCGTGATCACCGCGACTGCCTTCACCGACGGCGGGTAATCAAAGGCGATCACCGTCTGGCCTCAGACAAGGAGTCATCACCGACCATTGAAACCTCAGAGACTCACCGTAAAATCATCATCGTTCAAAAACGTAAGCGACGAGTGCATCGCCTTTCACATTTGACGGTTTAAGTTTGTGTGTTTTCAGGTTTTTAGGGAACCAGATCGCAGCAAAACGAAGCAAAGGAGATGAAGAGAGTGGATCGGCGCCATTCGAAAGGAGATTGGGGGTCTCAAACCCTAAGTCTCAATATTGCTGGTTGCCACGATTGGGGTTGGGTCCGGGTTGATCACCGGCCCAATTCCTCTTTATTCTTTTTTTTTTATTATTTTACAATTTTTTCTTATTATATTTTAATTTTATTATTTTTAAATCTTATTAGGATATTTATTTAAAAATAAAATAAAATAAAGCTTTTAATTAAATTAAACTTTTTTTCTTTTTTTATAATAATAAATAAAGACTTTTTTTTATTTTTAAAATAAATAACTTAAAATCTCTTTGTTTAAAATGAAAAATTAAAACTTTTTCTTAATACAAATTAAAACTTTTTTTTAAGGTTAAAATTAAAGTATTTTTTAAAAAACTAACATTGTTCTTTCTTTTATAAATTAAATTAAAATCTTTTTTTTTTCAAAACAATAAAAACTCTAAATTTGCATCTTTTTCGGCACTATCTCATTATCCATTGTAGTTAGGCCTAACCGTTTGGCCGCCGCGCCAATAGTCCATAAACCTTCAAAACCCTAAAAGACTCTTTTGATCACAATTGCTTCCACCGGGTTGGGTCCGGAGGTAATGACCGGCCCAACCCTTTTATTTTTTACTTTCTTTATCAAATTTTTAAAAATATTTAAGTTGGTTCATTTTCTATAATATAAAAATTAAAAACATTTTCTTATAATATTAAAATAAAATAAAAAACATTTTTTTAAAATATTAAAATTAAAACAATTGTTTATTCATATTTGTTTTTTTTAGTTGATTATATTAAAAAATTGTTAATTTCTTATTATTATAATATTTGGATTAATTTTGTTTATTCCTATTTACTAACCCATTTATATTCTAATCATGCTTATTATTTTGTTAAATATCGCTTACTAACCCCCTTTATTATTTATTATTGCTTGTTTATATTTTATTTATCTTTGCTATTTAATTATTTTGCTTATTATTTTGTAATTGTTTCTTGGATGTAAAGTTGTTTAATTATTTAATTATTATTATGGTTAGTAATTAGGGAGTGTAACAACATGTATGTAATATTAAAATAAATTTAGATCACTTTTAAATAAAGATAATTAAAATAAACACGTCACACACGTAAGTCGATTTTAATCGCCGTCTCACTTCCTAAGGATATCCCTCAAGTTGCCTACGAATAATGGTTAAGTGGGGTGTATAAAGCAAGTCCCTCAAATGGAAAAATCATCAAAGTCCCTTATGGTTGCCTTTACGAATCGAGTCCCTTTCGAAAAATGATGATGGTCCCTTATATGTGCTTATTACATCCCACAATGGCCTTCAAAGTCAAATTGTCCCTCACATGTCCCTTAACATCCAAAGTAAGGACTACCTACTCCATTATAGTAGGGATAGTCTTACTAAAGGAAAGAATAAAGAATAAGAAAGACCTTTAAACATTAGGGTAGGTTACTCCTAGGTGCTTGCTCACTTCAAAACTGTTTCACACTTAAACAAATTTTCAACAAGTTTTCAAACAAGTTCTTAACACATCCTTACATGGATTATTTATTAACTATTCTGAAAATTTTCTATTCACACATTACACTTTCAAATCAATTCAAAAGTGAGCTTAAGTACCTAAGAGCCCATGGATAACCATGGATGAAAAGGGTGCTAACACCTTCCCTTTTCATAACCTACCCCCCGGACCCAAAATATTCTCTAAGGTCTTTCCTGTTCTTTTATAACCTTTCCTTATGGATAAAATAAAAGTCGGTGGCGACTCTTGCTATCCGCAACATTGTTTAAAGTCAGTTCTCCCACCGTGTTACAGAACTGGCGACTCTGCTGGGGACCTATTTAAGAGGGGTACCCTTAGGAATTAAGATCACTTTAAATTGTTTGCCTTGTTTGCTTTATTATTATATTGTTGGGGTGATCTTATGTGTGAAAGGTCCTAACCCGGATCTAGTGTACCTTAGGTAAATGGCAATAGACCAAGGAAACTGTACGACGTATATCGATACGGTTGATCTGGTGGCCATAGTTAGTGCGACTTCTTGGTTGGTGCTTATATTCCTTAAGTCAAGTTGAGGGTAATATTGAGGCTGCCATATGTTGTCAATGCACTAACTGACTTTTAAAACCCTAGTTAACTCATCTTGGCCTTTAGAAAGTAGTGAGGTAACCGGCTTTGGTGCAGACTGAAGTTGGTTGACACTCGATACTACGCTCATTGAGATCTTAAACTTGGAGGGTTTTGGTTGGCAAGTAAGTTGCCTTCTGAACAACCACCCTTGTGAAGGATCAATGATATTGAGATCCCTTAGAACCTGGTTACTTTTGTAGGACAGGATGAACCATCTAACTTCAGGGGAGGGTACTTGCCTTTGAACCTCATGCAAGCCTTTAAACCTAGGGCTATGGTGTGACTTGTTTGTGTGTGCCACATGTTTGTGATTGAGCATGACATCATGACATCATCATGCATCATAAGCATATCATTTTCCCTAACCATTTCAAGGACCAAAGGATTTATCTTTGTTCTTTGTTGCAGGTCATGGCTTCTGCTCGTAGAAACACCATCAGGATCAACTTTGTAGGGATACCTGCTAAGCTCAAGGAGTTGGTTTCCCTAGTGCCTGGTCATTCCCAGTTCAACAAGAGACATGGTCACTTATTGGATCTAGTTACTTCAGGGTTCAGTGAAGACATGATGAGTGTGCTGTTTCAGTTCTTTGACCCTAAGCACCATTGCTTTACATTTCCTGATTATCAGCTGGTTCCAACCATGGAGGAGTTCTCTAAACTTCTGGGTATACCTGTCCTTGATCAGAAGCCATTCACAGGCTTAGAGAAGGAGCTTAAACCAGAAGTTATTGCTGCAGCTCTACATCTGAAGAAGTCTGACATTGTTCTAGAGACGAGAAGTGGAGTTAAAGGTATTCTTGCCAAGGTATTAGTGGATAAAGCTCAAATGTTCTTGAAGGCTATGAGCTACGATGCTTTTGAGGAGATCTTAGCCTTATTGATTTATGGCTTAGTGTTGTTCCCCAATCCTGATCAGTTCATAGACGTTCATGCCATCAACATATTCCTGAGTCACAATCCAGTGCCTACCTTACTTGGAGACATCCTACATTCTCTTCACACCCGTACTACAAGGGCAAGAGGAACTTTGATGTGCTGCATACCTTTACTTTCTAGGTGGTTTATTTCTCACCTTCCTCGCTCAGTAATGAAGAATGAGCAAGGGTTCAGATGGTCCAAGAGGATCATGTCACTTTCTCACTCAGACATCCATTGGGGCTCCAGATCTATGGAGAATGTCACCATCATTGACCGTTGTGGGGAGTTTCCTAATGTGCCACTTCTAGGCATAAGAGGAGGCATCACCTACAACCCATCTCTAGCTTTACGACAGTTTGGTTACGCCCAGAGCGATGGTCCACATGACATGTTGATTCGGGGCATTGTGTTTGACTACGACAACGATCTTCAGGGTTACCGTCAGAGATTCATACGAGCTTGGGGAAAGGTAAACAGGATTGACAGCAAGACACTGGAGCCTAAGTACACTATTCCTATGGAGGCTTATCTCAGATGGGTACGATCTCGTGCTCAGACACTCATGATGCCATATCCTGCCGTCCTACCAGTTACCATGGAACCTGTTGCTGAAGGAGACACAGCTTATACCATCCTTCACCCAGACATGCCTACTGATATGGAAGACCTGCAGAGATCATGGATCCAACTGAAAGAGCAAAGGGATACTTTCGAGGCTCATTACAAAGCAAGCCAAGCAAGGATCCTAGAGCTAACAAAGCTACTTCATGAGGAACGAAACCTCAACTCATACCTCAACACAAAGAGGAAACGTCCATGGGAGACTTAAAACCCCATCTTTTGTACTTATTTCGTTTTCATTTTTTGTAAGCCTAAAAGGCAAAACAAGTTATTACTAATAAAAAGTTACTTTCTTGATTGTTTAAGCAAATTTAAATCCTGCGGTCCTTGAAAACATTGCATATGCATTCCCATATCATTGCATCACAGGTTTATAATTGTGCACAGGTTTCTCATCTTCTCGCTGTTTATTTCAGCAATGGCTCTTGAACAATCAGTTAAGGATCTCCAGGCACAGAATGCACAGTTCCAAGAGCTGATCCTGAACCTATCCAAGGGGCAGGATGAATTGAAGACACTGCTGGCCAAGAAGACTAAGAAGGCTAGAAGGTCTGCTGGGCTGCTCAACATGGGAAGAAGGTTCAAAGGTCCTGTCAAGACCAAGGAACATGTTGAAGACTATGAATCTGAAGAACCTGAGCAGGAGAGAGGCAGTCTCCACAACACTATGGGGGACTCTGATTCTGAGGCTAACTACTACCATGAGCCTAACGAAGACAAATTCAAGATGCTGGTGGATAGAATGGATGCTATGGAATTACAGAAATCATCTGGGCTGGATTTTGAGGATTTGAGCTTGATATCTGGGGTGGTCATACCCATTGGATTCAAAGTTCCTACATTTGTTGTCTATGATGGGGTCTCTTGTCCCAAATTGCATCTGAGGTCTTATGTCAGAAGAATTCAACCCCACACTGCTGATAAAAAGTTGTGGATCCATTTCTTTCAAGAAAGTTTATCTGGAGCTCAGCTAGAGTGGTATTATCAGTTGGAGAGTGTCAACATCAGAGATTGGAATGACCTTGCTGAAGCTTTCTACAAGCAGTATCAATACAATGCTGACTTAGCCCCCACTCGCATGCAGCTTCAAAGCATGTCTATGGGTGCCAAAGAAAGCTTTAAGGAGTATGCTCAGAAGTGGAGGGACTTAGCTGGAAGAGTTCAACCTCCTTTGACTGATAGGGAGTTGGTTGATATGTTCATGTGTACGCTGAATGGTCCGTTTTACAGTCATCTCATTGGAAGCTCATCATCTGGCTTCACTGAGTTGATCATGACAGGAGAGCGAGTGGAGAATGGTATCAAGAGTGGTAAGATCCAAGTGGGCACTTCTTCATCAGGTGCTGCAAAGAAGCCTCCCACTGGGAAGAAAGAATCTAATGCTGTGTATGGTCAGCCTGATCGTAACAGAAGGCATCAGTCTGTTAGTGCAGTTCATATTTCAAATCCAACTCCTGCAACAACAGAGCAGCCTCAAGGCAACCAACAGAGGGCTAGAAGACAGTTCACGAAGATCAACATGTCAATGGCTCAGGCATTGCAACACTTGTTGAAAGCTGAACTTATTACCCTGAGGGAGGCCCCTCAGAATCCCAATGTTACCTCTCCCAAGTACAATCCCAATGCACGATGTGCATATCATTCAAACTGTCCAGGACATGATACTAATAACTGCTGGGTCTTGAAGAACAAAATTCAGGATATGATTGATGCTGGAGAAATTGAGTTTGATCCACCAGGTACTCCAAATGTGATTACAGCTCCAATGCCAAATCACGAGAAGATTGTCAACGCCATTGATGAAGATATTGATGAAGATCTGCATGTCTATTCAGTTATGGAGTTGAGCACACCATTGTCTGTTATCAAAAAGAGGTTAGTACAAGCTGGGATCTTTCCAGGTTGTCATGAAGATTGTCTATATTGTACCCATAAGCCGGATAGTTGCTTCATTTTGAGAGATGGGATTCAACGTCTCGTGGATAAATATACTATAGTGTTTGAAAGAAGACCAGCATCTGTAGAAAGTATGGTGGATCATCTGACTCAGGGTAAGAAGATTGAAGAGGTTGACATGGTTGACAAAGTACCACTAAGAATCACTTCAAAGGGTCCCATTAAAATCACTCATCAGGGCCCAATCAAGATTACTGCTGAAGGTCCTGTGAAAGTTGTTGCTGAAGCCAGAGTAGCTCCTCTGATCATTACCACTCCTGGTCCTATTCCTTATACATCTGACAAAGCTGTGCCTTGGCACTATGGGTCTGATGTTTACATCCATGGTGTCAAGCAGGAGCCTTTACCTGATATGCCTGTTGACATTGATAATATTGCTGGATCTAGCAAGATCACTCGTAGTGGAAGAGTCTTCTCTCCTCCAGTTGCTTCTAAGAGTGCAGTTACCCCTGCTGTTACTTCCACCACTGATGCTCGGGGCAAGGGTCCTGTTATTGAGCCTGTATCTACTGATGTGCCAGCTGCTGATGACCTCTCTAAGCAGATGGAAGAAGTATTGAAAATCATTCGCAAGAGTGATTTTGATATTGTTGATCAGCTGGGGCATACTCCCTCAAAGATTTCTATGCTCTCCCTGTTATTATGTTCTGAGGCTCATGCCAAGTCATTGATCAAGTTTCTAAAAATGGCTCATGTACCCAGTGCAATTTCTGTGGATCAGTTTGAGAATTGTGTTGCTCACCTGACCTATGACAACGGGTTAGGATTTTCTGATGCTGACTTGACCCCTGCCAAGAGGGATCATAACAGGGCCTTGCATATTTCAATTGAATGCAGGGGCACTACCCTGTCTCATGTGCTGATAGACAATGGTTCCTCTCTGAATGTGTTGCCTAAGGAAGTCCTGAACAAGCTGAGTCCTGAAGATACGGTATTGAAGCCCAGTAATATTGTGGTAAAGGCTTTTGATGGTTCTAGAAGAGTAGTGCATGGGGAAATTGATCTTCCAATCAAGGTTGGCTCTCAGGTGTTCACTGCTACATTCTATGTGATGGATATTCGTCCTTCGTACTCATGTCTGCTTGGTCGTCCCTGGATCCATGGGGCAGGTGCGGTGACCTCCACATTACATCAAAAGTTGAGATATCCGGTGAATGGAAAAGTTGTTACTGTCTTTGGAGAGGAAGAATACTTTGTCAGCCATGTAAACACTTTCAAGTATCTGGAAGTAGAAGGTGAATACATTGAAACTCCATGTCAGTCATTTGAAGTGGTTCCCTGGGCTGTTAAGGATTGTGTGACTCCTCCTGCTGTGAAGAAGGTTCCTGTGGTCATCAGAAACCCTCCAACAATGGCAATGGCCTCCCTCAATGATGCAAAAGCTATGGTGGAAGAAGGTGGTTGTACTATTTGGGGTCAGCTTCCTGATATTCCATACAAGTCTGACAAGTTTGGTTTGGGTTTCACTGCAGAGTCCCAGAAGGCTGTTCGTCGTGCTCGTGCTGTTCGTATCACCAATCAAGGGGTTATCAATGCTGTGGGAGATCAAGATGAAGACCACAACTTGGAGGCATGGATTTTTCCTACTGTGGGTGCTGGACTCAATAATTGGAAAGCTGAAGATGTTATCCCTATCTCCTTTAGTCAGGAGTAAATACTATTACTGTGTTATGTTTTTAAATTTGTAATTTCTGGAACAATTAAAACTTTCAAGCCATGTGCCTTACCCGGGGCACAATGGTGTGCTTGTTACGGGTTGTCATTTCATTTGCATACTTCATTCAATAAAATCAATGGACGTTTCGTTTTCGTAAATATTGTGTTCCTTGTCTTTCTTTTTCTTTTATTTTTGCTTTATCAGCTATGTGTTCTTACACACACCCACGTCACTAAAATGCAGATCCTCATCCACTCTGGATCCAGTTGATAACAGTTCTACTATTGCCAATTACAATTTCGAGAATCCGATCTATCAAACTGAAGACGGAGACGAGGACGATTGTGAAATACCTGTAGAGCTTGCTAGGTTGTTACAACAAGAAGAGAAAGCTATACAGCCACATGAAGAGCCAGTCGAAGTTGTGAATCTGGGAACTGAAGAAAAAAGAAAAGAGGTCAAGATAGGGGCTGATTTAGAGGACAGTGTCAAGAGCAGGTTGGTTCAGATGCTACGTGACTATGTGGAGATCTTTGCTTGGTCTTATGAAGATATGCCAGGGTTGGATACGGACATTGTGGTTCACCGTTTGCCAGTGAAAGAAGATTGTCGTCCAAAGAAGCAGAAGGTTCGTCGTATGCGTCCTGAAATGTCAGAAAAGATCAAAGCAGAGGTAATGAAACAGTTCAATGCAGGGTTCTTGGCCGTAACTTCTTATCCTCAGTGGGTTGCAAATGTGGTACCAGTTCCTAAGAAAGATGGTAAGGTACGTATGTGTGTAGACTACAGAGATCTGAACAAGGCTAGCCCTAAAGACGACTTTCCACTTCCTCATATCGATATTCTGGTAGACAACACTGCTCAGCATAAGGTATTCTCTTTTATGGATGGTTTCTCTGGTTACAATCAAATCAAGATGGCACCTGAAGATATGGAGAAGACAACATTTGTGACACAGTGGGGCACCTTTTGCTATAAGGTAATGCCATTTGGTTTGAAGAATGCAGGGGCAACATATCAGCGTGCTATGGTGGCTTTGTTTCATGATATGATTCATCATGAGATAGAGGTATATGTGGATGATATGATAGCCAGATCTCAGAATGAAGAGCAACATCTTGATCATCTGCACAAGTTGTTTGAGAGGTTGAAGAAATACAAGTTGAGATTGAACCCAAACAAGTGTACTTTTGGAGTTAGATCTGGAAAACTCTTGGGTTTCATTGTCAGTGGAAAAGGTATTGAAGTGGATCCTGCAAAAGTGAAAGCTATACGAGAGATGCCAGCTCCCCGTACTGAGAAGGAGGTTAGAGGTTTTTTGGGACGATTGAACTACATTGCAAGATTTATTTCCCAATTAACTACCATCTGTGAGCCAATCTTCAAGTTGTTGAAGAAAGATCAGGTGATGGAATGGAATGATGAGTGCCAGACTGCCTTTGATGAAATCAAGAGATATTTGCTAGAACCTCCAATTTTAATGCCACCAGTTGATGGAAGACCCTTGATTATGTATTTAACAGTATTAGACAACTCAATGGGGTGTGTATTGGGGCAACATGACGAGTCTGGTCGAAAAGAGCAGGCAATATACTACCTTAGCAAAAAGTTTACCGACTGTGAAACAAGATACTCACTGCTCGAGAAAACTTGCTGCGCTTTGGCATGGGCTGCTCGCCGACTAAGACAGTATATGTTGACCCATACTACCTTGTTGATTTCGAAGATGGATCCAATCAAGTACATATTTGAGAAACCTGCTCTTTCCGGAAGAATTGCAAGATGGCAAATGATCTTGACGGAATATGATATACAGTATACTACTCAGAAGGCCATTAAGGGGAGTGTTGTTGCTGATCATTTGGCTCATCAAGCAGTAGATGATTACCAGTCAATGAATTTTGAGTTCCCTGATGAAGACATTATGTCTGTTACCAAAGAACCTGGACAATATGACAGACCTGAACAAGGATCCCGATGGACTATGGTTTTTGATGGTGCCTCCAATGCACATGGTAATGGTGTTGGTGTTGTGATTAGCTCCCCTGAAGGTTGTCATACCCCGATTACTGCCAGACTTTGTTTCTATTGTACCAATAACATGGCTGAGTATGAGGCATGTATCATGGGTATGCAAGTTGCTATTGATATGAAGATTCAGTTCCTTGAGGTGTATGGAGATTCAGCTCTGGTAGTAAGTCAGATTAAAGGAGATTGGGATACAAAGCATGATAATCTCATTCCTTACAGAGAACATGTGTTGTCTTTGATCCCACATTTCAAAGAGATTACTTTTGGACATATTCCACGAAGAGAGAATCAGTTGGCAGACGCATTGGCCACCATGGCATCTATGTTTGAGATCAGCTGGGATGATGAAGCTCCCAAGATTACCATTGATAGATTTGAGAAGCCTGCATACTGCAATGAGATTGACACTGAAGGGGCAGAGGAGAAGCCTTGGTTCTATGAAGTGAAAAACTATCTTGAAGCTCAGGAGTTCCCTGAAGGGGCATCTGTCAAAGATAGGAAGTTCCTGAGAAGGTTTTCTGCTAAGTTCTTTCTGAGTAATGGCGTTCTGTATAAGCGTAATCATGATTCAACTATGCTTCGTTGTGTGGATAAGAAGGAAGCTACAGAAATTATGGAAGAGATGCATGATGGGACCTTTGGCACTCATTCTAGTGGTCATACCATGGCAAAGAAGATTTTGAGAGCAGGTTACTATTGGTCTACCATGGAAGCTGATTGCTATCAACACTCCAGAACATGTCACAAATGTCAAATCTATGCTGATAAAGTACATGTACCTCCATCTCCATTGAATGTGTTGACTGCTCCTTGGCCCTTTGCCATGTGGGGCATTGATATGATTGGTGAGATCAAGCCTACTGCTTCTAATGGGCATCGTTTCATCCTGGTTGCTATTGATTACTTCACGAAGTGGGTAGAGGCAGCTTCATTTGCATCTGTGACTAAGAATGTTGTGGCTCGGTTCATTAAGAATAATCTCATATGTAGGTATGGTATCCCTGAAAGGATTATCACTGACAATGGCTCCAATCTGAACAACACTATGATTACTGATCTCTGTACGCAGTTCAAGATTAAGCATCACAACTCTTCTCCGTATCGTCCAAAGATGAATGGGGCAGTTGAAGCTGCTAATAAGAACATTAAGAAGATTGTACAGAAGATGACTGTTACTTACAAGGATTGGCACGAGATGTTACCATTTGCTCTGCATGGTTATCGTACTACAATACGTACTTCAACAGGGGCAACCCCATTCTCCTTAGTCTATGGTATGGAAGCAGTTCTGCCTATTGAAGTTCAGATCCCCTCCTTGAGAATTATGAAGGATGCAGGCTTGGATGAAGATGAGTGGATTCAGACTCGACTTGACCAGATAAATTTGATTGATGAGAAAAGGTTAGCAGCAGTATGTCATGGCCAGATGTACCAGAAACGGATGATCAAAGCTTTTAACAAGAAGGTTAAGCCAAAGGTATATCAGGCTGGTGACTTGGTAATCAAGCGTATCATATTACCACAGGGTGATCCTAGGGGCAAGTGGACTCCAACATATGAGGGACCATTTGTAGTCAAGACAGTGTTCTCAGGAGGTGCCATGATACTGACTACAATGGATGGTGAAGACTTCCCACAACCTGTAAACGCAGACATAGTTAAAAAATACTACGCATAAAAAGAGACCCGCTAGGTTGACAGGCCTAGGCAAAAATAAGGGCATCCCGGCAAACCAAAAGGGTTTGGGCAAAAATTAGGGATATATATATAAAAAGATGTACACCCGGCAAGTCGAAAACCTGAAAAGGCGGCTTGGGCAAAAAAGGGTATCCCGGTGGATTGAAAACCTGAAAGGGCAATCCAGGCAAAAGTTAGGGATTAAAGCGTATGACTATGTCTCGTTTAGATCACTCATGAAACTGCAACCGGTTGTACTACTTACTCAAGCTCAAACAGATAAAGCTCAATCCAATCGTTTCCGTCTCAACAGCAAGAAGATGAGATACTTGAGTGGCAATAGTAGAATTGAAACTCAATAGGATTATTTCCCACATAGCTGATTCTCTTTGTAAAACTTCATGACAAAATTCTCTTACTAGGGTTTATGTCTCCTTGTACAAACTTACCCGTGTATGGGTCACTTTTGATATAAATAAATTCCATCTTTTGAATCCAGATTTACTTTTACCCTATTTACATAAGCGAAACGTCCATTGGTTGTGTTTGAATGTATGTATGCCTTTGAATATGATTGATGTTTACCAGAAATGCATGTATGCTTTTAATATGATTGATGTTTACCAGAAATGCATGAAAATGCAGTAATAGTATTTACTAAGGACGAACGAGGGAAGGATTTCAACGAAGCTTCGCCGGTTCATCTTTACAAGACAGTTACAAACCATCAGTAGGACTAATCCATTTTCACAAAGTCTAATCTCCCCTGGAATTTATATCCATCTCTTTTATCCTCATACGGATATACGGGAAATTACTTTCCAATAAGGGCACGATGGACGAAGACGGGATGTTATACTTATCCTACTATCAAACGAAAACGAAGGTTATCTATACCTTGTTATCCCCAGCAGACGGAGGGTTATATATTCTTCAACAAATCGGGATTTATTTTCCTTGGCCAGCAGTTGTTATACAAGGATATCCAGACACTTCCAGCAGTGTCATATCATACATACATCATTTACATCATACCATAACATATATGTCTATAGTACATTACCTAAGTGCATCATGTCATACATGCATACATAAAGCATAAACTAATGTTGTTATACAGAATGCTACCTTGTTTTCAGGTTAATTATCCAACAAACAAGCTTATGATCTTTGGGACTGCTTTATTGTAACCTCAGGGTTACTTTATCCTCCTGATGAGCTTCTTATTACTTTGGGACTGCTTTATTGTAACCTCAGGGTTACTTTATCCTCCTGATGAGCTTCTTATTACTTTGGGACTGCTTTATTGTAACCTCAGGGTTATTTTATCCTCCTGATAGCCTCTCATGACTTCAAGACTGCTTTAGAGCTACTGATTGCTCTATCCTCCTGAAATCATCCTATTACTTCAAGACTGCTTTAGAGCTATTCATTGCTCTATC
Source organism: Lathyrus sativus (assembly GCA_963859935.3). Taxonomy (NCBI): domain Eukaryota; kingdom Viridiplantae; phylum Streptophyta; class Magnoliopsida; order Fabales; family Fabaceae; genus Lathyrus; species Lathyrus sativus. The sequence goes on from OZ012735.1 coordinate 812,235,585, forward strand.
CTCATGAGGTCATATTACTACTTCAAGACTGCTTTAGAGCTATTCATTGCTCTATCCTCCTGAAGCCATCTAATTATTTCAAGACTGCTTTAGAGTTATCCATTGCTCTATCCTCCTGAAATTACATTATTATTTCAAGACTGCTTTAGAGCTATCCATCGCTCTATCCTCCTGAAATCATTACTTCAAGACTACTTTAGAGCTATTGATTGCTCTATCCTCCTGCAATCATTACTTCAAGACTACTTTAGAGCTATTGATTGCTCTATCCTCCTGAAATCATTACTTCAAGACTGCTTTAGAGCTATTGATTGCTCTATCCTCCTGAAGACATATCACATTATTATTTCAAGACTGCTTTAGAGCCATTCATTGTTCTATCCTCCTGAAATCATATCATTGCTTCAAAACTGCTTTAGGGTTATCACTATTGATTGCTCTATCCTCATGAAGACATGCTGCTACATCATTATTATTCCAGACTCCTGACAGCTTTCATCCTACACCCATATTTTGAACTGCTCCCCCCCTAGTGGCATCTTTAAGCCCACTCAATCATATTCAACTAGCCATCTGTACCACTCTAGTGCACTAGTGAGTGCAAATTTTTGGGCTTTTGTGTTCAATCCCCTTCAACCTTCCAGGTTACGACTGGCAAATATACCAATCTAACCCCTCAGGTTTCAGAAAATTGAACAGGGGCAGCTGTTGCACCCCAAAATTTGCCCTCACAATACAAGACTTTGTGTTCTAAGAAGGTTCACAAGGTTCACAAGTCCCACAGTGCTTTCAATACCTTTCATGAGGTTCATGAAGTCCATAGGTTGCTTCTTGGAGGTTCACAAGGTTCACAAGATTCACAATGTTTACAAAGCTTTCCTAAGGGTCATGAGGTCTACAAAGCCACTTCATGATGTTCACAAGGTTCACAAGCTTCACAATACCTCCCATGAGTATCACAAGATATCTTATGAAGATTCACAAGGTTCACAAAGTTCACAATTGGTCAGAAGAGTTGACAATTCCCTCAGACAATGCACCTCCTAAGCAGTGCATCCAAAACTAGGGTTTTGACTTTAATCAGGCTAAATGGACTTCCAAGACTTCAAGTGAGCTTCATAACATCTTATATGTGTATAAGAACCCCCATGTCAAGTTTCAAGACTTTTCTCAAAAGTTTGCTCAGTCAGATGATCAGATAAGTCAAAAGCAGTCAATGTAGTTAAAAAGTCAAACTGAGGTCAACTGTGGTCAAGCCAAAGTCAAACTTCATGATTTTTTTTTTGCCAACATCAAAGAGAGATTTGATTCCAGGGGTATTTTGGTCATTTTACACAAATTCTACCAATTCCTTGAAGATGGGCTGTTATTAAAATTCTGAGGCGTTTGATACATTTATCTATCACCAGGTCTGATCATATCAAGATCTTGGCATTTGGTCAGTAGAATTTAATTACGAGTAGTGTTACTGTTGATGCTGAAACTGTTGTGATTACGGTGCCCATATGTGTTGGTTATGAAGTGGTTTGGTTAACATTTTAATCGGATGAGATTAGAATTACAAATATCACTTGGGAGTGTTTATGTTTTATGACTATGTTAATGAATTTAAATGCTTGTGGATTTATTCACAATTGTTTATATTTTTTTAACTAGGAATAAAATATAAATAAATTCAAAGTGTTGGGAATTTTATTTCATAAAGATTGCATTATACAAAAGGGAGATTGTTTCACATTTTTGCTGTTACAAGGAATTACATTAAACCTAAAAATCCTAAGTCCTAAAAATGATAAGTGTCTTCATGTTGACCCTTGAGCTTCGCCGCAAATCTCGACTAACCTGCACATCAAAGCAAAACAAACAATATAGAAAAAAAGGTTAGGAGTTTTTTCGACACTCTCAGAACAATGTCATCATCGAGTGCCGGGAGTGGCACAACCAAAAGCAGCATCAGTTCTGCAACACATAGGCAAGTTCATGAAGAACCCAGTTCAAACAGAACAAGTAGAGTGAAATGAAGCCAAGGCTGCATCAAATCGCAACAAGCTGCACAAAATTGGAGCAGACAACTCAATCCCTAAAACAGCTCAGGTTCATAAAAAAGAAGAAGAACCAGCCATATCAGAAAGCAAATCAGAGTCATCATGAATGACTGAAAACCAACAATCAAGTCAGTTCATAAAACCATAACAGAAAGCAAGATAGGTTCAATATCATCACGCATCAGCACAAAGTAAACACCGACCAAATGTGCAGGCCACATTGGAAAAGCAAAGCACCAAACAGGGGCTCAGTTATGAACATCATCGCCCCGACAAACAAAGTCACCAAAAACAAGTTATCAAAACCATACTCGGTCCATAAAACAAACAAATACATGGCTCAGTTCATCGACATCATAGCCAATCATCATCACCAATTCAATCAGAAGCAGCAATATGATCAGAAGCTAGGACGTAGTATCTTGCTCCATCAGGCTCAGAACAAGGTCATCATTGCCGTATACCTTCCTCAGCAGCGTTTGACGCGATCGAAACCATAGTACCCATCCTGAAAAAAGAAGAGGAAAAATAAGTGAATTCTAGCTGATAACCAAACTGAACGAAACAAGTCCATCAAAACCAAACCAGTTCAGATATCAGAATCCAAAGCAATGTCCAAATGAAATCAAAACAGATCAGTTCAGGTTATCAAACAAATCGAATAGGGTCAAGTGACGTTCAATCAAGGAATTCTGAAAAGAGAAAGATCCGAATATCATCAGAAAAATGAAAACCCAATTCGATCCAATCAAGGAAACGAAGAAACTGGATATCCACAAATCAAGACAAAGCCGTTCAGTTATCAAAATCAAATGAAAATCTGGGCAAATCTATAACCAAGAATAGGGAATCCTGAAAAAGGAAAGTTCAGATCAAATGAGATCAAATATATCAGAAAAAACGAAGTCCAATCTCACCAAAATCCCAATCAAATCTGTAAAGAGGAAACAGGATATATCAGTATCAGAAAAATCCAGGAAGTTGCAAAATCCAATCTGAATCACAAATTCGAAATCGAGATATATCAGAATGCAAATCAAAACGAACTGAAAATCCTGAGTTTGAAAAGGGAAAGAATCCCAAGTGGATTCAATCAAATAATTCTGAAATCAAATCAAATCAATTTGTATCAGAAATCACAAAAATAAAACGCAAATCCAACAACATCCAAGGCCCAAAAAGAGAAGATATAAAGGGACGATCTCACCTCAGAGAAAAGGCGGACGGGCCAATCGCGAACAAACCCTAGGCGGCGCAAACAAAGAGAACGGCCGAGACTCAGAGGAACCAATATCCTCGTCATCGTCTTCGTAAGAAAGAGGAACGAAGATCGCAAACCCTAGTGACCGCGCGATTGAAGAGAAGAAGAGGAACAACGAAACCCTCGCGCAAAGCTCCCGTGATCACCGCGACTGCCTTCACCGACGGCGGGTAATCAAAGGCGATCACCGTCTGGCCTCAGACAAGGAGTCATCACCGACCATTGAAACCTCAGAGACTCACCGTAAAATCATCATCGTTCAAAAACGTAAGCGACGAGTGCATCGCCTTTCACATTTGACGGTTTAAGTTTGTGTGTTTTCAGGTTTTTAGGGAACCAGATCGCAGCAAAACGAAGCAAAGGAGATGAAGAGAGTGGATCGGCGCCATTCGAAAGGAGATTGGGGGTCTCAAACCCTAAGTCTCAATATTGCTGGTTGCCACGATTGGGGTTGGGTCCGGGTTGATCACCGGCCCAATTCCTCTTTATTCTTTTTTTTTTATTATTTTACAATTTTTTCTTATTATATTTTAATTTTATTATTTTTAAATCTTATTAGGATATTTATTTAAAAATAAAATAAAATAAAGCTTTTAATTAAATTAAACTTTTTTTCTTTTTTTATAATAATAAATAAAGACTTTTTTTTATTTTTAAAATAAATAACTTAAAATCTCTTTGTTTAAAATGAAAAATTAAAACTTTTTCTTAATACAAATTAAAACTTTTTTTTAAGGTTAAAATTAAAGTATTTTTTAAAAAACTAACATTGTTCTTTCTTTTATAAATTAAATTAAAATCTTTTTTTTTTCAAAACAATAAAAACTCTAAATTTGCATCTTTTTCGGCACTATCTCATTATCCATTGTAGTTAGGCCTAACCGTTTGGCCGCCGCGCCAATAGTCCATAAACCTTCAAAACCCTAAAAGACTCTTTTGATCACAATTGCTTCCACCGGGTTGGGTCCGGAGGTAATGACCGGCCCAACCCTTTTATTTTTTACTTTCTTTATCAAATTTTTAAAAATATTTAAGTTGGTTCATTTTCTATAATATAAAAATTAAAAACATTTTCTTATAATATTAAAATAAAATAAAAAACATTTTTTTTAAAATATTAAAATTAAAACAATTGTTTATTCATATTTGTTTTTTTTAGTTGATTATATTAAAAAATTGTTAATTTCTTATTATTATAATATTTGGATTAATTTTGTTTATTCCTATTTACTAACCCATTTATATTCTAATCATGCTTATTATTTTGTTAAATATCGCTTACTAACCCCCTTTATTATTTATTATTGCTTGTTTATATTTTATTTATCTTTGCTATTTAATTATTTTGCTTATTATTTTGTAATTGTTTCTTGGATGTAAAGTTGTTTAATTATTTAATTATTATTATGGTTAGTAATTAGGGAGTGTAACAACATGTATGTAATATTAAAATAAATTTAGATCACTTTTAAATAAAGATAATTAAAATAAACACGTCACACACGTAAGTCGATTTTAATCGCCGTCTCACTTCCTAAGGATATCCCTCAAGTTGCCTACGAATAATGGTTAAGTGGGGTGTATAAAGCAAGTCCCTCAAATGGAAAAATCATCAAAGTCCCTTATGGTTGCCTTTACGAATCGAGTCCCTTTCGAAAAATGATGATGGTCCCTTATATGTGCTTATTACATCCCACAATGGCCTTCAAAGTCAAATTGTCCCTCACATGTCCCTTAACATCCAAAGTAAGGACTACCTACTCCATTATAGTAGGGATAGTCTTACTAAAGGAAAGAATAAAGAATAAGAAAGACCTTTAAACATTAGGGTAGGTTACTCCTAGGTGCTTGCTCACTTCAAAACTGTTTCACACTTAAACAAATTTTCAACAAGTTTTCAAACAAGTTCTTAACACATCCTTACATGGATTATTTATTAACTATTCTGAAAATTTTCTATTCACACACTACACTTTCAAAACAATTCAAAAGTGAGCTTAAGTACCTAAGAGCCCATGGATAACCATGGATGAAAAGGGTGCTAACACCTTCCCTTTTCATAACCTACCCCCCGGACCCAAAATATTCTCTAAGGTCTTTCCTGTTCTTTTATAACCTTTCCTTATGGATAAAATAAAAGTCGGTGGCGACTCTTGCTATCCGCAACATTGTTTAAAGTCAGTTCTCCCACCGTGTTACATCCATACAAAATTTCATTATCGTTATCATCAAAACATTGAGATATATTAAGAACCAATCTGTGTTCTAACATAATTTTCCGAATCTGCTTAAGCATCAAAAAGTAGATTACTTTGCTTCTAAATCTGGATATTTTTATCCAGACTTGGTTAAGGATTTTTATTCAAATATGTCTATTACTACTGATGATGTTCTGTGATCTAGAGTTAAGGATAAGGACATAGTTTTGACCTTAGAGGATGTTGGTAAGTATCTAAAGGTTCCACATGTAGGACAAGTCATTCTACATGGTTATACTCCTAAATGGGTAGGTTATAATAAAATGGATTAATTTTTCAGGATTTCTCGTGTCCAACAATAGGATATTCTCAATAAGAAAAATCCAGCCTCATCTCGATTGATTTTGTTTGCAAATAATTTGGCTGTGAGTGATCTAATGTTGCATTATGTGATAGCTTATGTGTTAATGCCAAAGCACTCTAACCACTCTCATATAGGTGATGTAGAGATGCAATTGATTTATGCTTTCAAAAATAAGATTGAGACTAATTTGGCTTACACCATTATACACCACATGCAACACCTTCAAAGTATAAGTGGTGAATTACCCTATGCTAGGGTAATTACCAAGTTATTGGAATATTGTGGTATTGATTTGAAAAAGGAACCAATAAAATAAGTCCTAAAGAATGTAAATTAATGTGGTAACCTTTCTTAGGAACACTGGCATCATGGTTGATAAAGATGGCATATTCAAGTACAAAGATGATCCTTCTACAAATGCTCCTCCATTGGCTTCGGAAGGCGGGTACACAAATGAGGCTATGTACAACAAATTAGGCTCGGTTGAAACTTTCATGGTTAATGGTTTTCAGAAACTCAAGCTTGAAATGGATTCCATCAAACATTCTTGCAAAACTAACCCCAAAACGAAGAAGAAAGTGAGGAGGAGGAAGGTGAGGAAGATGAAGAAGAATATGTTGACATGCCGAAAAGTGACTAAGATGTTTTTGTAATTCTTATGATATTATGTTGTTTCTATGTTTCTCTAAGTTTAAGTTTATGGCATTATTAGCTTATGAATTTCTAGTTTATGTTTGGGCAAGTAATGTATTGTATTGCATTAAGTTGTGTGTTTCTATTTTCTTTATTTAAGTTATGACAAATCATGGTTATGAAGTATGTTTCTTGCTCTTTATTATGTGTTCCATTTCTTAAAAGTATGCTATATTATTGTTATGTGAAGTATATTATGCTATTCTATCAGTACATACAACTTGTGAAATTTAAGTATTAAGTCTTTCCCATCCTTTTTGTTAATGACAAAGGGGGAAAAGATTCTATATAGTTGTATATGTGTTTCTCTAACAAAAATGCGGCTAGAAAATTCTTTTAAAGTCTCTCAATCATGGATCATGGGGGAAATTTGATCTAGGGGGAGTTTTCAAGTGTTAGAGAAAGTAAAGTTGGATCAAATTTTCAAGAAAGAGTTATCATCATCAAAAAGGGGAAAATTGTGAAGGCAAGCTTCTCAAAGTATTTTAATGAAGACAAACATACAAGCAAGTGAGTTTGACAAAAAGTAATTGTTCAAGACTATCAAGTACAACTCAAGTTTCATATTGATAAAGATCAAGTCTAGAAGAACTTATAGATTGATCAAGAATTTTTAAGGTATAAAGCTCTCAACCTTTCTATGTTTATTCAAGTTCTAAAACTTATCATCCATACATGCCATGCATCATCAAAGTATTTTATGCATTAAAACATTGTCCCTTCTACTCTTTTCTAAGACAATTTTTTTTTATTCTGGACGGATGATAATCTGTTATCTAGTTTCTAGTAACCAGTTACCACCCAGTTGTGTTGCATTTTGTGGGCATTTCCAAAGGGTGTAATCGATTACCCTAGACTATGTAACTGATTACCCTAGTCTATGTAACCGATTACATAGTGTAATTTTTCAAATTTTTTAACGTTAGCCCAGCTATAACCGGTTACCACTGAACTAGTGGCTGAAAAATTTGCATTTTTTTGTTCAAATGATTTTTAAAAATATTTCTTGAAGCATGACATCCATTCATTAAATTGCACTCATTTGTAAAGGTGTCTAGAGGCTATAAATACATCAATCTTCACATTTTCTCACTCACCTCTTTCATATACAATTCAAATTAAATTTTCTCTTCATATTTCAAATTTTTTTAAGTGTTCTAAATCAGAATTTTTGGAGAAACTTTTTGCTCATAATTTTCATTGAAAATATTCATAATTTCATCCATATACATACTTGAGCACTTGTATATCATAAAGAGAATTGTGTGCTTGAAGGAGAAGATCAATCAAGTGATTGATACATTGTACTCTACATTAAAACTCTTGTAAAATTTAGATTATTATTGTAATCCTTGTTGTTCAGGATTGTTGGAAACAAGACAGTCATTAAGGGAGGATTATTCTCTTAATGTACTTAGTGAAAATCCAAGAGGATTGTTCTTGGTGATTTCGTTATAGTCTGTATAGAAAGACTATGATTGTCTTGTCCATAAGATCTAACAATAGTGAAAATCTCTTACTGCATAAGGGGACTAAAGTACTCTCGAATTGTAAAGGGAACCAGGATATATCATTGTGTCATTATCTTTCCGCATTTTACAGCTTAAATCACTTAGAAACTAAATCAAAAAAATTACAAGACTTAAGTTTAAAATCAAAAAAATAATTCTAAATACCTAATTCACCTCCTCTTAGGTGCATATTCTACTTACCTAAAACACAATATTATCAATAAAATTATCCCCCCTTTGAATAACTCTCCATGATATATATAACACATCAACACCTCAACCTGTAAATATCTTCATCATAAAAAAAAAACCTTAAAATTCAACAAGTTTAAATTGAATTTAGTAAACCATATCAATAAAACTCAACAATAAAATTCAAACAACAATATAATAAATGATATTTCTCAAATTTCAAAAACAATTTATATCTTAAAAATTGAACCAAACATAATGTTTTAACAAGAGTCTAAAAAAACACAAAAAAAAAGTTATAGTCAATTAGATTAATATTATTTTAATTTAAGTCTAATTAAGCTAAATCAAATTAATATTAGCTTAGCTTTAATCGCATTTAAAAATATTTAAAAAAACAAACAAATAATTAATGTTTTATATTTTTATGACCAATTAGAATAATGTTAGAATAATTTAGGGATTATAAGGATAATTAGGGTCTAGTTATTTAGTTAGGACAATAAGGGTTCATAATTCACAATTAAAAATATAAAAAATAATTTTTTTTATTATGAAAATTATCAAAGGCCATAAATACTTAATATTTTGTAATTTATGATTATATTAAGATTTTAATTAGGATAATATTAGAGTTTTAATTAGGGTAACTTTAGGGAGTAGTTAGAATAATTATCTAATTAGGATTAATAATTAAATAATTCTTAAAATAATAAAAAATTATAAAAAAATTATTGTATGATCAATTGTGTGATTAGAGACTTTTTAGGGTAGGGTTAAGGCTAATTTCATAGAATTAGTAAAACATAATTGAGACCATTAAACATAATTAGTTTATCTTCCTCTTATAATATAAATAATAATAAAAACAAAAAATATGATTAATTAATGAATATTAATTAATTAGAGAATTTGGGTTGATCTTTTGGATAATTTTGGGATAATAATAGGATAAACTTCTAGGGTATTTTTAGGGTTTAGATTAATTTAATTAGGGATAATAATCAGTGATAAGGGATATGTCATTAATCTTTTCTTTTATATATATATATATATATATATATATATATATATATATATATATATATATATATATATATATATATATATATATATATATATATATATATATATATATATATATATATATATATATATATATATATATATATATATATATATATATATATATATATATATATATATATATATATATATATATATATATATATATATATATATATATATATATATGGACACATACTATTATGGGTTAATTTTCTTAAATCAAAATTATTATTATATTTTTGAAATTAATCAATAAATTAAAATCAACCTAACGCGCTTAATCTAAAGTCCTATGCTCTTGTGCATTGAGGCATTTTTGAAAATTAAATACTTCTCTGTCTCCGATGCATTGAGAACTTTTCAAGGGATAAAAACGACAAACACACAAACATTTTTTAGAAGAACTACGGTACTTTGATCCTTCATCAAACATGAGGTTTCATAGGCATAGAGTCGTAGTACTATACCAAGTACAATTATAAAAAAAATCTTTTTGGTCCTTTTCGTAATTTAAATATTTTCTACAAAATATAATAGAATAATTTTTTATTAATAAAATAAATAAATTAAGTAATAATGGATAATTAAAGCAAACATTCCCTTAGGGAATCAATAACCTTAGGATTAGAGAAGGATTCCATTGAGTATAATGTAGATGAGGGGTGTCTAGTATATTCCTCTTACTTAATCGACTCCCGAACCTAGTCTCTCACCCTTAGTCATTAGGTTTTATCATTGTTTCCCCATTCCTTAGGAAAAAAAAGGATGATGGCGACTCTGGATTTTTCCAATCGCGATAACCCTAATAACAAAGCCCTTAAAATCAAAATCAACTGATGATGTCCATGGCCATAGGTCAAATGGTCCATTATGGATGCAATGAACTTGTGATTGTAATAGATGCAGCTGAAATAAAATGTCTACAATATATTAAAACTGAGTTCTAAAAATGCAATGCACAGTATAAAAGAGCAAAATATGCTAAGACATAAATGAATGGTAGGACAAAATTTAGGTTTGATACTTTCCCCTATCTAATTTTCTTAAATCTGAGAAAATGAACTGCCACAATGTTCATACTTGCACGGTGGAAGTCAATGACCCCAAAAAAATTTGTCTTTAAAATTGGAAAGTGAAGTGATTTTCTGAAGAATTAACTTTGCTGGAGATATAAAGGGGTTGCCTTCACACTCTTATTAGGGTTTCTCCTTCGATGATGAATTTATGTCAAGAAATGATAATTGAGTTGTTCCTTGAGACTTTACAAAGACTACTTTTGATTACCACACGTCAAAAATTCCTCCGAGAATTGACGAAGTAAACTTCAAGGAAACAATCATCGTAAGAATTCCTTGAGACTTAACAACAAATATCTTCAAATGTCAAATACAGGAAGGGTTCCTCGATAATTAGCATAAATAACTTTTGACTAACGATTATAGAAAGATCCTTCCCGAGCTAATGAAGTAAACATTATACTAATTGTCATTTGAGAGGTTCTTTGAGAACTATCGAGAGTTTTTCCATCTTAGCAAGTGAAGGTGGAAAAAAATTTAGGTAATATTTTAAATGAATGACAAGAAACAAATGCAACTTGCTATTATTGAAAGTATTTCCTAGTAGCTATTAGCAAAACCCTTCAAAATAACAATCAACATAAGATCCATGGAGATTTGACCAGGTGAACTTCCAACTAATCACCATTTGAATGGTTCTTCGAGAACTAAGAAAGAAACCCTTTAATTTAGCATGTACAAACAGACTCAATGAAATTTAAAACATGCAAATGGAGATTATTGAAAGATTCTTTATGAACCAACAGGGAAAAATTTCAAATAACAATCATCAAAAAGATCGTCTGAGAATTGACAAAGTAATCCTCCAATTAACTGTCATTTTAAAATATTTCCAGTTGGCTCTAACTATAGAAAAATTTGAGAGGATTTTGGGTTGTCATCTAAAAAACCATAGTCCATTCACAAATTTGGGAGAGACCCCATAATTTGAATAGATACTTGATGCTATGAACCTCAATGTAAGGCATGTAGCGCTAAACTTGGAAATTAAAGGGAACATACAAGGTTTTTCAAGAAAGTTCTTGGAAGCCAAAGCCTTAAATTTGGAGGAAACCAAATAGTGGATTTCCTTCAGTGCAGTCTTAGCTCTTCTCAGTTATGGGATTGTCATGTTTCAAAATATTGACGACTTTGTAGACTTCCTGACTATTAGTGTATTTCTAGCAAAAAATCCCCTTCCAACCCTACTGGATGATGTGCATTATTACCTCCATACGAGACATGAGAATATGAGAGAGGTAATATTTTGTTGTGCTCCATTTCTATACACTTGGCTCGTGTCCCACATTCCTTAGAAGAACCCTTTTATAGAAATTCCTAAAGAGTTCAAGTTGCCTCAATGGTTAACATCTCTTACGTATAACTCCATGTTTCAGTATACTCAAGATTGGGAAGTAGAAATAATCATCCTTAGGATCCCGAGGGTTTATTAACTATAACCTTGTCTTATCCATGAGACAACTCGGGTATCCGATGAAGGGCCCACCAAGAGATAGGTTATTAGAAGACTTTATCCTACATGACATGGGGGAAGGAGATCTTGTTATACTAAGAAATATAAGAAGAATCTAGGGTAGGGTCAACTGGAAGGGAAAAGAACTAGGTAAAAGAAATTGGGTGGCCAAAGAACCTTACTTCCAATGGGTAAGAGAAAGGGTACAAAATATCAAGCTGCCTTTCAATGTTGAAATCCTCGTTCAACTAAAAAATACCTGAGCCAACACATGTTCCCCTAGAGGAAGCAAATGATCTCAAGGCCACTGTCTCTAGGCTAAAAAAGGATAACAAAGAGTTATAGTTGAACATCCATTGGTTTGGCATGAAAGGAAATTAAGGGTCCTCTTTGTCACTCCTTTCAACCATTTCTTCAATTTTGAGGTACCCCTTCATTTGGCATGAAGAGAGAAAATTAAGGGTCCTCTTTGTCATATTGTGAACCTTTCATACTCATACCAACAGAGTGTTCTTTTGCAACCAAGTTCTCGATAAGGATTCATACTAATAGGGGTATAACATTAACCCTGGGTGGAGTGTAGTCGGGTGGGAGATGGACTCATGATTGTTCACCTTAGGTTGTGGGTGCAAAGTAGAACAGAACGGGAAAGTAACATCCCCTACACCCATAACTAGCTACCTGAGGGGTGTCCTCTTTTCTTGCCAAGGCTGACATAACCTCCAGGATCTGGTCCACCTTTCCCCTTACTACATCTATATCCTTCTTCATTTCAACATGATTTTACTCTACCTAATCCATTGCTCGATGATAATAGCTTTTGGTTTAATACGAGTGTCGTGGAATCATTAAATATATTAATTTCACATATTCATGAAATAACAAATATATTTAATATTCTAATATTAATTATATTATAAAATGACCAAATTATATATGTAATATTTCACATATTTTAAACTAAATATATTTTAATACACAATTATTACACACTATATTTTAATACACAATTATATACATAATTATTATTGAATTATAAATAAAAATGTTATATAATTGTTTTGGTTATTGTGTATGAACTGTTGTGTTCATTGTGTCACTCAAAGCTTTTAAGCTAGAGTGTGTCTCACTTGATCAAAGTTGTGAAGCAAGATCATGGTGTGTGTTTGGAGTGTATCTCCATAACTGTTGTGTAATTGTGTATTGATATCACGATATTGTGATTGAGGGGGAGTGAGTGGGAATACTCAGGTCTAGAGTGTCTCTAGGTTGAAGTGTCATTGGGTAGAGATTAAGTGAGAAGTGCAAACTGGTTGTTTGACTTTGAATTGATTCTGCTAATAATGAATTTCCTCCCTGGCTTGGTAGCCCTCAGATGTAGGTGATGTTGCACCGAACTGGGTAAACAATTACTATGTTATTTATCTTTCAACATTTACAATTCTGCACAATTTAAATGTTTAGATAAATAGTCTGTCAGTATGCAGATGTCACAACAGAGGTCATGAAGTTGGTCATGACATTGACACAATTTAAAGAAATTTAAATTGATCTATCCTCGTCCTTGTTTCAGCAGAGATCAATGTTCTTGGGACATCTGAAATCTGCATACCAGAATTTCAATTGGTATCAGAGCAGGCATCCTGTCTGTTCTGGATGAGATCTTGGGAGATACTTTCTGGTGTTTTAGAACAAGGAGAAGTTGTTGCTGAGTTGCTGATCTTGATGAATGTGTGAGCTCCTGCTCATGGAGCTAAAGAGAAGCTTGTATCTGCTGTTGTGCCCTCTGATATAGGAGCTTCTATGATCTGCTGAAAGGTTTCCAAAGGAGGAGTGGCTACTCCTGTGTGATGACCTATAAGATGTTCTGACATCTTATTTAGGGCATGTTGAAGATGTTCTTTTGGTGGTTTTGCTGCATATTCTTCTGATGTAAGAACTCTAGTAGCCCTGGGAGAAGGCTGGCCTATATACATGCTGATATATGGTTGCAAGATGGTGGTCTCTACTGCTCTGATTAGTCTTACAAAAGGTGGATCCTGCTGGATGTTGTTGTGCTTGAGTTGTTGCTTATGTGCTTGGGTTGTTCTGTTGTTTGGGAGGTGATTTATTTTCACCACTCATGACCTGCAAGGATTCTATCAGCAGAGGAAGTTATAGAGAGGTTGAGTCAAGGGTGGCAGCCTTGATGTTTCAACACTAGATATACTTATACTAAAGAATACTTTTGGTATTACTGAAGTATAAAGATCTATCAGATGGTCTTCTCAACAAGTTGTGTGGATTTAAGATCAGTTGCTATGTATGGACTACACATGTATTTAACTGGTTATCCATAAAGTTTAGAGAAGGATTGATTATAAGGATTTAAGATTCATTTCTATTTGAGATCTTCACAAATGTTTAATGAATTATCCTTAGTCAATGATCAAGATGTCTCATCAATAGCAACACAAGCAGAAAGCCCCTGATTTGTTTGATCTACTTCAAGAATCTGATGTTCAACCAGATGTTGAAACATGCCATCAGTAGAGATTGTGCAGAGTGAATCACAGGTACCATACTCTTGTGTGGTAGGATCTGTCATTATTCTAGTAAGTTTTCTGGAAAGAAACAAAGACTAGAATGTAATGTTGTTGGTAGATGAAGACTATGTTAGATTAGCTTATTTCTAATCCAGGAGCATTGGAGTGCAGCAGGTGTGTTCTAGTGGAAGCCTCTGATCTTTATCTAGAAAGTTTCCTGGCAAGAAACTTGTCCCGAATTTGGTGCTGGTAATAGCATTGGTTGGGTCAGTTTATTTCTGATCTAAGTGCATAGGATCATGTGACCATGCTCATCTTGGAGGACAAGGATAAGTGGCAGTTATCTCTGACCTTCTAAAGAAGTCTCTACTTAAGGAAAGCGGGATTCCTTCTGTAAAGATCTCTTATGACTAATCTTTTCTAAAGAGTCAAGCTTTGGCATGTTTGGTTTCTCTAAAGAGGAGTTTTATGGAGCACATGCACTTCAACGGAAGTTGTTGGGGTACAAGAAAGCAGAATACAGGCTACCTACTCAAACCTGCTATCAGTAATCAAGTCTGTGCGAACATGGAACTCTTGATGAGGTTCTTCTAAATGGCATAATGAAGGACTGAATTCACCAGCTGGATGTCTTAACCAAAGTTGTGACATCAAGCAGAAACTTCAAGGCCTCAAGTGATGGAGATAAGTTGATCTTCTCAGGTATGAATAGAAGTAATGCTTCATCTCATGCAGTTTGCAGGAGCTGTGTGAAGGAGTAGATGCCTTGCTTCGGAGCAAGAGGAATTTGAAGATCAAAGTGGCCTGGTGGATTAGCAGATTCTCTAGAGTTCTTAAAGATGTTGAGTAACCAAACAGTGGCATTTGGTTATTTAAGTAGTAAGCCTTTAGAAAACTATTCTTGTGCAGAAGGATAGTTAGTTGAAGACCACAGAAGTTTCTGGGACTGTTCATGCTTGGAACTAATTACCCTTGTGTAGAAGGGTAGTTGGTTGAAGACCAAAGGAGGATCTGTTTCTGTTCATATATTGGAGCTTGTGGTAGAAGCCCTAAGCTTTGTATGAAAGATTACCTTCTCTTGGAGATGTTCTTGATCAAGCTGGTGGAGATGTGTTCTCTGAAGATCTTCAGTTGGATTACTAGGCAGAAGTAAGTCCAGTTGTGAGCAGATAAAGAACCAGTGGATATGGTTTGGTTTCCCTTGGTGCAGGACTTGAAGATCTGGTACAGAACTTGGGATTCACATCTTGACTAAGAAGTACTCTATCTTGTCATACGGGAGAATGATGAGGTAAAAGGACTGTCTTGGAGTATGATGTGAAAGGATTGGACAAGACTGGAGTGGATCATTGATTTACTGCATGAAAGTCTGGATTCTGATGAGAAGATTCACTAGTTAAATCAGAAGCTTTCTAACTTATCATATGGGAGAATGATGAGGAAAAAATATCTTGGATTATGGGGTATCTATCTTATACTCAGCCTAAGGTCAGAATACTTGTGGAGAAGTGGTCTCTTCTGCTACAAGTAACTCTAGGAAGAGGTGGACCATTTTGATGCCCTCTCACTGTATGAGCATGGAGTTGGTCATGAGAGATAATATGGTGATCTTGGAGCATCTTTTGTCAATGATTGGGGAAGAGCTTTTGGTTGATGGGTGTACTATTTGCTTATGGTGAATGCGTTCAACATGTGTGTTGAACAAAGAATGAGTTCTTGAAGACATGAAGATGTGTCTTATGTTTTCCATTCATGTGCACTGGTTACCCTTGATATGGGGAGCTATACTTATATCTAGGATATGTTGCTGCAAAAGTGCAGTTATGTACCAAGATTGTTTGCGGTTTCAAACAGTTTAGGATTTTATGAAGATAGAATGTCAGACAAGATGTTTTGACATTGGGTTACTGCTCCAAGCTCATGACGAACATGGCAAGTGTCTTCCTTTGGTTTTGTCCTTAGGATGTCCATGGATCCAGTCAAGTTTGTAGGCCTCGATCCAAGTGTGTCTGGTGAAGATAAAGATCAAGACATCATCAGCTCTGATCCTGTGCAGATGGAAGGACCTTTACCTTGACATCTTGGAGATCTTCCAGATAGTTATTCTGCAACTCTTCTGCTATCTGTTCCAGTATGGCTTGTAGGAATGTAAAGCTGCAGTATGAATATGTTGAAGAAAGTCTTCATATGTTTGGATTCTCTCTTTCAGGGGGAGTACTAAGTATGCATGACAGGGGGAGCTGTGTACAGGTGCTAATATGGAGTTGTACGCAAGGGGTGTGATTCTTAGGAAAGCTTGTGTTCTGCAAAATGTTTGTGTCTCAAATTGGGAATTTAAAATCAATTGTTACTTGTGGCAAGTAGTTAATTGATTATCCTTTAATTGGTTATGTCAAAAGTATAACTTCTGAAGGTGCAGCTTCAGACAAGGCAAGAACTCAATGACAATGATCATGAGAAGTTGATGTTGTGGAAGGTGTTGCTCATCAGGATGAAGCATGGTTGTGTGTCCCAGTTATTGATGGATTTGGACTATAGGAGATGCAGTTCATGCCTTGGTGCTTACAGTCTGACTGGTAAATAAAGGAATTAATTCTTAAGGTGCTTAAGAATAATTTTTATAATGTCAGACAGGGTGTTTGAACATTGTGCCTCTAAGGAAGCTTCATGAGAGTTTATTTCTCTCTAGGATGTTCTGGTGTGTGATGATCTGGTAAGCTGCTGCTGAGACCTTCGTGTGCAAGAAGGTTTAAGACCTGGTCCATGGTTTATTGCTTCAGTTGTGCAGTCTTCATACTGATGCGGATCAAGCAGGTTGTGTATCTCTTGAGAGATTGTGTGATGACTGGATGTTTGAACACAAATGTGCAGTATGTACATTTACTCCAATTTTTGTCAATTTTTGACTAAACCAAGGGGGAGTAAAGTGATGTTAAGGGCTATTATCTTTTGCAACTATCAAGGGGGAGCATGATAGTGTGTGAGGCTGGAAAAACTATTGCTGCCCTGATAACTGATGCTGCCTTGATAAGGTGTTTGGTTGTTTTAGCCAAAATTTGCCAAAGGGGGAGATTGTTAGTTCCATGGTTCTATGATATAGAATTGTCCATGGTTCTAGGATTGGCTAAATATTGGTAAAATATGATCCTGCACTGATGTTAAGCAGGATGTTATAACATCTCCATCTGCTGTCATGACAGAACTACTGTCATGTGTTATAAACAGTAGGAGTTGTGAGCTAGCAGGAGCTAATGACAGATCTGTTGTCGTGGATGCAGAAGGAACTAGCAGGAGCTCATGACAGAACTGCTGTCATGGGTGTCATGACATAAATGGTTGGTACAGCAGGGGCTGCTATGTTATATCTCTTGGCAGAAGTGTTTTGGTACTGTTGGACATTCCTCATCAGTATGTACATGCCTAAGAGAGTTATTAGAAACAAAGTGCAGATTTAATGGGTGTTCATAAAAAGGATCTCTGATACTTTTTAGGGAACTATAAAACATTTGTTTCTACTGTCATGAAGAAGATTCTGCAGAAGTGTTCAGCAGGGCAAGTTGGAAACCTGAGAGTAAGTGAAGCTGAATGTCATGACTGAATGTCATAACATTGGTCGTATGGCATTAGTCGTGCAAGTTTTTTTTTCCTGTTATGATACCTGATATATCTCAGGCTAAATTTCAGGAAACCTGTTATGACTTCTCAATTATCTTAGGCGAGATTCTAGTCAAGGCTGGACATAATATAAAGCAGCTGCGACCTAAATTGACAGCACCTTGAATTGTGGAAATTAGGTTTACCTAATGTTTGTTACTTGTGACCAGCCCAAGCCTAGTCTGCATAGCTATAAAAGGAGGAGCAGAAGCAGAAGAAAACAAGCACTCACATCAAGAAAAACCAGAGTGTAAAATAAAGGTTTAGGGTTTGAGAGTCTCTTGTGTGTAGGTCACCCTATGTATCTTTTGATACATTGTGGTAAACATATTTGTGAGTGAAGAGGTTTGCTCTTCACGTGTGTCTAGGAGTCTTAGGATTCCTTGTGTGCCAAGCAATTGTAGGTTATATAATTACTTTGGTTATTGTGTATGAACTGTTGTGTTCATTGTGTCAGTCAAAGCTTTTAAGCTAGAGTGTGTCTCACTTGATCAAAGTTATGAAGCAAGATCATGGTGTGTGTTTGGAGTGTATCTCCATAACTGTTGTGTAATTGTGTATTGATATCACTGTATTATGATTGAGGGAGAGTGAGTGGGAATACTCAGGTCTAGAGTGTCTCTAGGTTGAAGTGTCATTGGGTAGAGATTAAGTGAGAAGTGCAAATTGGTTGTTTGACTTTGAATTGATTATGCTAATAATGAATTTCCTCCCAGGCTTGGTAGCCCTCAGATGTAGGTGATGTTGCACCGAACTGGGTAAAAAATTATTGTGTTATTTATCTTTCAGCATTTACAATTCTACACAATTTAAATGTTTAGATAAATAGTCTGTCAGTATGCAGATGTCACAACAGAGGTCATGACGTTGGTCATGACATTGACACAATTTAAAGAAATTTAAATTTATCTGTCCTCGTCCTTATTTCAGCAGAGATCAATGTTCCTAGGACATCTGAAATCTGCATACCAGAATTTCAGGTAGAACGAAATATAACTCCTGACGAGTTTTCTCATGTCTTAAGAATGTATTTATTTTCTTGTTTTATGTTTTTCCTTTTGCACTTTTATTCCAAACCATTTAAACCCAAACTCAATAACATTTGAATTTTCGAACGGCAGTTCAATAACACTAATCTCTGTGGACACGATAATTTTTTGAAAAAATACTTCCAAATCTTTTGTTGCTTTCCGTTTTACCGCACCAGCAAGCATTGTCCCAGAACATCAGTTCAGATGTTATGTCTTGTTCCTCTATCACTACTTCTATTTTCCCATTAACAATCATAGGCGCTATGTAATCTATTTCAGTTCCGTTAGGGGGTAAGAGATTTCCTTTTATGATCTCCACCCAATGTTTAGCTTCTTGTTGTCCCTCTTCTAGTACTCCTTCCTGCACTTCTTCATTCTTCTCTTTAATTATTGGTTCAAATGTTTTCGGCTTGTTGATGGTGAACGCAGATGGTGATTCTTTGTCCTTTGCCTATTCTGTAGTTCTACCAGTGTTTTTCAATCGAGCATTAGGTGATAGTGAGAACACGCAAACCATCATCGGAGGGGTCGTTGTCACCAATTTTTTGGCATGCCCCGACCACGACCCATTTACCCTAAAATACATCTGACCTAAAATCTTTTCATACAGTTAAACCCCCCTAATTTGGTCCCTAATCCTAAGGTTAGGAGTTTAAACCATCTCAAATCTGGATTCAGTTGATAAGAGCGGTAATATAGTCCTAAAACGGTGACCTCACCGGAAATTTCATGTTCGCCGAAAATCTCTAGAGGGAGAAGCGTACGTTTTATAAAATTGTATTTATTCCTTATGAATTTTCATATTTAATAATATTTTTACTATCAACATTATCAAATATATTCTTGAGCTATAAAGTCCATATAACTTCAATGAGTACCAGAAGTTCAATTCAACAAAAAATTTAGTAATTCAAAAATGATACTTATTATAGGGGTGGCAAACCAGGTTACCCGCTCCGTCGCGCCATAAGCCCACCAAAAAAGGGGCGGGCGGACAAGCCCGCCAAGTGAAATTGCGCTTAAATATCTAGCCCGCCCTACTAAGGTGGTGGGTTGGAGGGCAGCGAGTATTTTTTTTTATATATAAATAAATTAATAAATTTTATTTTTACATTTCAATTAGATTTTTCACTTATTTTTTAGAACAATGTTTTATAAAGTTTGTCAAAAAAATAAATATAAGAACAAGAATTGATAGTTCCATAAGGTTTTTAAATAACAAATTTTTTCCTTATATATATATATATATATATATATATATATATATATATATATATATATATATATATATATATATATATATATATATATATATATATATATATATATATATATATATATATATATATATATATATATATATATATATATATATATATATATATATATATATATATATATATATATATATATATATATATATATATATATATATATATATATATATAAATTATTTTTCAGTATTCTAATTTCATTTGTGTTGAATTATTACTCTATATTAAATTTTGATGTTGGAAAATATATTTGAAGATATGAATTGTAATGGTTATAATATATCCTAATTTTTATACATACACTTGTGATCTAAATGTTAATTTAATATTTCTTTTATATCTTTTTTCATTCTGAAATAAACAGAAAGAACATAACAATATTTTCGGTATCCATTTTTCTTTTGGATCATAAATTGACATAAGCTTTTGTGTTTTAATAGATGGATGAGTTTTATTCTTAATCCATACAAATAATATAGGTGTGGTAAAATGGGTCATGGCCCATAGGGTTGCAGATGAGCGGCCATGTGGGACAAGTTGCGGCGAGTAGATGGGTCCAAAATCTCAACTCAACCTGTCATTTTTCGACGGATAGGTCGGTGGGACACCTCTCATTTTGCCACCTCTAACTTATTATATATAACATTAAATATTGGTTTGTACAGTCGTAAGAATATTGTATTTTCTTTAAAATTGATTGTAAAAATTTTTATATTTTGCTAACATAATTAAGTATAAATCTAATTCTTTTTTTTAAAAAAAAAAATTCTAATTAAAGAAAAATTATATTTAGAAATTTTAAATTTATAATTTTAATTGAATAGAAAACGTATTTATAATAAAATAACTTTAAATTAAAAAAATATATATAACTTAGTGCATAATAAAGTAAATTAATGATATTAATTATTCCCTCTATTTGTTTTTAAGTGTAATTTTTGATTTTTTAGATATATTAAAAAAACTAATCAATATTGTTACTTTTCAAAAATAATTATTTGTTTACTTATAATATCCTTAATTATTTATTATAGTCATTTTACATTTTTTTCTCTCTATATAATAAATATTTTGGAGTAATTTTGACAAAAAGTGCAATTAATACTACTTTGAACTTTGCAAGTGCATATGCTATTAGCAGGCATTGGTTCTATCCCCACACCCAATTTGTCATTTTCTGATGTTTATTATATTCCTAACCTCACTTTAACTCTTTTTTCCGTTAATCAATTGTGTGATTCTGGTTATTCGGTTACGTTTTCTTCCAATTCTTTTTGTGTGTAGGACCCTCATTTCAGAAGGCTGATTGGAACGGGCCGTAGACAAGGGGGCTTTATGTTTTGGATGAGTTGAGAGTCCCAGATATCGCAACTTCAACCTCTACTTTTACTACTTATTTATCATCCTCTTTTCGTTTGAATCTTCATCTTCTAGTTTTTATTTGTGACATTATCGTCTTGGACATGTCTCTTCTCATAGACTAAAATATTTGGCTTTTACTAGAGCGTCAAAAATGTTAGAAACTAGTGATACTTCAGATTGTTATGGTTGTAAACTTCCTAAAATTTCAAATTTAACATTTATTAAAGGTGTTTTCATTTCATATGCCTTGTTTGACTTATTTCACTATGATATATGGAGTCCATCACCGCTACTTACTAAGGCTAGATCTAGATATTATGTTTCGTTTATTGATGATTATATTTGTTACTGTTTGGTTTATCTTATGAAAAATTGTTCTGAATTTTTTGACATTTATTGTATGTTTCGTGTTATGGTTAAGATTCAATATAATGTTGTTATAAAGTGTTTCTGTTGTGATTTAGGTGGTGAATATACCTCTAATAAATTTTGAATTACTTAATTTTGATGGTACAACTCATCAAACATCTTGTACTGATATTCCTCAACATAACGAAGTGGGTGGAAGGAAACATCATAACATCATTGAGACTGCTCATTTCCTTTTGTTCACTACTACAAAAAAGCTTTATAATAGCGCTTTTTTTGCTTTTTAATAGCGCTTTAAAGCGCTATTAATCAAGGCGCTATTGTAAAACAAAATTTTTAATAGCGCTTTAAAAGCGCTATTATAGCACTGGTAATTAATAACGTTTTTTCAAAAGCGCTATTATAGTACCTGTATTTAATAGCGCTTTTACAAAACCGCTATTATAAGTCACATATTTGATAGCGCTTTCAAACAAAGCGCTATTATAGTACCGGTAATTTGCTTTAATTTTGATAGCGCTTTCAAACAAAGCGCTATTATAATACACATATTTAATAGCACTTTCAAAGAAAGCGCTATTATAAGACACATATTTAATAGCACTTTCAAAGAAAGCGCTATTATAATCCACATATTCGATAGCACTTTCAAACAAAGCGCTATTAAAATACCGGTAAATTCCTTTAATTTTGATAGCACTTTCTAACAAAGCGCTATTATAGCACGCTCTCTTCAAAACACTATTCTAATACACTTTTTTTTACACCAAATCATTTATAATATATATATATATATATATATATATATATATATATATATATATATATATATATATATATATATATATATATATATATATATATATATATATGGCATTTGCATTTTACGTCATTAGAATTCATAAAATAATTATAACTAAGTAGCTAAAATACTTGAAATTAAAATAATAATGACAAATGTGATACCATTAGTTTGGCTTAAGAGTACTTCAAACCAAAATATTTTATAAACACAACTAAAGTATTTTGTCATGTAGTTATTAATTTGGCTAAGAGTACTTCAAACCAAATTCCAAACAAAAAGTACAATCACTTAGCTAGACATATTCTCTAAACTAATAAAAAAACAGTAAAGTGAGTATTTCTCACAGATGGTTTATCAACCAAGTCTCTAAGATATATTTGAATTATGGTAACTGATGTTCATCACACGTTGTTTTATGGAGGAACAAGCCAGAGGACAGTCTTTCACCAACAAGCAAAGGGCACTTGATTAAATTCCAACAATAATTCACGAACGGTCTCTGATATTTTTTGGTAGCTATGACGACATCGAAACAATCAAGGCTCTATATGCTGCAGAGAGAGGTGATTGCTCAATCATCTGTTACAATATTTGATTCATAAGTGGCAAACAAAAAAAGCTCACATTTGCAACCATTTAGACAACTGAACAAGTGGCGGAAATGTGATTTGAAGTTATACCTTTTCAGGTTTGATTGGTTTAATTCTCAGCTGAAGCCTTCCCGCACATCCTTCGGTAACTTCCACAACCTGATCGATAGCGCAATTATCGGTAACTGTTTGCACCAATAATGAAAAGAAATGACTTCTTTATTGAAATCAAGCTGGGATACAAAAATAACAGAACTAACAAGGTCAGTTAGACTAGTGACTATCAGAAAATAAAGAGATTTACTCAATATAGGCCATTGGTGCAGCATCGCCAACTCGAATACGAGTCCGAAGCAACAACACAGTTTTATTGGTGGGGGTTATTTAAGGGAAAAGGAAAAAATTCAATAAAAACATTTGAATACCTCAATAATGGACCAGCAAGAGATCTAGCCATTTCTCCACTTTGCTCAGCAACATCAGACCTGGTAATTTAAGCAAAAACATCTTGAATATTAAATTGAAATGTTAAACATGGAAACAGATACTAACAAACTCAAGAGTACAATTTCCAGCTTTTTCTCGTCTATACAAAAAATTTAAACAAAAAACTAACCCCGTAACAAAAGAAAAAGATTTCACAAGAACAATTTCCAGCCTTTTCACATCAATACAGAAATTTTTAACTTCTAAAGTTGATAATTTACAGAAAAAACTAACACCTTAATGAAACAAAAATATTTCAAGAGTACAATTTCCGGCCTTTTCTGGGTCTCATTGTCAATCATCAAAACTAAAGAATCCAGGTTCAAAATAATCCAGTTATCGTGTTATATTGTTGTTTTCATTTTATAATTGGTGATCACAATCAGGTTATCAAAGCTTAAAAGATATATAATAAATTAAATTTACAACATAAAATGAAAAGACTTGCCCATTTTCCCGGACAGAACGTCGTAAAATAGCCCTCGCTTCCCCTGGCTTTCCTTCTTTTTTCTTTTCCATTTCCCGGACCTGTCAAATTACACCACATTCATCAGCAATGCAGTATATCAAAAAGGAGATGGAAAAATGAGAAAGGTGAGAACTTACTTTCCACTTAAATCTATCATCTAACATGCTTTTTTGAGCATCTGTTAGTTTCCCAACAAATCTCCATATGTCTTCACCTGCATAGCAAGATTATGAAGGAAAACAACTCAGCATGACCAAAAGTTATTATAATCAAAATTAAACCCAATTTTTGCATCTAAAATATTCAAGTGGAAAAAAAATCACCCCATCCATAGACAAGGATATAAATGAATGAGTCGTGTAGTTTAAATAATAAACATTTAAAAATGATGCAGATATACTTTCTTCCAAATAAATTTCAACCAAAGAAAAATAATAGACAGGCAGGAACAAATTTTTTTTCTAAGTGTTATGAAGATGGACTTCTTCAGAGTATACCATACCTAGAATCTTATAACCAGTGGCAAGTGCATTTAATGCAGCTTTCCTAATACCCCCATCCCGTTCAGCCGTTAAACTTGCAACAATTTGCAATGATTTCAGCTGACCGCTAATCTGTACACATAACATGAGGAATAAATATCTAAAACTGAAAAGAAAAAATCACTAAAAGCATTAGCAACAATACCTCAGCCCCATGATGATCGAGAATAAATCCTACAAGATCAGCACATTCAATTCGAGTTCTGTTGTTCTTAGAGCGCAACCCCTCCAATATATAAGGGAAACATTTGGATGCGGAATATACGACAACAAATTGTTTAGTCAGCTCCCGCATTTTTTCACGTACTTTCTCAATGTTATGCCCTAACTGTAACATTTATAAAATATCATGAACTTATACTTACTTTTATCTGTGAATTAAAGTAGCCACTTTCCATAGCACCCAAGAAAGGACACTAACTCTAATAAAAACAGAGATTTGCTGAAAAATTGATATCTACTGGTGATGCCACCTATTAAAATCTGTTAATACAAACCTTCTCTACAAGGCAAGGAAGAAAGATTGCCACTTCAGACTCTGTCAAAGTGTAACCTTCATCCTTCAAAGTGTCAAGCAGTTCAGGAAGAAATTCCAGCACCTGAGCAATTAAATTGCATAAGCGTTAACTGGGACCAATATATGGGTTGGTTTCAGTTGTTTCCATCTTCTCGCCATGATAGCTATGAAAACAACTTACAGCTGATCTAAAATCATTTTGATTTTATATTAAAATCTGTTAGAGAAATAGCTTATAAACGTATACATAAGATCTTAAATGATATATGTTTATAAGGGCTTAATCAAGTTGTTTATCCAAGCAGGAATGCAATACATTTCATAAATGAGATAGGAAAAGAAGAAAACTGAAGGAACAATGAAAACAAAAGGGAAAACTAAATTGTACCTTTAATAGACATGTTGTGTTTGATTTGCAAAACTGCAACACAAACCACCTCAAAAGAATGTCCAAAACTTCTATAACTTCCTTAGCAATGGATGGAAGTGCCTGCAAAGTGCGATAGAAGATTATATAGCTAATAGTACAGTCAACAATTGAAAAGCACGCAACTTATTAAGAATATAAAAAGAACAACACCTTCTGCAGAATTTCAAGTCTGTCAACTTGCTTCTTAAAATCTGCACTTAAGAGTCTCCTGTGTAAATCCTCTCTGAAATACCTCATCATATCATTCTGCAAATTGCAGCATTTATTACAATTCAATAACTAGGAAACTTAAATTAAACGTGAAAAACTTGAAGTCCTCAAAGAACAGGTCAACCTCAAGATCTTGAATTTGCTCAATTTGTGGATCCTCAAACTTAAACCTTCGAACAACCAATCTCTCTCTATCTTCCTGCATGGAAGACAACTGACAGTTCAAGCATACATCTTTTGAAAATTTGAAGTAATGTTGGGTAAATACTTCTGTCAACAATACCTTATTCGAATCCTTGATATTTAGCAAGGTTTGAGTTTGGGCTGCTATATCTTGAACAAATATTGGTTCAGACTTTGCGCCCTTTATTGCCCCGGCCCTCTTCATGATGAAACGTACAGTTAGAAATCCAAACACAATAAAAGAGTAATTGACATAAATAAATAAATAAATAAATAATAAAAACTAAACATACCGAAGATACAACTTTATTTCCAGGTTTTGAAACACCATTTGCTGTTGATTTCCCAACCTTAGTAACACCTTTCAATGTTATACCCACAGAAGTTACCCTGGCTGACTCGAATGACTCTGGGGACGCACATTGGGGGGCAGGGTGTAAGATAGAGAAAGTATAAGAGGCAAAATAGTTACCATGATAAAATCAACCACGTGTAAGAAAAAATTAGAAAAACTGTTGACGAAGAACCACCTTGAAAAGCTCCATATGGTTTTAGTTTCTCAAGAACAAGTGCCAGAGCTGGTCCATGAATGTCTTTGACTATCTTTTCAATCTAATAGAACAAACAATTTAATTATGCTTGGTATCAAATGAATGTGAGGAAACAGGGAATGAAAAAACAACATTTTTATCACACATACCATTTCATGCCCACTAACTCTCAGTATCTCAGTAATGCAAGTCTCTGCTGCCTTGCGAACATCAGAGGATTTATCCTGCAAAGGAGCCATAGCAAAATTTAAATTTAAGGAAATTATTAATAGAACTGATTTGATAATGACAGACACTCGAGGACATAATTGAGTAATCAGAACGTACTGCCATTGCAGACGAGGCTGGCTTTAGCAGTTGTGCAGCTTCAGCAAAACTACTTAACCCAGACAGTTGCCTAGATAGCCAATCAAAAAGATCCTTACGCCCTTCCGCACCAAGTTTGGAATCCACCAAAGCAATTGCAACATATGTAACCTATGTTAACATCAAGTTCAGGGACAAAGACAACAAATGAGTACAAGAATAATTGAATACAAAATCAGGACCGACCATTTTATCAAGATGAACAACTGCTAGCCAAGAATCGAGAGTATTCAGTACACATTCTCTCATGTGCTTCTTATTGTCACCGAGACATTTCAATATATCAGACAGAATGCCCTGAAATAAACCATTTTGAAAAAGTTGAACTTTTAATAAAGGAAATGCAACATTAGCAACAGGAAAGAAAATACAAAAGCAGAACAGAGTTCACTAACTTTTCTTGACTTCTCTACAGCTTGACCCATTGCAGATGCAACATTACCAATTGTTGTCAAGGTAGCCATGACTATATTTTTGTTGCTATCATAGAGTCGGCCCCTAAGAGCACCAAATAATTCACCTAGTAATACCAGTCATCAGCCGCAAGAATTTCAAAGTTTGACAGATTTTATAATGAACACATAAAATATGAAGAATTAATAAAACAAAGCATGCAAGTCCATGAAGCGGAGGATTTGATGGGAAGGGTAGAGAGACAAAAGTTTAAAAAGCACAAAATACTAATGCTATTGAGGTACCAGTTCCAGTTGCTTGAATGCGCTTATTAGCCTCTTCCAGTATTTTGTTTACAGCTTCAACAGACTCCATACGAGCCTACATTAAGTAAAAAAAACGGAGCTCAAAATGTGATGCAATTGCACAATATTGCACTTCCACAGTTACTGACAGTTGAAAGCAAGCTTAATATACAAAACAAAAGGCGATCTAATACAAGATTAATGTCTCAATCCTTCAACGCCCAAACCTAACCTGAAGAACAACAAACCTCCCTTCGACCCACCTTACTCCGCCGACGCCGCTATCAACATCAGAAACCCATCGAAACCGTTAAACACCAGAAACATCCCTCCGTTAACATCAAAACAGGACCGGACCTAAACCCCTCTTTTAACCCTAACTTCAACATCCGAAAATCTTCAACACAGAATCCACATTCCATCTCTCACCATTAACAGAACCACACGCAAAACGCCGGAAAACTCCTTCAAAACCTCCATCGGAACCCCTTCTAGAAACCTTCACCTCCGACCGTTAATCCATCCCTCACCTCAAACTGGCTTCAAACCCATTTCATCCGTAAATCCAACTTCAAAACACCACCAAAACCAGAACCGAAAGTGGAAGAGAGATTCAAAGTGAAACAACCGAACACCCAATCATAAACCCTAACCCCTCTTTCAGTAATCCAAATCTCCATTCCTTCCGCCGTAAACCTCAAACTTCAATCGATTTCCATCATCAAAATCAAACCGTTCAAAATAATCATCATCAACAAACGTAAACCAGATTCAGAAATAGAATAAGAGGAGATGGAGAGAGTTTGAAAGAGAGAGCCAGTGAAACGAGATTGAGAGAGAGGGGAATCCGAGTGAAGAAGAAGGAATTTTGCGCGAAAACGAAAAACATTGGGCCAAAAAAGGTTTTCATATTTTTAATTAATTTAATTTAGTAGAATATTTTAATAGCGCTTTTTAAAAAAGCGCTATCTTAAAACACAATTATAGAAACGATAGCGGTTTCATAGAAAGCGCTATTGTAGTTACATATTTTAATAGCGATTTTTAAAAAGCGCTATCGTAGTGCTTTTAATAATAGCGCTTTTATAAAAGTGCTATTGTAATACAACATTTTAATAGCGCTTTTTAGAAAAGCGCTATCTTAGTGAATATCTATAATAGCGCTTTTTTACAAAGTGCTATCAAAATCATATTCTCTGTACTCTTTAATAGCGCTTTACTATAAAGCGCTATTATAAATATGTTTGTTTCCTTTTTAATAGCGCTTATTTAAAAAGCGCTATTAAAGTAGGCGATACAAAAAACCAATTTTGGCGTAGTGGTTGTTTACTTCGGTTCCTAGTGAGTTTTAGGGTGAAGCAGTTTTTAGCGTTCATGTTATTAATAAAATTCCAACGTCTATCACATTAGGTTTGTCTCCCTTTGAAATATTGTATAGCTATATCCCTGATTATTCCTCTTTGAAAGTGTTTGATTTTACATGTTTTGTTTTTCGCCCACAAGTAGAAAATAGTAAGTTGTCTTCTCATTCTTCTATATATATTTTTATTGGTTATAAGAATGATCAAAAGAGTTATCGTTATGATTCTGATGCTAGAAATTTTTGTCTCTCGTCATGTTGTTTTCCTAGTTCATATTCCTTCTAGAAAATGTGATATTCAGTCTCACTGGATATACAAGATCAAAACTAAGTCTGATGGATCAGTTGTGCGCTACAAAGCATGTCTTGTTGCTAAGGAATTCTTTTAATAGTATTGTACGGATTATGAAAAAACATTTTCTCTTGTTGCTAAGATGACTACTATTTACACTCTTACTGCAAAGAGGCATATTTTTCAAATGGATGTTAAAAATGCCTTCCTAACCTCACTTTAAGTCTTTCTTCCGTTAATCAATTGTGTGATTCTGGTTATTCAGTTACGTTTTCTTCCAATTCTTTTTGTGTGTAGGACCCTCATTTCAGAAGGCTGATTGGAACAGGCCGTAGACAAGGGGCTTTATGTTTTGGATGAGTTGAGAGTCCCAGATATCGCAACTTCAACCTCTACTTTCACTACTTATTTATCATCCTCTTTTCGTTTGAATCTTCATCTTCTAGTTTTTATTGGTGGCATTATCGTCTTGGACATGTCTCTTCTCATAGACTAAAATATTTGGCTTTTACTAGAGCGTCAAAAATGTTAGAAACTAGTGATACTTCAGATTGTTATGGTTGTAAACTTGCTAAAATTTCAAATTTAACATTTATTAAAGGTGTTTTCATTTCATATGCCTTGTTTGACTTATGTCACTATGATATATGGGGTCCATCACCGCTACTTACTAAGGCTAGATCTAGATATTATGTTATGTTTATTGATGATTATATTTGTTACTGTTTGGTTTATCTTATGAAAAATTGTTCTGAATTTTTTGACATTTATTGTATGTTTTGTGTTATGGTTAAGATTCAATATAATGTTGTTATAAAGTGTTTCTGTTGTGATTTAGGTGGTGAATATACCTCTAATAAATTTTGAATTACTTAATTTTGATGGTACAACTCATCAAACATCTTGTACTGATATTCCTCAACATAACGAAGTGGGTGGAAGGAAACATCATAACATCATTGAGACTGCTCATTTCCTTTTGTTGTTTACTTCGGTTCCTAGTGAGTTTTGGGGTGAAGCAGTTTTTAGCGTTCATGTTATTAATAAAATTCCAACGTCTATCACATTAGGTTTGTCTCCCTTTGAAATATTGTATAGCTATATCCCTGATTATTCCTCTTTGAAAGTGTTTGATTTTACATGTTTTGTTTTTCGCCCACAAGTAGAAAATAGTAAGTTGTCTTCTCATTCTTCTATATATATTTTTATTGGTTATAAGAATGATCAAAAGAGTTATCGTTATGATTCTGATGCTAGAAATTTTTGTCTCTCGTCATGTTGTTTTCCTAGTTCACAATATTCCTCCTAGAAAATGTGATATTCAGTCTCACTGGATATACAAGATCAAAACTAAGTCTGATGGATCAGTTGAGCGCTACAAAGCATGTCTTGTTGCTAAGGAATTCTTTTAATAGTATTGTACGGATTATGAAAAAATATTTTCTCTTGTTGCTAAGATGGCTACTATTTACACTCTTACTGCAAAGAGGCATATTTTTCAAATGGATGTTAAAAATGCCTTCCTAACCTCACTTTAAGTCTTTCTTCCGTTAATCAATTGTGTGATTCTGGTTATTCGGTTACGTTTTCTTCCAATTCTTTTTGTGTGTAGGACCCTCATTTCAGAAGGCTGATTGGAACAGGCCGTAGACAAGGGGGCTTTATGTTTTGGATGAGTTGAGAGTCCCAGATATCGCAACTTCAACCTCTACTTTCACTACTTATTTATCATCCTCTTTTCGTTTGAATCTCATCTTCTAGTTTTTATTTGTGGCATTATCGTCTTGGACATGTCTCTTCTCATAGACTAAAATATTTAGCTTTTACTAGAGCGTCAAAAATGTTAGAAACTAGTGATACTTCAGATTGTTATGGTTGTAAACTTGCTAAACTTTCAAATTTAACATTTATTAAAGGTGTTTTCATTTCATATGCCTTGTTTGACTTATTTCACTATGACATATGGGGTCCATCACCGCTACTTACTAAGGCTAGATCTAGATATTATGTTTCGTTTATTGATGATTATATTTGTTACTGTTCGGTTTATCTTATGAAAAATTGTTCTGAATTTTTTGACATTTATTGTATGTTTCGTGTTATGGTTAAGATTCAATATAATGTTGTTATAAAGTGTTTCTGTTGTGATTTAGGTGGTGAATATACCTCTAATAAATTTTGAATTACTTAATTTTGATGGTACAACTCATCAAACATCTTGTACTGATATTCCTCAACATAACGAAGTGGGTGGAAGGAAACATCATAACATCATTGAGACTGCTCATTTCCTTTTGTTGTTTACTTCGGTTCCTAGTGAGTTTTGGGGTGAAGCAGTTTTTAGCGTTCATGTTATTAATAAAATTCCAACGTCTATCACATTAGGTTTGTCTCCCTTTGAAATATTGTATAGCTATATCCCTGATTATTCCTCTTTGAAAGTGTTTGATTTTACATGTTTTGTTTTTCGCCCACAAGTAGAAAATAGTAAGTTGTCTTCTCATTCTTCTATATATATTTTTATTGGTTATAAGAATGATCAAAAGAGTTATCGTTATGATTCTGATGCTAGAAATTTTTGTCTCTCGTCATGTTGTTTTCCTAGTTCACAATATTCCTCCTAGAAAATGTGATATTCAGTCTCACTGGATATACAAGATCAAAACTAAGTCTGATGGATCAGTTGAGCGCTACAAAGCATGTCTTGTTGCTAAGGAATTCTTTTAATAGTATTGTACGGATTATGAAAAAATATTTTCTCTTGTTGCTAAGATGGCTACTATTTACACTCTTACTGCAAAGAGGCATATTTTTCAAATGGATGTTAAAAATGCCTTCCTAACCTCACTTTAAGTCTTTCTTCCGTTAATCAATTGTGTGATTCTGGTTATTCGGTTACGTTTTCTTCCAATTCTTTTTATGTGTAGGACCCTCATTTCAGAAGGCTGATTGGAACAGGCCGTAGACAAGGGGGCTTTATGTTTTGGATGAGTTGAGAGTCCCAGATATCGCAACTTCAACCTCTACTTTCACTACTTATTTATCATCCTCTTTTCGTTTGAATCTTCATCTTCTAGTTTTTATTTGTGGCATTATCGTCTTGGACATGTCTCTTCTCATAGACTAAAATATTTGGCTTTTACTAGAGCGTCAAAAATGTTAGAAACTAGTGATACTTCAGATTGTTATGGTTGTAAACTTGCTAAACTTTCAAATTTAACATTTATTAAAGGTGTTTTCATTTCATATGCCTTGTTTGACTTATTTCACTATGACATATGGGGTCCATCACCGCTACTTACTAAGGCTAGATCTAGATATTATGTTTCGTTTATTGATGATTATATTTGTTACTGTTTGGTTTATCTTATGAAAAATTGTTCTGAATTTTTTGACATTTATTGTATGTTTCGTGTTATGGTTAAGATTCAATATAATGTTGTTATAAAGTGTTTCTGTTGTGATTTAGGTGGTGAATATACCTCTAATAAATTTTGAATTACTTAATTTTGATGGTACAACTCATCAAACATCTTGTACTGATATTCCTCAACATAACGAAGTGGGTGGAAGGAAACATCATAACATCATTGAGACTGCTCATTTCCTTTTGTTGTTTACTTCGGTTCCTAGTGAGTTTTGGGGTGAAGCAGTTTTTAGCGTTCATGTTATTAATAAAATTCCAACGTCTATCACATTAGGTTTGTCTCCCTTTGAAATATTGTATAGCTATATCCCTGATTATTCCTCTTTGAAAGTGTTTGATTTTACATGTTTTGTTTTTCGCCCACAAGTAGAAAATAGTAAGTTGTCTTCTCATTCTTCTATATATATTTTTATTGGTTATAAGAATGATCAAAAGAGTTATCGTTATGATTCTGATGCTAGAAATTTTTGTCTCTCGTCATGTTGTTTTCCTAGTTCACATTCCTCCTAGAAAATGTGATATTCAGTCTCACTGGATATACAAGATCAAAACTAAGTCTGATGGATCAGTTGAGCGCTACAAAGCATGTCTTGTTGCTAAGGAATTCTTTTAATAGTATTGTACGGATTATGAAAAAATATTTTCTCTTGTTGCTAAGATGGCTACTATTTACACTCTTACTGCAAAGAGGCATATTTTTCAAATGGATGTTAAAAATGCCTTCCTAAACTCACTTTAAGTCTTTCTTCCGTTAATCAATTGTGTGATTCTGGTTATTCGGTTACGTTTTCTTCCAATTCTTTTTGTGTGTAGGACCCTCATTTCAGAAGGCTGATTGGAACAGGCCGTAGACAAGGGGGCTTTATGTTTTGGATGAGTTGAGAGTCCCATATATCGCAAATTCAACCTCTACTTTCACTACTTATTTATCATCCTCTTTTCGTTTGAATCTTCATCTTCTAGTTTTTATTTGTGGCATTATCGTCTTGGACATGTCTCTTCTTATAGACTAAAATATTTGGCTTTTACTAGAGCGTCAAAAATGTTAGAAACTAGTGATACTTCAGATTGTTATGGTTGTAAACTTGCTAAAATTTCAAATTTAACATTTATTAAAGGTGTTTTCATTTCATATGCCTTGTTTGACTTATTTCACTATGACATATGGGGTCCATCACCGCTACTTACTAAGGCTAGATCTAGATATTATGTTTCGTTTATTGATGATTATATTTGTTACTGTTTGGTTTATCTTATGAAAAATTGTTCTGAATTTTTTGACATTTATTGTATGTTTCGTGTTATGGTTAAGATTCAATATAATGTTGTTATAAAGTGTTTCTGTTGTGATTTAGGTGGTGAATATACCTCTAATAAATTTTGAATTACTTAATTTTGATGGTACAACTCATCAAACATCTTGTACTGATATTCCTCAACATAACGAAGTGGGTGGAAGGAAACATCATAACATCATTGAGACTGCTCATTTCCTTTTGTTGTTTACTTCGGTTCCTAGTGAGTTTTGGGGTGAAGCAGTTTTTAGCGTTCATGTTATTAATAAAATTCCAACGTCTATCACATTAGGTTTGTCTCCCTTTGAAATATTGTATAGCTATATCCCTGATTATTCCTCTTTGAAAGTGTTTGATTTTACATGTTTTGTTTTTCGCCCACAAGTAGAAAATAGTAAGTTGTCTTCTCATTCTTCTATATATATTTTTATTGGTTATAAGAATGATCAAAAGAGTTATCGTTATGATTCTGATGCTAGAAATTTTTGTCTCTCGTCATGTTGTTTTCCTAGTTCACAATATTCCTCCTAGAAAATGTGATATTCAGTCTCACTGGATATACAAGATCAAAACTAAGTCTGATGGATCAGTTGAGCGCTACAAAGCATGTCTTGTTGCTAAGGAATTCTTTTAATAGTATTGTACGGATTATGAAAAAATATTTTCTCTTGTTGCTAAGATGGCTACTATTTACACTCTTACTGCAAAGAGGCATATTTTTCAAATGGATGTTAAAAATGCCTTCCTAACCTCACTTTAAGTCTTTCTTCCGTTAATCAATTGTGTGATTCTGGTTATTCGGTTACGTTTTCTTCCAATTCTTTTTGTGTGTAGGACCCTCATTTCAGAAGGCTGATTGGAACAGGCCGTAGACAAGGGGGCTTTATGTTTTGGATGAGTTGAGAGTCCCAGATATCGCAACTTCAACCTCTACTTTCACTACTTATTTATCATCCTCTTTTCGTTTGAATCTTCATCTTCTAGTTTTTATTTGTGGCATTATCGTCTTGGACATGTCTCTTCTCATAGACTAAAATATTTGGCTTTTACTAGAGCGTCAAAAATGTTAGAAACTAGTGATACTTCAGATTGTTATGGTTGTAAACTTGCTAAACTTTCAAATTTAACATTTATTAAAGGTGTTTTCATTTCATATGCCTTGTTTGACTTATTTCACTATGACATATGGGGTCTATCACCGCTACTTACTAAGGCTAGATCTAGATATTATGTTTCGTTTATTGATGATTATATTTGTTACTGTTTGGTTTATCTTATGAAAAATTGTTCTGAATTTTTTGACATTTATTGTATGTTTCGTGTTATGGTTAAGATTCAATATAATGTTGTTATAAAGTGTTTCTGTTGTGATTTAGGTGGTGAATATACCTCTAATAAATTTTGAATTACTTAATTTTGATGGTACAACTCATCAAACATCTTGTACTGATATTCCTCAACATAACGAAGTGGGTGGAAGGAAACATCATAACATCATTGAGACTGCTCATTTCCTTTTGTTGTTTACTTCGGTTCCTAGTGAGTTTTGGGGTGAAGCAGTTTTTAGCGTTCATGTTATTAATATAATTCCAACGTCTATCACATTAGGTTTGTCTCCCTTTGAAATATTGTATAGCTATATCCCTGATTATTCCTCTTTGAAAGTGTTTGATTTTACATGTTTTGTTTTTCGCCCACAAGTAGAAAATAGTAAGTTGTCTTCTCATTCTTCTATATATATTTTTATTGGTTATAAGAATGATCAAAAGAGTTATCGTTATGATTCTGATGCTAGAAATTTTTGTCTCTCGTCATGTTGTTTTCCTAGTTCACAATATTCCTCCTAGAAAATGTGATATTCAGTCTCACTGGATATACAAGATCAAAACTAAGTCTGATGGATCAGTTGAGCGCTACAAAGCATGTCTTGTTGCTAAGGAATTCTTTTAATAGTATTGTACGGATTATGAAAAAATATTTTCTCTTGTTGCTAAGATGGCTACTATTTACACTCTTACTGCAAAGAGGCATATTTTTCAAATGGATGTTAAAAATGCCTTCCTAAACTCACTTTAAGTCTTTCTTCCGTTAATCAATTGTGTGATTCTGGTTATTCGGTTACGTTTTCTTCCAATTCTTTTTGTGTGTAGGACCCTCATTTCAGAAGGCTGATTGGAACAGGCCGTAGACAAGGGGGCTTTATGTTTTGGATGAGTTGAGAGTCCCATATATCGCAAATTCAACCTCTACTTTCACTACTTATTTATCATCCTCTTTTCGTTTGAATCTTCATCTTCTAGTTTTTATTTGTGGCATTATCGTCTTGGACATGTCTCTTCTCATAGACTAAAATATTTGGCTTTTACTAGAGCGTCAAAAATGTTAGAAACTAGTGATACTTCAGATTGTTATGGTTGTAAACTTGCTAAACTTTCAAATTTAACATTTATTAAAGGTGTTTTCATTTCATATGCCTTGTTTGACTTATTTCACTATGACATATGGGGTCCATCACCGCTACTTACTAAGGCTAGATCTAGATATTATGTTTCGTTTATTGATGATTATATTTGTTACTGTTTGGTTTATCTTATGAAAAATTGTTCTGAATTTTTTGACATTTATTGTATGTTTCGTGTTATGGTTAAGATTCAATATAATGTTGTTATAAAGTGTTTCTGTTGTGATTTAGGTGGTGAATATACCTCTAATAAATTTTGAATTACTTAATTTTGATGGTACAACTCATCAAACATCTTGTACTGATATTCCTCAACATAACGAAGTGGGTGGAAGGAAACATCATAACATCATTGAGACTGCTCATTTCCTTTTGTTGTTTACTTCGGTTCCTAGTGAGTTTTGGGGTGAAGCAGTTTTTAGCGTTCATGTTATTAATATAATTCCAACGTCTATCACATTAGGTTTGTCTCCCTTTGAAATATTGTATAGCTATATCCCTGATTATTCCTCTTTGAAAGTGTTTGATTTTACATGTTTTGTTTTTCTCCCACAAGTAGAAAATAGTAAGTTGTCTTCTCATTCTTCTATATATATTTTTATTGGTTATAAGAATGATCAAAAGAGTTATCGTTATGATTCTGATGCTAGAATTTTTTGTCTCTCGTCATGTTGTTTTCCTAGTTCACAATATTCCTCCTAGAAAATGTGATATTCAGTCTCACTGGATATACAAGATCAAAACTAAGTCTGATGGATCAGTTGAGCGCTACAAAGCATGTCTTGTTGCTAAGGAATTCTTTTAATAGTATTGTACGGATTATGAAAAAATATTTTCTCTTGTTGCTAAGATGGCTACTATTTACACTCTTACTGCAAAGAGGCATATTTTTCAAATGGATGTTAAAAATGCCTTCCTAAACTCACTTTAAGTCTTTCTTCCGTTAATCAATTGTGTGATTCTGGTTATTCGGTTACGTTTTCTTCCAATTCTTTTTGTGTGTAGGACCCTCATTTCAGAAGGCTGATTGGAACAGGCCGTAGACAAGGGGGCTTTATGTTTTGGATGAGTTGAGAGTCCCATATATCGCAAATTCAACCTCTACTTTCACTACTTATTTATCATCCTCTTTTCGTTTGAATCTTCATCTTCTAGTTTTTATTTGTGGCATTATCGTCTTGGACATGTCTCTTCTTATAGACTAAAATATTTGGATTTTACTAGAGCGTCAAAAATGTTAGAAACTAGTGATACTTCAGATTGTTATGGTTGTAAACTTGCTAAAATTTCAAATTTAACATTTATTAAAGGTGTTTTCATTTCATATGCCTTGTTTGACTTATTTCACTATGACATATGGGGTCCATCACCGCTACTTACTAAGGCTAGATCTAGATATTATGTTTCGTTTATTGATGATTATATTTGTTACTGTTTGGTTTATCTTATGAAAAATTGTTCTGAATTTTTTGACATTTATTGTATGTTTCGTGTTATGGTTAAGATTCAATATAATGTTGTTATAAAGTGTTTCTGTTGTGATTTAGGTGGTGAATATACCTCTAATAAATTTTGAATTACTTAATTTTGATGGTACAACTCATCAAACATCTTGTACTGATATTCCTCAACATAACGAAGTGGGTGGAAGGAAACATCATAACATCATTGAGACTGCTCATTTCCTTTTGTTGTTTACTTCGGTTCCTAGTGAGTTTTGGGGTGAAGCAGTTTTTAGCGTTCATGTTATTAATAAAATTCCAACGTCTATCACATTAGGTTTGTCTCCCTTTGAAATATTGTATAGCTATATCCCTGATTATTCCTCTTTGAAAGTGTTTGATTTTACATGTTTTGTTTTTCGCCCACAAGTAGAAAATAGTAGGTTGTCTTCTCATTCTTCTATATATATTTTTATTGGTTATAAGAATGATCAAAAGAGTTATCGTTATGATTCTGATGCTAGAAATTTTTGTCTCTCGTCATGTTGTTTTCCTAGTTCACATTCCTCCTAGAAAATGTGATATTCAGTCTCACTGGATATACAAGATCAAAACTAAGTCTG
This sequence comes from Lathyrus sativus, assembly GCA_963859935.3. NCBI lineage: Eukaryota > Viridiplantae > Streptophyta > Magnoliopsida > Fabales > Fabaceae > Lathyrus > Lathyrus sativus. The sequence continues at coordinate 812,274,408 of OZ012735.1, forward strand.
ATGGATCAGTTGAGCGCTACAAAGCATGTCTTGTTGCTAAGGAATTCTTTTAATAGTATTGTACGGATTATGAAAAAATATTTTCTCTTGTTGCTAAGATGACTACTATTTACACTTACTGCAAAGAGGCATATTTTTCAAATGGATGTTAAAAATGCCTTCCTAAACTCACTTTAAGTCTTTCTTCCGTTAATCAATTGTGTGATTCTGGTTATTCGGTTACGTTTTCTTCCAATTCTTTTTGTGTGTAGGACCCTCATTTCAGAAGGCTGATTGGAACAGGCCGTAGACAAGGGGGCTTTATGTTTTGGATGAGTTGAGAGTCCCAGATATCGCAACTTCAACCTCTACTTTCACTACTTATTTATCATCCTCTTTTCGTTTGAATCTTCATCTTCTAGTTTTTATTTGTGGCATTATCGTCTTGGACATGTCTCTTCTTATAGACTAAAATATTTGGCTTTTACTAGAGCGTCAAAAATGTTAGAAACTAGTGATACTTCAGATTGTTATGGTTGTAAACTTGCTAAAATTTCAAATTTAACATTTATTAAAGGTGTTTTCATTTCATATGCCTTGTTTGACTTATTTCACTATGACATATGGGGTCCATCACCGCTACTTACTAAGGCTAGATCTAGATATTATGTTTCGTTTATTGATGATTATATTTGTTACTGTTTGGTTTATCTTATGAAAAATTGTTCTGAATTTTTTGACATTTATTGTATGTTTCGTGTTATGGTTAAGATTCAATATAATGTTGTTATAAAGTGTTTCTGTTGTGATTTAGGTGGTGAATATACCTCTAATAAATTTTGAATTACTTAAATTTGATGGTACAACTCATCAAACATCTTGTACTGATATTCCTCAACATAACGAAGTGGGTGGAAGGAAACATCATAACATCATTGAGACTGCTCATTTCCTTTTGTTGTTTACTTCGGTTCCTAGTGAGTTTTGGGGTGAAGCAGTTTTTAGCGTTCATGTTATTAATAAAATTCCAACGTCTATCACATTAGGTTTGTCTCCCTTTGAAATATTGTATAGCTATATCCCTGATTATTCCTCTTTGAAAGTGTTTGATTTTACATGTTTTGTTTTTCGCCCACAAGTAGAAAATAGTAAGTTGTCTTCTCATTCTTCTATATATATTTTTATTGGTTATAAGAATGATCAAAAGAGTTATCGTTATGATTCTGATGCTAGAAATTTTTGTCTCTCGTCATGTTGTTTTCCTAGTTCACAATATTCCTCCTAGAAAATGTGATATTCAGTCTCACTGGATATACAAGATCAAAACTAAGTCTGATGGATCAGTTGAGCGCTACAAAGCATGTCTTGTTGCTAAGGAATTCTTTTAATAGTATTGTACGGATTATGAAAAAATATTTTCTCTTGTTGCTAAGATGGCTACTATTTACACTCTTACTGCAAAGGGGCATATTTTTCAAATGGATGTTAAAAATGCCTTCCTAACCTCACGTTAAGTCTTTCTTCCGTTAATCAATTGTGTGATTCTGGTTATTCGGTTACGTTTTCTTCCAATTCTTTTTGTGTGTAGGACCCTCATTTCAGAAGGCTGATTGGAACAGGCCGTAGACAAGGGGGCTTTATGTTTTGGATGAGTTGAGAGTCCCAGATATCGCAACTTCAACCTCTACTTTCACTACTTATTTATCATCCTCTTTTCGTTTGAATCTTCATCTTCTAGTTTTTATTTGTGGCATTATCGTCTTGGACATGTCTCTTCTCATAGACTAAAATATTTGGCTTTTACTAGAGCGTCAAAAATGTTAGAAACTAGTGATACTTCAGATTGTTATGGTTGTAAACTTGCTAAACTTTCAAATTTAACATTTATTAAAGGTGTTTTCATTTCATATGCCTTGTTTGACTTATTTCACTATGACATATGGGGTCCATCACCGCTACTTACTAAGGCTAGATCTAGATATTATGTTTCGTTTATTGATGATTATATTTGTTACTGTTTGGTTTATCTTATGAAAAATTGTTCTGAATTTTTTGACATTTATTGTATGTTTCGTGTTATGGTTAAGATTCAATATAATGTTGTTATAAAGTGTTTCTGTTGTGATTTAGGTGGTGAATATACCTCTAATAAATTTTGAATTACTTAATTTTGATGGTACAACTCATCAAACATCTTGTACTGATATTCCTCAACATAACGAAGTGGGTGGAAGGAAACATCATAACATCATTGAGACTGCTCATTTCCTTTTGTTGTTTACTTCGGTTCCTAGTGAGTTTTGGGGTGAAGCAGTTTTTAGCGTTCATGTTATTAATAAAATTCCAACGTCTATCACATTAGGTTTGTCTCCCTTTGAAATATTGTATAGCTATATCCCTGATTATTCCTCTTTGAAAGTGTTTGATTTTACATGTTTTGTTTTTCGCCCACAAGTAGAAAATAGTAAGTTGTCTTCTCATTCTTCTATATATATTTTTATTGGTTATAAGAATGATCAAAAGAGTTATCGTTATGATTCTGATGCTAGAAATTTTTGTCTCTCGTCATGTTGTTTTCCTAGTTCACATTCCTCCTAGAAAATGTGATATTCAGTCTCACTGGATATACAAGATCAAAACTAAGTCTGATGGATCAGTTGAGCGCTACAAAGCATGTCTTGTTGCTAAGGAATTCTTTTAATAGTATTGTACGGATTATGAAAAAATATTTTCTCTTGTTGCTAAGATGGCTACTATTTACACTCTTACTGCAAAGAGGCATATTTTTCAAATGGATGTTAAAAATGCCTTCCTAACCTCACTTTAAGTCTTTCTTCCGTTAATCAATTGTGTGATTCTGGTTATTCGGTTACGTTTTCTTCCAATTCTTTTTGTGTGTAGGACCCTCATTTCAGAAGGCTGATTGGAACAGGCCGTAGAGAAGGGGGCTTTATGTTTTGGATGAGTTGAGAGTCCCAGATATCGCAACTTCAACCTCTACTTTCACTACTTATTTATCATCCTCTTTTCGTTTGAATCTTCATCTTCTAGTTTTTATTTGTGGCATTATCGTCTTGGACATGTCTCTTCTCATAGACTAAAATATTTGGCTTTTACTAGAGCGTCAAAAATGTTAGAAACTAGTGATACTTCAGATTGTTATGGTTGTAAACTTGCTAAACTTTCAAATTTAACATTTATTAAAGGTGTTTTCATTTCATATGCCTTGTTTGACTTATTTCACTATGACATATGGGGTCCATCACCGCTACTTACCAAGGCTAGATCTAGATATTATGTTTCGTTTATTGATGATTATATTTGTTACTGTTTGGTTTATCTTATGAAAAATTGTTCTGAATTTTTTGACATTTATTGTATGTTTCGTGTTATGGTTAAGATTCAATATAATGTTGTTATAAAGTGTTTCTGTTGTGATTTAGGTGGTGAATATACCTCTAATAAATTTTGAATTACTTAATTTTGATGGTACAACTCATCAAACATCTTGTACTGATATTCCTCAACATAACGAAGTGGGTGGAAGGAAACATCATAACATCATTGAGACTGCTCATTTCCTTTTGTTGTTTACTTCGGTTCCTAGTGAGTTTTGGGGTGAAGCAGTTTTTAGCGTTCATGTTATTAATAAAATTCCAACGTCTATCACATTAGGTTTGTCTCCCTTTGAAATATTGTATAGCTATATCCCTGATTATTCCTCTTTGAAAGTGTTTGATTTTACATGTTTTGTTTTTCGCCCACAAGTAGAAAATAGTAAGTTGTCTTCTCATTCTTCTATATATATTTTTATTGGTTATAAGAATGATCAAAAGAGTTATCGTTATGATTCTGATGCTAGAAATTTTTGTCTCTCGTCATGTTGTTTTCCTAGTTCACATTCCTCCTAGAAAATGTGATATTCAGTCTCACTGGATATACAAGATCAAAACTAAGTCTGATGGATCAGTTGAGCGCTACAAAGCATGTCTTGTTGCTAAGGAATTCTTTTAATAGTATTGTACGGATTATGAATAAATATTTTCTCTTGTTGCTAAGATGACTACTATTTACACTCTTACTGCAAAGAGGCATATTTTTCAAATGGATGTTAAAAATGCCTTCCTAAACTCACTTTAAGTCTTTCTTCCGTTAATCAATTGTGTGATTCTGGTTATTCGGTTACGTTTTCTTCCAATTCTTTTTGTGTGTAGGACCCTCATTTCAGAAGGCTGATTGGAACAGGCCGTAGACAAGGGGGCTTTATGTTTTGGATGAGTTGAGAGTCCCAGATATCGCAACTTCAACCTCTACTTTCACTACTTATTTATCATCCTCTTTTCGTTTGAATCTTCATCTTCTAGTTTTTATTTGTGGCATTATCGTCTTGGACATGTCTCTTCTTATAGACTAAAATATTTGGCTTTTACTAGAGCGTCAAAAATGTTAGAAACTAGTGATACTTCAGATTGTTATGGTTGTAAACTTGCTAAACTTTCAAATTTAACATTTATTAAAGGTGTTTTCATTTCATATGCCTTGTTTGACTTATTTCACTATGACATATGGGGTCCATCACCGCTACTTACTAAGGCTAGATCTAGATATTATGTTTCGTTTATTGATGATTATATTTGTTACTGTTTGGTTTATCTTATGAAAAAATGTTCTGAATTTTTTGACATTTATTGTATGTTTCGTGTTATGGTTAAGATTCAATATAATGTTGTTATAAAGTGTTTCTGTTGTGATTTAGGTGGTGAATATACCTCTAATAAATTTTGAATTACTTAATTTTGATGGTACAACTCATCAAACATCTTGTACTGATATTCCTCAACATAGCGAAGTGGGTGGAAGGAAACATCATAACATCATTGAGACTGCTCATTTCCTTTTGTTGTTTACTTCGGTTCCTAGTGAGTTTTGGGGTGAAGCAGTTTTTAGCGTTCATGTTATTAATCAAATTCCAACGTCTATCACATTAGGTTTGTCTCCCTTTGAAATATTGTATAGCTATATCCCTGATTATTCCTCTTTGAAAGTGTTTGATTTTACATGTTTTGTTTTTCGCCCACAAGTAGAAAATAGTAAGTTGTCTTCTCATTCTTCTATATATATTTTTATTGGTTATAAGAATGATCAAAAGAGTTATCGTTATGATTCTGATGCTAGAAATTTTTGTCTCTCGTCATGTTGTTTTCCTAGTTCACATTCCTCCTAGAAAATGTGATATTCAGTCTCACTGGATATACAAGATCAAAACTAAGTCTGATGGATCAGTTGAGCGCTACAAAGCATGTCTTGTTGCTAAGGAATTCTTTTAATAGTATTGTACGGATTATGAAAAAATATTTTCTCTTGTTGCTAAGATGACTACTATTTACACTCTTACTGCAAAGAGGCATATTTTTCAAATGGATGTTAAAAATGCCTTCCTAACCTCACTTTAAGTCTTTCTTCCGTTAATCAATTGTGTGATTCTGGTTATTCGGTTACGTTTTCTTCCAATTCTTTTTGTGTGTAGGACCCTCATTTCAGAAGGCTGATTGGAACAGGCCGTAGACAAGGGGGCTTTATGTTTTGGATGAGTTGAGAGTTCCAGATATCGCAACTTCAACCTCTACTTTCACTACTTATTTATCATCCTCTTTTCGTTTGAATCTTCATCTTCTAGTTTTTATTTGTGGCATTATCGTCTTGAACATGTCTCTTCTCATAGACTAAAATATTTGGCTTTTACTAGAGCGTCAAAAATGTTAGAAACTAGTGATACTTCAGATTGTTATGGTTGTAAACTTGCTAAATTTTCAAATTTAACATTTATTAAAGGTGTTTTCATTTCATATGCCTTGTTTGACTTATTTCACTATGACATATGGGGTCCATCACATCTACTTACTAAGGCTAGATCTAGATATTATGTTTCGTTTATTGATGATTATATTTGTTACTGTTTGGTTTATTTTATGAAAAAATGTTCTGAATTTTTTGACATTTATTGTATGTTTCGTGTTATGGTTAAGATTCAATATAATGTTGTTATAAAGTGTTTCTGTTGTGATTTAGGCGGTGAATATACCTCTAATAAATTTTGAATTTCTTAATTTTGATGGTACAACTCATCAAACATCTTGTACTGATATTCCTCAACATAGCGAAGTGGGTGGAAGGAAACATCATAACATCATTGAGACTGCTCATTTCCTTTTGTTGTTTACTTCGGTTCCTAGTGAGTTTTGGGGTGAAGCAGTTTTTAGCGTTCATGTTATTAATAAAATTCCAACGTCTATCACATTAGGTTTGTCTCCCTTTGAAATATTGTATAGCTATATCCCTGATTATTCCTCTTTGAAAGTGTTTGATTTTACATGTTTTGTTTTTCGCCCACAAGTAGAAAATAGTAAGTTGTCTTCTCATTCTTCTATATATATTTTTATTGGTTATAAGAATAATCAAAAGAGTTATCGTTATGATTCTGATGCTAGAAATTTTTGTCTCTCGTCATGTTGTTTTCCTAGTTCACATTCCTCCTAGAAAATGTGATATTCAGTCTCACTGGATATACAAGATCAAAACTAAGTCTGATGGATCAGTTGAGCGCTACAAAGCATGTCTTGTTGCTAAGGAATTCTTTTAATAGTATTGTACGGATTATGAAAAAATATTTTCTCTTGTTGCTAAGATGGCTACTATTTACACTCTTACTGCAAAGAGGCGTATTTTTCAAATGGATGTTAAAAATGCCTTCCTAACCTCACTTTAAGTCTTTCTTCCGTTAATCAATTGTGTGATTCTGGTTATTCGGTTACGTTTTCTTCCAATTCTTTTTGTGTGTAGGACCCTCATTTCAGAAGGCTGATTGGAACAGGCCGTAGACAAGGGGGCTTTATGTTTTGGATGAGTTGAGAGTCCCAGATATCGCAACTTCAACCTCTACTTTCACTACTTATTTATCATCCTCTTTTCGTTTGAATCTTCATCTTCTAGTTTTTATTTGTGGCATTATCGTCTTGGACATGTCTCTTCTTATAGACTAAAATATTTGGCTTTTACTAGAGGGTCAAAAATGTTAGAAACTAGTGATACTTCAGATTGTTATGGTTGTAAACTTGCTAAACTTTCAAATTTAACATTTATTAAAGGTGTTTTCATTTCATATGCCTTGTTTGACTTATTTCACTATGGCATATGGGGTCCATCACCGCTACTTACTAAGGCTAGATCTAGATATTATGTTTCGTTTATTGATGATTATATTTGTTACTGTTTGGTTTATCTTATGAAAAAATGTTCTGAATTTTTTGACATTTATTGTATGTTTCGTGTTATGGTTAAGATTCAATATAATGTTGTTATAAAGTGTTTCTGTTGTGATTTAGGCGGTGAATATACCTCTAATAAATTTTGAATTACTTAATTTTGATGGTACAACTCATCAAACATCTTGTACTGATATTCCTCAACATAACGAAGTGGGTGGAAGGAAACATCATAACATCATTGAGACTGCTCATTTCCTTTTGTTGTTTACTTCGGTTCCTAGTGAGTTTTGGGGTGAAGCAGTTTTTAGCGTTCATGTTATTAATAAAATTCCAACGTCTATCACATTAGGTTTGTCTCCCTTTGAAATATTGTATAGCTATATCCCTGATTATTCCTCTTTGAAAGTGTTTGATTTTACATGTTTTGTTTTTCGCCCACAAGTAGAAAATAGTAAGTTGTCTTCTCATTCTTCTATATATATTTTTATTGGTTATAAGTATAATCAAAAGAGTTATCGTTATGATTCTGATGCTAGAAATTTTTGTCTCTCGTCATGTTGTTTTCCTAGTTCACATTCCTCCTAGAAAATGTGATATTCAGTCTCACTGGATATACAAGATCAAAACTAAGTCTGATGGATCAGTTGAGCGCTACAAAGCATGTCTTGTTGCTAAGGAATTCTTTTAATAGTATTGTACGGATTATGAAAAAATATTTTCTCTTGTTGCTAAGATGGCTACTATTTACACTCTTACTGCAAAGAGGCATATTTTTCAAATGGATGTTAAAAATGCCTTCCTAGCCTCACTTTAAGTCTTTCTTCCTTTAATCAATTGTGTGATTCTGGTTATTCGGTTACGTTTTCTTCCAATTCTTTTTGTGTGTAGGACCCTCATTTCAGAAGGCTGATTGGAACAGGCCGTAGACAAGGGGGCTTTATGTTTTGGATGAGTTGAGAGTTCCAGATATCGCAACTTCAACCTCTACTTTCACTACTTATTTATCATCCTCTTTTCGTTTGAATCTTCATCTTCTAGTTTTTATTTGTGGCATTATCGTCTTGGACATGTCTCTTCTCATAGACTAAAATATTTGGCTTTTACTAGAGCGTCAAAAATGTTAGAAACTAGTGATACTTCAGATTGTTATGGTTGTAAACTTGCTAAATTTTCAAATTTAACATTTATAAAAGGTGTTTTCATTTCATATGCCTTGTTTGACTTATTTCACTATGACATATGGGGTCCATCACATCTACTTACTAAGGCTAGGTCTAGATATTATGTTTTGTTTATTGATGATTATATTTGTTACTGTTTGGTTTATCTTATGAAAAAATGTTCTGAATTTTTTGACATTTATTGTATGTTTCGTGTTATGGTTAAGATTCAATATAATGTTGTTATAAAGTGTTTCTGTTGTGATATAGGTGGTGAATATACCTCTAATAAATTTTGAATTACTTAATTTTGATGGTACAACTCATCAAACATCTTGTACTGATATTCCTCAACATAACGAAGTGGGTGGAAGGAAACATCATAACATCATTGAGACTGCTCATTTCCTTTTGTTGTTTACTTCGGTTCCTAGTGAGTTTTGGGGTGAAGCAGTTTTTAGCGTTCATGTTATTAATAAAATTCCAACGTCTATCACATTAGGTTTGTCTCCCTTTGAAATATTGTATAGCTATATCCCTGATTATTCCTCTTTGAAAGTGTTTGATTTTACATGTTTTGTTTTTCGCCCACAAGTAGAAAATAGTAAGTTGTCTTCTCATTCTTCTATATATATTTTTATTGGTTATAAGAATGATCAAAAGAGTTATCGTTATGATTCTGATGCTAGAAATTTTTGTCTCTCGTCATGTTGTTTTCCTAGTTCACATTCCTCCTAGAAAATGTGATATTCAGTCTCACTGGATATACAAGATCAAAACTAAGTCTGATGGATCAGTTGAGCGCTACAAAGCATGTCTTGTTGCTAAGGAATTCTTTTAATAGTATTGTACGGATTATGAAAAAATATTTTCTCTTGTTGCTAAGATGACTACTATTTACACTCTTACTGCAAAGAGGCATATTTTTCAAATGGATGTTAAAAATGCCTTCCTAACCTCACTTTAAGTCTTTCTTCCGTTAATCAATTGTGTGATTCTGGTTATTCGGTTACGTTTTCTTCCAATTCTTTTTGTGTGTAGGACCCTCATTTCAGAAGGCTGATTGGAACAGGCCGTAGACAAGGGGGCTTTATGTTTTGGATGAGTTGAGAGTTCCAGATATCGAAACTTCAACCTCTACTTTCACTACTTATTTATCATCCTCTTTTCGTTTGAATCTTCATCTTCTAGCTTTTATTTGTGGCATTATCGTCTTGGACATGTCTCTTCTCATAGACTAAAATATTTGGCTTTTACTAGAGCGTCAAAAATGTTAGAAACTAGTGATACTTCAGATTGTTATGGTTGTAAACTTGCTAAATTTTCAAATTTAACATTTATTAAAGGTGTTTTCATTTCATATGCCTTGTTTGACTTATTTCACTATGACATATGGGGTCCATTACCGCTACTTACTAAGGCTAGATCTAGATATTATGTTTCGTTTATTGATGATTATATTTGTTACTGTTTGGTTTATCTTATGAAAAATTGTTCTGAATTTTTTGACATTTATTGTATGTTTCGTGTTATGGTTAAGATTCAATATAATGTTGTTATAAAGTGTTTCTGTTGTGATTTAGGTGGTGAATATACCTCTAATAAATTTTGAATTACTTAATTTTGATGGTACAACTCATCAAACATCTTGTACTGATATTCCTCAACATAACGAAGTGGGTGGAAGGAAACATCATAACATCATTGAGACTGCTCATTTCCTTTTGTTGTTTACTTCGGTTCCTAGTGAGTTTTGGGGTGAAGCAGTTTTTAGCGTTCATGTTATTAATAAAATTCCAACGTCTATCACATTAGGTTTGTCTCCTTTTGAAATATTGTATAGCTATATCCCTGATTATTCCTCTTTGAAAGTGTTTGATTTTACATGTTTTGTTTTTCGCCCACAAGTAGAAAATAGTAAGTTGTCTTCTCATTCTTCTATATATATTTTTATTGGTTATAAAAATGATCAAAAGAGTTATCGTTATGATTCTGATGCTAGAAATTTTTGTCTCTCGTCATGTTGTTTTCCTAGTTCACATTCCTCCTAGAAAATGTGATATTCAGTCTCACTGGATATACAAGATCAAAACTAAGTCTGATGGATCAGTTGAGCGCTACAAAGCATGTCTTGTTGCTAAGGAATTCTTTTAATAGTATTGTACGGATTATGAAAAAATATTTTCTCTTGTTGCTAAGATGACTACTATTTACACTCTTACTTCAAAGAGGCATATTTTTCAAATGGATGTTAAAAATGCATTTCTAAATTGTGATCTTCAAAGAGGATGATTAAACGGTTCCACCACAAGATATTTCTCATAATAATGGGGAAGTGTGCAATTTGAAAAAGACACTAATGGTGTGAAACAAGCTCCATGTTTGGTTTGAGAAGTTTACCACTGTGATTACATCGGATTTCGCTCTAGGGATCACCATTTTACTTTCTTTGTCAAAACCACTTATCATGATCGTGTTTTATTCTCATTATATGTTGACGATATGATTATTACAAGTGATGATATGGATTGAATTAATCATTGAAATTACAGTTAGCCAAACAATATGAAATGAATGACGTGCATTTTTTACTATTTCTTGGGCATTGAAGTTGTCGATTCCAAAGAGACTATCTTCTATCTCAATTCAAATATATTGTCAACATTATTGAACAAACTCGTCTTTCTAATACTAGAGTAGAAAATAATCCTATTGTTATGCTATATCCCACCTTATATCGTACTTTGATTGAAAATTTAGTGTTCTATTATGATCAGATATTGCTTATATTATTCATGTTATTATTCAACTTATTGTTATCTCTCCTACTACAGTGCATTAAACCTTTGTTCTTCGCCTTCTCTTTCCCTCATCGTCTTCGTTAGAAGACATTGGAATGTAAAATATGCTACATTTGATGGTGTTCTTATGCTATATCCCACCTTATATCGTACTTTGATTGAAAATTTAGTGTTCTATTATGATCAGATATTGCTTATATTATTCATGTTATTATTCAACTTATTGTTATCTCTCCTACTACAGTACATTGAACCTTTGTTCTTCACCTTCTCTTTCCCTCATCGTCTTTATTAGAAGACATGAGACTCTCTTATTTACTAAAAATTCCTTAGATTATAAGTCTACCACAACAAACTCAAAAACTCTCTTATTTTAAGTAAGAAATAAAATATTATTTCTCGTTCGTATCATACTAAGATAGTTTGATTTCATTGCTTACTTTTTAAAATGAAAGTCATTTTTTCTATACCAAGTCATTTTTTCTATACCAACACCTATATATTGTATAACAAAAGGCCATTCAAATTGTCCATAACTCAATTTTTTATAAACGTCACTTCAATTATCATCTTTAATATCATCTTTAAGATAGAAGATTACAAAATTGTGATGAATAAACTTTTAACGTCTGCTAATGCATCTTAACTTTAGTGTAACTTTATAAGAATAATGCATCTTGAGTTTATTGTATAAAAATAGTCGAATCTTTCTATATATTAATTTTATGTTCCAAATCTTCCTTATCATTTGTTTAAATTTCTGGCCAATAACTCAACCTTCATAAATTAAATAGTTTCCGACAACGTTTTTGAACTGGTTTTAGTTAGTCAAATTCAGAAATTGGAAGTTGAAGAAGATCCATATATACATTGTTTTTGTTGCTTATGAAACATACTCTTTAAAGATAATTTTTGGCCCTCATTCTCAAAACCGACATATTGAAAAGAAAAACATATCCAACCAAATGGACATATCAAATTGTTTAATGTTAACTTCATTTCATTTCATCATAGATAAAATTTAAAACAAAAAAAAAAACATAGTGTGTATATATTAAGATTACCCTCTCATTAATTCCTATATATATATATATATATATATATATATATATTAATTCCTATATATATATATATATATATATATATATATATATATATATATATATATATATATATATATATATTTATATATATATATATATATATTCCTTTATTAGAAGCGAACGTTATCACAGCCATCTCCAAGTTGCCCTACCAAACCTTCCCTACTTCTATATTCCACTGTGTCCATAACGTTCATATCAGCTTCTGCAGTGGTTGTATCTGTCACTAATGGCATAGTTTTCTTTGTTTCATCTGATGCAGTCTCCACACTTGTGATTTCTTCAACATTTCCCGAAACCTCTCTTGCTTTCTCCGACCCTTGATTTTCTGGTCCTACTAGTGGATCACCACCCTGAATTAAGAAAAAAAAATAGACAATAAAAAAAAAGTTCAAAAATCAAACATATAATATGATAAAGGAAAGTGAGGTATAGTGTATTATATATACTTGAGTATGCAAATAATGAGATTGTTTTGCAATTGAGAATTGTCTAACTATATCAGCTTTAGGAGTAGTGGTTGATTGGAGATTTTTGATCAATTCTTTATACTGCACAAGAAAGTTAAATCTCTTTGACATTTTTTCAGTCTATATGATGTTGATGTTAAGTGTATGTGAAATAATGGAGGCTAGCTTGAATATATATAGGAAAGAAAGAAACTGTAGAAACGAGAAAAGGAATGAAGGGAATAGGTTGAATAGTGTGTTACACGTGGTGGAAGGTAATGCATGAGTCATGAATATTGATGATTAACACAACACGTTCGTACGTTGTCACTACGTCCAAGTCTATTGAATGCGTGACACGTGTGATTTGAAATGAGACAAGAATAGTGTGAACATAAAGGATTTGTACCATGAATCTTCTACTAATTAAAACTAGAGAATCTTTTTTATTTGTATGCATGAAAAACAGCGTGGGAATGTCCCGTCTCTAACAAATCTGATCCGGTGTAGGACGGTTCTCGTTTCATAATCTTTTTCGAATATCAATTGGAATTTCAAAGGATTTGCTATTATATTAGACACTTCTGGCTAATAGTATGTGACAAGGAATTAAGCCAGCATATATCTGCATACAATTTCGACTAATGACACGACTGACGTAATCTCACTTTAAAATTTTTGATGCCATTTGCACAAGAATCATGATACATTACATACACCATTCTTTTTTTTTTAATCGCTAATTTTACATCGGGGTAACATAGATTTTATAATGAGTGACTCAAAAAATGTTATATTTGGAGGTGGATAAGGGAGAATGTGTCCATCAAATATTAACTTTGTGAACACAAATATACAAGTAGTCTACCTTTTAATAAAATTAACATAAAACATTGCAAATTTTTATAAGTCTTGGAGTTTTATAAAATTGTAATTTTTTTTTATAAGCAAGGTTAAATTAAAAAAAAAATATAAGAGCTAATTCATCCATGGAATGGTTATTAAAATTGAAATGGATCCGCTGGTTCACGGTTAGACCGGAAACAAGACCTATTTTCAGTCTAATTAGTGCTAAAAATCCTACGGTAACAAAACTGGAATTTTAAACATTAAACCGGTAAATTAAAAGGTCAGATTGTTCTTTCATATCTTTAGCGCCATAATCTTCCGAAAAAGGTCAGACTGTTCTTTCATATCTTTAGCGCCATAATCTTCCGAAAACAAAGTAAACACGAAAGTAGTATTCTCTCCCACAACAACTATCACCTGTTTAAGAAAATGGTCAAGGTTGGTTAAGAAAAGTTAGAGAGAAGTTGTACTCTCCCTTTCTTCATATTTTTGTTTGTTCATAAAGTTAAAAGGAGTAGTTTTAAAATATTAAAGGTTTAATATCATTTTTCTCTGTATCTTAATTTTGAGATTTATTTTGGTCCCTTAATTTTAAAAAGGTTTATATTGGTCTCTTAACTTTAAAAAGTCCATATTGGTCCCTTAACTATTCAAAATGTTCCATATTAGTCTTTTTGGTCTAATTAGCGAAGAATTTAGCGACTGATTTTTAAATTTTTCGATCAGTATTAGGACAAAAAGGACTAATATGGAACACTTTGATAAGTTAAGGGTTGGTTAAGAAAATGGTTAGGGTTGGTTAAGAAATGTTAGAGAGAAGTTTGACTCTCTCTCTCTCTCTCCATACTTTTGTATGTTCATAGAAGTTAAATGGAGTAAATTTAAAAAACTATATTGTATTGAGAGAACTAAATCATGAAGTACATTAGCATACATTAGCATACGAACGATCGTCTATCCTCCTATCTTGATAGTTGACACCATGGTTAGAATTAGAGTTATTCTTCTTTCTAACTGATAAACTCTCATCATCTTAGGATTTTATAGAGTTCTATTTAACCTTAGAAGATTTCGTCTTGTCAAACCTCCTACCATAATCATTACTCTCCTTAGTAAATCTTGGAAAATTGTCATAAAACTTTCTAGAACCTAGGAAGATATTGTCCAATCTAGCTGCCATGAACGACAAATTTTTCGCATTGAGAAACCGCGCAGAGCCATATCTCCTTCTAAATTTAACAAGCATCAAAGGAATGACCACCTCATGAAGGTCCCCAAACTAAGAAAAAACTTCCTGCATATATTTAGAGCCATAATCTTCTGAAAACAAAGTTAAAAAGAAAGTAGTAGTCTGTCCCACAACAACACTGCATCTCTTACTACCTATATTGTCCGACTCTTTAGCCTTAAGATTATGAAAAATCTTGCAATTTTTCACTCTCTTGCAGCTTTCCACTGAAACAGTCGCTTAAGAAAATATAGAGAGAAGTTTGACTCTCTCTCTCTCTCCCCTCATATTTATGTATGTTCATACAAGTTAAAAGGAGTCATTTTAAAAAATTTATATTGTTACAAGAGATAACTAGATATTGAAGAACATGAGCATATGAACGACCACCTGTGCTCATATCCTAATAGTTGACACCATGGTTAGAGCTAGAGTTATTCGTCTTTCTAACCACAAAACTCTCATAATCTTGGGACATTCCACAATTCCATTTACCTTCAAAAGGTACGTACTGTCAAACCTTCTACTATCATTTTTACTCTTCCTACTAAATCTTGGCAAAATAACATAAAGCTTCCTAGAACCTAGGAAGAAGTTATCCAATCTAATTACCTTCAATGATAGATCTTTCACATTGAAAAATCGCACAAAGCCATATCTCCTTTTTCATTTATCAAGCTTCGGCAGAATAACCACCTCATGAAAGTCCCCAAACTGAGAAAAAATTTCCTACATATCTTTAGTGCCATAATCTTTCGAAAATGAAATGAAAAGAAAGTAGTACTCTCTCCCACAACAATAACACGTCTCTTTCTTCTAGCTTTGTCCCATTGTTTATCCTTAAAATTATGAAAATTCTTTTGATTTTTCACTATCTTCCAACCTTCCACTGAAAGAGTTGTTGAAGAAAATGGTTAAGGTTGGTTAAGAAAAGTTACAGAGAAGCTGTACCCTCTCTCTCTCTCTCTCTCACACACACACACACACACACTCTCTCTCTCTCTCTCTCTCTCTCTCTCTATATATATATATATATATATATATATATATATATATATATATATATATATATATATATATATATATATATATATATATATATATATATATATATATATATATATATATATATATATATATAGTTTTGTGTGTTCATATAAGTTAAAAGGATTCATTTAAAAAAAAATTATATTATTACAAGAGATAATTGGATATTGAAGAACATGAGCAAACGAACGACCACCTGTGCTCATATCCTAATAGTTTACACCATGGTTAGAGCTAGATTTATTCGTCTTCCTAACCACAAACTCACATCATCTTGGGACATTCCACAGTTCCATCTACCTTCAGAAGGTATCGTATTGTCAAACCTTATACTATCATTTTTACTCTTCCTACTAAATCTTGGCATAGTAACATAGAGCTTCTTAGAACCTAGGAAGATCTTATCTAATCTAGTTACCTTCAATGACGGATCTTTCACATTGAAAAACTGCACAAATCCATATCTCCCTCTTCATTTATCAAGCTTCGGCGGAATGACCACCTCATGAAAGTCCCCAAACTAAGAAAAAACTTCCTGAGTATCTTTAGTGCCATCGGAAATGAAATGAAAAAGAAAGTAGTATTTTCTCCCACAACAGCAACACCTCTCTTTATGCAAGCTTTGTCCCATTGTTTATCCTTAAGATTATGAAAATTCTTTCGATTTTTACTATCTTTCAAACTTCCATTCAAAGAGTTGCTGAAGAAAATGGTTAGGGTTGGTTACAAAAAGTTACAGAGAAGTTGGACTCTCTCTCTCTCTCTCTCTCTCTCTCTCTCTCTCTCTCTCTCTCTCTCTCTCTCTCTCTCTCTCTCTCTCTCTCTCTCTCTCTCTCTCTCTCTCTCTCTTTCTCTCTATCTCTCTCTCCCTCTCACTCTCTAGATATACTTTTGTATGTTCATAGAAATTAAATGGAGTAAATTTAAAATATTATATTGTATTGAGAGAACCAAATCCTAAAGCACATAAGCATACAAACAACCTCCTTTCCTCTTATCCTGATAGTTGACACCATGGTTAGAGACTGAGTTATTTTTCTTCCTAATTGCAGAACTCTCACCATCTTGGGATTTTCCAGTTTTCCATTTAACCTCATAAGGTCCCTCCTTTTCAAATCTCCTAACATAATACTTACTCTCCATATTAAATCTTGGCAGATTGACATAAAGCTTCATAGAACCTAGGAAGATGTTATCCAATTTAGTTCTCGTGAACGATGGATCCTTCAGGTTAAAAACCCGCACAAAGTCACATATTCTTCTCCATTTATCATGCTTCGGTGGAATGACCACCACTCGAAGGTCCTCAAACAGAGAAAAAACATTTTTTTATATCTTTAGTGCCATAATCTTCCAGAAACAAAGTGAAAATGAAAGAAGTAATCTCTCCCACATAAACACTACCTTTTTTACTGCCTGCATTGTCCCATTGTTTAGCCTTAGGATTATGAGAATTCTTACAATTTTCACTCTATTTCACCATTCCATTGAAATAGTCACTAAAGAAAATGGTTAGGATGGTTATGAGAAGTTAGATTATCTCTCTCTCTCTATCTCTCTCTCTCTCTCTCTCTCTATATATATATATATATATATATATATATATATATATATATATATATATATATATATATATATATATATATATATATATATATATATATATATATATATATATATATATATCTCACACTAACGTTAGGGTGGTTATGAGAAGTTAGATTTCACACAAACGTTAAGAACACAAAGTAAAGAGATACAGAGAGAGAAAGAGAACGACACCCGATTTGTTTAGGCAGTTCCCCTTTTCGTCCTTGTTTCGGGTACGTTTGCCCCCAATTCTATAACTAGAATTGAGATATGTATATTATCAAGTTGCAAACTTTTGTACAAGAGAAGTCATAGCTACCACTTGATGTTGATTCTATCCATTTCTCTTCCATTGTTTCTAGCTGAATTAATAACATCAAAATCTTCGATCAAACCTCCATTTACTGCTACTCACTTGATTCTTCAAGTCTTTCACTTGACTGATTCTGATCGCAAGATGTTCGACCCCAAATCTTTCAACACAATCCTCCGGTTACTATTACTTGTTTGGTCGAACCCACCGTTCCTCAAGCCTCTCACTCGGCTGAATCTGTGAAGCAAAGATCTGTGCAAAAACCCCCCAAATCCTCAAAATCTCGGAGGATAA
Organism: Lathyrus sativus; assembly: GCA_963859935.3. Taxonomy (NCBI): domain Eukaryota; kingdom Viridiplantae; phylum Streptophyta; class Magnoliopsida; order Fabales; family Fabaceae; genus Lathyrus; species Lathyrus sativus. The sequence continues at coordinate 812,292,486 of OZ012735.1, forward strand.
AACCCCAAAGGTTTTATTCAAGAAAAACCCACTGAATTCTCAACCCAAATTAGATATACAATTCCTAAGTTTGAACGTTATCACATTGACAAAGCAATGATCGACAAAGATAATTATGTATGATAATTGAAGAATGCAAATGTGAGAATGAAGATGATGAAAAATAGGCTTAAATGAGCAAGAGGTCGGCCTCAACTTCCTATGAGTCTACCTGAACATGCCAGAAAGAAATTATGTGCATAAAATCAAATTGTGTGTCGACCTGAACCTAGCCATGCGTCAACGCATGAGCACCCGAGAGCATAAATATTGTTTTTCAAGCAGTATGCGTCGACCTCTACAGAACTGTGAGTTGACACAAAGGTGCCAGAATGCCACAAACACTATTTTTGTCAACTGTGAGTCGACCTAAGCCCTGTATGGGTCGACCTAATGCATCCAAAATGATCTAATGCATAATTTACACTTAGAGGATGATCCTATATTCCTAAATTCATGTAAGTGGATCATTTTACGCATATTAAAAAGATGAATGCAAGTTAAGACGAGATGATATTGTCCAAAATACACAAGTACGAAATTTTCCTAGTTTTGACATCATTGAAACAAAGTACTGAGGCACCTTGCCCTCACAGAGTTTGTTGGAACAAGATTTTTTTATGCCCTTAAAAGGTTTTGATGATTAAAGTGTATTGAAAGAACAATAGGGTTTTCTAACATATGTTCAAGTATGCAGGATCATAAACTAAAGAATTCATCATTAATACTGTTGAAAGCATAAGTGATGAAGCAATACTTAGATTCTTGCTAATCAAATCGAAATATGTCTATCAGACTTTGAAGGCATCAGACACTGGTTTCATGACCTAGCTTCTGATGACAACTCAGTTTCTAAAGACATGAAGAGCAGTTGATTCGTACACCGCACCAAAGCAGACTTTTCTTATTATAACCTAGATTTCTGGACAGAGTCAACTAGGGTTTGGTTTTCCAAGGCTCAAAGATGGTGATGTAACCTCTTCATATTACCTTTTACTAGATCCCTAGTGTTGCTACGTGAAAAATATAGAGTCGTCACCAAACTTTATTTATTCCATAGAAAAGGTAAAATATCGATAAAACCCCAAAAAGGTGAAGAAGTTGGTCGTCGCAATCAAATTCGAGTTTGGAATTCGGTTATGCAAGAGAAAGGTATTAGCACCCCTCACATTCGTTGTACTCAACGAGAACCATTTTGATTGTTCTTGCGCATATGGGCATTATTATCTAAAGGTTACTTACGAAAGGGGAAAAGGTGTTTTAAATTAGTGTGCTCGCTAAGATCTAGTAATCATGTTCCTACGTATCTGTCGCGGTGAAAATCGGATACCAAACTATTGATTAGTTTGAATCTTTAATTCATTTTGCAACCGAACTTTGATTTGTCCAAAGGAAGGGATAAAGATCGAAATTCCCACAATGTAATGCAGATGCAAGCCGGATTGTTTAGGTTCGGGGGTTGGTTAAACTTAGGGAAGGTACTAGCATCCTAAGTTTCTGTAGTACTCTACAGGAACCTCTTGTTTTATGTTGTTTACTGCTATGTGTTTATCTGCTTAATGATTTAGAAACCCTAGGGGTTTATATCTAAGTATACTCGATAAGGCATCGCACCTTGTGCCTACATATCCTTACGGGAGTGGAATCAGAGTATGTTGTAGTTCACCCTAAAGGGTTTGAGGAGTTCTTTGACTGTGGTCAAAGTTCCTACGGGTTTAGGGTAGTTGATTGATTGGGTTTAGGAGAAGAGATGAGTCTTCATTTTAAGGGAGAGATAACCACCACAAATGTAAAGAAGAGGGTTGTAGGAAATGGTCTTTGCATCATCTTAAGAAAAGGTCTTACATACTCGGATGGTCGCCAAGCATGCCTTTGTCGTTCTTAAGGCAAAGTCCCTACATGTTTGATTGTATTGTTGTGGGGGTGGAGATTATATCTCACTTAAGATGATTAACATCTATTCTCTGTTTGTGTTTGAAAAAGTTGTATTGTGTTGATTGTTTTGTCTAAGTTGTAAAGAATAAAGACAAGGTCCTTCCTATGGGGTAGGTCCTATCCTATGAAGATCGACTTGAAGAAACAAGGATCGAGGGGAATATGATGCAAATGATGTGCAACTACACACAACGTTGAATTATGTGTAGGGTTTTCCTTTGGACGGAATGCGATGCATGGATATAAATTGATAATGTAAATGAATTGCGATAATGTAAATTGCAAGAAGATAAACCATACACGAACGCATGAAAGCGCTAAGTGAGCGTGTGTGCATTGTGAATAAAAGCAGATAAAGATAAATGTAAATACGCATGAAAGCGCTATGGTGTAGGTGCATGTGTCGTGAAGTGTGAATGTGCACAACTTGATTATGTTTTACACTGCTGATTGATTTAGGTGAAGTTGATTAGGAGGAAGTGTTTGACTGCTCTTAAGAGTCGCATTATAATTTGCTAATCGATTTTAATATAAAAGTATTTTTGGATAAAGGATTAATTTGAGAAAGAGTTGTTATTTATGATTTTTTTTTGTGAGGTGGGCCTTAGAATAAAAGTATATTAATTTAAAAAGTGTTATTATAAAAGGTTATTATTATCCCCTTTTTTAAAATTATGGAAATTGTTTTCTTATTATAAGAAATGGATATAAGTTATTAAATTATAAAAAAAGTGGAATTGATTAAGGGGGTTTAAAGCGAATGGTTAATTTATAAAAGATTTATTTAACATTATTAAATTAATTAAAAGGGATAATTTTATTAAAAGATTAATAGGGAATTGATATTAAATTAATTAATAAAGGGATTAAATTTAAGATGTCATTATCTTAATTTTTAAGATTAAATTTAATAAAAGGATTTGTTAATTCTCTAAAAAAACGATCAAAAAGGTTGATTTAGGTATGATGGGTGGGTTAGCGGTTTAATTAAGTGAGTTGATTAAAAATTAGTGATTTGAGTGTGTGTACGTGATGTGTGGTGATTACAGCGGTAAACAAAATTAAAGAAAGAAAAAAAAAGAAACCAAACAACACAAAACCCTAATTTCCCCCCCCCAGAATTCCCAAATCGAGAAACCCCCTCCTCGGCTCTCGGCGCCGCGATCGTCTCCGTCCTCTTTCTCTCGCTTCTTCCTTCGCTTTCGTCGAATATCGACGGCGGCGGGTTTCGCGGTGGTTTGCGAAAGCGATTTCGAGTGTGGAAAGGGCCGTTGATTCACGGGTGGCGCGACGGTTGCGGTTTTCGCCAATGGGTTCGAACGAGCCTAGGGATAAGTCTCCTCTACTGATTCTCAGGGTTTCGGTTTTGAGTTTAGGTTTTCTGTAGTTGCGATTTTTTCGTCCCCCTCAGATCCTCTTACTTTTCATCTTATATAGCCCTTTGAGGATTAATTGTCTTGAAAAACTGATTTAAAGTGCTTTTAAAACTTGATAGGACCTTCCTTTCTCGTGTCGACAATTTTTGAAACATTTCCTTTCTTGTTTGATTGCAGTAATGATTCGTTTAATTTCTATTTCAATCTTGTGATTCAATTGGGATATGATTTGATTTTAATCTTCTGTGTTTTAATTTCAGGATTTGATTTATTCTTTGAGTAGGATATTCTCCCCTGAGGAATATTCTTCAATTAACTCGCTGATTCCTTGGATTTTGCCTTCGAACAATTTCGACAACGCGGATGGGATTGTAACAATATTGGTAAGAACATCAACTCTCGTGTCATTAAAACTCTTCCCCAAATTTATTCGAATGCTTGCTGACCAATCACTTTACCTGAACTGCAATACTAGGGTTAAAGCGCCTTCATTGTGAGACGGATTGTGGAGCATGCTATCAGCAGTTGTTGCGAGCTTCAAGACTAGAACTTGGCTTTTCTTGTAGTAGGATGATTAAGCATGTCTAAACAAATTGGTAATGATAAGGTGAGATTTTATCAAATCTTTTGAGCGTTATCTCTTAGTGACATCTGGTCGAGTTCTAAATTGGTTCTTTCGAATGCAGGATTGGAACACCACAACTTTTGAGCCAACCGAGTTGCCTTAGTAACATTGCAAGTTATGCATTTGGTTGAATTCTCCTCAGTTGCGGCAGTTATTCTCTTGAGATCTTCTCCTGTTACACGACCAACACAAAAAGAAGTTTATATCTGCTAACCGCTGTGTAGGTAATTGAGGTGGGAGTATTTGTAACAGAGTACTTCTTCCAAAATATGTTCTGTAAATGGTTTTCGTTTAGATTTGGCAATTATGCTCCAGGTGTTTATTTGCTTCAGTACTGATTTCGTTTTGATGATTAATTGCGGCAGTTGGATAAGAACGGTGAATTTCTGTCATATGTCGGTTTTGGGACGAATATAACCTATTCTAATTTCTTGTGCTCATTGCCGCAATCTTCTGCAGGTCGAAATAAAGCTGAGATGCCACCCAAAGATGCGGAGTGTTGTTGACGAGGCTTGCGTGTGGATTTGGAAAGATGGTTGTGGTTGTCCCTCCGTCTGAAGAAACCACAAGGATGATGCAGGTTACGAGGACGTGTCGATGGAAGTTGAAGCCGACAAGTATCAAGGGTGTATCAGAGGCTAATGCGGAAACAAAGTTCATCTGAAATAACTTATGTTTGTTTTGTTTGAACACAAATTTGTTGTATTTCTTGTGTTGAAGCCTAGAGTTGTGATTGTGTTTTTATTGTGCAGAAGCATCCAAGTTTGTCACACCAAGACGTCATCAATCGTGGGTGGTGATGATCTGATTAGCGGTTTCGTCTTGGTACTGAAGTTTACCAATCTCGTTCTTAGTTGTTTTTGCTGAGTATGTAGTTCATGCAGGAACTTTTCCTGCTTACTTCCATTCCTGTAGGATTAAAGGGTAGAAGTTAAAGCTATATCAGGAGGATGAAGTTGCAGAATTCTTACTACCGCCCCGCGCCTGTTTCGACTCCAACGAAAACTTTGGAGCAGATGTTGCAACGTTAGTTGGATCTTCCCGCCCCAAACAATAAGGGTGCTTTGTAGACTTTTCTTCTTATAAAGTCTGGAATTAACATGACTTGTAGTCTCCTTGGTAACCGATAGGGAATTTGTGATGACGTGATACTAGGAGATTGCCAAACTTGCTGTTCTATATGTTTTGACAATTTGTGAACTCATCCTTATCTAATATGGTAATAATGAACCTTGGTGGATTGGTTCATAATTGTATTTATTCACTGTCTTTATAATTATGAAGTCATATAGGACTTAGTTTCTAATAATGAATTTGGGGTATGCGAAAACCGAGTTACTCCTATAGTGTTGTAGGGATCATAAATGAACCGCCAGATATTTGTGTAACATGGATATTCAAATGGGGAGTTCTTTTCCCCTTTTTTTAATGTAAGGTTCAAACGCTGAGAGCATGGACCTCCTGCTGTAGTCAAGTTGTTTTCATCAATTTAATATTTCTACTTCTATGACTTGTATTTCTTCACACCTCTGGTTTGCAAAGCCGGTCGCTTGATTAAATTCTTGTCATCACGTAAGGTGTTTCGTAGATTACGTCCTTAACTATCCTTCTTAGCGAAACGAAGATAAAATAAAAGCAATGGACTAGGAAATTATACGTCCACTCGTTGCACTGCTTAATTGTGGAATTCCTTATCGTTAATATTGATGCTCAACACAATCCTCCAATAATTAGCCGTATGATCTGGTCATGTGCAATAGAATAACATGAAGCGGTAGTTACTTCTTCATTCAGACCCCTGGGAAAGGCGACCTCAACACGAGTTCCTCAATATCCTCAGATAAATTGGTCGTAAACCACCATTAAGCACATCCTCCATTTCCTTTTGGAAGTTATGACGTAATTCGTGATGTAACCACCTAATGAGAGTTATAACGGGCCTCCAATATTTACGCCTTGAAGTACCTGGCTGTGGGGTCTACACTCGTCATTATCGTACCTGTACCAACTGGTTATTTGCGAAGAACATAGATATTAAGAGAAAACAAAACAAAACAAAAAAAAAATCGAAAAAGAGGTGGCATCCTATGGTCAAAAATTAGGGTGCAACAGATGCCCCTATTTAAGTTACTCCTATTCGGAGATATGGAGATTGAAATCTTCGTCTCGACGAGATAGGAGGGACTTAAATACAAACATTGCGCGAATTTTTGGCCATAAGAAACCACCGAATGCATATGATATGAAAATGCAGGGCGGACAAAATCTGTGAGAAAGAGGTCAGGGGTGAACTGGACACGACATGCTAAACGGAAGAGCAACAGATCCAACAAGGCGGGACCCTACAAGGATATGAATAATCACTCATGGGAAATCTCCGAACGTGTAACGGTAACTCATGCATCAGGGATGCGGTGATTTTGACAATTTGTGATCGAAAGATACTTTTGCTACCGAGGCGGTGGTCAATAGTAACTCAAAATGGATCTCCTTTTTTATTATTATTTTTTTTTAATTTTATATTTTGTAACTTAGCTGAAATGGTAAAGTGTATAACCTCTCCTGGCATCATGGTACGGGGACCATGAGCTAGTCTCGGTCTTCGATGTCATTGTAGTTGTAGATGTTGTTGTAATTGTTGAGCTTCCCCGAGCATCATGATATGGGAGTCATGCGCCGGTCTCAGTCTCTGATGTCAAACTTCCCCTTGCTCCATGGTATGGGAACCATGAGCTGGTCTCGGTTTCTGATTTCAAACTTCCCCTTGCTCCATGGTATGGGAACCATGAGCTGGTCTCGGTTTCTGATGCCGAACTTCCCCTTGCTCCATGGTATGGGAACCATGAGCTGGTCTCGGTTTCAAATGCCGAACTTCCCCTTGCTCCATGGTATGGGAACCATGAGCTGGTCTCGGTTCCTACCCAAAATGATGGAAACTCGTTAGAGCGTTCTCAAAGAGGGGTTGTAAATTTGTTGATTGTAGGTGTAACTGTAGTTGTTGAGCTTCCCCGAGCCTCATGATATGGGAGTCATGCGCCGGTCTCAGTCTCCGATGTCGAACTTCCCCTTGCTCCATGGTATGGGAACCATGAGCTGGTCTCGGTTCCTACCCAAAATGATGGAAACTCGCGAGAGCATCTTCATAGAGGGGTTGTAAATTGCAACGTTGATGTAGATTGTTCGGCTGTGAGCCATGGTGTCATTGTAAATTGTATGTTGTAAACTGTAGAATTGTTGATGTAAATGTTGTCGATGTAATCTGTAATTGTAGAATTTTGTAGATGTGATCTTGTACTTGTAATTGTAAACTGTAGATGCAGTTTGTATTGTATTGGCAATTTGTAGAATGTGCACCGGGGATCTTCAGAAGAGTTGTAAACCGGTTGATACGTGGAGTGTCCTCTTGTAAGGAGATATGTCATTGATTGTACTCATAATGAACTCTCTGGGGAAGATCATTTTGAGAAGTATCTCTGCTGTAATTGTAAAAGAGATGTGAAATTGTAGTAGCAGAAATCCTCAAATGGGGAAGTATCTGTAATGTCCTTTGACTTGCTAATCTTGAAATAGTCCACTGGGGAAGGACAAATTGTCTTGATGAATATTGTTGTTTGTCGTTTTGAGAATAAATCTGCCCAAAACGAGTTGCTCAAATAAAGAGATCTTCTGTCATTTAGTTGTAAGTTTTCGAGTGGATCTTGTAATGCTGAAGAAATGTCACGTCTTCAATGGTGATCCTCATAATGTCAAAGTGCAAAATAAACGCACTCTTGATCCGTGCTCAAAAGCTGGAGATGTTCATAGTGTGATTGCCAAAGACCGAAGTTCAATTCGGGAAATAACCGAAGAGAAACTGTCAAGCACGACTCAACCATAGAGGCATAAACTCCAATGGGAATGTACTGAAACAACTGTCTTCCACGAGGATCGAACTTCGTGGGGAAATAAAAATATTGAGTTTTTTTTTTTGCTTAGGGCTGACAACTCTATTTGGAAGGAGTAAGACACGCCCAAATACCCAAGGGTAAACGCGATCGAATAGATAGAGTAAAACATACAAAGGATGCACAAATGCAAATGTTATGCTATGATATGCGTATGCTTATGCTGACAAGACAGACGAAAGCAAAGACCGAATACGGGATAAACATATCGGACAAACATCCGACCAATCTTCAAAGATAGAAGTATCACTGAGGATAGATGGAGGACTACATGTAGGGTCCCAATACTGCTTCAGAGCTTCAAAATTTCTCTTGAGACAAAATGATCAATCCAGTTGGGGATGTACCATCTTGATAAGCTTGAAATGTTGTATGAAATTGTAGACGGAGGTACTCCAAACCGAAGTTTCATAGGGGATAAAATAAATATCCTGGGTCTTCGTAGTTTGTTGAATATGTTGGGGTTGAGCTTCCTGAGGATGAGATATACTATCTTGCTCCAATCTTCAAATGCCCCAAGTCACATAGTTGAAAAGTACCATCTAGAGAGGATTTTACAGAAAACATGATGCCCAAATGCCCCACTGTTTTCAAACTCTCTAGAGATTCTCCGAATCTCGACGTAACTACCCCTGATTGGCGATAAGTGAGTCCTTGAATTTCTTCTAGTTGAACCCAAAGCTTGCACGGATGAAAATTCTTTGGGGAGAATAACTTGCCCCAAGTCAGCAAAGTCTTCAAATATCATCATCAATGTCTGTATGTGGTCTTTCTAAGATGTCAAACGTATTTAGCACATTTGAAATATCCATTCTGAAATGGTTAATGCAACACGCGTTTGTCTTTGAAGTTTTGAAAAGGAGTATCGCAATAACTTGTGATCGAAACCACTAGTTAGGATACAAATTGAATCATTATTTATAAAGCCGATTTAAATTTGAGCATAGCTCAAGGAGTCAGGAAACAATATCTCATCGAGTATGCTTTCGAATTAAACCTTACCTCCATTAGGACTTTGAAGGTCGTATATGGTTTTAATTTATGACTTGTAGAATGGAGGTAGAAAGAGGTTAGAGTATATTTGTGCCCACCCAATTTTTGAAAGATGTTCATCATTTTTGATATTACCCTGCCCCAGGTTAAGAAAATGATGTTTCGGTTTGGGAGAAAGAGAAAAGATCCTCAATCAAGGTTTAAAAGAAAGGGTTAACTATGTTGGCTTTCAGGAGGTTTATAATAATGCCTTACATCATCAGTAGGGTTTTTATTCGAGGCATACAACAAGAGATCATGTGTTTTACTTCATCATCCTCCTTCCAATTCTCTGTCAGAGCAAGAGAATGGGTAAAAGTCGGCGTTATAGATAATTTTGAAAAAACTATTTGAGTGAAACGAATGGGCTTCTTCAAGACAAACAGTTATTGCATTACTTATTAAAAACAGAAAGTTCTTACATGCAAATATGCTTTCAATCAAAGAAATAAACACACAAACAAACGAAAGAAACATGTAAAGTTCTTCTGAGAGTCCTTTCCAGGATCTTTATTGTGCTTTCCTGTAGACGGGAAAGATATGCAGAAATGTCTGGTGCGCAGCTTTCAGACACGGCGTTGGCGACCTTGAATCATGCCTGGGGAGGATGAACCTTGTTGAGATAGGGGGTTATCTCGTACGTAAGGGACGGAACCCTCAAAGATCAAGACTCTATCTTTGACCAAATTTTGGACGTCTGCTTTCATGCCATAACAGCTCTCAATGTCGTGCCCAGGAGTACCTTGATGATACAGGCAAAATTTGTTGGCATTGTACCAGTATGGAAACCTCTTAGGCACCTTGGGTGGGGCTTTAGTCTGGATATGCCCTCTTTGAATTAGAGCTGGGAACAAATCAGCGTACTTCACCGGGATGGGATCAAACTGGTGAATTGTTTCCCTTGGTGCATCTGGAGTCATCCTTTGATACCTTTTCCGAAATTGTCGATGTTGTGGTTGGTCCGGAGAGGCCAACCTCTGTCTAGGATGTGGTTGTTGTTCATGCCGAGCGGGCATCGCATATTGGTGCTGAGGATGGGGTACCGGAGTTATGAATTCTCTGGAAGGTCCACAGTCATCTCTATTGTTTGGGGCTATACCCAAGTTATGATGGTATTGCTTCACAAAAGCAAAAGTTAAGTCTTCCCAAGACTGAATGTGATTCCTTTGCAGATTCATATACCATGCTGATGGTGCTCTACCCAAACTTTCTTGGAAGCAGTGAATCAATAGTTGGTCGTTCCCAAGGTAGGCGGTCATCTTCTGACAGAACATCGTCAAATGATACCTTGGACAAGTTGTACCTTTGTACGCTTCAAAGGCGGGCATCTGGAATCCTGGGGGGATAACCGAGTTTGGAACTAGGTGCGGGTCATGAGCATGGAAATCAGGCGCACGGTTCCTCTTCATTATTTTCCATCGCTCCTCGAAGTCACGAAATTCGTTCTTGAATGCTGTAAGCTCTGGATCGTCCATTTCCTTTTCTTGCACAGGCTGAAGTTGCATAGGAATAAAGTTGTCGGAGGGACGGCGGAGCGTCGGGTTAGACCTCACTCTGAAGCTAGTCATGCGATCCATGTCTTTGTTTTTCTCACTATCCTTTAATGATACTTCCGGCTTGGTCCGATGGTCGAGACGGCGACTGACAGCAAAGATGGAAAACCAAAATGAGCCACAACAAAGGAAGGACACATGCATAAATGTAAAATGCCATGCAGAATGTTAATGCATAATGCAGACTTCAAGAAACTCAAAGTGTTTTTCAGTGTTATAAATTGAAAAAACTTTTTTTTATTCTTGAGAAAAGCAAAGTACTCTTTTCGGAGTTTATTACAACGAAAGCAAAAGAAAACTTAGAACTCTATTCCATGGTCTTCTTTGTACGGAGCTCCTCTGTCAACTGGTCAATGCGCTCCTGCAGCGCTGTTTTCTCGATGATGAGTCGTTCCACGCACTCCTTCCAAGCCATGGTAGTTGAGGGGAGATCATCATTGGTGACGGCACTTGAAGAGGCGTGAGGAGAAAATAAATCTCCTTGTGCCTTTCTTTTCCTGGCAACTTCTATTTCTGGTGTCTTCTGAAGTCTTTCCTTCTCGACTTTGAGGGTGAAGAACTTATTCTTCCAGGCAGTCCTCAACTTCCGGGCTTCATCCAAAGCAATCCTTACTTGTTCAATTTCCTCCTCTTCGAACCAGTCGGGGTCGTGAGGAGACAATACCATAGGTTCGTGAAAAGGAAAAGGCATCTTGAGATCGAGGGCCCTTTCTCGCACCCAATGTAGATATTCTTCAGAGACAGTACAATCGGGGTATCCTGAAGCAGCTGTTCCTTCCCTATCAATGTATTTCCATGTATAAATGATGACAGTCTTTAGATCTAGATCCTCTTCTCCCTTGAAATAGATCTCTTCCAACGAAACTGGGTCAGGTATTTGATTCATAGGGTGTCCAAACTGTCTACGGGCTAAGGCGGGATTATAGCTTATACATCCCTCTCTTCCAATAAGTGGTACATTGGGGAATCCTCCGATGCTAGGAATCATAGGCACGCCTCCATAGGCGGGATCATACCAGACAATGTCCGAGTGGGTAAGGGCCATAAGTATCTCGGACCATCGAGGTGTTGCTACTTTGTCCCAAAGGGACGGATACAAAGTCAAACGAGCGATGAACCATGAGTACAGCAAGGCAGTACAGCATACAATGTATCCTCCTCCTTCGGCATTCTTCGAGTGAATTGAGAAGTACGTATCAGCAAGCAAGGTGGGTACTGGGTTCTTGAGTATGAACATCTTGATTGCATCCATATCAATAAAGTTGTCAATTTTGGGGAACCAGAAAGTCCCATAGACCAACAAAGCGAAAATGGCTTCCGATATGAGAACCTCCTTTCTTTCAGCGTGGTAACGGACCTTTTCGATCAAAAAGTAGGCGGGGAACCCAAGGACTCCTTCCTTGGTGGTTAGGTGTGCCTGAACATCTTCTAGGCTGAGATGGGTAGCGCTTGCAATTTCCTGGTGACTAGGCGTGTCTTCCCTTCCGGTGAACAAGGGTCGAACAGTCACAGGCATCCTCAAGAGTTCTGAGTACTCTTCCAGGGTCGGCATCAACTGGTAGTCTGGAAAAGTGAAGCAGTGATACATCGGGTCATAGAATTGAACCAATGTTTCCAACAATCCTTCTTTCATCCTTAGCTCAAGGAAGCGAAAGACTCCTCCATATTCTGCTGCGAAGGCAAAGCGATCCTCGACGAGTTCGGCTAGTTCTCTCAAGCTTTCGAGGTTGGGACTCTGAAAAGTGTACTTCAGGGTTTCTCTTCTGAAATCCATGGTTACAACACCTACAGAACGAATTTGAGTTTCTTGAAGTGAACAATGGAAAAAGAATGCAATGCAAGATGATTAGGACTTCATGGGATTCCTCTATTTATGGGCATTGCGGTAAAAGAAAACGTTTTATTAAATTTGAAACGGACTACATAAATATTCTTTTAAAGAGTCCCAAATAAAGCTAAATAAAAGCTAGTAAAGACACTAAAGAAGCTTTGAATGCTGCTGCTTGAGCTGCTCTTCTAGTTGCGCCTTCTCACGGATAAGGTTGTCCACAATTATTTTCCAAATAGTGCATTGTGGGTCGGAGAAAAATAAATCCTCCATGACTTTCCTCTTCTTGCAGGGGAGTAGATCTTCATCCTTCAATTGCAGCTGCTTCTGAAGTTCATCCTTCTCCTTTTGAAGTTCAACATTCTGCTTTTGAAGCTCAGCATTCTGCTTTTGAAGTTCAACCTTCTGCTCTTGAAGTTCAGCCTTCTGCTCTTGAAGTTCAGCCTTCTGCTCTTGAAGTTCAGCCTTCTGCTCTTGAAGTTCAGCTTTCTCCTTCTAACACTCATCATTTTCTGCCACTGCTACATGGTACTTGTTCTTCCAAGATTCCAACTCATGTTGAGACTTCCTTAAGGACACCTCTAACTCTTCGGCTTTGGACATAAAGACATAAGTGGGCTCTCTCCTTGGAGCTATGGGATCTTGACGGGAATATGGCATCTTTAGATCGGTTGCCCTTTGTCTGACCCACTGGAGGTACGGTTCTAGAGACACACAGTTAGGCTTCCCTAGACTTCTCTTCCCTTTCTTGTATACCCTACACCACGCGTCCAGAACTCTTCCTAGAAGCTCTATGTCATCTTTGAAGAACATACTCTCTACTTGAACGCTTTTGGGAGGTTCCTTCAACGGGTATCCCAATTGTCGACGGGCTAAGATAGGATTATAGCTGATTCCTCCATCAAAGCTGAGCAATGGTACATTAGCAAAGTCACCGCAGCTATCAATGATTAATACTCCATCATACACTCGGCTGTACCAATCAATGTCAGAATGGGTCAAAGCCATAACCCTGGGAGACCAATGCTCTTTGCCAATGTTTGTAAAAGAGCTAGACTTCGGCAAGTGCGAAATAAACCACTTGTAAAGTAGAGGTACACAGCAAGTAATCATCCCTCCACCACGAAGGTTTCGGAGATGTACCGAGTGATATGCATTTCCCAACAGAGTTGGCACTGGGTTGTTCTTCATAAAGATCTTGAATGCTTTGAGATCGATGAAGCCTTCGAAACTTGGGAATAAGAACAACCCATAAACAAGCAAAGCAAAAATTGCCTCAAACGGAGCTTTATTAGAATAACCAGCATAGAAGGAAGCTTTTTCGATTAGGAAACCTGTCTTTAAACCAAGAATTCCATCCTTAGTAACTAGGTTAGCTTTGACGTCAGACACCTTCAAACGGAGAGCTTTAGCAATATCTTTCTCATCAGGGTCCTTTTCCAAGAAGGGAAAAGGAGATTCCTCAAGGACAGGTAGACCAACCAAAAAGGAATACTCTTCCAATGTAGGTAGCAACTGGAAGTCTGGAAAGGTGAAACAATGGTAGAGAGGATCATAGAACTGTAGTAGAGTGGCAAGAAGTCCTTCATTTACTGAGCATCCTAATAAAGATATCAGCTTCCCATACTTGGTCTTGAATCCTTCTTGATCTTCGATGAAACCCCACAACTTCTTTAGGTCATCCAATTTGGGACTCTTAAAAGTATATTTCACAGTATGTTTTTTATCTGAAGTCATAGTGACCTACAATGTCCATAAACAAAAGTAAATCCCATGAAGTCCGATGCAGAATGATGTTATATGAATGCAGCAAACACAAGTATTCACATAAGGACAATAAAGATAAACAAACAAGGGGGTGCCCTAGGTTTGCAACGAGCATGGAGCAAAGGTGTACCCTTCCCAAAGGTTTAAGGACTAAATGTTGTTTGTACCTGTAGAACAAGGTTCTAATAAGGTTCCCAAAGTCATTAGCCCATCTATCGGATATTATCAACTTCCCAAGTACTCGAGGGTTAATAATATTCTCAAGAGAACTTCTTTTGAGTGTAGCATCGCGTAGCACTATTTCGGGGGTACCCCCTCATAGCCCCGCACTACGTCCTAATAAAGGCCAAAGTTGGGTTAAGGTAACTACGGTCCTCAATATCATAGGCTCCAAGTCAAAAATAGTGAGTGTCTTCACGATTAATCGTTCAACAGTACTATTTTGAAAGGGCCTCAACTGAGCGGGATTCTCGATTCAACTTAGTAGGGATTCCACTCCCAATAAGTCTTCCTCGAATATATCACCATCCTATCTTAATTTCTCTCAAGTTCGGGTGTAGAACTTTATCTCACCACTCAAGGACAACAAAACCCAAAAGAAAAACAAGAGAAAACATATAAACAATTAATCAAGTAGGCAGATATATAAAGCAGTGAACAAATAAAATAAGGTAGGGAAACCCACTGAGGACTCCCCAGTGAAGTCGCCATTTCTGTCGCGGTGAAAATCGGATACCAAACTATTGATTAGTTTGAATCTTTAATTCATTTTGCAACCGAACTTTGATTTGTCCAAAGGAAGGGATAAAGATCGAAATTCCCACAATGCAATGCAGATGCAAGCCGAATTGTTTAGGTTCGGGGGTTGGTTAAACTTAGGGAAGGTACTAGCATCCTAAGTTTCTGTAGTACTCTACAGGAACCTCTTGTTTTATGTTGTTTACTGCTATGTGTTTATCTGCTTAATGATTTAGAAACCCTAGGGGTTGATATCTAAGTATACTCGATAAGGCATCGCACCTTGTGCCTACATATCCTTACGGGAGTGGAATCAGAGTATGTTGTAGTTCACCCTAAAGGGTTTGAGGAGTTCTTTGACTGTGGTCAAAGTTCCTACGGGTTTAGGGTAGTTGATTGATTGGGTTTAGGAGAAGAGATGAGTCTTCATTTTAAGGGAGAGATAACCACCACAAATGTAAAGAAGAGGGTTGTAGGAAATGGTCTTTGCATCATCTTAAGAAAAGGTCTTACATACTCGGATGGTCGCCAAGCATGCCTTTGTCGTTCTTAAGGCAAAGTCCCTACATGTTTGATTGTATTGTTGTGGGGGTGGAGATTATATCTCACTTAAGATGATTAACATCTATTCTCTGTTTGTGTTTGAAAAAGTTGTATTGTGTTGATTGTTTTGTCTAAGTTGTAAAGAATAAAGACAAGGTCCTTCCTATGGGGTAGGTCCTATCCTATGAAGATCGACTTGAAGAAACAAGGATCGAGGGGAATATGATGCAAATGATGTGCAACTACACACAACGTTGAATTATGTGTAGGGTTTTCCTTTGGACGGAATGCGATGCATGAATATAAATTGATAATGTAAATGAATTGCGATAATGTAAATTGCAAGAAGATAAACCATACACGAACGCATGAAAGCGCTAAGTGAGCGTGTGTGCATTGTGAATAAAAGCAGATAAAGATAAATGTAAATACGCATGAAAGCGCTATGGTGTAGGTGCATGTGTCGTGAAGTGTGAATGTGCACAACTTGATTATGTTTTACACTGCTGATTGATTTAGGCGAAGTTGATTAGGAGGAAGTGTTTGACTGCTCTTAAGAGTCGCATTATAATTTGCTAATCGATTTTAATATAAAAGTATTTTTGGATAAAGGATTAATTTGAGAAAGAGTTGTTATTTATGATTTTTTTTTGTGAGGTGGGCCTTAGAATAAAAGTATATTAATTTAAAAAGTGTTATTATAAAAGGTTATTATTATCCCCTTTTTTAAAATTATGGAAATTGTTTTCTTATTATAAGAAATGGATATAAGTTATTAAATTATAAAAAAAGTGGAATTGATTAAGGGGGTTTAAAGCGAATGGTTAATTTATAAAAGATTTATTTAACATTATTAAATTAATTAAAAGGGATAATTTTATTAAAAGATTAATAGGGAATTGATATTAAATTAATTAATAAAGGGATTAAATTTAAGATGTCATTATCTTAATTTTTAAGATTAAATTTAATAAAAGGATTTGTTAATTCTCTAAAAAAACGATCAAAAAGGTTGATTTAGGTATGATGGGTGGGTTAGCGGTTTAATTAAGTGAGTTGATTAAAAATTAGTGATTTGAGTGTGTGTACGTGATGTGTGGTGATTACAGCGGTAAACAAAATTAAAGAAAGAAAAAAAAAGAAACCAAACAACACAAAACCCTAATTTCCCCCCCAGAATTCCCAAATCGAGAAACCCCCTCCTCGGCTCTCGGCGCCGCAATCGTCTCCGTCCTCTTTCTCTCGCTTCTTCCTTCGCTTTCGTCGAATATCGACGGCGGCGGGTTTCGCGGTGGTTTGCGAAAGCGATTTCGAGTGTGGAAAGGGCCGTTGATTCACGGGTGGCGCGACGGTTGCGGTTTTCGCCAATGGGTTCGAACGAGCCTAGGGATAAGTCTCCTCTACTGATTCTCAGGGTTTCGGTTTTGAGTTTAGGTTTTCTGTAGTTGCGATTTTTTCGTCCCCCTCAGATCCTCTTACTTTTCATCTTATATAGCCCTTTGAGGATTAATTGTCTTGAAAAACTGATTTAAAGTGCTTTTAAAACTTGATAGGACCTTCCTTTCTCGTGTCGACAATTTTTGAAACATTTCCTTTCTTGTTTGATTGCAGTAATGATTCGTTTAATTTCTATTTCAATCTTGTGATTCAATTGGGATATGATTTGATTTTAATCTTCTGTGTTTTAATTTCAGGATTTGATTTATTCTTTGAGTAGGATATTCTCCCCTGAGGAATATTCTTCAATTAACTCGCTGATTCCTTGGATTTTGCCTTCGAACAATTTCGACAACGCGGATGGGATTGTAACAATATTGGTAAGAACATCAACTCTCGTGTCATTAAAACTCTTCCCCAAATTTATTCGAATGCTTGCTGACCAATCACTTTACCTGAACTGCAATACTAGGGTTAAAGCGCCTTCATTGTGAGACGGATTGTGGAGCATGCTATCAGCAGTTGTTGCGAGCTTCAAGACTAGAACTTGGCTTTTCTTGTAGTAGGATGATTAAGCATGTCTAAACAAATTGGTAATGATAAGGTGAGATTTTATCAAATCTTTTGAGCGTTATCTCTTAGTGACATCTGGTCGAGTTCTAAATTGGTTCTTTCGAATGCAGGATTGGAACACCACAACTTTTGAGCCAACCGAGTTGCCTTAGTAACATTGCAAGTTATGCATTTGGTTGAATTCTCCTCAGTTGCGGCAGTTATTCTCTTGAGATCTTCTCCTGTTACACGACCAACACAAAAAGAAGTTTATATCTGCTAACTGCTGTGTAGGTAATTGAGGTGGGAGTATTTGTAACAGAGTACTTCTTCCAAAATATGTTCTGTAAATGGTTTTCGTTTAGATTTGGCAATTATGCTCCAGGTGTTTATTTGCTTCAGTACTGATTTCGTTTTGATGATTAATTGCGGCAGTTGGATAAGAACGGTGAATTTCTGTCATATGTCGGTTTTGGGACGAATATAACCTATTCTAATTTCTTGTGCTCATTGCCGCAATCTTCTGCAGGTCGAAATAAAGCTGAGATGCCACCCAAAGATGCGGAGTGTTGTTGACGAGGCTTGCGTGTGGATTCGGAAAGATGGTTGTGGTTGTCCCTCCGTCTGAAGAAACCACAAGGATGATGCAGGTTACGAGGACGTGTCGATGGAAGTTGAAGCCGACAAGTATCAAGGGTGTATCAGAGGCTAATGCGGAAACAAAGTTCATCTGAAATAACTTATGTTTGTTTTGTTTGAACACAAATTTGTTGTATTTCTTGTGTTGAAGCCTAGAGTTGTGATTGTGTTTTTATTGTGCAGAAGCATCCAAGTTTGTCACACCAAGACGTCATCAATCGTGGGTGGTGATGATCTGATTAGCGGTTTCGTCTTGGTACTGAAGTTTACCAATCTCGTTCTTAGTTGTTTTTGCTGAGTATGTAGTTCATGCAGGAACTTTTCCTGCTTACTTCCATTCCTGTAGGATTAAAGGGTAGAAGTTAAAGCTATATCAGGAGGATGAAGTTGCAGAATTCTTACTACCGCCCCGCGCCTGTTTCGACTCCAACGAAAACTTTGGAGCAGATGTTGCAACGTTAGTTGGATCTTCCCGCCCCAAACAATAAGGGTGCTTTGTAGACTTTTCTTCTTATAAAGTCTGGAATTAACATGACTTGTAGTCTCCTTGGTAACCGATAGGGAATTTGTGATGACGTGATACTAGGAGATTGCCAAACTTGCTGTTCTATATGTTTTGACAATTTGTGAACTCATCCTTATCTAATATGGTAATAATGAACCTTGGTGGATTGGTTCATAATTGTATTTATTCACTGTCTTTATAATTATGAAGTCATATAGGACTTAGTTTCTAATAATGAATTTGGGGTATGCGAAAACCGAGTTACTCCTATAGTGTTGTAGGGATCATAAATGAACCGCCAGATATTTGTGTAACATGGATATTCAAATGGGGAGTTCTTTTCCCCTTTTTTTAATGTAAGGTTCAAACGCTGAGAGCATGGACCTCCTGCTGTAGTCAAGTTGTTTTCATCAATTTAATATTTCTACTTCTATGACTTGTATTTCTTCACACCTCTGGTTTGCAAAGCCGGTCGCTTGATTAAATTCTTGTCATCACGTAAGGTGTTTCGTAGATTACGTCCTTAACTATCCTTCTTAGCGAAACGAAGATAAAATAAAAGCAATGGACTAGGAAATTATACGTCCACTCGTTGCACTGCTTAATTGTGGAATTCCTTATCGTTAATATTGATGCTCAACACAATCCTCCAATAATTAGCCGTATGATCTGGTCATGTGCAATAGAATAACATGAAGCGGTAGTTACTTCTTCATTCAGACCCCTGGGAAAGGCGACCTCAACACGAGTTCCTCAATATCCTCAGATAAATTGGTCGTAAACCACCATTAAGCACATCCTCCATTTTCTTTTGGAAGTTATGACGTAATTCGTGATGTAACCACCTAATGAGAGTTATAACGGGCCTCCAATATTTACGCCTTGAAGTACCTGGCTGTGGGGTCTACACTCGTCATTATCGTACCTGTACCAACTGGTTATTTGCGAAGAACATAGATATTAAGAGAAAACAAAACAAAACAAAAAAAAATCGAAAAAGAGGTGGCATCCTATGGTCAAAAATTAGGGTGCAACAGTATCCTCATAGTATAATAAGGAAATCAGAGCTCTGTAGTTTGGGGTAGAAAATGAGTGTTTGTTGATTGACTTTAGTGGGAAATGTTCACGTTCGCGTTCTAGCAGTTAAATGTTGCTTGTATGCTCGCACATGGGAGACTTAAGCGTTTGTTTATTTGCGATAGAATGGACGTGCTTGGATAGCATTCTAGCAGCTAAACATTGCTTGTACGCTTGTGTATGGGAGGCTTAATAGTTGTTTGTATTGCGCTAGAACGGAAGTAACATGTACTTTTTGAAAGAAAAAAATTGAAATGATGCATTAAGGCGGGAAAAAAAGGATTTGAATAGTTGAGATTGATTTTAGATTTGAAAAAGATTATTTTTATTTGAATTGCACTAAAGTCAATGAGAAGAGATTAATACTTTGAAAAATCGGGCCAAACGTCTCATGTTCAAAATATTCAGAATGAGGGTAGGAATGCTTCATTCTCATTCCTTCTCCACTACTTAATGCTTTTTGTGCACAATTCCAATCGTATATTTAAGTTTTTTTGAGTTTGTTTGCAAAATGGTTTAAAAATGACTTGACGTTAGATCAAGTGTTTGAAGTTTGAAATGTGAATTTTTGTGTGGGCAAAATGGAAGAGATACTTGATGCTGGATCAAGCACTCGCGTTGCGTTCAATGGAGTTTTATTTGGAAAATACTTAACGTTGGATCAAGTTATTTTTGTTCTTTTGAAAAAAAGGCTATTGTATTGTTTTGCTTTTGACTTGTTTATTAACATGCAAAGGAAAGCAGTAAGGAATGATAAATCATATGCTATTACATGTTCACTGGATGAGTCATAAGCTATACAAGAATTAAATCATAGCACATATGAATCATACAACAACTAATCATGCACAAAATTAAACATCATGCAAAGTAAAAATAACAAAAATGCATGTAAAATATACTAAAGAAACTATCACACAATACAACCATATCGAGTTAAAAAAAATCAAATGAAAAAGATGTTTCAAATTATTATTTAAAAATTATTCTAGAAAGAAATTATAAAAAAATGTGAAAACTATTTTAAAAAATTAAAATAGTAAGTGTTGTTATGCATGAGAATAGTGTAAAAGGAAATAGTGTTGGGTTTGAGAAATAAAACTAAAATAGGCCCAAAACAAATTGACCTCATTATTAGTGCAAAAAAAGGTGTGGATAGAGAACACTAAAGAAAAAGGGGTTGAAAGTATTAAAATAATAAAAAGAAGAAAAAAAGACCCCTGAACCAGACCGATCAGTCAGGCTGAACTGGACCAGACCGATCCAACTTTAATCCCCTCCCCAACAACAACACTAACATAAAAGAGGTAAGGAAAAATGGAGCAACGCTCTAACGGTGGTGATGGTGGGACTTGGGGGTTGGTCGACCAGCCATGGCAACGACGGCCCCCTCCCTAAGGGGGTGCCTTCTCTCATCTTCTATTACCTTCTTCCTCCTACTTTCTTCCATTCTACCACCATCAATGGACCTTGAAGGTAAAGTGTCAAAATACAGTTTCTTGCTCAAACACTATGAAAAAAAAAGTTTTATGTTTGATTTTCTATGGGTTTTAAGATTCTAGTATCAATTCTAAGCTAAAACTATGAGCGGGGTTTGATTTGGATTGTTAAAATTCAAGAAAAGTGTTTTTTTAGTTTATGTTAAAGTTGGGGTTTTAGTGTAAAAAAATGATTTTTTTTTCAAATAAGTGGCTCCTGTGTTGATTTTTCTTTGCTACTTGAATATGGTTTTGTGGATGTAAAAAAAGTGATTATTGAATAAGATGTTTTGGATAAGAGGAAATATTAAAGGCTATACCACATACATTCAGCAAGAGTCATTTACTCAATCATGCATGATAATGGTAAGGAAAGGAAAAGATGAAGAATTATCGACAGAGTGGAGGTTTGCTCCTGTTAGAAGTTGTTTGAGAACGACGCGTCGAAGAGAAACGAAAAACTTCGAGAGGTAAGATCTTAAAATTCCATTAATTCCCAAACTTGATCAATGACGATTGAATGTAGAATTTGATGGATGTGCTTGAATATTGATGATTGAAATTGATTAATTATTGATGATGATTTCTCTTGAATTGTTGACAATTGTTGAAACTTTGATGATTATGTTTGATATTGAATGGTGAATTGTTGAATGATTGTGGCTAAGTTCTACCAACTTATAACTTTAATGTAAATTTCCAAAGTGGTGATGAATATGAACTTTGGTGAAGGTTAGGGGATGAAGAGAATGATGAGAGATTGTGAGAAATTGTGAGAAAAAGGAAGATGGTGAGAAAGTGTTAAAGTGGTTTAAATTAGGGATGGCAAATAAACCCGGGCCCGCCCGCACCCGCCCGGGCCCGCCCCGAAATTAACGGGGGAAATCCGATTTAATTGGGTGCGGGTGCGGGTGCGGGTGCGGGTGAAACCCGGTTCTTAACTACGGGTGCGGGTGCGGGTGCGGGTAGACACTAAGACCCGCCCGCACCCGCCCCCGCCCCGCCCCAAATAATATATTTAACTTTGATTTCCTTATTTTATTTATTTTAATATTTATATATTAATTATATTTTTAATTAAGTTATTAATATTCTTATTGCAATTAAAATAATAAAATTAATCAAGTTAATATTCATTTATTAATTAAAATTTTAATTAAATAATTATTTAATTTATTAAAATAATCAATTTTTAATTAAATTACTAATTTTTATTATAATTAAAAAAAAAAAATTTTGCGGGTGGGGGCGGGGCGGGTGCGGGTGCACCCGTTTTCTACTGGGGGCGGGTCTGGGTGGTAAATTTTCACCCCCGATTAGATTTGGGGGCGGGGGCGGGTCTGTTACATGAAGGCGGGTGCGGGTGCGGGTATAGTTAAACCCGCCCCCGACCCGCCCCGTTGCCATCCCTAGTTTAAATGGTTTAAAGTGGCTCACCCTGAAATTGTAAAGAATGACATGTTTATATAGTTTTTGTGAATTATTTTGAACCTTTGAATTATGATCCAAGTAAAGTTTTTATCAATGGTTGAAAATTGGAAGTTAGAAATTGTGTTAGTTTGGTAATTAAAGAAGTTAGGAGTAACCAGGTAAATGGATGGCTTGTGGAGAAATAGGTAGTTAAAGGTAGTTAGAGGCTAATGGTGTTAGAGTTTAGCCAAAGTACTAAGTTAGGAGCTAAGGTAAATTATCACTTGGTTAGAACTTGAAATTGACTTGAATTTACTTTGATTTTACTTTGGATTTTTGCCATTGTTTCCACGTCTTTTTTATGAATCAAACTATGGACTTAAGTGCTTTGAAGGAGTGGTCTTGTTTTGAAAATAAGTACTTTTGAGTGGTGTAAATTTATGGATCGAAAATCAGATATTTTGTGCATGAAATGGCTTGAAACAAAGTTGGGAAATGTTGAAAAACCAAATGTCATAATGCAGAATTTTCCAAGTGCCAAATTTTCTTAGTGCGGAATTCTTCTCATGACTTTTTGATGAATTTTGGATGATTTCAATCTATGATATTGATGATTAATTTAGTGTATCTTCTTCTTTGCAGCAAAGTAAGCACTGGGACGGAAGAATGGTATGTTAAATGCATGACCTAATTAAATGAATTGATGACCATGTATGCAGATGATTTTGAACCATAAGTCAGATAAATTGAGTAAGTGGTAAGGAAAATTTTGGGGTATGACACCTAGTTACTCAAAAGGTGTTATGGACAATGTTATTATTCAATGGACAAAGCTTTTGACCAGATGCAAGTCTCCAACTTATCTCTTGGCATACTTCACTAATTTTGTTGTTATTTAAACCTCCAACTACTATTTTTTGTCTCTATAAAAGGAAGTTGGAGACTCAAAGGAAGGTTACAACATCACAACATATAGAAAGATCTTATAACTCTGAGTTATTATTGTAACTATTATAGCATAATTAAGATCCTAATATTTCTTATCTTATATTCATCTTATAAATCTTAGAAAGGTTGTAAATCTTGTGATTGATGCACAACTGTTATACTTCTGATTGTGTATCAAAGTATAGTAGTTATCTTATCTACTAAAAATTTTGTTTAAAATAGAAGAAGTATCTTTCCTACGTGCTTAAGCAAGGAAGTCTTAAACCTATGGTTTAAGTAGGAAGCCTCGTTAAAGGTTGATTGAGCAAGGAAGTCTTGAACCAGAGGGTTTAAGCATGAAGTCTTGAGCAATGTCTTAAGCAAGGAAGTCTCATTCAAGGTTGTTTGAGCAGGAAGTTTGAGAAGTGACTTAAGCATTTGTAATCAATTTGGTTATAGTGAAAATCTTTTATTGAGGTAAGGGGACTGGACTAGTCTCACTTGAGGAAAGGAAACATGATAATCTTTGTGTGTTCCTTGCATTTACTTCTGAACTTTATTTTTTGTTGTTATAATATATTATGTCAACATACTTTAAATGTAGTTCATACTTTGAACTTTTGAGTTTATAAGTGGAACAATTTTTTGAACATACAACTCAACCCCCATTCATGCTTATTTTTCTCACTTTTAGGTTGCATTAGAGCACTGTCTATGCATTAACACTTAACAACGGTACATAAAAAATCCTAACAAATTTACTAATCTCATCATGCTTAGCACTCCCTCTGTTACTTATGGAGATTCACCTCGCGGCAGCAACAACCATAACAAAAGTACATGTGGTTATATAGCTAGACCACCAAATGCAGTGGTGATTCTGTTGAGTTTAAATGGTGGATGAGCAAGATGTACACTCATATCGTTGGGTTGGATGATGAGTTGTGGGGCATCCTTGAAGATGGAATTGGATTTCAGGTTAATGGTGTTGGAATGATTACTGATAGGAAGTTTGTCACTCCTGATCAGAAAAAGATCTATAGAAAACATCATAGAGTGAGAGGAAATCTTGTTGATGTCTTACCTCATTTAGAGTATATAAATATTATTGATAAGTCTACTGCTCATACTATCTTTAAATCTCTATGCGCTACCTATGAAGGTAATCAACAAGTGCAACAGACTAAACCTAATCTTTTGGTTTAACAATATGAGTTATTCAGAATTGAGGAGGATGAGAACATTGAATTTGTGTTCTCAAGATTTCAAGTTCTTGTGTCTGAACTTTAGTTCTTGAACAAGATTTATACTATTGTGGATCATGTCAAGAAGATTCTTAGGAGTCTTCCTACCAAATATAGGACCAAATTAAGTGTTATTTAAGAAGCTAAAGATGTAAACATTATAAGTCTTGATAGTCTTATTAGCAACCTCCAAAGTCATGAAATGGAGTTAAATGGAGATGATCCTGAAAAGCTAGTTAAAACCTTGGTTTTAAATTCTTTTGAGATATCTGAGAGATTTTCTCAAACTAAAAAGCTCAAAGAAGTCACTCATGATGAAGCTTTTAATGTTGATGAACTAGATTTTATCATTAGAAGATTTCGACAACTAGACAGAAGGAAGAACAGATTCTCTGGTAAGAGAGATAACTTCAAAGGATCAAGATCTGGAAGTAAAGATCAGGATGGCTATTTCAAATGCAACAAGCCTGGTCACTTCATTGCTAAATTTCCTGATCTCCACAAAGACAAAAGCAAGAAGGAAAGCTTCCAGAAGAAGAACTTCAATGACAAGTTCAAGAAGAGTCTCATGGAAACTGTTGAAACAATATACTAGAGGGTTTTGAAAATCGTCTCCACAAGGATTGTAGTGATATTGCTTTCCGTTCTATAGTTTGCAATGTTTTAAGTAGGGTTTTCAAAGTTTGTTTGTTTTTTATCATAAGTTTGTCATGATTTTTGTAGCAAAGATTAAATTCTAAAAGATATTTATGTAACAAGATATATCAAAGATAGATTTCATCAACCTAACTTGTATATATTCTATTAGTCAAGCATGTGAACTCGTTTTCGATTAATACAATCATGTATCCTCTCAATACCGTCTATGTCTAGAGTAATATCGTGAATATTATTGTATATGTCATTAGATGATGTCTCATACTAGCAACAAATACAATAATCTTTAAGATCAACACAAAGCAAATATCAACTCACAAATCTATATATAGAGTTTGTTTGTTGATAGATGAATATTTTAGATCAAGGTTTGTAAAATCTATGTCTAGAGTGATACAAATAATAAATGGATCTTTAAGAACAAAAACATTCAACATATAATAATCATCCACTTGTTCACATACAAAAAGATCAAAATAAATACTTACAAGCTAAGAAAGATTAATCTACCTTTGATACAAAGGATTTAGCTAACCATTGCCATGGTAGCTTCATTCACAAGAAAAGAAAGAATATGAATGAGCATCCAAGATGAAGAATCAATCTAGGATGAGAATCCAGCTTCTACTTGCAAAATATCACTCCTTGATGAAAAAATGATGAACTTAGGGTTTTTTCTCCCAAGCCAATGTTTCTCTCTATGAAAAATGAAGTTAAGGGGTTATGATCCTCAAAAAGTGCTAAATAGTACAAAAATATCTAAACAAAATTTGTCCTGGTCGCACTGCGAGCTCCTTATTTACACTACGAACTTCACTTATAAGCACTTGAAGTGCATCTAAATAGTTAAACCGCCCCTGAGGTTTTCTTGACTTTGCACTACGAACTTATTCGCTTAGACCTCGCACTGCCACTAGCAAGGGGTTTAGCTACTGCCATCCAAATGTTCTGGTCCTCTTTGGGTTCGCATTAAGCTTGCACTACGAGCTCGACTGTTGTTCGCTACTTGCTCGCACTACGAACCTGCTGGATTCTTCCTCATGTCTTTGGCTTCTTTGTCCATCCAACCTATTTCCTACACAATAGCCCACATATCAAGGCATCTAAAGGTAAAATCAATTTCATTTAAGAACCACATAAGAACGTGGACTAAATCAATTGAAACTTGAGAAATGAGTTGAAAAATGCGAAGAATGATGGTTCAAAATAAGACATATTTGGCATTCAACAATTTCTCCCAAACTAGATTTTTGCTTGTCCACAAGCAAAGTAAGCCCCTCATAAAAATAATAGGATTTTCTCAAGCATAAATTCAACCAAGAAAAGAGTTATGGTTCAAATTCAACATAAGAATGCATTCAAGCAATGATCACAACTTCCTAAAATCAACAATGAAAAAGAATTTAGTTCTTAAACAAATATCATGCAATGTTTCAAAAAACAACTAAACTCTCACACTTGAATCAATTTAACATTCTTCAATTAATGGATGAAGGAAATTATGCATTTGCAACCGCGGGACAATTACACTCAACTAAACAATAATGCTAACACAATTCAATTCATACATTCATCAATCAATCAAATTAGAAATTATGGAAGCAAAAGATCACTAAGGGATTTAAAGGTTATAGCTTGGTCAGGTTCACATCAAAGGGTCATTTCTAAAGGCCATTGAATCGAAATTGCCAATGCAAAAGATACATTCACTATACAAGTTAGTTACACATTACAACTTCACTCACCTATCCCTTTTCTCAATTGCTCACTTTCTCAAACTTCCTCTTGCACAATTATTTGCATTCTCTATTTTTTCTTTCAAACAAACATTCTTTTTCTTTACTTTTTCACAATCATATTCACGATTTTTCTTTTCTTTGCTTGTTTGAATTTTTTTTTAAATTTTTGAGCAACCTACCACTTTTCTTTCATTCTCCCCAACTTGAATACCACCAAACCTCAAGTGAATGCCCTTGCTTTTTATGGTTAGAAAATAAATTTAGGACCAAGTTCAGAATCCCATAAAGTTCAATGATGAACTAAACTTTCAAATTATGTACATAAACCAAGTTCATCACTAAAATGGAATCTAATCTATTAGGCTTAAAGGGCTTAACGAATTCTCACTACTCACGGGTAAGTTACTTTTGAATATGGTTGTGCTCAATATAAACAAATGCTTTAATACTTTCTAATGCTTCCACAAAATCATAATAATCAAAAGATTAAGCATAAATTGAACAAATTAAAGAAAATTATCATTTGTCCAAGCATTTAGGTATCAATGGAGGTTTCTCACAATTTGTGGCTTTCAGACCTAAGTGACTCAAGCATTCAAATAAGTTGTAGAATGAAACAAAAATACAAATTTGTACAAAGCACAAAATTCTTAACCATTCTACAATTATAGAAAGCAGTAACCATGTGCCTTGCATGCATTCATCACATTAAAAATCTTATCATCATCATCCAATCTTGAAAGAATTTTCATTGGATACTTTTTTTGTTGCAAAAGAGAAACCAATCTAGAATTTCTCATCATTCAACATCAAGGAAGATGAAACAATCAAAACAAATAAAAACCATAAAATAAACTAAAATTGAACATTCATTAACTGGAAATTCAACTCAAAAAACAAATTGTCATGGTGTAAAACACCAACAAAAGTACCCAAAGTGGTACATAGTACATCAAAATAACCCCACTACATGGATAATGTACAACAACAAACTAAAATACAATAATATCAAAATAAAGCAATGATCAAAGCTTAACAGAAAACTTCACTTTGTAGAACACAAGGAAGAAAGCTTAAGATCATGCTCAAAAACAAAAATCAGACTAATCCACATCAGTATCGAACTTCGTCTCCTCAATATCACCGTCACCATCATCATCTTCATCCTCATCTTCCGCGTCTTCATCCTCAGCTACACCACTTTCCTCCTATTGAAAAAATGTTATGGCCTCAGGCTAACCAGCATGTGCTATGAACTGCTCCCTAGACATGATAAAATAATCAACAGTGGGATTGCGGTGTTGTAACTGCAAAAGCTGCATAGAATCGTGAATGGAAATTATAGTCCGCTGGGTAGCCTGCATCTGATCCCAGTTATAGTTGCAAACCTCCCTCTGATTCGGGTCAAAGCTCTGGAAGTTTCCAACCGCATAACTAGAACCTGCACCCGCAATATGTGTAGTTCTAGCTCTATATCCTTTTGGCCTGTAGTTCTTAGAAACATAGGCATCATCAATGGGAGCAGTCAAAGTAATGTGACGGCATGATGGCAATTGTGCACGCCCGTGCACACATAAGGCCATGATATGGCAAGGAAAAACCAAAGGGAAATTAGCTCTAGCCCCAGGTTTTATGCCACTCTTGATCACCACCCGCATCTCGTTCGCGATGATGTGTGCTATATCAATACGTGTGTCAATTAGGATGTTATATGTAAAATGTGCGATATCAATGGGAATGGTGGAGGAATGCTTCCTTGGCTTAATGTTATGTAAAACCAAGAGTAGTACTAGCTGCGGCAAAGGACGCATATCCTCTCTGTTGTAAGAATGGGAATCCCATATTAGTTCAACTGAACAAGTTTCCCTTCTCTCAACAAGGCTCCAATCATCTCTTCCATATTCCTATGCAACCTTAAATCTATGTGGTACTCATCAATCTCATCAGCCTCAAGAGTAGGAGGTTTACCCAACACCTCATTAATAGTGTCTCTGTCAAATTTAATCTCCCTTTAGTTTACTTCTGTGGTCCAAGAGAACACC
Organism: Lathyrus sativus; assembly: GCA_963859935.3. Classification (NCBI taxonomy): domain Eukaryota; kingdom Viridiplantae; phylum Streptophyta; class Magnoliopsida; order Fabales; family Fabaceae; genus Lathyrus; species Lathyrus sativus. The sequence continues at coordinate 812,321,573 of OZ012735.1, forward strand.
TCATCATCATCCGGGAGGGTGTTTGCATAGAACTTCCTCACCACATCCATATTGAAGCTATCTATAGGTTGAACCGAGTTGCCCCACTTCTTGTGGTAGCATACTAAAGCTGTTGCATGGAAGGGACCCTCGGGGTTAATGCTAAAGCTCTTCTTAGAATGAATCCTCCTCTTTTCCAAGTTGAGGTACCTTGCTACCTGCTTCTGACCCCTAAAGCGATCAGAGTCAAAAGCACGCTGCTATGGTTGACGAGAGGTAGAGCCTCCGACGGTCTTTTGTCTTTTCGAAGCTGTTGCATTTGTTCCCACTGTGATATTCTTTCGTTGGCAGATCAGGGGTGGTGTTGCATCTAGCACAGTCAACCACGGTATGTATGATAGCGTTAACGACTTCTTTTTTAGGGGATAACGATGAAGTGCAAAATTGAAACTCTTCTATTTGTTTGATTTGTGGCCAACTTCTGTAGATCTATCATCTCACACTAGCGAGTGCTGAGACTGACATGCTCGATAGTGTTGTCCTCACACATCGCGTCGAACCGCATGTTTGTAGTCTTACATCCCCGTTTGTTCTGAGGCATGTTAAAACACCGATATTTTCTTTGTTTTTTGGAGTTTCCCTTGCTACATAGATCATGACTTTTAAACACATTTTGGCAAGGGTCTCGTCGCTCTTTTCGTGACTTAGAAATGCTTGAGTTCATTTCATTATCTCCTCATTTATATTTTTTCTCAGTTGATAGAAGGAAACTCAGTTGGAGAAACTCCTCCTTACGTGGTAATTTTCTTCTAGCATCATCAACACATGGAATTGGAAGTGATGTCGGGTTGAAAGTTTTAAAGTAATTCTCAACAGAGGTTATCCTCTCCTATTTTAACGTTGTGTTACTGCAAACTGACTTTCGTATCAGACAATATATGATCGTGGAAATTCGCAAGAATTGAAAGCCGATTCCCACAAATGGTGCCACTGTTTCGGATCTAAACTAAAATTACGTGTAAACTTGATGATGGACACTTGATGCAGTCTTACAAGGCTCCAATGTGGCAGAACACGGAAAATGAATCTGTAAAATTAGCACCCCATCATCCAAATTAATGAATAAATATAATAGAAATAAAGTGAAGTATGAAAGTGTGTGTCTTAAATCTTCCGCATGAAATAATATATATACACCGACCTGAGTCAAATAATTATTGAATCTTATTTCAGATGAAGTTTTTTATTTAACAGTTTTACCAACCCAGAACAATATCCATTAAAACTATCCCCTCATTTTTATTTAAACTTTACTAATGTTTTTTTCGGATAGCAGTGGAGTGATTCTCACTTGAGAGAACTCGCTCCCTTTTAAAATGAAATGATTAAAAACATTAAAATAGGAAATAAAAATATACTTAAACCTGTAATAAAAATAGCAATAATTGTCAAATTTAGCGAGCATGTGGACTGTTTTCTTAGTTAGAGACATGGCAAATTTGCAATCTTAACAGTAACCTCGTATTCTTTAGCATCTTTAAGAAGTACTATAAAAGATGAAAGCGACACTGTCTTTCAGGTTCGGACGACACGTTAAAAGGGTCCGGTTTGCCACGTTTCGGATACGTGTTATCCCGCATTTGCTAAGTAGAATATCGAGTTGAAAAAGTTTTACAATTTGTAATAAATATTGAAATGTTGTACTGAAAAGTGTTGTATACAACTTTTTGAAATTTTAAAAATTAATGTGAGAGAGCTCCATTTGATGTGCTATCTCATAGACGAATATTAACGTCTATTCATGAGAGACGAATATTAAATATCATTAAATTTATTTTATTTATTTGGCGTCTGTTCACGAGAGACAAACATAAATGACAATTTAATAATAAATACTATTAATTTATTATTTATGTTTATCTCTTATAAATAAACTGTAGATAGAAAGTAAATAGAGCAGATTCAAATACTAGTATTTTAGGATATTTAAAAAATTTCATATTGATTATATATTTTTTTTCGAAAGTACTCTCTTCCGTGACTCATTTGTAATAAAATATTTTTTAAAAATAAATCATTTATTATAATTTTCAATGTATATTTTTAATTTTATCATGTAATCAATATTTTTTTTAATGTTTTCAATACACGATAAATGTATTTTAGTAAAAATATCATTCTTTCATCCAATTATTATTATTTTTTTAATTTGTGCGAAACAGTCAACCAAATCTTTCATTGTAGAATAGAGAGAATAAATCTATTTTAAAAAAAGTTTGAAGAATTTCTTTTCACATCCTTGTTAAAAAAAATTTCAACTTCATATTGATTTAAAATCAAATTTTAAATAAAAAAAAAACATGTTATATTAAGTAACACTGGCACCTTATAAAATGATTTTGTAAGCATGAGTAAGATTTAATTGTAATTCTAATATTGTATTAAAGTGTATCAAATAGGTCATTAATATATTAATATGCATGTATTAAATTCAATAGTGTTGGTCATGATGGAAATATTGGGAAATTTTCAATTTTCACATTAGTTATGGATAGAGTTTAGATAGAATTTATATAAATTGACACTCCTCATCTTATGAGTTAAATTTGTAAGGATGAGTTAGGTTAAACTATATTTTAATATGGCATTAGAGTCTATCTATCTGACCATAAGCTACTCACCATTGATATTCACACACCAAATTCAATAGTGTGAGGTGTGAGGGGGGTTTATTGAGAAACTGTCATTAACGTACATTAGTCTCTTGCTATCAGGATGAGATAAATTAATTTTAGATAAATAACATTTTGAAACTTGTTCCCAAACTTTCATCTAATATAGTGATTAGAACCAAATGGATCTTTCACAACATGCTTGAAAAAAACAAAAATGTTTTAAAAAATAAAGCAAGACTCATTGAAAATCAACATGAAGGCATATATTTCAATGAGAATCATGCTCGTGTAGCTAGATTATAAGCCATAAGGATGCTTTTAACTTTTCATGCATTTTAAATTTCAAACTCTTCCAAATGGATAAAAAACATGTTCTTGAACGGTTACATCCAATAGAAAGTGTCTGTTGATCAACTTCTTTGGTTTTTAAACTTCTCTTTTACTAATCATGGCTTCAAGTTGAAAAAAGGTTCTATATGGCCTGAAACAAGCTCTTAGAGCTTGGTATGATCATTTGAGCAAGTTTCTGTTTGAAAAAAATTTCAAAGAAGGAAGGTTGATACAACACTTTTCAAAATGAAAATTGAGCATGACATTTTACATATGAAAATTTATGTCGATGATATGATATTTGTTGCTACGAATGAGTCCTTGTGCAAGTATTTTTCTAATATGATGCAGAATGGATTTGAAATGTTTATGATGGATGAGCTTCGACAGTTTCTTGGGTTACAAATTCATCAATCAAAGAAATTCACTTTCATCAACCAAGATAAATATTATAAATGGTCATTTAAAAGATTCGGCATGGATAAAGCAAAGTCAATATAAACTCCCATGAATACTTCATGTAGTTTAGAGAAAATATCAAGGTATGATAGGTTCTTTCCTTTATCTTACTACATCTAGTCATGATATTACATTTGATGTCTATCTGTGTGTTTTTTCAAACAAACCCCAAAGAATCACACATGTCTGTAGTCAAATGCATTATGAGATATCTAACTAGAACACCACTTATGGGTTTATGGTACCCCAAAAAGATATATTGGACTTTAGTTGGGTACTCTGCTTTCAATTTTGTTGGTGTGAATTGGACCAGAAAGTATGAATTGTACTTGTCATTTTCTTGAAAATTTGCTTGTTGCATGGCATAGCTAGAAATAAGCAAGTTTTGTGATATCCATAGCTGAAGCAAAATATGTCGTTGCAGGTGGTTGTTATGTGCAAGTTATCTAGATGAAACAATATTTAAGTGATTACGAAGTAAATCTTTAAATTTTTCCGATAAAAAGCGAAAATACTAGTGCCATCAATCTCACTAAAAATCTGGTACTTCACTCTCAGACTAAACACATCGAGTGTACTCCACATTTTAGTAGGGATCATGTCAAAAAAAGAATTGTGTAATTGATTTCCCGTCCTCATCTAATCAACTGGAAGATATTTTTACAAAACAAATTCCTAAAAAAATTAATTTTTTTTATATGAACTGAGTTAGGGATCTTAAGTCAATCATGTATAAAATTAAATTGTTTAAGTGCTTATTATATTTTCTTCTTCTTCTTCTCTTTATCAATGTGTTATATGTGTTACTTGTCTATTTTTCCTTTTAGATAATGCCAAAGGAGAGAAGTATACTCTCGAGGAGAATATAGTATGCTCTCTTTATCAATGAATGGGAATCCACCACTCCAAATATTTTATCTATCTCTTCTGTTTTACACCATCCTTGAGAGATACATTGTCATTATAAAAAAAATGCAAGAATATGGCTCTATGTGCTCTGCAGATTGCAAGTAATATCTCCAAATGGTTTTGATGATGATAATTATGAAATGGATGTGTTGATGACAACTTTGAAATATTTTGATGACAACTCTTCCATAGGTTCTTGACAATGGCATATGAACAAGAAAGAGGTAGCACAAGCCTCACCAGTCAAATGTGTCAACTTCGAGTTGATGATGCTATACAAATCTTCATTAAGCCAAGGAACTTGAAGTTTTTAAGTTGTTATCTTGAAATTGTGAAAGTGTGAAGTCTCGTTTGGTCATGCATTTAGATTTTTACCTAGTTTTGATATGTTTATTGTAAAAGAAACAATAGTAAGTCTTGATGTACTAAAGAAAGACACACACACACACACAGAGTATTTCAAGATTCTCTTCACTTTTAACTAAACTTTTGAAAATTAATCCAGGCTTAATTTATTAGAGCTTGTTTAATCAGTTAGGAAGGTAAATATACACCAGATAATCAATTAATTCAAAGTGTAAGGCCTTTTGATTGATTAAGGATGTTAGTAATTGATTAAGTGACATAAAAGATCAAACTTTCCTATTTTAGATTGGTTAATCGATTAGTACATAGTTTTAATCGAATAAATCATTAAAAAGACCCATGGATTATTTCTTTTTTGAAACAAAATTTTCTATATAAAATAGGCTTCTCCTCATTTCAAAATGCATCGGTTTTATGAATATAAACTCTTTACTTTCATTCTTTTCTCTCATTATTTTACGAAGTTATTGTTCATCTAAGAGTTTTGTTTTAGTGGTGTTGTGCTAAAATTATTTATCCAAGGGCATAATTCTCTTGTGATCTTGTTTTAATAAGATTTTAAGGTTTCAAACTAAACCTATGGAGCTATGTGCTTGTAGGTACAATCATCTGCAAAATAATCTTTGATGATTTTGTTGCTAGCACCATGTAATGTCAATCAACATTCGGTGGAGTCCTTAAGGATCTCTGATCAAGCAACCTATAATGATGGAGTTTATCAAAGAAGATATATCAAGCCTTATCAAATATAAGAATTCAAGTCCCATATGAAGTATTCAATCTATGGTGAATATAGAAAGGAATCTTGAGGTTTCAAGGTTGTGAAAGAGAGGAAGGGTGAAAGCTCGCATGGTCGTGTGTCTGTGTGATTAATGAATTGTAAAAGTATAGTAGCACCTCCTAAGATACTAATTCAACTCTCACACACACATTAAAATATTTTTTAGCCTCTCTAGTTTTACAAAATCATCTGAAAATGGTTTACGCATGTAACTAGTTGGTTACTAGCTTAAATAAACCTTTAAGAAAGTGATTTACACTAGATAATGTATTAGTATAGTAGGATTAATCAATTATCTCTTTTGTAACATCTCTTAATCCTTTAAGAGGTGTTGCGGTGGAAATAGGATCACAAACTATTAATGAGTTTGAATCGCAATTCAATTCACAACCGCTCTTTGATTTATCCGAAGGAAAAGGTCAAAAAGGGAAAACCTATTTTGCATCGTAAACACAATGCGGGGAAAGATCTAGGGTTCGGGGGTTGGTTAAATTTAGGGAAGGTATTAGCACCCTAAACTTCTGTAGTACTCTACAGGAACCTTTTGTTCAGATATTTACTATTTGCTTTATTATTTGCTTAAGGTATATGTACAAAGGATTAAAAGTGAGAAAAGAGACCTAAGGGGTTAATTCTAAGTTTACTCGGCAAGACATCGCATCTTATGCCTACGTATCCTTACGGGAGTGGAATCAGAGTAATCGTAGTTCCCCTCAAAAGGGAGGTTAGAAACGTCTTGACCGTGGCCAAGGTTTCAATGGGGAATAAACGTATCTTAGGGACACGCTTACGCGGAGTGTAGAAACTCCAAATCTCTACGTTGAAATGTTAAGTTGTAATTAGGGTTAAATTAGGTTAGGGATTCCGCGGCGGGAAACCCTAAAATGAGCGCGGCGGCTCTTTGACCTAATGCTAGGGGTAAAGTTGTAATTTTGTCTGCGGCGAGGCATTTGTAAAAATTAGGGTTTGTAGTTTGTAGTTTTGAGGATTTGAAATTGAGGACTATCGACACGGCGGTCAAATGCTAGACCTAATTCCTTCGGATGCGTAAGGTGACAGAAATATTGCGATACATCAGCAGAAATTTAAATCATACATCAGCAGAAATTAAATGCGAAAAGTAAACGCGATTATTAGGTTCGCGAGATTACAACTGAGAAGCAGATACAAATATAAACGAAACTTAAATGAAAACTCGACATGATAAATATGGACTGCAAAAACGAACACCCGTTAGTAGGCAGAGAAGATTGAGATTTCACTACTGTTTATTTAAAATCTTACTAATTTAATATTGGCTTGCAAAGGAGAAATTTAAAAGGGTTTTTTATTTTTATATATTTTTTTTTAAAAAAGAGTTTTTATTTATTTTATTAAAAAAAATTTCATTTTATATTTACAAATGTTTTAAAAAAGTTTTAATTTATATTTTTTAAGAAAAAAGAGTTTTAATTCATTCTTATGTTTTAAAAGGATTAAAATGAAAAAAATATTTTTTTTAAAAAAAATTTATGAAATTGAAATGTTAAGAAAAAGTTTTTTTTTAAAACATATAACAAATTAAATAAAAAAAATAACAACAAAAAAAATAAAAAGGGAAAGGGTTGGGCCGGTCATCACACCCGGACCCAACCCAAGTGGCAGACAAAGTGAAAATTAGGGTTCCCTGACCCCAGCTCGCGGCGCCGTTTCCATTCGTTCTTCCTCTCGTATCTTTCTCCTCTCTTCTTCCTCGCACCGTGACCTTCTCTGTTCCTGAAACAAAACATTAACCACAAAAATATGTGAGATAACGCATTTACATTTGATTTGGCCGATGATGCTGAAGCTGAGGCCGTGGAGTTGATTGCCCGTCGTTCTTCGTGAACGATGAAGGTGATCTCTCGGGGTATTGTGGATTCGCGTTCAGTGATGGTGATCTCTCTGAGCGATGATGACGATCGCTTCGTCTGAGCTCACGCCGTTTAGGGTTTTCTGCGTGCGATTTCTTCGCTAGGGTTTCTCCGCGATCTGGGTGTTCTTCGTTCTCTCTCTCGCGGTTACGTTCTAGGGTTTCCACACTCCCTCGCATCAGGTTGTATTCCCCTATTTATAATTTCTTTTATCTCTCTTTTTGGGCCTTAAACTTGTGTTTTTTTCCTGAGATTTGATTTTATGGTGATATTATTTGATTCTGATTCTTCCAGATTGGTCTCCAATACGATGCTTTCTGATACGATTGGGATCTCAATTCATTTTTCTGGTATGGATTTGATTGATTCAAAATGAGTTCTAATGGGATACGATTTGGTTCCATCTGATACAATCCCCTTTTAGGATTTGATTGGTATTCGATTTAATCACCTGAAATGATTTGTTTTGATCTGCTTTGGGATTGACATTGAATCAAAATCTCTATTATTTTCTGATATGATTTGCCTTCAGATTGGGTTGATTGGCCTCTGATATTAATCCACGGGATTTCTTGATGGATTCATTTTGATTTGTTTCTATTTTTCCCAGATTGAGTTCCAATGGGGCATGACTTGGACCTGACTCGAAACTTTCCATTCGCGAATTGGATTGCTTTTAGATACTGATTTGATTCCTGCTGCGCTTTGTTTTGATTCAATCCTGATCATTAGCACTTACTTTTCTTTTTCTTCTTTCAGGGTGGACATTTTGCCTTGATCTTTGCCGCCGAGACGGGTACGTGGTAGTGATGACGCTTAGTCTGAACCACTTGGAGCAGGATACTACATCCTGGCTTCTGAACATATTGCTGCTTCTGATTGACTTGGTGATGATTATTGGCTATCATGTTGAGCTGAGCCATGTATTTGTTCGTTTGTTCGTTTCATGAACTGAGTATGATTTGATAACTTGTTTTGGTGACTTATTCGTTGGGGCAATGATGCTCATGACTGAGCCCCATTCTACCTTCTTCGATTTCCCAATGTGGTATTCTGATGTTCATGAATTGAGTTGGCTTTTTTTTTATCTTAGACATGATTATGTGCTTTTGACCAATCATGGCGAACGAGGATTTTATGAATCCTCTTCTGACTTTTGTTACGGCCTCTAGTTCACCATTTGGATTATGAGCTTGCTTGATATATGTAATCTGATACGATTTGCTGATGTTTGGTTTGATTACAGGGTAAAGCCTTTGGATGGTACTATGCTGATATTCCAATATTTTTGGTGCAGTTTATGGTTTGTTTGTTGAACTTGGCTGTACTGTAACCTGCGGGTAGAGCATTCCATTTCTCTTTGGCGTGTCTTGTGAACCACCTTGGCATTAAGAGCTTTGAATTTTTGCTGTTAGGCTTGTGGACTTCGGATATCGAAGTTGTTGATGTATTTCCAATGATGGTTTGTGAGCAGAATTGGCATTTGGTTCATCACACGTCGAACGAACTGCTGTGATTTTTGATGCTCTTGTTCACACTTGCTTATCTTTCTTTTTCTTCTGTTGGTGAACTGATATGTTGTCCTGTCATGTGAACTGCCATGCTGTTTTCTGAACTGAACTGCTGTCTCTTTTCCTGAGTCGAGCCTAAACTGATTTCACAGATTTTTTCTGAACCGAACTGGCTCTACCCTTTTTCTAAGCATGAATTTGTTTCTTTGCTTATGAACATGTGTTGTTGTACATATGGTGAATTGACTTATCTGCTCATGTTTTGTGGAGCTTATGACTTCTGTTTGGTAACAAACTTGTTTCTTTGGTGGCTATTCATACCTGTATTGGCGCGAGCCCCTTCCTGGTTTTGTTTATGCTGATGATGCTTGTGGCTTTTCAGGTGTTGGAAGTTTTGAAGCCAAGGTGACTCAGACCTGCCGGCATCCGGGTCTGAGTCAAAACTTGCCTATGTTGCCTTATTCTCGTATCAGTTTGGAAATCCAATCGCGGCAAAACGAATCAGTCCTACTTCATTTATTTTTTCCTATCTCTCGGATGTCCCATATTGATAAGAACATGTATTACCTGATCTGACGCCCACGGCGCGGATCGGTAACGGGGGTAGGACGCAGCTTCGGTTGTGCCACTCCCGGCACTCGATGATGACATTGTTCTGAGAGTGTCAAAAAACTTCTAACATTTATTCTACACTGTTTGTTTTCTTTTTGATGTGCAGGTTAACCGAGGATTCGTGGAGAAGTCCAAAGACAACATGAAGACTTTTAGATGTTCTTAGGATTTAGGATAGATGCTTTAATGTAATCCCTTAGGATTTAGAACTTTAATGTACTTCCTTGTAACAACACTTATAAAATATGAAGCAACATCCACTTCTTGTATGATGACATTATTTATGAAATAAAATTCCCAAAATTTTGAATTTATTTATATTTTATTCTTAGTTAAAAAATATAAACAATTGTGAATAAATCCACAAGCATTTAAATTCATTAACATAGGCATAAAACATAAATACTCCAAAGTGGTATTCTTATTGGTGCACTCGCCTCATTTGTAATCCTAATCTCATCATCCGATTAAAATGTTAACCAACCATTTCATAACCAAACACATATGGGCACCGTAATCGCAACATTTTCAGCATCAACAGTAACACTACTCGTAATTAAATTCCACTGACCAAATGCCAAAAATCTCAATATGATCAATCCTGGTGATAGATAAATGCCTCAAAACCATAACGTATCAAATGCCTCAGAATTTTAATAACAGCCCGTCTTCAAGGAATTGGTAGAATTTGTGTAAAATGACCAAAATACCCCTGGGACCAAATCTGCAAAACAAACACCTTCATAACTTGTTAGTGGTTAGCAAATGTACATATGAGATGATATGCGAAATGCCTGACTAAATGTAAGGGTAAAATTTGGGGTATTACAGTTGCCCCTATTTAAATAGCTACACCGGACGATTTGAGTGACAGAGACTCGAGGAATCGTGGTGGAGCGATTTAAATATAGATAACCGAAAATTTTGCCCTTATATGCGATGATATGCAATGCTATGGACAAAGCGAGGACCGCTTAATGCAGATGATATGAATATGATATGATACGTATGCTGGAATGATGAATATGAAAATGAAGACAAGCGCTACGAGGCAGACGCTACGAGAAGAACACAATGGGGAAAACGTCATGCTGAGACACAGTACAAACACTGGGGAATCCTAAAATGATAGTCAACTGGTGCGAACACGACCAATTGTCATCTTGGGAACGAGATTCTCAAATGGAGGTGACACTTGTGAGACGGCCTCCACTGGGGAATCTAAAAGTAAAACTGGATCATGTACGATTGCAAGATCGATTACAGAATGCTGGAGCATTGAGCAAAGAATAACATCCAAGCTTCTGTAAACTATCTCTCGTGACAGGATCAAACGGACTTTTCGGGAATCCGTAGCAAATATACAGGGTAAAGACCGGCTGTATGCCAAAATAAATGGACTTTGATGGGAAATGCCCTGATAAGCTTCTCGCGGGGGAATTGTTACTCATCGTTGGGAGGGACTTATATGCCTAAATGGATAAGCACTCAAATAAAGAGGCTGCTGCTTATCTGATAAAGAAAACTTCTCGCATTTAAGGTCGGCGCCTGGAATACGATTCTGATTTTTCTCTTACTGAAGGATAAATAAACTTCTCTATGCTCCAAGATCGTGCTCTCCTGAACATGAAAAGGGTAAACTGAACTTCATCATACCTCAGAATCGTGCTCTCCTGAATATGACTCGGCTTTCTTGTGTAAATGAAATTCTTCATACTTCAGAATCGTGCTCTCCTGAATATGAAAAGGGTAAGCTGAACTTCATCATACCTCAGAATCGTGCTCTCCTGAATATGATTCGGCTCTTTCGGATAAATGAAATTCAGAATCGTGCTCTCCTGAATATGATTTGGTTGTAAATGAATTTTTTTTATACTTCAGAATCGTGCTCTCCTGAATATGATTTGGTTGATCGAACTTCCTCATAACTCAGAATCGTGCTCTCCTGAATATGATTCGGCTCTTGAAATTTCTTCATTCTTCAGAATCGTGCCCTCCTGAAAAACGGCCAAATGAACTTCCTCATAACTCAGAATCGTGCTCTCCTGAATATGATTCGGTTGTTTCTTGCAAATGAAATTCTTCATACTTCAGAATCGTGCTCTCCTGAATATGAAAATGGATAATCGAACTTCCTCATAACTCAGAATCGTGCTCTCCTGAATATGATTCGACTCTTGAACTTTCCTCATTTTTCAGAATCGTGCCCTCCTGAAAAACGGCCAATTGAACTTCCTCATAACTCAGAATCGTGCTCTCCTGAATATGATTCCGCTCCTTCTTTTACTAAAGGATAAATGAACTTCTTCATAACTTCAGAATCGTGCTCTCCTGAATATGATTCCGCTCAAAACCTCCGCGTACTTCAAGATCGTGCTCTCCCGAATACGATTTGGTTCATACCTCAAGACGACAGGTAAATGGAAGCCCAACTGCTCCATGGAGATGGCCATTTGCTGCGAGTCATAACGAGGATAGGATCGACTTCTTAGGTGAGAAATGTCGTATATTGATGCTGTAAGATGTAAAGTGTAAAGGGTTGTTGTAACATGTAGGATTGTAAAGATTTTCCAGGAGTGAACTGGCGTGTATCTGTAAATGATTGTAGTTGATTTTCTTGAAAGATAGTGCAAAATAAATGCACATCCGGGTACAGTGATAAACTTCTCGGGCGAAAACAGTCGCGTATCTGTCATGGTATGGTGAAAATCTTTAGATGGTGCAAAATAAATGCACGTCCGGTTGGGATTGACGACCGACAAGACTGAGATTCAATCTAGGATCGAGCTAGAGAGAAGACTGGTAATCAAGACTCCATCGAGGGAATGAACTCGAAGGGTAGATATCTTATCCTGGCGAGGAAAGATAGCTGAAGTAACCGTCATCCACGAGGATCGAGCTCCGTGGGGAAACTGGAAACACATATGTATTTTATGCTTAGGGCTGACAATCTATTTGGAGAGAATGGACGAACCCAGTTACTCGGCGGTAACAACCAAATGATGGTGAAACATAATGAACCTGTGAATGCTAATGCATATGTTAATGCATATGTTAATGTGAATGTATGTTAATGTCTATGTATGTTAATGTTTATGTATGCAAGACGTTATAAAATGAGTGTGTAATGAGTATGTAATGAATATGTAATGAATATGTAATGAATATGTAATGGAATAGGCATGTGATGCTTATGCCCTTGCGTATACTGACGAAACAGACTAGAGGTGGGACGAGAGATGAAATAAACATCTCGACGGAGATACCCTGCGTTCTCTGCAACCAATACGTCAATCATGGGTGCGAAAGATCAATAGTAGAACCAAGTCTGGTTTTAAAGTTCTGAATTCTCTGAGGAGAAGGTAATCTGCTTGGGTGCACAGTATTATGTCTTCACACGGGGAGAAGAGCACCTGAGGGATACTTTCGGGTTACCCAAGAAAAAGTTGTCAGCTTATAGTCTCTCTAGGGACTGTGATGAGGCGATAGTTTAGGAGCCTGTTGCAACACTGAGATTCATTGGGGAATGAAGGCCGCTGCGAGTAAAATCCATTGGGTGTATGAGGAAAAGTTGTGAAACCACATAGTTTTGATCTTGAAGGATCTTGTAGTAGTCGCCATTTGTTTCCTTTAAAAACATGGTGCCCCAGGATACTTGCGTTGCGAGGTAGGGTCATCTCAAGAGGATTTTATAGAGAACACCGAGTCCGGTTGCCCCATTGTTCTCAAACTCTTTGAGAGATTTGTCAGGTCTCGACGTAACTGGCACAAATTAATCGTGTTACGACGAAATCTTTGGGAAATAGCTCTTAAGAATGTCAGACTCGCGTTGGTAAGCGAATTGGAAAACTGCCTGCCCCTGTTCAGCAGGATCTTCAAGTTCCACGGGTTATGTTCATATGTAAATCTCTAAGATATCAAGCAAAGTTGTCATGCCTGAAATGCCTATCCTGATCTTGTCAATGCACACATATATTTGTCTTGAATTTTTGTTTTGAAAAAGATATCGCAATAACTTGTGACCGAAATCACTAGTCAGGATATAAGTTTTAATCATAATGCCAACATGAATTTTTTCTGAGCATAGCTCGTAGGAGTCAGGAAACGTGATCTTGTCGAGTATGCTTTCAACCGAAGTCCTACTTCAATTAGGTCTTTTAAAGGTTGTATCGTGGCTCGATTCATGGTTTAAGAAACAAAGGATAAAGGCTCAAAGTTATATTTGTACCCACCCCTTCTTCGTGATGTTCTCCAATCCTATGTCAGTTAACCGGATACGAACGCTCATATCTCAAGCAGATTTGCTATGGTCGAGAACTTATCAAGGCTTTGGACATGGCAGTCACTCACCTATTTCTAATGGCAATTCGATCACACGACCTTGTTCTTTATAGGGATCCTAAAAACTACTGGTTTGTTGTTCTTATTCCCTAACTTTTGCCTGGACAAACGTCTTTTGATCTGACTTTGGAGTCCAGCGGGATGCCCCAGTTTTGCCTAAGTCTCCTTCATAGGTTTTTGACTTAGCGGGCTCTTATTTTTTGAATATTCTTTTATGCACAAGTCGTGTAAATCTTTTGAAAGGCTCGTGACTGCCCCACTCCTTAGGTAACCGAAGGATAGTCATTGTATTGGACTTCTTAAGATGCTAAGGATAAATTCTCGAGGGTTTGCTCTTCCTTTTTAAGAGTCTAAGCGCTCGATCGGTTTAACTGAAACCTACCCTGCCCCAGGTTAGGATGAAGGTTCTTAAAAAGAAAGAAAAACTCCTACTTCAAGGCTCAAAGGGTTGACTAGGGGTTAACATCCTTATATCTCCAGTGTTTGGGATTTGAAACAATGCCTTACATCATCAGCGGGTTTCAATCGAAAGCATACGACAAGAAATCTGACGTTTTAGGTTCGTCATCCTCCTCCCAATTCTCCATCTGAACAAGAGATCGGGTAAAGTTGGCATTATAATTTATGAAAAATATATTTTGAATGAGTGAAACGAATGGATTTATTCAAGACAAACATATGCGTTGCATTAATTAATCAAAGATAAACAAGTTCGTGCATGCTAAATATGATTAATCGAAGAGAAATACATATAAATAAACAAATGAACTGTCGGAAAAATCCTTCTAAATGTTTATGAAATCTTGCATTCAAGAGTAACAGTTTCCTTTGGCGGAGCCTCAATGGAAAGGACGTCTGGTTCATGATCACTGTGAGTCGTCATGGCTTACCCCAGTTATGTTGGTCACATCTTCAACAGTTTTCAGTCGTTGCTTCAAAATAAATTTCCCAGATCCTTTGTTGATCCCGGTCATATCACCTTGAGGGTTACTGAAATGAAGCGGGCTAGGCCTTTGAATAATTACTGGATTCGGCTGATAGGCGTAGCATGCTTTGCAGAATTCGCACTTGACGAGTGAGGAACCCCGAAAGGAGTCTCGATCTTCAGCTGAGCATCGCCAAAAGACAACTTCTTCGTTTCTAGCAAATTTCTGACAACTTTCTTAAGAGCATAGCAATTCTCTAGATCATGGCCGGGCGCACCCTCATGAAATAAACAATGAGCGGTAGCGTTGTAACTTGCAGGTAATGGATTAGGTGGAGGACCCAAAGCACTGGTGGTAATCAGACCTTGTTGTACTAAATGGGGGTATAACTCAGTGAAAGTTATCGGAATTGGAGGACAAGGCTTATACTGCCTCTTACGGGGATAAGGAACCTGATTCTGTGATTGTTGGTGAACAGGAGCGTTGGGCGCTCGTTGCTGTCGACAGGAACTTGCATAGGCGAATAACCGGAAGGTTGTTGATAAACTGGTGCCTGATATACCGGAGCTGACTGTACAGGCTGGCATGCAGGAAACTGCTGATCGAAAGGAGGTGCAACAGTAGCTACATAGGGTTGTTGAACATGTAGAAACGGATAACCTTGAACATAACTCTGCTGATATTGTAAAGGTTGAGGAGTAGCCTTTTTGCGGTTCTTTGAACGTGTAGGTCCTTTACCATGGTCGGAGTTAGGAGTTTTGCACTTTGGAGGGGTAGCTCGTCGAACTGGTCGAGCACTGGGAGGCACCAAACCGGATTGAAGACCGTGAGGAGGTACATTCTCGACAGTAACAGCTGGTTGAGGTTCCATAACGGTATTAGTCTTAGAAACAACAGTAGACTGGGCATCCACCTTCACACTAAGAGCTCGTAACATCTCCAAAATCTGCCCTACACTTCCTCGAAGATCTTCGAATTCATGGCTGACACGGTTGATCTCTTGGTTTTGATCTTCCATTCTTTTGAAGGGTCGTATTGATGCAGAGAACTCAGGGTGACAAAACTGGAGGGTGAGAGAACCGAGTATGAGAAACCGGGAGACACATGCAATGCAAAAGTATGATGCTAAAATGCAAATGAAGATTTCATGGAATTCAAACATTTACGAATGTCGTGGGGTACCAAGGAAATCTTTTTCTTGTTTTTTCATTTTATTTTTTTTATTTATGGTATCCCGCGATATCCATAAATGATGTTTGAACTCCATGAAATACAATGCAATGAGATGCTTTATGGATGCAATGCATGAAAACACACAAAGTCCTAGGTTAAAGGAACGTGAGCGGAGTCAAGGTCTACCCATCCCAAAAGGAGTGTACTATAGGTTAGTTGTACCTGCCGAACAAGGTTCTACAAAGTGCCCAAAGTCATCAGCCCATCTTTCGGATATTATCAACCTTCCGACTGACTCGGGGGTGAATAATATTCTCAAGAGAACCTCTTTTGAGTGTAGTATCGCGTAGCAGCCGTTGTAGGATTACTCCCACATAGCTCCCGCACTACGTCCTAAATAAGGCCAAGGTGGTGTTAAGGTACTACGGTCCCCAATATCACAGACTCCAATCGACCATGGAAAAAGTTTTTACGATTACTCGTTCAACCGAACCATTTTCAAAAAGGTCTCAACTGAGCGGTGATTCTCGAATCAGCTTGGTCGGGATTCACTCCCTATAAGCCTCATCGAATATATCCCCATCCTATAATAATGTCACTAGTCCGGGCGTAGGACTTATCTCACAG
Organism: Lathyrus sativus; assembly: GCA_963859935.3. Classification (NCBI taxonomy): domain Eukaryota; kingdom Viridiplantae; phylum Streptophyta; class Magnoliopsida; order Fabales; family Fabaceae; genus Lathyrus; species Lathyrus sativus. Next base: position 812,338,154 of record OZ012735.1, read on the forward strand.
CACAAGGAACAGTCCCACAATCAAAGCACAAATATATACATGCAAATGAATAATAACACAGATAGTAATAAATATGAACAAGTTAGGGATAACCCTCAAAAGTTAAGAGATTCTCCCCAGTGAAGTCGCCATTTTCTGTTGCGGTGGAAATAGGATCACAAACTATTAATGAGTTTGAATCGCAATTCAATTCACAACCGCTCTTTGATTTATCCGAAGGAAAAGGTCAAAAAGGGAAAACCTATTTTGCATCGTAAACACAATGCGGGGAAAGATCTAGGGTTCGGGGGTTGGTTAAATTTAGGGAAGGTATTAGCACCCTAAACTTCTGTAGTACTCTACAGGAACCTTTTGTTCAGATGTTTACTATTTGCTTTATTATTTGCTTAAGGTATATGTACAAAGGATTAAAAGTGAGAAAAGAGACCTAAGGGGTTAATTCTAAGTTTACTCGGCAAGACATCGCATCTTGTGCCTACGTATCCTTACGGGAGTGGAATCAGAGTAATCGTAGTTCCCCTCAAAAGGGAGGTTAGAAACGTCTTGACCGTGGCCAAGGTTTCAATGGGGAATAAACGTATCTTAGGGACACGCTTACGCGGAGTGTAGAAACTCCAAATCTCTACGTTGAAATGTTAAGTTGTAATTAGGGTTAAATTAGGTTAGGGATTCCGCGGCGGGAAACCCTAAAATGAGCGCGGCGGCTCTTTGACCTAATGCTAGGGGTAAAGTTGTAATTTTGTCTGCGGCGAGGCATTTGTAAAAATTAGGGTTTGTAGTTTGTAGTTTTGAGGATTTGAAATTGAGGACTATCGACACGGCGGTCAAATGCTAGACCTAATTCCTTCGGATGCGTAAGGTGACAGAAATATTGCGATACATCAGCAGAAATTTAAATCATACATCAGCAGAAATTAAATGCGAAAAGTAAACGCGATTATTAGGTTCGCGAGATTACAACTGAGAAGCAGATACAAATATAAACGAAACTTAAATGAAAACTCGACATGATAAATATGGACTGCAAAAACGAACACCCGTTAGTAGGCAGAGAAGATTGAGATTTCACTACTGTTTATTTAAAATCTTACTAATTTAATATTGGCTTGCAAAGGAGAAATTTAAAAGGGTTTTTTATTTTTATATTTTTTTTTTTAAAAAGAGTTTTTATTTATTTTATTAAAAAAAATTTCATTTTATATTTACAAATGTTTTAAAAAAGTTTTAATTTATATTTTTTAAGAAAAAAGAGTTTTAATTCATTCTTATGTTTTAAAAGGATTAATATGAAAAAAATATTTTTTTAAAAAAAAATTTATGAAATTGAAATGTTAAGAAAAAGTTTTTTTTTAAAACATATAACAAATTAAATAAAAAAAAATAACAACAAAAAAAAATAAAAAGGGAAAGGGTTGGGCCGGTCATCACACCCGGACCCAACCCAAGTGGCAGACAAAGTGAAAATTAGGGTTCCCTGACCCTAGCTCGCGGCGCCGTTTCCATTCGTTCTTCCTCTCGTATCTTTCTCCTCTCTTCTTCCTCGCACCGTGACCTTCTCTGTTCCTGAAACAAAACATTAACCACAAAAATATGTGAGATAACGCATTTACATTTGATTTGGCCGATGATGCTGAAGCTGAGGCCGTGGAGTTGATTGCCCGTCGTTCTTCGTGAACGATGAAGGTGATCTCTCGGGGTATTGTGGATTCGCGTTCAGTGATGGTGATCTCTCTGAGCGATGATGACGATCGCTTCGTCTGAGCTCACGCCGTTTAGGGTTTTCTGCGTGCGATTTCTTCGCTAGGGTTTCTCCGCGATCTGGGTGTTCTTCGTTCTCTCTCTCTTGCGGTTACGTTCTAGGGTTTCCACACTCCCTCACATCAGGTTGTATTCCCCTATTTATAATTTCTTTTATCTCTCTTTTTGGGCCTTAAACTTGTGTTTTTTTTCTGAGATTTGATTTTATGGTGATATTATTTGATTCTGATTCTTCCAGATTGGTCTCCAATACGATGCTTTCTGATACGATTGGGATCTCAATTCATTTTTCTGGTATGGATTTGATTGATTCAAAATGAGTTCTAATGGGATACGATTTGGTTCCATCTGATACAATCCCCTTTTAGGATTTGATTGGTATTCGATTTAATCACCTGAAATGATTTGTTTTGATCTGCTTTGGGATTGACATTGAATCAAAATCTCTATTATTTTCTGATATGATTTGCCTTCAGATTGGGTTGATTGGCCTCTGATATTAATCCACGGGATTTCTTGATGGATTCATTTTGATTTGTTTCTATTTTTCCCAGATTGAGTTCCAATGGGGCATGACTTGGACCTGACTCGAAACTTTCCATTCGCGAATTGGATTGCTTTTAGATACTGATTTGATTCCTGCTGCGCTTTGTTTTGATTCAATCCTGATCATTAGCACTTACTTTTCTTTTTCTTCTTTCAGGGTGGACATTTTGCCTTGATCTTTGCCGCCGAGACGGGTACGTGGTAGTGATGACGCTTAGTCTAAACCACTTGGAGCAGGATACTACATCCTGGCTTCTGAACATATTGCTGCTTCTGATTGACTTGGTGATGATTATTGGCTATCATGTTGAGCTGAGCCATGTATTTGTTCGTTTGTTCGTTTCATGAACTGAGTATGATTTGATAACTTGTTTTGGTGACTTATTCGTTGGGGCAATGATGCTCATGACTGAGCCCCATTCTACCTTCTTCGATTTCCCAATGTGGTATTCTGATGTTCATGAATTGAGTTGGCCTTTTTTTTATCTTAGACATGATTATGTGCTTTTGACCTATCATGGCGAACGGGGATTTTATGAATCCTCTTCTGACTTTTGTTACGGCCTCTAGTTCACCATTTGGATTATGAGCTTGCTTGATATATGTAATCTGATACGATTTGCTGATGTTTGGTTTGATTACAGGGTAAAGCCTTTGGATGGTACTATGCTGATATTCCAATATTTTTGGTGCAGTTTATGGTTTGTTTGTTGAACTTGGCTGTACTGTAACCTGCGGGTAGAGCATTCCATTTCTCTTTGGCGTGTCTTGTGAACCACCTTGGCATTAAGAGCTTTGAATTTTTGCTGTTAGGCTTGTGGACTTCGGATATCGAAGTTGTTGATGTATTTCCAATGATGGTTTGTGAGCAGAATTGGCATTTGGTTCATCACACGTCGAACGAACTGCTGTGATTTTTGATGCTCTTGTTCACACTTGCTTATCTTTCTTTTTCTTCTGTTGGTGAACTGATATGTTGTCCTGTCATGTGAACTGCCATGCTGTTTTCTGAACTGAACTGCTGTCTCTTTTCCTGAGTCGAGCCTAAACTGATTTCACAGATTTTTTCTGAACCGACCTGGCTCTACCCTTTTTCTAAGCATGAATTTGTTTCTTTGCTTATGAACATGTGTTGTTGTACATATGGTGAATTGACTTATCTGCTCATGTTTTGTGGAGCTTATGACTTCTGTTTGGTAACAGACTTGTTTCTTTGGTGGCTATTCATACCTGTATTGGCGCGAGCCCCTTCCTGGTTTTGTTTATGCTGATGATGCTTGTGGCTTTTCAGGTGTTGGAAGTTTTGAAGCCAAGGTGACTCAGACCTGCCGGCATCCGGGTCTGAGTCAAAACTTGTCTATGTTGCCTTATTCTCGTATCAGTTTGGAAATCCAATCACGGCAAAACGAATCAGTCCTACTTCATTTATTTTTTCCTATCTCTCGGATGTCCCATATTGATAAGAACATGTATTACCTGATCTGACGCCCACGGCGCGGATCGGTAACGGGGGTAGGACGCAGCTTCGGTTGTGCCACTCCCGGCACTCGATGATGACATTGTTCTGAGAGTGTCAAAAAACTTCTAACATTTATTCTACACTGTTTGTTTTCTTTTTGATGTGCAGGTTAGCCGAGGATTCGTGGAGAAGTCCAAAGACAACATGAAGACTTTTAGATGTTCTTAGGATTTAGGATAGATGCTTTAATGTAATCCCTTAGGATTTAGAACTTTAATGTACTTCCTTGTAACAGCACTTATAAAATATGAAGCAACATCCACTTCTTGTATGATGACATTATTTATGAAATAAAATTCCCAAAATTTTGAATTTATTTATATTTTATTCTTAGTTAAAAAATATAAACAATTGTGAATAAATCCACAAGCATTTAAATTCATTAACATAGGCATAAAACATAAATACTCCAAAGTGGTATTCTTATTGGTGCACTCGCCTCATTTGTAATCCTAATCTCATCATCCGATTAAAATGTTAACCAACCATTTCATAACCAAACACATATGGGCACCGTAATCGCAACATTTTCAGCATCAACAGTAACACTACTCGTAATTAAATTCCACTGACCAAATGCCAAAAATCTCAATATGATCAACCCTGGTGATAGATAAATGCCTCAAAACCATAACGTATCAAATGCCTCAGAATTTTAATAACAGCCCGTCTTCAAGGAATTGGTAGAATTTGTGTAAAATGACCAAAATACCCCTGGGACCAAATCTGCAAAACAAACACCTTCATAACTTGTTAGTGGTTAGCAAATGTACATATGAGATGATATGCGAAATGCCTGACTAAATGTAAGGGTAAAATTTGGGGTATTACAAGGGGGATTTTAATTGATTGGTGACAGAGAATTTGAAAACCTTCCATATTTATCCTACATAATTCATTAAACGTAACACCTAATTGATTATGAGCATTAAAAAGCCCATGGATCATTTTTATTTTTTAGATATGTTTTTTCCTATCTAAAGGAGGCTTCTCATCGTTTAAAATTACACCACACTTCACATTTCAACTGTCCTTTTATTATTTTCTCTCTTTTCTCCTTACATTTTTTTAGTAAAGTTGTCTTAGTGCCTTGTGAATGAAAAATACTTCATAGAGTTTTTTATTGTATAGGAGATCGTGCTTAAGTAGTTTTCATCAATAGTGTGATTTTCTTGTTTGATACCTTTGGTTATTGAGATTTTCGTAGTAAAATCTCTATTTGGTTATTAAGATTTTCCTGGTAAAATCTCTTTTTTGTTATAAAGATTATCCAGTAAAATCTCTATTTAGTTCGTAATTGTAGCTTTCAAAAGCTTCATTTGGTTTGAGGGATCAATATGTATATAATCTTTTATATGTTGTAATAAGTTCTATGGGCATATCCATAAAAGCTCAAGATATTATTTTAATGGAACTCTTAAGAAAAAAATTCTTAGGGAGATGAGTAGGCTAAGTGGTAGGTCAAACCTCTATAAATCTAAGTGCAATCTGTCTATCCATGTCTCTTTTATTTTTGTTGATTTATTTTCCTTCCTTTAATTCCTTCTTTCTATTTTATGCTCTGTTATCTCTACACTAACATAAATTGTTTTCAAGGATTTTTTTATAAAATTAATCACGATTTCTACACTTCACAATTCACCCCCTCCTCTTGTGTTTGGAATCACCTGTTCAACAAAACATCAAAAAAAAAAAAAGCTTAGGTGAAGGTTATTGAGTTAAGCCTGTGTAAAAGCTCTATTTAAGGTTATTGGGCTAAGCGTGTGTAAAAGTTGTGTATAATTGTGCAGGTTGTTACGTTGATCATGTGCAAAACCTTAAGTTGTTTTTTAAGGTTGTTGGGCGGATCTTATGTAAAAGCTTAAGATTATTTTAGTGGAAATATAAAGGGGGAGTTCTTGGGGACTAGAGTATGTTAGAACAAGATTTGTTCATGACATATTTTCCTTAGGTTTCGATGATAACAAAGTATTAAAAGAACAATGGTTTATTTGATGTGTGTTACATGTGTGCAAGTTCTAATAATTGTAAATATTATAGTTAGAATCTATTTTACATTAAGCACATTTTGGGAGTTGTTGAATTGCTAGCTTCTGGTGGTAGAATCTGAAGAACACTTGCTAAGTGATGTCTGGTGTAGAATCTGAAGCTGGAGGTCTCAACATTAGAGGAAGCGACATAATTATCTCTACACTTAGTGAATGCAAATTGGTTTTGGTACCATTCAAAGTTGGTGATAAAGCTGAAGTTGTCTGTACTGCAGAAAGCAAGTTGTATTATCAAATCAGTTTGTCAGCTAGAGTTTATAGATTTCAAGGCTCAAGAAAGACTGGGATGCTTTATAGATATCTACTCTCAATGACTCTAATAGTACATAATATCTTGAAGACTCAAAGGTTAAACATGTTACACATTGAATCAAGATCTTATGATGTTTCTATCTGTGGAATCAAGATTCTCAGAGATCAACATATGTTTTGATGAAGACAAACCACTTAAAGAAGGCAAAGATGATCAACCACCAAGCATCAGGACAAAGACACAACTTTAAAGATGTTTTTCTCAGAAGGTATAATGAGAGCGTCCATTAAGTATTTAAGTCCTAATTGCTCAAATCATTAAAAATCATTTACATTACTTTTCACACTAACACAAGCTTTTTAAAATGAGATTTTTTTTTGTAAGTGCAATCGATTGCACTCTTAGAGAAATCAATTGCATGATCAATGTTTTAAAATCTTTTTGATTCTGTTTCAGCAAGCAATTGATTGCTGCCTTGGTGTAATCGATTACATGATTAAAAATTTCTCTATTTTCACTTCTGTTTTGAAGTGCAATCGATTGGTCCAAAGGTGAAATCGATTGCTCTATTGAAAATTTGTATTTTCAAGTATTTTTGTGAAGGTGCAATCGATTGGGCTCTTTGTGCAATCGATTGCTCACTGGACGTTTTTGAAAAATCTTTCTGAAAAATTGCATCTCTTCAATCGAATTTCTGTGGAATGTTTCCTTTGAAACATGACAACTGTTCATCAATTTTTTCTGGAGATTTGCATGTTTTCCCAAGAGGTGTTTTTGTAATATAAATACCTAAATCTTTCAAAATTCAAAGATACATCTCTTTCAATTCTCTTTCAAAATCTTTATCACAATTTCATCTTTCCACATCTAAGAAAAATCACTTTTCACAAAGAATTTTCTGCATAAATTTCATATCCTTTGAAAAGAAAAAAATTCTTGAGCAATAAGTCTTAGAAACTTGTGGAAATTCCCATTGAAAGAGAAGATCAATCTCAGCATTGATAAACAACTGTATACATTGTTACAAATCATTACAAAAATCAGATTGTATTTATTTCCCCTTGCTGTTCAGGATTGTTGAAAGCAAGTGTGTGCATTAGAGAGGATTGTTCTCATTGCACTTAGTGTTCAGATCTTAAAGGTGTTTAAGAGCCTTTGATCTCCCTATAGGTTAGAAAGAAAAGTTGTACACTGATCCTAACTATAGTGAAATCTCTTTCGAGTCGAAAGGGGAGTGGAGTACCCTCGGAGTGTGAGGGGAACCACTATAATTTCCTGTGTCTCTTTTACTTTCTGCCTTTACAAGCTTTCATATCATCACTCAACAAAAAAAAAGGAAAGTAACATAATCCTCTTAAAACCAGAAAATTTCAAAAGAACCTAATTCACCCCCCTCTTAAGCGCAATTCTTACTTACAATTGGCATCAGAGCAGGTTTAGGTAATCTGTTCCTAATCGATCCAGTATGGCTTCCGCAAATAACAAAGGTGTATTCAAAGACGGTTTGTGGTGAATACTTTGATTTCTGGAAAATTCGTATGAAGGCTCACTTAGAAGCACAAGGAGATGAAATCTGGAATGCTGTTCAAAATGGTCCGTTTGTTCCTGCAACAGTCGTTAACGGTGTAGGATCAACAAAGCCCAAAACCTCATGGGATGACGATGATAAGAAAAAGGTTCTCTATGACAAAAAGGCAATCAATCTTCTACAAAGTGCACTAAGTATGGACAAGTTCTTTCGCATCTCAACATGTACAACAACAAAGGAAATCTGGGACACTTTAGTGGAAACACATGAGGGAACCATTGAAGTTAAAAGATCAAGGTTGAACACGTTGAGTCAAGAATATGAGTTATTCAGAATGCAGCCAGGAGAATCAATTCTTGATTTGCAGAAAAGATTCGTCCACTTGACAAATCATCCTATAGCACTCAGTAAGACATTAACTAATGATGAATTAAATCTTAAAGTGCTTAGATCTTTTTCCAGAGAATGGCAGCCCAAGGTGACAACAATTTCTGAAAAGAAAAGCCTAGCCACGATGACATCTGCCACATTGTTCGGAAAACTTCAAGAATATGAAATAGAACTTGGGCGATTGGAGAAACATGAGAATCAAGAGAAGAAATCTAAAAGCATCGCATTAAAGGCTGATTCCAAAGAAGTAGAAAAAGCAGACGATCCAGTTGAAGATGAAAACTTCATGCTTCTTGTAAAAAGGTTAGGAAAATATTTTTGTTCTAAAAATAATATTGGGAATTCTGACTATATGAAAAGGAAGAAGTTTTCAAAAAGCAAAGAGAAAGAGGCGTCAACATCCACACAAGATGTCAAATGCTATGAATGTGGAAAATTAGGACACGTCAAACCAAATTGTCCTAAACTCACCAAGAACGATGTCTCTAAAAGCAAAAAGGGATTCAACAAAAATAAAGCATATGTAGCATGGGAAGATAACGAGATAAGCTCCTCATCAGAATCAGATAGTGATCAAAGCGCAAATCTAGCACTAATGGCCTCACATCATTTTGATGATGAAGACGACAGGGTTAGTAATAATTTTTTAATTTATGATGATGATGCTCAAGGGGAAATCGATGAACTTCTGAGTGAATGCAAAATTCTGTACAAAACTATTTCATCACAAAAGAATCAAATTTCAACTCTAGAAGAAAAAATTGAAACAATGGAAAAGAATGTCAAAAATGAAAACATAAATTGATTAGTGATCAAAAACAGAATTTTGTATGCACAAAGTGTGAGTCACTTTCCTTTCAAATTGTCCAATTAAAAAGAGTCCTTGAAAGGTATAAAAAAGAACAAATTGGATTAGAGGTTGTTCTTAGCCAACAAAGATTTTTAAATGATAAAAGTGGACTTGGTTACTCAAAATTTTCTAAACCAAGTTCCAACAAAACCACATTTGTTAAAGCTAGTGAACAACCTCCAAAAGAGAAAGTGGTCAAGCCTAAAGTGGTTCATCAATACCCCAAGAAGAAGGTTGTTAATAAGAAAAAACCTTATCCTTCTAGATACAAGAGTAATTTTGAGCCCACTTGTTTTTATTGTGGTATCAAAGGCCATACACCTAATGCCTGTTATGTGAGAAACTTTAGTGTTGCAAAGGGGCATTATGTGTGGGTCAAGAAAGGCACTAACTATGAAGGACCCAAGGCAAGTTGGGTACCTAATGGAACTTAATCTTGTTTTGTAGGTATACGTGAAGACCTCCTCATATAAGTGGTATCTTGATAGTGGGTGTTCAAGGCATATGACAGGTGATATTACCAAATTTTCACATCTAACGCTTAAGGCCAAAGGATTTGTAACCTATGGTGATAACAACAAAGAAAAAATCCTTGGCATAGGCAGCATGGTGCACCACCTTTTACAACCATAGAAGATGTCCTTTATGTAGAAGGCCTAAAGCATAACCTACTTAGCATTAGTCAGCTTTGTGACAAAGGTTTCAGAATCAACTTCACTAAAGATGAATGTTTGATAAAAAACGAAGTCACTTCTGAGGTAATGTTAAAAGGTAATAGAATCAATAATATTTTTATGATTTCCCTTGATAACATATCTTTGAAGGTTAAGTGTCTTATGGCGAACAACAACGACTCTTGGTTATGACACAAAAGATTTGCTCACATTCATATGGAGCATTTGAACAAATTGATCAAACATGACTTAGTTGTTGGTCTTCCAAAGATCAAATTCATCAAAGATAGATTGTGTGACGCATGCCAAAAAGGGAAATAGACCAAATCAACTTTCACATCCAAAAATGTGGTGTCCACAACTAGGCCACTACAATTGTTACACATGGATCTCTTCAGACCGTCAAAAACAAAAAGTTTTGGAGGTAATGTTTATGCATTAGTAATTGTTGATGACTTCTCTAGATATACATGGACTTTCTTCTTAGTGCAGAAAAGTGAAGCTTTCAAGGCATTCAAGAAGTATGTGTTGCGGCGGAAATAGGATATCAAACTATTAATTAATTTGAATCGCATCTTTAGTTCACAACCACTCTTTGATTTATCCGAAGGAAAAGGTCAAAAGATGAAAAACCTAATTTTGCATCGTAAACAATGCGGGGAGAGATCCAGGTAAGGGGTTGGTTAAGCTTAAGGAAGGTATTAGCACCCTAAACTTCTGTAGTTCTCTACAGGAACCTTTTGTTTAAATTTTCTATTTTGCTTTATTATTTGCTTGAGGGTATATGCTAAGGGTTAAAAGTTAAAGAAAAGACCTAAGGGTTAGTCCTAAGTTTACTCGGCAAGATTCGCATCTTGTGCCTACGTATCCTGGGTAGGGAATGGAATCAGAGTAATCGTAGTTCCCCTTGAAAGGGAGGCTAGAAACGTCTTAACTGTGGTCAAGGTTTCAATGGGGATAAACGTATCTTAAGGACACGCTTACGTGGAGTTTTGAAACTCCTATTTCTACGTTGAAATGTTGATTTGAAATTAGGGTTAAATTAGGGATTCCATGGCGGGAAACCCTAAAATAGAGTACGACGACTCTTTGACCTAATGCTAGGGTAAAGGGCATTTTCGTCCACGGCGGGACATCTAGGCTAATTAGGGTTTAAATGGCTAAAGGTTAGGACTATTGACTCGGCGGTCAAACGACTAGACCTAATTCCTTCGGAAGGGTGATTAACGGTAAAAACATGCAAGATATGGCAAATTATTATACGAAAAAAATTAAAGGACGGAAATAATAAATAAATAGTGAAAATAATAAAAGAAAAGCATCGCGATGATCACTCGCGTAAATTACAAGTCCCAAAACAAATGCAAAAATAAAAATAACTGCGATCATGGCCTCACATAAATTACATCCATGCCAAAAAATAGTATGAACAGATGGAAGGTCGGTAATCCGAAACGAACCAAAGGAGTAAGGTTAGACATGAAGCTGAAACGACTACATCAAAAGTTTGTATTTTGATTTAATTTAATGGAAAATTAATCTAAATAAAAAAACCCAATGTTTGATTAAGAGGAAAACTTCTAAATTTTATTCTTGTATTTACAGAGAGAAATCATTTTTTCTTTTTCCATTTTTTTTGAAGGGAAGAACTAATATTTGCCCTTGAAAAGAGAAATAATTTTAGTCTTCGAAAATAAACTTGTTTCAAGTTGTTAAAAATAAAAAATTTGCCGAAGAACAAATAATTAAAAGCACGTTTCATGTAAAATAAATTTTTCTGTTTTGATATTTTATTTGCAAAAAAATACGTTTTAAATTAATAAAAATTGCCTTAATTTTAAGCCCTTTACCTTTAATGCATTAACTTTAATTCTCATATCCAAAAACAACTAGTCTTTTGTTTTCTTTTTGTTCTAAATTTATAAAAAAAAATTATCAATATTATTAACTCCTATGCTACTATGACAAATAAACAAACCGTGAACCATAAAAAATAAAAAAATAAAAACTTAAAAACATAACAACTGAAAAGATGGAGTTGAAAAATCAAAGATAAGTATAGCTTTTGTTTCAAATAGGGTTCTTCAACCCTTATCTTTTCTCTTCTCCTTCCCAAATGCCGCCGCGACTGCCATTAACGGAGCTTTAAGCTTCGATTCCTCATCCCTTTCCTTTGCTTGTCACCGATTTCTTATCCCTTCTCACCTGAAACCTGTAAAAGAGTCAACGAAAACACAATATTATGATGAAAGCTTACATTTCGTTTTCGGTTGGTGCCGCTCGTTGCTATTCGCTCGCCGATTGACGTCCACCGAGTCCGAGGCTTTGGCTTCGTTGCCCGCCGGTGGCCCTCGTGGCGGCGGCGATGGTGACGAAAACGGCTTCGTGAGCTCGGGTAGGTAGATCCTCTTCTTCTTTCTCGGTGACGGGATAATGATGAAGGATCTTCACGATCTCTGAATCCCCCTTTGGCTTTTCGTATTCTTATGGTTGTCGTACCGCCATTTTTTCCTGTGAGCTTGCTTTTCTTCTCGGTTTCTCTTTTCGATGGAGGTGGTGATGAAGATGGGCTCAGATTTTGAACCTCCGAATCCTGACGGCCGCCGTTTGTTGTGTGCCTCCTCCATTTTGGTATGTTCGTCCCTGTTTTTGTGATTTTCGGCTGTCGTTTCTGGTGAGTTCGTTCTATTTTTCGTTTGGATTTCACAGCCTCCTCCCCTTGTTAGGGTTTCATCTTCTTCATTTTATATTGCTTTTTTACTCTTGCTGGGCCGGATCATTTGATTTACGTTTTTTTTCTGATAGATTTGATCATTATGATTTTGCAGATTTGATTGGATTTACTTGTGATTTTGCAGATGAGAACCGTTTGGACTTGGATTGATTTTAGATTTTTGATTCGGATTCAACATTACCTGGATTTGATTCTTCTGGTGAACTGATTTTGGATCCATGTGATTTTTACTTGATAGAAACTGGATCTGGACTTGGTTTTCTGGATTGGATTTGATGGTGTTGGTTTGCTGGATAATTTGTTTCTTATGATCTCACAAATAAATCTGGATTTGATTTGTTTGATTGGATATCCGTGGATTTACTTGATAGCACATGGATATTGATCCGCTGTTGGTTGATTTCAGATTTCTCATTTTCAGAATAAGCACTTATCCGAATAATCACTTTTGCAAAAATCACTTATTTTTATCTTCCTCTGGCCGTCCCGAAAATTAAAAACAAAATCTTCCAGTTTTAGTCTGAGGTCGGGAATATGAGTCAGGAGCCGGCTTCGACTTTGTCGTTGCCCTCCCGACGTACCCGATGATGGATAACTGAGGGTATCAGAACTATAAAAAAAAATCACTTTTTATTATTCTATCATTACAACTTTTCTCTGCTTTTGTCTGTTTTACGCAGGTACGAAGAAGATCAAGTCGTGGATAGTCGGCGTGAAGGGTCATGAAGAATCAGCATGAAGACCATAGGATTTAGAAATGAAAATCAAATGTATTTCTTTTGTAATTTGTGACAAAAATTATTATGAATAAAATTCACCAATATTTCTATCCAAACTTATATGATTCTTCTTTCCAACTTAATTTTGTCGCAACCGAATGACCCACAAAAATATCCGATTAAATCCAACTGATTAAGAGCCTCCAAATAAATTCAACCGATTAAAGTTAAACTGATTAAACTTAAACAAATAGATTAACTTCACCAATTAAATTCGTAAATCCAAAAATCTATCCGAATCCACTTTGTCATTAAAACCTGACGTAACTTTAAATCCAGACAAACCTTTTCCACATCAACTCGTGCCTGAGGATATAAATCGTAAATACGGCCTTGAACGAGTAACACAGAGAAAACTGATTAACAACAAAACAGAATCAGCCTCCTCACTAAAAAATTCAACCCTGCATCTCTGATGGCTAAATCCAATGTCCTGAACCAACTCAGCCCAAAAATCACAATTAAACAGAAATCATAAACCCGAACATGAATTGAAATTTCCACTGCTTTGACTTTAAAATTGACTGGCCGATAGCAGAAGAACAACAAATAAACGCCGTTAACTTTTGTTCATCTTCAAAGAAAATAAAGAACTCGTAAATGGAGGCTCTAAATGCTCAATGGATTCATGGCAATGATTCAGCTTCATGAACTTTCAACAAACGGTGAATAAATGACCATTTCGCCCCTTAACAGTTAAAGTGCACCAGATGTGATTCTCCTGCAAACACAATAGACTATGCAACCCGTTAGTGGTTAGTTAATATGTAATGCAAAAAATGAAATGTAACGCGACATGAATCGACTAATCCAAGGGTAAAATTTGGGGTATTACAGTATGCAAAACAAATTCAGAATGAGAAGTCACTTTCAATTGTCTCCATTAGAAGTGACCATGGTGGAGAATTCCAGAACGCTCTATTTGAAGAATTCTGCGATGAAAATGGAATCTCACACAATTTCTCTGCACCAAGAACTCCACAGCAAAATGGTGTCGTAGAAAGAAAGAATCGGGCATTGGTAGAACTTGCAAGAATAATGCTTAGTGATTCAAACCTTCCTAAATATTTTTGGGCAGATGCAGTAAGCACGACGTGTTTTGTAAGTAATCGTGTGAACATCAGACCAATTCTCAAGAAAACCCCCTATGAATTATTCAAAGGAAGAAAACCAAACATATCCTTCTTCCACATATTCGGGTGTAAATGCTTTGTCTTGAACAAGGACAAAGACAATCTCGGTAAGTTTGACGAGAAATCCGATGAAGGTATTTTTCTCGGCTATTCTCTCTCAAGTAAGGCTTTCAGAATTTTTAACAAAAGAACTTTAACTATTGAAGAATCTATGCATGTTTCTTTTGATGAATCTAACCCCTCCAAGGAGGATGATATTATTGTTAATGATGATGATGATGATGTAGTAGAAACCTCTCAAGAAAACACTCTCAAAGATATTGCAAGTGATCAACCAAAACAGCGGCAAGAGGATTCACAACAAAACGAAGTACACAATGATGTACCGAAAGAATGGAGAACTCATAGAGATTACCCGATCGATAAAGTCATTGGTGATATCAGTCAAGGTGTTACAACAAGATTAAATCTCAAGGATGCTTGTCTTAACATGGCATTTGTTTCGCAAATTGAACCGGCCAAAATCGATGAAGCCTTAGGCGATGATCAATGGATAATAGCTATGCAAGAAGAACTGAACCAGTTTGAAAGAAATCAAGTTTGGAATCTTGTCCCTAGGCCGAACAACAAGCATATCATTGGAACAAGATGGGTCTTTAAGAACAAACTCGATGAAAATGGTATTATAGTTCGGAACAAAGCAAGATTGGTCGCCCAAGGATACAACCAAGAAGAAGGAATCGATTTTGACGAAAAATTCGCTCTAGTTGCAAGATTGGAAGCAATTAGACTGTTATTAGCTTATGCATGTTTCATGAATTTTCAGCTTTTCCAAATGGACGTCAAAAGCGCATTCTTGAATGGATTCATAAATGAAGAAATATTTGTCAAACAACCCCCTGGTTTTGAAGATTACAAATATCCATCTCATGTCTTCAAATTAAAGAAAGCTCTCTATGGATTGAAACAAGCACCAAGAGCATGGTACGATCGACTTAGAAATTTCTTATGTGACAAAGGCTTTGAAAAGGGAAAAGTAGACAAAACTTTGTTCATCAAGAAAATAAAAGAAGATACTCTCTTGGTACAAGTATATGTTGATGACATCATCTTCGGTTCAACCAACACCAAGTTATGCGAAGAATTCTCATCTATGATGCAAGGAGAATTTGAAATGTCTATGATGGGAAAAATGAACTACTTTCTTGGACTTCAGATCAAGCAACTCGAGAATGGGATCTTTATTAATCAATCAAAATACTGCAAAGAATTATTAAAGAAGCTTGATATGGACAATTGCAAGACTTTATCTACACCTATGGGATCCGGTACATATGTAGAACAAGATGAATCCGGTGTGTCGGTTGATATCACAAAATATAGAGGTATGATTGGTTCCTTACTATATACTTGACAGCAAGTCGCCCTGACATTATGTTTAGCGTATGTCTTTACGCTCGCTTTCAAGCAAATCCAAAGGAGTCTCACCTGATGGAAGTCAAGCGGATCATGAAGTATCTCAAAGGAACAACAAATGTCGGCTTATGGTATCCTAAAGGTAGTATATGCAATTTAATTGGATATTCTGACGTGGATTATGCAGGCTATAAAACTGATAGAAAGAGCACAAGTGGTACATGTCGCATCTTGGGAAATGCACTAGTCTCATGAGCATGCAAGAAGCAAGTATGTGTGTTGCACCCCAAAATTTGCCCTCACAATACAAGACTTTGTGTTCCAAGAAGATTCACAAGGTTCATTAAATTCACAATTGGTCAGAAGAGTTGACAATTCCCTCAGACAATGCACCTCCTAAGCAGTGCATCCAAAACTAGGGTTTTGACTTTAATCAGGCTAAATGGACTTCCAAGACTTCAAGTGAGCTTCATAACATCTTATATGTGTATAAGAACCCCCATGTCAAGTTTCAAGACTTTTCTCAAAAGTTTGCTCAGTCAGATGATCAGATAAGTCAAAAGCAGTCAATGCAGTTAAAAAGTCAAACTGAGGTCAACTGTGGTCAAACCAAAGTCAAACTTCATGATTTTTTTTGCCAACATCAAAGAGAGTCGTTTGACTTTTTGCAGGTAAATATCATATGGCATGCATTTTTTTTCTAAAAAGTAAAAATGGCACAATTGGCAGGAGGGCATGTGTAAGGAGTTATGAGTGTGAGAGGTTGAGAGTTCGAATCTCACCTTTGTCACTTTTTTTTGTTTTTTATTATTTTTACTCTAAATTTTTCTATCTTTCATTAAAAAAATAACAAAAATAGTTTTTTATTATTATTTAATTATTATTTTCTTATTTTAATTAAATCATTTTTTAAAATATTATTTTTTTTCACTTTTTTCTAAATTATTCATAAAAATATCCAAAAAATCATAAAATAAAAAATATTGAAAAAAATTTTGTTCTTTTTATAATATTTTTGATTTTAGGAATCAATAGGATTATTAGTTTTTATTTTAAGTTTATTTTAATTATTTTAAATTATTTAAATTTTATTTTTTCTTAACTAATTATTTAGTTTGGGCTTTAAAATGGGCTTTAGGGACATTATTGACAATTTGGTGTTAACCCTAATTTGTTCCCTATATATACATGTGTTGCCTTGTTGGAAAAGAGGAGGAGAATGAAAAAAACCTAAGAGGAGTGAGTGCCGTTTGCCGCTATTTAGTTTTCTTCTTCATCCATTACTATTGTTTCTTTTTCTTCATCGTTTACCGTTATTTCTTTTCCTTCATCTATTACTGTTGTTTATTTTTCTTCATCTTTACCGTTATTTCTTTTTCTTCATCTATTACCGTTATTTCTTTTTCTTCATCTATTACTGTTACGTTTATATATATAATTTTTAAATTGTTAGAGTTTATATATATATATATATATATATATATATATATATATATATATATATATATATATATATATATATATATATATATATATATATATATATATATATATATAAGAATAATTTTTGATCGAATTATGTCGATACGATGTTTGCACATTTGTGTGCATGACGCGTGACATTTGTGTTAGTTCGATCTGGTTGCGATGATCGCATTTTTGTGTGAGCAATAATACTATTTTTTGCTTAATTTCTTTTTCTTTGCGATAAATTTTGTTTCGTCCGATTTAGATCTGGTTGCGATGAGCGCATTTCTGCGTTAGCAACATTGTTGGGTTATTTGGCACATTTAAAATTCATTATTGCTTTATTATTATTATTATTATTATTATTATTATTATTATTATTAGTATTATTATTATTATCATTATTTATTATTATTATCATTATTATCATTATTATTACCATTATTATTATTATTGTTATCATTAATTTATTAAAACTTGTTATAATATAAAAATCTGTTTTTTAAAATAAATAACATTAACATCTTTTCCAAATTAATATGAAAACCTATTATTTTTTAAGAAAAACTTTTTTTTAAATAAATTTAAAATAATAACTAAAATCTTTTTTTTTATAATAACTAGAACCGTTATTTATTTTATTTTATTATTGTTCAATTCAAATTTCATTATCATATTGTATCTGCTCCTCTCATGTAACCTCGCGAACTTAACAATCGCTCTTTAAATTCTGCCTTTAAATTTCTGCTTGCATGGTTTAAATTATGACATTATCTCTCTGTTTGCAATTCAATTATCTCACGCGTTTACCATTATTTCTGTCACACTACGCACTGCCGAAGGAATTAGGTCTAGCTTTTGACCGCCGTGTCAATAGTCCTCACCTTCAACCCTTACACCTTTTCAACCTTAAATTTTCACAAATGCCTCGCCGCAGGCAAAATTACAATTTTACCCCTAGCATTAGGTCAAAGAGCCGCCGCGCTCATTTTAGGGTTTCCCGCCGCGGAATCCCTAACCTAACCCTAATTACAACTTAACATTTCAACGTAGAGATTTGGAGTTCCTACACTCCACGTAAGCGTGTCCTTAAGATGCGTTTATTCCCCGTGAGACCTTGACCACAGTCAAGAAGTCTCTAACCTCCCTTTTGAGGGGAACTACGATTACTCTGATTCCACTCCCGTAAGGATACGTAGGCACAAGATGCGATGTCTTGCCGAGTAAACTTAGAATTAACCCCCTTTATTATTTATTATCGCTTATTTATATTTTATTTATCTTTGCTATTTAATTATTTTGCTTATTATTTTGTAATTGTTTCTTGGATGTAAAGTTGTTTAATTATTTAATTATTATTATGGTTAGTAATTAGGGAGTGTAACAACATGTATGTAATATTAAAATAAATTTAGATCACTTTTAAATAAAGATAATTAAAATAAACACGTCACACACGTAAGTCGATTTTAATCGCCGTCTCACTTCCTAAGGATATCCCTCAAGTTGCCTACGAATAATGGTTAAGTGGGGTGTATAAAGCAAGTCCCTCAAATAGAAAAATCATCAAAGTCCCTTATGGTTGCCTTTACGAATCGAGTCCCTTTCGAAAAATGATGATAGTCCCTCCAGTTTGCTTATTACACCCCACAATGGCCTTCAAAAATCCAATTGTCCCTCACATGTCCCTTAACATCCAAAGTAAGGACTACCTACTCCATTTTAGTAGGGATAGTCTTACTAAGGAAAGGATAAAGAATAAGAAAGACCTTAAAACATTAGGGTAGGCTACTCCTAGATACTTGCTCACTTCAAAACTTTTTCACACTTAAACAAATTTCCAACAAAATTTTCAAACAAGTTTTTTTCACATCCATACACGGATTATTATTAAACTATTCTGAAATTTTTTGCTATTCACACACTACACTTTCAAAACAATTCAAAAGTGAGCTTAAGTACCTAAGAGCCCATGGATAACCATGGATGAAAAGGGTGCTAACACCTTCCCTTTTCATAACCTACCCCCCGGACCCAAAATATTCTCTAAGGTCTTTCCTGTTCTTTTATAACCTTTCCTTATGGATAAAATAAAAGTCGGTGGCGACTCTTGCTATCCGCAACATTGTTTAAAGTCAGTTCACCGGGTTACAGAACTGGCGACTCTGCTGGGGATCTATTTAAGAGGGGTACCCTTAGGAATTAAGATCACTTTAAATTGTTTGCCTTGTTTGCTTTATTATTATATTGTTGGGGTGCTCTTATGTGTGAAAGATCCTAACCCGGATCTAGTGTACCTTAGGTAAATGGCAATAGACCAAGGAAACTGTACGACGTATATCGATACGGTTGATCTGGTGGCCATAGTTAGTGCGACTTCTTGGTTGGTGCTTATATTCCTTAAGTCAAGTTGAGGATAATATTGAGGCTGCCATATGTTGTCAATGCACTAACTGACTTTTAGAACCCTAGTTAACTCATCTTGGCCTTTAGAAAGTAGTGAGGTAACCGGCTTTGGTGCAGATTGAAGTTGGTTGACACTCGATACTACGCTCATTGAGATCTTAAACTTGGAGGGTTTTGGTTGGCAAGTAAGTTGCCTTCTGAACAACCACCCTTGTGAAGGATCAATGATATTGAGATCCCTTAGAACCTGGTTACTTTTGTAGGACAGGATGAACCATCTAACTTCAGGGGAGGGTACTTGCCTTTGAACCTCATGCAAGCCTTTAAACCTAGGGCTATGGTGTGACTTGTTTGTGTGTGCCACATGTTTGTGATTGAGCATGACATCATGACATCATCATGCATCATAAGCATATCATTTTCCCTAACCATTTCAAGGACCAAAGGATTTATCTTTGTTCTTTGTTGCAGGTCATGGCTTCTGCTCGTAGAAACACCATCAGGATCAACTTTGTAGGGATACCTGCTAAGCTCAAGGAGTTGGTTTCCCTAGTGCCTGATCATTCCCAGTTCAACAAGAGACATGGTCACTTATTGGATCTAGTTACTTCAGGGTTCAGTGAAGACATGATGAGTGTGCTGTTTCAGTTCTTTGACCCTAAGCACCATTGCTTTACATTTCCTGATTATCAGCTGGTTCCAACCATGGAGGAGTTCTCTAAACTTCTGGGTATACCTGTTCTTGATCAGAAGCCATTCACAGGCTTAGAGAAGGAGCTTAAACCAGAAGTTATTGCTGCAACTCTACATCTGAAGAAGTCTGACATTGTTCTAGAGACGAGAAGTGGAGTTAAAGGTATTCTTGCCAAGGTATTAGTGGATAAAGCTCAAATGTTCTTGAAGGCTATGAGCTACGATGCTTTTGAGGAGATCTTAGCCTTATTGATTTATGGCTTAGTGTTGTTCCCCAATCCTGATCAGTTCATGGACGTTCATGCCATCAACATATTCCTGAGTCACAATCCAGTGCCTACCTTACTTGGAGACATCCTACATTCTCTTCACACCCGTACTACAAGGGCAAGAGGAACTTTGATGTGCTGCATACCTTTACTTTCTAGGTGGTTTATTTCTCACCTTCCTCGCTCAGTAATGAAGAATGAGCAAGGGTTCAGATGGTCCAAGAGGATCATGTCACTTTCTCACTCAGACATCCATTGGTGCTCCAGATCTATGGAGAATGTCACCATCATTGACCGTTGTGGGGAGTTTCCTAATGTGCCACTTCTAGGCATAAGAGGAGGCATCACCTACAACCCATCTCTAGCTTTACGACAGTTTGGTTACGCCCGGAGCGATGGTCCACATGACATGTTGATTCAGGGCATTGTGTTTGATTACGACAACGATCTTCAGGGTTACCGTCAGAGATTCATCCGAGCTTGGGGAAAGGTAAACAGGATTGACAGCAAGACACTGGAGCCTAAGTACACTATTCCTATGGAGGCTTATCTCAGATGGGTACGATCTCATGCTCAGACACTCATGATGCCATATCCTGCCGTCCTACCAGTTACCATGGAACCTGTTGCTGAAGGAGACACAGCTTATACCATCCTTCACCCAGACATGCCTACTGATATGGAAGACTTGCAGAGATCATGGATCCAACTGAAAGAGCAAAGGGATACTTTCGAGGCTCATTACAAAGCAAGCCAAGCAAGGATCCTAGAGCTAACAAAGCTACTTCATGAGGAACGAAACCTCAACTCATACCTCAACACAAAGAGGAAACGTCCATGGGAGACTTAAAACCCCATCTTTTGTACTTATTTCGTTTTCATTTTTTGTAAGCCTAAAAGGCAAAACAAGTTATTACTAATAAAAAGTTACTTTCTTGATTGTTTAAGCAAATTTAAATCCTGCGGTCCTTGAAAACATTGCATATGCATTCCCATATCATTGCATCACAGGTTTATAATTGTGCACAGGTTTCTCATCTTCTCGCTGTTTATTTCAGCAATGGCTCTTGAACAATCAGTTAAGGATCTCCAGGCACAAAATGCACAGTTCCAAGAGCTGATCCTGAACCTATCCAAGGGGCAGGATGAATTGAAGACACTGCTGGCCAAGAAGACTAAGAAGGCTAGAAGGTCTGCTGGGTTGCTCAACATGGGAAGAAGGTTCAAAGGTCCTGTCAAGACCAAGGAACATGTTGAAGACTATGAATCTGAAGAATCTGAGCAGGAGAGAGGCAGTCTCCACAACACTATGGGGGACTCTGATTCTGAGGCTAACTACTACCATGAGCCTAACGAAGACAAATTCAAGATGCTGGTGGATAGAATGGATGCTATGGAATTACAGAAATCATCTGGGCTGGATTTTGAGGATTTGAGCTTGATATCTGGGGTGGTCATACCCATTGGGTTCAAAGTTCCTACATTTGTTGTCTATGATGGGGTCTCTTGTCCCAAATTGCATCTGAGGTCTTATGTCAGAAGAATGCAACCCCACACTGCTGATAAAAAGTTGTGGATCCATTTCTTTCAAGAAAGTTTATCTGGAGCTCAGCTAGAGTGGTATTATCAGTTGGAGAGTGTCAACATCAGAGATTGGAATGACCTTGCTGAAGCTTTCTACAAGCAGTATCAATACAATGCTGACTTAGCCCCCACTCGCATGCAGCTTCAAAACATGTCTATGGGTGCCAAAGAAAGCTTTAAGGAGTATGCTCAGAAGTGGAGAGACTTAGCTGGAAGAGTTCAACCCCCTTTGACTGATAGGGAGTTGGTTGATATGTTCATGTGTACGCTGAATGGTCCGTTTTACAGTCATCTCATTGGAAGCTCATCATCTGGCTTCACTGAGTTGATCATGACAGGAGAGCGAGTAGAGAATGGTATCAAGAGTGGTAAGATCCAAGTGGGCACTTCTTCATTAGGTGCTGCAAAGAAGCCTCCCACTGGGAAGAAAGAATCTAATGCTGTGTATGGTCAGCCTGATCGTAACAGAAGGCATCAGTCTGTTAGTGCAGTTCATATTTCAAATCCAACTCCTGCAACAACAGAGCAGCCTCAAGGCAACCAACAGAGGGCTAGAAGACAGTTCACGAAGATCAACATGTCAATGGCTCAGGCATTGCAACACTTGTTGAAGGCTGAACTTATTACCCTGAGGGAGGCTCCTCAGAATCCCAATGTTACCTCTCCCAAGTACAATCCCAATGCACGATGTGCATATCATTCAAACTGTCCAGGACATGATACTAATAACTGCTGGGTCTTGAAGAACAAAATTCAGGATATGATTGATGCTGGAGAAATTGAGTTTGATCCACCAGGTACTCCAAATGTGATTACAGCTCCAATGCCAAATCACGAGAAGACTGTCAACGCCATTGATGAAGATATTGATGAAGATCTGCATGTCTATTCAGTTATGGAGTTGAGCACACCATTGTCTGTTATCAAAAAGAGGTTAGTACAAGCTGGGATCTTTCCAGGTTGTCATGAAGATTGTCTATATTGTACCTATAAGCCGGATAGTTGCTTCATTTTGAGAGATGGGATTCAACGTCTCATGGATAAATATACTATAGTGTTTGAAAGAAGACCAGCATCTGTAGAAAGTATGGTGGATCATCTGACTCAGGGTAAGAATATTGAAGAGGTTGACATGGTTGACAAAGTACCACTAAGAATCACTTCAAAGGGTCCCATTAAAATCACTCATCAGGGCCCAATCAAGATTACTGCTGAAGGTCCTGTGAAAGTTGTTGCTGAAGCCAGAGTAGCTCCTCTGATCATTACCACTCCTGGTCCTATTCCTTATACATCTGACAAAGCTGTGCCTTGGCACTATGGGTCTGATGTTTACATCCATGGTGTCAAGCAGGAGCCTTTACCTGATATGCCTGTTGACATTGATAATATTGCTGGATCTAGCAAGATCACTCGTAGTGGAAGAGTCTTCTCTCCTCCAGTTGCTTCTAAGAGTGCAGTTACTCCTGCTGTTACTTCCACCACTGATGCTCGGGGCAAGGGTCCTGTTATTGAGCCTGTATCTACTGATGTGCCAGCTGCTGATGACCTCTCTAAGCAGATGGAAGAAGTATTGAAAATCATTCGCAAGAGTGATTATGATATTGTTGATCAGCTGGGGCATACTCCCTCAAAGATTTCTATGCTCTCCCTGTTATTATGTTCTGAGGCTCATGCCAAGTCATTGATCAAGTTTCTAAAGATGGCTCATGTACCCAGTGCAATTTCTGTGGACCAGTTTGAGAATTGTGTTGCTCACCTGACCTATGACAACGGGTTAGGATTTTCTGATGCTGACTTGACCCCTGCCAAGAGGGATCATAACAGGGCCTTGCATATTTCAATTGAATGCAGGGGCACTACCCTGTCTCATGTGCTGATAGACAATGGTTCCTCTCTGAATGTGTTGCCTAAAGAAGTCCTGAACAAGCTGAGTCCTGAAGATACGGTATTGAAGCCCAGTAATATTGTGGTAAAGGCTTTTGATGGTTCTAGAAGAGTAGTGCATGGGGAAATTGATCTTCCAATCAAGGTTGGCTCTCAGGTGTTTACTGCTACATTCTATGTGATGGATATTCGTCCTTCGTACTCATGTCTGCTTGGTCGTCCCTGGATCCATGGGGCAGGTGCTGTGACCTCCACATTACATCAAAAGTTGAGATATCTGGTGAATGGAAAAGTTGTTACTGTCTTTGAAGAGGAAGAATACTTTGTCAGCCATGTAAACACTTTCAAGTATCTGGAAGTAGAAGGTGAATACATTGAAACTCCATGTCAGTCATTTGAAGTGGTTCCCTGGGCTGTTAAGGATTGTGTGACTCCTCCTGCTGTGAAGAAGGTTCCTGTGGTCATCAGAAACCCTCCAACAATGGCAATGGCCTCCCTCAATGATGCAAAAGCTGTGGTGGAAGAAGGTGGTTGTACTATTTGGGGTCAGCTTCCTGATATTCCATACAAGTCTGACAAGTTTGGTTTGGGTTTCACTGCAGAGTCCCAGAAGGCTGTTCGTCGTGCTCGTGCTGTTCGTATCACCAATCAAGGGGTTATCAATGCTGTGGGAGATCAAGATGAAGACTACAACTTGGAGGCATGGATTTTTCCTACTGTGGGTGCTGGACTCAATAATTGGACAGCTGAAGATGTCATCCCTATCTCCTTTAGTCAGGAGTAAATACTATTACTGTGTTATGTTTTTAAATTTATAATTTCTGGAACAATTAAAATTTTCAAGCCATGTGCCTTACCCGGGGCACAATGGTGTGCTTGTTACGGGTTGTCATTTCATTTGCATACTGCATTCAATAAAATCAGTGGACGTTTCGTTTTCGTAAATATTGTGTTCCTTGTCTTTCTTTTTCTTTTATTTTTGCTTTATCAGCTATGTGTTCTTACACACACCCACGTCACTAAAGTGCAGATCCTCATCCACTCTGGATCCAGTTGATAACAGTTCTACTATTGCCAATTACAATTTCGAGAATCCGATCTATCAAACTGAAGACGGAAACGAGGACGATTGTGAAATACCTGTAGAGCTTGCTAGGTTGTTACAACAAGAAGAGAAAGCTATACAGCCACATGAAGAGCCAGTCGAAGTTGTGAATCTGGGAACTGAAGAAAACAGAAAAGAGGTCAAGATAGGGGCTGATTTAGAGGACAGTGTCAAGAGCAGGTTGGTTCAGATGCTACGTGACTATGTGGAGATCTTTGCTTGGTCTTATGAAGATATGCCAGGGTTGGATACGGACATTGTGGTTCACCGTTTGCCAGTGAAAGAAGATTGTCGTCCAAAGAAGCAGAAGGTTCGTCGTATGCGTCCTGAAATGTCAGAAAAGATCAAAGCAGAGGTAATGAAACAGTTCAATGCAGGGTTCTTGGCCGTAACTTCTTATCCTCAGTGGGTTGCAAATGTGGTACCAGTTCCTAAAAAAGATGGTAAGGTACGTATGTGTGTAGACTACAGAGATCTGAACAAGGCTAGCCCTAAAGATGACTTTCCACTTCCTCATATTGATATTCTGGTAGACAACACTGCTCAGCATAAGGTATTCTCTTTTATGGATGGTTTCTCTGGTTACAATCAAATCAAGATGGCACCTGAAGATATGGAGAAGACTACATTTGTGACACAGTGGGGCACCTTTTGCTATAAGGTAATGCCATTTGGTTTGAAGAATGCAGGGGCAACATATCAGCGTGCTATGGTGGCTTTGTTTCATGATATGATTCATCATGAGATAGAGGTATATGTGGATGATATGATAGCCAGGTCTCAGAATGAAGAACAACATCTTGATCATCTGCACAAGTTGTTTGAGAGGTTGAAGAAATACAGGTTGAGATTAAATCCAAACAAGTGTACTTTTGGAGTTAGATCTGGAAAGCTCCTGGGTTTCATTGTCAGTGGAAAAGGTATTGAAGTGGATCCTGCAAAAGTGAAAGCTATACGAGAGATGCCAACTCCCCGTACTGAGAAGGAGGTTAGAGGTTTCTTGGGACGATTGAACTACATTGCAAGATTTATTTCCCAATTAACTACCATCTGTGAGCCAATCTTCAAGTTGTTTAAGAAAGATCAGGTGATGGAATGGAATGATGAGTGCCAGACTGCCTTTGATGAAATCAAGAGATATTTGCTAGAACCTCCAATTTTAATGCCACCAGTTGATGGAAGACCCTTGATTATGTATTTAACAGTATTAGACAACTCAATGGGGTGTGTATTAGGGCAACATGACGAGTCTGGTCGAAAAGAGCAGGCAATATACTACCTTAGCAAAAAGTTTACCGACTGTGAAACAAGATACTCACTGCTCGAGAAAACTTGCTGTGCTTTGGCATGGGCTGCTCGCCGACTAAGACAGTATATGTTGACCCATACTACCTTATTGATTTCAAAAATGGATCCAATCAAGTACATATTTGAGAAACCTGCTCTCTCCGGAAGAATTGCAAGATGGCAAATGATCTTGACGGAATATGATATACAGTATACTACTCAGAAGGCCATTAAGGGGAGTGTTGTTGCTGATCATTTGGCTCATCTAATAAGAACATTAAGAAGATTGTACAGAAGATGACTGTTACTTACAAGGATTGGCACGAGATGTTACCATTTGCTCTGCATGGTTATCGTACTACAATACGTACTTCAACAGGGGCAACCCCATTCTCCTTAGTCTATGGTATGGAAGCAGTTCTGCCTATTGAAGTTCAGATCCCCTCCTTGAGAATTATGAAGGATGCAGGCTTGGATGAAGATGAGTGGATTCAGACTCGACTTGACCAGATAAATTTGATTGATGAGAAAAGGTTAGCAGCAGTTTGTCATGGCCAGATGTACCAGAAACGGATGATCAAAGCTTTTAACAAGAAGGTTAAGCCAAAGGTACATCAGGCTGGTGACTTGGTAATCAAGCGTATCATATTACCACAGGGTGATCCTAGGGGCAAGTGGACTCCAACATATGAGGGACCATTTGTAGTCAAGACAGTGTTCTCAGGAGGTGCCATGATACTGACTACAATGGATGGTGAAGACTTCCCACAACCTGTAAACGCAGACATAGTTAAAAAATACTACGCATAAAAAAGAGACCCGCTAGGTTGACAGGCCTAGGCAAAAATAAGGGCATCCCGGCAAACCAAAAGGGTTTGGGCAAAAATTAGGGATATATATATAAAAAGATGTACACCCGGCAAGTCGAAAACCTGAAAAGGCGGCTTGGGCAAAAAAGGGTATCCCGGTGGATTGAAAACCTGAAAGGGCAATCCAGGCAAAAGTTAGGGATTAAAGCGTATGACTATGTCTCGTTTGGATCACTCATGAAACTGCAACCAGTTGTACTACTTACTCAAGCTCAAACAGATAAAGCTCAATCCAATCGTTTCCGTCTCAACAGCAAGAAGATGAGATACTTGAGTGGCAATAGTAGAATTGAAACTCAATAGGATTATTTCCCACATAGCTGATTCTTTTTGTAAAACTTCATGACAAAATTCTCTTACTAGGGTTTATGTCTCCTTGTACAAACTTACCCGTGTATGGGTCACTTTTGATATAAATAAATTCCATCTTTTGAATCCAGATTTACTTTTACCCTATTTACATAAGCGAAACGTCCATTGGTTGTGTTTGAATGTATGTATGCCTTTGAATATGATTGATGTTTACCAGAAATGCATGTATGCTTTTAATATGATTGATGTTTACCATAAATGCATGAAAATGCAGTAATAGTATTTACTAAGGACGAACGAGGGAAGGATTTCAACGAAGCTTCGCCGGTTCATCTTTACAAGACAGTTACAAACCATCAGTAGGACTAATCCATTTTCACAAAGTCTAATCTCCCCTGGAATTTATATCCATCTCTTTTATCCTCATACGGATATACGGGAAATTACTTTCCAATAAGGGCACGATGAACGAAGACGGGATGTTATACTTATCCTGCTATCAAACGAAAACGAAGGTTATCTATACCCTACTATCCCCAACAACGGGAGGTTATCTATACCTTGTTATCCCCAACAACGGGAGGTTATCTATACCTTGTTATCCCCAACAACGGGAGGTTATCTATACCTTGTTATCCCCAGCAGACGGAGGGTTATGTATTCTTCAACAACGAATCGGGATTTATTTTCCTTGGCCAGCAGTTGTTATACAAGGATATCCAGACACTTCCAGCAGTGTCATATCATACATACATCATTTACATCATACCATAACATATATGTCTATAGTACATTACCTAAGTGCATCATGTCATACATGCATACATAAAGCATAAACTAATGTTGTTATACAGAATGCTACCTTGTTTTCAGGTTAATTATCCAACAAACAAGCTTATGATCTTTGGGACTGCTTTATTGTAACCTCAGGGTTACTTTATCCTCCTGATGAGCTTCTTATTACTTTGGGACTGCTTTATTGTGACCTCAGGGTTATTTTATCCTCCTGATAGCCTCTCATGACTTCAAGACTGCTTTAGAGTTACTGATTGCTCTATCCTCCTGAAATCATCCTATTACTTCAAGACTGCTTTAGAGCTATTCATTGCTCTATCCTCATGAGGTCATATTACTACTTCAAGACTGCTTTAGAGCTATTCATTGCTCTATCCTCCTGAAGCCATCTAATTATTTCAAGACTGCTTTAGAGTTATCCATTGCTCTATCCTCCTGAAATTACATTATTATTTCAAGACGGCTTTAGAGCTATCCATTGCTCTATCCTCCTGAAATCATCACTTCAAGACTGCTTTAGAGCTATTGATTGCTCTATCCTCCTGAAGACATATCACATTATTATTTCAAGACTGCTTTAGAGCTGTTGATTGCTCTATCCTCCTGAAGCCATTCTATTACTTCAAGACTGCTTTAGAGCTATTGATTGCTCTATCCTCCTGAAGACATATCACATTATTATTTCAAGACTGCTTTAGAGCTGTTGATTGCTCTATCCTCCTGAAGCCATTCTATTACTTCAAGACTGCTTTAGAGCTATTGATTGCTCTATCCTCCTGAAGCCATTATTACTTCAAGACTGCTTTAGAGCTATTGATTGCTCTATCCTCCTGAGGTCAGATTTATCACTTCAAGACTGCTTTAGGGTTATCATTATTGATTGCTCTATCCTCATGAAGACATGCTGTTACATCAGTATTACTCCAGACTCCTGACAGTTCTCATTATACTACTGAAGAACTTTCCCCTAGTGGCATCTTTAAGCCCACTCAATCATGTTCAACCAACCATCAATATCACTCCATGCACTGGTGAGTGCAAATTTTTGGGCTTTTGTGTTCAATCCCCTTCAACCTTCCAGGTTACGACTGGCAAATATACCAATCTAACCCCTCAGGTTTCAGAAAATTGAACAGGGGCAGCTGTTGCACCCCAAAATTTGCCCTCACAATACAAGACTTTGTGTTCCAAGAAGATTCACAAGGTTCACAAAATTCACAATTGGTCAGAAGAGTTGACAATTCCCTCAGACAATGCACCTCCTAAGCAGTGCATCCAAAACTAGGGTTTTGACTTTAATCAGGCTAAATGGACTTCCAAGACTTCAAGTGAGCTTCATAACATCTTATATGTGTATAAGAACCCCCATGTCAAGTTTCAAGACTTTTCTCAAAAGTTTGCTCAGTCAGATGATCAGATAAGTCAAAAGCAGTCAATGCAGTTAAAAAGTCAAACTGAGGTCAACTGTGGTCAAACCAAAGTCAAACTTCATGATTTTTTTTGCCAACATCAAAGAGAGTCGTTTGACTTTTTGCAGGTAAATATCATATGGCATGCATTTTTTTTCTAAAAAGTAAAAATGGCACAATTGGCAGGAGGGCATGTGTAAGGAGTTATGAGTGTGAGAGGTTGAGAGTTCGAATCTCACCTTTGTCACTTTTTTTTGTTTTTTATTATTTTTACTCTAAATTTTTCTATCTTTCATTAAAAAAATAACAAAAATAGTTTTTTATTATTATTTAATTATTATTTTCGTATTTTAATTAAATCATTTTTTAAAATATTATTTTTTTCACTTTTTTCTAAATTATTCATAAAAATATCCAAAAAATCATAAAATAAAAAATATTGAAAAAAATTTTGTTCTTTTTATAATATTTTTGATTTTAGGAATCAATAGGATTATTAGTTTTTATTTTAAGTTTATTTTAATTATTTTAAATTATTTAAATTTTATTTTTTCTTAACTAATTATTTAGTTTGGGCTTTAAAATGGGCTTTAGGGACATTATTGACAATTTGGTGTTAACCCTAATTTGTTCCCTATATATACATGTGTTGCCTTGTTGGAAAAGAGGAGGAGAATGAAAAAAACCTAAGAGGAGTGAGTGCCGTTTGCCGTTATTTAGTTTTCTTCTTCATCCATTACTATTGTTTCTTTTTCTTCATCGTTTACCGTTATTTCTTTTCCTTCATCTATTACTGTTGTTTATTTTTCTTCATCTTTACCGTTATTTCTTTTTCTTCATCTATTACCGTTATTTCTTTTTCTTCATCTATTACTGTTACGTTTATATATATAATTTTTAAATTGTTAGAGTTTATATATATATATATATATATATATATATATATATATATATATATATATATATATATATATATATATATATATATATATATATATATATATATATATATATATATATATATATATATATATATATATATATATATATATATATATATATATATATATATATATATATATATATAAGAATAATTTTTGATCGAATTATGTCGATACGATGTTTGCACATTTGTGTGCATGACGCGTGACATTTGTGTTAGTTCGATCTGGTTGCGATGATCGCATTTTTGTGTGAGCAATAATACTATTTTTTGCTTAATTTCTTTTTCTTTGCGATAAATTTTGTTTCGTCCGATTTAGATCTGGTTGCGATGAGCGCATTTCTGCGTTAGCAACATTGTTGGGTTATTTGGCACATTTAAAATTCATTATTGCTTTATTATTATTATTATTATTATTATTATTATTATTATTATTATTATTATTATTATTATTATTATTATTATTATTATTAGTATTATTATTATCATTATTTATTATTATTATCATTATTATCATTATTATTACCATTATTATTATTATTGTTATCATTAATTTATTAAAACTTGTTATAATATAAAAATCTGTTTTTTAAAATAAATAACATTAACATCTTTTCCAAATTAATATGAAAACCTATTATTTTTTAAGAAAAACTTTTTTTTAAATAAATTTAAAATAATAACTAAAATCTTTTTTTTTATAATAACTAGAACCGTTATTTATTTTATTTTATTATTGTTCAATTCAAATTTCATTATCATATTGTATCTGCTCCTCTCATGTAACCTCGCGAACTTAACAATCGCTCTTTAAATTCTGCCTTTAAATTTCTGCTTGCATGGTTTAAATTATGACATTATCTCTCTGTTTGCAATTCAATTATCTCACGCGTTTACCATTATTTCTGTCACACTACGCACTGCCGAAGGAATTAGGTCTAGCTTTTGACCGCCGTGTCAATAGTCCTCACCTTCAACCCTTACACCTTTTCAACCCTAAATTTTCACAAATGCCTCGCCGCAGGCAAAATTACAATTTTACCCCTAGCATTAGGTCAAAGAGCCGCCGCGCTCATTTTAGGGTTTCCCGCCGCGGAATCCCTAACCTAACCCTAATTATAACTTAACATTTCAACGTAGAGATTTGGAGTTCCTACACTCCACGTAAGCGTGTCCTTAAGATGCGTTTATTCCCCGTGAGACCTTGACCACAGTCAAGAAGTCTCTAACCTCCCTTTTGAGGGGAACTACGATTACTCTGATTCCACTCCCGTAAGGATACGTAGGCACAAGATGCGATGTCTTGCCGAGTAAACTTAGAATTAACCCCCTTTATTATTTATTATCGCTTATTTATATTTTATTTATCTTTGCTATTTAATTATTTTGCTTATTATTTTGTAATTGTTTCTTGGATGTAAAGTTGTTTAATTATTTAATTATTATTATGGTTAGTAATTAGGGAGTGTAACAACATGTATGTAATATTAAAATAAATTTAGATCACTTTTAAATAAAGATAATTAAAATAAACACGTCACACACGTAAGTCGATTTTAATCGCCGTCTCACTTCCTAAGGATATCCCTCAAGTTGCCTACGAATAATGGTTAAGTGGGGTGTATAAAGCAAGTCCCTCAAATAGAAAAATCATCAAAGTCCCTTATGGTTGCCTTTACGAATCGAGTCCCTTTCGAAAAATGATGATAGTCCCTCCAGTTTGCTTATTACACCCCACAATGGCCTTCAAAAATCCAATTGTCCCTCACATGTCCCTTAACATCCAAAGTAAGGACTACCTACTCCATTTTAGTAGGGATAGTCTTACTAAGGAAAGGATAAAGAATAAGAAAGACCTTAAAACATTAGGGTAGGCTACTCCTAGATACTTGCTCACTTCAAAACTTTTTCACACTTAAACAAATTTCCAACAAAATTTTCAAACAAGTTTTTTTCACATCCATACACGGATTATTATTAAACTATTCTGAAATTTTTTGCTATTCACACACTACACTTTCAAAACAATTCAAAAGTGAGCTTAAGTACCTAAGAGCCCATGGATAACCATGGATGAAAAGGGTGCTAACACCTTCCCTTTTCATAACCTACCCCCCGGACCCAAAATATTCTCTAAGGTCTTTCCTGTTCTTTTATAACCTTTCCTTATGGATAAAATAAAAGTCGGTGGCGACTCTTGCTATCCGCAACATTGTTTAAAGTCAGTTCACCGGGTTACAGAACTGGCGACTCTGCTGGGGATCTATTTAAGAGGGGTACCCTTAGGAATTAAGATCACTTTAAATTGTTTGCCTTGTTTGCTTTATTATTATATTGTTGGGGTGCTCTTATGTGTGAAAGATCCTAACCCGGATCTAGTGTACCTTAGGTAAATGGCAATAGACCAAGGAAACTGTACGACGTATATCGATACGGTTGATCTGGTGGCCATAGTTAGTGCGACTTCTTGGTTGGTGCTTATATTCCTTAAGTCAAGTTGAGGATAATATTGAGGCTGCCATATGTTGTCAATGCACTAACTGACTTTTAGAACCCTAGTTAACTCATCTTGGCCTTTAGAAAGTAGTGAGGTAACCGGCTTTGGTGCAGATTGAAGTTGGTTGACACTCGATACTACGCTCATTGAGATCTTAAACTTGGAGGGTTTTGGTTGGCAAGTAAGTTGCCTTCTGAACAACCACCCTTGTGAAGGATCAATGATATTGAGATCCCTTAGAACCTGGTTACTTTTGTAGGACAGGATGAACCATCTAACTTCAGGGGAGGGTACTTGCCTTTGAACCTCATGCAAGCCTTTAAACCTAGGGCTATGGTGTGACTTGTTTGTGTGTGCCACATGTTTGTGATTGAGCATGACATCGACATACAACATCATTTTCTGCGAGATCATGTACTTCAAGGAGATGTCAAGATAACATTTGTAGATACTCATAATCTGCTTGCCGATATATTCACGAAGCCTTTGGCAAAGGAATATTTCTTCAAAATACGAAGGGAACTTGGAATTCTGGATGAAACTGACGTTGAATCATGAAAGAACTCCATCTGTGGCATTTTTCTCAAAATTTCACTGCATGCAATCGATTGCACCTCTGTGTCAATCGATTGCTCACTGTAAGTTTTACAAATTTTATTAATTTTTGAAGCAAGCAATCGATTGCACCCCTGTGTCAATAGATTGCACTATGTAGTTTTTGTCAAAATTCGTTTCTGTTTTGTAGAGCAATCGACTGCACCACTGTGCCAATCGATTGCATCTACTGTAAAACTATTTTTTTCTCTTTCTATTTAATAGATTCATGAATTATTCAATCTTCCAACTATCCTATCATTACACTTTTGACCTACCTATGACTAGCCATTACTACTTAATCCTAGTCTCAAAATCTTTGACCATTAATTGTCATATTCCCAAAGTCTTAATCATCAATACCTTCAACCACTCATATCCCACATTCAAGTCTATCTCCTCTCTCAACCATTATAAAACCCAACCTCTCATAACCTATTTTAATCATCTTTCCCAAAAACCAAAACTCTCTCATAAACCTTAACTCTCATTCCTTCATCATTTTCCCATGGCTTCACGCTCAAAGAGGAAGATTTCAGCACAAGACAAAGGCAAAGGTCCAGCCTCCTCATCTTCAAAAACTCCACTTGTTCTTCAACACTTGGATAATGAAAAAAGGGAAAAGTTCACCAAATATTTTCAGAAGAAGGTTGTGCAAACACCCAAATACGGTATCCTCTCATCCTTCCCTAAAGAATGTTTTTCTTTCCAAGAAACCCTGATTGCATGTGGATTGGAATCAGTGATTTATTCATTCGGGCCATATTATCAGGACTTGGTAAGATTGTTCTATTGCAACCTACAAATGGAAGAAGGCAAGTTGGTAACATATGTTCAAGGAAAAAGAATCCTGCTCTTCTCAAAGACACTTGGTAGGATTCTCAATATTTCAACATCTGGTGGAAGTCCTCCTGAAGAACACGAAGCAGCCTGGGAAGCATATGATAAAAGAAAGTTTTATTGGAGCCTTAGCCGAATGTCTGAAGCCGAATTCCATGCAAAACGTGTCAGATCTTTAGGCGGCATGGAACCCTCTCGCCACTCATGGTCGGCAGGTATATTCAACATTGATGATCGATTATTTCATTATTTCATGGTTTACATAATGTTTCCAAGGGATGGAAACCATTGCATCATGACTGATCTAGAAATGCAGATTTTATATACTATTAAGAATGGCATTCACATAAGTTGGTCAAATTTAATCTTGACTAACATGCACGGAATCAATGAAAAATCCAAGTTTTTTCCATATGCATGGTTCATCACAAAGATCTTAGAACATTATAAAGTAGACTTTGAAGGGTTTGAAAAGTGTCTCATGGACTCAAGTATCAACAAGATCTCAATCAAAAATGTGGACTCTCGGATGGGTGTCAAATACAACCCGGAAACCAAGACCATTGTTTACCTTGGTGAAGGTGTGGCTGAAAATGATGAGCAAGAGGATGAAGACGATGATGATGTTCTTATTCCTTCTAGAAATGGCCCGAGTAACCAACAATTAATGGATTACATAACTCAACAGTTTGAAAATCTCAACACTTCCATCAATGACCAATACAATGCTATTCAAGAGTCAACCAACACTCGGATCACCAACTTTCAAGAGGCCGTCAACCAACAATTCTCCTATTTGTACTCTCACTTATACATTCCGCCATATGATCCTTCAAACCCGGATGTCCCTCCAACTCGTCCATCACCTCTCCAGACAACATTTCCAAACCAACAAAACTTTGACCCCAACATGGATCTGTCATAAAAACCTTTTTTACTATGTGTTTTATGTTGTCGTTTTAAGTCATTTCTGTTATTTGAAATATGTACTATCTAGTTTCTTTGTACTGTTTCTGTTTCTAAAATTGCAATTTGAATTATGACTAAGTTTATATTTTATTTTCAAAGTGTTATCTATATTTTACTGCCATAATCCATCTTTCCCTTCTTTTTGATAATGTCAAAAGGGGGAGAAGGATGTTACTCTTTTCTTGCTTATTGTCTTTCCTTAAGGTACAAATATACAAATACAAGGCTATTTCGAACCTCAATACAAATTCAGAACTTCTCAATTTCACACATTGAGGGGGAGAAAAACTTGTCAACTTCACAAATTGAGAGGGAGAAAGAATTTTTCGGAAAGAACATTGCAACAAAATAAGAGTGCTTTGTCATTCTCAAAAAGGGGGAGAATGTGGAATCAAGATTCTCATAGATCAACATATGTTTTGATGAAGACAAACCACTTAAAGAAGGCAAAGATGATCAACCACCAAGCATCAGGACAAAGACACAACTTTAAGGATGTTTTCCTCAGAAGGTATAATGAGAACGTCCATTAAGTATTTAATCCTAATTGCTCAAATCATTAAAAATCATTTACATTACTTTTCACACTAACACAAGCTTTTTAAAATGAGATTTTTTTTGTAAGTGCAATCGATTGCACTCTTAGAGCAATCAATTGCACTCTTAGAGCAATCGATTTCATGATCAATGTTTTAAACTCTTTTTGATCTGTTTCAGCAAGCAATCAATTGCTGCCTTGGTGCAATCGATTGCATGATTAAAAATTTCTCTTTTTTCACTTTTGTTTTGAAGTGCAATCGATTGGTCCAAAGGTGCAATCGATTTCTCTATTGAAAATTTGAATTTTCAAGTATTTTTGTGAAGGTGCAATCGATTGGGCTCTTTGTGCAATCGATTGCTCACTGAACGTTTTTGAAAAATCTTTCTGAAAAATTGCATCTCTTCAATCGAATTTCTGTGGAATGTTTCCTTTGAAACATGACAACTGTTCATCAATTTTTTCTGGAGATTTGCATGTTTTTCTCAAGAGGTGTTTGTGTAATATAAATACCTAAATCTTTCAAAATTCAAAGATACATCTCTTTCAATTCTCTTTCAAAATCTTTATCACAATTTCATCTTTCCACATCTAAGAAAAATCACTTTTTACAAAGAATTTTCTACATAAAATTTATATCCTTTGAAAAGAAAATTCTTGAGCAATAAGTCTTAGAAACTTATGGAAATTCCCATTGAAAGAGAAGATCAATCTCAGCATTGATAAACAACTGTATACATTGTTACAAATCATTACAAAAATCAGATTGTATTTATTTCCCCTTGCTGTTCAGGATTGTTGAAAGCAAGTGTGTGCATTAGAGAGGATTGTTCTCATTGCACTTAGTGTTCAGATCTTAAAGGTGTTTAAGAGCCTTTGATCTCCCTATAGGTTAGAAAGAAAAGTTGTACACTGATCCTAACTATAGTGAAATCTCTTTCGAGTCGAAAGGGGAGTGGAGTACCCTCGGAGTGTGAGGGGAACCACTATAATTTCCTGTGTCTCTTTTACTTTCTGCCTTTACAAGCTTTCATATCACCACTCAACAAAAAAAGGGAAAGTAACATAATCCTCTTAAAACTAGAAAATTTCAAAAGAACCTAATTCACCCCCCTCTTAGGTGCAATTCTTACTTACACTATCTTCAACGTCTCTTGTACTATGGAGTAACAACAAAGACTCTTGATCAAGTTACCTCTTCAACGGCTAGTTTCTAAAAAGGCTATAAATATGGCTGAAGGCTCAAACTGAATCTTCAACAAGGATCAGCTAGAAGAAGGAGTAACAAGATCAGCAATTATCAACACTGTTGTATATGCAGATTTTCTGTTGTAGGTTGTAACTGTAAAAGCTTTAAGATTTCTTACACATTAAATATCTTAGAAATATTAAGTGCTTTAGGTCTTTATTATGGTGATTTTTCGTACCTCTGATACTTGTATCATGTAAACCGTGTTCTCTATTCTGCTGAACTTGTTTAGTAGTTTAAATGGAAGTCTCGAGCCAAGATGCTTGAGACACGCAAGTCTATTGCTATGTGTAATACCCCAAATTTTACCCTTATATTTAGTCAGTCATTTCGCATAGCATCTCATCTGTGCATCTGTTAACCACTATCAAGTCATTGAGGTATTTGTTTGCAGGATTGGTTCCAGGGGTATTTTGGTCATTTTACACTATTTTGGCTAATTCAGAAGAAAATTGGTCTTTAAGCCTCGAGGCGTTCAGAGCATGATACGTGGGACACTTGTCTACCATAGAAGTTGATTTCCTTCAAGGCATCAAGCTGGCTCGTTTTATTATTGGGAAATACCGGGAGTGTATCTAATGATTGGGTCGTTCATTTGTTCAGGGAGGAGTTTCGTTTCAGTTAACAACACGTTCTTTCGATATACATAACAGAGAGGATTTAGTTGAATTCACTTAGTTTTGATCCGGATTATGAAGAGAATAAGCATATGAGCCAGAACTTAAGTACCTTTGAATGTCATTCGTGAGTATTTATAATTTATAATTAGAAATAAATTTAAATGTTTGTGGATTTTTATTCACGAATGTTTATAATTTGTAACTAAGAAATAAATATAAATAAATTCAGGTTTGTATGTTCATAGATATTTAAGAAGTAAATGAGTACTTTTTGAATTTTTATTTCATAAAGTATTTAATTTACAAAAGAGTGACTCAAATAAACTTTGAATTCTAATTCATGAATCATTGTTTGAGTTTACAAG
Source organism: Lathyrus sativus (assembly GCA_963859935.3). Lineage (NCBI taxonomy): Eukaryota > Viridiplantae > Streptophyta > Magnoliopsida > Fabales > Fabaceae > Lathyrus > Lathyrus sativus. The sequence continues at coordinate 812,376,477 of OZ012735.1, forward strand.
GAATTACATTCACAAAAGAGTATCTCTACTCTAAAGAGTCCTAAGTCCTAAAGAACTCTAAGTGTTCTTCATGATGTCCCTTTGATTTTCTCCGCAAAATCTCCGATCAACCTGCACATCAAAGAGAAACAAAATAGAATGCAGGAATGGGTTAGGAATTGTTTTCGACACTCTCAGAACAGCGTCATCATCGAGTGCCGGGAGTGGCACAACCGGAGCTGCGTCCTACCCCCGTTACCGACCCGCGCCGTTGGCGTCAGATCAAGTGGTCATCTGTTCTTATCATGCGGGACAACCGAGAGATAAAAGAGATAAAAGAAGCGGGACTGATTCGCTTTTGCCGCAATTGGATTTCCAAACTGATACAAAGGTAAATTTGGACTCAGACCCGGATGCCGGCAGGTCTGAATCGTTTTGTTTTCGAAAATTTCCAACACCTGAAATTCCACAACAGCATCAGTACAAAATTGATGACAGAAGTCAAAGCCAAAACAGTTCATAAGCTGCATAAACAAAACAGCCACAGGTAATTGGAAATTCAAACTGAAAGTGCACAAACAGAAGCAATCAGAGTCAGCCATCAGGTAGGCTCAGTTTAGAAACATCACGGCCCAATGTCATCAGGAAATGAAATTCGCAGCTGACGACAGCATCCATCAGAAAATCAGTCCACAAATCCAAAAATCCCAGCCCTGAAACAATGACAAGAACCAAGCTGCATCAGAAAACCAGATATCAGTTCAAGAGGAATCGAGTGTTAGTTCAAGAAGAACCAGTATCTGTTCTAAAAAACCCCGAGTCCTATCGGTAAAAATCCGTATCAGCATCAAGGGACCGAATGGCTCATGACAACATCAATTGGGATAATCATAAGTGAGTCCATGAAAGTCAAGTTCAAACAGAACAGAAAAATGAAATACAAACCAAACTGCATCGAACACTAGATCAAACAAGCAGACAACATCAATTCAGAAAGCAAGTTCAGCAGAAAGACCAGAAACATGGAAGTTCAGTAAAACATCAGGATCCAAAGCTTGGATCATACCAGTCAAGCTCGAGGCGCGCATGAAAAGGACATGGGCTCAGTCAAAGCATCATTGCCCTAAGTTCACAGCTCCAAGGAATTGAAATCCGAAACCGTATCAGCCACAAAGGGTTAAAACCGAAGAAAGTAAGTTATCCAAATTCAAATGAGCGAAAATCCACATCTGCAAAGATCCAGAAAATCCAAGTCAAATATGGTTTTCAAATCAAATCCAGCCTTATCAAATAAAATCCATTCGGAATGAACCCCAAAAATGGAAAGCCTCGAATCAGATCAGAAAAAATCATATCAAAAGCTGGTGCTAAAAACCCCAACAAAATCAAATCGAATCCATCAAAATCAATGAGAAAATAACGCCAATCAGGTTTTATCCAAGCCCAATAAAGGAAAAGAAAGAGTATAAAGGGAAGAGACCACCTGATGGAAACCCTAGACAAAAAAACGCTAGCGAGAATGGCCGCGAAACCCTAACAACAAAAACAGTCATAACCAAACGGAGGATACCGAAGGTGAACGAACCAAAATCACCAAGCCATTGGACTCAGACACGAGTACATTATCGGTGTCATCATCGTCCTCATCACCATAAAACATCGCGCAAGCAAACCGAACCATCAGCCAGAATCATCATCAGAAGTCGAAAGGCTACCGAAGAACATCGAACCTCACCGCGGTTACGACATCACCGGCCATAAATCACCGCGGATCAAATGTAAACCCTCGTATTAACTCATCAATTTTTTCTTTTTTTTTTCATGTTTTGTAGGAGAAGATGAAGAGCATCGCAGCAAGGAGAAAGAGGAGGAAGTGAAGAACGGCGCTGTGAGAATGTTAGGGTTTTGAAACCCTAAATGCTCTTTGGGGATACGATTTACCATCCGGGTTGGGTCCGGGAGTGATGACCGGCCCAACCCCTTTTATTTTATCTTTTTTCTTTTTTTTATAGGTTTTATTAAACTTTTTAAAAAAAAAACTAATATTAAAATTGTTTTTAAAAATAATAATTAAAAAAAACTTCTTTTTTATAAAATTAAAAAAAACCTGTTTATAATAATAAATAAATAAAAAAAACCATTTTTGAATAAATGTATTAAAATCCCTTTTTTATAATTAGGTTAAAAATAGTTTTAGGGTTTGAGTTAAATTAATATTAATTTCATTTTAATCTAAATTGAAGATCACATCACAAAATAAAGCCACAAAGAGATGCATAACTTTACTTCGTCACCATCTGACAATTCTGCCCATTAACAGTGTTTGCTCGTTTTTGCAGTTTATTGCGTTTACCGTTATTTATTTCATTTTTTATGGCATTTGTCATTTTTGTAACTGCTCCTCTCATGTAACCTCGCGAACTTAACAATCGCTCTTTAAATTCTGCCTTTAAATTTCTGCTTGCATAGTTAAATTAGGACATTATTCTCTGTTTGCACAATTCAATTATCTCACACATTCATCAATTATTCTGTCACATTACACACATCCGAAGGTTAGGTCTAGCTTTTGGTCGCCGCGCCAATAGTCCTCAAACTTCAACCCTTACACCTTTTCAACCCTAAATTTTCATACATGTCTCGCCGCAGGCAGATTTACAATTTTACCCCTAGCATTAGGTCAAAGAGCCGCCGCGCTCATCTTAGGGTTTCCCGCCGCGGAATCCCTAACCTAATTTAACCCTAATTACAACTTAACAATTCAACGTAGAGATTTGGAGTTTCTACACTCCACGTAAGCGTGTCCTTAAGACATGTTTATTCCCCTTGAGACCTTGACCACAGTCAAGAAGTCTCTAACCTCCCTTTTAAGGGGAACTACGATTACTCTGATTCCATTCCCGTAAGGATACGTAGGCACAAGATGCGATGTCTTGCCGAGTAAACTTAGAATTAACCCCTTAGGTCTTTTTTTTTAATTTTTAATCCCTTTGTACATATACCTTAAGCAAATAAGTAAAGCAAATAATAAACATCTGAACAAAAGGTTCCCATAGAGTACTACGGAAGTTTAGGATGCTAATACCTTCCCTAAATTTAACCAACCCCCGAACCCTAGATCTTTCCCCGCATTGTGTTTACGATGCAAAAATAGGTTTTCCCTCTTTTGACCTTTTCCTTCGGATAAATCAAAGAGCGGTTGTGAATTGAATTGCGATTCAAATTAATTAATAATTTGATATCCTATTTCCACCGCAACAGAAAATGGCGACTTCACTGGGGACCTCCTAACTTTTGAGGGTTACCCCTAATTTGTTCATATTTATTACTATTTGCTTTACTATTCATTTGCATGTATATATTGTACTTTGATTCTGGGACTGTTCCTTGTGTTGTGAGATAAGTCCTACGCCCGAACTAGTGACATTATTATAGGATGGGGATATATTCGATGAGGCTTACCGGGAGTTGAATCCCGACTAAGTTGATTCGAGAATCACCGCTCAGTTGAGACCTTTTCGAAAATGGTTCGGTTGATCGAGTATAATCGTGAAAACTTTTTCCATGGTCGATTGGAGTCTGTGATATTGAGGACCGTAGTACCTTAACACCACCTTGGCCTTATTTTGGACGTAGTGCGGGAGCCATGTGGGAGTAATCCTACAACGGTTGCCACGCGATACTACACTCAAAAGAGGTTCTCTTGAGAATATTATTAACCCCCGAGTCAATCGGAAGGTTGATAATATCCGAAAGATGGGCTGATGACTTTGGGCACTTCGTAGAACCTTGTTCGGCAGGTACAACTAACCTATAGTACACTCCTTTGGGGATGGGTAGACATTAACTCCACTCATGACTTTTAACCTAGGGTTTTGTGCATGGCATCCATAAAGCATCCCATTGCATTGCATTTCATGGAATTCAAGCATCATTTATATCGCGGGATACTATAAATAAAAAAATAAAAGTGAAAAAAACAAGAAATGTTTTTTTGGTACCCCACGACATTCGTAAATGTTTGAATTCCATGAAATCTCCATTCGCATTTGCATCATAGCATCATATACTTTCTTGTATTGCATGTGTCTTCCGTTTTCTCATGTTCGGTTCTCTCGCCTTCCAGTTTCGTCACCCTGAGTCCTCGGCACCAGTACAACACCAGAGCTCAAACTCGGAAGAGAATGGAGGATCAGACAAAAGAGATTGATCGCCTTAGCAATGAACTTGAAGACCTGCGAGGGGGTATGGGGCGTATGATGGAATTGTTACACGTCATGAATGCTAAGATGGATACCCAGCCCACTGTTGTTTCCGAGGTTACCGGCGTTACTGTGGACCCTCCACCAAATGTGACCGTAGCAAGGGACCCACCTTATGGTCTTGCTCCCGGTTTTGTGCCTCCTCAAGCCACTGTTCCGATTAATCAGCCTGTTCAGCAAGCCGTGCCTTTATTTTCCGAAGTTCCTAGGGGGGCTCCTATCTTTGCACCACCTGTTGTACACACCCGTGTGCAACCGTATTTCAATGAGACAGTCTTTGATAACCTTGATGAGAATGTTGAAGGGTATGAGAAACATGACAAGCTTCGTGAGGAAGTAGACACTATCGCCCAGAGATTGAAAAAGGTAGAGGGCGACCATATTTTTGGGACTGCTGCAAGGGACGTATGTTTGGTCTCAGGTTTGGTTATTCCCCCGAAGTTCAAAACTCCGAACTTCGATCGCTATGAAGGTGCCACTTGTCCTAAGAGCCATCTGATCATGTACTATCGCAAAATGGCTGCCCATGTTGAAAATGATAAATTGATGATTCATTGCTTCCAAGACAGTTTGAAGGGTGCTTCTTCCAAGTGGTACTTAACTTTGGACCAGTCCCGCATTAAGAGTTTCCAAGATTTATCTGATGCTTTCATCAAACACTACAAGTACAATATGGATCTGGCTCCTGACAGAAGACAGTTGTTGAGTATGTCACAAAAGAATTCTGAGTCATTCAAAGAGTACGCTCAAAGGTGGAGAGAGATTGCTTCGCAAGTAGAACCTCCTTTGACCGAGAAAGAGTTAGCTGATTGGTTTGTCGACACGGTTCGTCCAGAATTTTACGAGAGGATGGTGGGTAGTGTGACTTCGAATTTCTCTGACATCGTTGCTGTGGGTGTCAAGATTGAATTAGGTATGAAAAGCGGTAAAATGACAAATAATCATGGTGTTTCAAAGGATCAGCCGAAGAAACCTTCGTACAGCTCTCAGAAGAAGAAAGAAGGTGAGACTAATGCTATATCCTCTGGTAAACGAAGAGACCAATTCTATCAATATCCGCAAGGTTATGCTCAACCTCAAGGGTACCCGATCCAGTATGCTCAACAACCCTATGTGGCAGCTGTTGCACCTTCTTTCAATCAACAGGTTCCTATGTATCAACCTATGCAACAATCTCCTGTTTATCCGCCTCCTAACTATCAACAGGCGCCCAACGCTCCTGCCCATCAACAGCCAAGGAATCCAGCTCCTCGCCAGAATGTTCCTAACAAGAGACCGTATAAACCTTGTCCGCCGATTCCAATGACTTTCACCGAGCTGTATCCCTCATTAGTCAAGCAAGGTCTAATCACTACTCGAGCTCTGGGTCCGCCTCCTAATCCGCTGCCCGCCAATTACAACGCCGCCGCTCATTGTTTATTTCATGAGGGTGCGCCTGGTCACGATCTGGAGAACTGTTATGCTCTCAAAAACCTTGTCAGGGATCTATTGGAAAAAAAGATTTTGTCGTTTGAAGATCCTCAACCGAATGTTAAGAAGAACCCTTTTCCTAACCATGAGAGTGTTAATGCCATTAGTGCCGATTCTGAGGAAGGTTATGTCCTTGATGTTGATCAGATTAAGACTCCTCTTAAGATATTCCATGCGAAGTTGTTTGAAGCCGGTCTGGTAGATACTTCCCATGCTGCATGTGTAAGTTGTGAAGCCAGTATTAAGGGTTGTGTGTTGGTTCAGAATGATGTTCAGAGGTTGATTGACGAGGGGGTTTTACAGGTGACAAGCCAAGCCAAGAAGGATGAAGTCGCTGTGGTTGAGCCTGTCTTCCATCAGCCTGAATCAAAGGGTAAGGTACCAGTGTTTAATCTGTCAGGGGCAAGTTCTGCCAATCCCGTGTTCGATATACCAAAGTCGTCTATCCCTGAGGTGGATCAGCCTAAGCCTATAATCATTCGAAAACCAAGTCCGTTTCCTTTCAGTGATCCTAAAGCTGTGCCTTGGAAATATGACGTGACGATGATTGACAAGGAGTCTGGGAAGACTATTCCAAATGAAGAGGTTAAGGACACTGTGACCAATATCGCAGAGGCAAGCAGGATGACTCGCAGTGGCCGTGTGTATACTCCCCGTTTCAATGAGGTTCCACCTAAGGAAACAACTAGTACCCCAGTGCCTGCCAAAGACAAAGGCAAGGGAGCCGTTACGAATGATGAAGATGCTGAGTTTTTGAGGATCATCAAGAAAAGTGACTATAGAGTTATCGATCAACTTCATCAGACTCCTTCCAAGATTTCGATTTTATCTCTGTTGATGAGTTCACCCGCTCATAGGATGGCCCTACAGAAAGTTTTGACTCAAGCACATGTGGATCAAGATATCAGCACCAGTCGGTTTGATAGTGTGATTGCCAATTTGACCGCATGTAACACTCTTAGTTTCAGCAACGAAGAGTTACCAAAGGAAGGTCCGAATCATAATCGTGCTTTACATATATCAGTGAAATGCCAGGAGGACAATTTAGCAAGAGTGCTAGTGGACACCGGTTATTCTTTGAATGTTCTACCCAAGAGGGTTCTTGATAAGTTGGTTTTCAAAGAGACTGTGTTGAAACCTACTCCTTTGATCGTCAAGGCTTTCGATGGATCTCGCCGGTCGGTAATGGGGGAGGTTGAGCTTCCTATCCTGATTGGGCCGCAAGTTTTTAATATCACGTTTCAAGTCATGGACATTAATCCCAATTACAGCTGTTTACTTGGAAGGCCGTGGATTCATGCCGCTGGGGCAGTAACCTCAACGTTACATCAAAAGATGAAGTTCGTGATCGATGAAAAGTTTGTTATTATACACGGTGAGGAGGATCTGATGGTCAGTAACCTGTCTTCTTTCCGTTACATCGAGGCCGATGAGAATGCTTTGGAAATCTCCTTTCAAGCCCTCGAGATCGCCAATGCTGTTCTATTAGAAGTCGAAGAGACAGTGGGTCAGGGTAATCCATCTTTTGCATCTCTGAAGAGTACCAAATCAACAATTGACAGGGGCATTCCGGAAGGTTGGGGAGAGGTAATTGATGTCAAGACCAAGACTGATCGCTTTGGGTTGGGTTACAAACCAACTCAGAATGGAGCTGCCACAACTGTCGAAGGGCGTCCGAAGATTATCCAAGAGGTATTTGTCAGTGGAGGTTTCCAAGTCAATGCCGTCAGTGACTGTGAGGAAGATGAAGATCTGAGCAACCTGGTGTTTAAGGGTGATGCAGCTTTGAACAACTGGGAGGCCGTAGAGATCCCTGTTATTTTTCCATTGTCAAAGTAATTTTAGCATTTTTCATTTACGTTTTCAAATAAAAATCCGTAGCTCTGCCCAAGGCTATAGGGTCGTTTTTGTTGGGCCACCTTTCATTTTTAAAAAAGGGATATTAATAAAGGGATTTTGTTCAATTCCACTTCGGTTCATTTGCGTTTTTCGTTTCCACCTTTTAAAAAATGAAGTTGGCAACCTTTTTCAAAAATAAAATAAAAATAGCATTTCATTTCTTATCTTACATATCTTCGAGCATTTTAATTAAGTAAGCCTTCCATCATGCAGAGACATCGCAAACCTTGTTGGATCCAATGACTCTATTGACACTCCTAACTGGGATGCACCCATCAATCAAGCTGAAGACGAGGGTGAAGAAGATTTTGAAGTACCCGCTGAACTGACAAGATTGATTGAGTACGAGTACACAGAGCTTCAACCGCATAAAGAGCAGGTGGACTTAATTAATCTTAGTACAGATGAGAACAAGAAAGAGGTCAAGATTGGTGCAATGCTTGGGACAGAGGTTAAGCAGAGGCTGATTGAGTTGTTAAAAGAATATATGGATGTGTTTGCGTGGTCGTATCAAGATATGCCTGGTCTAGACACAGATATTGTTGTTCACAAGTTGCCACTTAAGCCAGATTGTCCGCCTATCAAACAAAAGCTTCGCAGAACGAGACCCGACATGGCTTTGAAAATTCGAGATGAGGTTAAAAAACAGTTAGATGCAGGTTTCTTGGCAGTTGCAAAATACCCAGATTGGGTTGCCAATATCGTGCCAGTGCCCAAGAAAGACGGTAAAGTTAGGATGTGCGTGGATTACAGGGATCTGAACAAAGCAAGTCCGAAAGACGACTTCCCTCTGCCACATATTGATACACTTGTAGACAATACAACCAGTTTTGCGTTGTTCTCATTTATGGATGGTTTCTCTGGCTATAATCAGATCAAAATGGATCCCGATGATCGAGAGAAGACTACTTTCATTACTCCTTGGGGGACCTTTTGCTACAAAGTCATGCCCTTCGGTTTGAAGAACGCAGGGGCAACTTACCAACGCACTATGACCACTCTTTTTCACGATATGATGCACAAGGAGATCGAGGTGTATGTGGACGATATGATAGCCAAATCTCAGAGAGAAGAGTAACACCTAGACCATTTGGTAAAGTTGTTTGAATGACTCAGGAAATATCAGTTAAAATTGAACCCTGCTAAATGTACCTTCGGTGTCAGATCTGGAAAATTGCTTGGTTTTATTGTTAGCCAACGAGGGATTGAGGTAGATCCTGACAAAGTTCGAGCCATTCAAGATATGCCAGCTCCACAAACCGAGACACAAGTTGGAGGCTTCCTTGGGCGTTTGAACTATATTTCCAGGTTCATCTCTAACATGACCGCTACTTGTGAGCCGATATTCAAATTGCTTTGTAAGGGGCAGACGGTTGAGTGGAACCCTGATTGTCAGAAAGCGTTTGAGAAAATTAAGAGTTATTTGCAAGACCCCCCTATTCTGATTCCTCTCGTACCCGGAAGACCGTTGTTTATGTACCTTACTGTTCTTGAGAAGTCTATGGGCTGTGTACTTGGGCAACACGATGAGACTGGAAGAAAGGAACATGCGATTTATTATCTGAGCAAGAAGTTTACCGATTGTGAAAACAGATACTCACCATTGGAGAAAACTTGCTGTGCGTTGGCATGGGCCGCTAGGCGCCTTCGGCAATATATGGTCTGTCATACCACATTGTTGATTTCTAAAATGGATCCGATCAAGTATATCCTTGAAAAACCTGCTCAAACCGGGAGGCTAGCCCGTTGGGACATGTTGTTATCCGAATATGACATCCAGTATGTACCCCAGAAGGCAATTAAGGGTAGTATTTTATCGGATTATCTTGCAGATCAGCCAGTTGAAGATTATGAACCTCTTAAGTTTGACTTTCCTGATGAGGATATTTTGTTGATCAAGAGAGATTGTGAAGAGCCAGATCCGAGCGAAGGTCCAAAACCAGGTCTTTGGTGGAGGATGATGTTTGATGGTTCCTCGAATTTCAATGGGCATGGTATAGGCGCCGTGTTGATGAACCCAAAGGGTGGTTTCACTCCATTTACAGCCAGGTTAGACTTTGAGTGTACTAATAACGTCGCAGAGTATGAAGCATGTATTCTTGGCCTCGAAGCAGCCATTCACCTCCGAATTAAACTTCTCAAAGTAAGTGGTGACTCAGCCTTGGTTATTTACCAAGTACAAGGCAAATGGGAAACGAAGAATGAGAAGTTAATCCCTTATAGGGACTACATTGTCGAGCTGATTAAGTATTTCGACGAGATAGAGTTCGAGCATGTTCCTAGATCTGAGAATCACGTTGCTGATGCTTTAGCCATGTTAGCATCCATGTGGAAAGTTAAATTCGTTAATGAAGCACCTCTTATCCATATTGAACGCAAAGTTGAGCCCGCTTATTGTCAGGTAGTTGAAGAAGTTGAGGTGGATGAAAAGCCTTGGTTCCATGACATCAAGAACTATATAGTCAAGCAAGAGTATCCTGATGGTGCTACCGGTCTGGACAAGAAAACGTTGAGAAGACTGGCTTCGAAATTCTTTATCAGTAATGGTGTGTTATACAAGAGAAATCACGACATGGTTTTGCTCAGATGTGTTGATAAACGGGAAGCGGACATGTTACTGCAAGAGATTCATGAGGGGACCTTCGGCACCCATGCCAATGGTTATGCTATGTCCAAGAAGATGTTAAGGGCTGGATATTATTGGTTAACTATGGAAGCTGACTGCATCCAATACGCTAGAAAGTGCCACAAGTGCCAAATTTACGCTGATAAAATGCATGTACCTCCATCGCCGTTAAATGTCTTGTCTTCACCATGGCCGTTCTCAATGTGGGGCATTGACATGATTGGGGCAATCGAGCCGAAGGCTTCTAATGGTCATCGTTTTATCCTTGTTGCTATTGATTATTTCACCAAGTGGGTAGAGGCTGCCTCCTACACCAACGTGACTAAGCAAGTGGTTGCCCGCTTCATCAGGAAAGAAATTATCTGCCGTTATGGAATTCCAAGTCGGATAATAACTGACAATGGCACAAATCTGAATAACAAGACTATGAAAGAGCTGTGTGACAGTTTCAAGATCACGCATCACAATTCTTCTCCGTACCGTCCTAAAATGAATGGGGCCGTTGAAGCTGCGAATAAGAATATCAAGAAAATCCTGCAAAAGATGGTCGTGACTTACAAAGATTGGCATGAGATGTTACCGTTTGCTTTGCATGGATACAGAACCTCAGTGCGAACTTCGACAGGGGTAACACCTTTCTCATTGGTGTATGGAATGGACGCCGTACTCCCCATCGAAGTAGAGATACCTTCTTTAAGAGTGTTGATGGAAGCTGAACTTGACGAAGTTGAGTGGGTTCAAGACAGACTGGATCAGTTGAATCTCATTGACGAGAAACGCATGACAGCTATGTGCCATGGGCAATTATATCAGAAACGGATGAAAAGAGCATTTGATAAGAAGATTCGTATCCGTGAGTTCCGTCAAGGAGAGCTCGTACTCAAAAAGATCTTGCCAGTGCACAAAGATATGCGTGGAAAGTGGATGCCCAATTATGAAGGCCCATTTGTTGTAAAGACCGTTTTCTCCGGAGGGTCTCTGATACTTACAACAATGGATGGTGAAGAGCTTGCACATCCCGTGAATTCTGATGCAGTCCGAAAATATTATGCCTAAAAACCCGCTAAGTCGAAAACCCGCAAAAGGCGACTTAGGTAAAAGTAAGGGTTGAAAAAGAAATAATAATAAAAAGCTCGCTAAGTTGAAAACCCGAAAGGGCGACTCAGGCAAAAAGGAGCGTCCCGGTGGATTGAAAACCCGAGAGGGCGGTCCAGGCAAAAGTTAGGGACAAAGGCATTTCATTGCATCAGAAAACACCGGTCATCGCGAACACGCTTTCCACATGAGAGCCATTTTCCAGTTCGTTCATCCTCGTCCAAAGCAAGATTCTGGATTAGTCTTAGTTATTAGTGTCAGTAGGTGTCGTTGGATTCAATGTAACCTTTTCCCATGTTGCCGATTTTAAAGCATAATCATCTGTGGAGCTATGCCCTCAGCAAGCTGCCACCCTTTAATAAAAGATACCAATTTGTTACTTACATTCCTTGGTGCATTACTCTTGTTTTCTATTGTTATGCAAAATGCATTTATTCTTAAAATTTTGAAAATGAAAGGTGCTTTGAAAATTTTTAAAACTGTTCTTCGAAAACGCAATCGAAAATATAAGAAATTACTTTGACTAGAGGAAATTTCGGAAGGATCTCTTCAATCCTCGTTAAATCTCATTGTTGCAGAAACACTTTTAAACCATTGAACTGACACAGTCCCCAGCGAGACTATAAGCTGACAACTTTTTCTTGGGTAACTCGAAAGTGTCCCTCAGGTTTTCTTCTCCCCATGTGAAGACGTGATACTGTGCGCCCAAGCAGATTACCTTCTCCCCAGAGAAGTCAGAATTCTGAAACCAGATTTGGTTCTACCATTGATTTTTCTTACCCATGATTGACGTATTGGTTGCAGAGAACGCAGGGTATCTCCGTCGAGATGTTTATTTCATCTCTCGTCCCGTCTCTAGTCTGTTTCGTCAGCATACGCAAGGGCATAAGCATCACATGCCTATTTCATATATTCATTTCACATACTCATTACATACTCATTCCATTACATCCTGCATATTTAACTACATAGACATTGACATACATTCACATTAACATACGCAGTAACATATGCATTAGCGTTCACAGGTTCATTATTGTAATACCCCAAATTTTACCCTTATATTTAATCAGTCATTTCGCATAGCATCTCATATGTACATTGCTAACCGCTAACAAGTGATAGAGGTGTTTGTTTTGGAGATTTGGTCCCAGGGGTATTTTGGGTCATTTTACGCAAATTCTACCAATTCCTTGAAGACGGGCTATTAAAATTCTGAGGCGTTTGATACGTTGTTGTTTTGAGGCATTTATCTATCACCAGGTCTGATCGTATCAAGGTGCCAATTTGATGTGGTCGGTATTAAAATTTGTCAAGCACAACTGGATTTAAGATCCATTCCAAAGCGTTTCCGTTTCTGTTATTAAGGCGCAGTCGTAATTGGGTGTTATTGGATTGTGGCTCTTGGCATCTGGTCAGTGGAATTTAATTACGAGTAGTGTTGTTGTTGATGCTGAAATTGTTGTGATTATGGTGCACATCCGTGTTTGGTTATGAAATGTTTGGTTAACATTTAAATGGGATTTTAATCAGATGATAAGGTTAGAATTACAAATGAGACGAGTGCACAAATAAGAATATCACTTGGGAGTGTTTATGTTTTATGACTATGTTAATGAATTTAAATACTTGTGGATTTATTCACAAATGTTTATATTTTTTAACTAAGAATAAAATATAAATGAATTCAAATTTTGGGAATTTTATTTCATAAAAAAATCTCATCATACAAGAAAGGGAGATTGCTTCACATTTTATACGTACTGTTACAAGGAATTACATTAAAGTTCTAAGTCCTAAGGAATTACATTAAAGTATCTATCCTAAATCCTAAGAACATCTAAGTGTCTTCAGGTTGTCTTGGAGCTTCTCCACGAATCCTCGACTAACCTGCACATCAAAAAGAAAACAAACAGTATAGAAAAGGTTAGAAGATGTTTTTGACACTCTCAGAACAATGTCATCATCGAGTGCCGGGAGGGGCACAACCGAAGTTGCGTCCTACCCCCCGTTACCGATCCGCGCCGTGGGCGTCAGATCAGGTAACACCTGTTCTTATCGGTACGGGACATCCGAGAGATAGAAGTAATAAAAGAAGCGGGACTGATTCGTTTTGCCGCGATTGGATTTCCAAACTGATACGAGAATAAGGCAACATAGGCAAGTTCTGACTCAAACCCGGATGCCGGCAGGTCTGAGTCACTTTGGTTCCGAAGCTTCCACACCTGAAAATCCACAAACACATCAATATCAGGTTCAACATTCAAAACTCAAAACGATTCATAAGTTGCCATAGGCATCAAACTGCAGCAATCCTGAACAGGGCAGAGAAACGAAACCAAACAGCATCATACGCTGCATCAAAGCCTTCGGCTCAAAAGCATACCAAAACAGGACAAGAGAATTGAAATGCAAGCCAAACTGCATCAATTTCCAAAACAGAACACCATATGCAAACTGAACTGCACCAAAATAACATTTCAGAAGGCAAATTCATACGCAAAAGGCCATCAGAAAACATCCTGTAAATCATGCCCAACAGGATCCAAAGAAAAAGGTAACAACATACGAAGAAAGCAAGTTCAAATAGAGCAAGAAGAATGAAGTATCCACACAAAACTGCGTCAAGCTGCATAAAACATACCAAAGGTTGTCAGTTAGGGGGGCAAGCTTCACCCGATACGGATGGCAAGTCACAAAAAATGGACACCAAGTTGCAGCACAAAGCATAGCGCAGAATGGGGCTCAGTCGTGAGCATCATTGCCCCAACAAGTACACAAACACATGGCTCGGTTAACCAAACACCATAACCCAAATCATCATCGCCCAAACTCACTATCGCGTAAGTGTATCGAGGCAACATTAAGCATTCGTAGTTGGACACAATGGCCCATAGTATCAGCTCTGAAACACAAGAATCAAACATCATCAGCAGTTAAAACAACTCAAAGGGAATAAGTGATAAACCACACGCGAAGATCCTCAGAAGCAACCGCGACATCGTCGAAGAAATATCCCTCGAAGGCTCAGAACGGTATCATCATTGCCGTATACCTTTCCCGGCAATTCTGATTCGACCGAAGCCGTAGCATCAACCCTCTCTGAAAGAAGAAGAGGAAAAGAATCTGAGCTGCATCAAAGAAGTGAACCAATCAAAAACGAGTCAGTTCGAGATCAAAACATCAAACAGAGATACGAATCCATCAAGGAGTCCTGGGAATCAAAATCAGATATCAATCAATCCAATCTGAAGGCAAACCATATCAGAAAAATAGAGAGATTTTGATTTGATAATTAATCCCAAAGCAGATCAAAACAAATCAGTTCAGACTACTAAAATTGAATCGAATCAGGAAATCAATTCCTAAAAGAGGAAACAGGATTCAATCATGTATCAGATGGATCCAAATCGTGTCAGGAAATATCCCTATTGGAACTCAATTTGAATCAATCAAACGAATCAGTATCAGATTCATACCAGAAAATGAAATTCAATCTCACCAAAGTCCCAATCAGGTTCTAAAAGAGGGAACCGGGTTCAATCAACATCTGAAAAATCAAAATCAAAATCAAATCGCATCAACACAAAATCAAATCAGATCATCAAATTCATATCTCAGAAAAATAACGCAAGTTCAAGGCCCAAAAAGAGAGATAAAGAGAAATTATAAAAAGGGAAGACACAACCTGATAAAGAAAGATCGCGTACAAACCCTAGCTGGTAACCGCGAGAGAGAGAACGAAGAACACCCAAAGCTCAGAAACCCTAACGAACGAGAATCGCGAGACTCAGAGACGAAGTCTCATCATTGTCGCCGTTCATCACCTTACGAACAAAGCCACGAGCGAAACACCGGAGGAAGAGATCACCTTCGCCGTTTGAACGGCGGGCAATCGATTCCAAGCCTCAGAGGAAAACCTCATCACCGGCCGTTTCACCATAAAAGTGAGCCAGGATTGCTTATCATTACTATTTTTTATGTGTTTTTCAGGATCGCGAAAGAGAACGGAGAAGAAGATGCATGGCGATCGCGAGATAGATGAGGGAAGAAGAAGAAGTAAAACGGCGCCTCAAGGGCATTAGGGTTCTGAGAACCCTAATTGCTTTCCAAAGTTTAATCCAACCGGGTTGGGTCCGGGGTGATGACCGGCCCAACCCCTTATGTTTTGTGTTTCTATTTTATTTATTTTGTTTTTAAAATTATGTTTTTTTATTTGTTTTAAAGTGTTTTAAATTTTTTTTTTGTGAAGATATTATACATAAATAAAAATCTTTTATAATATAATAAAAAACCTTTTCTTAAAATAAAAAAAATTAAAACTCTTTTTTAAATATAAAATTAAGACTTTTTGTAAAAATAAAAATGAAAAACCCTTTTTTAAATCAAATAAGGAAAACTTTTTTTTTAAAAATACAAAAATAAATTTTTTTTTAAAAGAGCAAATTATTTTTAAATTGAATTCTTTTGCAAGCTAACTTTTAATTATTAAGATTTTTAAATAAAACAACAATGAAATATCAAATTTGCATCTTTTTCTTAACTCATTTGATCACCGCCTAACTCTGCCTACTAACGCCATCTGTTCATTTTGCAGCTCATTACGTTTACCGTTACTTATCTCATTTTATTTCATTGCTATATTGTAACTGCTTTTCATATGTAATCTCGCGAACCTAATAATCGCGTTTACTTTTCGCATTTAAATTTCTGCATGATGTATGATTTAAATTTCTGCTGATGCATTGCAATATTTCTGTCACACTACACATATCCGAAGGTTAGGTCTAGCATTTGATCGCCGTGTCAATAGTCCTCACCTTCAACCCTTACACCTTTTCAACCCTAAATTTTCACAAATGCCTCGCCGCAGGCAAAATTACAATTTTACCCCTAGCATTAGGTCAAAGAGCCGCCGCGCTCATTTTAGGGTTTCCTGCCGTGGAATCCCTAACCTAATTTAACCCTAATTACAACTTAACATTTCAACATAGAGATTTGGAGTTTCCACACTCCACGTAAGCGTGTCCTTAAGATGCGTTTATTCCCCTTGAGACCTTGACCACAGTCAAGAAGTCTCTAACCTCCCTTTTGAGGGGAACTACGATTACTCTGATTCCACTCCCGTAAGGATACGTAGGCACAAGATGCGATGTCTTGCCGAGTAAACTTAGAATTAACTCCTTAGGTCTCTTTTCTCACTTTTAATCCTTTGTACATATACCTTAAGCAAATGAATAAAGCAAAATAGTAAGAATTCTAACAAAAGGTTCCTGTAGAGTACTACAGAAGTTTAGGGTGCTAATACCTTCCCTAAATTTAACCAACCCCCGAACCCTAGATCTTTCCCCGCATTGTGTTTACGATGCAAAATAGGTTTTCCCTCTTTTGACCTTTTCCTTCGGATAAATCAAAGAGCGGTTGTGAATTGAATTGCGATTCAAACTAATTAATAGTTTGTGATCCTATTTCCATCGCAACAGAAAATGGTGACTTCACTGGGGAGAATCTCTTAACTTTTGAGGGTTATCCCTAACTTGTTCATATTTATTACTATCTGTGTTATTATTCATTTGCATGTATATATTTGTGCTTTGATTGTGGGACTGTTCCTTGTGCTGTGAGATAAGTCCTACGCCCGGACTAGTGACATTATTATAGGATGGGGATATGTTCGATGAGGCTTATAGGGAGTGAATCCCGACCAAGCTGATTCGAGAATCACCGCTCAGTTGAGACCTTTTCGAAAATGGTTCGGTTGAACGAGTAATCGCGAAAACTTTTTCCATGGTCGATTGGAGTCTGTGATATTGAGGACCGTAGTACCTTAACACCACCTTGGCCTTATTTAGGACGTAGTGCAGGAACTATGTGGGAGTAGTCCTACAACGGTTGCTACGCGATACTACACTCAAAAAAGGTTCTCTTGAGAATATTATTAATCCCTGAGTCAGTCGGAAGGTTGATAATATCCGAAAGATGGGCTGATGACTTTGGGCACTTTTTAGAACCTTGTTCTGCAGGTACAACTAACCTATAGTACACTCCTTTTGGGATGGGTATACCTTGACTCTGCTCACGTTCCTTTAACCTAGGACTTTGTGTGTTTTCATGCATTGCATCCATAAAGCATCTCATTGCATTGTATTTCATGGAGTTCGAATACCATTTATGGATATCGCGGGATACCATGAATAAAAAAAAATAAGATGAAAAACAAGAAAAAGATTTCCTCGGTACCCCACAACATTCGTAAATGTTTGAATTCCATGAAATCTTCATTTACATCATAGCATCATTTACTTTCTTGCATTGCATGTGTCTTCCGTTTTCTCATGATCGGTTCTCTCGCCTTCCAGTTTCGTCACCCTGAGTTCTCGGCACCAGTACAACACCAGAGCTCAAACTCGGAAGAGAATGGAGGATCAGGCAAAAGAGATTGATCGCCTTAGCAATGAACTTGAAGACCTTCGAGGGGGTATGGGGCGTATGATGGAATTGTTACATGTCATGAATGCTAAGATGGATACCCAGCCCACTGTTGTTTCTGAGATTACCGGTATTACTGTGGACCCTTCACCAAGTGTGACCGTAGCAAGGGACCCACCTTATGGTCTTGCTCCCGGTTTTGTGCCTCCTCAAGCCACTGTTCCAAGTAATCAGCCTGTTCAGCAAGCCGTGCCTTTATTTTCTGAAGTTTCTAGGGGGGCCCCTATCTTTGCACCACCTGTTGTACACACTCGTGCGCAACCGTACTTCAATGAGACAGTTTTTGATAATCTTGATGAGAATGTTGAAGGTTATGAGAAACATGATAAGCTTCGTGAGGAAGTAAACACCATCGTCCAGAGGTTGAAAAAAGTAGAGGGTGATCAAATTTTTGGGACTGCTGCAAGGGATGTTTGTTTGGTCTCAGGTTTGGTTATTCCCCCGAAGTTCAAAACTCCGAACTTCGATCGTTATGAAGGTGCCACCTGTCCTAAGAGTCATCTGATCATGTATTATCGCAAAATGGCTGCCCATGTTGAGAATGATAAACTGATGATTCATTGCTTCCAAGATAGTTTGAAGGGTGCTTCCTCCAAGTGGTATTTAACTTTGGACCAGTCTCGCATTAAGAGTTTCCAAGATTTATCTGACGCTTTCATCAAACACTACAAGTACAATATGGATCTGGCTCCTGACAGAAGACAGTTGCTGAGTATGTCACAAAAGAATTCTGAGTCATTCAAAGAGTATGCTCAAAGGTGGAGAGAGACTGCTTCGCAGGTAGAACCTCCTTTGACCGAGAAAGAGTTAGCTGATTGGTTTGTCGACACGGTCCGTCCAGAATTTTACGAGAGAATGGTGGGTAGTGTGACTTCAAATTTCTCCGACATCGTTGCTGTGGGTGTCAAGATTGAATTGGGTATGAAAAGTGGTAAGATGACAAATAATCATGGTGCTTCTAAGGATCAGCCGAAGAAACCTCCGTATAGCTCCCAGAAAAAGAAAGAGGGTGAGACTAATGCTATATCCTCTGGTAGACCAAGAGAACACTTTTATCGACATCCGCAAGGTTATGCTCAACCTCAAGGGTACCCAGTCCAATATGCTCAACAACCCTATGTGGCAGCTATTACACCTTCTTTCAATCAACAGGTTCCCATGTATCAACCTATGCAACAACCTCCTGTTTATCCGCCTCCTGTCAACTACCTACAGGCGCCCAACGCCCCTGCTCCTCAACAGCCAAAGAGTCCGGCTCCTCGCCAGAATGTTCCGAATAGAAGAACGTATAAGCCCTGTCCGCCGATCCCGATGACTTTCACCGAGTTGTACCCCTCTTTGGTCAAGCAAGGTCTAATCACTACTCGGGCTTTGGGTCCACCTCCTAATCCTCTACCCGCCAATTACAACGCCGCCGCTCATTGTTTATTTCATGAGGGTGCGCCTGGTCATGATCTGGAGAATTGTTATGCTCTCAAAAACATTGTCAGGGATTTATTGGAAAAGAAGATTTTGTCATTTGAAGACCCTCAACCAAATGTTAAGAAGAACCCTTTTCCTAACCATGAGAGTGTCAATGCCATTAGTGCTGATTCGGAGGAAGGTTATGCCCTTGACGTGGAACAGATTAAGACTCCTCTCAAGATGTTCCATTCGAAACTGTTTGAAGTTGGTTTGGTAGACACTTCCCACGTTGCATGCGTAAGTTGTGAAGCCAGTGTTAAGGGTTGTGTGTTGGTTCAGAATGATGTTCAGAGGTTGATTGATGAGGGTGTTTTACAAGTGACAAGCCAAGCCAAGAAGGATGAGGTCGCTGTGGTTGAGCCTGTCTTCCATCAGCCCGAATCAAAGGGTAAGGTACCAGTGTTTAATCTATCAGGGGCAGGTTCTGCCAATCCCGTGTTCGATATACCAAAGTCGTCTATCCCTGAGGTGAATCAGCCTAAGCCTATAGTTATTCGAAGACCAAGTCCGTTTCCTTTCAGTGATCCTAAAGCTGTGCCTTGGAAATACGACGTGACGATGATTGACAAGGAGTCTGGGAAGGTTATTCCGAATGAAGAGGTTAAGGGCACTGTGACCAATATCGCAGAGGCAAGCAGGATGACTCGCAGTGGCCGTGTGTATACTCCCCATTCCAATGAGGTCCCACCTAAGGAAACCACTAATATCCCAGTGGCCGTCAAAGACAAAGGGAAGGGAGCTGTTACGAATGAGGAAGATGCTGAGTTCTTGAGGATCATCAAGAAAAGTGACTATAAAGTTATCGATCAACTTCATCAGACTCCCTCCAAGATTTCAATTTTATCACTGTTGATGAGTTCACCCGCTCATAGGATGGCCTTGCAGAAGGTTTTGACTCAAGCACACGTGGATCAAGATATCAGCACCAGTCGGTTTGATAGTGTGATTGCCAATTTGACCGCCTGTAACACCCTTAGTTTCAGCAATGAAGAGTTACCGAAGGAGGGTCCGAACCATAATCGTGCTTTACATATATCGGTGAAATGTAAGGAGGACAATTTAGCGAGAGTGCTGGTGGACACCGGGTCTTCTCTGAATGTTCTACCCAAGAGGGTTCTTGATAAGTTGGCTTGTAAAGAGACTGTGTTGAAACCTACTCCTTTGGTCGTCAAGGCTTTCGATGGCTCTCGTCGGTCGGTAATGGGGGAGGTTGAGCTCCCTATCCTGATTGGTCCGCAAGTTTTTAATATCACGTTTCAAGTCATGGACATTAATCCCAATTACAGTTGTTTACTTGGAAGGCCGTGGATTCATGCCGCTGGGGCAGTAACCTCAACGTTACATCAGAAGATGAAGTTCGTGATCGATGGAAAGTTGGTTATTATACACGGTGAGGAGGATTTGATGGTCAGTAACTTGTCTTCTTTCCGTTACATCGAGGCCGATGAGAATGCTTTAGAAATCTCCTTTCAAGCACTTGAGATCGCCAATGCTGTTCTGCTGGAAGTCGAAGAGACAGTGGGTCAGGGTAATCCATCTTTCGCATCTCTGAAGAGTACCAAATCAACAATTGACAGGGGCATTCCTGAAGGTTGGGGAGAGGTAATTGATGTCAAGACCAAGACTGATCGCTCTGGGTTGGGTTACAAACCAACTCAGAATGGAGCTGCCACAACTGTCGAAGGGCGTCCGAAGGTTATCCAAGAGGTATTTGTCAGCGGAGGTTTCCAAGTCAATGCCATCAGCGACTGTGAGGAAAATGAAGAGCTGAGCAACCTAGTATTTAAGGGTGATGCAGTTTTGAACAACTGGGAGGCCGTAGAGATCCCTGTTATCTTTCCTGTGTCAAAGTAATTATTTTTTAAAAGTTTCATTTACATTTTCAAATAAAAATCCGTAGCTCTGCCCAAGGCTATAGGGTCGCTTTTATTGGGCCACCTTTCATTTCTAAAAGGATATTAATAAAGGCATTTTGTTCAATTCCACCTTGGTTCATTTGCGTTTTTCGTTTTCACCTTTAAAAATGAAATTGGCAACCTTTTTCCCAAAAAAATAAAAAACAGCATTTCATTCTTACATATCTTCGAGCATTTTAATTAAGTAAGCCTTCCATCATGCAGAGACATCGTAAACCTTGTTGGATCCAATGACTTTACTGACACTCCTGACTGGGATGCACCCATCAATCAAGCTGAGGACGAGGGTGAAGAAGATTTTGAAGTACCCGCTGAACTGACAAGATTGATTGAGTACGAGTACACAGAGCTTCAACCGCATAAAGAGCAGGTGGACTTAATTAATCTCGGTACAGATGAGGGCAAGAAAGAGGTCAAGATTGGTGCAATGCTTGGGACAGAGGTTAGGCCGAGGTTGATTGAGTTGTTAAAAGAGTATATTGATGTGTTTGCGTGGTCGTATCAAGACATGCCGGGCCTAGACACGGATATTGTTGTTCACAAGTTGCCACTTAAGCCAGATTGTCCACCTATCAAGCAGAAACTTCGAAGAACGAGACCCGACATGGCTTTGAAAATTCGAGATGAGGTTAAAAAGCAGTTGGATGCAGGTTTCTTGGCAGTCGCAAAATATCCAGATTGGGTTGCCAACATTGTGCCAGTGCCTAAGAAGGACGGTAAAGTTAGGATGTGTGTGGATTACAGGGACCTGAACAAAGCAAGTCCGAAAGACGACTTCCCTCTGCCACATATTGATACACTTGTAGACAATACAACCAGTTTTGCGTTGTTTTCATTTATGGATGGTTTCTCTGGCTATAATCAGATCAAGATGGATCCCGACGATCGAGAGAAGACTACTTTCATTACTCCTTGGGGGACTTTCTGCTACAAAGTCATGCCCTTTGGTTTGAAGAACGCAGGGGCAACTTACCAACGCGCTATGACCACTCTCTTTCATGATATGATGCACAAGGAGATTGAGGTGTACGTGGACGATATGATAGCCAAGTCTCAGAGTGAAGAGGAGCATCTAGACCATTTGGTGAAGTTGTTTGAACGACTCAGGAAATATCAGCTGAAATTGAATCCTGCTAAATGTACTTTTGGTGCCAGATCTGGAAAATTGCTCGGTTTCATCGTTAGCCAGCGAGGGATTGAGGTGGATCCTGACAAAGTCCGAGCCATTCAAGATATGCCGGCTCCGTAAACCGAGACACAAGTTAGAGGTTTTCTGGGACGTTTGAATTATATTTCCAGGTTTATCTCCAATATGACCGCTACTTGTGAGCCGATATTCAAGTTACTTTGCAAGGGGCAGACGGTTGAGTGGAACCCCGATTGTCAGAAAGCGTTTGAGAAGATTAAGGGTTATTTGCAAGATCCCCCTATTCTAATTCCTCCCGTGCCTGGAAGACCGTTGTTTATGTACCTTACTGTCCTTGAGAAGTCTATGGGTTGTGTGCTTGGGCAGCATGATGAGACTGGAAAAAAGGAACATGCGATTTATTACCTGAGCAAAAAGTTTACCGATTGCGAAAACAGATACTCTCCATTAGAGAAAACTTGTTGTGCATTGGCATGGGCCGCTAGGCGCCTTCGGCAATATATGGTCTGTCATACCACATTGTTGATTTCTAAAATGGATCCGATCAAGTATATTTTTGAAAAACCTGCTCAAACCGGGAGGCTAGCCCGTTGGCACATGTTGTTATCCGAATATGACATCCAGTATGTACCCCAGAAGGCGATTAAGGGTAGTATTTTATCGGATTATCTTGCAGATCAGCCGGTTGAAGATTATGAACCTCTTAAGTTTGATTTTCCTGATGAGGATATTTTGTTGATTAAAAGAGATTGTGAAGAGCCAGATCCGAGCGAAGGTCCAGAACCAGGTCTTTGGTGGAGGATGATGTTTGATGGTTCCTCGAATTTCAATGGGCATGGTATAGGCGCCGTTTTGATGAACCCGAAGGGTGGATTCACTCCATTTACAGCAAGGTTGGATTTTGAGTGTACTAATAACGTCGCAGAATATGAAGCATGTATTCTTGGCCTCGAAGCAGCAATTCACCTCCGAATCAAACTTCTTAAAGTGAGTGGTGACTCAGCCTTGGTTATTTACCAGGTACAAGGCAAATGGGAAACTAAGAATGAGAAGTTGATCCCTTATAAGGATTACATTATTGAGCTGATCAAGTATTTCGACAAGATAGAGTTCGAGCATGTTCCTAGATCCGAGAATCACGTTGCCGATGCTTTAGCCATGTTAGCATCCATGTGGAAAGTTAAATTCGTTAATGAAGCACCTCTTATCCATATTGAGCGCAAAGTTGAGCCCGCTTATTGTCAGATGGTCGAAGAAGAGGAGGTAGATGAAAAGCCTTGGTTTCATGATATCAAGAACTATCTCATCAAGCAAGAGTATCCCGATGGTGCCACTGGTCTGGACAAGAAAACATTGAGAAGACTGGCGTCCAAATTCTTTATCAGTAATGGTGTGTTATACAAGAGAAATCACGACATGGTCCTGCTCAGATGCGTTGATAAACGGGAAGCGGACATGTTACTACAGGAAATTCATGAAGGGACCTTCAGGACTCATGCCAATGGTTATGCTATGTCCAAGAAGATGTTAAGGGCTGGGTATTATTGGTTAACCATGGAAGCTGACTGCATCCAATACGCTAGAAAATGCCACAAGTGCCAAATTTATGCTGATAAAATGCATGTACCTCCGTCACCGTTGAATGTTTTGTCTTCACCTTGGCCGTTCTCTATGTGGGGCATTGACATGATTGGGGCAATCGAGCCGAAGGCTTCTAATGGACATCGTTTTATCCTTGTTGCTATTGATTACTTCGCCAAGTGGGTAGAGGCTGCCTCCTACACCAACGTGACCAAGCAAGTGGTTGCCCGATTCATCAGGAAAGAGATCATCTGCCGTTATGGAGTCCCAAACCGGATAATAACTGACAATGGCACCAATCTGAATAACAAGACTATGAAAGAGCTGTGTGATAGTTTCAAGATCACTCACCACAATTCTTCTCCGTACCGTCCTAAGATGAATGGGGCCGTTGAAGCTGCGAATAAGAATATCAAGAAGATCCTGCAAAAGATGGTTGTGACTTACAAAGATTGGCATGAGATGTTACCGTTTGCTTTGCATGGATACAGAACCTCAGTGAGAACTTCGACAGGGGCAACACCTTTCTCATTGGTGTATGGAATGGACGCCGTGCTCCCCATCGAAGTAGAGATACCTTCTTTAAGAGTGTTAATGGAGGCTGAACTTGAGGAAGCTGAGTGGGTTCAAGACAGACTGGATCAGTTGAATCTCATTGACGAGAAGCGTTTGACAGCCATGTGCCATGGGCAATTATATCAGAAACGGATGAAAAGAGCGTTTGATAAGAAGATCCGTATCCGTGAGTTCTGTCAAGGAGAGCTCGTACTCAAAAAGATTGTACCAGTACATAAAGATATGCGTGGAAAGTGGATGCCCAATTATGAAGGCCCATTTGTTGTAAAGACCGTTTTCTCCGGAGGGTCTCTGATACTTACAACAATGGACGGTGAAGAACTAGCACATCCCGTGAATTCTGATGCAGTACGAAAATATTATGCCTAAAAACCCGCTAAGTCGAAAACCTGCAAAAGGCGACTTAGGAAAAAGTAAGGGTTGAAAAAAAAAATAATAATAAAAAGCTCGCTAAGTTGAAAACCCGAAAGGGCGGCTTAGGCAAGAAAGAGCGTCCCGGTGGATTGAAAACCCGAGAGGGCGGTCCAGGCAAAAGTTAGGGACAAAGGCATTTCATTGCATCAGAAGACACTGATCATCTCGAATACACTTTCCGCATAAGAGCCATGTTTCACTTCTTTCATCCTTGCCCAAAGCAGGATTCTGGATTAGTCTTAGTTATTAGTGTCAGTAGGTGTCATTGGATTCAATGTAACCTCTTCCCATGTTGCCAATTTCAAAACATAATCATCTGTGGAGCTATGCCTTCAGCGAGCTACCGCCCTTTAATAAAAGATACCATCTTGTTACTTACATTCCTTGGTGCATTGCTCTTTGTTTTCTATTGTTATGCAAAATGCGTTTATTCTTAAAATTTGAAAATGAAAGGTGCATTGTAGATTTTTCAAAACTGTTTTTCAAAACATTTTGAAATGTAACAAATTACTTTGACTAGTGGAAATTTCGGAAGGATCTCTTCACTCCCCGAAAATATCACTATTGCAGAAGCACCTTCAAAACATTGCTCTAACACAGTCCCCAGAGAGACTATAAGCTGACAACTTTTTCTTGGGTAATTCAAAAGTGTCCCCCAGGTTTTCTTCTCCCCATGTGAAGACGTGATACTGTACACCCAAGCAGATTACCTTCTCCTCAGAGAATTCAGAACTTTAAAACCAGACTTGGTTCTACTATTGATCTTTCGCACCCATGATTGACGTATTGGTTGCAGGGAACGCAGGGTATCTCCGTCGAGATGTTTATTTCATCTCTCGTCCCATCTCTAGTCTGTTTCGTCAGTATACGCAAGGGCATAAGCATCACATGCCTATTTCATTACATATTCATTACATATTCATTACATACTCATTACACACTCATTTCATAACATCTTGCATACATAAACATTAACATACATAGACATTAACATACATTCACATTAACATATGCATTAACATATGCATTAGCATTCACAGGTTCATTGTGTTTCACCATCATTTGGTTGTTACCGCCGAGTAACTGGGTTCGTCCATTCTCTCCAAATAGATTGTCAGCCCTAAGCATAAAATACATATGTGTTTCCAGTTTCCTCACAGAGCTCGATCCTCGTGGATGACGGTTACTTCAGTTATCTTTCCTCACCAGGATAAGATATTTACCCTCCGAGATCATCCCCTCGATGGAG
The DNA here is from genome assembly GCA_963859935.3 of Lathyrus sativus. Lineage (NCBI taxonomy): Eukaryota > Viridiplantae > Streptophyta > Magnoliopsida > Fabales > Fabaceae > Lathyrus > Lathyrus sativus. The sequence continues at coordinate 812,402,644 of OZ012735.1, forward strand.
TCTCGATTACCAGTCTTCTTTCTAGCTCGATCCTAGATTGAATCTCAGTCTTGTCGGTCGTCAATCCCAACCGGACGTGCATTTATTTTGCACCATCTAAAGGTTTTCACCATACCATGACAGATACGCGACTATCTCGCTTGAGAAGTTCATCACTGTACTCGGACGTGCATTTATTTTGCACTATCTTTCAAGAAAATCAACTACAATCCTTTATAGATACACGCCAGTTCACGCCTGAAAAAGCATCGGTACAACACTTTACAACCCTACATGTTACAACAACACTTTACACTTTACATCTTACAGCATCAATATACAACATTTCTCACCTAAGAAGCCGATCCTACCTTCGTTATGACTCGCAGCAAATGGCCATCTCCATGGAGCAGTTGGGCTTCCATTTACCTGTCGTCTTGAAGTATAGGAGGTTTGAACCAAATCGTATTCAGGAGAGCACGATCTTGAAGTACGGGGAGGTTTTGAGCGGAATCATATTCAAGAGAGCACGATTCTGAATTATGAAGAAGTTCATTTATCCTTTAGTAAAAGAAGGAGCGGAGTCATATTCAGGAGAGCACGATTCTGAGTTATGAGGAAGTTCAATTGGCCATTTTTCAGGAGAGCACGATTTTGAAGAATGAAGAAATTTCAAGAAACAACCGAATCATATTCAGGAGAGCACGATTCTGAGTTATGAGGAAGTTCAATTATCCTTTTCATATTCAGGAGAGCACGATTCTGAAGTATGAAGAATTTCATTTACAACTGAATCATATTCTGGAGAGCACGATTCTGAAGTATGAGGAAGTTCAGTTTACCCTTTTCATATTCAGGAGAGCACGATTCTGAAGTATGAAGAATTTCATTTACAAGAAAAAGCCGAATCATATTCAGGAGAGCACGATTCTGAAGTATGAGGAAGTTCAGTTAGCCATTTTCATGTTCAGGAGAGCACGATCTTGAAACATGAAGAAGTTTATTTACCTTTCAGTAAGAGAAGAATCAGAATCGTATTCCAGGCGCCGACCTTAAATGCGAGAAGATTTATTTATCAGATAAGCAGCAGCCTCTTTATTTGAGTGCTTATCCATTTTGGCACATAAGTCCCTCCCAACGATAAGAGGCAATTCTCCCGCGAGAAGCTTATCAGGGCATTTCCCATTAAAGTCCATTTATTTTGGCATACAGCCGGTCTTTACCCTGTATATTTGTTACGGAGTTCCGAAAAGTCCGTTTGATCCTGTCACGAGGGATAGTTTACAGAAGCTTGGATGTTATTCTTTGCTCAATGCTCCAGCGTTCTGTAATCGATCTTGCAATCGTACGTGATCCAGTTTTATCCTTTAGATTCCCCAGTGGAGGCCGTCTCACAGATGTCATCTCCGTTTGAGAATCTCGTCCCCAAAATGACAATTGGTCGTGTTTGCACCAGTTGACCGTCATTTTAGGATTCCCCAGTGTTGCACTGTGTCTCAGTACGTCGTTTTCCCCAGTGTGTTCTTCTCGTAGCGTCTGTCTCGTAGCGTTTGTCATCATTTTCATATTCATCATTCCAGCATACGCATCACATCATATTCATATCATCTGCATCAAGCGGTCCTCGCTTTATCCATAGCATTGCATACCGTCGCATATAAGGGCAAAATTTTCGGTTATCTATATTTAAATCTCTCCACCACGATTCTTCGAGTCTCTGCCACTCAAATCATCAGGTGTAGCTATTTAAATAGGGGCAACTGTAATACCCCAAATTTTACCCTTATATTTAATCAGTCATTTCGCATAGCATCTCATATGTACATTGCTAACCGCTAACAAGTGATGGAGGTGTTTGTTTTGCAGATTTGGTCCCAGGGGTATTTTGGGTCATTTTACGCAAATTCTACCAATTCCTTGAAGACGGGCTATTAAAATTCTGAGGCGTTTGATACGTTGTTGTTTTGAGGCATTTATCTATCACCAGGTCTGATCGTATCAAGGTGCCAATTTGATGTGGTCGGTATTAAAATTTGTCAAGCACAACTGGATTTAAGATCCATTCCAAAGCGTTTCCGTTTCTGTTATTAAGGCGCAGTCGTAATTGGGTGTTATTGGATTGTGGCTCTTGGCATCTGGTCAGTGGAATTTAATTACGAGTAGTGTTGTTGTTGATGCTGAAATTGTTGTGATTATGGTGCACATCCGTGTTTGGTTATGAAATGTTTGGTTAACATTTAAATGGGATTTTAATCAGATGATAAGGTTAGAATTACAAATGAGACGAGTGCACAAATAAGAATATCACTTGGGAGTGTTTATGTTTTATGACTATGTTAATGAATTTAAATACTTGTGGATTTATTCACAAATGTTTATATTTTTTAACTAAGAATAAAATATAAATGAATTCAAATTTTGGGAATTTTATTTCATAAAAAAATCTCATCATACAAGAAAGGGAGATTGCTTCACATTTTATACGTACTGTTACAAGGAATTACATTAAAGTTCTAAGTCCTAAGGAATTACATTAAAGTATCTATCCTAAATCCTAAGAACATCTAAGTGTCTTCAGGTTGTCTTGGAGCTTCTCCACGAATCCTCGACTAACCTGCACATCAAAAAGAAAACAAACAGTATAGAAAAGGTTAGAAGATGTTTTTGACACTCTCAGAACAATGTCATCATCGAGTGCCGGGAGGGGCACAACCGAAGCTACGTCCTACCCCCCGTTACCGATCCGCGCCGTGGGCGTCAGATCAGGTAACACCTGTTCTTATCAGTACGGGACATCCGAGAGATAGAAGTAATAAAAGAAGCGGGACTGATTCATTTTGCCGCGATTGGATTTCCAAACTGATACGAGAATAAGGCAACATAGGTAAGTTCTGACTCAAACCCGGATGCCGGCAGGTCTGAGTCACTTTGGTTCCGAAGCTTCCACACCTGAAAATCCACAAACACATCAATATCAGGTTCAGCATTCAAAACTCAAAACGATTCATAAGTTGCCATAGGCATCAAACTGCAGCAATCCTGAACAGGGCAGAGAAACGAAACCAAACAGCATCATACGCTGCATCAAAGCCTTCGGCTCAAAAGCATACCAAAACAGGACAAGAGAATTGAAATGCAAGCCAAACTGCATCAATTTCCAAAACAGAACACCATATGCAAACTGAACTGCACCAAAATAACATTTCAGAAGGCAAATTCATACGCAAAAGGCCATCAGAAAACATCCTGTAAATCATGCCCAACAGGATCCAAAGAAAAAGGTAACAGCATACGAAGAAAGCAAGTTCAAATAGAGCAAGAAGAATGAAGTATCCACACAAAACTGCGTCAAGCTGCATAAAACATACCAAAGGTTGTCAGTTAGGGGGGCAAGCTTCACCCGATACGGATGGCAAGTCACAAAAAATGGACACCAAGTTGCAGCACAAAGCATAGCGCAGAATGGGGCTCAGTCGTGAGCATCATTGCCCCAACAAGTACACAAACACATGGCTCGGTTAACCAAACACCATAACCCAAATCATCATCGCCCAAACTCACTATCGCGTAAGTGTATCGAGGCAACATTAAGCATTCGTAGTTGGACACAATGGCCCATAGTATCAGCTCTGAAACACAAGAATCAAACATCATCAGCAGTTAAAATAACTCAAAGGGAATAAGTGATAAACCACACGCGAAGATCCTCAGAAGCAACCGCGACATCGTCGAAGAAATATCCCTCGAAGGCTCAGAACGGTATCATCATTGCCGTATACCTTTCCCGGCAATTCTGATTCGACCGAAGCCGTAGCATCAACCCTCTCTGAAAGAAGAAGAGGAAAAGAATCTGAGCTGCATCAAAGAAGTGAACCAATCAAAAACGAGTCAGTTCGAGATCAAAACATCAAACAGAGATACGAATCCATCAAGGAGTCCTGGGAATCAAAATCAGATATCAATCAATCCAATCTGAAGGCAAACCATATCAGAAAAATAGAGAGATTTTGATTTGATAATTAATCCCAAAGCAGATCAAAACAAATCAGTTCAGACTACTAAAATTGAATCGAATCAGGAAATCAAATCCTAAAAGAGGAAACAGGATTCAATCATGTATCAGATGGATCCAAATCGTGTCAGGAAATATCCCTATTGGAACTCAATTTGAATCAATCAAACGAATCAGTATCAGATTCATACCAGAAAATGAAATTCAATCTCACCAAAATCCCAATCAGGTTCTAAAAGAGGGAACCGGGTTCAATCAACATCTGAAAAATCAAAATCAAAATCAAATCGCATCAACACAAAATCAAATCAGATCATCAAATTCATATCTCAGAAAAATAACGCAAGTTCAAGGCCCAAAAAGAGAGATAAAGAGAAATTATAAAAAGGGAAGACACAACCTGATAAAGAAAGATCGCGTACAAACCCTAGCTGGTAACCGCGAGAGAGAGAACGAAGAACACCCAAAGCTCAGAAACCCTAACGAACGAGAATCACGAGACTCAGAGACGAAGTCTCATCATTGTCGCCGTTCATCACCTTACGAACAAAGCCACGAGCGAAACACTGGAGGAAGAGATCACCTTCGCCGTTTGAACGGCGGGCAATCGATTCCAAGCCTCAGAGGAAAACCTCATCACCGGCCGTTTCACCATAAAAGTGAGCCAGGATTGCTTATCATTACTATTTTTTATGTGTTTTTCAGGATCGCGAAAGAGAACGGAGAAGAAGATGCATGGCGATCGCGAGATAGATGAGGGAAGAAGAAGAAGTAAAACGGCGCCTCAAGGGCATTAGGGTTCTGAGAACCCTAATTGCTTTCCAAAGTTTAATCCAACCGGGTTGGGTCCGGGGTGATGACCGGCCCAACCCCTTATGTTTTGTGTTTCTATTTTATTTATTTTGTTTTTAAAATTATGTTTTTTTATTTGTTTTAAAGTGTTTTAAATTTTTTTTTTGTGAAGATATTATACATAAATAAAAATCTTTTATAATATAATAAAAAACCTTTTCTTAAAATAAAAAAAATTAAAACTCTTTTTTAAATATAAAATTAAGACTTTTTGTAAAAATAAAAATGAAAAACCCTTTTTTAAATCAAATAAGGAAAACTTTTTTTTAAAAAATACAAAAATAAATTTTTTTTTTAAAAGAGCAAATTATTTTTAAATTGAATTCTTTTGCAAGCTAACTTTTAATTATTAAGATTTTTAAATAAAACAACAATGAAATATCAAATTTGCATCTTTTTCTTAACTCATTTGATCACCGCCTAACTCTGCCTACTAACGCCATCTGTTCATTTTGCAGCTCATTACGTTTACCGTTACTTATCTCATTTTATTTCATTGCTATATTGTAACTGCTTTTCATATGTAATCTCGCGAACCTAATAATCGCGTTTACTTTTCGCATTTAAATTTCTGCATGATGTATGATTTAAATTTCTGCTGATGCATTGCAATATTTCTGTCACACTACACATATCCGAAGGTTAGGTCTAGCATTTGATCGCCGTGTCAATAGTCCTCACCTTCAACCCTTACACCTTTTCAACCCTAAATTTTCACAAATGCCTCGCCGCAGGCAAAATTACAATTTTACCCCTAGCATTAGGTCAAAGAGCCGCCGCGCTCATTTTAGGGTTTCCTGCCGTGGAATCCCTAACCTAATTTAACCCTAATTACAACTTAACATTTCAACATAGAGATTTGGAGTTTCCACACTCCACGTAAGCGTGTCCTTAAGATGCGTTTATTCCCCTTGAGACCTTGACCACAGTCAAGAAGTCTCTAACCTCCCTTTTGAGGGGAACTACGATTACTCTGATTCCACTCCCGTAAGGATACGTAGGCACAAGATGCGATGTCTTGCCGAGTAAACTTAGAATTAACCCCTTAGGTCTCTTTTCTCACTTTTAATCCTTTGTACATATACCTTAAGCAAATGAATAAAGGAAAATAGTAAGAATTCTAACAAAAGGTTCCTGTAGAGTACTACAGAAGTTTAGGGTGCTAATACCTTCCCTAAATTTAACCAACCCCCGAACCCTAGATCTTTCCCCGCATTGTGTTTACGATGCAAAATAGGTTTTCCCTCTTTTGACCTTTTCCTTCGGATAAATCAAAGAGCGGTTGTGAATTGAATTGCGATTCAAACTAATTAATAGTTTGTGATCCTATTTCCACCGCAACAATTATGTTTCGCCACCATTGGTTGTTACCCCCGAGTAACTGGGTTGGTCCATTCTCTCCAAATAGATTGTCAGCCCTAAGCATAAAATACATATGTGTTTCCAGTTTCCCCACAGAGCTCGATCCTCGTGGATGACGGTTACTTCAGCTATCTTTCCTCGCCAGGATAAGATATTTACCCTTCGAGATCATTCCCTTGATGGAGTCTTGATTACTAGTTTTCTTTCTAGCTCGATCCTAGGTTGAATCTCGGTCTTGTCGGTCGTCGAGCCCAACTGGACATGCATTTATTTTGCACTATCTTTCAAGAAAATCAACCACAACCCTTTACAGACACACGCCAGTTCACGCCTGGAAAATCTATCAGTACAACACTTTACATCTTACAGCATCGGTAGGCGACGTTTATCGCCTGAGAAGCCAATCCTATCTTCGTTATGACTCGCAGCAAATGGCCATCTCCATTGAGCAGTTGGGCTTCCACTTTCCTTGTCGTCTTGAAGTATAGGGAGATTTTGAACCAAATCGTATTCAGGAGAGCACGATCTTGAAGTACGGGGAGGTTTGAGCGGAATCATATTCAGGAGAGCACGATCTTGAAGTATGAGGAAGTTCATTTACCCTTTAGTAAAAGAAGGAGCAAAATCATATTCAGGAGAGCACGATCTTGAAGTATGAAGAAGTTCATTTACCCTTTAGTAAAAGAAGGAGCCGAATCATATTCAGGAGAGCACGATCTTGAGGTATGAAGAAGTTCATTTATCCTTTAGTAAAAGAAGAATCAGAATCGTATTCCAGGCGGCGACCTTAAATATGAGAAGATTTATATTTCAGATAAGCAGCAGCCTCTTTATTTGAGTGCTTATCCATTTTGGCATGTAAGTCCCTTCCAACGATAAGTGACAGTTCTCCCTCGAGAAGCTTATCAGGGCATTTCCCATTAAAGTCCATTTATTTTGGCATACAGCCGGTTTTTACCCTGTATATTTGCTACGGATTCCCGAAAAGTCCATCTGATCCTGTCACGAAGGATAGTTTATAGAAGCTTGGATGTTATTCTTTGCTCAATGCTCCAGAATTCTGTAATCGATCTTGCAACCGTGTAGATCCCGTTTTATCATTAGACATTCCCAAGTGGAGGTCATCTCATAGGTGCCATCTCCATTTAAGGATATTATTCCTAAAGTCCATTTATTTTGGCATACAGCCGGTTTTTACCCTGTATATTTGCTACGGATTCCCGAAAAGTCCATTTGATCCTGTCACGAGGGATAGGTTACAGAAGCTTGGATGTTATTCTTTGCTCAATGCTCCATGCATTCTGTGATCGATCTTGCAATCGTACATGATCCAGTTTTACTTTTAGATTCCCCAGTGGAGGCCGTCTCATAGGTGCCATCTCCATTTGAGAATCTCGTTCCTTTTCTAAAAATGACAATTGGTCGTGTTCGCACCAGTTGACCATCATTTTAGAAATCCCCAGTGTTTGTGTTGTGTCCCGGCGTGTCGTTTTCCCCAGTGTGTTCTTCCCGTAGCATCTGTCCCTGTGTCGTCGTGTTCGTCAGCATTTTCGCATTTATCATACGCATCACATCATATTCATGGCATCATCTGCATTAATCTGTTCTCGCTTTGTCCATAGCATTGCATATCGCCGCATATAAAGGCAAAATTTTTGGTTATCTATATTTAAATCCCTCCACCATGATTCCTCGAGTCTCCGTCACTCAAATCATCTGGTGTAGATATTTAAATAGGGGCAACTGTAATACCCCAAATTTTACCCTTATATTTAGTCAGTCATTTCGCATAGCATCTCATCTGTGCATCTGCTAACCACTATCAAGTCATGGAGGTATTTGTTTGCAGGATTGGTTCCAGGGGTATTTTGGTCATTTTACACTATTTTGGCTAATTCAGAAGAAAATCGGTCTTTAAGCCTCGAGGCGTTCAGAGCATGATACGTGGGACATTTGTCTACCATAGAAGTTGATTTCCTTCAAGGTATCAAGCTGGCTCGTTTTATTATTGGGAAATACCGGGAGTGTATCTAATGATTGGGTCGTTCATTTGTTCAGGGAGGAGTTTCGTTTCAGTTAACAACACGTTCTTTCGATATACATAACAGAGAGGATTTAGTTGAATTCACTTAGTTTTGATCCGGATTATGAAGAGAATAAGCATATGAGCCAGAACTTAAGTACCTTTGAATGTCATTCGTGAGTATTTATAATTTATAATTAGAAATAAATTTAAATGTTTGTGGATTTTTATTCACGAATGTTTATAATTTGTAACTAAGAAATAAATATAAATAAATTCAGGTTTGTATGTTCATAGATATTTAAGAAGTAAATGAGTACTTTTTGAATTTTTATTTCATAAAGTATTTAATTTACAAAAGAGTGACTCAAATAAACTTTGAATTCTAATTCATGAATCATTGTTTGAGTTTACAAGGAATTACATTCACAAAAGAGTATCTCTACTCTAAAGAGTCCTAAGTCCTAAAGAACTCTAAGTGTTCTTCATGATGTCCCTTTGATTTTCTCCGCAAAATCTCCGATCAACCTGCACATCAAAGAGAAACAAAACAGAATGCAGGAATGGGTTAGGAATTGTTTTCGACACTCTCAGAACAGCGTCATCATCGAGTGCCGGGAGTGGCACAACCGGAGCTGCGTCCTACCCCCGTTACCGACCCGCGCCGTTGGCGTCAGATCAAGTGGTCATCTGTTCTTATCATGCGGGACAACCGAGAGATAAAAGAGATAAAAGAAGCGGGACTGATTCGCTTTTGCCGCAATTGGATTTCCAAACTGATACAAAGGTAAATTTGGACTCAGACCCGGATGCCGGCAGGTCTGAATCGTTTTGTTTTCGAAAATTTCCAACACCTGAAATTCCACAACAGCATCAGTACAAAATTGATGACAGAAGTCAAAGCCAAAACAGTTCATAAGCTGCATAAACAAAACAGCCACAGGTAATTGGAAATTCAAACTGAAAGTGCACAAACAGAAGCAATCAGAGTCAGCCATCAGGTAGGCTCAGTTTAGAAACATCACGGCCCAATGTCATCAGGAAATGAAATTCGCAGCTGACGACAGCATCCATCAGAAAATCAGTCCACAAATCCAAAAATCCCAGCCCTGAAACAATGACAAGAACCAAGCTGCATCAAAAAACCAGATATCAGTTCAAGAGGAATCGAGTGTTAGTTCAAGAAGAACCAGTATCTGTTCTGAAAATCCCCGAGTCCTATCGGTAAAAATCCGTATCAGCATCAAGGGACCGAATGGCTCATGGCAACATCAATTGGGATAATCATAAGTGAGTCCATGAAAGTCAAGTTCAAACAGAACAGAAAAATGAAATACAAACCAAACTGCATCGAACACTAGATCAAACAAGCAGACAACATCAATTCAGAAAGCAAGTTCAGCAGAAAGACCAGAAACATGGCAGTTCAGTAAAACATCAGGATCCAAAGCTTGGATCATACCAGTCAAGCTCGAGGCGCGCATGAAAAGGACATGGGCTCTGTAACGCCCCGATTTCGATTTTCACTTCTATTGGGCCCCAATTTAATTAAATTGGGTGAATAATATTTGGATGTAGAATTTGTGTGGAAATATGTTATATTTACATATTATCATATTTTTAACCGGTATTGGGAGGTTTCGGAGGAAACAGTTTGGAAGGGTATTTTGGACATTTCCTATTTAATATTAAGTGAGATATTTGTGAGATATTGAATTAATAGATGTTTTGGAAAAATAATGGAAAAGATATTAAAGAGGAAATAGAAGGGAAAGAAAGGATAGTAAGAAAGAAGAGAAAGAAAGGAGAAAGAAAGAAGAGGAAGAGAAAGAGAAGAGAAAGAGGAAAACCTAGAATCATCAAGAATCGATCAAAGCTTGCGATTAATCAGGTAAGGGTGAGAAGTTTTATCATCTTAATAATGTATAGCATCATATATGTATTAGTTTGGGGCTTGTTGGTAGTTTTTCTACACTATCCATTTCTAGGGCAAAAGTTGGAATAATCGGTAGATTGAGGATTTAATCGGTTGAAAATGAGTAATAACGCCGTAGAATAGTCGGGTAACATGTATTGATGCTATTTGTACTGATTTAGATGTTTAAGAGAAGGTTGATGATGGATTGGTGAAGGAGAGACAGAACAGAATGCTGTTCTGCGCAGGTTCGCTGGCTCTCGCCAGGCGAGCGAAGGCGAAGCTTCGCCAGGCGAAGCCCAGCGAATGCTGGCGAGTAATTATGTTCAAGTCCCAGTGGACTTCGCTGGTGAGTTCGCCAGGCGAAGGTGGATAGCGAAGGTTCGCCCAGCGAAGGTGCTGGCGAAAGGTGGCGAATGAAGTCAGTAGCTACTGACTTGGACTCGCTGGCGAGTTCGCCAGGCGAAGCCTAGCGAAGGTTCGCTGCGGGGGTTCGCCAGGCGAATAAAGGCGAACGTGACAGCATTTTTCTTGTGCTGTGTTGCTCATGTGGTGATTGTTTGGTTGATTCACATAGGTTAATACCTCTATGATATGAATAAGTATGTGATCTATTGTGATAACATGTGCTGTGGGTAGCCTTCGTGCGTAAATCCTCGATTGTGAATTGTGGCCGTTTGGGCAAATATGTGCATTGTTTAAATTGATTTAAAATGCATGATAATGAGGTGAATGACTAATGTGTCGTGTAATATACATTGCGATGTATGATGATTGTATGAAATTGAATGAGATGAAGATGCATGAACATATTATGTGTATGTGTGTGCATTTCAAGAATTGTATAGAATACATTCTTGTGTTGTTGATTCCTAGGAGAATCTGATGAGTGATAGGACTCTTAGGAGAGCCTGAGGAGAGACATGACTCTTAGGAGAGTCTGATGAGAGGTGTGATTCCTTGGAGAGTCTGCTGTATGGCCTGATTCCTCGGAGAATCTGATGGATGGTGTGATTCCTCGGAGAATCTGCTGAATGAATTGATTCCTCGGAGAATCTGACGAGATATGTGATTCCTTGGAGAGTCTGCTGATTAACCTGATTCCTTGGAGAATCTGATGAACAGTGTGATCCCTCGGAGAATCTGACGAGTGGCGTGATTCCTCGGAGAATCTGATGAATGGTGTGATTCCTAGGAGAGTCTGATGAGTGTTGTGATTCCTAGGAGAATCTGACAAGTGATAGAATACCCATGAGGGGTGAGAGTAGATTGATCCTTAGGAGGATCTGACGATCGACTAGATCGATGTTGTGTTGCATTTACATAGAGTAGCGAGTTGTCCGCTATGATTTGCATTTGTCATCTGTATATGATGTATAGTGAAATAAACATGTTGTGTATGTTTTATTGAATTAACGTGAAATGTATGTTTTGGCATAATGTAGATACTGGAGGATATATATATATATATATAGATATATATATATATGTGGTTGCATGTTTATGAAAAGATATAAACATTGATGATGCATATTGAGTATGCTTGGTGTTATAGTTGTATATAGATATATTATATTGTTCAAGGTGAGTTGTGGTGGGAATGCGTAGAATGCATAATTGTTGACATGAGATATTTATATATGTCTTTATGCATTATTTATTATGATATTGTTTCTCACCCTTCTGCTGTTTGATAATGCTCTATGAGGCATTGCAGATTAGATGGCTGGAGACATTTTTGTGAAGCGTGACTTCATTCTTTTTGGTCGGTCGGCTCTGATATGTAGCACCGGGTAGATAGGAGTTATTTTGATTCTTTTGTGATACATCTGTGTATGTATCTGCTGATGTTATGTTTTGTTAACATGTTGGATGACAATTGTATATGTGAATACATGTCTTGGAAATATGGAATATTTAGATGTTTCCGCCTTGTTCTAAATATTTTCTTGTGGGTGTTGACCCGTTGTTGCATATCTGTAGAGCAGGTGTTGTATTGCATTGGAATTTTTATGATAATGTGACATACCCCCTTTTGTGCTATGACTTACATGTACTCTGATAAAATTTTGGCTTATGCCTAAATGATTAATTGAATTATTTTGGGGTAGGGATAAGGGGGGTGTTACAGGCTCAGTCAAAGCATCATTGCCCTAAGTTCACAGCTCCAAAGATAAGTCGCAAATTGTTTTACTGAATGTTGCAGTCTCGCGACAGAAACGGCAAGCAGCAGTATCAATTCCCTGGTCGGTTCAGACAACTCGTCATCATCACCGCATACCATTCCCGACAATTCTGACTCGACCGAAGCATCAGCATCAATTCACTGAAAAAAGAAGAGAAAAGTGAGTGTATGTTCCGAACTGATGTTCATAACCAAAGGAATTGAAATCCGAAACCGTATCAGCCACAAAGGGTTAAAATCGAAGAAAGTAAGTTATCCAAATTCAAATGAGCGAAAATCCACATCTGCAAAGATCCAGAAAATCCAAGTCAAATATGGTTTTCAAATCAAATCCAGCCTTATCAAATAAAATCCATTCGGAATGAACCCCAAAAATGGAAAGCCTCGAATCAGATCAGAAAAAATCATATCAAAAGCTGGTGCTAAAAACCCCAACAAAATCAAATCGAATCAATCAAAATCAATGAGAAAATAACGCCAATCAGGTTTTATCCAAGCCCAATAAAGGAAAAGAAAGAGTATAAAGGGAAGAGACCACCTGATGGAAACCCTAGACAAAAAAACGCTAGCGAGAATGGCCGCGAAACCCTAACAACAAAAACAGTCATAACCAAACGGAGGATACCGAAGGTGAACGAACCAAAATCACCAAGCCATTGGACTCAGACACGAGTACATTATCGGTGTCATCATCGTCCTCATCACCATAAAACATCGCGCAAGCAAACCGAACCATCAGCCAGAATCATCATCAGAAGTCGAAAGGCTACCGAAGAACATCGAACCTCACCGCGGTTACGACATCACCGGCCATAAATCACCGCGGATCAAATGTAAACCCTCATATTAACTCATCAATTTTTTCTTTTTTTTTCATGTTTTGTAGGAGAAGATGAAGAGCATCGCAACAAGGAGAAAGAGGAGGAAGTGAAGAACGGCGCTGTGAGAATGTTAGGGTTTTGAAACCCTAAATGCTCTTTGGGGATACGATTTACCATCCGGGTTGGGTCCGGGAATGATGACCGGCCCAACCCCTTTTATTTTATCTTTTTTCTTTTTTTTATAGGTTTTATTAAACTTTTTAAAAAAAAACTAATATTAAAATTGTTTTTAAAAATAATAATTAAAAAAAACTTCTTTTTTATAAAATTAAAAAAAACCTGTTTATAATAATAAATAAAAAAAAAACATTTTTGAATAAATGTATTAAAATCCCTTTTTTATAATTAGGTTAAAAATAGTTTTAGGGTTTGAGTTAAATTAATATTAATTTCATTTTAATCTAAATTGAAGATCACATCACAAAATAAAGCCACAAAGAGATGCATAACTTTACTTCGTCACCATCTGACAATTCTGCCCATTAACAGTGTTTGCTCGTTTTTGCAGTTTATTGCGTTTACCGTTATTTATTTCATTTTTTATGGCATTTGTCATTTTTGTAACTGCTCCTCTCATGTAACCTCGCGAACTTAACAATCGCTCTTTAAATTCTGCCTTTAAATTTCTGCTTGCATAGTTAAATTAGGACATTATTCTCTGTTTGCACAATTCAATTATCTCACACATTCATCAATTATTCTGTCACATTACACACATCCGAAGGTTAGGTCTAGCTTTTGGTCGCCGCACCAATAGTCCTCAAACTTCAACCCTTACACCTTTTCAACCCTAAATTTTCATACATGTCTCGCCGCAGGCAGATTTACAATTTTACCCCTAGCATTAGGTCAAAGAGCCACCGCGCTCATCTTAGGGTTTCCCGCCGCGGAATCCCTAACCTAATTTAACCCTAATTACAACTTAACAATTCAACGTAGAGATTTGGAGTTTCTACACTCCACGTAAGCGTGTCCTTAAGACATGTTTATTCCCCTTGAGACCTTGACCACAGTCAAGAAGTCTCTAACCTCCCTTTTGAGGGGAACTACGATTACTCTGATTCCATTCCCGTAAGGATACGTAGGCACAAGATGCGATGTCTTGCCGAGTAAACTTAGAATTAACCCCTTAGGTCTTTTTTTTAATTTTTAATCCCTTTGTACATATACCTTAAGCAAATAAGTAAAGCAAATAATAAACATCTGAACAAAAGGTTCCCGTAGAGTACTACGGAAGTTTAGGATGCTAATACCTTCCCTAAATTTAACCAACCCCCGAACCCTAGATCTTTCCCCGCATTGTGTTTACGATGCAAAAATAGGTTTTCCCTCTTTTGACCTTTTCCTTCGGATAAATCAAAGAGCGGTTGTGAATTGAATTGCGATTCAAATTAATTAATAATTTGATATCCTATTTCCACCGCAACACTATGTGCTTGAGCTGTGAAAGTATTAATCAACTAGGTTGATTGAGAAAAAGTCTAGTGTCATTGGAATACAAGCAAGGAAGTCTCGACCCAAGATGCTTGAGCCATGTAAGTCTCTTACTATGTGATTGAGCTGTGAAAGTCTTAATCAAGTGGATTGATTAAGCAGAAAGTTTTGAGCCAGTGTCGCTTAAGTAGGTCGGCTCGGTACATGAAACTAGAGAAATGAGTCTTGAATCTGAGGGGATCAAGCAAGGAGGCTCGTTTCATGGGACCTGGAGCAGAAGTCTTAAGCCAGGGTGGCTTGATCAGGTGAGCTCAGTATAGGGAATTGGAGTAGTAAGTCTTGAAACTGAGACGTTCAAGCAAGGAGGCTCGTTTCATGGGACTTAAAGCAGAAGTCTTGGGCTGAGGGCCTGAGCAAGGAAGTCTTGGGTTCTTAAAACCTAATTAAGAAGTCTCAAGTATGGCTTAAGCAAGAAGTCTTAGAACTTGGGTCTGAGCATTTATAAAAGTCTTATGCAGAATCCATAAGCGATTGTAATCATGATTTGATTATAGTGAAAATCTCTTGTGAAGTAAGGGGACTGTACTACTCTTAGTTTGGGAGGAACCAATATAAATCTTTGTGTCTTCTGCTATTATTTATTTTCTTCTGTAACATTTCGCTGCTAAGAATTAACTAGAATCTGAACACTAGTTTAGATTATGAACTTTGATCATATGCAAACTAAGAAAATGGAAAAGACAATTCAACCCCCATCTTGTGTACTTTTCTCACCTTTAATCGGTGTCAGAGCCTGGTTTGTGCTTAACACTTAACAGTGGTGCATAGAGATCCAATAAGAAAAGTATGTCTATCAAAGACTTCACTTCAAGAAGGAATCAAGTGCCACATGAAAAATAGTATATTGTTTTTCCTACCATATTCAAAGGGTGATTCCACTGAATTTAAATGATGGAAAAACAAAACATAATTTTAACTCATTGGTCTTGATAAAAGGGGTTTCTGAAGGTCTATAGAATATCCTTTAAAAAGGTATTACTATAGAATTTGATGATGTAGAGATAATCTGTTTCAAAGTCTCTATCACCAGCTCAAAAGAAGCTTATTGAATATCTTCAGAGGTAGTTGCATTCTAATAGGTGCTTTATCTCATGTTTGAGTATGTTAATATCATTGATATGTATGATGCTAGAAATATCTTTGAATCCTTGTGCTCAGATTTGTGGGAATCAGTTTTGAAGCTTGTCTAGTTACACTTCATCTAATCCTTCAAGCAAATTCTGAGAAGATTGATTTAGATTCAAACCTAAGTTCACAATATTTAAAGAAGTTATACAACTTGAATTTATTGTGCTCTGTTGGTTTGTCTTGCAAATCCTTAAAGAAAAGAAATGAAATTAGATGATGAAAAGCTATCTAACAGATCACCTTTCCTAAAGCTTGGTTCTTTTGAAATGTCTGATGATGAGGGATTTATATTTCTTATCATAAGAACTTCTAAACTAGCTGGATGGGTTATAAAATTTATTGATAGAAAAGTAACTTCAGAAGCTTCTGAAAT
This sequence comes from Lathyrus sativus, assembly GCA_963859935.3. Classification (NCBI taxonomy): domain Eukaryota; kingdom Viridiplantae; phylum Streptophyta; class Magnoliopsida; order Fabales; family Fabaceae; genus Lathyrus; species Lathyrus sativus. The sequence goes on from OZ012735.1 coordinate 812,418,848, forward strand.
AATTGTATTTCAATTGATTTCCCATTTCTGAAAGCAGGGAGAAACACTACCAAAACCTAATGTCAGATAATCTTCACTGCATATTCTTTTAAAGACGACATTAATGCAGGATTCATACAAAAGAGAAATCTGGCTCTGCCAATAGATGAGTGCTAAATTATTGTGATTTTGAGTGTGAATAATCAACACTCATTGGCTTAATTTATTATTTTTATACCAATAAACCTCAACTTTTGTGAATATTTTATATAGTTTATGTTATTGTGTATATATTGCATTATCGTGTAAATATCATTGAGTTTAATTGTTTTTTTTCTCCTTTTTGTAGGTATTCAAGCAATGATATTTAGTTATTGTCTTATAGAGCATTGAATAAGCTTTACAACCGTGCGCAAAACGGAGTTAGGGTTCTCAAGGTATGGTTGAAACAAGAACTGATTTTTCTCAAGTTTGTCATGGTCACTATGAAAGCGAGGCGAGCTCGCCCAGAGCTCGTTGTGCAAGATGAAGGTGACCATAAATTGCCCAGAAGCATGGAAAAGAACTATTTTGGCAGTAGCTAAGTGTAATATGCTCACCGTGCAACCTGAAGCTCGCACAGCAGCCGTGGGACATCATTTTTGCCTATAAAGTCACTTATAAAGCATTTTTTAGGTTATGTTTTTGGGGATTTTTACTCCTAACTTCATCACAAACATATTTTTGAGTAGAGAGACTTAGAAACAACATTAGAGTGTATATCTTGATGATCCGGAGTTAAATTTTCTTCAATCGGCATTGACAAACCGAGAGATTCCTCTTCATCTTCCTTCTCCTCTTTGTATCTTATATTTGTTGGGGTTTTGTATGTAAGTTTATCTTGATTGTATGTATATTTATTGATCATTGTATAAGATCTCTTTTACAACTCTTTAGCTATGTCATCTTTGATTTTTTACTTAATGGGTTTGGATTTCTATAGACATATACGGTTCGAACTCGATCTAAGATGTGCATCTGTTAGATTCTAAACTCTAGACATAGATTTAGGTCTAACATTCGTGTGGGTACCGGTTCTTAATGCTTCGTGTCTTTGAGTTGCGTGAGACATCACCGATGAGACGATATGGTTCTTCTCTCGATTTTGCGTTAGAAATAATCTCTATTGTGAGTGATGCGTGATGATATTGATGAGTGATTTAGGCGGCGTACAATTGATTGATAGAGTTTTTAGTATTTTATGGGTAAATGAAATACAATTTCTGACGAGTTCTCTCCTCTCTAAAGAATACATTATTTAATTGTTAACATCTTTTACTTTCCCTATTTCACTATTTTAAAACCATTTAAACCAAACTTAGAGACATAGAGATTGCCGAACGAAATTCTTTCCCTCACACCGATCTCTTTGGACACGACAAAACCCGAAGGTAATTCTTCTAAAACTTTTTCTTCTTGCCGCTATGCTGCATGTCATACCCCAAATTTTACCCTTAGATTCATTGATCGTTTGCATTTCATTTTAGGTCATCTTTCGTTTTAACTAACCATTTAACCAGTTTATTTGTATTTTGTTTTGTGAAAGATAGGTCACTGCTGGAAACTCAGGAGGTCATGAAGGCTTTGTATGTCCCTTGCAGGGCATGACCGATTAATCTGGATATGGGCTTCACTTTTCATAGGCTGCCTTTGGAACAAAACCCTAAAGTTTGGTTTTATTGAATGACATGGTTATGTCCCACATGAGCTGCAATTTGCTTATGGTCAAAAAGTATCCCCGGAGATATAGTACATTAATCTTAAACTTGAGTTTGATTTTAAAGCATAAAAAAAATTTGGACTTTGGCTTATGATTAATTATGGTGTGATATTCCAAGAGGATTTGAATGCATTGCTCTCTAAAGAGGTGTTGGCTACTATTAATGAAGTTTGGTGTTCGCAAGAAAATAAAGAATTCAACAAGATGTTCAAGATTCGAGAAGGTTCCGAAATTTTATTCTCAAGAATTAAGAAGTATAAGCTTTATCAATTCAAATCTTTACAAACAATATTCAAATTAAAACATATTTCAAGACTCATGTTGTTAAATCTAAATCCTAAAGACTATCATGTGTTTGTCTTGAAGCATCCACTGTCTAAGACCTGCAAGTTACAACAAAACAATGTCAGAAATTTAGAATCATAAACAAAAATTGAGGATATCGAGTTTTTTAAAAGCCCTCAGAACTAAGATCATCACCGGGTTTCTTTTAATCCGGAAGGGCAACACTGAATTGCTACCAACTTCTATTCCCAACAACATCAAGCAAGAGAACCAAGGCAATATTTGTTCACATTTCGAAAGAAGAAAAAGAAGTTTAAAAGAAACGTTTTTTTAACAGCATAGCCAAACACAATTCAGAATTCTTCAGCAAGCCCAAACGGTTCAGACTTTCCATAAAAATCCAAAGTCACAAAAATGCAAATCAACCATCATCATTAAAATTCCAAAAATGACAGCATTTCATAGCAAAAGGACAGTCGTCATTTTTTTCCCACCATAAGCAAGAAATCCGAAAATAGAAGACAATATCACCATCAAGAAACAAATTCGGAAACAGACAGCAAAATCAAGCCCAAAGAGGAAACATATCATCAATGTCAAAAACAAAAATGGAAGGAATCACAAACATGTCAAAACATGTTGTTATGAAAAAGGAAAATATTTAAAGTTCCTTCATTTCATTTTCGAAAATCAAAGCTATATAAGAAGAAGTTAGAAGAACATCAAAGGGACCCAAAAAAATCACGAAAAACCTCAAGAGCTTAGAAAGATTTCGTCATAGCTCGAAAACCCCATAACCATCAAAGTTCAATAAACCTGCATAACAGCAAATCACAAAACCATCCACGAAACCCAGTAAAATCGTTTCAAAACCATCAAACAAAAACCATCACAAAATCATCAACTAACCCACAAAATCTAAAATCCATCGCGAAATCGCAAAACCCAAACACTCAAAGTTGACCAAGACTCAAAAAAGGAGAGAGACTCATTTCTCTCTTCGTTTTCATCATCGTCAAACCAACACCACCGTTAAACGCCGTCGAGCCACCCGTTCTCATCTTTCGTTTTTAGGGTAAGCCATTGACAAATCTGTGTTATTTTTGTTTGTGTTTCGCTTTGTTTCAGGTTAGAAAGAAGAAGAGAAAACGAAAAACTCGCGATAGAAAAAGAGAGTTTTTTTTCCGCTGTGAGAAGAGAGGAGAAAGTCATCGCATGCAAGAGAAAAGAAGAGAAAGTCAGAGAGGGTGAAGGGATAGAGGCACCGCGGCTCAGGCTATGTGCATTAGGGTTTCACAAACCTTTGCCTCCCCTTTTCTTTTTCAATTCCAACCGGGTTTGGGTCCTGGGGGGTTATGACCCAGGCCCAACCCATTTTATTTTACAATTTAAGTTTTTATATTTTTTTTGTAATATTGTTATATATAATAAAAACTAACATAACTACTAACATATTAAATAATAAAATCTGAAAAAATCTAATAAAAAAACACAAAAAATAAAACTTTTTTTTAAAACTTAAGATTAACTATTTAATCCTCTTTTTTAACTTAATTAATTTTAACATCTTATTTAACTTAGATTTAATTTTTAATTCAATAATATTCTCAAAAACAACAAAAATAATTTCTTTTCCTCTTTTAAATAATTTACCATTTAATCAATCACATTTCACCACCCATATCTAATCATTCTCATTATTCATTTCAACTTAACATTTCACTATGTTGTACATATTTACATACCATTGCTATATCTCATCATTTATCATTTGCTTTACCTTTTTAACCGTCTACCCGTTTCCGAAGGAAAGGTTATCCCGTTTGACCACCGTGTCAATGCCTTTACCCTCACCCCATCCTAGCCTTAGGATCCGAGTCGCTGTACTCGTGTTTAGGCGTCCCGCCGTGGACACACCTTCACCTTTCCACACCTTAGGATTTGAGTCGCCGTACTCATGCTTAGGTGTCCCACCGTGGACATCCACCCCTTTATCCTAGCCTTAGGATCAGGAGTCGCCGTACTCCATGTAAGTTCCCGCCAAGGAATACTTACTCTACCTTTTCAATTCAACTCTACAATGTAGATTCGGAGTTGTCGTACTCCACGTAAGCGCTTCCATATGAACGTTTACTTCCCCCTAGAAACTTGACCGCAGTCAAGATATTCCTCTTTCTCCCTCTGTAAGGGGAACTATGATTACTCTGATTCCATCCCCTACCTCAGATACGTAGGCACAAGATGTGATTTCTTGGCGAGTATACTTAGGACTAACCCTTAGGTCCTTCTCTTTACTTTCAACCCTTTAGCATACCCTTAAACATATAACCATTAGCAATAGCACATTTTAAACAAGAGGTTCTTGTAGAGTATTACAGAAGTTTAGGATGCTAATACCTTCCCTAAGCTTAACCAACCCCCGAACCCTAGATCTTTCCCCGCATTGTGTTTATGATGCAAAAATAGGTTTTTCCTTTCTTTAACTTTTCCTTTGGATAAATCAAAGACCGGTTGTGAATCTAAGATTGTGATTCAAATTAATCAATAATTTAATATCCTATTGTTGCACCCCAAAATTTGACCAACAATTATTTATCCATTAAGTGTTTGAAAGTTGATACCTTCATCAGAAAGTTCAAGAGATCCTCAGAGGAGTGGGTTGAAACCAAGGATGTGTGACTCATAGCTTGAGAGTTGTGGGAGCTCCTCAGATGATTCTGAGACTTTAAGAATGAACTTGATGTTTTGAGAAATCCTATGAGATGTCTTGATAGCCATCATGAAGCCCAAAGGGGTCATTATGCAAGAATTCAGAAGATTCAACCATGAATGGTAGAATTAGGGTTTTGACTGGGTCAACCCTAGGATAACTGAAGTTTTGGAGAAGGTTGAGACCCAATCCAAGGGCCATGAGATCATGGAATGATGATAGAGGTGTTATAAAGATGATTCCTAGACCAACTCATCATGATTGAGGAGTTTGAGAAGTTTCAAGTCAGGGTTTCCAAGGATTGTCAGTGAAAAAACCCTAATTTGATCCCTATTTTCCAGACAGTTTTAGCTCTAGATGTGATTGATATCTCATCTTCCCCACAACATGAATGTTGTATAGCTTGTTCTTAGATTTAATTTGAGTGGTGGAAATCCTTGATAGGAGTTACAGAGCTCAAGTTATGGTTTTGACAAATTACAGGTCAGCTGAGGTGTGTGAATCTGGGTCCTTGAAAGTCACCCAACTTGCAGACAACTTTTGCCCTAGTAGGATGATTCCTATGATCTCTTGGTCAACATGAATGTTGGAGGGCATCTTCTTAGCTTTAATTTGAGTGGTAGAAGTCCTTGATAGGATTTGTGGAACTCAACTTATGGTTTGAACAAGGCAGGGGTATTTTGGTCATTTGTCAATTATAGGTCATTTTAAGCAAAGGTCATATCTCCTATTTCCAAGCCTCAAATGGAAAAACTAAAAACATGAAAGTTGTTCAAAATGTGATTTTAAGTCTAGGAAGAAGGTCATGAATTGTTGGAAAAGCTCATAGCATGGATTTGCATGATTGGTTAAAAATGAACTAAAAATGGCTTATAAGTTTGAAAAGTTGAAATTGAAAATTGGTTTGGAAGATCTAGGAATCCAAAATAGGTCATCCAATATATCATTTTGATTGGAAACATCATTTTGAGAACATTGGTTTAAATAGAATTTTCATTTGAGGCTTTAAAATGGGACATGCTTTGGAAATTTGAAACTTGCATTATAAGGCACCCTTGCAAAACTCAACATAAGCCAAAGGTGAGCTTGTTTTTCACTCATTCCTCCTCAATATCTCATGTAAGGGTATTTTCACACCAAATTGTAAGGCATAAGGCATGAGATGAGAGAAATTCAATATGTCATCACATGAGATTCCAAGGACTTTCTAGATCATTCTAGATGGTCCTAGACTTTTCCAATGATGGTTATAAGAAGAGTGAATCATGATGAGTATGAGGTTGGTCAAGGTTGAAGAATTCAGAGGAGAAAGAGAGAGAGAACTTGCCATTGAAGAGTTTCCTTCAAGATCAAGTAACTTGGGATTTCTTCCACTACAAGATTTCTCCTCCAAAACCAGTGCAAACAGAAGGCTGTCCATCATCAAAGGATCATCTTGAAGCCCTTGCAAGCTCTGAATCAAGCCCTAGCTACACACACCATTGAACCTTGACAGGTTTCTTTCTTCCCACGAATCTCCTTATTTATGTGGTTTCCATTAATTCTTTAGGTGTAGGATTAGTGTACCAGGCTAGTTGATCCTTTCCCATGAGTTTGAGAGCTCTGTGTGAGGTTTCATGGCAGGTGCAAGATTCTTTAATCTCCAAGAGCAAGCTTTGTAGTGAGTTTTAGTTAGCATAGATTAGATTAGAATGGTTAGGGTAGTATAAAGAACAAGATTGGATCATTAAATTTGAGTTTTAGAAGAGTTGATTTCAGAGAAATATGGTGGTACCCGAGCTTTGAAGTTTTCTGTTTGAGTGATTCAAGGAGAATTAATGAAAACTACGCGCATAGTTTTGTTCCTTGTAATCTGTAGACCATTTTCCTTTTTGGAATTTTTAACTTTCATTGAGTGTGGAGGGAGAACGAGCCAGGAGAAGTTCCTTGCATGAGAATAAGGTTCAGAAACCCTAGGGTTTCGTTTGGGGACGATGACTAGCGTCCGTTGGATCAGCCTGGACATTTGACCATTTCATTTCATCTAACGGTCGAGATTAAACAGAGAAACGGAGGGAAACTCAAGTGCTGAACGCACCGTTTTGTTTAGTGAAGTTTCCTGGGCTTGACCTTCGCTATCTGCACCCCACCGTATCTGGCCCATATAATTTTAAACTAGCGCGCCCTTCTATCTGCACCCCCTCCCCTTTAATTGAATTCTTTTATTTCTTTAATTCCTTTAATTTTCTTGCACTTTAATAAATTCATAAAAAATAGAAAATTGAATATTTTTAATTCTTGTTTTTTTCATGTGTTCATAAATTTGTCTAGAAAATTATAAATAAATAAAATGTCCATTTTATTTTCTTTTCATATTTTTAGTAGATTTTTCTTTTAAATAGCTTTAAAATAGGATTAATTTGGTATCCAATTTTGTAGAATTTCTTTTAGGGCCTTCCTTTAGTCTTTTTAATTCATTCTTTTTTGTGTAATTAAATATGGAATCATAGTTCCCCATAGGATTTAATTCTTGATTTTTAGATTAAATTTTGATTAGATTAATTAGGTTAGCATTAGGGTATCCTAATTAGGGTTTAGGTTGTGCATAGGTAAGGAAATTCATTTTCTTTAGATAGTTTTGTCTTGATTTTTGGGTAGGGGAATATGTGGATGTTATGGATAGATGTTGTAGACCCTTGTGAATAATTGATAGATTTTTCCCCCTTGGTTTAGTATTTTTAGGTATTTTCTGAAGTTGCCTGATGATTTTGTCTGTTCTATGGTTATCTGTTCATCTCTGGGGTTTATTTTGGGGAGTTTGTTGTGGGGCTTGTGTTGTCTTGAAGATCTTGTTGGAGAGCATCATGAGGAGAAGATTGTAGATCAAGACTCAGAGACCCAGAGTTTGGCTTGTTCCCTGTTTGTGAGGTTTGAGATCCTGAAGTTTGAAGGAAGTTCATGGTACTTTCCTGAGGAAGGCACTATGAGTGACTTTCATTCTTTCTTCTCACCTCTTTCTTAAGTATCCAATGATGTTGGAGCCAACTTGTGAGTTTAATTTCTCCTGAGGAGGAATGTAAACTGATCACCTGTTGTTGAGCCACATGGGATACCATTCCTAAGTGGAAGCCTCCTAGTACTTTCCTGAGGAAGGTCCTATGGGTCTATTCACTTAGTTCCCTTAGTTTATCTAGGATTTCTCAAGTATCCAATGATGTAGGAGCCAACTTGTGAGTTTAGTTTCTTCTGAGGAGGAATGTAGACTGATCACAGTTGTTGAGCCACATAGGATACAACTCCTAAGTGAAAGCCTCTTAGTACTTTCCTGAGGAAGGTCCTATGAGTCTATTCACTTAGTTCCACTAGTTCAGATAGGATTTCCTAAATATCCAGTGATGTTGGAGCCTGCTTGTGAGTTTAGTTTCTCCTGAGGAGGAATGTAAACTGATCACAGTGGTTGAGCCACGTAGGATATGATTCCTGAGTATACACCTCCTAGTGCTTTCCTGAGGAAGACACTATGAGTCTGCCTGCTTAGCTCCCTTTCTTTGGTAAGCTTGTTCTGAAGCTTGAAGACTGGGATTGATTTCTTTTGGTTAGGTTTTGCTTTAGGGCTTTGCTTAGATTTGGTCAGGATTCTGTGTTAGGGTTAGGATTAGAGAGTAGATGATTCTTTCTCAAGCATGTGTTTTGTTTGCCTGATGGCACTTCATTTCCTTTATCTGGTTATTGCTTGATAGCATGTTGTTTATCTTCAGTATGATTACTGTTATTTCATGACTGGCTTGAGGTCGAGACGAGCTTGTGGAGGCTGAAGCCCCACACACATTTCCTCCCTCACTTGCATTGCATGCATTTTACTGTTAAAGCTGATGCTTTTGTCTGTTTTGGTGTATCATTGACATGATCCTTTAGGACTCTCATTTCCTTTGATAAGGATTTGATGATAGACTTTTAGGTTGAAACCTATGCATGACAACATCTAGGAGTTCCCTGTTCAAACCTCAACCATAGGATGAATCCATGGCATGACAACAGTAGGACTTGATAGTCTCCCTCCTAGTTGGGCCTGTTCTCTTCTCATCTCGAAGCAGTTTAAGATACAGTAATCATGAATGCTTTCTTTCGTACGTTACGAGCCTTAAGCTATCTGAGGGGGGATGCTTAGTATGGTACCCTTTGGGTGACATGCGACGCATTCACTCTTAGGTCATAGTCTCTAGTGCGGTTGAAATCGCAAAAACAATAAAAAACACTTCTTTTAGGAGATAACCCGTAGTTTCCCGAACTACGTTTGCTCTGATCTTTCATACCAGATGAAAGTACGTAGGCATAGGATGCGATATCCTAGCGAGCAACCTTCAACCTTTCCCCCGTAATCTTCGTAGGCCGAACTACGTTGACTCTGATTTCTCGTTCTCTGATGAGAATACGTAGGCATAAAGCGCGATGCTTTGCCGAGTCATTTTTCTTTTCTTTTTCAGCCAGCCTTGATAGGTAGATAGATTATAACCAACCCGTCCAAGTAAACAAACAAACGAGGATCCCGTCGAGTACGACGGACGTGAGGGGTGCTAATACCTTCCCCTTGCGTAACCGACTCTCGAACCCAGACATTGGTTGCGATGACCTTGTCTTACCCTTATTCGTCAGGTTTTTCCGATCGTTTCCTTTCCCGCTCTGAGGGATAAATAACGAAAGGTGGCGACTCTTCTGTCATGCCGACACCTTATTTTCGCGCAAGCGACAGCTGGCGACTCTGCTGGGGAATACAACATCTAGGGACTTTTCCCATCCCTTATGCTGGGACCGTTTCCCATCCCCTACGCGAGTCAATCCTATCGTTTGTGTGTTTGCTTGTTGGGTTGCATTTATTTATCGCATTTTTACTTCCCGCATTTTATTTCCCGCATTTTATTTCCAGTTTGATATGATTATCTGTGCTGCTGTGGGAGAGGGATGTTACTGTGAGTGAGAAGCCGGACCTGGGCTTGAGTACACACCTAGATATAGTTGCGGAGAAGTAGTAGACGAACCTGTCTGCTGAGCAGGCACAGTTCCCTACGAAAATCTGCGCTCAAACGAGATTCTTGCAGAGGTGCTCCTTTCCGGTCCTGAGGATCTGAGGGGAGTCCAGACGTGAGGATTGTCGACTCTGGGGACCGATCATTTGGAAGTCAGCTAAGAGAGGCCTCTTCATGACTTGATGATGCCACTCCTTCTGGGAATCGTATCGTCACTCGTGAAAGTCTGTGACGCTGACGACCGCATAGGATGCCGTACCTTTGTCCGTGGATTAGGTCCATACCTGTGAATGGGATTGGGATATTGCAGGAAACTTTGACCTCCAGACTACCTGGTTTTCTTGACAGTGAATCTGTTATGTTGGGTTCTCAGTTGCAGATATGTTCTTGATAGAGCAAGGGTTTGATCAGAGGATCTTATCATCGGGTGTTTGTCTGTTCTTGATAGAGCAGGTTTCGATCAGAGTATTATCACCAGAGGTTTGTTCCGGATAGAGCAGATTTTGAGTGGGGTCTGAAGATCTCATCGGCAGTTTTTTTTTGTTCTTGATAGGGCAGATTTTGAGTGGGATCTGAAAATCTCATCAGCAGCTGTGTGTTTGTTCTTGATAGGGCAGATCTTGATTTGGGGGTCTGAAGACTTCATCAACAGATATTCCTTGATATTGCATCCGGGGTCTTTATTATCAAGCGCTTGTTCCTGTCAGGGCAGAATTGTGATCTCGATCCTATCAGATGGTTATTTTCAACAGATCAGATCAGTGGTCTTACACCGGGGTTTCCTTCTCATCAGTGACTGTTGACACCGAATCTCCACAGCAGCCACCTGGATATAGTGTTGCATGCCTGCATTTTGCATTAGTTTGCATAATCATTCGCATTCCATTGGCGTGTGTTTGTGACAGGTACCGTTTCCCGATCCAGGATTCCTCGCCTCTTATTGTGTTACTACAGCCTCTCTCAGAAAGACTGTTGCGTACGAGTTCTCGATCCCTGATGTATCGGAGTTGGCTATCACCAATGCTATAGGCTTCTTGTGTATATGTGAGATTGCTGTTTCCATGATCGGGCCCAGATTCCCCTCCTTGTTATTGTCAGCACTGGTACTAAGGCGCCAGGATCGGGGAAAATCTCTCAAGCACACAGACACACGCATACATCTGCATAAAGCATTTTGCATGACATGCATTTTGTGGCTTTTCCTAACCTTTAATTTTGACAGGTTTTTCAGGTACACAGGTTCCGAGCTGCTCTCGATCTCCAGGATTGATCAAAGACTCATTCACCGCTACTCAACTCGCGCTAATCAGACAAGGATAATGGACCAGGTGCAGTCAGATGTTCAAGAACTCCGTGAACAGATGGATCGTTTTATGGAGCTGATGCAGGTGGTCGCGAATGGTCAAGACCAGCTTCGTACTTTGGTTCAACCTCTGATCTCCAGGGTTGACAGTAATGGCATACTGCATGGCGGGCCCGTGCCTACTCCTTCTCCAGTGGACGCTCCACAAAATGTTGTTCCTGCTGCCGGGGGCAACGGCAGTGCTAACGGCAATCTGATGACTAATCTCGGACTCAATGCGGCAGGCGTCGGCAACGGTAGTTTGGGAGCCAATGTTAACATGGGGCCGGTAAACGGCAATGCTGGTGCAGGAAATCTGTTGGTGCCTCAACCGTGGCTGGAGGACCATCAGGATGACATATTCTCTCAGAGAGGTGTAGAAGCAGAGTTGAATGCTGAGGCTCGGCTCAGGTTCAAGGCGCTGGAAGACAAGATGAGAGACATAGAAAATCAGAACACGTTGGGCGTTGACATGTCCAAGCTCGGGCTGATTGCTGACTTTAAAGTACCTCACAAGTTCAAGGTGCCTACCTTTGAGAAGTATAAGGGTACTACTTGCCCCCGTGTCCACCTCCGATCTTATTATAGAAAGATGTCCGCTTATTCTGACGATGAGAAGCTGCTGATGCACTTCTTTCAGGATAGTCTTTCTGGTCCATCGCTCGAATGGTATATGGGTTTGGAGCCCGCTACTGTGCGCACCTGGAAAGATCTGGCAGAAGTGTTTGTCCTCCACTATCAATATAATAGCGACTTGGCTCCCAACCGAGTTCAGCTTCAGAATCTCTCACAGCGGAATAATGAAAGCTTTAAAGAATACGCCCAGCGGTGGCGTGAGTTGGCTGCTCGGGTTCAACCGCCGATGGTTGAGCGTGAGCTAGTGCAAATGTTCGTGGCTACCCTTCCTGGAATCTATTATGAAAAGCTGGTCAGTGGCATGTCTGGAACATTCTCGGCTCTCATCACTCTGGGCGAGCATGTTGAGAACGGTATAAAGATTGGAAAAATTCAGGGCGAATCATCCTCAGCTGGAGGAAGTAGCAAGAAGCCTTACGCTAGCAAGCGTCGAGAGGGAGATGCTAGTGCTGTCACTAATGCTAGGAGAAAGGGCAAGGGCCCTCAGCCTCAGATTGCTAGCATAAATATCCCAGCTGCTCCGCAGCAGCAGCAGCAGCAGCCTCAGCAGCAGAACAATCAGGGGTATAAAAGATATCAGAATCGGGCTCCTATGGCAAGCCGTCATTTTGACACTCCACCTATGTCATATGCGCAGCTTTTGCAAACGTTGCTTCAGCTCCAATTAGTTCAAAAGAGGACGTTGGCTCCCTTAACAGGGGCACCACCACCGGGGTATGATGCCAATGCTACTTGTGAATTCCATACTGGGGCACCAGGCCATACGATTGAGAATTGTAAAGCTTTTAAGCAAAAAGTCCAGGACTTGGTGGACGCCAAGGTTATCAACTTTTCGGACAACTTGCCCAACGTCACCAAAAACCCGATGCCTCATCATAAGGGGGGCGGAGTGAATGCTGTTATCACTGAGGAAAGCGCGGACTTGCTGACTGATGTCAAAGATTTGAAGACGCCGTTGAGTTTTGTCAAGGCTAAGTTACTGAAGAAGGGCTTCTTTCCTGGATGTGGAGAGTTATGTATGGCTTGTGCTACACTTCCTGATGGGTGTGAGCAGCTGATCGAAGGTATCCAAAGTCTGATGTCTGAGGGTATTTTACAGTTCAGCCGGAGCGTTGAGAGTGCATCAGGGGAAGTCGTGCTGAAGCAGGCAGATGAAGTTGCTACCATCACTATTCCTCGTCACCCTATTACTATTTCTGCACCCCGTCCGCCTACAATTACTATCACCAGGGCCGGACCGATCCCGTTCGAAAGCACTAATGCTGTTCCATGGCATTACGGCGCCGAAGTTTACTGCAATGGTCAGAAGATAGAGCTAGAGCCGTTCGGATCGACTGTGCAGGATCTTATCGAAGTCAGTGGTATCACTAGAAGCGGTAGAGTGTTTGCGCCAGCAGAGGTTGCAGCAGAGAAGGTGGTCCGGGCTGACGCTGTGGATAAGGGTAAAGGTAAAGCTGTTGAAGAGGTCCCCTCTGGGGCAGAAAAAGATTTGCTAGTTAAAGATGCTGAAGAGTTCATGCGACTAATCAAGAAGAGTGACTACAAAATTGTAGATCATCTTCATCAGACTCCGTCAAAGATCTCGATTCTTAACTTGTTGCTGTGTTCTGAAGCGCACCGCAACGCGTTACTGAAGGTATTGAATGCTGCATACGTGCCGCAGGAGATATCAGTAAATCAACTGGAGGAGGTGGTGGCCCATGTCAATGCTGGTAATGGGCTGGGATTTACAGATCTGGAGCTGACTCCTAAGGGAAGAGATCACAACAGCGCCTTGCACGTCTCAATAGAGTGCAGAGGCACGATTATGTCACATGTCCTGGTGGATACGGGTTCCTCGCTTAATGTGCTTCCGAAGAAGGCACTGATGAAGTTGGATACCCGTGGATTGCTGTGCACGCCCAGCGATCTGGTCGTGAAGGCCTTTGATGGAACTAAGCGCCACGTCTTTGGAGAGTTGACCCTGCCAATTCAGGTTGGTCCAGAGACGTTCAATACGGTTTTCTATATCATGGACATCATGCCCGCCTATAGTTGCCTCTTAGGTCGGCCATGGATCCATTCTGCTGGTTCCGTGACGTCCACGCTGCATCAGAAGCTTAAATATGCTGTTGGGGGCAGCATAGTGACAGTCTGTGGTGAGGAGGACATTATGGTGAGCCACCTGTCGTCCTTTAAATATGTTGAAATGGATGGCGAGATCCATGAAACCCTCTGCCAAGCATTTGAAACCGTCAAGGTGAAAGAGGTAGCGCCTGTCGTCGCGGAGAAGCAGGAGATGAATCTCTCCTCGTTTAAGGAAGCTCGGGCCGTTGTCGAAGCCGGTTCCACCCCAGGCTGGGGGCATGTCTTGGATATACCAATCAAGCAGGATAAGTTTGGATTGGGGTATTCTCCCGGAGCTGAAGCTTCATCTTCTTCTGGCAGTTCGTCTCGTGGGAAAGGGCCGATCCTATTCACCAAGGGGGGAGTAATTTTCGAGAGCATCAACGCTGCGTCGGAGGACAGCGGGGACAGTGATTGTGATCTTGACGCCTGGATCCAACCGAGCAAGCCGGGCGAGCGCCTCCACAATTAGACCATCAAGGAGATTATCAAGCTGACAAGTGAAGAGTAATGATTTGCTTTTTACAATCTTTGTACAACCATATGTCCTGCCCGAGGCATAGTGGTTTTACTGTCAGGGCCTTGTTGGATTGTGTGTATGCATTTTGTTAATAAATAAAAGGCGTTTTCTTCAAATATTGTGTTCTCTGTTATTCCTGTTTTATGTTTATTTCGAAAAACAGTAAAATGGCAATGGGGTTCGTGCTAACCTGCATATTCTTGCTTTAAACTTAACCCTTGTTATTGCAGGATCCACGTAACAGATGACATCGACTCTGGACCCTCTACGGCTCACTACGACTTTGATTTCCCGATCTATCAAGACGAGGATGAGATTGATGAAGACGAAGACCTTCCGGAAGAGTTGTCCCGCTTGTTGAGACAAGAGGAGAAGGTTATTCTGCCTCACGAGGAAGATATTGAGATTGTAAATCTGGGTTCTGAGGAGCTCGTCAGAAATGTCAGAGTAGGGGCTGCGCTGCAGAATGATGTCAAGCATAGACTGGTCGAGATGCTTCGAGAGTATAGTGACGTCTTTGCTTGGTCATATGAAGATATGCCCGGACTCGACACTGATATCGTGGTTCATCGCTTGCCGTTGCGAGAAGACTGCCCTCCAGTCAAGCAGAAGCTTAGGAGGACGAGACCAGACATGGCTGTAAAAATCAAGGAAGAAGTCCAGAAGCAGTTGGACGCAGGATTTCTAGCCGTTACCACTTACCCTCCGTGGGTCGCCAACATAGTGCCTGTACCGAAGAAGGACGGTAAGGTACGCATGTGCGTCGATTATCGGGATTTGAATAGGGCGAGCCCTAAGGATGATTTCCCGTTGCCTCATATCGATGTGTTGGTCGACAACACAACCCAGTTTTCCGTGTTTTCATTCATGGATGGCTTCTCCGGTTACAATCAGATTAAGATGGCACCGGAGGACATGGAGAAAACGACGTTCATCACCCCCTGGGGAACATTCTGCTACAAGGTAATGCCCTTCGGTCTGAAGAACGCAGGGGCCACTTACCAGCGAGCAATGGTAACTTTGTTTCATGATATGATTCATCATGAGATCGAGGTCTATGTTGATGACATGATTGCAAAGTCCCAAACGGAGGAAGAGCATCTGGTCAATTTATTGAAGCTATTTGAGAGGCTTAGGAAGTTCAGGCTGAGGCTGAATCCTAACAAGTGCACTTTCGGAGTGCGGTCCGGAAAGTTATTGGGGTTTATCGTTAGTGAACGAGGTATTGAAGTTGATCCTGCGAAGATAAAAGCTATCCAAGAAATGCCAGCACCGAAAACAGAAAAAAAAGTTCGTGGTTTCCTGGGCCGAATAAACTACATTGCAAGGTTTATCTCTCAGCTCACGGCCACTTGTGAACCGATGTTCAAGCTTTTAAAGAAAGATCAGGCGATTACTTGGAATGAGGATTGCCAGAAGGCATTCGACAAAATAAAGCAGTATCTTCAAGAACCTCCAATCTTGATACCCCCAGTGGCTGGACGGCCATTAATCATGTACCTGACGGTTCTGGAGAATAGTATGGGGTGTGTTCTCGGTCAGCACGACGAGACGGGCAGAAAAGAGCATGCCATTTATTATTTGAGTAAAAAGTTCACTGAGTGTGAATCTCGATACTCGATGCTGGAGAAGACGTGTTGTGCATTAGCTTGGGCCACCAAACGTCTACGACAGTATATGCTCAACCACACCACTATGCTAATTTCGAAGATGGATCCGATCAAGTATGTCTTCGAGAAGCAGGCTCTTTCGGGCAGGATTGCCAGATGGCAGATGGTGTTAACAGAATATGATATTCAGTACGTCTCTCAGAAAGCCATTAAGGGAAGCGTATTGTCTGATTACCTTGCCGAACAGCCAATCGAAGACTACCAGCCGATGAGGTTCGAATTCCCTGACGAGGATATTATGTTTCTCAAAGCGAAGGATTGCGATGAGCCATTGCCCGATGAGGGGCCATATAGGAAGTCTCAGTTGAAGTTGATATTCGACGGAGCGGTTAATTCCTATGGAAGTGGTATCGGGGCTATCATCACGACTCCTCACGGATCCCACATCCCGTTTACTGCGAGACTGACGTTTCCAGTTACCAACAATGAAGCCGAGTATGAAGCATGTATTATGGGTCTAGAAGAGGCAATTGATTTGAGAATCAAGAATCTAGACATATATGGTGACTCAGCGCTTGTAATCAATCAGATTAAAGGGGAGTGGGAAACTCGTCAAGCGAATTTGGTGCCGTACATGAATTATGCCAGGAGGCTGCTTCCGTTCTTCGATCGAGTGGAACTTCATCATGTACCCAGGGCTGAAAATCAAATGGCTGATGCTTTAGCCACGTTGGCTTCAATGTATAAAGTCAATTATTGGAATGAGGCTCCAAGGATTGTACTTTCGCGTCTTGATAGACCGGCATTTGTGTTTGCAATCGAGGATGCCAACGACGGCAAGCCATGGTTCCACGATATCCAGACCTTCCTTATGACTAAGGAGTATCCTGCGGGTGCGTCAACCCAGGATAAGAAGACTCTGAGGAGGCTATCTGGAAACTTTTATCTCAATCCTGATGGAGTGCTGTATAAGAGAAACCACGATCTCGTGCTGCTCAGATGTGTAGATGAGAAAGAGGCAAGTATGCTCATGGAAGAAGTCCATGAGGGCACATTTGGTACGCACGCCGGCGGGCATGCCATGACGAGAAAGATCCTGAGAGCAGGGTATTACTGGCTGACTATGGAGTCGGATTGCTTCAGATTCGCGAAGAAATGTCACAAATGCCAGATTTATGCTGATAAAGTTCATGTGCCGCCGTGCCCATTGAATGTCATGTCCTCCCCTTGGTCGTTCTTCATGTGGGGCATCGACATGATAGGCAAGATCGAGCCCACTGCGTCTAATGGTCATCGTTTTATTCTGGTAGCTATCGACTACTTCACCAAATGGGTGGAGGCAGCCTCGTACGCTAATGTGACCAAGCAGGTGGTAGCTAAATTCATAAAGAGGGACATCATCTGTCGCAATGGGATTCCCGAGCGGATCATTACTGATAATGGTTCGAATTTGAATAACAAGATGATGAAGGAGCTGTGCCAGAGCTTCAAGATTGAACACCACAACTCATCCCCTTACCGGCCGAAGATGAATGGCGCTGTTGAAGCGGCCAACAAGAACATCAAGAAGATTGTTCAGAAGATGGTTGTGACGTATAAAGATTGGCACGAGATGCTGCCGTTTGCCTTGCACGGTTATCGTACGACGGTGCGTACGTCGACCGGGGCAACTCCTTTCTCCTTGGTGTACGGTATGGAAGTTGTCCTACCGTTAGAAGTGGAGATTCCCTCTTTGCGAGTTTTGGTTGATGTGAAACTCGACGAGGCAGAATGGGTTACGAATCGTTTGAACCAACTCAGCCTGATGGACGAGAAGAGGTTAGCATCGATTGCATTTGGTCGCCTGTACCAAAGCCGAATGAAGAAAGCTTATGATAAGAAGGTGCGTCCTAGAAGCTTTCAGACGGGTGATCTCGTCCTGAAGAAAATTCTTCCGCCACACTCCGATCACCGGGGCAAGTGGACTCCGAATTACGAAGGGCCGTATGTCGTCAGCAAGGTTTTCTCAGGAGGAGCTTTGTTGTTATCCACGATGGATGGTGAAGATTTTGCATCCCCGGTGAACGCGGACGCAGTTAAAAAATACTTTGCTTGAAAGAGACCCGCTGGACAAAAAAGAAAGAGTCCAGGCAAAAAAGGGGCATCCTGGCGAACCAAAAACAGAATAAAAGGTTCGGGCAAAAATTAGGGATATATTGAAAAAAATGTACACCCGCGAAGTCGAAAATCTACACTGGGCGGCTTCGGCAAAAAAGGGTATCCCGGTGAACTGAAAACCCGTAAAGGGCGGTTCACGCAAAAGTTAGGGATTTGAATAAGCAAATGACTGCGTTCCGCGTGTGGACTTTCATTGTTTAGTGGTTTGGAGGACCTGAAGGCCGTTTATCTGAACCAATCTCTTCCGAAGCTGAAGCATCGGAGAAGTATCGAAGTCGAGTGGGTCTTAGAGGGATCAACTCATGGTGTTCGTCTACGCCTCGTTGCCGACATTTGTATATACTAATGTATATTTATGTTTTATTTTTGTGCGGCTTCCTCATTCCAGGAGCTTGCCTCTGTTGTAAAACATTTTTGCCCATTCAAGGGTTCACCATCAATAAAATGCACATTATTCAGCAATTCTGCTTGTCTGTTTAGCATTTATCTGTTTTGTTTGTGAATGAAAACGCCGATGTTTTTTGATAAAATGCGCATACATAAACTTACGGGCCTAGGCCCATTGATTGTTGAAACAATTAATTAAATGAATATTGTCACGAGATGATAACCTTGATAGGCCCCTTTGAGGAGGGTATCTTGTCTGTTTGTTTGTGTTGTTGCAGGTGTAGGCAGTGTGCCGTGCGCATCCCCGAAGCAGGGCAAGCCCTCCTTCTCCAGCAGAGTCCAGTAGTCTCTCCTCCGCAGAATCTGAACGCAAGAAAGTGAGCATTGATATGTCTTCCCGAAGCAGGAGATGGTTCTCTTCCCCAAGCAGACGCATCCTGAAGGAGCGTCACCCCATCAGCTGAGCCAAGCACCGAAGAATGATGTCGTCTTTCCCCAGCACCGGGTCACAAGTGCAGATTTCATAGAAGTGTTCGGGTGCCGGAGCTCGTGTTTCCCCAGTAAAGTCTCCAGCGGAATTGAGATTCCCTACCAGAGTTATGCTCTCTCCTAAAGTTGGATGATTCCCTCTTCCCCAGTGGAGTGTTGGAACAACTGATGTTGTATTCCTCTGCAGAGTCGTACTCTCCCGTTGAAGTAGAATGATTTCTCTCCCCGGCTGAGTCCGCAGGAAAGCAGAATCCTTGGAAGCAGTTGAGACCTTGAGTGGATGTTTCCTAGCAGATGTTGAGCAGCTAGGGTCGTACCCTGTCCAGTGAAGCAGAATGACTTCTCTTTCCTCAGCCGAGTTTGCAGATGCCCAAGAGAGCCGAGTCCTCGGAAGTCGATCAGACCATGATTGGTTTTTCCCCAGTGGAGTGTGGAGCAGCTGAAGAGGCCTCCCCACAGGGTGTGCTATCCCCAGAAGAGTAGCCGGGACAGCCACGCAGTTTATTCTCGCAATGGATATCCGCAGGTCCGAGTTCTCGTAGAGCTTCGTCCCCCCGCAGCAGATCAACTGAAGTTGTTTTCCCCGCAGCAGATCAACTGAAGTTGTTTTCCCTGCAGCAGTCAACGGAAGATCAGTTCCCCAGACAGAGCCTGATTGATATTGGCGTGTCCACGTTCTCCTCAGCAGGATGATTCCTCTGTCTGAGTAGTTCTTTCTCCTTGACAGGAGGATTTCCCCTCGGCATTTATTTTGCTGACGGGATTGCATCATTGTGCATGACTGCATAACATTTAACACTGCATAACATTTAACACTGCATAGCATTTAACACTGCATGTTGCATAGCATTGTGCACGATTGCATGGCATTTAGCATAAACGCATATCATTCCCACCGTGTGGGCATAGTGCAGAAGCATATGCATCATAAGCATGATCTAGGTCATTATTACTCTTGCCTTACAGGTGTTCAGCCGAAAGACCAATGGCTCAGGATGATTCCTGATATTCTCTCCAACGAGGTCGCTTTCTTAAGATGATTCTAAAGACCCCGGTGTGATTCCCACAGTCGCTCGCTCAAGATGATTTTTGAGATCCCCAGCGAAGTCTTCAGTTCAAGACGATTCTGGAATTCCTCAGCAGGGCCGTTTGCTTAAGATGATTCTTAAGACCTCAGCGCAGGTTCCCGATTTGTTTGCTTAGGATGATTCTTGAGCTCCCCAATAGCGACCCCAGCAAGAGTTGCCCAGGGAGATTCCTGGAATACCCAGCAGAACGAAGTATCCAGAATGGTTATCGGTTCAGGATGATTCTTGAAGGTGCCCGACGGTCTTGTTTGTTCAAGATGATTCTTGAAGTCCTTAGCAGCGTGATATGTCTGCTCCAATAGTGATGTCTAATCTGAAGATTGACTTCGTAAACGCCTGAAGGCGATATCAGAAGGTTCCTGTGAGTTCAGATTTCCTTGTTGATGAATCAACGTGTGGCTGAAGACAAGGTTCCAAAGCTTGTAGATATAGCAAGGTGATCCGTGTTGGCCTGAAGACCAAGCCAGTTGTCCTGAGGGGATGATTGATTGCGATCAAGTGGATAGTTTTTCTTCTGACTGAAGTCGAAGATGTTTCTCCAGCTGAAGCGGAGTTTTGCCTGAAGGCAAAGTGTTTGAATCCCCGTAGAGTCATGAATGGCTCAGGATACCATTTCTTTGACTGAAGTCACAGATTTCCTAAGCTGGAGCGAAGGTGCCTAGGGGCAAGGTTACCCCCAAGGTCATGAATGACCTAGGATTCATTTTTCGGACTGAAGGCCAAAGTATATCCCTGACTGAAGTCACGGATACTCTATAGCAGAGGTGGAATTACCTGAAGGCAAATCCATGTATCATTGAAGGCCAAGGGCCATTTCTTTAGACGAAAGTCGAAGATGCCTCCTGCAGAGTTGCCGACGGGCAAACGTTTACGCCCTTGAAGGCCAAGGATGTTTTTTTCTAGCTGAAGCTGGAATAGCCGATGGGCAGTGCTCCATCTATCTTCAGAAATACGTGAAGATTCTCCAGCGGATCTGGAGTGGCCAGGGGCCAGGGTTTCATATATCTTTAATGTTGAAGTTCTACGGCGGGCAGTGTGCAGCAGTATTCCGATGTTCGTTATGGTTCTAAGGGTGAACCCCAGATCAGAGTGTGCTCGGTTAAGTCTCTCATTCCCAGCTGAGTAGTTTCAAGCACGCAAGTGTACCTTTTGTTCCATTTACCAGGGGTGAACCCCAGGTCAGATTATGTTTTGTTCGGCGGCGAGGTTGAACGTTTGGATTTGACGGCGAGGTTAGATCATCATTTGTCTGGCGGCGAGGTTGGATGTTTTGTTCGGCGGCGAGGTTGAACGTTTGGATTTGACGGCGAGGTTAGATCATCATTTGTCCGACGGCGAGGTTGGATGTTTTGTTCGGCGACGAGGTTGAACGTTTGGATTTGACGACGAGGTTAGATCATCATTTGTCTGGCGGCGAGGTTGGATGTTTTGTTCGGCGGCGAGGTTGAACGTTTGGATTTGACGGCGAGGTTAGATCATCATTTGTCCGGCGGCGAGGTTGGATGTTTTGTTCGGCGGCGAGGTTGAACGTTTGGATTTGACGGCGAGGTTAGATCATCATTTGTCCGGCGGCGAGGTTGGATGTTTTGTTCGGCGGCGAGGTTGAACGTTTGGATTTGACAGCGAGGTTAGATCATCATTTGTTCGGCGGCGAGGTTGAACGTTTGGATTTGACGGCGAGGTTAGATCATCATTTGTCCGGCGGCGAGGTTGGATGTTTGTTCGACGGCGAGGTTGAACGTTTGGATTTGACGGCGAGGCTAGATCATCATTTGTCCGGCGGCGAGGTTGGATGTTTGTTCGACGGCAAGGTTGAACGTTTGGATTTGACGGCGAGGTCAGATTATGTTTGTTCGACGGCGAGGTTGGATATTTGTTTGACGGCGAGGTCAGACTCTTCAAATCCCCAGTAGAGATGATGTTGGTACGACGGCGATGTCGAGTGTCTCTAAGAGGATGTTTGTTTCCGACGGCGATGTCAGATTCAGTTTTCCAACGGCGATGTTGGGCATGTCAAGGTGATCCAGTCTTCTGACGGCGATGTTAGGTGATGCAGATCCTTTAGTTTCTCCAGCGGCGATGCGGGGTATTCTGTCAGATGTGTTTCTCCAGCGGCGATGCGGGGTATTCTGTCAGATGTGTTTCTCCAGCGGCGATGCGGGGTATTCTGTCAGATGTTTTTCTCTAGCGGTGATGCGGGGTATTCTGTCAGATGTGTTTCTCCAGCGGCGATGCGGGGAACTTTGTTCAGAGATGTATTTTCTCCAGCGGCGATGCGGGGTATTTTGTTCATTGTTGTATTTTCTCCAGTGGCGATGTTGGGTATTTTGGTGATTCAGGTTTAGGTCTCCGGCAGCGATGTTGGACGCTTGTTTCCCCGAGTTATGGTTGTTCTTGACGGCGATGTCAGGTGATTTGGTGTTCCAGCGGCGATGTTGGGCGTTCCTCAGAATCTTGTCTGACGGTAATGTCAGGCAGTTTAGTCTTCCAGCGGCGATGTTGGGTGTTGTGGTTGTTTGAAGGCAATGTCAGAAGAATTTAATGTGGATAACTGACGGCGATGTCAGGTCGATATTTCTCCAGCTAGTTGTTGAGCAGCTAGTGTTGCAGTATTCAAAGATTTGTTCCCCGCAGAGTACCGTGTGCTCGCGCAGTTGGCAAATTTTCGGGTTTACCGATATTCAATCGTCTCGCACCTTGATTGGTTGAGAGCCGTTCGCTTCTCACCCAGTCAGGTTCAAGCCGTTTGAATAGGGGCAGCTGTTGCACCCCAAAATTTGACCAACAATTATTTATCCATTGAGTGTTTGAAAGTTGATACCTTCATCAGAAAGTTCAAGAGATCCTCAGAGGAGTGGGTTGAAACCAAGGATGTGTGACTCATAGCTTGAGAGTTGTGGGAGCTCCTCAGATGATTCTGAGACTTTAAGAATGAACTTGATGTTTTGAGAAAGCCTATGAGATGTCTTGATAGCCATCATGAAGCCCAAAGGGTTCATTATGCAAGAATTCAGAAGATTCAACCATGAATGGTAGAATTAGGGTTTTGACTGGGTCAACCCTAGGATAACTGAAGTTTTGGAGAAGGTTGAGACCCAATCCAAGGGCCATGAGATCATGGAATGATGATAGAGGTGTTATAAAGATGATTCCTAGACCAACTCATCATGATTGAGGAGTTTGAGAAGTTTCAAGTCAGGGTTTCCAAGGATTGTCAGTGAAAAAACCCTAATTTGATCCCTATTTTCCAGACAGTTTTAGCTCTAGATGTGATTGATATCTCATCTTCCCCACAACATGAATGTTGTAGAGCTTGTTCTTAGCTTTAATTTGAGTGGTGGAAATCCTTGATAGGAGTTACAGAGCTCAAGTTATGGTTTTGACAAATTACAGGTCAGCTGAGGTGTGTGAATCTGGGTCCTTGAAAGTCACCCAACTTGCAGACAACTTTTGCCCTAGTAGGATGATTCCTATGATCTCTTGGTCAACATGAATGTTGGAGGGAATCTTCTTAGCTTTAATTTGAGTGGTAGAAGTCCTTGATAGGATTTGTGGAACTCAACTTATGGTTTGAACAAGGCAGGGGTATTTTGGTCATTTGTCAATTATAGGTCATTTTAAGCAAAGGCCATATCTCCTATTTCCAAGCCTCAAATGGAAAAACTCAAAACATGAAAGTTGTTCAAAATGTGATTTTAAGTCTAGGAAGAAGGTCATGAATTGTTGGAAAAGCTCATAGCATGGATTTGCATGATTGGTTAAAAATGAACTAAAAATGGCTTATAAGTTTGAAAAGTTGAAATTGAAAATTGGTTTGGAAGATCTAGGAATCCAAAATAGGTCATCCAATATATCATTTTGATTGGAAACATCATTTTGAGAACATTGGTTTAAATAGAATTTTCATTTGAGGCTTTAAAATGGGACATGCTTTGGAAATTTGAAACTTGCATTATAAGGCACCCTTGCAAAACTCAACATAAGCCAAAGGTGAGCTTGTTTTTCACTCATTCCTCCTCAATATCTCATGTAAGGGTATTTTGACACCAAATTGTAAGGCATAAGGCATGAGATGAGAGAAATTCAATATGTCATCACATGAGATTTCAAGGACTTTCTAGATCATTCTAGATGGTCCTAGACTTTTCCAATGATGGTTATAAGAAGAGTGAATCATGATGAGTATGAGGTTGGTCAAGGTTGAAGAATTCAGAGGAGAAAGAGAGAGAGAACTTGCCATTGAAGAGTTTCCTTCAAGATCAAGTAACTTGGGATTTCTTCCACTACAAGCTTTCTCCTCCAAAACCAGTGCAAACAGAAGGCTGTCCATCATCAAAGGATCATCTTGAAGCCCTTGCAAGCTCTGAATCAAGCCCTAGCTACACACACCATTGAACCTTGACAGGTTTCTTTCTTCCCACGAATCTCCTTATTTATGTGGTTTCCATTAATTCTTTAGGTGTAGGATTAGTGTACCAGGCTAGTTGATCCTTTCCCATGAGTTTGAGAGCTCTGTGTGAGGTTTCATGGCAGGTGCAAGATTCTTTAATCTCCAAGAGCAAGCTTTGTAGTGAGTTTTAGTTAGCATAGATTAGATTAGAATGGTTAGGGTAGTATAAAGAACAAGATTGGATCATTAAATTTGAGTTTTAGAAGAGTTGATTTCAGAGAAATATGGTGGTACCCGAGCTTTGAAGTTTTCTGTTTGAGTGATTCAAGGAGAATTAATGAAAACTACGCGCATAGTTTTGTTCCTTGTAATCTGTAGACCATTTTCCTTTTTGGAATTTTTAACTTTCATTGAGTGTGGAGGGAGAACGAGCCAGGAGAAGTTCCTTGCATGAGAATAAGGTTCAGAAACCCTAGGGTTTCGTTTGGGGACGATGACTAGCGTCCGTTGGATCAACCTGGACATTTGACCATTTCATTTCATCTAACGGTCGAGATTAAACAGAGAAACGGAGGGAAACTCAAGTGCTGAACGCACCGTTTTGTTTAGTGAAGTTTCCTGGGCTTGACCTTCGCTATCTGCACCCCACCGTATCTGGCCCATATAATTTTGAACTAGCGCGCCCTTCTATCTGCACCCCCCTCCCCTTTAATTGAATTCTTTTATTTCTTTAATTCCTTTAATTTTCTTGCACTTTAATAAGTTCATAAAAAATAGAAAATTGAATATTTTTAATTCTTGTTTTTTTTCATGTGTTCATAAATTTGTCTAGAAAATTATAAATAAATAAAATGTCCATTTTATTTTCTTTTCATATTTTTAGTAGATTTTTCTTTTAAATAGCTTTAAAATAGGATTAATTTGGTATCCAGTTTTGTAGAATTTCTTTTAGGGCCTTCCTTTAGTCTTTTTAATTCATTCTTTTTTGTGTAATTAAATATGGAATCATAGTTCCCCATAGGATTTAATTCTTGATTTTTAGATTAAATTTTGATTAGATTAATTAGGTTAGCATTAGGGTATCCTAATTAGGGTTTAGGTTGTGCATAGGTAAGAAAATTCATTTTCTTTAGATAGTTTTGTCTTGATTTTTGGGTAGGGGAATATGTGGATGTTATGGATAGATGTTGTAGACCCTTGTGAATAATTGATAGATTTTTCCCCCTTGGTTTAGTATTTTTAGGTATTTTCTGAAGTTGCCTGATGATTTTGTCTGTTCTATGGTTATCTGTTCATCTCTGGGGTTTATTTTGGGGAGTTTGTTGTGGGGCTTGTGTTGTCTTGAAGATCTTGTTGGAGAGCATCATGAGGAGAAGATTGTAGATCAAGACTCAGAGACCCAGAGTTTGGCTTGTTCCCTGTTTGTGAGGTTTGAGATCCTGAAGTTTGAAGGAAGTTCATGGTACTTTCCTGAGGAAGGCACTATGAGTGACTTTCATTCTTTCTTCTCACCTCTTTCTTAAGTATCCAATGATGTTGGAGCCAACTTGTGAGTTTAATTTCTCCTGAGGAGGAATGTAAACTGATCACTTGTTGTTGAGCCACATGGGATACCATTCCTAAGTGGAAGCCTCCTAGTACTTTCCTGAGGAAGGTCCTATGGGTCTATTCACTTAGTTCCCTTAGTTTATCTAGGATTTCTCAAGTATCCAATGATGTAGGAGCCAACTTGTGAGTTTAGTTTCTCCTGAGGAGGAATGTAGACTGATCACAGTTGTTGAGCCACATAGGATACAACTCCTAAGTGAAAGCCTCCTAGTACTTTCCTGAGGAAGGTCCTATGAGTCTATTCACTTAGTTCCACTAGTTCAGATAGGATTTCCTAAATATCTAGTGATGTTGGAGCCTGCTTGTGAGTTTAGTTTCTCCTGAGGAGGAATGTAAACTGATCACAGTGGTTGAGCCACGTAGGATATAATTCCTGAGTATACACCTCCTAGTGCTTTCCTGAGGAAGACACTATGAGTCTGCCTGCTTAGCTCCCTTTCTTTGGTAAGCTTGTTCTGAAGCTTGAAGACTGGGATTGATTTCTTTTGGTTAGGTTTTGCTTTAGGGCTTTGCTTAGATTTGGTCAGGATTCTGTGTTAGGGTTAGGATTAGAGAGTAGATGATTCTTTCTCAAGCATGTGTTTTTTGCCTGATGGCACTTCATTTCCTTTATCTGGTTATTGCTTGATAGCATGTTGTTTATCTTCAGTATGATTACTGTTATTTCATGACTGGCTTGAGGTCGAGACGAGCTTGTGGAGGCTGAAGCCCCACACACATTTCCTCCCTCACTTGCATTGCATGCATTTTACTGTTAAAGCTGATGCTTTTGTCTGTTTTGGTGTATCATTGACATGATCCCTTAGGACTCTCATTTCCTTTGATAAGGATTTGATGATAGACTTTTAGGTTGAAACCTATGCATGACAACATCTAGGAGTTCCCTGTTCAAACCTCAACCATAGGATGAATCCATGGCATGACAACAGTAGGACTTGATAGTCTCCCTCCTAGTTGGGCCTGTTCTCTTCTCATCTCGAAGCAGTTTAAGATACAGTAATCATGAATGATTTCTTTCGTACGTTACGAGCCTTAAGCTATCTGAGGGGGGATGCTTAGTATGGTACCCTTTGGGTGACATGCGACGCATTCACTCTCAGGTCATAGTCTCTAGTGCGGTTGAAATCGCAAAAACAATAAAAAACACTTCTTTTAGGAGATAACCCGTAGTTTCCCGAACTACGTTTGCTCTGATCTTTCATACCAGATGAAAGTACGTAGGCATAGGATGCGATATCCTAGCGAGCAACCTTCAACCTTTCCCCCGTAATCTTCGTAGGCCGAACTACGTTGACTCTGATTTCTCGTTCTCTGATGAGAATACGTAGGCATAAAGCGCGATGCTTTGCCGAGTCATTTTTCTTTTCTTTTTCAGCCAGCCTTGATAGGTAGATAGATTATAACCAACCCGTCCAAGTAAACAAACAAACGAGGATCCCGTCGAGTACGACGGACGTGAGGGGTGCTAATACCTTCCCCTTGCGTAACCGACTCCCGAACCCAGACATTGGTGCGATGACCTTGTCTTACCCTTATTCGTCAGGTTTTTCCGATCGTTTCCTTTCCCGCTCTGAGGGATAAATAACGAAAGGTGGCGACTCTTCTGTCATGCCGGCACCTTATTTTCGCGCAAGCGACACCTATTCTCACCGCAGCACTGCAGTTTGAACACCAGTCATTACTACTTTTGAAGAAGCATTTGAGTCCTGAAATAAAAATCAAGTATTGAAGAGAAAGAGATTATGCCAAATCTATCTTGCTTCAATATTTGATAATAAGAAGTCTGCTCTTTAAGGTGATATCTTAAGAGACTCCATTGCTCCTTGATTGATGGTTATCATGGAATTTGTATTAAAGGACAAGTCTATGAGAAACCTTCAATTCTTCTTTGTGTTATGTAGGAAATTAGATGATGGTGCTTTAATTTGTTTTATGTTATTCTTTGATAGATAACATCATTTGGTCCTTTGCTTATCAAAGATATCAAAGTCTTGAGTCAAGACAATGAAATTAATGATTCTACTAAGAACAAGATTTTATTGATATTATGATTTCTTCTAGACTTATACTCTAAAATAAATCATGGTACTGCTATTAAAATGTGGCATAAGACGAAGGAAAGCTTGTCTGGACATTTATGTGGTCTCATAGAAATATGAGTGTCATTATTTGAATGTAATTGTTGCAGATATCAAAGAAAGGAGCAGAGGCATCTTCCATAGTATTTAGAAAAGGTTTATTACAAAATTTGATGGAAGAAGATCCCACAATCCAGACTCAAGTGCTAGAGGTACTGAGTTTGGTGAGAAAAATGGAGTCATTGGTTTAACAACAATTAAATCAGGATCCACTCAAAGCGGTGTTCAGACACTATGGTCAAGTCTGAATACTGGTACATGTATGACTGAGAAAATAACAAAAAAAAAAAGGTATGTTTGTTCTTTTCAGGCTTATCTCTTGATTCAATGAGATATTTGTGTAGGTGTAAATACAAAGTTTTTGTTAGACTTCTAGAGAAGCTCTTTTGAAAAAGGATTTTCAGAAATCTTTAAGAAAAAATTACGTTGTATTTATCTATATTGAATATTTCATTAAGTTGAATGATGATCATATTTATGGAAACAGTTTCCCCAATTTTTGTAATGTTACTACTATTTGTTAGTTGTCAAAGAAAACATTTAAATATTCATCTATCACTCATGACTCTTGTTTCAAGAGGAAGTGTTGGTTTTGAATACAATCTTGGAGACTAATGACTGATAGAAGATATCCCTCTCAGTCTAGTTCTACTAGACTCTGATGGATGATAACTTCTGAAAATTGTCAAATTCTAAGATTCAGAAGAGGATTCATTAATTCTGATAAAGCAGTTTAAGTAAAAGGTTTTCCAAAACTTTTATAATACTTAAATTTTCATAAAAGTGAAATTCGTCTAGTGGATTCAAGAAATCTGCTGGATAAGAACCTTTAGGTAATAATGTTTTCTTTTTGGATACTTATTGTCACTATCCCCTGTCTTGTGAAACATCATTTTGTCCTTCTTCTGACAAGATTCTTATTCCTTTAGGAATCCTGTTTAGTTCTTTTCTTTTTATTTTATCTTTGGTTGTGTGCTGATAAAGCCAACCATGAGATGAGTTTCCTAGTCAATTCTTCTTTGAATTAACTGGTTGTCATCAATTAAAAGTTTATGGATTTTGATGAGTTGATTAAGTTAGGCTTTAAGTTCTGGAAGACTGTGTCTGAACAAGGATGTAATGGATACTTTCAGATACTCTATGGTTTCACTTATCCAGATCTTATCAAAGAGTTTTGGATTAATGCTTCTATTGTTGAGCTGAATTCTGAGTCTGATATTCTTTGTAAAGTAATTGGTGTTTCTATAATCATAACCTCTAAAGAGATTTCTAATGTGATCAATTGTGAGGAAATTGGAGAAATCCCAAGAACTCTTGTTTGGGAACACTATCTTCCTATCTAGCGTATCTTTGTAGATGCATCTAATACATCAGTGGTCTCAAATCTTTGTCCTGATGCAATTGTTTGGAATCAGATTCTGAATTCAAACTTACTTCCTAAGGATAAGGATTTAGACCTCATGGACCATATTGAAAAATATCTGCTTCTACTTCTTAATTCAAACTTGCAGATTTATCTTCCTCAAGTTATGTTTGACTATTTGAAGAATACTCTTTGTTCCTTTCACAAGGAAAAGATTATCTACATTCCTTTTGGACGAGTTCTTTCAGAATTACTTGTTCAACAAGGAGTTATCATAAGTTCAGAGACCAATTTTTCTAAAATCTGAAAAGACAAGTTTGAAGCTATCTATGAAAGATTATGATGTTAGATTTTTGCATAGTTTTCCCTTGTAATTGTTAGAACCTTTGTATTAAGTTATCTTATTATTAATTCAAAGTTTGTTCATACTGTTGTGTAGTTTAATTGTTGAATATATTTATTTATCGTTGTTCATAAGCATTAAAAGTAATGGGAGTAAGAACTTAATGTGTGCAACTTTTATCATTAATAAAATGGAAGGTATTACAAATTATTTAGACATTTTAGTCTATTGGATTGACCCTGAGGTATTTCTTAGGATTATCCGACATGTCCAAATTATCTATGTAATCTTTCATTTCTTCCTTGGCAAACTCCAAAGCCTCTTTTCTTAGTTGATTTCTGCGTCTGGACCCAGAAGATCTTCTTCTCATGCGTGTCTTCACAAAGGATGGTGAAGAGGTGAGGGCTTCTGAAGTCATCTGCTTGCTAGTAAATCCTTCATCAGCTGCTTTTATTTCACTTGCTTGAGTTGCTGCATTCAGTATGGCTATCTTTCTGAAATCTCTCTTCGGAACCCAAATTTGTTTCTGTTTATACATCTTGGTGTTTTGAGGATTAAGTGATTATGAAAGTAAGTCTGCTATGAGTCCTTATATAGACGTGTTACATACATTATTCCAAGTATCTATTGTTTTAAAATTTATTAAGTCTAATTAATATCTTAAATGATAAATCTTCGAAATGTTATCTAATCAGCTGACCTATTAAAGATTCTTTAACAACTATGAATATTATAGTTAACATGTTTAACTATTGCTTCTGGTGTCAGTTTTACTTCATTAATGTTTATCCGAAAATCAAAGAAACGTTATTGAGAGTATTTGCATATAATAAATTAAAATTTGGTCAAAAAGTATTTCTTTTATTATTTGAAGCAGAAGGATTACACAATATTATTCATAAGGAATTGTATGTGTTTAGTATAGATCCCTATCTAAGTCATCCTGAGCCTTATGATGATAACAATTGTATAACATCTTGTTGGAGCGCCTTCTTCTCTTTGACCTCTTCATTGGTTTGGAGCTGCTCACGTTGCCTCTTCAGAAGTGAGCTTTGCAGAGGGCACATGCCTAATTATGGATAACTCAAAAACAACTCGTTTATGTATGTTCTACATATTCTGTCTTGTAGATCTCTCATAGATTTCTATCATGACAGAAGTCTTATGACTCTCAGCTGAGGACTCCATGACTCTGATGGATGTTGATGAAAATGAACTAGGTTTAGATTGCTTTTATAATGACTTATGAGTAACTCAAACGGCTGATTTAAATCCTTGCTTGATTCTTGGAACAATAGCGACCACTAAAAATTTAAAGTATGCACTATACAATCCTTAATGAACCTTGCTACTTGATCTTTTTTCATTTCTTGGAATTTGATCTTGTAATGATGGTATGTGATGCATTTATGACTGTAATTTCTTCTCTTTTTATTTCTTTTTTATGTGAAAAAAAGTGGGAGAAATAATGATAAGTATTTAATTAGAAACTGAATCCATTGAGTACATATTTAGTTGTACATATTGGTCATTTTTAATTTTGTTATTTATATTTCTGTTATTGTGGTTATCTTGCCCGGGCGACACATTTTAAATTTCTTGTAAATAGAACTAAGGAGGAGCTTACAAACCTCATACTTAGCCTATTAGACTCAAAAGGAGCTCACAAACCTCGTATTTTAATGTCACCAAAGGAAGTTAAAATATTATATTTGGTTTTTTAAATATGGAACTAAGGAAGAGCTTACAAACCTCAACCTTGGAACTATTTGACTCAGGGGGAGCTTACAAACCTCAGACTCTGATGTTACTAAGAAAACTGAATTATTTTTTCTTGAAAATAGTACTTAGTATGAAGTCTATAGAACTCATATTTGGACTATTAGACTCAGAGGGAGCTTACAAACCTCATACCCTGATGTTGCAGAGAAAATTATAACAACCCAACGTTGTATTTTAAATACTTGTGTTTGTCATCATCTAAAAGGGGGAGATTGTTAGAACAAAATTTGTTCATGAAATACTTTCCTTGGGTTTTGATGATAACAAAGTATTGAAATAACAATGGTTTATTTTATGGGTGTTACATGTGTGCAGGTTCTAATACTTGCAAATATTATAGTCAGAATCTGTTTTATATTAAGCACACTTTAGGAGTTGCTGAATTGCTAGCTTCTGGTGGAAAAATATGAAGAACACTTGCTAAGTGGTGTCTACCGTAGACTCTGAAGCTAAAGGTCTCAATATCATAAGAATCAACATAATTGTCTCTACACAATGAATGCAAATTGGCTTCTAGTACCATTCAGAGTTGGTGATAAAGTTGAAGATGTCTATACTGCAGAAAGCAAGTTGTATTGTCAAATCAGTTTGTCATGTAGAGTCTACAGATTGCAAGGCTCAAGAAAGGCTGAGATGCCTTATAGATATATACTCTCAACGAATCTAATAGTAAAAAATATCTTGAAGACTCAAAGGTTAAACATGTTACACATTTAATCAAGATCTTTTGGTGTATCTATCTTCAACGTATCTTGTACTATGGAGTAATAACTAAGACTCTTGATCAAGTTACCTCTTCAATGGCTAGTTTCTGAAAAAACTATAAATATGGCTAAAGGTTCATACTGAATCTTGAACAAGGATCAACCAGAAGAAGGAGTAACAAGATCAACAATTATCAATACCATTGTATATGCATATTTTCTGTTGTAGGTTGTAATTGTAAAAGCCTTAAGCTTTCTTACACATTAAATATCTTATAAATCTTAAGTGTTTTAGGTCTTTTTTATGGTGATTTCTCGTACCTCTGATACTTGTATCATGTACACCTTGTTCTCTATTCTACTGAACTTGTTTAGTAATTTAGATGGAAGTCTCGAGCCAAGATGCTTGAGCCACGTAAGTCTCTTGCTATGTGGTTGATTTGTGAAAGTCTTAATCAAATAGGTTGATTGAGCAGAAATCTTGTGTCATTGGGATACAAGACAGGAATTCTCGAGCCAATATGTTTTAGCCACGTAAGTCTCTTGCTATGTGCTTGAGCTGTGAAAGTCGTAATCAAGTGGATTGATTGAGCAAAAAGTCTTGAGCTAGTGTGTCTTAAGTAGGTTGGCTCGGTACATGTAACTAGATCAATAAGTCTTGAATTTGGGGGGATCAAGCAAGGAGGCTCATTTCATGGGACCTGGAGCAGAGGTCTTGATCTAGGGTGGCTTGAGTAGGTAAGTTCAGTACATGGAATTGGAGCAGTAAGTCTTGAACATGAGGGGTTCAAGCAAGGATGTAACACCCCCTTCTATACCCCAAATAAATGCATATAAAACAATTAAGCACATACACAATATCAGAGTAAAAAGGTTTTATAATAAGGTATAAAAGAAGAATGCCACAATTTCACCAATAAAACACTTTAACATTTTTGCTCCATAAAATATGTAACGTTTTCGTAGTTTTAGAAATCACATTTCAACATTTAATCTAAGCGAAAGATAACATCATTTAATCAGTTCCAAAATATTAATTCAAATGCACATAAGTCATCCAGATTAATACATCATATCAGTTAGATTACAAAACCACATCGGCTGATACATCGCAATGTATCACAAAAGAATGACTATACTAGTCTAACTACCCGGTGTTACATATCAGAGCAGCCGACTCAAAAGAATGAAGACTAACTTCACAAAAGGACTCCAGCATCCTAATCTGCAATGCCTCATAGAGCATTATAAAACAGCATAAGGGTGAGAAATATAACCATAATAATCAAGGCATAAGATTACGTATATATAGGTATCATATAACACATATTCACATTTCTCACCACACTTCAATTTCTTAGTTATGTATATTTGCCACACATATAATAACAACACGAATATTTGTAAAGCATGTCCACATCATGCATACTCTCACAATTTCACAATCTCATCATTCACACATAAGCATCACTTCATGCATATGTTATATATTAATGTGACTCAACAACTCAATGCAACTCATGCAATGCGGTACCGATTCTCGTTATCTTTTTTCGGTTTTTAGATTAAACCGGGTCCACACTTCTAGACCGATAACCCGTTATCTTTTTTCGGTTTTTACATTAAACCGGGTCAACACTTCTAGACCGATAACCACAAAGGCCCGTCCGCTAAGCCTTCAGACCCACACTTCTAGGTTTGGGACAAGCCACTAGTTTCCACGAAACTAACAGACATTGCCTCTTGACTAAATGATGCATGTACAATCAACCACAACAAATGCACTTAAGACCGACATCTTAATCTCATGCATTCGAATAATTCACCCCTTCGAGAATTTCATCATGATTGCACATACAACATATATCAAACATTTATCAATGTATTCATTTCACACATCATCATACTCAACAACAATGCACACATATCACATATGTTCCCATGCATTCACACCACAATCGCATACATATATGCACTCACAATTCATTAGACGATACACATACATTTCTCATTGTATTCCCATGTATCTCTAATTATCACAACAATCAAGGTATTCTCATTACAATACCAATCATACAATTATAAGTTATGCAGACATATTCAAAATGTTCTCATGCATACTCATTACATAATTGTATACACATCAAGCATTCGCAAACTCATTAAATAATACACACATAATCACTTATTATGTTCACATGTATTTTAACCGATTACAATTAATCCTTCATATCACAACTCTAGGATTCACGCCCGAAGGCTATCCACAACACATGTTATCACAATAGATCATATCTATATTCATATCATAAGGTATCCACCTATGTGGAACAACCAAACCATCTCCACATGATCAACACAGCAAAAGAAAAATGCTGTCAAACTCGCCCACATTCGCCTGGCGAACCCTCGCAGCGAACCTTCGCCTGGCCTTCGCCTGGCGAACTCCCTCAGCGAACACTCGCTAGGCTTCGCCTGGCGAGACTTCCCAGCGAGCCCAAGTCAGTAGCTACTGACTTCATTCACCACCATTCACCAGCACCTTCGCTGGGCGAACCTTCGCTATCCACCTTCGCCTGGCGAACCCACCAGCGAAGTCCACTGGGACTTAACTTATAATTACTCGCCAGCATTCGCTAGGCTTCGCCTGGCGAAGCTTCGCCTTCGCTCGCCTGGCGAGAGCCAGCGAACCTGCACAGAACAGAACCCTATTCTGTTCCTCCTTCACCAATCCATCATCAACCCTCTCTTACACATCCAAATCAGTATAAACAACATCAATACATGTTACCCGACTATTCTACGGCATTATTACTCAGTTTCAACCGATCAAATCCTCAATCTACCGATTATCCAACATTTTGCCCTAAATGGAAAGTGATGGAAACTCTACCAAAACCCTAACCCAACATACATAACATCATACAATGATCAAATAGAAACATTTCTCACCCTTACCTCGATTAATCGGAGCTTTGATGTTGGTTCTTGATGATTTCCACTTCTTCTCTTCTCTTTCTCTCCTTTCTTCTTCTTTCCTCTTTTCTTCCAAATGTTTTTCTAACTTTCTTTTCTTTCTTTCTCTCTTATATATTTCCTTCATTTTCCTTCCTCTCCAATTCCTTCTCAATTCTCTATTAATTCCAATTAATAAAAATTAATTTCCAACATTAACATAAAATCCCACTAAATCAATTAATTACTATAATTAATTATTTAATGAAATTTGGGCTGTTACAACTCTCCCCCACTTTAGGAATTTTCGTCCTCGAAAATGTTACCTGATTCAAACAGCTCTAGATAAGACTCTTTCATTTGGCTCTCAAGCTCCCACGTAACATTTCCACCAGCCGGTCCTCCCCAAGCGACCTTCACTAAAGCAATCTCTTTACCTCGAAGCTGCTTCAATTTCCGATCCGCTATCCGCATAGGTGATGTCTCAACAGTCAGGTTATCTCTCACTTGCACATCATCTACTTGGACTACATGAGACGGATCCGCAATGTATTTCCTCAACTGAGATACATGGAATACGTCATGAAGATTAGCAAGCGACGGTGGTAAAGCCACACGATAGGCCACTTCTCCTATCCTTTGCAAAATCTGATAAGGACCAATGAAACGCGGCGACAACTTGCGCGACTTCAGTGCCCTACCAACACCTGTCATCGGAGTGACTCGAAGAAACACATGATCTCCCTCTTGAAATTCAAGTGCCTTCCTCCTCTTGTCATAATAACTCTTCTGACGACTCTGAGTAATTCTCATCTTCTCTTGAATCATCTTGATCTTATCAGTGGTCTGTTGAACTAACTCGGGTCCAACAACAGAACTTTCTCCGGACTCGAACCAACACAATGGTGTCCTACACCGCCTACCATACAACGCCTTAAATGGTGCCATACCAATACTCGAATGGAAACTATTGTTGTAGGTAAACTCAATCAAAGGCAAGTAGCTATCCCAAGCCCCTCCTTTTTCCAATACACAAGCTCTCAAAAGATCTTCAAGCGACTGAATCGTCCTCTCCGTCTGACCATCAGTCTGAGGATGATACGCTGAACTCAAACGCAACTTAGTACCCAAAGCACTCTGCAAGCTCTCCCAAAATCTCGAAGTAAACCGCAGATCTCTATCCGAAACAATACTTAACGGAATACCATGCAGACACACAATCCTCTCAATATACAGCTTAGCCAACTTCTCCAAAGGGTAATCCATACGCATAGGGATAAAGTGAGCAGATTTAGTCAATCTATCCACGATAACCCAAATAGCCTCAAAATTACTCGGCGTCCTCGGCAAACCCGATACAAAATCCATGGAGATACTATCCCACTTCCACTCAGGAATAAACAACGACTTCATCAAACCCGATGGCTTCTGATGCTCAATCTTTGACTTCTGGCAAGTCAAACAAGAATATACAAATTCCGCGATATCCTTCTTCATACTAGGCCACCAAAATACTTTCCTCAAGTCCTGATACATCTTAGTAGCACCCGGATGAATACTCAATCCGCTACGATGTCCTTCTTCAAGGATACTCTTTTTCAGCTCAACAACATTTGGAATACAAACTCGATCCCGACATCTCATAATACCATTCTCATCAATCCGAAAATCACCACCTCGGCCTTGGTTGATTAAAGTCAACCGATCAACTAAGCTCAAATCCGACTTCTGTCCTTCTCGAATTTCGTCCAAAATACCACTCGTAAGCTTTAACATACCCAACTTAAATCCAAAAGAAGTTCTCTCATATACCAAACTCAAATCTCGAAATTGCTCAATCAATTCTAACTCTTTCACCATCAACGCCGACATATGCAATGATTTCCGACTCAATGCATCCGCTACAACATTCGCTTTACCCGGATGGTAATTCAAGCCAAAATCATAATCCTTCAAAAGTTCAAGCCATCTTCTTTGTCTCGCATTCAATTCCTTTTGATCAAAAAGATATCTCAAACTCTTGTGGTCGCTAAACACTTCAAATCTTGCGCCAAATAAATAATGCCTCCAAAGTTTCAATACGAACACAACGGCAGCCAACTCTAAGTCATGCGTAGGATAATTCTTCTCATGCACTTTGAGTTTCCTCGAAGCATAAGCTACAACTTGGTTATTCTGCATCAACACACCTCCTAAACCCATCAAAGAAGCATCACAATACACAACAAATGGTTCTTCTGGATTTGGCAGAATCAAAACAGGAGCTGTCGTCAACCTTCGCTTAAGTTCTTGAAAACTCGCTTCACACTTGGCGTCCCAAACAAAGGCTTGACCTTTCCTAGTCAACTGCGTCAACGGCAACTAAACTTCCGATAATAACCGGCTAAACCAAGAAAACTTCTGATCTCAAAAACTGACTTCGGAGTCTCCCATTGCGACACCGCTTCAACCTTCGACGGATCGACCGCAATACCACCACTAGAAATCACATGACCAAGGAAACTAACTTCCTTCAACCAAAATTCACACTTAGAAAGCTTCGCGAACAACTGCTTCTCTCTCAGCATAGATAACACAATCTTCAGATGCTCGGCATGCTCTCCTTCGCTCTTCGAATAAACCAAGATGTCGTCGATAAACACAACCACAAACGTATCCAAATACGGATGGAAAATCCTATTCATGTACTCCATAAATACACCTGGTGCATTAGTCACACCAAATGGCATCACGGAATACTCATAGTGTCCATACCTCGTCCGAAAAGCCGTCTTCTGAATATCCTCAACTTTCACACGGATCTGATGATACCCAGATCTCAAATCAATCTTGCTGAACACGCTTGCACCAACCAACTGATCCATCAGATCATCAATCCTTGGAAGTGGATACTTATTCTTAATAGTCACCTTGTTCAACTGTCTGTAATCCACACAGAGCCTCATTGAACCCTCTTTCTTCTTAACCAACAACACCGGTGCACCCCACGGTGACACGCTCGGGCGAATAAACTTCTTTTTAAGCAAATCCTCAAGTTGACTCTTCAACTCTTTTAACTCCGAGGTCGACATACGATATGGAGCCATCGATATCGAACTAGTTCCAGGAATCAAATCTATCGAAAACTCCACTTCTCGCTCTGGCGGTAAATCCTTTATCTCTTCAGGGAATACTTCCGGAAAATCTCTAACAATGGGCAAAGCCTCAATCTCTTCACTTTCACTAGTCCTCAAAGTTGCCATAAGCATAAATACCTTAGCCCCATCTTGTACCGATTCCTTCACTTGTTTCCTTGTCATAAACAAATCTCTTTCAACATCCGAATCGGGAAAAATAACCGTTTTGTCAAAACAGTTAATATACACACGATTGAATTTTAACCAATTCATCCCAAGAATGACATCCAGTTGATCCAAATGAAGACACACTAAATCGATCCCAAAATCTCTACCGAAAATACTCAACGGGCAATTCAAGCAAACATACGGTGTAGTTACCGAACCCATAGCAGGAGTATCAATAACCATACCGCCACCAATCACAGACAACTCAAGATTCAACCTCCTGACACAATCCAAAGAAATAAAAGAATGCGTAGCTCCGTGTCGCTACTGCGAAAATCGGCGCCGGCTGAACAGAAGAGTCGCCACCGTGCGTTATTTATCCCACAGGAGGGAAAGGAAACGCTCAGAGTAAACCTCGCACAACACGGGAAAGGTATGGTCGTCGCGACCAAAACCTGGGTTCGGGAGTCGGTTACGCAAGGGGAAGGTATTAGCACCCCTCACGTCCGTCGTACTCGACGGGATCCACGTTTGTTTTCGGGTATGGATTGTTATTCTATCTACTCTACAGGTCAGAGGTTAAAAGAAAATAAAATGACTCGGCAAAGTATCGCACTTTATGCCTACGTATTCCCGTCTGGAACGAGAAATCAGAGTCAACGTAGTTCGCCTACCTACGGGAAAGGAGGGGAAGGTTGCTCGCTAGGATATCGCATCCTATGCCTACGTACTTCCACACAGCATGGAAGATCAGAGCAAACGTAGTTCGGGCCACGTACGACACAAGTCTGTCTTGATTGATTTTATTCCTTCTGAAAAAGGTTTTTCTGATTAACAGTCCAAGCGGACAAAAATGACGTCTTGATGAGTTCACATTTTTTTTACGGAAGAAGTGTCTTTTATTGTGTTTGGAATATTTATTGTGTTTTTCTGTTTGTTTTGAGGAAGAAGAGACAGAACTCTAACCTACGGTTGCGAAGGGAATCAAACTAACCTAATGTTATCATGCATGGGTTAAGACCTAGTGTCTATCATGTTTCTCTCTTGCGCAGAGAGAAACAGAGATCCTAAGGGAATAGACGAAAACAGAAACAATAGCAGATATATACAGTAAAGCAGTAAAATGCATGGATGCAACAGTACAAGCGAGGCAAGGGAGTTCCACTCAACCTCGAACCTAGAAAACAATAGGCAAAAGTGAACAGGATTCACCTTCAACCCAACAGGGTAAACAGCAAACAATACAGTCCGGAAAACCAATCAATACATCAGAAATGAAATACAGCAAAAATAAACAGCCACAGCAGCTCTGCATCAACATCTGACTTCAAGTAATCTCCAATCAGCTACAAGCATCAATCTCCATCTCCACAGCCTTCCAGCAAGGTCTTGATCATCAGTCTTCCATCTACAATGGCTTTTCTTCAAGTCTCAAACTCCCGGGAGGAATATCAGTCAATAAGATGAAGTGAATGAATGTTAGACAGTCAATTACCTACCAAGGGTGGTTCATTAACTGTTAACATTGTACAGACAGTTTTCTCTCAAAAGTTCTATCTTTCAAATACATTCACTGGTCCTTCCAAAGGAAGGAGGTGGATATTTGAAAGAGACTTTGAATCATAGAGAAATGATGGATGCAGACAAGGCATTCCATGTTTGAGAAACAAGCTTTCTAATCTAGAGCTCTGCCTAGCTCCTAAACCCTAGTCTCCTCAACAGCTGCTAGCAAGAATCTCCTCTTCAACTCTGGAAGTTGGTCTTCAGTCTCTGATCTTCACAGGGCTTCATCATCACAAGTCTTCAGCTCTCCCAATCCCCAAGCAATCCCAATACCCACACAAACAAATTATAATCCCCAGAGGGGCACACCACACCAGTCAAACAAAGACAGATAGTATTAGTAGCAGTAGGGGAATCCTAGTGATTTCTAAGGGATCTAATAACTACCCATAGTCCCTATAGTCCCATATCTAAAATATTCAATCTCTAAGTCCTAAGGGAAATGATTCAATTCTCCTAAGTCATCACTTAAACCCTAATTTTGTTCATGTTGTTCTCACCTAAACTAATCACCTAAAATTAAGTCCTAAAAATGGGAACTAAATTTTATATACAAGCTAACATTATCTATTAATCAATCCTAAAAAGAATGGACAAGAAATATTAAAGCAACTATGCAAACTAAAATCACCAAATTCATGTATCAAACAAAATATTATTTACACCTAATAAAAGAAAAATATGCCTAAAATATAAAAATGAAATGAATTATTAATTTTTTTTGTAGGATAATTTTCTTGACAACATTATGAAAAGAATGCAAAAAGAAC
Organism: Lathyrus sativus; assembly: GCA_963859935.3. NCBI lineage: Eukaryota > Viridiplantae > Streptophyta > Magnoliopsida > Fabales > Fabaceae > Lathyrus > Lathyrus sativus. The sequence goes on from OZ012735.1 coordinate 812,459,819, forward strand.
CAATTAAAAATATGCATTTTTCCATTTTTTATGAATTTTGAAAGAATTAAAAAAAATGAATGAAATAATATGAATTAAAGGGAAAGGGGTGCAGCGAGTAAAAAATCCAGTTAAAACCCTGAACTGGGCCAGGCAGTGGGGGTATGAATAGCAACTTTGCACTAGGCCCATAAAGCATCAGAAAACCAACAAAAAATAAAAACTGGGAACAGTGTAAATAGCAGGTTTTGCAGTTCATTTTGAGCATTGGGCCTGGTTTGGGGGTGTGCATAGCATGAGAGTCCAAAGCCCATTCAGAAAACTTAAATGAAACGGGGCGTTTTATCATTCAAACTTCCCTCCGTTTTTCTCATTCAATCACGGCCATTGGATTAGATTAATTGGTCAAATGTCAAAGCCAGATCGTGTGGCTCCCATGTCATCTTCAACCTTGAGTAAACCCTAACCCTGAAATTCTTCTCCCATGCATGATTTTCTACGCCTCTGCTCTCCCTCATCTCGCCACGAAATCAGACAATTCCAAAAGCAAAATTGCTCTAGGACAATCCCTCTACACAGCCATAGCAACCATTCCCTCTAAAGCTCAAACAATAACCAAACCCGATAGGAATACCAGTCGGAATCCACCATTAACACCTGTCATCGCTTGCTCCAAACCTCACCAATTCTTACCCTAAACTGATCTACACTCCATGCTGATTAACCTGAGCTACTTATTTAAGATTTTCTTGCCATGTCCTATGAGATATAAACCCTAACAGTTCTTGCACACCAATGGCAACCTTCATGGAATCTCTTCAAACTTTGTGGAATTCATCATCTAACCTAACTTAACCATTCTATGCTAACAAATCCCTAACATGCTAGCTAAACCATGCAATTCGAGCAGAAATACCAACCTGGTTCAAAATGGAGAAACAACTATGGAACTCCTTGATCCAATGCTTGCAGTGACTTGAAACTGATCCACACACTCCAACTTTGATTCTGTATGCAAAGATCCTAACTCAACCTTCTTGTATCTTGTGATTCCAACTTCTTGCACCTTGGATGATGGAACTTGTATGGCACGATCCTTGCTCAATTCAGCCAAATCTTGAGGTGAATTGTGATCAATGGATGATAATGATGAAGACCAGATCAAGAAATATGAAAATTGAAGGAGATTTGATGAAGTTTTGAAAGCTTTTGCAAAATGGAGAAATGGAGTATAACTTGTGTTTGTGAGCAATGCGAAGCACCAACCCTTGCATGAACCTTCTCATATCAATATATACATGACATTAGAACCTCCTAGAAACTTGGAGAAACTTCCCTTGTATGATTTCCCTTGGATTTGGCTAATGTTTCTTCCCTTGTAAGCAACCTTGCATAACTCCCAAAATTTTAACTAACCTCAAAATTCCACTTTAGCCAATGTTCTCAAAATGACTTTTCCATTCAAAATGACCTATAATTTTGTCCCATTTGGTCAAAATATGAAAAATCTCATTTTTTAGGTCATTTTTATTCATTAAATCCACCAATTTTGAAACCTTGTGCTATGAATCTTTCCAATCTTTCATGGTAACTTTTCAAGTTTGATATTGTAAAGTTTTCCATTTGAAGCTTCCTTATATGAGTGTTGGGCATAGGCTTGAAATGATCTGTAATTCTTAGATGACCAAAATACCCTTTGCTTGCCAAGACCATAAGTAGAGTTCCATAAATCATATGAAGGCATACCAAACCATTCTAGAAAGCTAAGACAATGAGGAACAACTCTTATGTTGACCAGAAATTCATTTGAAACCTCCTTGAGGGGTAAAAATTGCTTGGAAGTCAAGTCACTTTCACAGACAAAATTTCAGATACCTTAGATGACCTGTAACTTGCAAGGACCACAACTTGAGTTCTATAAATCTCCTTGATGTCTTCCACCACTCAAATTAAAGGTCTTGAGATCCTCTACAAGTTTCATGTTGGCCAAGGATCCATTTGAAGCTTTCATTTTGACTTATCTTGCTTGGAATTTTGACCTAAACTAGGGGATTTTACACATAAACCCTAATTTAGAAACTCCTCTTCTCCTTGATTTCTCTTGAATTCTTCTTGGCATATCACCATATCCTCTTCTACATGTCAAATGATGAACCCAACATCTCTCCAATAGACCTTAATGCCTTTTTAATCAGTCAATTGACCTAGAGTTGACCTAGAGTTGACCACAGATGAAACCCTAGTTGACTGCCTTCAACTGCAATACTTGTGATCATACCAATGACTTGTCTCCTTCTCCAAATGACTTTCTAAGCCCCCCATGATGTCTAAATACTCTCCATGCCTTCAATTCACAGCTCACAACTTCCTTGTTGATCCTCAGATACCCTCAGCTAGGAGATAGATGCCCTGCTTGATCCAATAACCTCTCTACTTTCAAATTCTTTCTGATGACCTGAATGTGCTTGAATTAGACTAATAACCTCTTGATAGACTCATAGAGATGAGAATAATGATTGGTCCCCTGTTGGATGACTTACTATGCTTATGCTATGCAGATGAGTGGATTATGTGCATGACCCTATATGAAGATGCTAATGATATTGAAACATAAATCAAGTGAATAAGGGTGAGCAAATTTTAGGGTGCAACAGCTGCCCCTATTCAAGCGACTTGGACCCGATTGGGTGAAGAGAGAACGACCTTCAAACATTCGAGGTACAAGACGGTTGAATATTAAGAACCCGGAAATTTGCCAACCGCCGAAATAAACTGCGCCACTGCTTGGGGATTATTTTCATCAGCCTGAAAAGCTTCTCTCATTGCAAGAATAAAACTTTGCTTGTCCATGTTAGGACGCCTGCGTCGTCAACACAAAGAAATCTCAACCAAACCTGTCCACGTTAGGACTCCACCTGCTGTTAACCCGAAAACTCTCGGCAACTTCGCTGGGGATAATTCGTCTGCACTTCATCAGAAATAAATCGTCCCCGTTAGGAATAAACTCTTCCACGCCAGGAATAAAACTGTCCACGTTAGGACTCAACTTTCCACGTAAGGAATCTCCATCTTTTCCACGTTAGGAATCAACTTCTTTTCCACGTTAGGAATAACTTTTTGTTCCACGTAAGGAATCACAATCTTTCCATGTAAGGAATAATTTCTTTTTTCCACGTAAGGAATATATCATCCACGTTAGGACCCACCTTTCCACGTTAGGAATCACCATCCTTTCCACCTAAGGAAACCAACCTGATCTGAATCTGTCCATGTCAGGACTAAACTTTCCACGTAAGGAAAAACTCGTTCTCCCACGTAAGGAATACAAACTCAATCTGTCCCCGTAAGGACTCCGACTTGATATGTCCACGTAAGGACTCAACCTTTCCACGTAAGGAATAAAATTCTGGATCTGTCCACGTAAGGACTCCAAGATTTCCACGTAAGGAATACGATTTTTATTCGATCTGTCCACGTAAGGATTCCATCTTTTTTCTGAATCTGTCCGCGTCAGGACTAAACTTTCCACGTAAGGAATACGTCTTTTTTCCACGTAAGGAAACTAATTTTCTTCCACGTAAGGAATAAAGTTCTTGATCTGTCCACGTAAGGACTCCAAGCTTTCCACGTAAGGAATAAACTTGCTTTTCCACGTAAGGAAATAAAACTTCTCTTTCCACGTCAGGAATAAACCTGTCCGCGTCAGGACTCACGCTTCGTCTTGATTTATCCACGTCAGGACTCACTTCTTGACTTGCTGAGGAAGTAAAATTTGTCCGCGTCAAGACTCATGCACCTTTGACCCACTGGGGAAGTGAGACTTGTCCACGTCAGGACTCACATCTCAACCTGCTGAAATAATGGAACCCGTCCACGTCAGGACCTGCGCGTCTTCGACCTGCTGGGGAAATGAAACTTGTCCACGTCAGGACTCACGCTTCACTAGCACGAAGAGATAAATTTGTCCACGTCAGGACTCGCGCATCCTGTCAACACAAAAAACTATGAACTTGTCCACGTCAGGACGCATATTTCACCATTACGAATAGAGATATCTGCTGGAAATAAATGGTCCACGTCAGGACACCAGCACGAAGAGTAACCAACTTTGTCCCCGTCAGGACTTCACCTTCGATCAATACCAAGAAATCAAATCTGTCCACGTTAGGACTGGCACATATCGTCAACTTGAGGAAATCAATCTGTCCACGTCAGGACTTCACTTCTCTAACACGAAGAAAACTTGTCAATAAAATTCGTCCACGTCAGGACTCATTTCTCCACTGGTCCCAACCCACAAACTTCTTAGCACTGACGTTACAGCAACTTTGAGGCTGACTCTACTGGGGATATTTGGAAATCAAACTACTGGATGCTCGTTCTGATAACCGGCGGCAGCCTCTGAAATTCTGATTCATGAAACCCTCTAATGACAAATAACTCTGCTTGAGAATGAGGAGAAATCTTGCCTACCCACTCTGGGGGGGAAAACACGAGAAATTAACAAATAAATCTTGTGGGGAATAATGCCGAAGCTGACACTTCATTGAATGTCTCACGTCGAGACCTCGACTGTTTGGTGATTCACCTGAGCAAGAGCTCTCTCTACCTGCAAGAGAAACAATACTTGAAGCAAACGACTAGCCAACCTAGTTTATGTTTCAAAATGCATGCGTTTGACAATGATGCAATGCTCCATTCGACATGGAGATGCTACACTTTTATTTGGTGGATGCAAGTATGACACTATATGCTGATGCCCATGCAGACTCGAACTGTTGAGATACAGGAACTGCTTCAGCAAAATAAATGCTGAAGATAATGCCAACTCCGTTGGGGATAGCCAGATGCTATAGAACTATTCCAACAAAATAAATGCTGGAAGAGTGACGTCGACTCAGTTGGGAAATTGGGAACTTGAACCAAACATCTCTTCGAAGTAAACCCCTGCCGGGGAGTATAACTCTGCTGGAGAATAGTAGATGGGCTTGGTATGTTTGAACTTCTGCTGGAGAGTGACCGGATATCACACGGTATTCTGACAAAATAAATGCCAAGACCCACGACCAACTATGCCGGGGAGAGTCTTAATCTTCGATTTCCACTGGGAGGAATGAAAATACTTGCCGAGAAGAGGATTCCGCTGGGGGAGAAGATGACCCTGCGGGGAAAGGTAAGCTGCCTGAATACAGCTCACAAATATTAATCTTCTGTGGCTAAACCACTCTGCTTAAGAGGCACTGTCTGAATACAGCCTTATATTCTGGGAATCACCAAACTCTGCTGAGGATAGACGCCTTTGCTGGAGCATGCCCTTTGGATAAGCTACGGCTAGCTGGGGAGTTCGATCCTTCTTCAGGAAGAACATGCATGACCTGCGTGGGGGTCGAGTCCTTCGTTATTGCAATCTTTTGATCATCTTCCTCGTACGGCTATGAAACCTGTAACAACACAAACAAGACAAGACAAGCCTATGCAACCAAATCGATTCAGGTTAGTGACGTTGTTTTCAGTTAATTCAAAGCTTTAGCAATTGTTTGCAAGGGCCAGTGATGTTATACACATGCTAGTTTCAATAAACTTAGGCGCTTTATCATGCACAAAACAGTAAAGAACCAACATCAAGTACTGAATAACATATTTTATTGATTGGGCCCCTGAATGGGCGGAATTTCTGTACACGGGATGTAACTCCTGAAAAGAGGAAGCTACGCAAAGCATATATACAAGTATGCACAAGAAGCATAAATATATTGACAAATTAGATTTGTACACATGTCGGCAACGGGATGCAGATGATCATCACGAACTGATCCTCCTATGACACGCCCGACTCTAATGCTTTTCCCGGTATCCACACTTCCGAAAAGATTGTATCTGATAATCGACCCCTCGAGCGTATTCTCCCGCGCTGATGCTCATTGTAATATCGAATTCGGACTGCAGTCATTTGCTTTTCAAATCCCTAACTTTTGCGTGAACCGCCCTTTACGGGTTTTCAGTTCACCGGGATACCCCTTTTTGCCGAAGCCGCCCAGTGTAGGTTTTCAACTTCGCGGGTGTACATTTTTCCATTTTATCCCTAACTTTTGCCCGAACCTTTCATTCTGTTTTTTGGTTCGCCAGGATGCCCCATTTTTGCCTGGACTCTCTTTTTTCTGTCCAGCGGGTCAATTTTAAGCAAAGTATTTTTTAACTGCGTCCGAATTCACAGGCGACGTAAAGTCTTCACCGTCCATGGTGGACAACAATAAAGCTCCTCCTGAAAAGACTTTCCTGACAACGTATGACCCTTCGTAGTTGGGGGTCCACTTGCCCCTGTGATCTGGCTGCGGCGGGAGAATCCTTTTCAGTACAAGGTCGCTCGTCTGAAAGCTCCGCGGATGTATCTTCTTATCATATGCTTTCTTCATTCGGCTCTGGTACAAGCGACCGTATGCTAGAGAAGCTAGCCTCTTCTCATCCATCAAACTCAGTTGGTTCAACCTGTCTTTCACCCATTCTGCCTCGTCTAGCTGAACGTCTCGCAATATCCTCAGAGAAGGGATCTCAACTTCTAATGGCAGCACTGCTTCCATTCCGTACACTAACGAGAACGGGGTTGCCCCGGTTGATGTGCGTACCGTCGTACGATAACCGTGCAAAGCAAAAGGTAGCATCTCGTGCCAATCCTTATAGGTCACCACCATTTTCTGAACGATCTTCTTGATATTCTTATTGGCCGCTTCGACAACGCCATTCATCTTGGGTCGGTAAGGGGAGGAGTTGTGATGTTCGATCTTGAAATTCTGACAGAGCTCCTTCATCATTTTGTTGTTCAAGTTTGAACCGTTGTCCGTGATTATCCGCTCGGGGATCCCATATCGACAAATGATATCTCTCTTGATGAATCTGGCCACCACCTGCTTAGTTACATTTGCGTACGAAGCTGCTTCCACCCACTTGGTGAAATAATCGATTGCTACTAGAATGAACCGGTGCCCATTAGAAGCTGTCGGCTCGATCTTTCCGATCATATCGATTCCCCACATCGAGAATGGCCATGGCGATGACATCACATTCAGAGGGCTCGGAGGCACATGGATCTTATCAGCATAGATTTGGCACTTGTGGTACTTCCTCGCAAACTTGAAACAATCAGTTTCCATAGTCAGCCAAAAATAACCTGCCCGCAGCAGCTTTCTCGTCATAGCATGCCCACCAGCATGCGTACCAAAGGTACCTTCGTGTATTTCCTCCATGAGCAGCTTCGCCTCTCTTTCGTCTACGCAACGCAGCAACACCAAATCGTAGTTTCTTCTGTATAAGACCCCATCCAGATTCAAATAGAAATTACCCGCCAATCTCCTGAGAGTCTTCTGATCTTGACTGGACGCTCCAGCCGGATACTCTTTATTCTTCAGAAAATTAAGGATATCAAAATACCACGGTTTGTCATCGGATGCTTCATCAATAGCAAATACAAAGGCAGGCCTGTCAAGCCGAGAGATAATGATTCTGGGAGCCTCATTCCAGAAGTTGACTTTCTGCCCGCGGTACATGATGCAATTCAACCTTGTCAAAGAAAGGCAACAATCTCCTTGCATAATTCATGTAGTGTATCAAGTTGGGCTGACGTGTCTCCCATTCCCCTTTGATCTGATTCACCACCAGAGCTGAGTCTCCGTATACGTCTAGATTTTTGATTCGCAAATCAATGGCTTCTTCAAGCCCCATTATACAAGCTTCGTATTCGGCTTCATTATTGGTAACGACAAAGGTCAATCGAGCAGTAAACGGGATGTGCGACCCGTGTGGCGTAGTGATGATTGCCCCTATTCCGCTACCGTAAGCATTCACAGCTCCATCAAATATCATCTTCCATTTGGAACCCAACTCTGGTCCTTCGTCTGGCAACGGCTCTTCACAATCTTTCATCTTTAGGTACATGATATCCTCGTCAGGAAAATCAAACCTCATCGATTGGTAATCTTCAATAGGCTGCTCCGCCAGATACTCAGACAGCACACTCCCCTTTATAGCCTTTTGCGAGACGTATTGGATGTCATATTCAGTCAAGACCATCTGCCAACGGGCAATTCTCCCTGACAACGCCTGCTTTTCGAATACATATTTGATAGGATCCATCTTCGAGATAAGCATGGTTGTATGGTTCAGCATGTATTGCCTCAAACGCTTGGCGGCCCAGGCTAGCGCGCAACAAGTTTTCTCAAGCATTGAATATCGAGATTCACAATCTGTAAATTTCTTACTCAAGTAATAGATCACATGCTCTTTTCTCCCTGTCTCGTCGTGCTGACCGAGAACACAACCCATGCTTCCCTCAAGAACTGTCAAATACATAATCAAGGGTCTACCTGCCACTGGGGGTATCAAAATAGGAGGCTCCTGCAAATACTGCTTTATTTTGTCGAACGCCTTTTGACAATTTCCGTTCCACGTTACAGCTTGATCTTTCTTCAATAGCTTGAATAATGGTTCACACGTAGCAGTTAGGTGAGATATGAACCGGGTGATGTAGTTCAACCTCCCTAAAAACCCGCGCACCTCTTTCTCTGTTTTAGGCGTCGGAATTTCTTGAATTGCTTTTACTTTAGCAGGATCGACCTCTATTCCTCTTTCGCTTACGATAAACCCCAACAGTTTACCCGATCTCACCCCGAAGGTGCATTTGTTAGGGTTCAGTCTCAGCCTGAACTTCCTAAGCCTTTTGAATAACTTCAGCAGATTCACCAAATGCTCTTCCTCCGTCTGGGATTTGGCAATCATATCGTCGACATAAACTTCGATCTCCTTATGCATCATGTCATGGAAAAGAGTCGTCATCGCACGCTGATACGTTGCCCCAACATTCTTCAAACCAAAGGGCATCACTTTGTAGCAAAATGTTCCCCAAGGCGTTATGAAAGTAGTCTTCTCCATATCCTCTGGCGCCATTTTAATCTGATTATAGCCTGAAAAGCCATCCATGAAGGAGAATACGGAGTATTGAGCAGTATTATCAACTAGCACATCGATATGAGGAAGTGGAAAATCGTCTTTTGGGCTTGCTTTATTCAAATCTCTATAATCCACGCACATTCGAACCTTGCCATCTTTCTTTGGCACTGGTACGATGTTAGCAACCCATGAGGGATATTTTGTCATAGCCAGGAAACCAGCATCCCACTGTTTTTGAACTTCCTCTTTGATCTTCACTGCCATATCTGGTCGAGTTCTGCGAAGCTTTTGTTTGACCGGGGGGCATTCCTCTTTCAGTGGCAGACGGTGCACAACCATATCTGTATCGAGCCCTGGCATATCTTCATACGACCAAGCGAATACATCACTATACTCTCTGAGCATTTCAACCAGTCTTCGCTTGATATCGCTCTGCAGTGCGGCTCCGATACGAATATTCCTCTCAACCCCTTCCGACCCCAAGTTGATGATTTCGATGGCCTCTTCGTGAGGCAGAATGACACGCTCTTCTTGTTTCACCAACCAAGACAGTTCTTCAGGAACGTCGCTATCTTCGACAACCTCTTCTTCGGCTTGGAATACCGGGTGCTCAAAGTCGGGACGAGTCATAGGTGGTTCAAGGATGTCATCTGAAGATGTTATCCTGCAAAAGGAATGGTTAAGTGCTTCAAAATGCGTATAAAGCGAATAACCACGTTGCCATTTTATTAAAAAAATACAAAACAAGAAAGACAGAGATCGAAATATTTGCACATGAAAAAACGCCATTTATTTAATGATTAACACGCAATGTTCATAACAACACAGCCCTAAGCAAATCATGATGCCCCGGGCAAGACATCAGATTGTTCAACAATTAATAAAACAAAGCATTACTGTTTAAGAGTCACAGGAACAAACTCCTGAATAGACCAGTTGCACAGTCCCTGCCTTGGCGTGCTTGGCTGAATCCAGGCATCCATATCACAGTCGCTGTCTCCTTCGTCAGACTCCGAAGCGGCATTGATGGTTTCATGACATACTCCACTGGCAGAGATGGTTATTGGCCCTCTGAAACGGGGTGCCCCCACAGCAGGTGTTGACGACGACGGTTGGTACCCCAGCCCGAACCGGTCCATCTTCACAGGAATATCCAGCACTTTGCCCCAGCCCTTTGCTTCTCCTGCCTCCACCAGAGCTTGAGCTTCTTTATACGACGAGACGGCTATCTCTGACACTTTGCTCGGCCTAGGGCCTTTGTCCTTGATGCGCAACCCTTCAAATGCCTGGCAGGGTGTTTCGTGGATCTCTCCGTCGACCTCCACGTATTTAAATGACGACAGATGGCTGACCAGGATGTCTTCTTCTCCGCATACGGTGACTACACTGTCTCCGACCATATATTTCAACTTTTGATGCAGGGTAGACGTGACTGCCCCAGCCCCATGAATCCAGGGTCTTCCGAGCAGGCAGCTATATGCAGGCTGTATATCCATGATATAAAATTCCGTTGCAAACACCTCCGGCCCTACCTGCAGAGGCAATGTTATCGACCCAAAGACTGTTCTTCGCGTGCCATCAAACGCTCTGACTACCAAGTCACTGGGCGTGCACATGATTCCTCTGACATCTAGCTTCATCATTGCCTTCTTGGGCAGCACATTCAAAGACGATCCGGTATCGACCAGTACGTGTGACATGACTGATCCTCTACATTCGACAGATACGTGCAGCGCCATATTATGATCTCTCCCCTTAGGGGTCAAATCGAAGTCGGTAAAGCCCAAGTTGTGGCCTGCATTTACATGTGCCAACACTCCTTCCAGCTGATTCACGGAGACATCTTGGAGTACGAAGGAAGTATCCAAGACTTTCAGCAATGCATTTCTGTGGGCTTCAGAACACAAGAGCAATGACAAGATGGATATCTTGGACGGCGTCTGTTGCAGATGCTCCACAATCTTATAATCACTTTTTCGAATCAAGCGCATGAACTCTTCTACATCCTTCGATACCGATGCTTTTTCGCTTGCCTGCACTGGTCCATTCTCAACCATCTTCCCCTTTCCTTTCGCTAGTCTTTCGGCCTCCACTTCAGGTGATATAAAGATCCTACCACTCCTTGTCATACCTCCTGAACCAACCACATTCTCTACAGTCTCGGCTGGTTGCTTATTAACATCAATCTTTATCCCGTCACAATACACCTCCAACCCATATGACCATGGGACTGCTTTTGTGTTCTCGTACGGGATCGGTCCGGCCTTAGTTATGGTGATCGGTGGTCGCTGGACCGGTGCTGCAATAGTGATTGTCTTTCGAGGGATCGTTACAGTGGCCACATCACTCTGATCATCTGCTACTGCCCCTGCAGGCTCTTCAGTTGCTGCTCGGTCAAACTGTAACGTGCCGCCGTCAATTAAAGCCTGGATGCCTTTCTTCAAATCATCACACCCCCCAGCTAGGGTCCAGCATTCTAAGCAATACTCGTCACATCCTGGATGAACACCCCCTTGCAACAATCTGCTTTTTATCTCGCTCAGCGGCGTTTTTAAATCATCGACATTCATAATCAGATTCAACCTTTCCTCAGTCAGAATGGCGTTTTCCCCATGATTAGGCATGGGTTTCTGCACTATATTCGGACCTGCCGTTCCGAAATTGATAGTCTTATTGTCCAAAAGATCTTGCACAACATGCTTAAAAGCATGGCAACCCTCTACATCGTGGCCCAGAGCCCCAGAGTGGAACTCGCAGTGCCTGCTTGCATCATAACCATACGGAGGAGTTCCCGTTATAGGTGCCAGAGTTCTCTTCTCTACCAAATTTAGACCCAACAGTGTCCGCAACAAATCTGCATAGGTTGAGGGAGGCTTCTCAAACACTCTTCTTTGTTTACCACCCTGGAATCTTCGCTGAGCCTGCTGTGCCCCCTGCTGTGGCTGCTGCTGCTGCTGTTGCTGCTGCATTGGCTGCTACTGAAACGGTTGTTGTTGTTGGAATGGTTGTTGTTGATAGGGAATAGTGACACTCGCCACCTGGTGCGGCTGATGATATTGGTTACGACCCCTGCCTCGGCCTCGGCCTCGGCCTCCAAATACTGCGCTTGCCTCGCCCTGACGGCGCCCACCAAAAGCTTTCCTATTACTGCCAGATGCAGTTGATTCCTCAGCCTGGAATTTTCTTTGCTTAATGTTACATTCAATCTTTTCTCCCATCAGAATTAAGTCTGAGAAACTGGCCAGAGATGTATGAAACAACATGTCATGAAACAAGCCTGTGAATGTGCCGACGAACATGTCATTCATTTCCTTGTCTTCTAAAGGAGGACGGACCCTGGCAGCCATATCGCGCCACCTTTGCGCGTACTCTTTAAAGCTTTCACCCTTCTTCTGAGACAGCCCTGTCAATTGGACCCGATTGGGCGCCAAGTCGCTGTTATACTTGTAGTGAGCTACAAATGCCTCTGCCAATTGCTTCCATGTCTTTATATTGGTTGGCTCCAATCCCATATACCATTCCAGGGAAGGGCCTGATAGACTATCTTGACAGAAATGCATTAGCATTCTCTCATCAGTTGAGTACGCAGACATCTTTCGATAATAAGCCCGCACGTGCACTTTCGGACATGTGTCCCCTTTATACTTATCAAACGTAGGAGCTTTGAATTTGATTGGCACCCTCAAGCCAGGTACCAGGCCCATTGTTGACATGTCTAAGCCCACAGCACTTTGGTTCAGGACCCCCCTCATCTGCTCTTCTAGCATTCTGATCTTCTGGGAGTTATCCATCGGCCCTTCGAAGCCTCCGCCGGAGAAAGTGTCCTCCTGCTGATCTTCTTGCCACATACCATTCCCAGCTCCATACCCATCATATTCATTATTGCGGCCAGCTCTAATCTGATTCATCACCGGGCCTCGGCCTCTGTTGCCGTACCCTTGAACACCTCCAGCAGGCCCAAAAGCCATTAACCCAGCGCCGTTTCCATTTCCGAAACCTCTGTAACCCTGATTTGCCACGCCATAACCGTCTTGCCCAAAGCCTTGAGCGTTGAAACCATATTTCCCAGCGTTATCGAATCCCTGATCGTTGAACCCGAATCCAGCATTGCCGAAGCCGTTGCCTCCCATATTATCACCCAAGTTGACATCACCAAGCCCAACGTTATGGACAGCGGTCTCGTTCCCAACTCCGACGTTACCGTTCCCAGCAGCGGTAGCGTTGTTGACATTAGCAGCAGGTATATTGACTACAGGTGGAGCCACTGGCGTGGGAGTGTCATCTCCATGAACAGTATCGACTCGCACAGACTGATGATCCTCGTTACCGTGGCCGGCGTTTCTGACCAACAGAGGCTGCACCATGGCTTGCAAATTCTCCTGACCTTTTGCAATAGCTTCCATGGTCTGCATAAAGAGAGCTAGCTTCTCGCGCACATCTTGCATCTCGTTCTGCATTTGATCCATGATTCTTCGAAAGTTGGTGCGGGTGGAATAACGGTGCGGGTGCTGATCTGCAATCCTGAAAGTACCTGCTTCAAAACAGGAAATAAGATACCATCCAATGATTACCTGTAGTGTAATATGAATATGAATGCAATGCAATGTGTGTGTCTGTGCATTAGGGAAATTCCTTCCCCGATTCTAGTGTGAAGGTGCCAGTGTAGTGGCAGTGCTAACAATATAAAGATCGGAGCTGAATCACAGAAAGCCTCATATATTGCAGAAAAAGTCCAATGAGCCAAGAATACAATATCACTGAGAGTACAATAAGAAGGCATGACCTCAACCAACAATCCTGGTGATGGTCAGCACTATGAAAATAAAGCATACTACATGAAATGATCAAACACTCCCATAAGTCTGGTACTCTTCTAGCAACTTCTTGGTCTCCGGATGACTTGGTTGGGTAAGCAGCCCTTCAACAAGTTGGTTTCTTCTCTTGAGAACACGTCGCACGTCTTCAGCAGTTTCCTCCCATGCCCCCTCTCCGAAGCGATCCTCTAGTTTACACTTCTGAGACACAGCTTCATCCCTGCCTTTGATGGCCTTGTTCAGTGCGTTCTGGAGACTATACCGGGTCATCACTTCTTCTTCACACTTCTTGATGCTAGACTTCAACTGCTCTTCGAGGTCGGAAATTTGCTGCTTCAACTTATCTTCCCTCTTCTTATTGTTGGTGAGCGTGGCATTCCAAGTCTTATTGCAAGAAGAGATCTCTCGGTGAGCGATGTCAAGTGCTCTCTTTTTGGATTCAAGCATGTCATGGGAGCTTCTGAACTCTTGCCCCAGACGTTCGCGCTTCTTCCTCTCCTCAGTCAACTCGGCCCCTAATCTGTTCATTAGCTCAATCTGCTGTTGGAAAGCATGGACGGCCTTGTTTTTCTCGCTGCGTATCTGGGCTAGCTCCTGTTCTAACCCTTCGTTGATCTTTATCAAGGCTTCTTTTTCTTTCACAACTTGCTCGTAGGCCTCCCTAGAAACAGTAGTTGGCTCTACTGCCGGAATAGGAACAAGGGCTGGTGCATCTGGAAACGGCATCCGCAACTGACTTGCTCTCTCCTGGATCCAAACTCTGTAAGGTGCATAAGCCTGACAGTCATTCTTTCCTAACAGTGGCTTCCCTCTTCGATTAATACGCGTCCAGGCATGCTGCAGCTTGGCTAGTAACTCTCCCTTCAAGTCTCCGGTGAAGTACAGAGATTCCTGTACTTCTTCCTCCTTCGGTGGGTTCTTCAGCGCATATCCGAACTGACGGACCAACAGAGATGGGTTGTAGTTGATACACCCTTTTCTTCCTATCAGCGGGACATTAGGGTACCCAGAACAACTGAATATAAGCTCAGCCCCTAGCAGGTCTCGATCAAACCACTCAACGTCTTCGGAAGATAGCCTCATCAGGCGCTCTGACCAGCTAGCGGTGGTTGCACTTTCCACAAAAGATCCCTTCATGGGAAGATGACTCTTGAACCACATATTCAACAAAGGAGCACAACAGTAAACAACCTTTCCCCTTCTGTTTTCGTTCTTGTAGTGCAAGGAGTGGTAGAAGTCTCCGATCAACGTTGGCACTGGATTGCCGGTAGCAAATAGGTGGAAAGCGTCCAAGTCTACGAAATTGGGCAAGTTAGGGAACAGCACAATCCCATAAATGCATAGAGCCAAAATAGCGTTGAAAACCACCCAACACTCGTTCTTGGCATACTCCTGAGCTTTGCCAACCAGGAAGTCAAGAGAGAAACCTGAAACCCCAAGCCAAGAAGTCACTAACAGTTCTGCAGCGTCCATATGCAAAGCCTTGGCTAAGTCCTCCAACTTGGGCTCAGCAGCAGAGTGGATAAAGGGAACCTTACTCTGCACTGGTAGCTCAGTAAACTCCACATACTCCTCAATGGTAGGCCCTAGAATGAAGTCAGCAAACGTAAAACATCTCAATGCGGGGTCATAGAACTGCATCAAGGTGTACAGCCCGTTCATCTCATCAGCAGTGGGCTTGCAGACTAATCTTAGTAATCTCCCATGACTCATTCTGAAGCTTCTCCTAACCTCCTCATCAGCAAGAGATATCAGACCAAGCAAAGGAGTAATATCAGGTGTCGGCAGCTTATACGCAACTGTTTTCCTCAAACCATCCATAATCAATACTCAGAAGTCTGGGCACTAGAATCGGAGGATATGCAAATGCACCTGCAGCACAGACACACGTTAATGGGATGCAATGATAATGGGTATACAAACAATGCAATGCAAGTGACATGCAACAGGGACCAACTGCTGTAGCTGAATAGCCTGGACCATATCAAGAAGTCTCAGATAGACTCTATAGAAGTCCTCAAACCCTGGTCTCAGATAGACCTAAAACAAAGCTCCAACAATGGTCTCTGGCAGACCTCAAACTATAACCCCAACAGGTCTCTGGTAGACCTCAAACCATATCTCCAACTGGTCTCTGACAGACCTCAGAACTCTCCAACTGGTCTTTGACAGACCTCAGAACTCTCCAGCTGGTCTCTGACAGACCTCAGAACTCTCCATAAATACTCAAGCTCTCTGATCAAGAAATAACCGGTATCTGAAGGTCTAGTTACCTGCATAACCCCAAACCCTCTCACAGGTGGATGTCCTAGTAACTGGCAAAGGTATGGCATCCTATGCGGTCGTCGGCGTCACAGACTTTCAGGGTTGATGATACGATTCCCAGAAGGAGTGGCATCATCAAATCCTGAAGAGGCCTCACTTAGCCAACTTCCAATGATCGGTTCCCGGAGTCGACAATTCAGCTGACCAGCAACCCCTTCGACCCAAAGGGTAGAAAAAGAAGCCAACCAGAAGAACCTCGTCCGAGTGTAGATTTCATGAGACACTAATGCAAGCAAAGCCGGCACGCGCCCACTACTTTCTACTTTAATTCTATGTGCACTCAAGCCCAGG
This sequence comes from Lathyrus sativus, assembly GCA_963859935.3. Classification (NCBI taxonomy): domain Eukaryota; kingdom Viridiplantae; phylum Streptophyta; class Magnoliopsida; order Fabales; family Fabaceae; genus Lathyrus; species Lathyrus sativus. Next base: position 812,476,168 of record OZ012735.1, read on the forward strand.
TCCGGCTTATCTCTCAATCAAAGAACACCCGTCACACCCTAATACAACAATAATAATCAATATATAAAGCTGAAAATAGAGGTCAGAAATATAAAATAACTCCATACAAAATCCTCGACGGGAAAACAAGCGTTAGGATTGACTCTCTCTTAGGGACGTTGGATCCCACATGCATAAGAACTATCGCAGTCCTTAGCAGCCAGGGGACGTTGGATCCCCAGTAGAGTCGCCAGCTGTCGCTACTGCGAAAATCGGCGCCGGCTGAACAGAAGAGTCGCCACCGTGCGTTATTTATCCCACAGGAGGGAAAGGAAACGCTCAGAGTAAACCTCGCACAACACGGGAAAGGTATGGTCGTCGCGACCAAAACCTGGGTTCGGGAGTCGGTTACGCAAGGGGAAGGTATTAGCACCCCTCACGTCCGTCGTACTCGACGGGATCCACGCTTGTTTTCGGGTATGGATTGTTATTCTATCTACTCTACAGGTCAGAGGTTAAAAGAAAATAAAATGACTCGGCAAAGTATCGCACTTTATGCCTACGTATTCCCGTCTGGAACGAGAAATCAGAGTCAACGCAGTTCGCCTACCTACGGGAAAGGAGGGGAAGGTTGCTCGCTAGGATATCGCATCCTATGCCTACGTACTTCCACACAACATGGAAGATCAGAGCAAACGTAGTTCGGGCCACGTACGACACAAGTCTGTCTTGATTGATTTTATTCCTTCTGAAAAAGGTTTTTCTGATTAACAGTCCAAGCGGACAAAAATGACGTCTTGATGAGTTCACATTTTTTTTACGGAAGAAGTGTCTTTTATTGTGTTTGGAATATTTATTGTGTTTTTCTGTTTGTTTTGAGGAAGAAGAGACAGAACTCTAACCTACGGTTGCGAAGGGAATCAAACTAACCTAATGTTATCATGCATGGGTTAAGACCTAGTGTCTATCATGTTCCTCTCTTGCGCAGAGAGAAACAGAGATCCTAAGGGAATAGACGAAAACAGAAACAATAACAGATATATACAGTAAAGCAGTAAAATGCATGGATGCAACAGTACAAGCGAGGCAAGGGAGTTCCACTCAACCTCGAACCTAGAAAACAATAGGCAAAAGTGAACAGGATTCACCTTCAACCCAACAGGGTAAACAGTAAACAATACAGTCCGGAAAACCAATGAATACATCAGAAATGAAATACAGCAAAAATAAACAGCCACAACAGCTCTGCATCAACATCTGACTTCAAGTAATCTCCAATCAGCTACAAGCATCAATCTCCATCTCCACAGCCTTCCAGCAAGGTCTTGATCATCAGTCTTCCATCTACAATGGCTTTTCTTCAAGTCTCAAACTCCCGGGAGGAATATCAGTCAACAAGATGAAGTGAATGAATGTTAGACAGTCAATTACCTACCAAGGGTGGTTCATTAACTGTTAACATTGTACAGACAGTTTTCTCTCAAAAGTTATATCTTTCAAATACATTCACTGATCCTTCCAAAGGAAGGAGGTGGATATTTGAAAGAGACTTTGAATCATAGAGAAAGGATGGATGCAGACAAGGCATTCCATGTTTGAGAAACAAGCTTTCTAATCTAGAGCTCTGCCTAGCTCCTAAACCCTAGTCTCCTCAACAGCTGCTAGCAGGAATCTCCTCTTCAACTCTGGAAGTTGGTCTTCAGTCTCTGATCTTCACAGGGCTTCATCATCACAAGTCTTCAGCTCTCCCAATCCCCAAGCAATCCCAATACCCACACAAACAAATTATAATCCCCAGAGGGGCACACCACACCAGTCAAACAAAGACAGATAGTATTAGTAGCAGTAGGGGAATCCTAGTGATTTCTAAGGGATCTAATAACTACCCATAGTCCCTATAGTCCCATATCTAAAATATTCAATCTCTAAGTCCTAAGGGAAATGATTCAATTCTCCTAAGTCATCACTTAAACCCTAATTTTGTTCATGTTGTTCTCACCTAAACTAATCACCTAAAATTAAGTCCTAAAAATGGGAACTAAATTTTATATACAAACTAACATTATCTATTAATCAATCCTAAAAAGAATGGACAAGAAATATTAAAGCAACTATGCAAACTAAAATCACCAAATTCATGTATCAAACAAAATATTATTTACACCTAATAAAAGAAAAATATGCCTAAAATATAAAAATGAAATTAATTATTAATTTTTTTTGTAGGATAATTTTCTTGACAAAATTATGAAAAGAACGCAAAAAGAACCAATTAAAAATATGCATTTTTCCATTTTTTATGAATTTTGAAAGAATTTAAAAAAAATGAATGAAATAATATGAATTAAAGGGAAAGGGGTGCAGCGAGTAAAAAATCCAGTTAAAACCCTGAACTGGGCCAGGCAGTGGGGGTATGAATAGCAGCTTTGCACTAGGCCCAGAAAGCATCAGAAAACCAACAAAAAATAAAAACTGGGAACGGTGTAAATAGCAGGTTTTGTAGTTCATTTTGAGCATTGGGCCTGGTTTGGGGGTGTGCATAGCATGAGAGTCCAAAGCCCATTCAGAAAATTAAATGAAATGGGGCGTTTTATCATTCAAACTTCCCTCCGTTTTTCTCATTCAATCACGGCCATTGGATTGGATTAATTGGTCAAATGTCAAAGCCAGATCATGTGGCTCCCATGTCATCTTCAACCTTGAGTAAACCCTAACCCTGAAATTCTTCTCCCATGCACGATTTTCTACGCCTCTGCTCTCCCTCATCTCGCCACGAAATCAGACAATTCCAAAAGCAAAATTGCTCTAGGACAATCCTTCTACACAGCCATAGCAACCATTCCCTCTAAAGCTCAAACAATAACCAAACCCGATAGGAATACCAGTCGGAATCCACCATTAACACCTGTCATCGCTTGCTCCAAACCTCACCAATTCTTACCCTAAACTGATCTACACTCCATGCTGATTAACCTGAGCTACTTATTTAAGATTTTCTTGCCATGTCCTATGAGATATAAACCCTAACAGTTCTTGCACACCAATGGCAACCTTCATGGAATCTCTTCAAACTTTGTGGAATTCATCATCTAACCTAACTTAACCATTCTATGCTAACAAATCCCTAAAATGCTAGCTAAACCATGCAATTCGAGCAGAAATACCAACCTGGTTCAAAATGGAGAAACAACTATGGAACTCCTTGATCCAATGCTTGCAGTGACTTGAAACTGATCCACACACTCCAACTTTGATTCTGTATGCAAAGATCCTAACTCAACCTTCTTGTATCTTGTGATTCCAACTTCTTGCACCTTGGATGATGGAACTTGTATGGCACGATCCTTGCTCAATTCAGCCAAATCTTGAGGTGAATTGTGATCTATGGATGATAATGATGAAGACCAGATCAAGAAATATGAAAATTGAAGGAGATTTGATGAAGTTTTGAAAGCTTTTGCAAAATGGAGAAATGGAGTATAACTTGTGTTTGTGAGCAATGTGAAGCACCAACCCTTTCATGAACCTTCTCATATCAATATATACATGACATTAGAACCTCCTAGAAACTTGGAGAAACTTCCCTTGTATGATTTCCCTTGGATTTGGCTTATGTTTCTTCCCTTGTAAGCAACCTTGCATAACTCCCAAAATTTGAACTAACCTCAAAATTCCACTTTAGCCAATATTCTAAAAATGACTTTTCCATTCAAAATGACCTATAATTTTGTCCCATTTGGTCAAAATATGAAAAATCTCATTTTTTAGGTCATTTTTATTCATTAAATCCACCAATTTTGAAACCTTGTGCTATGAATCTTTCCAATCTTTCATGGTCACTTTTCTAGACTCAAAATGTCATTTGGAACAAGTTTGATGTTGTAAAGTTTTCCATTTGAAGCTTCCTTATATGAGTTTTGGGCATAGGCTTGAAATGATCTGTAATTCTCAGATGACCAAAATACCCTTTGCTTGCCAAGACCATAAGTAGAGTTCCATAAATCATATGAAGGCATACCATACTATTCTAGAAAGCTAAGACAATGCGGAACAACTCTTATGTTGACCAGAAATTCATTTGAAACATCCTTGAGGGGTAAAAATTGCTTGGAAGTCAAGTCACTTTCACAGACAAAATTTCAGATACCTTAGATGACCTGTAACTTGCAAGGACCACAACTTGAGTTCTATAAATCTCCTTGATGTCTTCCACCACTCAAATTAAAGGTATTGAGATCCTCTACAAGTTTCATGTTGGCCAAGGATCCATTTGAAGCTTGCATTTTGACTTATCTTGCTTGGAATTTTGACCTAAACTAGGGGATTTTACACAGAAACCCTAATTTAGAAACTCCTCTTCTCCTTGATTTCTCTTGAATTCTTCTTGGCATATCACCATATCCTCTTCTACATGTCAAATTATGAACCCCACATCTCTCCAATAGACCTTAATGCCTTTTTAATCAGTCAATTGACCTAGAGTTGACCTAGAGTTGACCACAGATGAAACCCTAGTTGACTGCCTTCAACTGCAATACTTGTGATCATACCAATGACTTGTCTCCTTCTCCAAATGACTTTCTAAGCCCCCCATGATGTCTAAATACTCTCCATGCCTTCAATTCACAGCTCACAACTTCCTTGTTGATCCTCAGATACCCCCAGCTAGGAGATAGATGCCCTGCTTGATCCAATAACCTCTCTGCTTTCAAATTCTTTCTGATGACCTGAATGTGCTTGAATTAGACTAATAACCTCTTGATAGAGTCATAGAGATGAGAATAATGATTGGTCCTCTGTTGGATGACTTACTATGCTTATGCAATGCAGATGAGTGGATTATGTGCATGACCCTATATGAAGATGCTAATGATATTGAAACATAAATCAAGTGAATAAGGGTGAGCAAATTTTAGGGTGCAACACTCCGGTATCAATTATAGCGATCAAAGGTGTACCATTAATAAAACACGTACCTCGGATCAATCGATCGTCGCTAGCAGTCTCAGATCCAGATAGAGCGAACACTTTCCCGCTCCCTTGATTCTTCTTCGGCTTATAACATTTGGTACTGATGTGCCCCTGCTCACCACAATTGTAGCAAGTAACACCCGCACCGCTTCTACACTCTAGAGCCTTGTGGCCTGGCTTGCCACACTTAAAACACTTCGGTTCAACACTTTTGCACTCCGGAGCACGATGCCCCGCTTCACCACAAGTGTAACACCTGACCTGGGTAGAAACTCCCCCACTTGGCTTCTTGCCAAAACCAACCTTTTGTTTCCCCTTATCAGCAGGAGTTACGTAAGGTTTTCCTCTGAATTGTCCCTTTCCTTTCTTGTCACTTAGACTCTTGTAGTGGCTGGACCTAGCCCTACTGTCTTCGTCATAAATTCTGCTCTTGTTAACCAACTCAGAAAACCGCCTGATTTCCTGATATCCAATAGCTTGTCTAATCTCGGGTCTCAAACCGTTCACAAACTTGAGGCACTTAGACCTCTCAGCATTACCAGTATTATAGTGAGGACAAAATTTGATCAACTCCTCAAATTTCGCCGCATACTCAGCAACCGTCGAATTACCTTGCTTCAACTCAAGAAATTCGATCTCTTTCTTCCCCTGCACATCCTCTGGAAAATACTTCTCCAGAAAGGTTTCTCTAAACAAACCCCACGTAATCACCATATCATCTTCCTCAAATCTTTGGCGAGTATTACCCCACCAATCTTCAGCTTCTTCTTCGAGCATATGAGTCCCAAACTGCACCTTCTGTGCATCCGAGCAATTCATAACTCGAAAAATCTTTTCCACAGCTTTCAACCAAATTTGTGCCTTGTCCGGTTCATGAGTTCCCTTGAAGACCGGAGGGTTATTCTTTTGGAATTTCCCCAAAGCACGGAATCCATCATCAGCATGATTCCTCACATTCACATTGGCTGGAGGATTCTGCCCAATTGCCCCCGCCAATCTCGTCAATGCCTCCGCAATCGCTTCGTCGTTCCTTCCTGCAACCATCTTACTAATTCCAACCACAAAACCACGTAAGAACAACCAATATTGATAATGCAACACACGCATATCAATAACACACAGGGAAAAACACTCTAACAACTTGGCCGGACGGACCGACCTGCTCTGATACCACTATTGTAACACCCCCTTCTATACCCCAAATAAATGCATATAAAACAATTAAGCACATACACAATATCAGAGTAAAAAGGTTTTATAATAAGGTATAAAAGAAGAATGCCACAATTTCACCAATAAAACACTTTAACATTTTTGCTCCATAAAATATGTAACGTTTTCGTAGTTTTAGAAATCACATTTCAACATTTAATTTAAGCGGAAGATAACATCATTTAATCAGTTCCAAAATATTAATTCAAATGCACATAAGTCATCCAGATTAATACATCATATCAGTTAGATTACAAAACCACATCGGCTGATACATCGCAATGTATCACAAAAGAATGACTATACTAGTCTAACTACCCGGTGTTACATATCAGAGCAGCCGACTCAAAAGAATGAAGACTAACTTCACAAAAGGGCTCCAGCATCCTAATCTGCAATGCCTCATAGAGCATTATAAAACAGCAGAAGGGTGAGAAATATAACCATAATAATCAAGGCATAAGATTACGTATATATAGGTATCATATAACACATATTCACATTTCTCACCACACTTCAATTTCTTAGTTATGTATATTTGCCACACATATAATAACAACACGAATATTTGTAAAGCATGTCCACATCATGCATACTCTCACAATTTCACAATCTCATCATTCACACATAAGCATCACTTCATGCATATGTTATATATTAATGTGACTCAACAACTCAATGCAACTCATGCAATGCGGTACCGATTCTCGTTATCTTTTTTCGGTTTTTACATTAAACCGGGTCCACACTTCTAGACCGATAACCCGTTATCTTTTTTCGGTTTTTACATTAAACCGGGTCCACACTTCTAGACTGATAACCATAAAGGCCCGTCCTCTAAGCCTTCAAACCCACACTTCTAGGTTTGGGACAAGCCGCTAGTTTCCACGAAACTAACAGACATTGCCTCTTGACTAAATGATGCATGTACAATCAACCACAACAAATGCACTTAAGACCGACATCTTAATCTCATGCATTCGAATAATTCACCCCTTCGAGAATTTCATCATGATTGCACATACAACATATATCAAACATTTATCAATGTATTCATTTCACACATCATCATACTCAACAACAATGCACACATATCACATATGTTCCCATGCATTCACACCACAATCGCATACATATATGCACTCACAATTCATTAGACGATACACATACATTTCTCATTGTATTCCCATGTATCTCTAATTATCACAACAATCAAGGTATTCTCATTACAATACCAATCATACAATTATAAGTTATGCACACATATTCAAAATGTTCTCATGCATACTCATTACATAATTGTATACACATCAAGCATTTGCAAATTCATTAAATAATACACACATAATCACTTATTATGTTCACATGTATTTTAACCGATTACAATTAATCCTTCATATCACAACTCTAGGATTCACGCCCGAAGGCTATCCACAGCACATGTTATCACAATAGATCATATCTATATTCATATCATAAGGTATCCACCTATGTGGAACAACCAAACCATCTCCACATGATCAACACAGCAAAAGAAAAATGCTGTCAAACTCGCCCACATTCGCCTGGCGAACCCTCGCAGCGAACCTTCGCCTGGCCTTCGCCTGGCGAACTCCCTCAGCGAACACTCGCTAGGCTTCGCCTGGCGAGACTTCCCAGCGAGCCCAAGTCAGTAGCTACTGACTTCATTCGCCACCATTCGCCAGCACCTTCGCTGGGCGAACCTTCGCTATCCACCTTCGCCTGGCGAACCCACCAGCGAAGTCCACTGGGACTTAACTTATAATTACTCGCCAGCATTCGCTAGGCTTCGCCTGGCGAAGCTTCGCCTTCGCTCGCCTGGCGAGAGCCAGCGAACCTGCGCAGAACAGAACCCTATTCTGTTCCTCCTTCACCAATCCATCATCAACCCTCTCTTACACATCCAAATCAGTATAAACAACATCAATACATGTTACCCGACTATTCTACAGCATTATTACTCAGTTTCAACCGATCAAATCCTCAATCTACCGATTATCCAACATTTTGCCCTAAATGGAAAGTGATGGAAACTCTACCAAAACCCTAACCCAACATACATAACATCATACAATGATCAAATAGAAACATTTCTCACCCTTACCTCGATTAATCGGAGCTTTGATGTTGGTTCTTGATGATTTCCACTTTTCCTCTTCTTCTCTTCTCTTTCTCTCCTTTCTTCTTCTTTCCTCTTTTCTTCCAAATGTTTTTCTAACTTTCTATTCTTTCTTTCTCTCTTATATATTTCCTTCATTTTCCTTCCTCTCCAATTCCTTCTCAATTCTCTATTAATTCCAATTAATAAAAATTAATTTCCAACATTAACATAAAATCCCACTAAATCAATTAATTACTATAATTAATTATTTAATGAAATTTGGGCTGTTACAAAGGAGGCTCGTTTCATGGGACTTGGAATAGAAGTCTTGGGCTGAGGGGCTAAGTAAGGAAGTCTTGGATTCCTAGAACCTGAGCAAGAAGTCTTGTACCTTGGGTCTGAGCAGTTGTAAAAGTCTTATACAAAATGCATAAGAGATTGTAATCATGATTTGATTATAGTGAAAATCTCTTATGAAGCAAAGAGACTGGACTGCTTTTAGTTTGGGAGGAACCAGTATATATATTTGTGTCTTATGTTATTATTTATTTGTTTCCATTAACATTCTACTGCTAAGAATTAACCAGAATTTGAACACCCGTTTAAATTCTAAACTCTGATCAAAGGAAAACTAAGAAAACAAAAAACACAATTCAACCGCCCCTTCTTGTGTACTTTTCTCACCTTCAGAGTCTGTCAAGTGGTTTAGATCAAACCAAGATAATTCTACGGTGTGATCTTTTTATTCCTTATCTTTTTTATTTTTGTTATTTATCTTTTTCATTGCTTATCTCTTTGCCTATTATCTTCTATTTTGTACCACTGCTTTTATCTCTTCTAACATAAACAATTTTAAAATCAAAAGTTTTTATGAATCGATTTTTTGAATTTCGAAAATCATAATTCACCCCCTCTTGAGTTTCGAGTGTCATACCCTCATTTTCACCCTAGCCTTTCATATCATACATTCATCATTTATTTGCATATCATCTCATTAGCCTTAGCATAACATTTTCTTCTTGGTTCTCAAGTGTAATACCCTAATTTTTTACCTCTAAGATCCCACATGTCATTTGCATCTTTGCATCACAAACAATATCATACTTAGTTACCTCCTACCCTCCTTTGGGTTTTCTTCTGAAGAAGATCACCAAGCACCCCTATATTTCTTGCTTGCTTTGTATTTGTTTATATTTACTAACCCTTAATCAAAATACCAAAAAAATGTTTTGTTTCCTTTTGTTTTGTTGATAAATAGGTAAGGAAGATGTTAAGGATATCAAAATTAGTTCCTCAACACTATTCAAGCTCATTTTAATCAGGAACGTCCCAAGGTTGAATAACTTGTCTCTCAAGAAAGTCAAAGGTCCATGTGTTTATTTCCATTCCTTCTTCAACAAGTAAACCTCAATCCAAGACCAAAACAATGCAACAAAAGGGCATATTTTTCACATTTTCAATGAGTTAATCGATTAACATAATGGGGTTAATCGATTACACCCTCTCAAAAGGGCCATAATTTGAATTTTCAAACATGTAATCGATTAACACAATTCATGTTAATTGATTACACCTTTAAATTTTGGCCAAAATCGGCAGCTTTTTAACTCTGCAACAGCTGACACCCATTTCCATGTGCATGATACACTCTTACACCAAATGGAACATTCTAGAGCAACAAAGTATCAGCTACACATTATTCCCTTACATCATCATAATTAAATTCCATCATACACCCTTATTTACATACCCAATTTGAACTAATTGATCCTTGATTTGCCACCCAAACCAAATTCCAAGCCTCATTGTGATCCAAACCTAGCCTCAATTTAAACAAACTCCCTCCATTCCCATTCACTTTCCAATCATTTTTTCCTTCACTTTTCTGAGTTCTCTACATATCACATTTGAATTCTCTCTCACTTTTTTTAAACTCTTCACCCATTCGCTCCATTTTTCATCTTCTCCAACCATTACTAAAGCTCTTTCTGTTGAAAGTTAACAAGCTTTTCATTGAAGCTTATTAATATTTGAGCTAAACCTTAGCCAAAACACTTTTTCTTCATCAAATTATGTGGAATCTTGCTTTGGAGATCACTCTTTGAAGTTGATTTTGAAGCAAATTCAAATTTGGTTGGTAATTCATGGATCTAACCTTGTTTGAGCTTATTTTCATCTCTCATCATGTAATCTCTTCTGATTTGTTTGTTTCTTGATCTATTTGTTTGCATTGGTGTTTGATTGTTGATAATTGCTGGAATTTTCGTGCTCAATTGCATACATTATCATTTGGAATTTTAATGTGGAAGTGATTGTGGAAAAATGATTTTTAAAACTATGTTTCTGCTGTTATAGCAGGTGTAATTGATTAACATTATAGTTTTAATCGATTACACCCCTTCTCGCACCTCTGGATGTGTTGTTTTTGATGCTGTAATCAATTAACACCTCTTGGTTAATCGATTACACCTTTCCAGAAGGCATTTTTTGGCTTGTTTTGGGACTGTTTTGGCTCTTTTTCTTCTTTCTTCCCATTTCACTTTATTTTCCCTTGGATTATGGCTTTTTTGATCAAATTTCTCTTTAAATTCCATGGAATTTGGGTGTTTGATGAAGTTGGATAAATCTTCATTAGTTCAAATATATCTTTAAGTGGATCATTTAATTCATTTTAGGTGCTTTGAATTAGTGATAGGTTTAGTACTTTAATCCACCAAGAAGAGTGATGGAAATTGAAGATGGAACAATCCAAATGTTACGATTCAATTTGGTTTCCCTTCTCCCTTCTTCTTCTTTTTTTTTCTTTTGGTCGATGAAAATCTTAAATGTCATGGAACTTTTCTTTTAAGTTCTTGATTAAGATGAGACCACTACCTCTTTTCTTTTAGTGTGGCAAGCTTTAGGAGAATGACCTACATGTCATTTCCCTAGCTTGAGTTACCATAAATAGTGTATTGACCGACCTCCCATAGTATGACCTTCTTCATAGGTTGTGCTACGATTGTTGAACATAGCACTACATTTTGTCCCGAAATTGGAAATCGAGTTGTTTTTATAAGCGATATTTTCAATCTCCTACTCTCCACAGTGTGGTGTGAAATAGATTGTCTCTTTGTTATTAAGAGAGCTTATTGGCATACTCGTCAATTTTATCCGAGTTGGAGCCCTTCTCTTAATGATGTATAGATTCATGTTTTCATGCTTATGGTGATTAGTCGAGTATTCTTCGAAAAACGACAAAATTGTTCTTCATCACTAACACTAACATATTAACTATTAATTGCACTAACTTTACTTTGTGCCATTTAATTTTTGCTCTTTATTTCTTGTCATTTATTTTATACTTTTACTTTTAGCATTTTTTATATCATATTATCATCTTATTTTCTCTTTGTCCGTTTGGACCCTTGTTTATGCTTTTTCTCTTTTTGTTTTGTCCATTTGGACCATATTTCTCTTAAGACATTAATAAATAACAAAACACCTAAAAAACTTGGTTCTCTTTATTCCAGAATATTGTGATCTTATGCTTTGACTTGGACTTGGACTTCGGACTTAGATCTAGGATCCTTACCCTTACTCTTAGAGATTTGAGATCTTAGACCTTGGTGTTGCCTTCGTCTGTTTGTTGGGAAATTTTCTATGTGCAGGTGTTGATACTTTGACATTGTGATGATCATGTGATGCATGACTCTTCTAATTGGATTTTAACCTTGGGAAGACCTTACTTTGACTTTGCTATGGCTTAACTTGGGACTCCCTCAGATGCTTTATTTCACCTGGTTATTATGTTTGTGGCTTAAGTCCAAAAAGGAAAGGATTGCTTATGTTGACTTTTTGTCAAGTGTTTTCTATTTGTGTGGTTAGATCTTTCTTGGTCCTTAGCTTTTATGTTCTTGTTTTAGGGTAGTCATTTCATCTCCTCCCCTTCTTCAATTTTAAAAATCTTCTCCCTTTTTCAAAACCTTATTGTTTTCAAACTATAACCTCTTTCATAAAAAACCTTGACTTTTGTCAAATGACTTTTAAAATTTCATTTTCTTTAATAAATGTCAATCAATGTTAATCATACTTTGACTAATTTCAAAAAGACTTAAAAAGTACAAAAAAAAGCATTCAAACTTTTGTACCTTTGTGCACTTTTCATTTTAAATTTTTCATAAATTTTAGACATGAGTCATTTTCATAGTTGAGATGTAATTCTCCTATTCCTCATAGTATTTAAGATGTTGACATTTTCCACTTAGATGTTGAGTGATAAACATTTTGATTTTTATCCAAGCAAAAATCCTCCTTCTCAAGGTGATGCAAATGTTGTTTTCTTATACTTGTGGGCGACTAGTCGTAGTTTTCTCCTTTAAATGGAGACTTCTCTTTTCATTTAAAATGAATCATAACAAACTAATTTTGTTATTTGTACCATGAACTATGAGGTTTTGATCCTATATTTCACTCTGTGGGTACGTAGGTATGAGGCTCTATAAGTCTCTCCAAACACAAAAATCTTTAAAAATATTTCTTTTCTCATCTCCCCAATCTCATTTCAAACAAACCTTTTCAAACCAAAAAGTGTAGATACTTCAAAGGGTTCCTATAAAGTACTATAGATGTTTTGGATGCTAATACATTCCCATTGCGTAACCAACCCCTTATCCAATCTCTGTTTATTTGTTCTTGTTTTAGAACTTCTTTAGGATTTGTTCACTCTTTTTTCTTTCCTTTTGGATAAAGTAAAAGTAAGATGGAGAATCTTTCTTTATTAGTTAAGTTAATCAATAGCTTACACTCATAGTTTTTACCACTACAGAAAAGTGGCGACTCTGCTGGAGAGTCTGGTTCTTAGTGGGTTCAGCCTACTTTGGTTTTTTTATGCTTATTTCTTTGATTTATTTATTATTGCTTGTTCTGTTTGGGTGCTTGGTGATCTGAGTGGTGAGATAGGTTCTAACCCGAACCTGAGAGAACTTATGATAGGATGTGTGGTATAATCTAGGAGATGTGCTTGGATTAGTCATTTGTATGTAAAGTTGAGATCCACCGCTCAGTGGATGCCCCTTTGGAATTACTGATATCATACCAAGTAATCGTGTTTGGCATTACTTTTTTCGACCTGGGAGCCTGAGAAGCTGAGGACCATAGAACCTTTAACCCATCCTGGCCTATTAGGACATAGTGCGGAGATTATCCATGTGTAAACCTGAGGTGATTGTCACGTGATACTACACTCGGACGAGTTTCTCCTGAGAATATTACTAGTAGGCGAGTAGTCGTTCATACCGGTAATATTCGAAAGATAGAATTATGACTCTGGGAACTTTTTAGAACCTTGATCTACAGGTGTTAATATGCCCTTAGTACGCACTTTAGCTCCATGCTCGTGACTCAGAACCTTGAACCCATTTGTCTTGTGTGATCTTGTTTGTGGTTGCTGCATGCATGCACTCATGCATTCATGAGTATTTTTCTCAAGATTTCAAGGAACTTAGAGGTGCTTTTTGAAAATATTTCAGATGTCAGTGATTATGGATCTTGGAAGAAAGAATACACAAAAATACAGTTTCAAGAGTCCCGATCTATGAGAGTTGAAAAATCTTGGATCTTTGGTATTTAGTCCCGTGGATTTTAGAGGTTATTATGGGAGACTTTTGTCCATTTTGAATATTGATATGGAAGATGGGGTTCTTAACACCTTGATTCAGTTCTATGATTCGTTGTACCATTGCTTCATTTTTCCAACTTTAGAAGAGTACTCTTATTGGATGATTTTTCCTATTTCAGACAGGGTCCCTTTCAATGGTTTGGAGGAAGTTCCTACACTCAGGGTCATTACCAAAGTTATTCATCTTAGAGAGTCTGATCTTAAGGGGAAGTTTGTCACCAAGGGGGGAATTATTAGGATTAGTTCCAAGATCTTGAAGATGAAAGCTTCTACCTTTGCTACTATGGGGAGTGTGAATGCTTATGAGGCTATTCTTGCCTTGCTGATATATGGTCTTGTGTTGCTTCTTAACATGGATGGTGTTATTGACGTTCATGAAATTCAGATCTTTTTTATTGGAAACCCTGTGCCTACTTTTCTAGGAAACACTTACCATTCCATTCATTATAGGACTTCCAAAGGTGGATGAGAGATTACTTGTTGTGCACCTCTACTGTATTCGCACCTGCCGCAATATCAACTCTTTAAAGATAATAAGGATAAGCTCATATGGTCTTAGAAACTTATGCCCCTCACTCATGCAGACATGACTTGTTGCTATTCAGCATATGATACTGGAGTGGTTATTGATAGTTGTGGAGAGTTCCCTAATGTGCCTCTTCTTGATACACAAGGAGGAATTAACTACAACCCTATTCTTGCTAGGCGCCAGTGTGGATACTGCTTGAATGATAGACCTATTAGTCTTTCATTATCGGGTTTATTTTTCCTTGATGGAGTAGAGAACTTGGAGTTGAGGAAGAGGATTGCACACTCTTGGCGCAAGGTCGATAGGAAAGAAAAGGGTCAGTTAGGAAGGCAACATTGTGCTGCTTCTGAGTGTTACATTCAATGGGCCCGTGATAGAGTTTGTCAACTCAAGATGCCTTACCCTCTTGAGAAGCCATTATTGCCTGATGTTACACCATCATCTTCTCTTATTCCTGTTGATGATAGAGGAAGTCTTCAAGAAGCTTTGGCTAAGATGAAGCAAGAGAAAGAGATGTGGGAGAGTAAGTTTCATGCTTCAGACAAAGAGAAGACGGATTTGCAAAATTAGCTAAAAGAGAAGGATGACTTGATTGAGTTTCTCGAGTGACATGCTACAGAGAAATTTATGGAGCTAGAGGATTTATTTTCCTCTAGCACTTCATCATCTTCTCATCTTCACACTTTTGAAGCATGGAAGAGCATAGTGAACCGACTCGTGATAAAGAAGGACACCATGGAGAGCTACTACAAAAGAGAGAGAGAGAGAGAGAGAGAGAGAGAGAGAGAGAGAGAGAGAGAGAGAGAGAGAGAGAGAGAGAGGTTTCTTGAGAAGTATCAGCCTAGGATTAAGTCATCTTCTGATATGATTCCATAGATAAAGTTTTATTCCTCTTATGTATTAAGACTCTCTGAGATTGTATTTCAAACTTTGTAATCCTTTTTCCAATATCAATGAAAAGAGATTTTCAGTATTCCAAAATGTGTTATTTCAATAATATTTGTAATTCACTTTAAAGTTCCTTGAAATCTTTGCATTTTCATTTTTTCATATCATGCATCATTGTGAATCGTGTTTTTCCTTTTCCAGGTGTCTTATGTTTCCCTTGGTCTTCATTTAGACAAGCTGTCGCATCACTACAATACTCGGGCTAATCAAAGAAAGCTTATGGATCAGTTGCAACAAGAAAATTATGAACTTCGTGAAGAGGTCATTGGTTGAGATGCATGCTACCTTGAGTGAATACAACCGTTATGAATATGACTATGTCGCTTGTTGTATTTGTTATGTGAACCCCCGTAGGTGTGTAATCGTGAAGAGGGATTTACAACAGATTATTGATCAGAATATGATTCAAGTCACTGCAAATAGAAATGAAGATGAGAATGAGGTGAATGTCATAGTTACACACTTCAACATCCTAGAGCTAGTTATAATTTCTTACAATAGTTTGAAATCTGCTGTTACACCTCTAGTCATTCATTTTCTTGGCTTGGTACCAGAGTTCCTCCCTAAAAGTGGGATATCACATTCATAAAATTCAACAAAACACTTCATTAGATGTTTTCAAAATAAACAGCGGAAATAATCATTAATTCAGCATTCTCGGCCATCCGCCAAATTACATAAAGTCATTCATCATCAAGGTTCACCAAAATATGATACGTCATAGGAAATAAAACAAATCCAATCATAATAAAAGTAAACACCCAAGTCCCATTTTACGTATCAGAGCATCATAAGACTCGACCTGCACACCACTATCCAAGCTCGCTATGTACCTGGATTATCTATACCTCCGAAGAAGCACAAACCACCACAACAACAAAGGGGTGAGAAAACATGATCAAAATTATCGGTAATAAGATACATGAAATAAAGGTAGCAATTATATAAAATATCACCCATCACACACCAACCACGACCTACTTTCCAACATCAAACACAACATACAATAATCCAAAATGCAACTCAACACCATGCATGCGGTACGGATGAATCGCATACACTCCTCCTATGCAACGATTCATCCCACCATCCTCCACAAAGGAGTACAGATGGATCGCATACACTCCTCCTGAGCAACGATCTATCCCACCATTCTCCACAAAGGAGTACGGGTGAATCGCATACACTCCTCCTGAGCAACGATTCATCCCACCATTCTCCAGAAAGGAGTACGGGTGAATCGCATACACTCCTCCTGAGCAACGATTCATCCCACCAAGACACCATGATATGCACGACACCATATGCACAACAAATAAACTCAAGCACACTAAGTGCACACGATTCTACTGATCACATCACCATGCATCATATATATATATATATATATATATATATATATATATATATATATATATATATATATATATATATATATATATATATATATATATATATATATATATATATATATATATATATATATATATATATATATATATATATATATATATATATATATATATATATATATATATATATATATATATATATATATATATATATATATATATATATATATATATATATATATATATATATATATATATATATATATATATATATATATATATATATATATATATATATATATATATATATATATATATATATATATATATATATATATATATATATATATATATATATATATATATATATATATATATATATATATAGACACACCAATCAATTATATTAATTACATTAAGTATTAGGAAATTCACATTCCAACACCAAGTATACATTCCTCACCATTAAACATCGTCCCTATACCCATCATGACCAAAGGGATCCTACAAAACATCAACGTTGGATGGAATCACAAAAATAAAAACAAGTTGTTGTCATGCTCACTGGCCCACTCGCCTAGCGAGGCCTCAGCGAACGCTCGCTGCCTCACTCACCTAGTGAACTCGCTAGCGAAGGCAGACAGTGGCTACTGGAAGTGTTCTCTACCTAGCTCGCCTAGCGAGTCCCTAGCAAATGCTCGTTACCTGCTCACCTAGCGAGCGTCTGCGATACCCAAAACACTAACTGTCCAAAAATTCATCAGAAGCTCATAAATCATCTGATTTTCACCAAACCAGTCCCTGTAGTCTTAGCCTAACATTCTACAACTAAACTACACGAATTATTCCATATTTTACCCAATAAAACATCATTTCTACCGATTAATCATTTTTGACCTAAAATGGTAAACTTCACAAAATTACCCAAACCATCCAAACAATCCCCACATATTCACATGCATAGATAGAATCACAAGTTTCACACCCTTACCTCGATTAAGTGATTCCTCAGGCTGATCTCGAAGAATCCAAGCTTCTCTCTAATTTCCTCCCCTTTTTCTCTTCTTCCTCATTTCGTCTTCTTCTTTCTCTTTCTTTCTATTTCTTTTCTTTTCCAATCCACTTTCTCTTATCTTATTTTCTATCCCCCCCTTCCATTATATTCTCTTCACTTAAACTAATAATAATACAAATAATAATAATAACAATAGAATAACAATATTACTATTAATCATTAAGTTGTTATCATTATTAATTATATTGTATTAATATTAAATTGTATAGTTTATTAAATGATCTCTATAATTAAGGGCACCCACCAATGCACTCAGACATACCCCTACATAAAGACACATCGAAATAAAATAACACCAAAAAGACTAAATAATTAAAATGGGTGTTACAACTCTCCCCCACTTTAATTATTTTCGTCCTCGAAAATTAACTGATGGAAACAATTCTGGATACGCTTCCCGCATCCTGCTTTCCAATTCCCAGGTCACACTGCCTCTTGCAGCACCTCCCCATACCACTTTCACCAAAGATATCTCCTTCCCTCGGAGTTTTTTCATCTTACGATCTTCGATCCTCAACGGCATCGTCTCAACGGTAAGATTCTCCTGGACCTGAACTTCATCTCTCTGAATCACATGCGATGGATTCGAGACATACTTCCGAAGTTGTGACACATGAAACACGTCATGCAAGTTCGACAGTTCAGGCGGCAACGCCACCCTATATGCCACAACACCGATTCTTTGCAAAATCTGATACAGTCCAATAAACATAGGATCCAACTTCTTGGACTTCAATGCACGACCCACACCAGTCACTGGGTTAACTCTTAGGAACACATGATCACCTTCACTGAATTCTAGTTCTTTTCTTCGGTTATCATGATAACTTTTCTGCCTACTTTGAGATGCTTTCATTATCTCACGAATCATCTAAATGGTCTCAGTAGTTTGCTGCACAATTTATGGTCCCAATACCACATTCTCACCTGCTTCATACCAACACAGAGGAGTTCTGCACCTTCTACCATATAAAGCTTCAAACGGTGCCATTCCGATACTAGAATGGTAGTTGTTGTTGTACGTGAACTCGATCAATGGTAAATGAGTATCCCACGCACCACCCTTTTCCAACACACAAGCTCTTAGCAAATCCTCCAGCGAATGAATAATCCTCTCTGACTGACCATCGGTTTGAGGATGGTAAGCCGAACTCAATTTCAACTCAGTACCCAAAGCTTCCTGTAAACTACTCCAAAATTCTGAAGTAAACCTCGGCTCTCTATCCGACATGATACTCGATGGAACGCTATGTAGCTTCACAATTACCCGAATGTAAATCTCTGCTAGCTTCTCCAATGGGAAACTGATATTGATCGGCACAAAATGTGCAGACTTCGTAAGTCGATCCACAATTACCCAAATAGCATCAAATCCTTTCGCTGTGTTCAGCAAACCCGTAACAAAATCCATGGTTATACAATCCCATATCCAAACCGGAACTTCCAACGGTTGCATCATTCCAGAGGGTCTCTGATGTTCCACCTTCGATTTCTGACATGTCAAACAGGCGTAAACAAATCGAGCTATATCTCTCTTCATACCGGACCACCAAAATAACTTCTTTAAATCGTGGTACATCTTCGTAGCTCCCGGATGGATACTCAAACTACTACGATGTCCTTCACTCAGAATTAACTTTTTTCAGTTTATCATTATCCGACACACAAATCCTGCCTCTGAATCTCAACACACCTATACTATCTAGCTCAAAATCACTATCGGAGTCACTTCCTACTCCAGGCATCAAATCCACTAACTTCACATCTAGCTTTTGGTTTTCCTTAATCATATCCAAGAAATCATTGTTCACTTGCAACTTGCCCAACATCACACCACCTGCCATAATTTCACAAACCAAGCTCACATCTCTGAACTGCTCAATTAGTTCCATTTCTTTTACCATCAAAGCCTACATATGAATTGTTTTTCTACTCAAAGCATCGGCTACTACATTCGCCTTTCCTGAATGATAACTCAAGCTGAAATCGTAATCCTTCAAGAATTTCAACCATCTTCTCTGTCTCATATTTAGCTCTTTCTGATCGAACAGATACTTCAAACTTTTATGGTCACTGAACACCTCAAATCTGGAACCATACAAATAGTGCCTCCGGATCTTTAACACGAAAACTACCGCAGCCAATTCAAGGTCATGGGTAGGGTAATTCCTTTCATGCGCCCTCAGTTGCCACGAAGCATACGCCACTACCTTACCATTCTGCATAAGAACCCCGCCTAATCCCATCTTAGACGCATCACAGTACACCACGAAAGGTTCACTCGGATTTGGAAATATTAACACCGGTGCCGTAGTCAACCTCTTTTTCAGTTCCTCAAAGCTTTCTTCACAAGCAGCATCCCACACAAAAACTTGATCCTTCCTTGTCAACTAGGTCAATGGCAATGCCAAACTAGAAAACCCCTCAATAAACCTTCGGTAATATCCTGCCAAACCCAAAAAGCTTCTAATTTCCGTTGCTGTCTTCGGCAGTTCCCACTGCAACACTGCATTCACTTTCGATGGGTCCACCGCTACACCGTCACCAGATATCACATGCCCCAAGAAACTCACCGTCTTCATCCAGAACTCACACTTTGATAGTTTAGCAAACAACTTATTATCTTTCAGCACTTGCAAAGCAATTCTCAAATGTCTTGCATGCTCTTCATCAGACTTAGAATAAATCAATATATCGTCAATAAACACAACAATAAACTGATCCAGATAAGAATGGAATATTCGGTTCATATACTCCATAAACACTCCTGGCGCATTAGACACTCCAAAAGGCATTAGAGTATATTCGTAATGTCCATAACGAGTTCTAAATGCCGTCTTCTGGATATCACCTTCTTTCACTCTGATCTGATGGTAACCCGACCTCAAGTCAATTTTACTGAACACACGAGCTCCCACCAACTGATCCATCAAATCATCAATCCTTGGAAGAGTACATTTATTCTTAATGGTCACTTTATTCAACTGACGGTAATCGATGCACAGGCGCATACTACCATCCTTCTTCTTTACCAACAGCACTGGGGCTCCCCACGGCGACACACTAGGTTTGATAAACTTTCTATCCAACAATTCTCCAATCTGAGATTTCAATTCAGCCAATTCCACTACCCACATCCTGTATGGCGCCATAGATAGGCCTTGTACCAGGAACAAGATCAATGTTAAATTCAACTTCTCTCGTCGGAGGTAATTCTGCAATATCATCAGGGAACACTTTGGGAAATTCATTCACCACCACCAATTCTTCCATTGACGTTTTGCTGTTAACCGATAACGATGCAAATAAAGCAAACATTTTAGCTTCGTCCTCCAACAAGGTCCTCAATTCCTTATTAGACAAGGAATTCGCCAATGCTTCCTCTTCTGGAGTAAGGAACAACAACACCTTCCGAAAACAATCGATGTAGACTCGGTTGAACTCCAACCAGTTCATACCCAGAATAACATCCAAATTACCAAGTGGCAGACAAATCAGATCCACTCCAAAGTCTCTGCCAAAAATACTCAGTGGACACTTCAAACACACCAAAGAAGTAGTCACCGAACCAATAGAGGGAGTTTCGATAGTCATCCGTCGCTCAAGAGTAGATGACACCAATCCTAATCTCTTCACACAATCAACAGAAATGAACGAGTGCGTTGCACCCGTGTCAATCATAGCAGTCAAAGGAATATTATTGATGAAACAAGTACCCTTCGATAGAACGCTCCTCGTTGGCCGACTGAGTTCCTACCACAGCAAATACTTTACCGCTGGCCTGAGGCGCCTGAGACTTCTTCGACTTCTCGCAATGTGTACTGATATGACCTTTCTCACCACAGTTATAACAAGTAGGCATATCAGCCCTACAATCCGCCATCACATGGACGGGCTTACCACACTTGAAATACTTCTTCACCTCATTAGGACAATCATTAGCACGATGCCTCCTGCCACCACACCGGAAACACTTCAAATCAGCAGATGTTTTCCCTTCTCTGGGCTTCTTATCAGCTGTTGCACCCCAAAATTTGACCAACATTTATCTATCCACCAAGTGTTTGAAGGTTGATACCTTCATCAGAAAGTTCAAGAGATCCTCAGAGAAATTGGTTGAAACCAAGGTTGTGTGTCTCATAACTTGAGAGTTGTGGGAGCTCCTCAGATGATTCTGAGACTTTGAGAATGGACTTGAAGCTTATAGAAAGCCTATGAGATGTCTTGAAAGCCATCATGAAGCCCAGAGAGGTCACTATGCAAGAATGCAAGAGATTCAGCCATGAATGGTAGAATTAGGGTTTGACTGGGTCAACCCTAGGTCAACTGAGGATTTGGAGAAGGTTGAGACCCAATCCAAGAGCCATGAGATCATGGAATGATGCATGGAGATGTTATAAGGATGATTCCTAGACCAACTCATCATGATTGAGGAGTTTGAGAAGTTTCAAGCCAGGGTTTCTAAGGATTGTCAGAGTAAAGTACCCTAGTTTGATCCCTATCTTCCAGGCAGTTTTAGCTCAAGATGTGATTGTCATCTCATCTTCCCCACAACATGAATGTTGTATAGCTTGTTCTTAGCTTTAATTTGAGTGGTAGAAGTCCTTGATAGGATTTGCAGAGCTCAAGTTATGGTTTTGATAAATTACAGGTCATCTGAGGTGTGTGAATCTGGGTCCTTGAAAGTCACCCAACTTGCAGACAACCTTTGCCCTAGTAGGATGATTCCTATGGTTTCTTGGTCAACATGAATGTTGAAGAGCATCTTCTTAGATTTCTATATAGTACTAGAAGTCCTTGATAGGATTTGTAGAACTCAACTTATGGTTTGTACAAGACAAGGGTATTTTGGTCATTTGGTGATTATAGGTCATTTTAAGCAAAGGCCATATCTCCTATTTCCAAGCCTCAAATGAAAAAACTCAAAACATAAAAGTTGTTCAAAATGACATTTTAAGCCTAGAAAAGTGGTCATTAGTTGTTGGAAAAGCTTGTAGCAAGAATTGACAAGAATGGGTGAAAATAACCTAAAAATGGCATATAACTCAAATAAGTTCAAGTTGGAAAATGGTTTGAGAGATCTACAAATCCAAAATAGGTCATGTAATATACCAAATTGAATCCAAACAACATTTTAAAGACATTGGTTCAGCCACTTTTTTGAGTTAGGGTTTAAATTTTGGACTTGCTTTGTAAAGTTCTTTCTTGCATATTAAGGCACCTTTGGAAAACTTCACACAAGGCAAGGGAATGCTTGTTTTTGGCTCATACCATCTCAATATCTCATGTAAGGATATTTTGACACACAATTAAAGGTATTAATGCATGAGATGAGATAATACAACATGTCATCAAAGGAGATTTCCAAGATTTTCTACCATAGTCTAGAAGCATCTAGACTTTTCCATTTGATTGCTATATATTGAGTGGCTCATGAGGAGAATAGAGGTTGGTGAATTCAGTGGTAAAGAGTGAAGGAGAAAGTGGTATTCAAAGTTTCTTCAAAAGCAAGCAAGGTCACGAATTCATCTTTAGAGGCCTCTTCCATCAAAACTCTTGCAAACAGAAACCTCTACACCATTAGAGGATCATCTTGGAGAAAGAACAAGCTCTAAATCAAGCTCTACACACCTCTACCATTGATACTTGACAGGTTTGGATTCTTCTCCATACCTCTTTATTTATGCGCATTCAATTAGATTCTTAGGTGTAGAATGGTTAGGTTTTATTAGGTGATTAATTTCTGAAGATTAGAGGAGTTTTCATAAGGTTTCATGGCAGGTCATGTTCTCTTTCAATTTCAAGAACAGGTTGTATGTTGAGTTTTAATGCACGAATTATAGCTTAATATGGTCAGGATAATATAATGAATAAGATTACACCATTAGATTTGAGCTTTAGCAAGATTGATCTCAGAAGAATATGGTTGAACCAAGACCTTTAGGTATTCTGTTAGAGTGATACACAAGGTTTTAGGAGAAGCTATTGGTGCCATCGTGTTCATGGAGGAAAATGGCGCAATATTGATCTTGGAAGTTTTCATTTTCATGGCCATACCAGAGAGAACGAACAGGTTGAAGATCCATGCGTGGAGTTGGGGTTTTCTGAAAACCCTAGGTTGAATGGGGAAGACGACCCAGGAGCCGTTAGATTAGGGTGAAATATTGACCTTTTAATCCAATCCAATGGCTGTAGTTCAATTAAGAAATGGAGGGAAGGCTGAGTGGGCGCTGAACGCAGCGTTTCACTTAATTCAAATCTTGGGCCTGATCCAAAACGTGCTTTCCACACCCCCACTAGCGAGCCCAATGAAATTTGAACTGAAACCTCTTGCTATCCGCACCGAGTCTTTAATATTTTTCTTTTAATTTTTCAATTGATTTTTCTGATCACATGGGCTTAAGGCATTTGCTAATTGCACCCCAGTTTCCTGGCCCACCATCATAAAACAACTAGGCGCCTCTTCTAAACGCACCCCTCCCCCATTTTATTTTAATTTCTTGATTTTAATTTCTTTTATTTTTCTTGCTTGTTAAATAAATCATAGAAAATTGAAAAATCATTGTTTTTTAATTCTTGTTTTTTCTATAGACTCATAATTTTGTGTAGAAAATTAGTAGATAATAAAATTCCATTTTATTTTTAGTTTAGTATTTTTAGAATATTATTCTTTTAAATAGCTTTTTAAGTGATTTAGTTTGATACTTCATTTTGTTCAATTTTGTTTAGGTACTTCTTTTAAGATTTTTGCTCCATTCTTTTTAGGGTGATTAACTTAGGACATTAACATCCTCATAGGATTTAATTCATAATTTTAGGATTAATTTTTAGATGATTTGATTAGGTGAGATTAGAGTGATCAAAATTAGGGTTTAGGTTCAGCATAGGTGAAGTAAATCATTTTCTTTTAGGAGTTTCAGCTTGATTTTTGGGTATGGGACCATAGAGATATTATGGGTAAGTAAAATAAACCCTTGTGAGTGAGCATTAGATTTTTTCCCCCTTTATTTAGTATTTTCAAAGTATTTTCTGAATAGGACTGTTTGTGTGGCATGTTTTGTGTTGATTGGCTATCTTTGGGGTTTATCTTTGGGGAATTGTTGGGGGGCTTGGTTTGCTTTGAGGACCTTGTTGAAGGAGCATGATGAAGAAGAAGATTGAAGATCAAGACCCATAAGTTGAGAGGTTGGAGCTTGCAAGGATGCATGGATTGAGGTCCTAGTCTAGGAGCTTGTTCTCTGTCTGTGAGGTTTGAGACCCTGGAGTCTGAGGGACGTTCATGGTACTTTCCTGAGGAAGGCACTATGGATGTCTTTCATTATTTCTTCTCACCTCTTTCCCAAGTATCCAATGATGTTGGAGCCTTCATGTGAGTTTAGTTTCTCCTGAGGAGGAATGTAAACTGATCACAGTTGTTGAGCCACATGGGATATGATTCCTAAGTGGAAGCCCCCTAGTACTTTCCTGAGGAAGGCACTATGGGTCTGTTCACTTAGTTCCCTTAGTTCATCTAGGATTTCTTAAGTATCCAATGATGTTGGAGCCTTCATGTGAGTTTAGTTTCTCCTGAGGAGGAATGTAAACTGATCACAGTTGTTGAGCCACATGGGATATGATTCCTAAGTGGAAGCCCCCTAGTACTTTCCTGAGGAAGGCACCATGGGTCTGTTCACTTAGTTCCCTTAGTTCATGTAGGATTTCCCAAGTATCCAATGATGTTGGAGCCTTCATGTGAGTTTAGTTTCTCCTGAGGAGGAATGTAAACCGATCACATTTGTTGAGCCACATGGGATATGAGTCCTAAGTATAAGCCTCCTAGTGCTTTCCTGAGGAGGGCACTATGAGTCTGCCTACTTAGCTCCCTTTCTTTGGTAAGCTTGTTTTGAAGCTTGAAGACTGGGATTGATTTCTTTTGATTAGGGTTTTGCTTTAGGGCTTTGCTTTAGGGCTTTGCTTAGAGGTAGATTAGGGTTTTGTCTTTAGGGTTAGGATTAGGGAGAGCTTAGATGTAGATAATTTCTTTCTCCAGCATGGATGATATTTCATTTCTGTATGACTGCAGTTTACTGTTTATTGCTTGATAGCATGTTGTTTATTTTTCAGTATGATTACTGTTATTTCATGACTGGCTTGAGGTTGAGACGAGCTTGTGGAGGCTGAAGCCCCACACACATTTCCTCCCTCACTTGCATTGCATGCATTTTAATGTTAAGCTGATGCTTTGTCTGTTTTGGTGTATCATTGACATGATCCCTTAGGACTCTCATTTCCTTTGATAAGGATTTGATGATAGACTTTTAGGTTGAAACCTATGCATGACAACATCTAGGAGTTCCCTGTTCAAACCTCAACCATAGGATGAATCCATGGCATGACAACAGTAGGACTTGATAGTCTCCCTCCTAGTTGGGCCTGTTCTCTTCTCATCTCAAAACAGTTTAAGATACAGTAATCATGAATGATTTCTTTCGTACGTTACGAGCCTTAAGCTATCTGAGAAAGGATTGTGGGAGAGTTCCTTTTCCACAGTCTGGATGTTTAGCATGGTACCCTTTGGGCGACATGCGACGCATTCACTCTCAGGTCATAGTCTCTAGTGCGGTTGAAATCGCAAACACAATAAAAAACACTTCTTTCAAAACAGGAAATAAACCGTAGTTTCCCGAACTACGTGAGCTCTGATCTCTCATACCTGTTGAGAGTACGTAGGCACAAGATGGCGATGTCTTGGCGAGCTACCTTCCCCCATAACTCTTCGTAGGGCGAACTACGTTGACTCTGATTTCTCATTCTCTGATGAGAATACGTAGGCATAAAGTGCGACGCTTTGCCGAGTCATTTTTCTTTTCTTTTTCAGCCAGCCTTGATAGGTAGATAGAATAAAACCAACCTGTCCAAGTAAACAAACAAGCGTGGATCCCGTCGAGTACGACGGACGAGAGGGGTGCTAATACCTTCCCCTTGCGTAACCGACTCCCGAACCCAGACAATGGTTGCGATGACCTTGTCTTACCCTTATTCGTTAGGTTTTTCCGATCGTTTCCTTTCCCGTTCTGAGGGATAAATAACGAAAGGTGGCGACTCTTCTGTTGTGCCGGCACCTTATTTTCGCGCAAGCGACAGCTGGCGACTCTGCTGGGGACCGAACCCAGAATCTCTGGTTCTCCGGTTCCCTATGAGAGTCAATCCTAGCGCTTGTATGTTTGCTTGTTGGGTTGCGTTTATTTATCGCATTTTTACTTCTCGCACTTTATTTCCCGCATTTTATTTCCAGATTGATATGATTATCTGTGCTGCTGTGGGAGAGGGATGTTACTATGAGTGAGAAGCCGGACCTGGGCTTGAGTATGCACCTAGACATAGTTGCGGAGAGTAGTAGACGGACCTGTCTGCTGAGCAGGCACAGTTCCCTACGAAATCTGCGCTCAGACGAGGTTCTCGCAGAGGTGCTCCTTTCCGGTCCTGAGGATCTGAGGGGAGTCCAGACGTGAGGATTGTCGACTCTGGGGACCGATCATTTGGAAGTCAGCTAAGTGAGGCCTCTTCATGACGTGATGATGCCACTCCTTCTGGGAATCGTATCGTCACTCATGAAAGTCTGTGACGCTGATGACCGCATAGGATGCCGTACCTTTGTCCGTGGATTAGGTCCATACCTGTGAGCGGGATTGGGTTTATTGCATGAAACTTAGACCTTCAGACTACCTGGTTTTCTTGACAGTGGATCAGTTATGTTGGTACCAGGTTTCTCAGTTGCAGATTTGTCTGTTCTTGATAGAGCAGGTTTTGATCAGAGGATCTTGTCATCAGGTGTATGTCTGTTCTTGACAGAGCAGGTTTTGATCAGAGTATTGTCATCAGTGGTTTGTTCTAGATAAAGCAGATTTTTGAGTGGGGTCTGAAGATCTCATCAGCAGATGTTGTTTGTTCTTGATAGGGCAGATTTTGAGTGGGGTCTGAAGATCTCATCAGCAGCTGTATGTTTGTTCTTGATAGGGCAGATTTTTGATTTGGGGTCTGAAGACTTCATCAGCAGATGTTTCTTGATCATACATTCGGGGTCCTTATTATCAGACATTTGTTCTCGACAGAGCAGAATTTTGATCTTATATATATGGTCCTGTCAGAAGGTCGTTCTTAGCAGATCAGATTAGTGGTCTTATACCGGGGTTTTCTTCTCATCAGTGATTATTGACACAAAATCTCCACAGCAGTTACCTGGATATATTATTGCATGCCTGCATTTTGCATTAGTTTGCATGTTCATTTGCATTCCATTAACGTGTGTCTGTGTCGCAGGTACCGTTTCCCCGATCCAGGATTTCTCGCCTTCCTATTGTATTATTATGGCCTCTCTCAGGAAGACTGTTGCGTACGAGTTCTCGGCCCCTGATGTGTCGAAGTTGACTGTCGCTGATGCTATAGGCTTCCCATGTGTATATGAGATTGATGTTTCCACGATTGGGCTCAGATTTCTTCTTCTTATTATTATTGTCAGCACTAGCACTAAGGCGCTAGGATCGGGGAAAATCTCCCAAGCACACAGACACACGCATGCATCTGCATGAAGCATTTGCATGGCGTACATTTTGTTGCTTTTCCTAACCTTTAATGTTGACAGGTTTTTCAGGTTCACAGGTTCCGAGTTGCTTCCGGTCTCCAGGATTGACCAGAGACTCATTCACCGTTACTCAACTCGGGCTAATCAGACAAGGATCATGGATCAGGTGCAGTCAGATGTTCAAGAGCTCCGTGAACGGATGGATCGTTTTATGGAACTGATGCAGGTAGTCGCTAATGGTCAGGACCAGCTTCGTACTTTGGTTCAACCTTTGATCTCCAGGGTTGATAGTAACGGCATACTTCATGGCGGGGCTATGCCTACTCCTCCTCCAGTCGATGCTCCGCATAATGTTGTTCCTGTTGCCGGGGGCAACGGCAGTGCTAATGGCAATACGATGACCATTATCGGACTCAATGCGACGGGCGTCGGCAATGGTAGTCTGGGAGCTAATGTCAACATCGGGCCGGTCAACGGCAATGCTGGCGTCGGAAATCTGTTGGTGCCTCAACCGTGGCTTGAGGATCATCAGGATGATGTGTTTTCTCAAAGAGGTGTGGAAGCAGAGTTGAATGCTGAAGCGCGGCTCAGGTTCAAAGCACTGGAAGACAAAATGAGAGACATGGAGAATCAGAATACATTGGGCGTTGATATGTCCAAGCTGGGGTTAATTGCTGATTTCAAGGTACCTCATAAGTTCAAAGTGCCTGTCTTTGAGAAGTATAAGGGTACTACTTGCCCCCGTGTTCACCTTCGATCTTATTTTAGAAAGATGTTTGCCTATTCCGACGATGAGAAGTTGCTGATGCACTTCTTCCAAGATAGTCTTTCTGGTCCATCCCTCGAGTGGTATATAGGCTTGGAGCCCACTACCGTGCGCACATGGAAAGATCTCGCAGAAGCGTTTGTCCTCCACTATCAATACAATAGTGACTTGGCCCCCAACCGAGTTCAACTCCAGAACCTTTCACAGCGGAATAATGAAGGCTTTAAGGAGTACGCCTAGCGGTGGCGCGAGTTGGCTGCTCGGGTTCAACCGCCGATGGTTGAGCGCGAGCTCGTGCAAATGTTCGTGGCTACCCTTCCTGGAATCTACTATGAAAAGCTAGTCAGTGGCATGTCTGGGACATTCTCGGCTCTCATCACTATGGGCGAGCACGTCGAGAATGGTATAAAGATTGGAAAAATTCAAGGTGAATCGTCCTCAGCTGGAGGAGGTGGAAAGAAATCTTACGCTGGTAAACGTCGAGAGGGAGATGCGAGTGCTGTCACCAACGCTCGGAGAAAGGGCAAGGGCCCTCAGCAGCAGATAGCTAGCATAAATATCCCAACGGCTCCGCAGCAGCAACCACAGCAACAGAGTCAACAGGGATATAGAAAATATCAGAATCGGGCTCCTTTGGCAAACCGTCACTTCGAAGCACCACCTATGTCGTATGCGCAGCTCTTGCAAACTTTGCTTCAGCTTCAGTTAGTGCAAAAGAGGACGTTGGCTCCCTTAACAGGGGCACCACCACCGAGGTATGACGCAAATGCCACTTGCGATTTCCATACTGGGGCACCAGGCCATACGATTGAGAACTGCAAAGCCTTTAAGCACAAGGTGCAGGACCTGGTAGACGCCAAGATTATTAACTTTTCTGATAATGTGCCCAATGTCACGAAAAACCCCATGCCTCATCATAGGGGAGGCGGAGTGAACGCCATTATCGCAGAGGAGAGTGCAGATCTGCTGACTGATGTCAAAGACTTAAAGACGCCGCTTAGTTTCGTCAAAGCTAAGTTGCTAAAGAAGGGGTTCTTTCCAGGATGCGGAGAGTTATGCATGGCTTGTGCTACACATCCTGATGGGTGTGAGCAGCTGGTAGAAGGTATCCAAAGTCTGATGTCCGAGGGTATTTTGCAGTTCAGCCGGAGAGTCGAAAGTGTATCAGGAGAGGTTGTGTTGAAACAGGCAGATGAAGTCGCCACCATCACCATTCCTCGTCAACCTATTACCATTTCTGCGCCCCGACCGCCTACAATCACTATTACCAGAGCCGGGCCAATCCCATTCGAGAGCACTAACGCCGTTCCGTGGCATTATGGCGCCGAAGTCTATTGCAATGGTCAGAAGTTAGAGCTGGAGCCGTATGGGTCGACTGTGCAGAATCTCGCAGGAGTCAGTGGTATTACTCGAAGCGGAAGAGTGTTTGCACCGACAGAGGTTGCGGCAGAGAAAGTGGTCAGAGCTGATGCTGCTGATAAGGGTAAAGGCAAAGCCGTCGAAGAGGTCCCTTGTGGGGCAGAGAAAGATTTGCTTGTCAAAGATGCCGAGGAGTTCATGCGGCTAATCAAAAAGAGCGACTACAAGATTGTAGACCATCTTCATCAGACTCCGTCAAAGATTTCTATTCTCAACCTGTTGCTGTGTTCTGAAGCGCACCGCAACGCGTTACTGAAGGTCTTGAACGCTGCCTACGTACCGCAAGAGATATCCGTGAATCAGCTAGAAGAGGTGGTAGCCCATGTTAATGCTGGCAATGGGCTAGGTTTCACAGATTTAGAGCTGACTCCTAAAGGGAGAAATCACAACAGCGCCTTGCACGTCTCGATAGAGTGCAGAGGCACAATCATGTCGCATGTCCTGGTAGACACGGGTTCGTCGCTTAATGTGCTTCCGAAGAAGGCATTAATGAAGTTGGACACTCGTGGATTGCTTTGCACGCCCAGTGATCTGGTGGTGAAAGCATTTGACGGAACTAAGCGCCACGTTTTCGGAGAGTTGACCCTGCCGATTCAAGTTGGTTCGGAGACGTTTGATACGGTTTTTTATATCATGGATATCATGCCTTCCTACAGTTGCCTCTTAGGTCGGCCATGGATCCATGCTGCTGGTGCCGTGATGTCCACGCTACATCAAAAGCTCAAATATGCTGTCGGGGGAAGCATAGTAACCGTCTGTGGTGAGGAGGACATTATGGTGAGCCACTTGTCATCCTTTAAGTATGTTGAAATGGATGGCGAAATCCATGAAACTCTCTGTCAAGCATTTGAAGCCGTCAAGGTGAAAGAGGTAGCTCCTATCGTCATAGAGAAGCAAGAGATGAATCTCTCCTCATTCAAAGAAGCTCGGGCCGTCGTCGAAGCCGGTTCTACCCCAGGCTGGGGGCATATCTTGGAGATACCGATCAAGCAGGATAAGTTTGGATTGGGGTATTCTCCTGAAGCTGAAGCTTCATCTTCTTCGTCTAGCAGTTCGTCTCGTGGGAAGGGGCCGATCCTATTTACCAAGGGCGGAGTGATTTTCGAAAGCATCAATGCGGCGTCAGAGGACAGCGGGGATAGCGATTGTGATCTTGACGCCTGGATTCAGCCAAGCAAGCCGGGCGAGCACCTCAACAATTGAACCATCAAGGAGATTATCCAGCTGACAAGTGAAGAGTAATGATTTACTTTTTACAATCTTTGTACAACCCTATGTCCTGCCCGGGGCATAGCGGTTTTATTGTCAGGGCCTTGTTGGATTATGTACATGCATTTTGTTAATAAATCAAGGGCGTTTTCTTCGTACTCAAATATTGTGTTCTCTGTTATTCCTGTTTTATGTTTATTTTGAAAAACAGTAAAATGGCAACGGGGTTTGTGCTAACCTGCATATTCTTGCTTTAAACTTAACCCTTGTTATTGCAGGATCCACATAACAGACGACATCGACTCTGGACCCTCTACGGCTCACTACGACTTCGATTGCCCGATTTATCAAGCCGAGGATGAGATTGATGAAGACGAAGACCTTCCGGAAGAGTTGGCCCGCTTGTTGAGACAAGAGGAAAAGGTTATTCTGCCTCACGAGGAAGATATTGAGATCGTAAACCTGGGTTCTGAAGAGCTCGTCAGAAATGTCAGAGTAGGGGCTGCACTGCAGAATGATGTCAAGCATAGACTGGTCGAGATGCTTCGAGAGTATAGTGACGTCTTTGCTTGGTCATACGAAGATATGCCCGGACTTGACACAGACATCGTGGTTCATCGCTTGCCGTTGCGAGAAGAGTGCCCTCCAGTCAAGCAGAAGCTTAGGAGGACGAGACCAGATATGGCTGTAAAAATCAAAGAAGAAGTCTAGAAGCAGTTGGACGCAGGATTTCTAGCCGTTACCACTTACCCTCCGTGGGTCGCCAACATAGTGCCTGTACCGAAGAAGGACGGTAAGGTACGCATGTGCGTCGATTATCGGGATTTGAATAGGGCGAGCCCTAAGGATGATTTCCCATTGCCTCATATCGATGTGTTGGTCGACAACACAGCCCAGTTTTCCGTGTTTTCATTCATGGATGGCTTCTCCGGTTACAATCAGATTAAGATGGCACCGGAGGACATGGAGAAAACGACGTTTATCACCCCCTGGGGAACATTTTGCTATAAGGTAATGCCCTTCGGTCTAAAGAACGCAGGGGCCACTTACCAACGAGCAATGGTAACTTTGTTTCACGATATGATTCACCATGAGATCGAGGTCTATGTTGATGACATGATTGCAAAGTCCCAAATGGAGGAAGAGCATCTGG
This sequence comes from Lathyrus sativus, assembly GCA_963859935.3. Classification (NCBI taxonomy): domain Eukaryota; kingdom Viridiplantae; phylum Streptophyta; class Magnoliopsida; order Fabales; family Fabaceae; genus Lathyrus; species Lathyrus sativus. Next base: position 812,509,123 of record OZ012735.1, read on the forward strand.
TCAACTTATTGAAGCTTTTTGAGAGGCTTAGGAAGTTCAGGCTGAGGCTGAACCCTAACAAGTGCACTTTCGGAGTGCGGTTCGAAAAGTTATTGGGGTTTATCGTTAGTGAACGAGGTATCGAAGTTGATCCTGCAAAATAAAAGCTATTCAAGAAATGCCAGCGCCGAAAACAGAAAAAGAAGTTCGTGGTTTCTTGGGCCGAATAAACTACATTGCAAGGTTTATCTCTCAGCTCACGGCCACTTGTGAACCGATGTTCAAGCTTTTAAAGAAAGATCAGGCGATCACTTGGAATGAGGATTGCCAGAAGGCATTCGATAAGATAAAGCAGTATCTTCAAGAACCTCCAATCTTGATACCCCCAGTGGCTGGACGGCCATTAATCATGTACCTGACGGTTCTGGAGAATAGTATGGGGTGTGTTCTCAGTCAGCACGACGAGACGGGCAGAAAAGAGCATGCCATTTATTATTTGAGTAAAAAGTTCACTGAGTGTGAATCTCGATACTCGATGCTGGAGAAGACGTGTTGTGCATTCGCTTGGGCTGCCAAACGTCTACGACAGTATATGCTCAATCACACCACTATGCTAATTTCGAAGATGGATCCGATCAAGTACATCTTCGAGAAGCAGGCTCTTTCGGGCAGGATTGCCAGATGGCAAATGGTGTTAACGGAATATGATATTCAGTACGTCTCCCAGAAGGCCATTAAGGGAAGCGTATTGTCTGATTACCTTGCCGAACAGCCGATCGAGGATTACCAGCCGATGAAGTTTGAATTCCCTGACGAGGATATTATGTTTCTCAAAGCGAAGGATTGCGATGAGCCATTGCCCGGTGAAGGGCCAGATAGGAAGTCTCAGTGGAAGTTGATATTCGATGGAGCGGTTAATTCCTATGGAAGTGGTATCGGGGCTATCATCACGACTCCTCACGGATCCCACATCCCGTTTACTGCGAGACTGACGTTTCCAGTTACCAACAATGAGGCGGAGTATGAAGCGTGTATTATGGGTCTAGAAGAGGCAATTGATTTGAGAATCAAGAATCTAGACGTATATGGTGACTCAGCGCTTGTAATCAATCAGATTAAAGGGGAGTGGGAAACTCGTCAAGCGAATTTGGTGCCGTACATGAATTATGTCAGGAGGCTGCTTCCATTCTTCGACCGAGTGGAACTTCATCATGTACCCAGGGCTGAAAATCAGATGGCTGATGCCTTAGCCACGTTGGCTTCAATGTATAAGGTCAATTTTGGGAATGAGGCTCCAAGAATTGTTCTTTCGCGTCTTGATAGACCGGCATTTGTCTTTGCAATCGAGGATGCCGCCGACGGCAAGCCATGGTTCCATGACATCCAGACCTTCCTTATGACTAAGGAGTATCCTGCGGGTGCGTCAACCCAGGATAAGAAGACTCTGAGGAGGCTGTCTGGAAACTTTTACCTCAATCCTGATGGAGTGTTGTATAAGAGAAACCACGATCTCGTGCTACTCAGATGTGTAGATGAGAAATAGGCAAGTATGCTCATGGAAGAAGTCCATGAGGGCACATTTGGTACGCACGCCGGCGGGCATGCCATGACGAGAAAGATCCTGAGAGCAGTATATTACTGGCTGACTATGGAGTCGGATTGCTTCAGATTCGCGAAGAAATGTCATAAATGCCAGATTTATGCTGATAAAGTTCATGTGCCGCCGTGCCCATTGAATGTCATGTCCTCCCCTTGGCCGTTCTCCATGTGGGGCATCGACATGATAGGTAAGATCGAGCCCACTGCATCCAATGGTCATCGTTTCATTCTGGTAGCTATCGACTACTTCACCAAATGGGTGGAGGCAGCCTCGTACGCTAATGTGACCAAGCAGGTGGTAGCTAAATTCATAAAGAAGGACATCATTTGTCGTTATGGAGTTCCCGAGCGGATCATTACTGATAATGGTTCGAATTTGAATAACAAGATGATGAAGGAGCTGTGCCAAAGCTTCAAGATTGAACACCACAACTCATCTCCTTACCGACCGAAGATGAATGGCGCCGTCGAAGCCGCCAACAAGAACATAAAGAAGATTGTTCAGAAGATGGTTGTGACGTACAAAGATTGGCACAAGATGCTGCCGTTTGCCTTGCACGGTTATCGTACGACGGTGCGTACGTCGACCGGGGCAACTCCTGTCTCCTTGGTGTACGGTATGGAAGCTGTCCTACCGTTAGAAGTGGAGATTCCTTCTTTGCGAGTTTTGGTTGATGTGAAACTCGACGAGGCAGAATGGATTACGAATCGTTTGAACCAACTCAGCCTGATAGACGAGAAGAGGTTAGCATCGATTGCATTTGGTCATCTGTACCAAAGCCGAATGAAGAAAGATTATGATAATAAGGTGCGTCCTAGAAGCTTTCAGACGGGTGATCTCGTCCTGAAGAAGATTCTTCCGCCACACTCCGATCACCGGGGCAAGTGGACTCCGAATTACGAAGGGCCGTATGTCGTCAGCAAGGTCTTCTCGGGAGGAGCTTTGTTGTTATCCACGATGGATGGTGAAGATTTTACATCCCCGGTGAACGCGAACGCAGTTAAAAAATACTTTGCTTGAAAGAGACCCGCTGGACAAAAAAGAAAGAGTCCAGGCAAAAAAGGGGCATCCCGGCGGACCAAAAACAGAATAAAAGGTTCGGGCAAAAATTAGGGATATATTGAAAAAATGTACACCCGCGAAGTCGAAAACCTACACTGGGCGGCTTCGGCAAAAAAGGGTATCCCGGTGAACTGAAAACCCGTAAAGGGCGATTCACGCAAAAGTTAGGGATTTGAATAAGCAAATAACTGCGTTCCGCGTGTGGACTTTCATTGTTTAGTGGTTTGGAGGACCTGAGGGCCGTTTATCTGAATCAATCTCTTCCGAAGCTGAAGCGTCGGAGAAGTATCGAAGTCGAGTGGGTCTTAGAGGGATCAACTCATGGTGTTCGTCTACGCCTCGTTGCCGACATTTGTATATACTAATGTATATTTATGTTTTATTTTTGCGCGGCTTCCTCATTCCAGGAGCTTGCCTCTGTTGTAAAACATTTTTTTTGCCCATTCAGGGGTTCACCATCAATAAAATGCATGATTCAGCAATTCTGTTTGCCTGTTTAGCATTTATCTATTTTGTTTGCGAAAGAAAACGCCGATGTTTTTGATAAAATGCGCATACATAAACTTACGGGCCTAGGCCCATTGATTGTTGAAACAATTAATTACCTGAATATTGTCACGAGATAATAACCTTGATAGGCCCCTTTGAGGAGGGTATCTTGTCTGTTTGTTTGTTGCAGGTGTAACACCTTCCAGACGGTGCGCCGTGCGCATCCCCGAAGCAGGGCGAGTCCTCCTTCTCCAGCAGAGTTCAGTAGTCTCTCCTCCGCAGAGTATGAACGCGAGATCGTGAGCATTGATATGTCTCCCCACGCAGAGATGATTCTCTTCCCCAAGCAGACGCATCCTGAAGGAACGTCACCTCATCAGCTGAGTCGCGCGCCGAGGCTCGTATTCGTTCCCCGACACCGGGTCACAAGTGCAAATTTCATAGAAATGTTCGGGTGCCGAAGCTCGTGTTTTCCCCAGTAAAGTCGCCGAAGCAGGATCCTTCCCCCAGCACCGGGTCACAAGTGCAGGTTTCGCAAGAAGCTGTTCGTATGCCGAAGTATGCCGCGACTGATGGTGCTAGACTGAAGTCTCCTGCGGAATTGAGACTCCCCATCAGAGCCGTATTCTCTCTCCTGAAGTCGGATGATTCCCTCTTTCCCCAGTAGAGTGTTGGAACAGCTGACGCTGTATTCCCCTGCAGAGTTGTACTCTCCCCCGAAGGTGGATGTTTCCTTCTTCCCCGGCGAAATTGAAACTCCTCATCACAATCGTACTCTCTAGTGAAGTAGAATGATTTCTCTCCCCGGCTGAGTCCGCAAACCCCCAAGAGAGCCGAATCCTTGGAAGCAGTTGGGACCATGAGTGGATTTTCCCTAGCAGAGCATTGAACATCTGATGCTGTATTTCCCCCAGAGTTATACTCTTTCCAGCGAAGCAGAATGGTTTCTCCTTCCTCAGCCGAGTTTGCAGATGTCCAAGAGGGCCGAGTCCTTGGAAGTTGATCAAACCATGTTTAGTTGTTTCCCCAGTGGAGTGTTGAGCAGCTGAAGTTGTTTCCCCACAGGGTTATCATCCCCAGAAGAGTAGCCGAGACGGCCACGCAGTCTATTCGCGCGATTGGTATCGCTTTCCTTCAGCAGGTCCAGGTTCTCGTAGAGCTTCGTTCCTCTGCAGTAATCAACTGAAGTTGTTTCCCCTGCAGCAGTCAACCGAAGATCATTTCCTCAGACGGAGTCCAATTGATATTGGCGCAACCATGTTCTCCTCAGCAGGATGATTCCTCTATCTGAGTAGTCCTTTCTCCTTGATAGGAGAATTTCCCCCTCGGCATTTATTTTGCTGACGGGATCGCATCATTGTGCATGGTCGCGTAGCATTTAGCATAGCATAGCATTTCCACCATGTGGAGCATGGCCGAAGCATATGCATAATAAACATGATCTAGGTTGCTACCGTTCTTGTTTTGCAGGTGTTCCGCCGAAGGATCAGTTGCTCAGGATGATTCCTGAAATTCCCCCCAGCGAAGTCGCTTGCTCAAGATGATTCTTGAAGTCCCCAGCGAAGTCTTCAGTTCAAGATGATTCTCGAATCCCTCAGCAGGGCCGTTTGCTTAAGATGATTCTTAAGACCCCGGCGCAGCCTCCAGAGTTGGTTACTCAAATTGATACTTGGAGTCTCCAGCTAAGATCGCCCAGGATGGTTCCTGAAGCCCCAAGAGAGCCGAGTCCTTGGAAGCTACTCAAGCCGCGATTGGTTTGTCCCTAACAAGAGTTGCCCAGGATGATTCCTGGAACCCCCAACAGAGTGGAGGTCTTTTCCCCAGCAGGTGGTTGGCACTTCCCCAGCAGCAGGCAGGTAGATTGATATCCCCAGCCGAGCACAACCATGAGTGGCAGATGAAATGTTTCCCCAAGCAGATCCTGAAGGATTGTCCAGTAAGCTGAAGTTTGTTTATCCCCGTGAGTTTGAGGACTTAATGACATGAGTGTCTTGTAGCCTGAAGGCTATGTCCACAGAAGGGTCGTTTCCCAGAGAGCCGTTCAGGGTATTTATCGCTTTCCCCATGCAGAGTATAGCAGAGGATAGTGTGTTGATCAGCCTGATGTGCTGTGTTCTCCGGAGGAGCCCGTCATCCTCAAGTGTAAGTCCAGTTGAGGTTGGCAGAAAATGCAGTTCCCTTGAAGGGTAGCTCTTCCTCAGCAGAGTGGTTACTCTCCCCGAGAGGATGATTCCTCTTCCCAGCATTTATTTTGCTGGGGCATTTCCTTGCATGATTGCATAACATTTACTCAAAAGCGTAGCATTCCGTTTCGCGCGGAGCATTACGCCCATTTTTCCAGGATTTGCATATGAAGCATGAACCAGGTGGTTACCTTGCTCTCGAGCAGAAGTACTTGCTCCCCAGTAAAGTTTGTAGGAATCGTCTGAGTGAGCTCTTTCGTTATTCCCCAGCAGTTGTTGAAGTCGTTTGAGTGAACTCTCTCGTTTTTCTGCAGCAAAGTCTACAAGGTTGTTTGGGTGAACCCTTCTTCCTTTCCCCTAGTGAGTCGTCAGGATTGTTTGGGTGAACCCTCATTCCTCTCTCCTCAACAGAGTTGTTAACCTGATGAGTATTTCCGGTGACCCGGCATGTTTGCTTTTATTTAGCAACGACTTGACAGGATGTCAAGAGAATAGCAGCGTGATATGTTTGCTCCAACAGTGATGTCTAATCTGAAGATTGACTTCGTAAACGCCTGAAGGCGATATCAGAAGGTTCCTGTGGATTCAGATTTCCTTGTTGATGAGTCAACGTTTGTCTGAAGACAAGGTTCAAAAGTTTGTAGATACAACTTTTGTATGCAAGGTGATCCGTGTTGGCCTGAAGACCAAGTCAGTTGTCCTGAGGTGATGATTGATTGCGATCAAGTGACTAGTGTTTCTTCTGACTGAAGTCGAAGATGTTTCTCCAGCTGGAGCGGAGTTTGCCTGAAGGCAAAGTGTTTGAATCCCCGTAGAGTCATGAATGGCTCAGGATACCACTTCTCTGACTGAAGTCACAGATTTCCCAAGCTGAAGCGAAGGTGCCTGAAGGCAAGGTTATCCCCAAAGTCATGAATGACTTAGGATTCATTTTTTCGGATTGAAGGCCGAAGTATATCCCTGACTGAAGTCACGGATACTCTATAGCAGAGGCGGAGTTGCCTGAAGGCAGGTCCATGTATCCTTAAAGGCCAAGGATCATTTTCTTCAGACTGAAGTCGAAGATACCTTCTGCAGAGTTGCCGACGAGCAAAGTTTACATCCTTGAAGGCCAAGGATGCTTATCTTCAGAAGTACTTGAAGATCTTTTCTAGCTGAAGCTGGAATCGCCGACGGGCAAGGTTTATATCCTTGAAGGCCAAGGATGTCTATCTTCAGAAGAGCTTGAAGATTCTCCAGCGGATCTGGAGTGGCCAGGGGCCAGGGTTTCATCTATCTTCAGGAGAACTTGAAGATTCTCCAGCGGGTCTGGGGTGGCCAGGGGCCAGGGTTTCATCTATCCTGGAAGGCCAAGGATTTCATCTTCAGAAGTACTTGAAGATCTTTTCTAGCTGAAGCTGGAAGTGGCTAGGGGCCAGGGTTTCATATATCTTTGATGTTGAAGTTCTACGGTGGGCTCAGTATGCAGTAGTATTTGGATGTTCGTTATGGTTCTAAGGGAGAACCCCAGATCAGAGAGTGCTTGGTTAAGTCTCCCATTCCCAGCGGAGTAGTTTCAAATACGCAAGTGTACCTTTTGTTTCATTTACCAGGGGTGAGCCCCAGGTCAGAGTTGTTCAGTGTTGTATTTTCTCCAGCGGCGATGCGGGGTATTTTGATTGTCCGACGGTGATGTCAGATGTAGTTCTCCAGCGGCGATGCGGGGTATTTTGATTATCCGACGGCGATGTCAGATGTAGTTCTCCAGCGGCGATGCGGGGTATTTTGAGTGTCCGACGGCGATGTCAGATTTAGTCTTCCAGCGGCGATGTTGGGTGTTTTGGTTGTTTGATGACAATGTCAGAACAATTTAATGTGGATAACTGACGGCGATGTCAGATCAGTATCTCTCTAGCTAGTTGCCGTGCAGCTAGTATTGTGGTGTTCGAAGGTTTGTTCCCCGCAAAGTATCATGTGCTCGAGCAGTTGGCAAATTTTCGGGTTTATCGGTATTCAACCGTCTCGCACCTTGATTGGCTGAGAGTCGTTCGCTTCTCACCCAGTCAGGTTCAAGCCGTTTGAATAGGGGCAGCTGTTGCACCCCAAAATTTTACCAACATTTATTTATCCACCAAGTGTTTGAAGGTTGATACCTTCATCAGAAAGTTTAAGAGATCCTCAGAGAAATTGGTTGAAACCAAGGTTGTGTGTCTCATAACTTGAGAGTTGTGGGAGCTCCTCAGATGATTCCGAGACTTTGAGAATGGACTTGAAGCTTAGATAAATCCTATGAGATGTCTTGAAAGCCATCATGAATCCCAGAGAGGTCACTATGCAAGAATGCAAGAGATTCAGCCATGAATGGTAGAATTAGGGTTTGACTGGGTCAACCCTAGGTCAACTGAGGATTTGGAGAAGGTTGAGACCCAATCCAAGAGCCATGAGATCATGGAATGATGCATGGAGATGTTATAAGGATGATTCCTAGACCAACTCATCATGATTGAGGAGTTTGAGAAGTTTCAAGCCAGGGTTTCTAAGGATTGTCAGAGTAAAGTACCCTAGTTTGATCCCTATCTTCCAGGCAGTTTTAGCTCAAGATGTGATTGTCATCTCATCTTACCCACAACATGAATGTTGTAGAGCTTGTTCTTAGATTTAATTTGAGTGGTAGAAGTCCTTGATAGGATTTGCAGAGCTCAAGTTATGGTTTTGATAAATTACAGGTCATCTGAGGTGTGTGAATCTGGGTCCTTGAAAGTCACCCAACTTGCAGACAACGTTTGCCCTAGTAGGATGATTCCTATGGTTTCTTGGTAAACATGAATGTTGAAGAGCATCTTCTTAGCTTTCTAGAGAGTACTAGAAGTCCTTGATACGATTTGTAGAACTCAACTTATGGTTTGTACAAGACAAGGGTATTTTGGTCATTTGGTGATTATAGGTCATTTTAAGCAAAGGCCATATCTCCTATTTCCAAGCCTCAAATGAAACAACTCAAAACATCAAAGTTGTTCAAAATGACATTTTAAGCCTAGAAAAGTGGTCATGAGTTGTTGGAAAAGCTTGTAGCAAGAATTGACAAGAATGGGTGAAAATAACCTAAAAATGGCATATAACTTAAATAAGTTCAAGTTGGAAAATGGTTTGAGAGATCTACAAATCCAAAATAGGTCATGTAATATACCAAATTGAATCCAAACAACATTTTAAAGACATTGGTTCAGCCACTTTTTTGAGTTAGGGTTTAAATTTTGGACTTGCTTTGTAAAGTTCTTTCTTGCATATTAAGGCACCTTTGGAAAACTTCACACAAGGCAAGGGAATGCTTGTTTTTGGCTCATACCATCTCAATATCTCATGTAAGGATATTTTGACACACAATTAAAGGTCTTAATGCATGAGATGAGATAATACAACATGTCATCAAAGGAGATTTCCAAGATTTTCTACCATAGTCTAGAAGCATCTAGACTTTTCCATTTGATTGCTATATATTGAGTGGCTCATGAGGAGAATAGATGTTGGTGAATTCAGTGGTAAAGAGTGAAGGAGAAAGTGGTATTCAAAGTTTCTTCAAAAGCAAGCAAGGTCACGAATTCATCTTTAGAGGCCTCTTCCATCAAAACTCTTGCAAACAGAAACCTCTACACCATTAGAGGATCATCTTGGAGAAAGAACAAGCTCTAAATAAAGCTCTACACACCTCTACCATTGATACTTGACAGGTTTGGATTCTTCTCCATACATCTTTATTTATGCGCATTCAATTAGATTCTTAGGTGTAGAATGGTTAGGTTTTATTAGGTGATTAATTTCTGAAGATTAGAGGAGTTTTCATAAGGTTTCATGGCAGGTCATGTTCTCTTTCAATTTCAAGAACAGGTTGTATGTTGAGTTTTAATGCACGAATTATAGCTTAATATGGTCAGGATAATATAATGAATAAGATTACACCATTAGATTTGAGCTTTAGCAAGATTGATCTCAGAAGAATATGGTTGAACCAAGACCTTTAGGCATTCTGTTAGAGTGATACACAAGGTTTTAGGAGAAGCTATTGGTGCCATCATGTTCATGGAGGAAAATGGCACAATATTGATCTTGGAAGTTTTCATTTTCATGGCCATACCAGAGAGAACGAACGGGTTGAAGATCCATGCGTGGAGTTGGGGTTTTCTGAAAACCCTAGGTTGAATGGGGAAGACGACCCAGGAGCCGTTAGATTAGGGTGAAATATTGACCTTTTAATCCAATCCAATGGCTGTAGTTCAATTAAGAAATGGAGGGACGGCTGAGTGGGCGCTGAACGCAGCGTTTCACTTAATTCAAATCTTGGGCCTGATCCAAAACGTGCTTTCTACACCCCCACCAGCGAGCCCAATGAAATTTGAACTGAAACCTCTTGCTATCCGCACCGAGTCTTTAATATTTTTCTTTTAATTTTTCAATTGATTTTTCTGATCACATGGGCTTAAGGCATTTGCTAATTGCACCCCAGTTTCCTGGCCCACCATCATAAAACAACTAGGCGCCTCTTCTAAACGCACCCCCTCCCCCATTTTATTTTAATTTCTTGATTTTAATTTCTTTTATTTTTCTTGCTTGTTAAATAAATCATAGAAAATTGAAAAATCATTGTTTTTTAATTCTTGTTTTTTCTATAGACTCATAATTTTGTGTAGAAAATTAGTAGATAATAAAATTCCATTTTATTTTTAGTTTACTATTTTTAGAATATTATTCTTTTAAATAGCTTTTTAAGTGATTTAGTTTGATACTTCATTTTGTTCAATTTTGTTTAGGTACTTCTTTTAAGATTTTTGCTCCATTTATTTTAGGGTGATTAACTTAGGACATTAACATCCTCATAGGATTTAATTCATAATTTTAGGATTAATTTTTAGATGATTTGATTAGGTGAGATTAGAGTGATCAAAATTAGGGTTTAGGTTCAGCATAGGTGAAGTAAATCATTTTCTTTTAGGAGTTTCAGCTTGATTTTTGGGTATGGGACCATAGAGATATTATGGGTAAGTAAAATAAACCCTTGTGAGTGAGCATTAGATTTTCCCCCCTTTCTTCAGTATTTTCAAAGTATTTTCTGAATAGGACTGTTTGTGTGGCATGTTTTGTGTTGATTGGCTATCTTTGGGGTTTATCTTTGGGGAATTGTTGTGGGGCTTGGTTTGCTTTGAGGACCTTGTTGAAGGAGCATGATGAAGAAGAAGATTGAAGATCAAGACCCAGAAGTTGAGAGGTTGGAGCTTGCAAGGATGCATGGATTGAGGTCCTAGTCTAGGAGCTTGTTCTCTGTCTGTGAGGTTTGAGACCCTGGAGTCTGAGGGAAGTTCATGGTACTTTCCTGAGGAAGGCACTATGGATGTCTTTCATTCTTTCTTCTCACCTCTTTCCCAAGTATCCAATGATGTTGGAGCCTTCATGTGAGTTTAGTTTCTCCTGAGGAGGAATGTAAACTGATCACAGTTGTTGAGCCACATGGGATATGATTCCTAAGTGGAAGCCCCCTAGTACTTTCCTGAGGAAGGCACTATGGGTCTGTTCACTTAGTTCCCTTAGTTCATCTAGGATTTCTTAAGTATCCAATGATGTTGGAGCCTTCATGTGAGTTTAGTTTATCCTGAGGAGGAATGTAAACTGATCACAGTTGTTGAGCCACATGGGATATGATTCCTAAGTGGAAGCCCCCTAGTACTTTCCTGAGGAAGGCACCATGGGTTTGTTCACTTAGTTCCCTTAGTTCATGTAGGATTTCCCAAGTATCCAATGAGGTTGGAGCCTTCATGTGAGTTTAGTTTCTCCTGAGGAGGAATGTAAACTGATCACAGTTGTTGAGCCACATGGGATATGAGTCCTAAGTATAAGCCTCATAGTGCTTTCCTGAGGAGGGCACTATGAGTCTGCCTACTTAGCTCCCTTTCTTTGATAAGCTTGTTTTGAAGCTTGAAGACTGGGATTGATTTCTTTTGATTAGGGCTTTGCTTTAGGGCTTTGCTTAGAGGTAGATTAGGGTTTTGTCTTTAGGGTTAGGATTAGGGAGAGCTTAGATGTAGATAATTTCTTTCTCCAGCATGGATGATATTTCATTTCTGTATGACTGCAGTTTACTGTTTGTTGCTTGATAGCATGTTGTTTATTTTTCAGTATGATTACTGTTATTTCATGACTGGCTTGAGGTTGAGACGAGCTTGTGGAGGCTGAAGCCCCACACACATTTCCTCCCTCACTTGCATTGCATGCATTTTACTGTTAAGCTGATGCTTTGTCTATTTTGGTGTATCATTGACATGATCCCTTAGGACTCTCATTTCCTTTGATAAGGATTTGATGATAGACTTTTAGGTTGAAACCTATGCATGACAACATCTAGGAGTTCCCTGTTCAAACCTCAACCATAGGATGAATCCATGGCATGACAACAGTAGGACTTGATAGTCTCCCTCCTAGTTGGGCCTGTTCTCTTCTCATCTCAAAACAGTTTAAGATACAGTAATCATGAATGATTTCTTTCGTACGTTACGAGCCTTAAGCTATCTGAGAAAGGATTGTGGGAGAGTTCCTTTTCCATAGTCTGGATGTTTAGCATGGTACCCTTTGGGCGACATGCGACGCATTCACTCTCAGGTCATAGTCTCTTGTGCGGTTGAAATCGCAAACACAATAAAAAACACTTCTTTCAAAACAGGAAATAAACCGTAGTTTCCCGAACTACGTGAGCTCTGATCTCTCATACCTGTTGAGAGTACGTAGGCACAAGATGGCGATGTCTTGGCGAGCTACCTTCCCCCATAACTCTTCGTAGGGCGAACTACGTTGACTCTGATTTCTCATTCTCTGATGAGAATACGTAGGCATAAAGTGCGACGCTTTGCCGAGTCATTTTTCTTTTCTTTTTCAGCCAGCCTTGATAGGTAGATAGAATAAAACCAACCCGTCCAAGTAAACAAACAAGCGTGGATCCCGTCGAGTACGACGGACGTGAGGGGTGCTAATACCTTCCCCTTGCGTAACTGACTCCCGAACCCAGACAATGGTTGCGATGACCTTGTCTTACCCTTATTCGTTAGGTTTTTCCGATCGTTTCCTTTCCCGTTCTGAGGGATAAATAACGAAAGGTGGCGACTCTTCTGTTGTGCCGGCACCTTATTTTCGCGCAAGCGACATCAGCAGCAGCCTTATGTTTTCCCTTATCAGCAGGAACACTGTAAGGAGTACCACCAAATCTCTGCTTACCTTTACGGTCATTCACAGCCTTATAGTATGCAATCCTGGCCCGGTTATCATTATCATAAATTCTGCTTCTGCTTACCAGCTCAGGATAATTCCTGATCTTCTGACAAGCGATCCCCATCTTAATCTCCAGACGCAGCCCATTTTCAAACTTCAAACACTTGGAGGTCATCGCCGCTTCAGTATTGTAATAAGGACAATATTGTACCAGCCCTTCAAATTTAGCAGCATACTCTGCTACAGTCAGGTTACCCTGCTTCAGCTCTAGAAACTCTATCTCCTTAGCACTTCGTATATCTTCCAGAAAATACTTTTCCAGAAAACCAGTTCAAACCACACCCCAAGTAATCGCAGTTCCTACAGTTTCCAATCTTTGGCGACTGTTGTCCCACCAAGCCTCAGCCTCTCCTTCCAGCATGTGAGTACCAAACTTCACTTTTTGCTCATCACTACAACCCATCGTCCTGAAAATTTTATCGATTGCCTTCAGCCATTTCTGTACAGCTTCAGGATCCAAAATTCCTCCTTCAAATGTCGGTGGCTTGTTATTCCAAAACTAAGCTAAATCGCTAAACTGAGCACCCGCAGCTAGATTCTGATTAGCAACCACCTGGGCCATCGCTTGCATAGCTGCAGCCAAAGTAGCATCATTCCTTCCTGCCATACTGCTCAACCATAACAACACTAGGTTAAAAGGTACACAATCTCTATCCTAAGGACACACTCAACTACTACACTGGCCAGACGGACCGACCTGCTCTGATACCAATTGTAACACCCCACTTCCCAAAATTCAAATAAAACACAATTATTTCACATAAACATCAGAGTTCCTCCCTAAAAGTGGGATATCACATTCATAAAATTCAACAAAACACTTCATTAGATGTTTTCAAAATAAACAGCGGAAATAATCATTAATTCAGCATTCTCGGCCATCCGCCAAATTACATAAAGTCATTCATCATCAAGGTTCACTAAAATATGATACGTCACAGGAAATAAAACAAATCCAATCATAATAAAAGTAAACACCCAAGTCTCGTGTTACGTATCAAAGCATCCTAAGAATCGACCTGCACACCACTATCCAAGCTCGCTATGTACCTGGATTATTTGTACTTCCGAAGAAGCACAAACCACCATAACAACAAAGGGGTGAGAAAACATGATCAAAATTATCGGTAATAAGATACATGAAATAAAGGTAGCAATTATATATAATATCACCCATCACACACCAACCACGACCTACTGTCCAACATCAAACACAACATACAATAATGCAAAATGCAACTCAACACCATGCATGCGGTACGGATGAATCGTGTACACTCTTCCTGAGCAACGATTCATCCCACCATCCTCCACAAAGGAGTACGAATGGATCGCATACACTCCTCCTGAGCAACGATCCATCCCACCATTTTCCACAAAGGAGTGCGGGTGAATCGCATACACTCCTCCTGAGCAACGATTCATCCCACCATTCTCCACAAAGGAGTACAGATGGATCGCATACACTCCTCCTGAGCAACGATCCGTCCCACCATTCTCCACAAAGGAGTATGGGTGAATCGCATACACTCCTCCTGAGCAACAATTCATCCCACCAAGACACCATGATATGCACGACACCATATGCACAACAAATAAACTCAAGCACGCTAAGTGCACACGATCCTATTGATCACATCACCATGCATCATATATATATATATATATATATATATATATATATATATATATATATATATATATATATATATATATATATATATATATATATATATATATATATATATATATATATATATATATATATATATATATATATATATATATATAGACACACCAATCAATTATATTAATTACATTAAGTATTAGGAAATTCACATTCCAACACCAAGTATACATTCCTCACCATTAAACATCGTCCCTATACCCATCATGACCAAAGGGATCCTACAAAACATCAACGTTGGATGGAACCACAAAAGGAAAACAAGTTGTTGTCATGCTCGCTGGCCCACTCGCCTAGCAAGGCCTCAGCGAACGCTCGCTGCCTCACTCGCCTAGTGAACTCGCTAGCAAAGGCAGACAGTGGCTACTGGAAGTGTTCGCTACCTAGCTCGCCTAGCGAGTCCCTAGAGAATGCTCGCTACCTGCTCGCCTAGCGAACCTGCTAGCGAGCGTCTGCGATACTCAAAACCCTCATTGTCCAAAAATTCATCAGAAGCTCATAAATCATCTGATTTTCACCAAACCAGTCCCTGTAGTCTTAGCCTAACATTCTACGACTAAATTACACGACTTATTCCAGAATTTACCCGATAAAACATCATTTCTACTGATTAATCATTTTCGACCTACAATGGTAAACTTCACAAAATTATCCAATCCATCCAAACAATCCCCACATATTCACATGCATAGACAGAATCACAAGTTTCACACCCTTACCTCGATTAATTGATTCCTCAGGCTGATCTCGAAGAATCCAAGTTTCTCTCTAATTTCCTCCCCTTTTTCTCTTCTTCCTCATTTCGTCTTCTTCTTTCTCTTTCTTTCTATTTCTTTTCTTTTCCAATCCACTTTCTCTTATCTTATTTTCTATCCCCCCTTCCATTATATTCTCTTCACTTAATCTAATAATAATACAAATAATAATAATAACAATAGAATAACAATATTACTATTAATTATTAAGTTATTATCATTATTAATTATATTGTATTAATATTAAATTCTATAGTTTATTAAATGATCTCTATAATTAAGGGCACCCACCAATGCACTCAGACACACCCCCACATAAAGACACATCAAAATAAAATTACACCAAAAAGACTAAATAATTAAAATGGGTGTTACACAAAGCACACTCCAAACCTAGCAACTCCAAACCTCGACTATATATAAAGAAATATTCACCATTTCATAAGGGACCTTCAATCATTTTCACCAATCTTCACTCTTCACTCTCTCATTTCTCTCAATTCTCTCTAAAGTTTCAGCAACTTTTTGTCACATTCATCTTCATCTTCTTCCCAAAATCATACTAGAGCTCAATTTTCCATCATTGAAGAGTAGCAATTTCACATTGAAATTGCTTTACTCTTGAGCTAAAACCTCTATCTCATTGCATTTCTTCTTGGATCTCTGCAACTACAACAACTTCTACATCAATTCAAGTGATCAATTCAAACGTTTCGGTGCAAATTCGATTTTGGAGCTTTTATCGCATTTTGGATCGGTTTCGCTACGATTTGATTTCAAGATCATAATTCTCTGGTTTCCTTGGCTCATTCTCATCACATATCAATAGCAACAATAACCAAGGCAATCCTCCGCCTTGTTGGTTGGTAATTCACACTTGATTTACTGTTTTTGATCACTTTCGCACATTTACGATGTAGTTTCGGTAGCTTTTCGGTGTTGATTAATCATCTGATTATTTGATCTTTAATCTTCATGTTCAATGCTTTCAATTGATATTTAATTGCTCCTAATTGATGTAATTTTCATGTACAAATGCATACCATAACATGTGGATGATTGGATAAGTGTTTTAGTTGCTGGAAATGCTTTTTGAAAAGCTATTTTTGCCACTATCACAGTGGTAATCGATTACCTATATATGGGTAATCGATTACCCTGCCTCTTTTTCCACATTTTTTGCAATTTTCAAGTAGGTAATCGATTACCTACATGTGGTAATCGATTACCTACATGTGGTAATCGATTACCACTATGGCAGAATGCTATTTTTGTGTTTTTTCAAGCTTATTTGATATTCTTTTTTCATTTAACTTCCATGGTTTGATATGCTTGATATTTGTGGATGTTTTATGAGTTGTTTAACTTCTATTTGAAGCATGTATAAAAACTTTCGATGCCCAATTTGTCAAATATTGGATTTTTTTTCATTCTTGACATTGTATGATCATGTTGATTCTTGCACACTTTGCTTACATAATGACATGATTTGTGATGCATGTTAATTGACATACGTTACTGCCTTGCAATTTCATTCTTGATCATATTAAGTTTATTCTTCATTGAGGAAGTTTAATCTTGTACAATTAATAATCCGCATGTTTGCTTTGACGATCTTTCGACTAGCTAGAAAGGTTATTGGCTTGGTCATTCCCTTTTGATTAATTGATCAAAATTTTGTTTCGATGAGTTGATCTTCCTACTTTCTTCTCTTTAGGATCTTTTAGAGTTTGGTTCTATCGATTCCCCGCAGAGTCAGAGGTTTGCACAATGCATTGGAGTACTGTACAACTTGCACCATTTCTCTGTCGATTTCATCTTTCACACTATACTTTGGGTAATAGAGAAGGAATGAGGATGGAGTCTGTCTTACCCTTATTCTGACTGTTTCTGGGAAAGGACGTCTGGTATGTACACCCGACCTATGGTGTCTCCTGATCTTTGATCACTTGCACCCTAATCATTGTCTCTTGGTTTACTTTCCTCCTTTTAATTTAACACTCCTTTCTCTTTTGGCCAATCACTATTATTTGATTTCCCAGAAGAATTGTGATCACCCCTTTCTTTGGCTAGTCAATCGTTCTTTGGTTAAAGCCAAATTTCCTTCTTCCCCAATAAAGTCAATCTTTTTTTCATTTAAACATAGTCTGGCTGTCAAATACCGAATCCCTGACGGAGTTCAAAACCTGCTCTTGGTTCCTCACCCTTTTTCTTTGGTCAATCACTGTCTGTCAGCTAAAACACCAAGTTGCTCTTTTTTTCTCAATTAACCATAGTTTGCCTGTTAACATACTGAGCTTCTCTTGAGTTAATCACCGTCTCTTGGTTAATTACTCATTCTTTTGGTTAATCGCAGTCCTTCTGTTAAACCAGTATCCCCAACGGTTAGCAACCTTTCTCTAGTTCAAACATCCGTCCTTTGGGTCACAACCTCTGCTTGGTTCCACACCCGTCCTTTGGGTCACAACCTTTACTTAGTTTTACACCCTTCCTTTGGGTCATGATCTTCACTTGCTTCCACACCCATCCTTTCGGTTAATCACTATTTATCAGTTATACTAAAATCCCCTCAGAGTTAAACACCTTCTCTCGGTTCAATACTTTCATTCTGGTTCATCACAGTCTGTCTGTTGTCACCAAACTTTTTCTTTCCCCATAGAGTCTTGCTCTTATCTTTCTTCAGTTAATCATTGCCTGCTAGTTAATGCACCGAATCTTCAGTGTCCTTTGCTTATCTTAATTCAATTCCTTCGCTCCTTTATTCTCCTGGTTTTGACGTTATTTCTTGGTTTTCTCCCCGATGTAGTCACCACTTCTCTTCTGTGTTCCTTAGCAGAGTCTTCCTCTGCCTTTCTTTCTTGGTTTTGACATTATTCTGTTACATTCCTCAGTAGGGTCTTGCTATCCTCCTTTCGCTCTTGGTTTTGACATCGTTTCCTCTTCCTTTTCTTTGTCCGTCTTTGTTCTCCGAACTACGTAGGCTCTGATTTACTCATTGCACTAGGAGGATATGTAGGCATAAGATCGCGAGATCTTGGCGAGCTACCTTCTACATTATTCCATTATTCTTTCTATCTGGTCCGCCCAGACATTCTTTTCTTTCCTGGTTCCATGAACTAAAGAGCTCTTAATTCCTCATTGCACCATGAGGATACGTATGTGTCGCTACTGCGAAAATCGGCGCCGGCTGAACAGAAGAGTCGCCACCGTGCGTTATTTATCCCAACGGAGGGAAAGGAAACGCTCATAGTAAACCTACCGCAAAGACGGGAAAGGAATGGTCATCGCAACCAAATCCTGGATTCGGGAGTCGGTTACGCAAGGGGAAGGTATTAGCACCCCTCACGTCCGTCGTACTCGACGGGATCCACGCTTGTTTTCTGTCGAAGGGATTGTTATTCTATCTATTCTACAGGTCTGGGGTTAAAAGAAAATAAAATGAATCGACAAAGTATCGCACTTTATGCCTACGTATTCCCGTCTGGAACGAGAAATCAGAGTCAACGTAGTTCGCCTACCTACTGGAAAGGAGGGGAAGGTTGCTCGCTAGGATATCGCATCCTATGCCTACGTAATTTCATACAGCATGAAAGATCAGAGCAAACGTAGTTCGGGCCAATGTACGACACAAGTCTGTCTTGATTGTTTTTATTCCTTCTGAAAAAGGGTTTTTCTGATTAGCAGTCCAAGCGGACAAAAATTGACGTTTTAATGAGTTCACATTCTTTTACGGAAGAAGTGTCTTTTATTGTGTTTGGAAGTATTTATTGTGTTTTTCTGTTTGTTTTGAGAAAGAAGAGACGGAACTCTAACCTATGGTTGCAAAGGGAATCAAACTAACCTAATGTTATCATGCATGGGTTAAGACCTAGTGTCTATCATGATCCTCTCTTGCACAGAGAGAAACAAAGATCCTAAGGGAATAGACGGAAACAGAAACAATATCATATATACAATAAAGCAGTAAAATGCATGGATGCAGCAATACAAGCGAGGCAAGGGAGTCTCACTCAACCTCGAACCTAGAAAACAATAGGCAAAAGTGAACAAAATTCACTTTCAACCTAACAGGTTAAACAACAAGCAATACAGTCAGGAAAATTCAATCAATACATCAAGAATTATAAACAGCAAAAAAACTACAGCAACAACAGTCTTCATCAGCATCTGTCTTCAAGTCATCATCAACTATCTACAAGCTCCAAGCAAGCATCAGTCTTCATCTTCAATCCTACAATGGCTTTTCTTCAAGTCCCAATCTCCAAGATGAGCAGCAGTCAACAAGATGAACAGGATGTTAAGCAGTTAGTTGACCATCAAAGGTGGCAAACAGACTGTTAATAATAGATAGAAGGTTTTCTCTCAAGAATTCTATCTCTTAGACACTATCACCAAGCCTTCCAAAGGAAGGGGGTGAATGTCTTAGAGAGACTCTGCATCATAGAGAGGGATGGAGGCAACCAAGACCTTCCATGTTTGTGAACCAAGTTTTCTACTCTAGAGCTCTGCCTAACTCCTAGATCCTATAACCTTCAACAGCTGCCACTAAGAGATATTCCTCATCAACTCTGGAAGTTGTTCTTCATTCTCTTTGATCTTCAATGGGCTTCATCAGCACAGTCTTCAGCTCAAACCCAAACCCCAAGCAGACCCAATACCCCACACAGTCAAATAATAACCCTAGAGAGGGCACACCACACAATCAATCAGGCACAAGCAATATACTAATAGTAATAGTAGAATAGGGGAAACCTAGTAATTTCTAAGGGTCTATTATCTACCCATAATACCCCTATAGTCCCATACCCCAAAATTCAAACTACAACTCCTAAAAGAAATGATTTATTACACCTATGTTATCTCTAAACCCTAGTTTTGATTCTCCTAATCACACCTAAACAAATCATCTAAAATTAAGTCCTAAAATCATGAATTAAATTTCATATGGAGATTAAAGTCCTAAGTGAAGTACCCTAAAAAGAATGGGTCCAAAATATACAAGGATTTATCTAAACTAAAATCAACAATATCAAGTGTTAAACTAAACATCATTTAAACCTATGAAAAATATACTAAAAATGCAAAAATAAAATAAAATGCTAATTTTATTATATGACAATTTTCTTAACAGAAATATGAAAAAGATGCAAAAACAACCATTTAAAAATATGAAATTTTCAATTTGATATGCATTTTTAATATTGAAGAAATTAAAAGAAATAAAAAATGAAATGAAATGGGAGAGGGGTGCAACTAGTAATGCGCTTAGTGCAAATTAACCATGGGCCAGAAATCAAGGGTGTGGAAAGTAAGGCGCCTAAGCCCAAGGTTTGAATCAGAAAATCATTTGAAAAATAAAAGAAAAAGAATAAAGATTCGGTGCAAGTAGTAGGCGTTTTTAGTTCAAAATGCATTGGGCTTGGAGAGGGTGGTGTGATTAGCATTGTAATCCAGGCCCAGGGTGGCGTTTAAGTGAAACGCAGCGCTTTGGCTGCTTTCAGATTCCCTCCAAATTTTAATTCAAACCTGGTCCGTTGGATTTGTTTTTGGTCAATGGTATTAAGGCTAATCTAACGGCAGTAACTTCATCTTCTCCAATGGACTAGGGTTTCACCCATGGCTGCTCGTGAAACAGGCTCCATGCATCAACTTTCCAGCCACTCATTCTCCTTCATTCCTCCATCAATTTTCATTTTTTAAGACACTAATCCACTTGTTTTTTCAAGCTAAACACGATCATGGCATTAATTCTAATTGAAACTAGCCCTAACACCTAACCCGATAGCAAGAACCTCCATGGTACACAAGATTCCACAATGATGCACCTCCATAATTCTTGCAACTTTTTGTACTAAAATACTCCTCATGCTGCACTGATTCTAACATGCTAATAGTCTTGGATTAAAACTCACGATACACCATGTTCTTGCTCATCAAAGTTTCACTGCCCTAGGATCAAACTTCATCAATGGAGCCCTAATTCTCTGGAACTAATCCTCTACTTATCCCTAACAATTCTAACCTAAAGATTATTCATCATGCTAACTAATCTATGCTAATTCGAAGAAAACACTAACCTGGTTTAAAGTTGAAAACAGATGGAGGAAATCACCACTTCAAGCTCAGCAATGCTCCAATGGCAATCAATTAACCAAGATCTTGATTCTGTATGCAGTAGTTCTTGCTCAAACCCCTTGGATTCTTGTAACCACTTCCTTTTTCAATTTGGATGATACACTTGGATAGCACGAATTCCACTTCAACTCAAACAGATCTTGATGGAAATTTGATCTATGATGGATGTAGATGATGATAGGATCAAGAATTTTGGAGAATGATGAAGATTTGATAGAGTTTGGAATGAATTTGCAAACTTGAGGAATGAGATGCAACTATGAGTTTCAACCAAAATGAATCACCAACCCTTGAATGGATCCACCCTACTCAATATATAGATGCTCATAGACCTTTCTAGAACTTGTTAGAACCTTCTTGCACTCAAATCCCTTGAATTTTGGCATGTGTAACTTCATACATAAGTAACCAATGGTATCTCTCAAACTTTGCCCTAAACTCAAAAATCTACTTTTTCCAATGTTCTTAAAACATTTTTTCCAATCAAAATGACCTATAATTTCATCCCATTTGGCCATGTTATGAAAAAATCCATTTTTAGGTCACTTTTATTCATTAAATTCATCTTTTAAATGACCAAATTTGGAACCTTGAGCTATGGACATTTCCAAACTTTCATGATCACTTTTATAGAATCAAAATGTCATTTGGAGCAAGTTTGATGTTGTGAAGTTTTTCATTTGAAGCTTCCTTGTATGAGTTTTGGGCATAGGCTTGAAATGACCTGTAATTCTCAAATGACCAAAATACCCTTTGCTTGCCAAGGTCATAAGTAGAGTTCCACAAATCAGATGAAGGCATACCATACCTTTATAGAAATCTAAGACAATTAGGAACAACTCTTATGTTGACCAGAAATCCATTTGAAAGTTCCTTGAGGGGTAAAAGTTGCTTGGAAGACAAGTAACTTTCACAGACAAAATTTCAGATACCTCAGATGACCTGTAACTTGCAAGGACCATAACTTGAGTTCTATAAATCTCCTTGATGTCTTCCACCACTCAAATTAAAGGTCTTGAGATCCTATACAAGTTTCATGTTGGCCAAGGATCCATTTGAAGCTTGAATTTTGAATTATCTTGCTGGGAAGTTTGCCCTAAATCAGGGGATTTTACATAGAAACCCTAATTTAGAAACTCTTCTTCTTCTTGATTTCTATTGATTTCTTCTTGGCACAACACCACATCCTTATCTACATGTCAAATGATGAACCCCACATCTCTCAGATAGACCTTGATGCCTTTCAATCAAGCATTCGACCTAGGGTTGACCTAGGGTTGACCCAGATGAAACCCTAGTTGACTGTCTTCCACTGCAGCTCTTGTAATCACATCAATGACTTGCCTCACTTTCAAAATGACCCTCTAGGTCTTCCATGATGTCTATATACCCTCCATGGCCTCAATTCATGACTCACAGCTTCTTTGATGATCTTCAAATACCCTCAAGATAGGAGATAAATCCACTGCTTGGTCCACTAACTTCTCAGATTTCAATTTCTTTCTGATGACTTGGATGTGCTTGAATTTGAATAAGAATCACTTGATATTCCCATAGAGATAAGAATTGCATTTGATCCCTTGTTGGATGGCTTGCCCATGCTATGCTATGCAAATGATTAGATTATGTACATGACTTTTTTTATGCAAATGACAATGCAATTGAAACATAAACTAAGGGAAGTAGGTTGAGCAAATTTTAGGGTGCAACAGCTGCCCCTATTCAAGCGACTTGGACCCGACTGGGTGAAGCGCGAACGGCCTTCAAACATTCGAGGTACGAGACGGTTGAATACTAAGAACCCGGAAATTTGCCAATCGCGGAAATAAACCGCCCAACTGTTTAGGGAACGACATCCACCAACTGAATCTGGTTATTACGGCAACCAACTGATCCATTAGTGACGTGCTGGGGATTATTTTCATCAGCCTGAAAAAGATTCTATCATCGCAGGGATAGAACTTTGTCCATGTTAGGACGCCTGTTTCGTCAACACGAAGAAATCTCAACTAAAACTTGTCCACGTCAGGATTCCACCTGCCGTCAACACGAAAAAAATCTCGGCGACTTCGCTGGGGATGACTCGTCTGCATTTCATCAGCACGAGGGGATCCTACCAACATAAAAATGAATTATCCACGTCAGGAATAAATCGTCCACGTTAGGAATAAACTCTTCCACGTTAGGAATAAACTTGTCGCCGTTAGGAATAACCTTTCCACGTTAGGAATAAACTTTCCCCGTCAGGAATAAACTGTCCACGTTAGGAATAACCTTTCCACGTTAGGAATAACCTGTCCACGTTAGGAATAAGACTTCGTCTGGATCTGTCCACGTCAGGACTAAACTTTCCACGTGAGGAATACATTGTCCACGTTAGGACTCACCTTTCCACGTTAGGAATAAACTTTTCCACGTTAGGAATACATCGTCCACGTTAGGACTAAACTTTCCACGTTAGGAATACATCGTCCATGTTAGGACTAAACTTTCCACGTTAGGAATAACTTTTTCCACGTTAGGAATAACATCTTTCCACGTTAGGAATACACTTTCCACGTTAGGAATCACATATCGTCTTGATTTGTCCACGTCAGGACTCACATCTTCGACCCGTTGAAGAAATAAAACTTGTCCACGTCAGGACTCACGCTTCACCAACACGAAGAAAGATAAATTTGTCCACGCCAGGACTCGCGCATCTTGTCATCACGAAGAACTATAAACTTGTCCACGTCAGGACGCACATTTCACCGTTACGAAGGAAGATATCTGCTGGGAATAAATGGTCCACGTCAGGACACCAACACGAAGAGTAATCAATTTTTTCCACGTCAGGACTTCACATTCAATCAATACGGAGAAATCGAATCTGTCCACGTTAGGACTAGCACATCTCGTCAACCCGAGGAAATAAATTTGTCCACGTCAGGACTCCCATGTCTCCAGCACGAAGAAATCCCGTCAATAGAGGAATAAATTATCCACGTCAGGACTCATATTTCGTCAACGCAAGGAACTCCTATCAATATAAGCAATAAAATTTTGACGACTCCGGGGAAATACTCCTGTCAACCAGTAAGAAAATACATCCGTCTGTTCCTACGGGAAGATACTCTGAATACCGTTTCTCCATTTTTGTCTCTGCAGTAGCTAACTCTATTGGTCTCAACCCACAAACCTTTTAGCACTGACGTGACAACGACTTTGAGGCGGACTCTACTGGGGATATTTGGAAACCAAACTACCGGACGCCTGTTCTGATAACCGGCGGCAGCCTCTGAAATTCTGATTCATGAAACCTTTTGATGCTGACGTAACAACAATTTCGAAGAAAGTAATCCGCTGGCCGGACTAGAGACACTTCAACAAGCAACTCGGACGGGGAAAACAAGAGACATTTACACAAATAACTCTGCTCGGGGACAAAGAGAAATTTATCATGATAACTCTGTGGGGAATAAAACCGACGTTTTCGTTGAATGTCTCACGTCGAGATCTTGAATGTTTGGTAATTCATTTGAGCAAGAGCTCTCTCTGCCTGCAAGAGAACAATACTTGAAACAAACGGTTAGCCAACCTGATTTATGTTTCAAAATGCGTATGTTTGAAAATGGCGTAATGCTCCATTCGACATGGAAATGCTACGCGTTTTTTATTTGGTGGATGCAAGTATGACACTATATGCCGATGCAAATGCAGACTCGAACTGCTGAGATTAGAAACCGCTTCAGCAAAATAAATGCTAAAGATAATGCCGACTCCGCTGGGGGTAACCGGGCGTCACAAAATTATTCCAGCAAAATAAATGCTGGAAGAGCGCAGCCAACTCCGCTGAGGGATAATTGAATGTGCCAATCCTGACTGGACTTCTGCCGGGGAGTGAACGGGTATCACACGGTATTCCGACAAAATAAATGCCGGGACACACAACCAACTCTGCCGGGGAGAGTCTTAATCTTCGAGTTCCACTGGGAGGAAAGAAAACACTTGCTGAAAAGAGACCTCCGCTGAGGACGAAACGATTCTCTTGGGGAAGATCAACTGACTTCGCTGGGGGAGAGTAAATGACCCTACTGGGAAGGGTAGACTGTCTGAGTGCAGCTCACAAGTTGGAAATATTAATCTTCTGAGGCTAAACCACTCTGCTTGGGATGGGGAATCCTGCTGAGGGACACTACACTGTCTGAATACAACCTACAGTCTTGGAATCGCCAAACTCTGCTGAGGATAAACGACTTTGCTGGAGAATGTCCTTTGGATAAGCTACGACTAGCTGAGGGAATTCGATCCTTCTTCAGTGAGGAACATTGTTATCTTGGAAGCGCGGCCTGCGTGGGGATTCACTTCACTTATCAATCGAGTCTTTTCGTTACGAGCTTCTGGTCCATACTGCAATCTTTTGATCGTCCACTTCATACGACTACGAACCCTGCAACACCACAAACAAGACAAGCCAAGTCTACGCAACCCAATCTATTCAGGTTAGCATTAGTGACATTATTTTCAGTTAATTCAAAGTTTTAGCAATTATTGGCAAGGGCCAGCGACGTTATACACTTGCTAGTTTCATTAAACCTAGGTGTTTATCATGTACGAAACAGTAAAGAACCAGCATCAAATACTGAATAACATGTTTTATTGATTGGGCCCCTAAATGGGCGGAGTTTTGTACACGGGATGTAACTCCTGAAAAGAGGAAGCTACGCACAACAAATATACAAGTATGCACAAGAAGCATAAATATATTGACAAATCAAATTTATACACATGTCGGCAACGGGATGCAGACGAACATCATGAACTGATCCTCCTATGACTCGCCCGACTCTAATGCTTTCCCGGTATCCACACTTCCGAAGAGATTGTATCTGATAATCGACCCCTCAGGTATATTCTCCCGCACATATGCTCAATGCAGTATCAAATTCGGACCACAGTCATTTACTTTTCAAATCCCTAACTTTTGCGTGAACCGCCCTTTACGGGTTTTTAGTTCACCGGGATACCCTTTTTTGCCGAAGCCGCCCAGTGTAGGTTTTCAACTTCGCGGGTGTACATTTTTTTCAATTTTATCCCTAACTTTTGCCCGAACCTTTCATTCTGTTTTTGGTTCGCCAGGATGCCCCATTTTTGCCTGGACTCTCTTTTTTCTGTCCAGCGGGTCAATTTCAAGCAAAGTATTTTTTAACTGCGTCCGAATTCACAGGCGACGTAAAGTCTTCACCGTCCATGGTGGACAACAACAACGCTCCTCCTGAAAAGACTTTTCTAACAACGTATGGCCCTTCGTAGTTGGGGGTCCACTTACCCCTGTGATCTGCCTGTGGCGGGAGAATCCTTTTCAACACAAGGTCGCCCGTCCGAAAGCTCCGCGGATGTATCTTCTTATCATATGCTTTCTTCATTCGGCTCTGGTACAAACGACCGTATGCTAGAGAAGCTAGCCTCTTCTCATCCATTAAACTCAGCTGGTTCAACCTGTCTTTCACCCATTCTGCCTTGTCAAGCTGGACATCTCGAAGTACTCTCAGAGAAGGAATCTCAACTTCCAGTGGTAATACTGCTTCCATCCCATATACCAACGAGAACGGGGTTGCCCCGGTTGATGTCCGTACCGTCGTACGATAACCGTGCAAAGCGAAGGGTAGCATCTCGTGCCAGTCCTTATAAGTCACCACCATCTTCTGAACGATCTTCTTTATATTCTTATTGGCCGCTTCAACAGCGCCGTTCATCTTGGGTCGGTAAGGGGAGGAGTTGTGATGCTCGATCTTGAAATTCTGACACAGCTCCTTCATCATTTTGTTATTCAGGTTTGAACCGTTGTTAGTGATTATCCGCTCGGGGATTCCATATCTGCAAATGATATCTCTCTTGATGAATCTGGCTACCACCTGCTTGGTCACATTTGCGTAAGATGCCGCTTCCACCCACTTGGTGAAATAATCGATTGCTACTAGAATGAACCGATGTCCATTAGAAGCCGTCGGCTCGATCTTTCCAATCATATCGATTCCCCACATCGAGAATGGCCATGGCGATGACATCACATTCAGAGGACTCGGAGGCACATGGATCTTATCTGCATAGATTTGGCACTTGTGGCACTTCCTCGCAAACTTGAAACAATCAGTTTCCATAGTTAGCCAAAAATAACCTGCTCGCAGCAACTTCCTCGTCATAGCATGCCCACCAGCATGCGTACCAAAGGTACCCTCATGTATTTCCTCCATGAGCAGCTTTGCCTCTTTTTCATCTACGCAACGTAACAGCACCAAATCGTGATTTCTTCTGTATAAGACACCGTCCGGATTCAGATAGAAATTACTCGCCAACCTCCTGAGAGTCTTCTGATCGTGACTGGATGCCCCAGCCGGACACTCTTTATTCTTCAGGAAATTGAGGATATCAAAATACCATGGTTTATCATCAGATGCTTCGTCAATGGCAAACACGAAGGCGGGTCTGTCGAGCCGGGAGATAACAATTCTGGGAGCCTCATTCCAGAAGTTGACTTTATACATGGAAGACAATGTGGCCAGGGCGTCAGCCATCTGATTCTCCGCTCGCGGTACATGATGCAATTCAACCTTGTCAAAGAAAGGCAACAATCTCCTCGCATAATTCATGTACGGTATCAAATTAGGCTGACGTGTCTCCCATTCTCCTTTTATTTGATTCACCACCAGAGTTGAGTCTCCGTATACATCCAGATTTTTGATTCGCAAATCAATGGCTTCTTCAAGCCCCATGATACAAGCCTCGTATTCGGCTTCATTATTGGTAACCGGAAAGGTCAATCGAGCGGTAAACGGGATGTGCGACCCGTGTGGCGTAGTGATGATTGCCCCTATTCCGCTACCATAGGCGTTCACAGCTCCGTCAAAGATCAACTTCCATTTGGAACCCAATTCTGGTCCTTCGTCTGGCAACGGCTCTTCGCAATCTTTCATCTTTAGGTATATGATATCCTCGTCAGGAAAATCAAACCTCATCGATTGGTAATCCTCAATAGGCTGCTCTGCTAAGTACTCAGACAGTACACTCCCCTTTATATCCTTCTGCGAGACATACTGGATGTCGTATTCGGTCAAAACCATCTGCCAGCGGGCAATTCTCCCCGATAATGCCTGCTTTTCGAATACATATTTGATAGGATCCATCTTCGAGATAAGCATGGTTGTATGATTCAGCATGTATTGCCTCAAACGCTTGGCGGCCCAGGCTAGCGCGCAACAAGTTTTTTCAAGCATTGAATATCGAGATTCACATTCAGTAAACTTCTTACTCAAGTAGTAGATCGCATGCTCTTTTCTTCCTGTCTCGTCGTGTTGACCGAGAACACAACCCATACTTCCCTCAAGAACTGTCAAATACATAATCAAGGGTCTCCCTGCCACTGGGGGTATCAAAATAGGAGGCTCCTGCAAATACTTCTTTATTTTATCGAACGCCTTTTGACAACTTTCATTCCATGTTACCGCCTGGTCTTTTTTCAACAGCTTGAATAACGGTTCACACGTAGCCGTTAGGTGAGATATGAACCGAGCGATGTAGTTCAACCTCCCTAAAAACCCGCGCACCTCTTTTTCTGTTCTAGGCGTCGGCATCTCTTGTATTGCTTTTATTTTTGCAGGATCAACCTCTATTCCCTTTTCGCTCACAATAAACCCCAGCAGTTTACCCGATCTCACCCCGAAGGTGCACTTGTTAGGGTTCAGTCTCAGCCTGAACTTCCTAAGCCTTTTGAATAACTTCAGCAGATTCACCAAATGCTCTTCCTCCGTCTGGGATTTGGCAATCATATCATCGACATAAACTTCGATCTCTTTATGCATCATATCATGGAAAAGAGTCGTTATTGCACGCTGATACGTTGCCCCAGCATTCTTCAATCCGAAGGGCATCACTTTATAACAAAATGTTCCCCACGGTGTAATGAAAGTAGTCTTCTCCATGTCCTCTGGTGCCATTTTAATCTGATTATAGCCCGAGAAGCCATCCATGAAGGAGAATACGGAGAATTGAGCAGTGTTGTCAACTAGCACATCGATGTGAGGAAGCGGAAAATCATCTTTCGGGCTCGCTTTATTCAAATCTCGGTAATCTACGCACATTCTCACTTTACCGTCCTTCTTTGGCACTGGGACAATGTTAGCGACCCATGAGGAATATTTTGTCACAGCTAGGAAACCAGCATCCCACTGCTTTTGGACCTCCTCCTTAATTTTCACTGCCATATCAGGTCTAGTTCTGCGAAGCTTCTGCTTGACCGGAGGGAATTCTTCTTTTAACGGCAGATGGTGCACAACCATATCTGTATCAAGCCCAGGCATGTCTTCATACGACCAAGCGAACACATCACTATACTCTCTGAGCATTTCAACCAGTCTTCGCTTGATGTCGTTCTGCAGCGCGGCTCCTATACGGATGTTCTTTTCAACCCCTTCCGACCCCAGGTTAATAATTTCGATGACCTCCTCGTGAGGCAGAATGACTCGTTCTTCTTGCTTCACCAACCAAGACAATTCTTCGAGAACGTCGCCATCCTCAACAATCTCTTCTTCGGCCTGAAATACCGGGTGCTCAAAGTCGAGACGAGTCATAGACGGTTCAATGATGTCATCTGAAAATGTTATCCTGCAAAACGAATGGTTAAATGCTTCAAAATGCGTATAAAGCGAATAACCACGTTGCCATTTTATTGTAAAACACAAAACAGGAAAAACAGAGATCGCAATATTTGTACATGAAAAAACGCCTTTTATTTAATGATTAAACAACGCAATGTATATAACAACACAGCCCTAAGCAAATCACGATGCCTCGGGTAAGACACCAGATTGTTCAACAATTAAAAAAACAAAGTACTATTGTTTGAGAGTCACAGGAACAATCTCCTGAATAGACCAATTGCATAATCCTTGTCCTGGCACGCTCGGCTGAATCCAGGCGTCCATGTCGCAATCACTGTCTCCTTCCTCGGAATCTGAAATAGCGTTGATGGCCTCGTGACATACTCCACTAGCGGTGATGGTTATCAGTCCTCTGAAACGGGGTGCCCCAGCAGCAGGTGTTGATGACGACGGTTGATATCCCAGCCCAAATCGGTCCATCTTCACGGGAATCTCCAGCACCTTGCCCCAGCCCTTTGTCTCACCTGTCTCCACTAGAGCTTGAGCCTCCTTATATAACGAGACAGCTACTTCTGACGCTTTACTCGGCCCGAGACCTTTGTCTTTGATGCGCAACCCTTCAAATGCCTGACAGGGTGTTTCATGAATCTCGCCGTCGACCTCTACATATTTGAATGATGACAGATGGCTAACCAATATATCTTCTTCTCCACAGACTGTGACCACACTATCCCCTACCATGTATTTCAGCTTTTGATGCAAGGTAGACGTGACTGCCCCAGCACCATGGATCCAGGGTCGTCCGAGAAGGCAGCTGTATGCTGGTTGGATGTCCATGATATAAAATTCAGTCGCGAAAACCTCCGACCCCACCTGTAAAGGTAATGTTATGGATCCAAAGACTGTTCTTCGTGTACCATTGAATGCCCTGACCACCAGGTCACTAGGCGTACACATGATTCCCGTGACGTCCAGTTTCATCATCGCTTTCTTGGGCAGCACGTTTAAGGAAGATCCAGTGTCTACCAGTACATGAGACATGACTGATCCTCTACACTCCATTGAGACATGTAATGCCATATTATGCTCTCTCCCCTTCGGGGTCAAATCGAAGTCTGTAAATCCCAGGCTATGGCCTGCGTTTACATGCGCCAACACCCCCTCCAGCTGATTCACGGAAACATCTTGAGGTACGAAGGAAGTATCCAGAACTTTCAGCAAAGCATTTCTGTGAGCTTCGGAACACAATAGCAACGACAGTATGGATATCTTTGACGACATCTGTTGCAGATGCTCAACAATCTTATAATCACTTTTACGAATCAAGCGCATGAACTCTTCCACCTCCTTCGGTGCCGTTTCTTTTTCGTTCCTCTGCACAGGGACAGTCTCATTCATCTTTCCTTTTCCCTTCGCCAGTCGTTCAGCCTCTACCTCAGGAGATATGAAGATTCTCCCACTTCTTGTCATACCTCCAGTACCAACGACGTTGTCTACAACCTCAACTGGCTGCTTACTAACATCAATTTTCACCCCATCACAGTATACTTCCAGCCCGTAGGTCCAGGGGACTGCCTTAGTGCTCTCGTAAGGGATTGGTCCGGCCTTGGTGATAGTAATCGACGGTCGCTTAGCCGGCGCCGTTATGGTTATCGTTTTTCGGGGAATCGTCACAGTAGCCACATCACTTTGCTTGTCTGCTAATACCTCTGCAGGTTCTTCAATTGCTGCTCGGTCAAATTGCAATGTGCCTCCATCTATTAAGGTCTGAATCCCCTTCTTCAAGTCAGTACACCCCCCAGCTTGGGTCCAACACTCTAAGCAATACTCGTCGCAACCTGGATACACCCCCCCTTGCAATAATATGCTCTTTATCTCGCACAACGGTGTCTTTAGGTCGTCGACATTCATAATCAAGTTCAAACCCTCCTTAGTTAAAATGGTGTTCGCCCCATGGTTGGGCATGGGCTTTTGCACTATGTTCGGACCCGCCTGTCCAAAATTGATAGCCTTACTATCCAATAGATCCTGCACCACATGCTTGAACGCGTGGCATCCCTCTACATCGTGGCCAGGAGCCCCGGAGTGGAATTCACAGTGCCTGCTTGCATCATAACCATACGGAGGAGTGCCTGTTATTGGCGCCAGAGTTCTCTTCTCCACCAAGTTCAAACCCAGTAACGTCTGTAGCAAATCTGCATACGTTGAAGGAGGCTTTTCAAACACCCTCCTTGGTTTGCCCCCCTGTACTCTACACTGGACATGATGTGCCCCCTGTTATGGCTGTTGTTGCTGTTGTTGTTGTTGAAATGGTTGTTGCTGAAATGGAATAGTAACACTTGCCACCTGTTGCGGCTGATTGTACTGGTTCCGACCTCTGCCCCGGCCTCGGCCTCGGCCCCCAAACACTGCGCTTGCATCACCTTGACGGCGCCCACCGAAAGCCCTTCTATTACTGCCAGCTGCAGTGGATTCCTCAGCTTGGAATCTTCCCTGTTTAATGTTGCTTTCAATCTTCTCTCCCATCAGAATTAAGTCTGAGAAACTGCCCAAAGAGGTATGAAACAACTTGTCATAAAACATACCGGTGAATGTTCCTATGAACATATCATTCATTTCTTTGTCCTCCAAAGGAGGATGAACTCCGGCAGCCATGTCGCGCCATCTCTGCGCATACTCTTTGAAGCTCTCGCCCTTCTTCTGGGACAACCCCTGCAATTGGACCCGGTTGGGTGCCAAGTCGCTGTTGTACTTATAGTGAGCTACAAATGCTTCAGCCAGCTGCTTCCATGTCTTTATATGAGTTGGTTCCAATCCCATATACCACTCGAGGGAAGGGCCCGACAAGCTATCTTGAAAGAAATGCATTAGCATCCTCTCATCGTTAGAATACGCCGACATCCTTCTGTAATATGACCGCACGTGCACTTTTGGACAGGTGTCCCCCTTATGTTTGTCGAATGTGGGAGCTTTGAATTTTATTGGCACCCTCAGGCCAGGCACCACACCCATTGTTGACATATCTAAGCCAACAGCACTTTGATTTACGACCCCTTTCATCTGCTCCTCGAGCATCCTGATTCTCTGAGAGTCATCCATAGGCCCTTTGAAACCTCCACCGGAGAAAGCATCCTCTTGCTGGTCTTCTTGCCAATTACCATTCCCAGTTCCGTATCCATCGTACCCGTTGTTACGGCCAAATCTAGTCTGATTCATTACCGGGCCTCGCCCCCTGTTGCCATACCCTGGAGCGACTCCAGCAGGTCCAAAAGTCATTAACCCAGCGCCATTTCCATTTCCGAATCCGCCATAACCCTGATTAGTCATACCAAATCCGTCCTGTCCGAAGCCTTGAGCATTGAAGTCGTACTTCCCAGCATGATCAAACCCCTGGTCATTGAAGCCAAATCCAGTATTACCGAAGCCATTGCCTCCCATATTATCACCCAGGTTGACATCTCCGAGCCCAACGTTGTTGACGACAGTCTCGTTCCAAATTCCAACGTTACCGTTCCCGGCAGCAGCGCCGTTGTTCATATTGACAGCAGGCATGTTGACTACAGGTGGAGCCACTGGTGTGGGAGTACCATCCCCGTGAATGGTGTCGACTCGCACAGACTGATGATCCTCATTTTCGTGCCCAACATTCCTTACCAACAGAGGCTGCACCAAAGCTTGCAAATTCTCCTGTCCTTTCGCAATGGTCTCCATAGTCGGCATGAAGAGCGCCAGCTTCTCACGCATGTCCTGCATTTCATTCTGCATTTGATCCATAATTCTTCGACAGTTGGTACGAGTGGAGTATCGGTGCGGGCGCTGATCTTCAATCCTGAAAAGACCTGGGACAGAGCAAGAAATGAGATACCGTTCAATAATCACCTGTAATGCAATATGAATGGGAATGCAATGCAATATGTGTCTGTGCATTAGGGAATATCATTCCCCGATTCTAGTGTGAATGTGTCAGTGCAGTGACAGTGCTAGCAATACGGTGATCGGAGCCGAATCATAGAAAACCTCGTATATTGCAGAGAAATCCATTAAGCCAAGAATACAATATCACTGAGTGTACAATAAGAAGGCATGACCTCAACCAACAATCCTGGTGATGGTCAGCACAAATGCAAATAAAGCATACACATTAATATATGAAATGGTCAAGTACACTCATAAGCCTGGTACTCTTCTAGTAACTTCTTAGTCTCTGGATGACTTGGTCGGGTAAGCAGACCCTCAACAAGCTAATTTCTTCGCTTGAGAATACGCCGCACGTCACCAGCGGTTTCCTCCCATGCCCCTTCTCCGAAGCGATCCTCTAGCTTCCGCTTCTGAGACACAGCTTCGTTCCTGCCTTCGATGGCCTTGTTCAATGCATTCTGGAGACTATATCTGGCCATTACCTCCTCTTCATGCTTCTTAATGCTAGCCTTCAACTGCTCTTCGAGTTCAGAAATTTGTTGCTTCAATTTGTCTTCCCTCTTTTTGTTGTTGGTTAGCGTAGCATTCCACGTCTTGTTACAAGAAGAGATTTCCCGGTGGGCGGCATCGAGTGCTTTCTTTTTGGACTCCAACATGTCATGATAGCTTCTGAACTCTTGACCCAGACGTTCGCGCTTCTTTTTCTCTTCAGTCAATTCAGCACCTAGCCTGTTTACTAACTCGATCTGCTGTTGGAAAGCATGCACAACCTTGTTCTTCTCACTACGCATCTGAGCCAGTTCCTGTTCTAATTCTTCATTGATCTTCATCAAGGCTTCTTTTTCTTTTACAACTCGCTCGTAGACCTCCATAGTAACAGTGGTTGGTTCTTCCACCGGAATATGAACAGGGACTGGTGCAGCTGGAAATGGCATCAGTAACTGTCTTGCTCTCTCTTGGATCCAAACTTTGTAGGGTGCATAAGCCTGACAATCGTTCTTCCCTAACAGTGGCTTCCCTCTTCTGATAATACGCATCCAGGCATGCTGAAGCTTGGCTAGTAACTCTCCATTCAAATCACCAGTGAAGTACAGAGATTCCTGTACTTCTTCCTCCTGAGGTGGGTTCTTCAACGCATATCCAAACTGGCGAACGAACAGAGATGGGTTGTAATTGATGCACCCTTTCCTTCCTATTAATGGAACATTAGGATACCCAGAACAACTGAAAATAAGCTCAGACCCCAGCAGGTCTCGGTCAAACCACTCAATGTCTTCAGAAGATAGTCTCATCATGCGCTCTGGCCAGTCAGCTGTAGTTGCACTATCCACAAAAGGTCCCTTCAGGGGAAGATGGCTCTTAAACCACATGTACAACAAAGGCACACAACAAGAGACGTTCTTGCCTCTCTTGTTCTCATTTCTGTAGTGCATCGAATGGTAGAAGTCCCCGATCAATGTGGGTACAGGGTTGCCAGCAGCAAACAAATGAAATGCATCCATGTCCACGAAATTCGGGAAATTGGGAAACAGTACTATCCCATAAATGCATAGAGCCAAAACAGCGTTAAAGACTACCCAACATCCATTCTTGGCGTATTCTTGAGCCTTACCAATCAAAAACTGGAGAGAGAAACCTGGAACCCCGCGCCAAGAAGTCATCAACAGCTCAGAAGCATTCATGTGCAAGGCCTTAGCTAAATCCTCCAACTTGGGCTCAGCGGCAGAGTGAATAAAAGGAACTTTATTCTGTACTGGCAGCTCAGTAAACTCTACATACTCCTCGATGGTAGGCCCCAAAATAAAGTCAGCGAATGTGAAACATCTCAAAGTAGGGTCATAGAATTGCATCAGTGTATACAGCCCATTCAGTTCATCATCAGTTAGTTTGCGAACCAATCTCAACAACCGTCCGTAACTCTGCCTGAAGCTTCTACGGGCATCCTCATCAGCAAGAGAAATCAGACCCAGGAGGGGAGTAATATCAGGAGTAGGTAGCTTGTAGGCAACTGTCATCCTCAAACCAGCCATGATCAATACTCAGAAGTCCGGACACTAGAACCAGGGAATATGCAAATGCACCTGCAGCACAGACACACGTTAATGGGATGCAATGATAATGGTTATGCGAACAATGCAATGCAGGTAACATGCAACAGGGACCAAGTGCCATAGCTGAGAAGCCTGAACCATATCAAAAGTCTCAAATAGACCCTCCAGAATTCCTCAAACCCTGGTCTCAGATAGACCCAATACAAAGCTCCAACACTGATCTCTGATATACCCCACAACATAACTCTGATTGGTCTTTGATAGACCTCATACCATAACTCTGACTGGTCTCTGACAGACCTCACAACTGTCCATAAATACTCAGGATCTCAGATCAAGAAACAAACGGTATCTGAAGGTCTAGTTACCTGCATAACCCCAAACCCTCTCACAGGTAGGTGTCCTAGTAACTGACAATGGTATGGCATCCTATGCGGTCGTCGGTGTCACAGACTTTCAGGGTTGATGATACGATTCCCAGAAGGAGTGGCATCATCAAATCCTGAAGAGGCCTCACTTAGCCAACTTCCAA
Organism: Lathyrus sativus; assembly: GCA_963859935.3. Classification (NCBI taxonomy): domain Eukaryota; kingdom Viridiplantae; phylum Streptophyta; class Magnoliopsida; order Fabales; family Fabaceae; genus Lathyrus; species Lathyrus sativus. The sequence continues at coordinate 812,545,440 of OZ012735.1, forward strand.
ATGATCGGTTCCCGGAGTCGACAATCCAACTAACCAGCAACCCGAGCCACCCAAAGGGCAGGACAGGAGGCCAACCAGAAGAACCTCGTCTGAGGGTGGATTTCGCGGGACACTAGGACATGCAAAGCACGTGCGCGCCCACTAATTTCCACTCTAATTCTAGGTGCACTCAAGCCCAGGTCCGGCTTATCTCTCAATCATAGAACACCCGTCACAACCCCAATACAACAATAATAACAATAATATAATGTTGAAAGTAAATGACAGAAATATAAATCCATACAAAATCCTCGACGGGAAAACAAGCGCTAGGTTTGACTCGCTTTAAGGGACGTTGGATCCCAGATGCATAATAAACCATCGCAGTCCTTAGCAGCCAGGGGACGTTGGGTCCCCAGCAGAGTCGCCAGCTGTCGCTACTGCGAAAATCGGCGCCGGCTGAACAGAAGAGTCGCCACCGTGCGTTATTTATCCTAACGGAGGGAAAGGAAACGCTCAGAGTAAACCTACCGCAAAGACGGGAAAGGAATGGTCATTGCAACCAAATCCTGGATTCGGGAGTCGGTTACGCAAGGGGAAGGTATTAGCACCCCTCACGTCCATCGTACTCGACGGGATCCACGCTTGTTTTCTGTCGAAGGGATTGTTATTCTATCTATTCTACAGGTCTGGGGTTAAAAGAAAATAAAATGACTCGGCAAAGTATCGCACTTTATGCCTACGTATTCCCGTCTGGAACGAGAAATCAGAGTCAACGTAGTTCGCCTACCTACTGGAAAGGAGGGGAAGGTTGCTCGCTAGGATATCGCATCCTATGCCTACGTACTTTCATACAGCATGAAAGATTAGAGCAAACGTAGTTCGGGCCAACGTACGACACAAGTCTGTCTTGATTGTTTTTATTCCTTCTGAAAAAGGGTTTTTCTGATTAGCAGTCCAAGCGGACAAAAATTGACGTTTTGATGAGTTCACATTCTTTTACGAAAGAAGTGTCTTTTATTGTGTTTGGAAGTATTTATTGTGTTTTTCTGTTTGTTTTGAGAAAGAAGAGACGGAACTCTAACCTATGGTTGCAAAGGGAATCAAACTAACCTAATGTTATCATGCATGGGTTAAGACCTAGTGTCTATCATGCTCCTCTCTTGCACAGAGAGAAACAGAGATCCTAAGGGAATAGACGGAAACAGAAACAATATCATATATACAATAAAGCAGTAAAATGCATGGATGCAGCAATACAAGCGAGGCAAGGGAGTCCCACTCAACCTCGAACCTAGAAAACAATAGGCAAAAGTGAACAGAATTCACTTTCAACCTAACAGGTTAAACAGCAAGCAATACAGTCAGGAAAATTCAATCAATACATCAAGAATTATAAACAGCAAAAAAACTACAGCAACAACAGTCTTCATCAGCATCTGTCTTCAAGTCATCATCAACTATCTACAAGCTCCAAGCAAGCATCAGTCTTCATCTTCAATCCTACAATGGCTTTTCTTCAAGTCCCAATCTCCAAGATGAGCAGCAGTCAACAAGATGAACAGGATGTTAAGCAGTTAATTGACCACCAAAGGTGGCAAACAGACTGTTAACAATAGATAGAAGGTTTTCTCTCAAGAATTCTATCTCTTAGACACTATCACCAAGCCTTCCAAAGGAAGGGGGTGAATGTCTTAGAGAGACTCTGCATCATAGAGAGGGATGAAGGCAACCAAGACCTTCCATGTTTGTGAACCAAGTTTTCTACTCTAGAGCTCTGCCTAACTCCTAGATCCTATAACCTTCAACAGCTGCCAGTAAGAGATACTCCTCATCAACTCTGGAAGTTGGTCTTCATTCTCTTTGATCTCCAATGGGCTTCATCAGCACAGTCTTCAGCTCAAACCCAAACCCCAAGCAGACCCAATACCCCACACAGTCAAATAATAACCCTAGAGAGGGCACACCACACAATCAATCAGGTACAAGCAATATACTAATAGTAATAGTAGAATAGGGGAAACCTAGTAATTTCTAAGGGTCTATTATCTACCCATAATACCCCTATAGTCCCATACCCCAAAATTCAAACTACAACTCCTAAAAGAAATGATTTATTACACCTATATTATCTCTAAACCCTAGTTTTGATTCTCCTAATCACACCTAAACAAATCATCTAAAATTAAGTCCTAAAATCATGAATTAAATTTCATATGGAGATTAAAGTCCTAAGTGAAGTACCCTAAAAAGAATGGGTCCAAAATATACAAGGATTTATCTAAACTAAAATCAACAATATCAAGTGTTAAATTAAACATCATTTAAACCTATTTAAAAGAAAAATATACTAAAAATGCAAAAATAAAATAAAATGATAATTTTATTATATGACAATTTTCTTAACAGAAATATGAAAAAGATGCAAAAACAACCATTTAAAAATATGAAAATTTCAATTTGATATGCATTTTTAATATTGAAGAAATTAAAAGAAATAAAAAATGAAATGAAATGGGAGAGGGGTGCAACTAGTAATGCGCTTAGTGCAAATTAACCATGGGCCAGAAATCAGGGGATTGGAAAGTAAGGCGCCTAAGCCCAAGGTTTGAATCAGAAAATCATTTGAAAAATAAAAGAAAAAGAATAAAGATTCGGTGCAAATAGTAGGCGTTTTTAGTTCAAAATGCATTGGGCTTGGAGAGGGTGGTGTGATTAGCATTGTAATCCAGGCCCAGGGTGGCGTTTAAGTGAAACGCAGCGCTTTGGCTGCTTTCAGATTCCCTCCAAATTTTAATTCAAACCTGGTCCGTTGGATTTGTTTTTGGTCAATGGTCTTAAGGCTAATCTACAGGCAGTAACTTCATCTTCTCCAATGGACTAGGGTTTCACCCATGGCTGCTCGTGAAACAGGCTCCATGCATCAACTTTCCAGCCACTCATTCTCCTTCATTCCTCCATCAATTTTCATTTTTTAAGACACTAATCCACTTGTTTTTTCAAGCTAAACACGATCATGGCATTAATTCTAATTGAAACTAGCCCTAACACCTAACCCGATAGCAAGAACCTCCATGGTACACAAGATTCCACAGTGATGCACCTCCACAATTCTTGCAACTTTTTGTACTAAAATACTCCTCATGCTGCACTGATTCTAACATGCTAATAGTCTTGGATTAAAACTCACGATACACCATGTTCTTGCTCATCAAAGTTTCACTGCCCTAGGATCAAACTTCATCAATGGAGCCCTAATTCTCTGGAACTAATCCTCTACTTATCCCTAACAATTCTAACCTAAAGATTATTCATCATGCTAACTAATCTATGCTAATTCGAAGAAAACACCAACCTGGTTTAAAGTTGAAAATAGATGGAGGAAATCACCACTTCAAGCTCAGCAATGCTCCAATGGAAATCAATTAACCAAGATCTTGATTCTGTATGTAGTAGTTCTTGCTCAAACCCCTTGGATTCTTGTAACCACTTCCTTTTGCAATTTGGATGATACACTTGGATAGCACGAATTCCACTTCAACTCAAACAGATATTGATGGAAATTTGATCTATGATGGATGTAGATGATGATAGGATCAAGAATTTTGGAGAATGATGAAGATTTGATAGAGTTTGGAATGAATTTGCAAACTTGAGGAATGAGATGCAACTATGAGTTTCAACCAAAATGAATCACCAACCCTTGAATGGATCCACCCTACTCAATATATAGATGCTCATAGACCTTTCTAGAACTTGTTAGAACCTTCTTGCACTCAAATCCCTTGAATTTTGGCATGTGTAACTTCATACATAAGTAACCAATGGTATCTCTCAAACTTTGCCCTAAACTAAAAAATCTACTTTTGCCAATGTTCTTAAAACATTTTTTCCAATCAAAATGACCTATAATTTCATCCCATTTGGCCATGTTATGAAAAAATCCATTTTTAGGTCACTTTTATTCATTAAATTCATCTTTTAAATGACCAAATTTGGAACCTTGAGCTATGGACATTTCCAAACTTTCATGATCACTTTTCTAGACTCAAAATGTCATTTGGAGCAAGTTTGATGTTATGAAGTGTTTCATTTGAAGCTTCCTTGTATGAGTTTTGGGCATAGGCTTGAAATGACCTGTAATTCTCAAATAACCAAAATACCCTTTGCTTGCCAAGGTCATAAGTAGAGTTCCACAAATCAGATGAAGGCATACCATACCTTTATAGAAAGCTAAGACAATGAGGAACAACTCTTATGTTGACCAGAAATCCATTTGAAAGCTCCTTGAGGGGTAAAGGTTGCTTGGAAGACAAGTAACTTTCACAGACAAAATTTCAGATACCTCAGATGACCTGTAACTTGCAAGGACCATAACTTGAGTTCTATAAATCTCCTTGATGTCTTCCACCACTCAAATTAAACGTCTTGAGATCCTATACAAGTTTAATGTTGGCCAAGGATCCATTTGAAGCTTGCATTTTGAATTATCTTGCTGGGAAGTTTGCCCTAAATCAGCGGATTTTACACAGAAACCCTAATTTAGAAACTCTTCTTCTTCTTGATTTATCTTGATTTCTTCTTGGCACAACACCACATCCTTATCTAAATGTCAAATGATGAACCCCACATCTCTCAGATAGACCTTGATGCCTTTCAATCAAGCATTCGACCTAGGGTTGACCCAGATGAAACCCTAGTTGACTGTCTTCCACTGCAGCTCTTGTAATCACATCAATGACATGCCTCACTTTCAAAATGACCCTCTAGGTCTTCCATGATGTCTATATACCCTCCATGGCCTCAATTCATGACTCACAACTTCTTTGATGATCTTCAAATACCCTCAAGATAGGAGATAGATCCACTGCTTGGTCCACTAACTTCTCAGATTTCAATTTCTTTCTGATGACTTGGATGTGCTTGAATTTGAATAAGAATCACTTGATATTCCCATAGAGATAAGAATTGAATTTTATCCCTTGTTGGATGGCTTGCCCATGCTATGCTATGCAAATGATTAGATTATGTACATGACTTTTTTTATGCAAATGACAATGCAATTGAAACATAAACTAAGGGAAGTAGGTTGAGCAAATTTTAGGGTGCAACAGTATGCATGAGGGCCCAATCCTCCGTGAGCATTTTTTCTCTCTTCCTCCTTATCTCTTTATTTCCTTATTTTTTTATTTTCTCCTTAGCTAGTAGTCTTTAGATAAATAACCCATCCAAGCCTATAAGTAAGCAAAATAGTTCCCGCCGAGTACGAAGGATGCGTGGGGTGCTAGTACCTTCCTCTCGCATAACCGACCCCCTTACCCGTTTCTCTTCCTTTTGGGTTTTATTGATATTTTCCCTGTCCTTTGGGACTAGATAAAGTTCGGTGGCGACTCTATTGTATCTTTGATGTGCGATTCACTCAGTTATAATCCCGCTAGCCTCAGTTGGTGACTCTGCTGGGGAACACTTGCTCTTGCAAGTTAGGGTCTCGCCTAGTTTTGTTTTCTTTTCTTGCTTGTTTGGGTGTTTATATTTATGCCTTACTTGCTTTATCTTTATGTTATTTACTATATTTCTTTACTACTTTAAATATTCGTATACAACATGCTCTGGATATTTGATATTTTCTGTTGTTGTTGGGATGGGTTGTTACTTGAGAGATAAGCCCACTGCCCAGGCTTAAGCATTTATACAAGACTAGAATAGAGAGTAGTGTGGTTTGCATGGCGTCTGGCCACCTTTAGTTGACATGAAATCCACATTTAGACGATATTTTCTTTGGAGATATTTTATCCTGTGTGTCTGGTGCAGATGATAGGATGTCGACTTAGAGAACTTATGACTCTGGAGGCCGATCATTAGAAATTAGTGGGGGCCTCCTTGAGGGGTAATAATGTCAAACTAAAAATGGTGAACATATTATTACTTCTCAACCTGAGAGCCTGAGAAGCTGAGGACCATCAGGAACCTTAGTTCAAGACTAGATCACACCTGTGAGGGGGATATAGGGTTTTTCTACAGGAAACCAAGACTCTTCATACCATTTATTCTGTTATCACGTCCACCCTTTGTGCCTGAGCAAAGTTATATGCAGATCATCCAGATTATTCAGACTGTGATGGTTTCTTGCATATCATTTCATCATGTCCAATCAATTTTGCGTGTGCATTAAAAATTTATTTTTGCATAAATTACATTCCATCATGTATGCATATGCATGCCCTTCATCCAGAGATCAGATTGTTTATACTGTCAGTTTACACCTTGTAGCAAGACGACGACTCGACATCGCTACTTCACTCGTTCATGCAAATCCAAGATCATGGCTGATATTGAACAAGATAATGCTGCCTACAAGGAGACTTTCACATAGTTTTAGGCTCGAATGGATCAGTTCTAGACCAACATGGATGTTATCATAGAGTTCCTTCATGCTCAGAAGGACGTCGATGTTTCCACTTATGTTGTTGCAACTATTACTGATGCAACTGTGGTCACTCCTATGGTGATTCCTCCTCCTATTGTTACTTCTTCTCTTGTAGTTGTTCAAGTGCCAGTTGAGACTTTTGTTCAACCTACTGTCGACCTGCCAAGTGCTCAATCTGGTCTGAATAGGATGTCTGTTGCTTTCCATGGGGAATGCCCCCCCGAATTTCACTGCTCCAATTTCTAGTGGCAATGCCTTTGTGCCGTATCAACATTTTATTGCACCCATGCCCAATGGTATTTCTGATGCTTACCCTTGGGGCATGCCTACTCTGCTTCCACCTCCTGTGGTGAGTCATGATGATCATGAGATTCCTCAAGCACAAATTCACCAGACTCCTATGTCGAATGATGTTGAAACTCATGAGGAAGATGAGCATGTGTATAGGGGTCCTCCTATTCATGTTCCAGTTTTGTCTCAACCTGCTCAAACTGATGTTCATAATGTTCATTCTAGAATGCCCTATCTTGGGGCATCCTCTGCTGTTGTGGTACTTCCTACTGGTTATCCGTATGATTTTTAGATGAGTTAGAATGCTAGTCAGATAGTAAATTATGGGTTGGTGTATCCGTTTCAGTTTTCTTCTGCTCAGATACCTTCTCCAGCTGCATCACAACTTCCTAATCCACAAACTCTTGTCAGATCTGCGAATCATAATAGACCTACTGATTATAAGCTGATAGATGAAAGGATCAGAGCTATAGAAGGTTATTCTACTTTTGGCATGGAAGCCAAAGATTTGTGTTTGGTTCCTAATGTTGTGCTGCCACAGAAGTTCAAGATCCCAGAGCTACCAAAGTACAAAGGGTTGAGTTATCCTCGAAGTTATATGACCATGTATTGCAGAAAGATGGAATCCAACATTGATAATGATGAATTACTGGTTCATTGCTTCCAAGATAGCTTGTCTGGAGCTTATTTGGATTGGTATAGGGGTTTAGAGCGTAGCAAGATTCGCTCATGGAAAGACTTGTCAGAAGCTTTCTTGAAGCAATACAAGTATAATCTCGATTTGGCTCCTACCCGATTGCAATTGCAGAATCAGTCTCAACGCACAACTAAAACCTTCAAGGAATATGCACAAAGGTGGTGCGAGATGGCCTTCTGTGTGCGAACTTCTTTATCTGACACTGAGTTGGTTAATATATTTATGGGAACTTTACAAGGGTTGTACTATGAGAAAATGGTGGGTAGTTCTTCTTCAAAATTTGTTAAGGCTATTGGTGAAAGGATTGAGAATGGGTTAAAAATTGGTAGGGTTGTTGGTACTGCTGGTCAACAACCAACCAAGAAACCTCAGAGCAGTTATTCGAAGAAGAAGGAAGGTGAAGTGAATGTTGTGATGGAAAAAGCCTCTCCTCATTATCAGGTTCCCATGGCTCCCATGTTGTATTATTTTTATCCTTATACCGCTGCTGCTCAGCATTAACAACCGCCATATCAATATCATTCGCAGCAACAAGTTCAAAACTCTCAGAGTTAACAACAACCGCAACGTCAACAGTCTCAACAAAACAACAAAAATCAACAATATCAGAATAGACAGAACAATAACAATCAAAGTAACCACAAGCGCCCAAATTTTAACAAAATTCCTATGCCATATACGGAGTTGTTTCCTTATTTGATTCATCAAGGGGAAATTGTTCCCAAAGAAATTGCACCTGCAATTCTTCCTTATGGTTCGAAGCATAATCCAAATGCATCACGTGCTTACCATTCTAGGTACATAGGACATGTTACCGAAGACTGCATTGTTTTCAAGACCAAGGTTCAAGAGCTCATCGACCAGAAAATCCTGACATTTGCTGAAGAGCGTCCTAATATACAAACTAATCCCTTGCCTATACATGGTGGACCTAAGTTTAATATGGTTGAAGATGATCAAGAGGCCGAGTTGATCAGAGATGTCGACAAAGTGAAAACTCCTATGACTTTTGTGATTAAGAAGTTGAAGGAGCAATGGTTATTGAAAGGTCTTCATAGGAAGTTCTAGATCTACGATGATAATCCTAATCAGTGTTGAAGGTTGAAGGGTTGTGTTCAAATTTTGATGAATCAAGGTGTGGTTCAGTTTTCTAGAGCAAAGTCTATGGAAGAAGTAGCTACCATCGAGCCATTCACGATCATAAGCCAAAATTGTTCCCGTATCAGAAGTCAAAAGAGGTTCCTTGGAAGTATGGTTCTACCGTGTTTTCTGGGGGTCAAGAAATTCAGTTTTTAGAATCTGAAATTGTGAACGTAATTGCCACTAGAGGGATGACTCGTAGCAGATGAGTGCCTGCTCCAAAGGTCACATCTAAGCCAGTGCAAGTTCTAGTCATTGTTCCTTCTAAGGAGAAATCTGCAACCCCTGTTGTGCAACACGGGGCATCTACTGCTGCGTCAGGGCCAGTCACTCCATCTATGGATTCTGTAAAGGGTAAAGAGGTAATACATGATCAAGAATTTCTCAAGTTGATCAAAAAGAGCGATTTTAAGATTGTGGACCAGCTGGGGCAGACTCCTTCGAGGATTTCAATCTTGTCTTTACTCATGAGCTCTCCCGCGCACAGGTCAGCTTTGTTGAAAATTTTGAACACTGCTCATGTAATGCATGATATTCCCGTATAGAAATTTGATGATGTGGTAGCAAACATAACTGCAAGTCGATACTTGGGTTTCAACGAATTAGAGTTGCCTCCTAAAGGAATCGCGTATAACAAGGCATTACATATCTCAGTGACTTGTATGGGCTCTTTGTTATCTCGTGTTCTTGTGGATACCGGTTCTTCTCTCAATGTGATGCCTAAGGGCATATTGAGTCAACTACTGGTAGAAGGGAGCGAGATGAGGCCGAGTGCTTTAGTTGTTTGAGCTTTCAACGGCTCTAGAAAGCAAGTTATTGGCAAAGTGGATTTACCCATTAAGATCGGACTGCATTTTTTTACCATTACTTTCCAAGTGATGGATATCAATTATTCATATAGCTGCTTATTGGGTCGACCCCCTGGATTCAAGGGGTAGTTACTTCCACATTGCATCAGAAACTGAAATTCATGTTCGACAAATAGATGGTCATCGTGTGTGATGAGGAAGATTTTCTAGTAAGCGAACTATCATCCTTCCGATATGTCGAGACTGATGAAGGCATATCTGAGGTGTCGTTGCAATATCTTAAAGTCGAAGATGTTAGCTTCGCTTCTGTTAATCAAAGTAGATCACCGAAAATGACCATGTCATCTGTCAAGAGTGCTAAAGAGACCATCGAGAAAGGTGCCTTGCCTGGCTGGGGGCAAAATCTTAAATATGATAGAGAAGCATGATCGCTTTAGATTGGGTTATCATCCTGATCAACAAGAAAGCTCAAGCGGTCAACAGAAGTGCAACTTGATCAAGTTCAATAGCGTTGGATTCCAGAAGGGTGATATCGTGGCAGCCAGTGGTGATGTTGGTCCTAGAAACCAAAGTGCAAGCTTTGCACGCAAGTGTCCGCCTAGTCTCAAGCTCAACAATTGGACATCTACTGTGGTTCCCGTGGTTTTTCCTACAAACATGTAATGCATTTTTCTTTCTTTATCCCTCTTCCTCGCCTGAGATGAGTGGATAGCTTGTAAGAGCCTCACACTTTTAAAATATTATGTGATCTATAAATAAAAGTATTTTTGCATTTAAATCATACTCTCTTTCCTTCCTTTATTTCACCTTTCATATAGCTCATTCTATACATAATTCATAAACATACAGAACAAATAAATGCATTGATAACAACATGGAAAACAACCATTGTAATTCTGGGATTCCAATTAACCAAGCCGAAGAAGGTGGTAAGGAAAATTATGAACTACCGGCTGAACTAGAAAGGCTCCTTGAGCACGAGCAGAAAGAGATTCAGCCACACAAAGAGCTAGTGAAAGTCATCAATCTTAGTATTGATGAAGTCAGAAGAGAATTCAAGATTAGGGCATCCCTCGCTAAGCATGTACACTCTGAGTTAGTCAAGTTATTGAAATAGTATGTTGATATTTTCGCCTGGTCTTATCAAGATATGCTTGGGTTGGATACCAACATTATTGAACATCACTTGCCACTCAAGCCCGAATGTCCTCCTGTCAAGCAGAAGCTCAAAAGGACCAGATCCAACATGGCACTTAAGAACAGAGAAGAGGTAAAGAAACAATTTGATGTTGGGTTCCTAGCCACTTCTGAATATCCTGAATGTGTGCGAATTATCGAGATCTTAATAAGGCAAGCCCTGTCGCGGTGAAATTTGGATACCAAGCTATTGATGAGCTTGAATCTTATTCATTTGCAATCGAACTTTGATTTGTGCAAAGGAAGGGAAAAAGATCGAAATACCCACAATACAATGCAAGTGCAAGCTAGAGAGTTATAGGTTCGGGGGTTGGTTAAACTTAGGGAAGGTGCTAGCATCCTAAGTTTCTGTAGTACTCTACAAGAACCTCTTGTTTTAATGTTTGTTTATTGATAAGGTTTACTGCTTAAGGGTGAAAGACCTAGGGGTTTATTTCTAAGTATACTCGATAAGATAACGCATCTTATGCCTACATATTCTTACGGGAGTGGAATCAGAGTATCTGTAGTTCCCCTAAAGGGTTTGAGGAGTTCTTTGACTATGGTCAAAGTTCCTACGGGACAAGGGTAGTTGGTTGATTGATTTTAGGAGAAAAGATGAGTTGTCATTTTAAGGGAGATTATTTGATTTAACCACCACGACTTTGTAGGAAAATAGTCTTTGCATCGTCTTAAGAGACGGGCTCAAGTACTCGGATTGTCAACAAGTACACCTCTATCTCTCTTAAGGCAAAGTCCCTACATATTGATTGAATTGTTATGGGGTAGGAGTTTTATCTCGCTTAAGATGATTAACATCTTATTCTCTAATGTGTTTGAATAGTTTGATATTGAGTTGATTGAGTGTTTTATCTATGTTGTAAAGATAAAGGTCCTTCCTATGGGGTAGGATCTATCCTAAAAGATCAACTTGAATGAGATCAAGGATCATAGGGAGTATGATGCAAATGAGGTGCATACGCGCAAGTTTTAGGTTACGTGCAAGTTCTTCCTTTGGACGGAATGCAATGCGATAAAGTAAATGCGGTAAACGTAAATTACGGATAAAATAAAATTAGATAAATAAAGGCATACACACGCATGAAAGTGTTGAAGTGTACGAATGTGTGAATTGTGAATAATGTGAATGTGTGGATACGGAAGCGTGCACGATTGATGTTGATTTATTTTAGTTGGGATTGATTTATGAGAAAAGGTCGACTTAAGGGAGAGCTTGATTAATTTAGGCGGGTTGAGAAAATATATTATTTGATGAGATTTGGTTTTAAGTCACTTAAGGGAATGGCTTTGGAAGAAGGGTTCAATTATTATTATTACCAAATGTTATTTAAACTATAAAAATGGTTTTCTTGTTATAAAGGTTTATTAAAGTTATTATAAAAGATTATTTTTATTGATAAAAATAAATAGATCATGAAGTGATTTTTTTATAAAATAAAATAGTTGGTTTAATTAATTATGAAATGGCTTTTTATTATATAAAAGTTATTAAAAAAAGAGTTATTAATTATTATAAAAGCTATAGGTTGATTTTAGATTAAAAAAAGTTTTTATTATTATATAAGAAAAGTTATGAATAATTTTATTATAAAAAAGGGATTAAGTTAATTAAGGGATTACTAAGAGGTTAAAATAGGCTAATTAGAATAAAAAACAGATTTTATGTTTTCAGAAAAATTATTAATTAAATAATTAAGAAAAATGATTATTTAAATAAAAAAAGGTTAATTAAAGGTGGATTAGTGTTAATTAGCTGGGATTAATTGTAAGTGGGGCGTGTGATCGTACGTATGCACGTGCATGGAGACTGTCGTGGAGGCGTGAGTGGTAGCCATGTGATCTGATCCATTGGAGATCGTGTATCCGTGGGTGTGAGGGTGCATCGTATGTGTGTGTGTGCATATACATGTGATTACATCATATTAAAAATAAAAAAAAAACAGACAACCAAAAAACCCTAATTCCCAATTTGTTTCCCCCTTTTCGTTCATCTTCCCCCTCCGTTCTCTGCTCTTCCTATCGCCATCGCTCGATCTCCTCACATTCCTCCATCAATCCTTCTCAAATTCCTCCACCATCTTCTTCCTCATTTTCGTTTGCGAACCCATCCTGAAAAATGAACGCAAACAAGATCAAAGCTTTCACCAAACCAAAATGCAAAATTTACCTTGAGGTATCAGCGATAGTGAATGGTTTTGACGATGACAGCTTCGACGACGGTTTGTGGTAGAGGATACGGACGGGAGAGGCGAGGTTTGTGATGACGCGGTTGAAAGCGATGAGTTCGAGGATTCGTGACAAAAGTACGGCGATTCACGGTCGACGACGGAACGTTGAAAAAGATAAGCTCTCCTTCATAATTTCTAGGTTTTTGTTGAATTTTGGGTTTCTTTGAATATTGTGTCATTCTTGTTTTGTGAGTGTCTGAACCGTTCTTATATAGGATTGCAGGGAACATTGTGGATTGAAGAATGATAATGAGGTTTCCATATCTGTCAGAACATGCTGGGACTATTTTGGGAAGGGAAATAAATTTGCTTTAACAGGTTCAAAACCTGTCTCGAAGATATGGTAAATGTCCTTCCATTTCTGCTTTGATATGTTGGTATTTTTTTATTCTTTCTCTTTTCAGTTTGAGCACATCCGTATCCATTTTGGGAAGGTCTTAAAAGAAACTTTTTGTCTGTTGCCTCGACTTAGATGTATTTCCATCATATTCGTTAATACTCTGTTCTTCTGATGGCTCAAAGTTATTCGCACCGGTTGAGGTTTTGGAGATACTTGAAGAAAGAGTGATCGAGAGGCTGCCAGAATTGTGTTTCAGATGAATGGCTGCTGAAGTTGGTGCCTTCTAATTCTGCTGCTTTGTTTGATTATGGTATTTTCGATTCCTTCGCCGGTGGTTCAGATAAACAGGTAGATCAAAAGGATTTCATGACTAAACTTGATTGGAATTTTGGTTCTGCCTTGGATACTAACATCTGTTCGTCTCACTTGTAGGTAGCTACGGTCTTGTAACTCTTGTGGAATTCGATTTGGTTGTAGAAGGCTCAGTTGTTGTCATTGTTGTGGACGCATTTGATGATGTTGTTGTTCAATTATGTAGGTTATAGCGTCTCGTGAAGGATGTTGGATTTACAGTGGTAGCTCCGTTTTGATTTTCTTGGCGCGCTTATGCAGGAGGTTTACGTATCTTCAACGGAATGAGAGAAAGCTAGAAGTTGCTTGTATCATGCCTACGAAGCTTCACTAGTTGACATACCATTCACGGGGTTGGGACTTTCTCCCCATCTTTCCTTGCCTTGGCCATATGGCTTCATTATGATGTTCACATGCTATGACTATTAATTTGTCTGATATCTGCAAGGACTGAAACAAAATGGATTGCAAATCTGCAGGGGCTTTCTTCTGTAACAGTGGGTGAACGAGAAGCTAAAACATCCTCCTAGTGGGTTGGAAAACTGGACAGGGTCTGCTGTTGGAGGAAGGCTTGATTCGGAGTAGTGGCTGCAGCTGATATTTACGGGTGTCATGCTCGAGACTTGTTTTGACTGCTTACCTGTATTGAAACTCTTAATGACGTTAATGCTTGTTGCTTTTGAGGTACAGTTCTGCAGCGTAACGGAGAGTTAATTCAACAAGCGGTAATGGTTCGAGCAAGTGTTGTTCTCATGTTACGGCAGGTAAGACATTCTCCGTGAGTAATTTAGAACTTCTGCAATGTACTTCCTATAGCCTCTTAATAAAATTGGCTTTGGTTTGATACTCCCGTTTCAAATTCGTTCGACGCAGGCCGGTCGGTCTTCTATTACTGCAGTTCCGCCTTGTAATGGTTGTTCATGTTTCTCCTGAAGATTGAGGTTCTCCCTTTTAGTTAAGGTCAATTGAAGACTATGTTAAAAGCTAGCTGTCAAATAAGCAATATCATATTCTGGATGTGAAGCAACTTCCAACAATGCCTGTACTGTTGATATTGATTCATCCGAACCGGTCGCGATCAGTTCCACATATGGATTGCTCGTATCCGCAAATAACATAACAATTTCCCTCACATCTTCCTCATCCTTCATAGAATCACCAAGTTGCAGTTATTATCTAAAATTTACAGAATGGAGGCTTGTGTAGGATTCTATCACGTTGTCAATTTTTAGTGTTCCGAACTGTTGGATTTTCAAAGTAGGATGCTTTTTATAATGGAGTCTGAATGGACAAGCAAGTGACCATGTTTACGTAGCACAATATTGGAGAAAGCACTTTGATTAATATAGCCAACATACTATTACAGCCACCACAGCTGGAATATTTGGCATGTTGCCTTTTGTTGTCACCATGAATTTTTGTTCCTTCTTCTTTTAATTGGTCTTCGATTTATCTGTTAATGGTAATTCTTACTATCAGTTGTGTTTGTAGGTAAATATTGTAGGAATTCGGTCCGCTTGAGACATTTCCTCATGTAAAACAGACCTCCCAATCATGTCATACAATCTTCGACAAAAGAACAACAACAGCTCCCAAAACAAACGATAGAAGACATATGATAGTATAAGGTCCAATCCCACCTTTGCCTTATATCGCAGAGTCCAAAGTGAAAGTCAAGAAAGTGGCCATGAATCCAACAAAATTCCGGAGTCGAGTGTTGATCTTGGACTCTTAGTGTATTCTTACCATAAATGCTCCAATTATAAATAGTTGACAAACTAGTGTAAATACTCTTGGAGGATGAATATATGGTTAATGTATTGTTCAAAAGGGAATAAACTGTCAATATCCATGTTTCCAAAGTCTTCGTTGCTATTTTCAATTATGTATCATCCATGAGCAACTCTTATGTAATTGAGTAGATTCTGTACTCTGGCCGCCAAGTATTCATGTTTTGGTTGGAATTGCCTTTCAACTGTACCTCTTTACTATGGATCTCTTTATTACGTAGACTTCTCTTGAGAATCAATGCTTTGGAGAGAGATTCTAACAAGCCTCAATTTTAGAACAATTTGAATAATACGCTTCAGTCTAATTCGGATTCCAAATGCTTACAAACGGTATTCTAAGTAAACCATAAGTGTAAACCTTATATTTCAACACTGATAACATATTGCTCGCAAACCGGTTTTCCATTCTTGATGTCATACCCTAAATTTGTCCTACCCATTTTCAAATATTTTCTTTTTTTATTCTTACTTCATGTTTTACATTGCTCGCTTATTTTCTTGTTATTTAGACACGTGTCTGCTCACAATTAGTTGATTTTTCAGAACTTTATCTTTTTGATCAATTAAAGTGTGACGTGTGGCTTAATACTTTTTGTGAATATTAATTTTTTCTTAATTTCTTAAACTTTTTCTTGTTTTAAAATATTACTAATAACTTTTGTTAATAATTATTTTTCATTTATAAGTTTTAAGTTTGTTTTTATATTTTTGTTAATATTTATCTAATTATATGATGTTAATATTTATTAAAGATATATATTAGCTCTAATGTGCATTAAGAAAGTGATCAAAATTGTAAAAAAGAGAGAAGGGAAGAAACGGAGTGGGCTAGGCCCATTGGAGAAGAAGGAAGAGGGGGGTCAGTTGGTCACACGATAAAAGGGGGGGGGGGGAATTGATTGCAAAGGGGAACCCTAAGACACTGTTCATCGCTTCTAAGAACGGCGGCCCCTTTCAGAAACCCTAAATCGGGGTACTGTTCATCCCTTCCGAATCCGCCACCTACTTTCCCTTCTCTCGATCACTCTCCTTCACGAGTTTCCACTGATAACCCTCTTTCCCTCTTCCTAAACAGCCAAACCCTAAACCGTTGCCGTCTTCATCATTATCCTCTCAACATCCTCAGAAATCACGGCGCCACTTCCTCCAAACGTAAGTTCTAGCCATCGACGAACTTCCCCCTTTTCCGTAACCCTCTCGCTCTCCTCCATCTCCTTCATCCAGACCACAACTCGACGAATAATATCATGTGTTTCAGCTCTTGGTTCTTAAAATGCGTTGTGCATTTCTTTCTGAGCTTCGACGCATCTAAACCTCACAAAGGCGATTAGATCTTATTTTGCTTCGTGTGGATGTTGCAGTTCCAAAGCTGGTGGTCTTCTAAATAAATTGCGGGTTATTTTTGCTGCTTGATTTCTGGATGACTCTTGTTGGAAGTGATTGTTTCTGTTGACTCATATTTCGATTCCATATGCAGGGTTATATCCCAGTTATTTCTATGAGCATTGGTGTCATCTTCGAGTAGACGATTCCATCATATAAGGATTGTATTTTGTGTTGTTGTCTGTTGTTAGTTTCTGTGCAGGTCGCGACCCTGTTGAATGGCAGCAATAAATCCCTGGATGTAATGACGGTGGATAACAGTCACTCTAAGTGCCGCTCGATTTGGAAAACGATGGTACTGGTTAGATCATTTGGAACGGCTCGCTAATGTTGATTGATGTTTCGCGGCATTGGTAGGCATCTCATATCCACATGACTTGTTCTTGATATGTCTATACTTTAGGTAATTCTGAATTAAACCTTTTGGCATATTCATGTATGGTATGTATCGGAGATTGATTGATGAATTGTGGTTTTCATTATGTTGCGATTTCTGAGTATTCTCACTATGTAGAGGACAGGTCCTGAATTATGGCAGTAGCCTCGGCATGAGGTTTTCGGTTATGTTTTTGAATTGTTATTTGCCTTGGTATTAATTTGATGATGGGTCCTAATTCATTCTTTTGTTTATAAAATTATGTGGTTGCGTGGGATTGGTTTGTATGCAGGTTACAGTATCACCAAGCTTCAAATTGCGCGGTAATAAAATTAAACGGCGTAGCAGCGGCAAGATGGTGATATCATTCGTGTTTTCAGTTCAACTAGGTTTTCATCTGTTGTGGTTTCTCTAAGAGCTTGTGTTATTATTTGTGAGTGGCTTGTTATGCAGGTTGCGACTTCGAACTTCGACAGCAGAAACATGGATTCCAAGTGTATAGAACTGTAGTTTATCAACAACAACTTAAAGCAAGGACTGCAACTACCGTCATTAACACCAACACATTCAACTCCGAAATCTCGTGACGAGAATCATCCCTGCTCCCTCTTACAGCTGCCTGTGAAGTTTCTGCGCATCTCAAATTCATCACTATCACCGAACCAGCACGCGAAGCAGCCACGGCTCCCCCACATGCTGTGCTGCAAGCTCACGCCAATGATAAATGGAGAGAGGTGTCAAAGTAGGTGATGACAAATGACGCCGACAACAAAAGCTCACGGCCAAACATCAAACAGTAATTTGAAGTTACAACGATACATGCCGCACTATACAACAAGGCATTCGGCGCTTCGGTTTCGGTAATATTTTGATGTCGCAGCTTTTCTCTTTATAGGGTTGAGGATCCTATTTGAGGTGAAGATTTGAACAAAGCAGATTGAGAGGCGTATGGTAACACTAAAACAAGCCTTTGTTTTTCACTTGGTTAATATTTAAGTTTTTGTTCTGGTTTGTCGCGCCTCAGCATGAATATAGTGTGGATTTTGGATTCATAACACTTTGAAAATCATTTTGATAGTTCTGTTATGCATTTTGACAATATATGTTGCTCGTGTTTGTTTTTATGAGAGTAAATCAACACGCTGCTGTCGGTTTGTGTTTTAACTTTGAATTGAGACATTAATTTGGGAATGTATAGTCATGATTTATATTTTTTTGTCAATTTTGGATTAACATTTTAATTTTGTATGATTTGATTTATGGATGTGTTCATGCTCGGTTCTCATTTTTGCCGAGAAAACTCATTACGGTACAGTGAGTACCATCTTGGATCCATGTTTGTTCTAATTCCATTTCATACATTATTGGGGATTATTGGCCGTTTGTAGTTAATATGTGCAAACATTATCATGTATATTTTGTTACATTGGATATAAATGATTCGGTTTCGGTTTGAACTTAACATTGGGGTTTTTGTTCTACTACAATGTGTTATGTGATGAATATGTGATAAATATCTCCTACATATCATGACCTGTTGTATACATATTGGACATTCATCTAAAAACAGGGAAGTAAGCCCATCCTCATTTAATGGAAATAGATGGTAAGACATACTAATTACAGGTGGTTTGTCCTTACAGATTTATTATTCATTTTTGATCATAGCCTCATGTGTATAGTACTTATAGTGCTCTTGTCTCCGTCATGAAAAATTAAAATTTTCTTTACACCGTGGTTTCGGTAATTCATGCCATTATGCCACGAATTTTTTATTTAATAAATGGCATGTAATTCATAGATTATTTTCAAAAGTTTTTTCAAAATATATTTGATTATTCTTTAAAACTCTTAATTCAATTTATGTTTATTCAAACTATTGTCTTAAATCAATTACGAAAAAACTAAACTCTTGAGGTTTAGCACTTCTTGAGTTTTTGAATGAATACTATTGGGGCGTACGCTTTGGGCAGTGACATTCAACTTTTTGTTTCAAAATGCGCCCTCTAATTATTTAAACAAGGAAATGTCATTGGAGTCTAGCATTCCACATGATACTTTCATTGTTTACTCAAACAATATTTCATAAATTAAATCAAAAGTCATTCCTCCATTTATTAAGTATTTTGTTTAATAAGACAATTTCAAAATAGATTTTACTTTAAAGAAAAAACTTTGAAGCAATAATATTTCTTAAACACGTTTAATCAAATCATTTTTAGTCAGATTACAAAAAATTAAACTCTTAAAGTCTAGCACTTCTTGAGTTTTCGAATGGATATTATTGAGGTGTACACCTCAAATAATGTTTTGTTCAACTTTTCGTTCTCTTATTTGGACAAAGAAATATCATAAGAATCCAACTATTCTGTGTGATATGTTCGTCGTTCATTCAAACATTTTCCAAATGAAAAAGGTGTTGTCAAGATCTAGCATCTCGATAATACTCCGATTAATTGGTTGTGAGGCCGACGTCTCATTTATCAAATAATTATCACTTCTCCTAATTCATTTTCGAATTCAAATTCATATCCTTACCTCATACATTCACAAATTATTTTCATACCCCATTTCATTTCAAATTATTTTCAAAATATCTTTCTTGATTAAAATTTCGAAAGAAAGAAGTTCTTGGAATCTAGCATTCCTTGAATTTCCGAATAATTAATTCTCGAGGCACGCTCTTGAGTTGTTATTTACTCAACCTTTCGACTTTTTCAAACTCAAGCATTTTCAAACATTCTCCTAAGTCGAATGCTCGTCCGCATTCGCAACCCACATTTCATTCACAACTCCTCGTGGTTTCGATATTAGGGGCACCCTCAGGGATTAATATCATTTCTCACAATCCTAACACTTGACACGTCATCAAGTCGGTTCCATCTTCAATCATATCCTCGACACGTCGTCGAGCTACTTCAAAACAACTTCCTTTTTGGCCTCGCATGCCATCTTTCGATTCGATCTTTTCACATACGTTTTTTAAATTTACGAAAGAGGGATGTTCTTAGAATCTAGCATTCTTTGAATATTCGAATGAGAAACTCTCGAGGCGCGCCCTTGAGTTGTTATTAATTCATTCTTTCGATTTCAAAACGTCCAACTCTTTATCTTCAACTTATTCAGTCAATTACCGAAAGAACTGAGTTCTTGGAATCTCGCATTCCTTGAATTCTTGAGTGACAAGATCTTGAGGCGCACTCTTGGGTTGCTTGTCAGTCACTCTTTCGTCTCTTTCTCAAACTTCCAATCCATTCAACCTCACCTTATCGTGGTTGTTACCACGAACTACGGACGCTCTGATTCTTCATTCACTCTTGAATGTAAGATACGTAGGCACAAGATTACGATGATCTTGGCGAGCACAATCCCCTCCATCTTCCATTTCCCCCATCCTTTCCCGTAGTCGAACTACGACGCTCTGATTTCTCATTCTCGTCCGAATGAGCATACGTAGGCACAAGGGCCCCAATCCTTGGCGAGCACCCTATCATCTAACCACCCATCTCTCCATTACGTCTTAAACCTTTTTAACCTACCAATTCTACCTTTAATAACGAGAAGAAAAACAAGTAAACTTAAAACAACACTCCCCACAATTACCTTAAGAGGTTCCCGTCGAGTACGACGGACGCGAGGGGGGCTAATACCTTCCCCTCACGTAACCGACTCCCAAACCCGGAACTTGGTTGCGACAGCCCAGTTCCTGTCCTTTTCGTTTTAAGAGGTTTTCTCGATATTTTCCTCTCCCGTTTGCTCGGGAAAAATAAAGTTTGGTGGCGACTCTGTCGAACCGCATTTCCGCGCCTTTCGCGCGAGGGTCGTTTTCTCCGAAATGTCTCCATGATTTTTCGAGGTGCGACACTTGATGTTTTAAATGATCATGAATTTATTATAAGAACCGATCTTGAACATAAGAGTGTAACATCAAACAAAATATTCTCACATATTCATTGTCGACCTCCATCATAATTTAATCTTATTGAAACTCCTTTAATGGTTTTTGGAGATTGGTCAATCTTAGAGTCTTGAATTCTTTAGTCTTGGTTTAAATTTCAATATTTCACAATGAATGAACCAATTTAATCCACGTGAGATGCACCAAATGAATTCAAAGTAAATATGAGTCGAACTTTGCCATTATAACCCAAATAATGCCACTTGATTAAATTGCAAGTGCATACAAATGAACCTAAACCTTGAATATGCATCATCTTGCGCTGGAAGACTACGTAAAACCTGTCAGAGACGTCTAAAAACCAAAATAATCCTGCACGCATTCGTTAGTCCTGATAAATACGTATATAGGAGCCGAAAGATAAAACGTAAGGAAACGCACAAGGAGGTGGAATCTTAAGGTCAAAAATTAGGGTGCGACAAGCCTGAAAGATGATTTTCCTCTGCCTCATATTTATGTCATGGTAGACAACATTGTGCAATTCTCTGTCTTTTCATTCATGGACGGTTTCTCACGATATAATCAGATCAAGATGTCCCCAGCTGACATGGAGAAGACCATCTTCATCACGCCATGGGGTACATTTTACTACAAAGTCATGCCATTTGATTTAAACAATGCAGGGGCAACATACCAAAGTGCCATGATAACCCTCTTTCACGATATGATCCATAAAGAGATTGAGGTTTGTCGCTTGCGCGAAAATAAGGTGTCGGCATGACAGAAGAGTCGCCACCTTTCGTTATTTATCCCTCAGAGCGGGAAAGGGAACGATCGGAAAAACCTGACGAAAAAGGGTAAGACAAGGTCATCGCAACCATCGTCTGGGTTCGGGAGTCGGTTACGCAAGGGGAAGGTATTAGCACCCCTCACGTCCGTCGTATTCGACGGGATCCTCGCTTGTTTGTTTACTTGGACGGGTTGGTTGTATTCTATCTACCTATCAAGGCTGGCAGAAAAAGAAAAGAAAAATGACTCGGCAAAGCGTCGCACTTTATGCCTACGTATTCTCATCAGAGAATGAGAAATCAGAGTCAACGTAGTTCGGGAAACTATGGTTTATTTCCTGTTTTTACGAAAGAAGTGTTTTTTATTGTGTTTGCGATTTCAACCGCACTAGAGACTATGACCTGAGAATGAATGTGTCGCATATCACCCAAAGGGTACCATACTAAACATCCAGATTATGGAAAAGAAACTCTCCCACAATCCTTTCTCAGATAGCTTAAGGCTCGTAACGTACGAAAGAAATCATTCATGATTACCGTATCTTAAACTGTTTTGAGATGAGAAGAGAACAGGCCCAACTAGGAGGGAGACTATTAAGTCCTACTGTTATCATGCCATGGATTCATCCTATGGTTGAGGTTTGAACAGGGAGCTCCTAGAAGTTGTCATGCATAGGTTTCAACCTAAAAGTCTATCATCAAATCCTTATCAAAGGAAATGAGAGTCCTAAGGGATCATGTCAATGATACACCAAAACAGACAAAGCATCAGCTTAACAGTAAAATGCATGCAATGCAAGTGAGGGAGGAAATATGTGTGGGGCTTCAGCCTCCACAAGCTCGTCTCAACCTCAAGCCAGTCATGAAATAACAGTAATCATACTGAAATATAAACAACATGCTATCAAGCAATAAACAGTAAACTGCAAACATGCAGATAAAAGAAATGAAATGCCATCAAGAAAACAAACCACATGGGCAAGGGAGCTGGGCTCTACCGAATACCCGCAAGCAAAGCCACGCAATAACAATACAAGCAGAGGGAGCAACTCAACCTCTAATGCAATCATGCTCCTAGACTGAACTTATTCTAGATGGACTTAATCTAATGCAACAGACAAATCAAACAAAACACACAATACAGAAAAGAAAAACAGAAGAAAGCCTCAGCTCCTCCAGCAGCTACTCAGTCTTCAGACTTCAGATCAACTGTTTTCCAGGTATCAACCCTACAATATGAGTATCAACTCATCTTCTCCCTTAAGCTTCAGCTTCTTGATCAGCTCCACCTTCAGGCTTCACCATCTTCAGGGATCTTCGAGTATCAACTTGATCTTCATACTCTTCAAGCTTCAGCTGGAATGGAAGTCCTCAAGGGTTCATCCTCTTCAACAATCTTCAATGAAGTCTTCATCTTCATGCTCAGGCTCTGACAGCTCTCAAAACAAAATCAAACAGAGAAAAATCACTACTGGATAAGCTGGGGGATATTGAACTGCTTATCTGATCACCAAAGGTGACCTATAAGGGTTCAATATCAAATGAAGGGTTCCCTCAAAAGTTCTACCTCCTGGGTATAACACTAATCCCTCCAAAGGAGAGAGGTGTATACCCTGGAAGGACTTCGAATCACAGGGAGGAATGGATGTGAAGAATACTATCCATGCTTGAGAAAGAAGTTTATCTAACTAAGCTCTATCCTGATCCTATCCCTAAAACAAAAGCAAAACCTAAGACTAAAGCCTCCAAGCTCAACTTCAATCTTCAAATGCTTCTCAATGCTCCTTAATGCTCCATCAAGCTCCACAAGGCCAACCAAGCACAAAAGAAAGCAAAACAAGCAAGCACCCAAAATACAATGCCCACAAGGCAACATACATACTAACCATACATTCAAAAATTAATTAAAAATACTAAAATACTATATAATATTCTAGTAAAATTCTAGGGGATTCTATACATACCTACCCTTAACCCATATAGTCCCCATACTCTAATCTTGACCTAAAACCCAAAACAAAATTGTTAAGTC
Organism: Lathyrus sativus; assembly: GCA_963859935.3. Taxonomy (NCBI): domain Eukaryota; kingdom Viridiplantae; phylum Streptophyta; class Magnoliopsida; order Fabales; family Fabaceae; genus Lathyrus; species Lathyrus sativus. The sequence continues at coordinate 812,569,166 of OZ012735.1, forward strand.
TACTTATGTTGAATAAAACCCTAATTTTGTTATGCTAATGCTAGCCTAAACAAACTAATCAAATTTTAACCTAAAAATCATGAATTAAATCCTATATACAAGTTGAGGTCCTCAACTAATCACCCTAAAAAGAATGGACCCTAAATCTAAGGGGAACTAATTGAACTAAAATCAACAAAATTATGCACTAAACTAAACTCATTAAAAAGCTATTTACAAGGAAAATGCATAAAAATTATTAAAACAAAATAAAATGCCAATTTTATTTATTGATATTTTTCTTAACAAAAATATGAATCTACCACAAAAAGAACCAATTAAAAACAAGCTATTTTCAATTTTATATGGATTTTTTAAAGGTGAGAAAAATGTTAAAAGAAGTAAAAGAACAAAAAGAATTAAAATGGGGAGGGGGTGCTATAAGCAATGGCGCCCAGTTCAAATCTTAGATGGGCCATAATGAGGGGGCGCGAATATCAATTGCACTAAGGCCCAGTACGCTTCAGAAAAATGAATTGAAAAATAAAAGAGAAAATATTAAAACCTCGGTGCAGAAAGTAACAAAATCAAGTGCAAATTGCATTGGGCTTCCAATTGGGGGTGGGGATATGAATTTGAGTCCAAGGCCCACGCTGATGCTTAAGTGAAACGCATCGTTTCACTTGGAGATTTCCCTCCGTTTCTCTCTTCAAATGTCAGCCACACGATTAGATGAAAATGTCAAATAATTGAATGGATCCAACGGTGCATGGCCATCGTCCCAAAATGATATTAGGGTTTGCAGAATATTACAGCTTCCATGCATGAATCTTCAAGCTCCTCGTTCTCCTTCCTCAGGCCATGAAATCAAGACTTGTAAAAACCAAAATTAACCTACTAACTCCAAGGAATCCAGCCATACCAATATCACTCCCTGAAAACCCCTAGAATTCCAACCCGATAGGTGGAAACCCCTGATTCACCAACTGCACACTGCAATGGAAGCTCACCAAACTTGCAAATTCTTGTACTAATGTACTCTCCATATTGCACTGATTGTTCTGAACTAATACACCATGATTAACATCCCTTAAACTAAGGTTTCTTGATCATCAAAGTTTCAACACCCTGCCATGGACCCTCATAGAACTCTCTCTAATTCTCAGGAATCACTCACCTAAGGTCTCTAATCATGATTACCCTAACCATTTCATCTAGTAATGCATAAATAGAGGGATTCGAATGCTTTTGCAAACCTGAAAAATGGTGATGGTAGGTGTATCTACACTCCAATCCAATGCTTGAAACTGGTCACAAATGGTCTTCAATGGCTGAGAATCTTTCTGTTTGCAAGATCTTGGATGGACAATGCTTGAACTGTGAGATTGGATCCAACTTGCTTCACTTGCAATTTGGAAGATACACCTTCAAACACTCATCAATGGCCACTTTAATCTATATGCACTTGTTCAGTAGGATCCAAGGATTTGATTTGGTGAGAAAAATTCAATGGAAAGGAAGAAGAAAATGGAATTTGAGATTGATTTGCAAAAATGGAGAAAATGGTATATTACTCTCTCTTCAAACTCTTTTCACCAACCCCTTGCACCAATGAGTTCAATCCAATATATAGAGGATGATGGACAGATCTAGAAGCTTCTAGATTGATCTTAGAAGATTCTAGAATGAGGTGGAAAGTTCATGAAAATCTCACTTAATGACACTTTGAAAATATCACTCATCTCATGCATACATCTCCAAACTTGTGTTAAAATCTCTCCTCATGAGATATTGGAATGGTATGTGTGAAAAACAAGCTCCTCCTTGCCTTGTGTGGAGTTTTGTCAAGTTGCCTTATGATGCAAGAAACAACATTACAAAGCAAGTCCCATTTTTAAACCCTAACTCAAAAAAGTGGCTGAACCAATGTCTTTAAAAAGATGTTTGGAATCAATTTGGTATATTGGATGACCCATTTTGGATTTGTAGATCTCTCAAACCAATTTTTTATTTCAACTTTTTCAACTTATATGCCTTTTTTAGGTCATTTTCCACCAACTTTGGTCAAGTCTTGTTCTATGCATTTCCAAACTTTCATGACTTCTTTTCTAGACTTAAAATGACATTTTGAGCAACTTTTATGTTTTGAGTTTTTTCATTTGAGGCTTGGAAATAGGAGATATGGCCTTTGCTTAAAATGACCTATAATCACCAAATGACCAAAATACCCTTGTCTTGTACAAACCATAAGTTGAGTTCTACAAATCCTATCAAGGACTTCTAGTACTCTATAGAAATCTAAGAAGATGCTCTTCAACATTCATGTTGACCAAGAGATCATAGGAATCATCCTACTAGGGAAAACGTTGTCTGCAAGTTGGGTGACTTTCAAGGACCCAGATTCACACACCTCAGATGACCTGTAATTTTGTCAAAACCATAACTTGAGCTCTGCAAATCCTATAAAGGACTTCTACCACTCAAATTAAAGCTAAGAACAAGATCTACAACATTCATGTTGTGGGGAAGATGAGATGACAATCACATCTTGAGCTAAAACTTCCTGGAAGATAGGGATCAAACTAGGGGATTTTACACTGTCCATCCTTGGAAACCCTAGCTTGAAACTTCTCAAACTCCTCAATCATGATGAGTTGGTCTAGGAATCATCTTTCTAACATCTCCACACATCATTCCATGATCTCATGGCTCTTGGATGGGGTCTCAACCTTCTCCAAATCCCCAGTTGACCTAGGGTTGACCCAGTCAAACCCTAATTCTACCATTCATGGCTGAATCTTCTGAATTCTTGCATAATGACCTCTCTGGGCTCCATGATGACTTTCAAGACATCTCATAAGCTTTCTCAAAGCTTTAAGTTCATTCTCAAAGTCTCGGAATCATCTGGGGAGCACCCACAACTCTCAAGTTATGAGGCACACAGCTCTGGTTTCAACCAATTCCTATGAGGATCTCTTGAACTTTCTGATGAAGGTATCAACCTTCAAACACTTGATGGATAAATTAATGTTGGTCAAATTTTGGGGTGCAACAGCGGCCCCTATTCAAACGGCTTGAACCTGACTGGGTGAGAAGCGAACGGCTCTCAGCCAATCAAGGTACGAGACGGTTGAATACCGGTAAACCCGAAAATTTGCCAACTGCACGAGCACACGATACTCTGCGGGGAACAAATCTTCAAATACTGCAATACTAGCTGCACGGCAACTAGCTGGAGAAATACTGATCTGACATCGCCGTCAGTTATCCACATTCTTCTGACATTGTCATCCGACAACCAAAACACCCAACATCGCCGCTGGAAGAATAAACCATCTGACATCACCGTCAGAAGCAGACAAAATTCTGAGGAACACCCAACATCGCCGCTGGAACACCAAATCACCTGACATCGCCGTCATAAACAACCATAACTCGGGGAAACAAACATCCAACATCGCCGCCGGAGAACTAAATCTGACATCGCCGTCGATCAACCAGAACACCCAACATCGCCGCTGGAGAACTAAATCTGACATCGCCGTCGATCAACCAGAACACCCAACATCGCCGCTGGAGAACTAAATCTGACATCGCCGTCATAAACAACCATAACTCGGGGAAACAAACATCCAACATCGCCGCCGGAGAACTAAATCTGACATCGCCGTCGATCAACCAGAACACCCAACATCGCTGCTGGAGAACTAAATCTGACACACCCAACATCGCCGCTGGAAACTGAATCTGACATCGCCGTCGGAAACAAACATCACTCTGAGAGACACTCGACATCGCCGTCGTACAAACATCATCTCTGCTGGGGATTTAAAGAGTCTGACATCGCCGTCGAACATAATCTTCAGACGTCGCCGCCGAAATAGACATAATCTGACCTCGCCGTCAAAGCAGACATCCAACATTGCCGCCGGAAACAGACATAGTGTTGCACCCTAAAATTTGCTCAACCTTATTCACTTGGTTTATGTTTCAATATCATTAGCATTTGCATATAGAGGCATGTACATAGTCTAATCATCTGCATAACATAAGCATAGCAATAGGGGACCAATCATTATTATCATCTCTAGAGGCCTATCAAGAGGTTATTATCCTAATTCAATCTCATTCAAGTCATCAGAAAAGAATTTGAAAGTGGGAGAAGTCAGTGGATCAAGCATTGAGTCTATCTCCTAACTGAGGATATCTGGGGCTCATCAAGGAAAGTGTGAGCTGTGGGCTAATCATGGGGAGTATCTAGACATCTTGGAGGACTTAGAAAGTCATTTGGTGAAGGAAATAAGTCATTGGTGAAGTCACAAGTATTGCAGTTGAAGACAGTCAACTAGGGTCTTATCTGGGTCAACTCTAGGTCAATTGATTGATTGAAAGGCATTGAGGTCTATTGGAGAGATGTGGGGTTCATCATTTGACATGTAGAAGAGGATATGGTGGTATGCTAAGAAGAAATCAAGAGAAATCAAGGAGAAGAGGAGTTTCTAAATTAGGGTTTCTGTGTAAAATCCCCTAGTTTAGGTCAAATTTCCAAGCAAGATAAGTCAAAATACAAGTTTCAAATGGATCCTTGGCCAACATGAAACTTGTAGAGGATCTCAAGACCTTTAATTTGAGTGGTGGAAGACATTAAAGAGATTTATAGAACTCAAGTTATGGTCCTTGCAAGTTACAGGTCATCTGAGGTATCTGAAATTTTGTCTGTGAAAATGACTTGACTTCCAAGTAATTTTTACCCCTCAAGGAGATTTCAAATGAATTTCTGGTCAACATAAGAATTGTTCCTCATTGTCGTAGCTTTCTATAATGGTATAGTATGCCTTCATATGATTTATGGAACTCTACCTATGGTCTTGGCAAGCAAAGGGTATTTTGGTCATCTGAGAATTACAGGTCATTTCAAGCCTATGCCCAAAACTCATACAAGGAAGCTTCAAATGGAAAACTTTACAACATCAAACTTGTTCCAAATGACATTTTGAGTCTAGAAAAGTGACCATGAGAGATTGGAAAGATTCATAGCACAAGGTTTCAAAATTGTGGGATTTAATGAATAAAAATGGACTTAAAAATGAGATTTTTCATATTTTGGCCAAATGGGGCAAAATTATAGGTCATTTTGAATGGAAAGATCATTTTAAGGACATTGGCTAAAGTAGAATTTTGAGTTTGGTTCACATTTTGGGAGTTATTCATGGTTACTTGTAATGGAAGATACATAAACCAAATCCAAGGGAAATCATACATGGGAAGCTTCTCCAAGCTTCTAGGAGTTTCTAACCTCACCTATATATTGATATGAGTAACTCCATGCCATGGTTGGTGAATCACTTTTTTTCAAAACACAAGCTATACACATTTCTCTCATTTTGCAAAAGCTCCTCAAACTACCTCAAACCTTCACCAATCTTCACCATTCTTGATCTGATCTTCATGCTCATCATCCCTAGATCACAATTCTCACAAGCATTTGGTAGATTGGACCAGAACTCGTGCCACACACTTCCATCCTCCAAGAAGCAAGAAACTTGGAATTGCAAGATCCAAGAGGTTTGAGTCCAATTCATTGCATACAGTAGTCAAGAACAAGCTCACTGATCAATTTCCTATCATTTCAAGCATTGGATCAAGAGGATTCCATAGTTGTTTTCATCATCACACCAGGTTGGTAATGTCACTCGAATTGATTGATTTAGTGAGAATTATAGGGAATTGGTAGTATAGATTGGTTAGGATAAGTAAGATGATTGATTTTCGTAAGTTTGGATAAGTTTCATGGATGTTGATCATGGTGCACTAATTCTGTTAGAGATCATAACATCAAGAATAATGAGAAATAATCTTAGGTTAATGGCTCAGATTAATCAGCATAATGTGTAGAGTATGTTAGGGCAAGAATTATGGAGAACTGAGAGGTTTGATCACAGGTGAAAATGGTGGTTTACAACTGTTATTCCTATCGAGTTGGTTGATGGAGTGAGTTTTAGGAGAAGTTAGTTTCATGGCTGTGTAGAGGGGAAGAGGTAGAGCATTTTTGGTTTTGGAAGCGTGTGATTTCATGGAAGAATGAAGGAGAACAGAATGGTGGAAGTTTCATTCATGGTGGAGGGAGTTTCAGAAACCCTAGGGTTTCTAAGGTTGAAGACGAAGCCATGGCCACACGATCAGGGTTTTGACCTTGACTTTGGACTGATCCAATGGCCCTGATTTAAAATGAAAACGGAGGGAGAGACTCAACCTAAACGCATCGTTTCATTAATGTTTTCTGATTGGGCTCATTAATTCATTGCTATGCACACCCCCGTCCTCAGGCCCAAACCAATAATGAACTGAATCTATTGCTTTTTACACCGTTCAGGTTTTTTTAATTTTTTGTTAAGTTTTCTGATTGCATTGGGCCCAGACGCGCTTGCTATGTGCGCCCCCCAGTCTGGGCCCATCCTTGCTTTTTAACTGAATTAACCTGCTTTCTGCACCCCTTTCCATTTAATTCATTTCATTTTCTTTCAAAAAAAAACATTAAATCTTTTAAAATTCATAATAAATCATAAAATGCATATTTTCAATTGGTTCTTTTTGCATCATTTTCTTAATTTTGTCAAGAAAATTCTCGTACAAAAAAATTAATAATTCATTTCATTTTCTTATTTTTGGAATATTTTTCTTTTAATTAGGTGTAAATAATATTTTGTTTAGTACATGATTTTGTTAATTTTTGTTCTAATAATTGCTTTAATATTTTTTGCCCATTCTTTTTAGGTTGATTAATAGACATTGTTAGCTTGTATATCTAATTTAGTTCCCATTTTTAGGACTTAATTTTAGGTGTTTAGTTTAGGTGTGAACAACATGAACAAAATTAGGGTTTAAGTGACAACTTAGGAGAATTAGTTCATTTCCCTTAGGACTTAGAGATTGAATATTTTAGATATGGGACTATAGGGACTATGGGTAGTTATTAGATCCCTTAGAAATCACTAGGATTCCCCTACTGCTATTAGTATATTACTGTCTTTGTTTGATTGACTGGTGTGGTATGCCCTCTGGGGATTATTGTTTGTCTGTGTGGGTATTGGGATTGTCTGGGGATTGGGAGAGCTGAAGACTTGTGATGATGAAGCCATTGGAGATCCAGAGCTTGAAGACCAACTTTCAGAGTTGAAGAGGATATTCCTGCTAGTAGCTGTTGAGGGGACTAGGGTTTAGGAGCTAGGCAGAGCTCTAGATTAGAAAGCTTGTTTCTCAAACATGGAGTGCCTTGTCTGCATCCATCCTTTCTCTATGATTCAAAGTCTCTTTCAAATATCCACCTCCTTCCTTTGGAAGGATCAGTGAATGTATTTGAAAGATAGAACTTTTAAGGGAAAATTATCTGTATAATGTTAACAGTTGATGAACCACCCTTGGTAGGTAATTGACTGTCTAACATTCATTCACTTCATCTGGTTGACTGATATTCCTCCTGGGAGTTTGAGACTGGAAGAAAAGCCATTGCAGATGGAAGATTGATGATCAAGACCTTGCTTGAAGGCTGTGGAGATGGTGAGTGATGCTTGCTGAAGCTTGTAGCTGTTTGAAGATGACTTGAAGATAGGTGTTGGTGCAGAGCTGCTGTAGCTGTTTATTCTTCTAGTTGTTATTCATTCTTGATGTATTGATTGGTTTTCCGGACTGTATTGTTTGTTGTTTACCCTGTTGGGTTGAAAGTGAAGTCTGTTCACTTTTGCCTATTGTTTTCTAGGTTCGAGGTTGAGTGGGACTCCCTTGCCTCGCTTGTATTGTTGCATCCATGCATTTTACTGTTTTACTGTATATATCTGATATTGTTTCTGTTTCCGTCTATTCCCTTAGGATCTCTGTTTCTCTCTGCGCAAGAGAGGAGCATGATAGACACTAGGTCTTAATCCATGCATGATAAATTAGGTTAGTTTGATTCCCTTTGCAACTGTAGGTTAGAGTTCTGTCTCTTCTTTCTCAAAACAAACAGAAAAACACAATAAATATTTCAAACACAATAAAAGACACTTCTTCCGTAAAAGAATGTGAACTCATCAAGACGTCATTTTTGTCCGCTTGGACCGGTAATCAGAAAAACCTTTTTCAGAAGAAATAAAATCAACCAAGACAGACTTGTGTCGTACGTGGCCCGAACTACGTTTGCTCTGATCTTTCATGTTGTATGAAAGTACGTAGGCATAGGACGCGATATCCTAGCGAGCAACCTTCCCCTCCTTTCCCGTAGGTAGGCGAACTACGTTGACTCTGATTTCTCGTTCCAGACGGGAATACGTAGGCATAAAGTGCGATACTTTGCCGAGTCCTTTTATTTTCTTTTAACCCCTTGACCTGTAGAGTAGATAGAATAACAATCCATATCCGAAAACAAGCGTGGATCCCGTCGAGTACGACGGACGTGAGGGGTGCTAATACCTTCCCCTTGCGTAACCGACTCCCGAATCCAGGTTTTGGTTGCGACGACCATACTTTTCCCGTGTTGTGCGAGGTTTACTCTGAGCGTTTCCTTTCCCTTCCGTGGGATAAATAACGCACGGTGGCGACTCTTCTGTTCAGTCGGCGCCGATTTTCGCAGTAGCGACAGCTGGCGACTCTGCTGGGGATCCAACGTCCCCTGGCTGCTAAGGACTGCGATGGTTCTTATGCATTTGGGATCCAACGTCCCTTAAGAGAGTCAGTCCTAACGCTTGTTTTCCCGTCGAGGATTTTGTATGGATTTATATTTCTGACCCTTATTTTCAGCATTATATATATTGATTATTATTGCTGTATTGGGGTGTGACGGGTGTTCTGACACTGAGTGAGAAGTCGGACCTGGGCTTGAGTGCACCTTAGACTTAGAGTAGAGATTAGTTGGCGCCCGCTTGCTTTGCTTGCTTTGGTGTCCCGCGAAATCTACACTCAGACGAGGTTCCTCTGGTTGGCCTCCTGCCCCTTCCTTTGGTTGGCGTGGGTTGCTGGTTAGTGGAATTGTCGACTATGGGGATCGATCATTTGGAAGTTGGCTAAGTGAGGCCTCTTCAGGATTTGATGATGCCACTCCTTCTGGGAATCGTATCATCAACCCTGAAAGTCTGTGACGCCGACGACCGCATAGGATGCCATACCTTTGTCAGTTACTAGGACATCCACCTGTGAGAGGATTTGGGGGTTATGCAGGTAACTAGACCTTCAGACACCGGTTATTTCTTGATCAGAGATCTTGAGTATTTATGGAGAGTTCTGAGGTCTGTCAGAGACCATTTGGAGAGTTCTGAGGTCTGTCAGAGACCAGTTCGAGATATGATTTGAGGTCCACCAGAGACCAGTGGGAGTTTTTGTTTGAGGTCTGTCAGAGACCAGTGGGGGAGCTTTGTTTTAGGTCTATCTGAGACCAGTGTTTGAGGACTTCTAAAGAGTCTGTTTGAGACCTCTTGATATGGTTCGGGCTATTCAGCTACGGCAGTTGGTCCTTGTTGCATGTTACTTGCATTGCATTGTTTGCATACTCATCATCATTGCATCCCACTAACGTGTGTCTGTGCTGCAGGTGCATTTGCATTTCCCTAGTTCTAGTGCCCGGACTTCTGAGTGATTGGTCATGGCCAGCTTGAGGAGGACAGTTGCTTACAAATTGCCTACCCCCGATGTTGTTCCCCTGCTTGGGTTGATCTCTCTGGCTGATGAAGATGTTCGTAGGAGCTTCAGAATGAGCTATGGAAGACTATTGAGATTGGTGCGCAAACCCACGGAGATGGAGCTAGATGGGCTGTACACCTTGATGCAATTCTATGATCCCGCATTGAGATGTTTTACGTTTGCTGATTTTATTCTAGGGCCTACCCTTGAGGAGTATGTGGAGTTTACTGAGCTACCCGTGCAGAACCTGGTTCCATTCATTCATTCTGGCGCTAAGCCCAAGCCGGAGGACTTGGCAAAAGCTTTGCATGTGGATGCTGCTGAACTGTTGACTACTGTTTCCCGTGGAGTTCCAGGCTTCTCGCTCCAGTTCTTAATTGGTAAAGCCCAGGAGTACGCTAAGAGCGGGTGCTGGATTGCCTTCAATGCTGTGTTGGCTCTGTGCATTTACGGCATAGTATTGTTTCCCAATGTACCGAATTTTATGGACTTCGACGCCTTCTACTTGTTTGCCACTGGTAATCCTGTACCTACCTTACTCGGAGATTTCTACCACTCACTGCATTACAAAAATGAGAAGGGAAGAGGGAAGAATGTTCACTTCTGTGTACCACTGCTGGGTATGTGGTTTAAGAGCCACCTTCCCATGAAGGGGTCTTTTTTGGAGAGTGCAACCACAGCTAGCTGGTCAGAGCGCCTGATGAGGCTATCTTCCGAAGACGTTGAATGGTTTGATAGAGATCTGCTGGGATCCGAGCTTATCTTTAGTTGTTCTGGTTACCCTAATGTCCCGCTGATAGGAAGGAAAGGGTGTATCAACTACAACCCATCTCTGTTGGTCCGTCAGTTCGGATATGCACTGAAGAACCCACCAAAGGAGGAAGAAGTACAGGAATCTCTGTATTTCACCGGAGACGTGAAGGGGGAGTTACTAGCCAAGCTGCAGCATGCCTGGACGCGTATTAACCGAAGAGGGAAGCCGCAGTTAGGGAAGAACGATTGTCAGGCTTATGCATCCTACAGAGTTTGGATCCAGGAGCGAGCCAGTCAGTTGCGGATGCCATTTCCAGATGCACCAATCCTTATTCCTATTCCGGTAGCAGAGCCAACTACTGTTTCTAGGGAAGCCTACGAGCAAGTTGTGAAAGAAAAAGAAGCCTTGATAAAGATCAACGAAGGGTTGGAGCAGGAGCTAGCCCAGATACGCAGCGAGAAAAACAAGGTCGTGCATGCTTTCCAACAGCAGATCGAGCTAGTAAACAGACTAGGGGCTGAGTTGACTGAGGAGAGGAAGAAGCGCGAACGTCTGGGGCAAGAGTTCAGAAGCTCCCATGACATGCTTGAATCCAAAAAGAAAGCACTTGACATCGCTCACCGAGAAATCTCTTCTTGCAATAAGACTTAGAATGCTACGCTCACCAACAATAAGAAGAGGGAGGATAAGTTGAAGCAGCAGATTTACGACCTCGAAGAGCAGTTGAAGTCTAGCATCAAGAAGTGTGAAGAAGAAGTGATGACCCGGTATAGTCTCCAGAACGCACTGAACAAGGCCATCAAAGGCAGAGATGAAGCTGTGTCTCAGAAGCGTAAAGATCGCTTCGGAGAAGGGGCATGGGAGGAAACTGCTGAAGACTTGCGACGTGTTCTCAAGAGAAGAAACCAACTTATTGAAGGGCTGCTTACCCAACCGAGTCATCCGGAGACCAAGAAGTTGCTGGAGGAGTACCATACTTACGGGAGCGTTTGATCATGTCGTGTAGTAACTTGTATGCTTTATTTGCATAGTGCTGACCATCACCAGGATTGTTGGTTGAGGTCAAGCCTTCTTATTGTACTCTCAGTGATATTGTATTCTTGGCTCATTGGACTTTTTCTACAATATATGAGGCTTTCTGTGATTCAGCTCCGATCTTTGTATTATTAGCACTGCCACTGCACTGGCACCTTCACACTAGAATCGGGGAAGTAATTTCCCTAATGCACAGACACACACATTGCATTGCATTCATATTCATATTACACTACAGGTAATCATTGGATGGTATCTTATTTCCTGTTTTGAACCAGGTACTTTCAGGATTACAGATCAGCACCCGCACCGCTATTCCACTCGCACCAACTGTCGAAGAATCATGGATCAAATGCAGAACGAGATGCAGGATGTGCGCGAGAAGCTAGCTCTCTTTATGCAGACCATGGAAGCTATTGCAAAAGGTCAGGAGAATTTGCAAGCCATGGTGCAACCTCTGTTGATCAGAAACGCCGGTCACGGTAACGAGGATCATCAGTCTGTGCGAGTCGATACTGTTCAGGGAGATGGCACTCCCACGCCGGTGGCTCCGCCTATAGTCAATATACCTGCTGTTAATGTCAACAACGCTGCCGCTGCTGGGAATGGTAACGTCGGAGTTGGGAACGAAACTGTTGTCCATAACGGCTTCGGCAATGCTGGATTCGGGTTCAACGATCAGGGATTCGATAACGCTGGGAAATATGGGTTCAATGCTCAAGGCTTTGGGCAAGACGGTTATGGTATGGCCAATCAGGGTTACGGAGGTTTCGGAAATGGAAACGACGATGGGTTAATGACTTTTGGGCCAACTGGAGGTGTTCAGGGATACGGAAACAGAGGCTGAGGCCCGATGATGAATCAGATTAGAGCCGGCCGCAATAATGAATATGATGGGTATGGAGCTGGGAATGGTATGTGGCAAGAAGATCAGCAGGAGGACGCCTTCTCCGGCGGAGGCTTTGAAGGGCCGATGGATAACTCCCAGAAGATCAGAATGCTAGAAGAGCAGATGAGGGGGGTCCTGAACCAAAGTGTTGTGGGCTTAGACATGGCAACAATGGGTCTGGTACCTGGCTTGAGGGTGCCAATCAAATTCAAAGCTCCTACGTTTGATAAGTATAAAGGGGACACCTGTCCGAAAGTGCACGTACGGGCTTATTACAGAAAGATGTCTGCATATTCAACTGATGAGAGAATGCTAATGCATTTCTTTCAAGATAGTTTGTCAGGCCCTTCCCTAGAGTGGTACATGGGGTTGGAGCCAACTAATATAAAGACATGGAAGCAATTGGCAGAGGCATTTGTAGCTCATTACAAGTATAACAACGACTTGGCGCCCAATCAGGTCCAATTGACAGGGCTGTCTCAGAAGAAGGGTGAGAGCTTTAAAGAGTACGCGCAAAGGTGGCGCGATATGGCTGCCAGGGTCCGTCCTCCTTTAGAAGACAAGGAAATGAATGATATGTTTATCGGAACCTTCACAGGCATGTTTTATGACAAGTTGTTTCACACATCTTTGGCCAGCTTCTCAGACTTGATTCTGATGGGAGAAAAGATTGAAAACAACATTAAGCAAGGCAGGTTCCAGGCTGAGGATTCAACTGCATCTGGCAGTAATAGGAAGGCTTTTTGTGGGCGCCGTCGGGGCGAGGCAAGTGCAGTATTTGGGGGCCGAGGCAGAGGTCGGAACCAATATCATCAGCCGCAGCAGGTGGCGAGTGTTACTATTCCATATCAACAACAACCGTTTCAGCAGCAGCCAATGCAACAACAACAGCAACAGCAGCAGCAGCAACCGCCTCAACAGGGGGCACAGCAGGCTCAGCGAAGATTCCAGGGTGGTAAACCAAGAAGAGTGTTTGAGAAGCCTCCCTCAACGTATGCCGATTTGTTGCAGACATTGTTGGGTTTGAACCTGGTAGAGAAGAGAACTCTGGCACCTATAACGGGAACTCCTCCGTATGGTTATGATGCAAGCAGGCATTGTGAGTTTCACTCTGGGGCTCCGGGCCACGATGTAGAGGGTTGCCATGCTTTTAAGCACGTTGTGCAGGATCTTTTGGACAATAAGACTATCAATTTCGGAACGGCAGGTCCGAATATAGTGCAGAAACCCATGCCTAATCATGGGGCAAACGCTGTTCTAACCGAGGAAGGGTTGAATCTGATTATGAATGTCGACGATTTAAAGACGCCGCTGAGCGAGATAAAAAGTAGATTGCTGCAAGGGGGTGTTTATCCAGGATGTGACGAGTATTGCTTAGAATGCTGGACCCTAGCTGGGGAGGGTGTGATGATTTGAAGAAAGGCATTCAGGCTTTAATTGATGGAGGCGCATTGCAGTTTGACCGAGCAGCAACTGAAGAGCCTGCAGGGGCAGTAGCAGATGATCAGAGTGATGTGGCCACTGTAACGATCCCTCGAAAGACAATCACTATTGCAGCACCGGTCCAGCGACCACCGATCACCATAACTAAGGTCGGGCCGATCCCGTACGAGAACACAAAAGCAGTCCCATGGTCATATGGGTTGGAGGTGTATTGTGACGGGATAAAGATTGATGTTAATGAGCAGCCAGCCGAGACTGTAGACAACGTTGTTGGTTCAGGAGGTATGAAAAGGAGTGGTAGGATCTTCATATCGCCTGAAGTGGAGGCCGAAAGACTAGCGAAAGGAAAGGGAAAGATGGTTGAAAATGTCCCAGTGCAAGCAAGCGAAAAAACATCAGCATCAAAGGATGTAGAAGAGTTCATGCGCTTAATTCGAAAAAGTGATTATAAGATTGTGGAACATCTGCAACAGACACCGTCCAAGATATCTATCCTGTCGTTGCTCTTATGTTCTGAAGCTCAGAGAAATGCTTTGTTGAAAGTCCTGGATACTTCTTTTGTACCCCAAGACGTCTCCGTAAATCAGCTGGAAGGAGTATTGGCACATGTGAATGCAGGCCACAGCTTGGGCTTCACCGACTTCGATTTGACCCCGAAAGGGAGAGATCATAATATGGCGCTGCACATATCTGTCGAATGTAGAGGATCAGTAATGTCGCATGTATTGGTCGACACCGGATCGTCTTTGAATGTGCTGCCCAAGAAAGCGATGATGAAGCTAGATGTCAGAGGAATCCTGTGCACACCCAGTGACTTAGTAGTCAGAGCATTTGATGGCACGCGAAGAACAGTCTTTGGATCGATAACATTGCCTCTGCAGGTGGGGCCGAAGGTATTTGCAACGGAATTTTATATCATGGATATACAGCCTGCATACAACTACCTTCTCGGACGACCCTGGATTCATGGGGCTGGGGCAGTCACGTCTACCCTGCATCAGAAGTTGAAATATATGGTCGGAGACAGCGTAGTCACCGTATGCGGAGAAGAAGATATCATGGTCAGCCATCTGTCGTCATTTAAATATGTGGAGGTCGACGGAGAGATCCACGAAACACCCCTGCTAGGCATTTGAAGGGTTGCGTATCAAGGACAAAGGTCCCGGGCCGAGCAAGGTGCCAGAGATAGCCGTCTCATCGTATAAAGAAGCTCAAGCTCTAGTGGAGGCAGGAGAAGCAAAGGGCTGGGGCAAAGTGCTGGACATTCCTGTAAAGATGGACCGGTTCGGGCTAGGATACCAACCGTCGTCGTCAGCACCTGCTGTGGGGGAACCTCGCTTCAGAGAGCCAATAACCATCTCTGCTAGTGGAGTATGTCATGAAACCATCAATGCTGCTTCGGAGTCGGACGAAGGAGACAGCGACTGTGATATGGATGCCTGGATTCAGCCAAGCACGCCAGGACAGGGACTGTGCAACTGGTCTATTCAGGAGCTTGTTCCTGTGACTTAAACAGTAATGCTTTGCTTTAATAATTGTTGAATAATCTGATGTCTTGCCCGGGGCATCATGATTTGCTTAGGGCTGTGTTGTTATGAACATTGCGTGTTAATCATTAAATAAATGGCGTTTTTCATGTGCAAATACTGCAATCTCTGTCTTTCTTGTTTTGGATTTTTCAATAAAATGGTAACGCGGTTATTCGCTTTATACGCATTTTGAAGCACTTAACCATTCCTTTTGCAGGATAACATTTTCAGATGACATCCTTGAACCACCTATGACTCGTCCCGACTTTGAGCACCCGGTATTTCAGGCCGAAGAAGAGATTGTCGAAGATAGTGACGTTCCTGCAGAATTGTCTTGGTTGGTAAAGCAAGAGGAAAGAGCCATTCTGCCTCACGAAGAGGTCATCGAAATTATCAACTTGGGGTCGGAAGGGGTTGAGAAGAATATTCGTATCGGAGCCGCGCTGCAGAGCGATATCAAGCGAAGACTGGTTGAAATGCTCAGAGAGTACAGTGATGTATTCGCTTGGTCGTATGAAGATATGCCAGGGCTCGATACAGATATGGTTGTGCACCGTTTGCCATTGAAAGAAGAATGCCCGCCGGTCAAACAAAAGCTCCGCAGAACTCGACCAGATATGGCAGTGAAGATCAAAGAGGAAGTTCAAAAACAGTGGGATGCTGGTTTCCTGGCTGTGACAAAATATCCCTCATGGGTTGCTAACATCGTACCAGTGCCAAAGAAAGATGGCAAGGTTCGGATGTGCGTGGATTATAGGGATTTGAATAAAGCAAGCCCGAAAGACGATTTTCCACTTCCTCATATCGATGTGCTAGTTGATAATACTGCTCAATACTCCGTATTCTCCTTCATGGATGGCTTTTCAGGCTATAATCAGATTAAAATGGCGCCAGAGGATATGGAGAAGACCACTTTCATAACACCTTGGGGAACATTTTGCTACAAAGTGATGCCCTTTGGTTTGAAAAATGCTGGGGCAACGTATCAGCGTGCGATGACGACTCTTTTCCATGATATGATGCATAAAGAGATTGAAGTTTATGTTGACGATATGATTGCCAAATCCCATACGGAGGAAGAGCATCTGGTGAATCTGCTGAAGCTATTTAAGAGGCTTAGGAAGTTCAGGATGAGACTGAACCCTAATAAATGCACCTTCGGGGTGAGATCGGGTAAGCTGCTGGGGTTTATCGTAAGCGAGAGAGGAATAGAGGTCGATCCTGCTAAAATAAGAGCGATACAAGAAATGCCGACGCCTAAAACAGAGAAAGAGGTGCGCGGGTTTTTAGGGAGGTTGAACTACATCGCCCGGTTCATATCTCACCTAACTGCTACGTGTGAACCATTATTCAAGCTGTTGAAGAAAGATCAAGCTGTAACGTGGAACGAAAATTGTCAAAAGGCGTTCGATAAAATAAAGCAGTATCTGCAGGAGCCTCCTATTTTGATACCCCCAGTGGCAGGGAGACCCTTGATTATGTATTTGACAGTTCTTGAGGGAAGCATGGGTTGTATTCTCGGTCAACACGACGAGACAGGAAGAAAAGAGCATGCGATCTACTACTTGAGTAAGAAATTTACAGATTGTGAATCTCGATACTCAATGCTTGAGAAAACTTGTTGCGCGCTAGCCTGGGCCGCCAAGTGTTTGAGGCAATACATGCTGAATCATACAACCATGCTCATCTCGAAGATAGATCCTATCAAATATGTATTCGAAAAGCAGGCGTTATCCGGGAGGATTGCCCGTTGGCAGATGGTCTTGACTGAATATGACATTCAATATGTCTCGCAGAAAGCTATAAAGGGGAGTGTGCTGTCTGAGTATCTGGCGGAGCAGCCTATTGAAGATTACCAATCGATGAGGTTTGATTTTCCTGGCGAGGATATCATGTACCTAAAGATGAAAGATTGTGAAGAGCCGTTGCCAGACGAAGGACCAGAATTGGGTTCCAAATGGAAGATGATATTTGATGGAGCTGTAAACGCTTACGGTAGCGGAATAGGGGCAATCATCACTACGCCACACGGGTCGCACATCCCGTTTACTTCCCGATTGACCTTTGCCGTCACCAATAATGAAGCCGAATACGAAGCTTGTATAATGGGGCTTGAAGAAGCCATTGATTTGCGAATCAAACATCTGGACGTATACGGAGACTCAGCTCTGGTGGTGAATCAGATAAAAGGGGAATGGGAAACACGTCAGCCCAATTTGATACATTACATGAATTATGCAAGGAGATTGTTGCCTTTCTTCGACAAGGTTGAATTGCATCACGTACCGCGGGCAGAGAACCAAATGGCTGACGCCCTCGCCACGCTGTCTTCCATGTACAAAGTCAACTTCTGGAACGAGGCTCCCCGAATCATTATCTCTCGGCTCGACAGACCAGCTTTTGTATTTGCTATTGATGAAGCATCCGACGACAAACCGTGGTATTTTGATATCCTTAATTTTCTGAAGAATAAAGAGTATCCGGCTGGGGCATCCAGTCAAGATCAGAAGACTCTCAGGAGATTAGCGGGTAATTTCTATTTGAATCCGGATGGCGTCTTATACAGAAGAAACCACGATTTGGTGCTGTTGCGTTGCGTAGATGAAAGAGAGGCAAAGTTGCTCATGGAGGAAATACACAAAGGTACCTTTGGTACGCATGCTGGTGGGCATGCTATGACGAGAAAGCTGCTGAGGGCAGGTTATTTTTGGCTGACTATGGAAACTGATTGTTTCAAGTTTGCAAGAAAGTGCCACAAGTGCCAAATCTACGCTGATAAGATCCATGTGCCTCTGAGTCCTCTAAATGTGATGTCATCGCCATGGCCATTCTCGATGTGGGGAATCAATATGATCGGAAAGATCGAGCCGACGGCTTCTAACGGGCACCGGTTCATTCTAGTAGCAATCGATTACTTCACCAAGTGGGTGGAAGCGGCGTCTTATGCAAATGTAACTAAGCAGGTGGTAGCCAGATTCATCAAGAGAGATATCATTTGCAGATATGGGATCCCCGAGCGGATAATCACTGACAATGGTTCAAACCTGAACAACAAAATGATGAAGGAGCTCTGTCAGAATTTCAAGATCGAACATCACAACTCCTCCCCTTACCGACCCAAGATGAATGGCGCTGTCGAAGCGGCTAATAAGAATATCAAGAAAATCGTTCAGAAAATGGTGGTGACCTATAAGGATTGGCATGAGATGCTATCTTTCGCTTTGCACGGTTATCGTACGACGGTACGCACATCAACCGGAGCAACCCCGTTCTCGTTAGTATACGGAATGGAAGCAGTATTACCATTGGAAGTGGAGATTCCTTCTCTGAGGGTATTGCGAGACGTTCAGCTGGACGAGGCAGAATGGGTGAAAGACAGGTTGAACCAATTGAGTTTGATGGACGAGAAGAGGCTAGCTTCTCTAGCATACGGTCGTTTGTATCAGAGCCGAATGAAGAAAGCATATGATAAGAAGATACATCCGCGAAGCTTTCAGACGGGCGACCTTGTGTTGAAAAGGATTCTCCCGCCGCAAACAGATCACAGGGGCAAGTGGACCCCCAACTACGAAGGGCCATACGTCGTCAGGAAAGTCTTTTCAGGAGGGGCGTTATTGTTATCCACTATGGACGGTGAAGACTTCACGTCGCCTGTGAATTCGGACGCAGTTAAAAAATACTTTGCTTAAAATTGACCCGCTGGACAGAAAAAAGAGAGTCCAGGCAAAAATGGGGCATCCTGGCGAACCAAAAACAGAATGAAAGGTTCGGGCAAAAGTTAGGGATAAAATTGAAAAAATGTACACCCGCGAAGTTGAAAACCTACGCTGGGCGGCCTCGGCAAAAAAGGGTATCTCGGTGAACTGAAAACCCGTAAAGGGCGGTTCACGCAAAAGTTAGGGATTTGAAAAGCAAATGACTGCGATCCGAATTTGATATTACAGTGAGCATCAGTGCGGGAGAATATACCTGAAGGGGCGATTATCGGATACAATCTCTTCGGAAGTGTGAATGTCGGGGAAAGCATTAGAGTCGGATAAGTCATAGGAGGATCAGTTTGTGGTGTTCGTCTGCATCCCGTTGCCGACATGTGTACAAAATTTAATTTGTCAAAATATTTATGCTTCTTGTGCATACTTGTGTATTTGCTTTACGTAGCTTCCTCTTTTCAAGAGTTACATCCCGTGTACAAAAAAATTCCGCCCATTCAGGGGCCCAATCAATAAAATATGTTATTCAGTACTTGATGCTGGTTCTTTACTGTTTTGTGCATAATAAAACGCTTAAGTTTACTGAAACTAGCAGGTGTATAACATCACTGGCCCTTGCCAACGATTGCTAAAGCTTTGAATTAACTGAAAATAATGTCACTAACACTAACCTGAATAGATTTGGTTGCATAGACTTGTTGTGTCTTGTTTGTGGTGTTACAGGGTTCATAGCCGTACGAGGAAGACGATCAAAAGACTGCAGTAATAAAAGACTCGACCCCCACGCAGGTCATGCAAGTCCTTCCTGAAGAAGGATCGAATTCCCCAGCTGGTCGTAGCTTATCCAAAGGACATGCTCCAGCAAAGTCATTTATCCTCCGCAGAGTTTGGCGATTCCTAGATCGAAGGCTGTATTCAGACAATGCATCTTAAGTAGAATGGTTTAGCCGCAGAAAATTAGTGTTTGTGAGCTGTATTCAGACAGTTTACCTTTCCCTGCAGGGTCATTTACTCTCTCCCAGCGGAGTCAGTTGATTTTCCCTAAGAGAACCGTTTGTCCCCAGCGGAGTTCTCTTTCCAGCAAGTATTTTCAGTCCTCCCAGTGGAACTCGAAGATTAAGGCTCTCCCCGGCAGATTCGGTGTGGCGTGTTGGCATTTATTTTGTCAAAATACCGTATGATATCCGTTCACTTTCCAGCAGAAGTCCAATCACACCAGGCGCCTCTGCCATTCTCCAGCAGAGATATATTCCCCAGCAGGGTGTTCCTTCAATGAGGTGATTGGTATTAAGTTCCCAGCTTCCCAGCTGAGTCGACTTCACTCTCCCAGCATTTATTTTGCTGGAATAATTCTGTAGCATCTGGCTATCCCCAGCGAAGTTGGCATTATCTTCAGCATTTATTTTGCTGAAGCAGTTTTTGTACCCAGCAGTTCGAGTCTGCAATTGCATTGGCATATAGTGTCACACTTGCATTCACCAAATCGACACGCATAGCATTTCCATGACGATTGAAGCATTGCGTTAGTATCAAACATACGCATGTTAGAAGCATAAACCCGGATGGCTAACCTTTTGTTTCAAGTATTGTTTCTCTTGCAGGTAGAGAGAGCCCTCGCTCAGGTGAATCAATAAACATTCGAGGTCTCGGCATGAGACATTCAACGAAGTGTCAGCTTTGGCACTACTCCCCACAGAGTTATCAGGATAAGTTTCTCTTTGTCCCCAAGCAGAGTTACTTATTTCCCCGCCAGGGTTTCTTGTTGAAGTTTCTCTAGTCCGACCAGCGGATTGTTTCCTTCAAAGTTGTTGTTACGTCAGCATTAAAAGGTTTCATGAACCAGAATTTCAGAGGCTACCGCCGGTTATTAGAGCAGGCATCCAGTAGTTTGATTTCCAAATATCCCAATAGAGTCAGCCTCAAAGTTGCTGTAACGTCAGTGATAAGAAGTTGGCGGGCCAATGGAAGGATGAGTCCTAACGTGGACGGGTTTATTGACAGGTTTTTGTGCTAAAGAGAAGTGGGAGTCCTGACGTGGACATTTCCTCAAGTTGACGATGTGTGTTAGTCCTAACGTGGACAGAGTCGAGCTCTCGGTATTGATTGAGTGTGGAGTCCTGATGTGGACAAAGTTGGTTACTCTTCGTGTTGGTGTCCTGACGTGGACAATTTATTTCCAGCAAGTGTCTTTCTTCTTAATGGTGAACTGTGTGTCCTGACGTGGGCAAAGTTATAGTTTTTCGCGATGACAAGATACGAGAGTCCTGACGTGGACAAATTTATCTGTCTTCGTGTTGTTGGCAAAGTATGAGTCCTGACGTGGACACAGTCGTATTTCCCCAGCAAGTAGAAGACGTGCAAGTCCTAACATGGACAGGTTCTATTATTTCGTCAGATGAAGATGTGAGTCCTGACGTGGACAAGTTATTTCCCCAGCGGGTCGAAAGGTGCATGAGTCCTGACGTGGACAATTCTTCAGCAAGTCGACATGTGAGTCCTTACGTGGATAAATCGAAAGAAATCTGATTCCTTACGTAGAGAAATGGTGACCCCTTACGCGGAGAAATGGGGATTCCTTACGTGGAAAGGCAATGTATTCCTGACGTGGAAGAGTTTAGTCCTAACATGGACAGATACAAAGAAAATTTATTCCTTATATGGAAAGATGGGGTCCTTACGTGGACATATCAGATTCGTTCCTTACGTGGAAAGGTGAGTCCTTACGTGGACGGAGTTGGTTTCCTTACGTGGAAAGATTGAGTCCTTACGTGGACATATCAAGTCTGAGTCCTTACGTGGAAGAACGAGTTATTCCTTACGTGGAAAGTTTAGTCCTGACGTGGACAGATTCAGATCAGGTTGGTTTCCTTATGCGGAAAAGATGGAGATTCCTTACGTGGAAAGTTGGGTCCTAACGTGGACAATGTTATTCCTAGCGTGGAAAGAAGTTATTCCTTACGTGGAAAGATGAGTCCTAACGTGGACAATGGTTATTCCTGGCGTGGAAGAGTTTATTCCTAACGTGGATGATTTATTTCTGATGGAGTGAAGACGAATTATCCCCAGCGAAGTTGCCGAGTTTTTTCGGGTTAACAGCAGGTGGAGTCCTAACGTGGACAGGTTTGGTTGAGATTTCTTTGTGTTGACGACACAGGCGTCCTAACGTGGACAAGCAAAGTTTTATTCTTGCAATGATAAAGTCTTTTTCAGGCTGATAAAAATAATCCCCACGTGAGATCAGTGGGTTGCGGTAAACAGTCAGATTCAGTTGATGAATGTCGTTCCTCAAGCAAAGGCGCGGTTTATTTCTGCGGTTGGCAAATTTTTGGGTTCTTAGTATTCAACCGTCTCGTACCGCGAATGTCTGAAGGCTCCGGGCTCTTCACCCAATCGGGTCCAAGTCGCTTGAATAGGGGCAGCTGTTGCACCCTAAAATTTGCTCAACCTTATTCACTTGGTTTATGTTTCAATATCATTAGCATTTGCATATAGAGGCATGTACATAGTCTAATCATCTGCATAGCATAAGCATAGCAATAGGGGACCAATCATTATTATCATCTCTAGAGGCCTATCAAGAGGTTATTATCCTAATTCAATCTCATTCAAGTCATCAGAAAAGAATTTGAAAGTGGGAGAAGTCAGTGGATCAAGCATTGAGTCTATCTCCTAACTGAGGATATCTGGGGCTCATCAAGGAAAGTGTGAGCTGTGGGCTGAGCATGGGGAGTATATAGACATCTTGGAGGACTTAGAAAGTCATTTGGTGAAGTAAATAAGTCATTGGTGAAGTCACAAGTATTGCAGTTGAAGACAGTCAACTAGGGTCTCATCTGGGTCAACCCTGGGTCAACTCTAGGTCAATTGATTGATTGAAAGGCATTGAGGTCTATTGGAGAGATGTGGGGTTCATCATTTGACATGTAGAAGAGGATATGGTGGTATGCTAAGAAGAAATCAAGAGAAATCAAGGAGAAGAGGAGTTTCTAAATTAGGGTTTCTGTGTAAAATCCCCTAGTTTAGGTCAAATTTCCAAGCAAGATAAGTCAAAATACAAGCTTCAAATGGATCCTTGGCCAACATGAAACTTGTAGAGGATCTCAAGACCTTTAATTTGAGTGGTGGGAGACATTAAAGAGATTTATAGAACTCAAGTTATGGTCCTTGCAAGTTACAGGTCATCTGAGGTATCTGAAATTTTGTCTGTGAAAATGACTTGACTTCCAAGTAATTTTTACCCCTCAAGGAGATTTCAAATGAATTTCTGGTAAACATAAGAATTGTTCCTCATTGTCTTAGATTTCTATAATGGTATAGTATGCCTTCATATGATTTATGGAACTCTACTTATGGTCTTGGCAAGCAAAGGGTATTTTGGTCATCTGAGAATTACAGGTCATTTCAAGCCTATGCCCAAAAATCATACAAGGAAGCTTCAAATGGAAAACTTTACAACATAAAACTTGTTCCAAATGACATTTTGAGTCTAGAAAAGTGACCATGAAAGATTGGAAAGATTCATAGCACATGGTTTCAAAATTGTGGGATGTAATGAATAAAAATGGACTTAAAAATGAGATTTTTCATATTTTGGCCAAATGGGGCAAAATTATAGGTCATTTTGAATGGAAAGATCATTTTAAGGACATTGGCTAAAGTAGAATTTTGAGCTTGGTTCACATTTTGGGAGTTATTCATGGTTACTTGTAATGGAAGATACAAAAACCAAATCCAAGGGAAATCATACATGGGAAGCTTCTCCAAGCTTCTAGGAGTTTCTAACCTCACCTATATATTGATATGAGTAACTCCATGCCATGGTTGGTGAATCACTTTTTTTCAAAACACAAGCTATACACATTTCTCTCATTTTGCAAAAGCTCCTCAAACTACCTCAAACCTTCACCAATCTTCACCATTCTTGATCTGATCTTCATCCTCATCATCCCTAGATCACAATTCTCACAAGCATTTGGTAGATTGGACCAGAACTCGTGCCACACACTTCCATCCTCCAAGAAGCAAGAAACTTGGAATTGCATGATCCAAGAGGTTTGAGTCCAATTCATTGCATACAGTAGTCAAGAACAAGCTCACTGATCAATTTCCTATCATTTCAAGCATTGGATCAAGAGGATTCCATAGCTGTTTTCATCATCACACCAGGTTGGTAATGTCACTCGAATTGATTGATTTAGTGAGAATTATAGGGAATTGGTAGTATAGATTGGTTAGGATAAGTAAGATGATTGATTTTGGTAAGTTTGGATAAGTTTCATGGATGTTGATCATGGTGCACTAATTCTGTTAGAGATCATAACATCAAGAATAATGAGAAATAATCTTAGGTTAATAGCTCAGATTGATCAGCATAATGTGTAGAGTATGTTAGGGCAAGAATTATGGAGAACTGAGAGGTTTGATCACAGGTGAAAATGGTGGTTTACAACTGTTATTCCTATCGAGTTGGTTGATGGAGTGAGTTTTAGGAGAAGTTAGTTTCATGGCTGTGTAGAGGGGAAGAGGTAGAGCATTTTTGGTTTTGGAAGCGTGTGATTTCATGGAAGAATGAAGGAGAACAGAATGGTGGAAGTTTCATTCATGGTGGAGGGAGTTTCAGAAACCCTAGGGTTTCTAAGGTTGAAGACGAAGCCATGGCCACACGATCAGGGTTTTGACCTTGACTTTGGACTGATCCAATGGCCCTGATTTAAAATGAAAACGGAGGGAGAGACTCAACCTAAACGCATCGTTTCATTAATGTTTTCTGATTGGGCTCATTAATTCATTGCTATGCACACCCCCGTCCTCAGGCCCAAACCAATAATGAACTGAATCTATTGCTTTTTACACCGTTCAGGTTTTTTTAATTTTTTGTTAAGTTTTCTGATTGCATTGGGCCCAGACGCGCTTGCTATGCGCGCCCCCCAGTCTGGGCCCATCCTTGCTTTTTAACTGAATTAACCTGCTTTCTGCACCCCTTTCCATTTAATTCATTTCATTTTCTTTCAAAAAAAAAACATTAAATCTTTTAAAATTCATAATAAATCATAAAATGCATATTTTCAATTGGTTCTTTTTGCATCATTTTCTTAATTTTGTCAAGAAAATTCTCATACAAAAAAATTAATAATTCATTTCATTTTCTTATTTTTGGCATATTTTTCTTTTAATTAGGTGTAAATAATATTTTGTTTAGTACATGATTTTGTTAATTTTTGTTCTAATAATTGCTTTAATATTTTTTGCCCATTCTTTTTAGGTTGATTAATAGACATTGTTAGCTTGTATATCAAATTTAGTTCCCATTTTTAAGACTTAATTTTAGGTGTTTAGTTTAGGTGTGAACAACATGAACAAAATTAGGGTTTAAGTGACAACTTAGGAGAATTAGTTCATTTCCCTTAGGACTTAGAGATTGAATATTTTAGATATGGGACTATAGGGACTATGGGTAGTTATTAGATCCCTTAGAAATCACTAGGATTCCCCTACTGCTATTAGTATATTACTGTCTTTGTTTGATTGACTGGTGTGGTATGCCCTCTGGGGATTATTGTTTGTCTGTGTGGGTATTGGGATTGTCTGGGGATTGGGAGAGCTGAAGACTTGTGATGATGAAGCCATTGGAGATCCAGAGCTTGAAGACCAACTTCCAGAGTTGAAGAGGAGATTCCTGCTAGTAGCTGTTGAGGGGACTAGGGTTTAGGAGCTAGGCAGAGCTCTAGATTAGAAAGCTTGTTTCTCAAACATGGAGTGCCTTGTCTGCATCCATCCTTTCTCTATGATTCAAAGTCTCTTTCAAATATCCACCTCCTTCCTTTGGAAGGATCAGTGAATGTATTTGAAAGATAGAACTTTTGAGGGAAAATTATCTGTATAATGTTAACAGTTGATGAACCACCCTTGGTAGGTAATTGACTGTCTAACATTCATTCACTTCATCTGGTTGACTGATATTCCTCCTGGGAGTTTGAGACTGGAAGAAAAGCCATTGCAGATGGAAGATTGATGATCAAGACCTTGCTTGAAGGCTGTGGAGATGGTGAGTGATGCTTGCTGAAGCTTGTAGCTGTTTGAAGATGACTTGAAGATAGGTGTTGGTGCAGAGCTGCTGTAGTTGTTTATTCTTCTAGTTGTTATTCATTCTTGATGTATTGATTGGTTTTCTGGACTATATTGTTTGCTGTTTACCCTGTTGGGTTGAAAGTGAAGTCTGTTCACTTTTGCCTATTGTTTTCTAGGTTCGAGGTTGAGTGGGACTCCCTTGCCTCGCTTGTATTGTTGCATCCATGCATTTTACTGTTTTACTGTATATATTTGATATTGTTTCTGTTTCCGTCTATTCCCTTAGGATCTCTGTTTCTCTCTGCGCAAGAGAGGAGCATGATAGACACTAGGTCTTAATCCATGCATGATAACATTAGGTTAGTTTGATTCCCTTTGCAATTGTAGGTTAGAGTTCTGTCTCTTCTTTCTCAAAACAAACAGAAAAACACAATAAATATTTCAAACACAATAAAAGACACTTCTTCCGTAAAAGAATGTGAACTCATCAAGACGTCATTTTTGTCCGCTTGGACCGGTAATCAGAAAAACCTTTTCCAGAAGAAATAAAATCAACCAAGACAGACTTGTGTCGTACGTGGCCCGAACTACGTTTGCTCTGATCTTTCATGCTGTATGAAAGTACGTAGGCATAGGACGCGATATCATAGCGAGCAACCTTCCCCTCCTTTCCCGTAGGTAGGCGAACTACGTTGACTCTGATTTCTCGTTCCAGACGGGAATACGTAGGCATAAAGTGCGATACTTTGCCGAGTCCTTTTATTTTCTTTTAACCCCTTGACCTGTAGAGTAGATAGAATAACAATCCATATCCGAAAACAAGCGTGGATCCCGTCGAGTACGACGGACGTGAGGGGTGCTAATACCTTCCCCTTGCGTAACAGACTCCCGAATCCAGGATTTGGTTGCGACGACCATACCTTTCCCGTGTTGTGCGAGGTTTACTCTGAGCGTTTCCTTTCCCTTCCGTGGGATAAATAACGCACGGTGGCGACTCTTCTGTTCAGCCGGCGCCGATTTTCGCAGTAGCGACACATAGTCTGACCTCGCCGTCAAACAAGCATCCAACATCGCCGCCGGAACCAAACATAATCTGACCTCGCCACCAAAACAAGCATCCAACATCGCCGCAGGAACCAAACATAATCTGACCTCGCCGTCAAACAAGCATCCAACATCGCCACCGGAACCAAACATAATCTGACCTCGCCGTCAAAACAAGCATCCAACATCGTCGTCGGAAACACACATAATCTGACCTCGCCGTCAAAACAAGCATCCAACATCGCCGTCGGAAACAGACATAATCTGACCTCGCCGTCAAAACAAGCATCTAACATCGCCGTCGGAAACAGACATAATCTGACCTCGCCGTCAAAACAAGCATCCAACCTCGCCGTCGGAAACAGACATAATCTGACCTCGCCGTCAGGATGAAGATCCAACATCACCGTCGGAAACAGACATAATCTGACCTCGCCGTCAGGATGAAGAAACTTCATTGGGGAATTGGTCACACGGTAACCGGTAATACGTAGCCGATCATACCGCTTCATTCACGGTCAGACTTCAATCATGGAGTCTTCAAGGGAGATTTCAACTTCGCCGTTGGAAAAACCTGTTGGGGAGGACGCTTCGCCGCTGGGGAATCTGGAGAACTATCAAGCAACTCCGCTTCGGAGGGTCCAGAAATCATTCTGGAGGAATCAACTCTGCTGAGGACTTCAAGAATCATCTTGAACAAATAACTCCGCCGGGCACCTTCACGAATCACCTCGAACTGATGACCATTCTGGAGAAACATTCTGTTGGGGATTCCGGGAATTATCCTGGGCAACTCTTGTCGGGGACAAACCAATCACGGCTTGAGCAGCTTCCAAGGGTTCAGCTCTCTTGGGGCTTTAGGAATCATCCTGGACGATCTTAGCTGGGGACTCTAAGTATCAACTTGAGCAACCAACTCTGGAGACTGCACTGGGGTCTTAAGAATCCTTTTAAGCACACGACCCTGCTGAGGGATTCGAGAATCATCCTGAACCGAAGACTTTGCTGGGGATCTCAAGAATTATCTTGAGCAAGCGACTTCATTGGGGAGAATGTCAGGAATCATCCCGAGCAACTGACCCTTCGGCGGAACACCTGTAAAACAAAAATGGTAACAACCTAGATCATGTTTATGATGCATATGCTTCGGCGCCATGCTCCACACGGTGGAAATGCTATGCGTTTATACTAGATGCCATGCATTTACGCTAAATGCTATGCATTTATGCTAAATGCTATGCAATCATGCACAATGTTGCGGTCCCGTCAGCAAAATAAATGCCGATGGGGGAAATCCTTCGGTCAAGGAGAAAGAACTACTCAGACAGAGGAACCGTCCTGCTGAGGAGAACGTGGACATGCCAATATCAATTGGACTTCGTCTGGGGAAATGATCTTCCGTTGACTGCTGCAGGGAAGACAACTTCAGTTGATTACTGCAGGGGAAACGAAGCTCTACGAGAACCTAGACCTGCTGAGAGAAAGTGATATCAATCGCGTGAATAAACTGCATGGCCGTCTCGGCTACTCTTCTAGGGATAACAACTCTGTGGGGAAACAACTTCAGCTGCTCAACACTCCACTGGGGGAAACAACTAAACATGGTCTGATCAACTTCCAAGGACTCGGCTCTCTTGGATATCTGCAAACTCGGTTGAGGAAGGAGAAGTCATTCTGCTTCGCTGGAGAGAGTGCGACTCTGGGGAAATACCGCATCAGCTGTTCAACGCTCTGCCAGGGAAAATCCACTCATGGTCCCAACTGCTTCCAAGGATTCGGCTCTCTTGGGGGTTTGCGGACTCGGCCGGGGAGAGAAAAATCATTCTACTTCACTGGAGAGTACAACTCTGATGAGGAATTTTAATTCCGCTGGGGAAGAAAGAATCATCTGACTTCGGGGGAGAGTACAACTCTGCAGAGGAATACAACCTCAGTTGTTCCAACACTCTACTGGGGGAGAAGGAATCATCCGACTTCGGGAGAGAATACGGCTCTGGCGACTTTACTGGGGAAACCATGAGCTTCGACACCCGAACATTTCTATGAGTCTTACACTTGTGACCCGGTGCGGGGGGAAAGAAGACATCATTCTTCAGTGCTTGACTCAGCTGATGAGATGACGTTCCTTCAGGAAGCGTCTGCTTGGGGAAGAGAACCATCTCTGTGTGGGGAGACATCTCAATGCTCACGGCTTCGCATTCAGATTCTGCGGAGGAGAGACTACTGAACTCTGCTGGAGAGGGAGGACTCGTCCTGCTTCGGGGATGCGCACGGCACATCTTATGGAAGGTGCTACACCTGCAACAACACAAACAAACAGACAAGATACCCTCCTCAAAGGGCCTATCAAGGTTATTATCTCGTGACAATATTCAGGTAATTAATTGTTTCAACAATCAATGGGCCTAGGCCCGTAAGTTTATGTATGCGCATTTTATCAAAAACATCGGCGTTTCCATTCGCAAACAAAACAGATAAATGCTAAACAGGCAAACAGAACTGCTGAATAACATGCATTTTATTGATGGTGACCCCTGAATGGGCAAAATGTTTTACAACAGAGGCAAGCTCCTGGGATGAGGAAGCCGCGCAAAAAATAAAACATAAATATACATTAGTATATACAAATGTCGGCAACGAGGCGTAGACGAACACCATGAGTTGATCCCTCTAAGACCCACTCGACTTCGATACTTCTCCAACGCTTCATCTTCGGAAGAGATTGATTCAGATAAATGGCCCTCAGGTCCTCCAAACCACTAAACAATGAGAGTCCACGCGAGGAACGCAGTCATTTGCTTATTCAAATCCCTAACTTTTGCGTGAACCGCCCTTTACGGGTTTTCAGTTCACCGGGATACCCTTTTTTGCCGAAGCCGCCCAGTGTAGGTTTTCGACTTCGCGGGTGTACATTTTTTCAATATATCCCTAATTTTGCCCGAACCTTTTATTCTGTTTTTGGTTCGCCAGGATGCCCCTTTTTTGCCTGGACTCTTTCTTTTTTGTCCAGTGGGTCTTTTTCAAGCAAAGTATTTTTTAACTGCGTCCGCGTTCACCGGGGATGCAAAATCTTCACCATCCATCGTGGATAACAACAAAGCTCCTCCCGAGAAGACCTTGCTGACGACATACGGCCCTTCGTAATTCGGAGTCCACTTGCCCCGGTGATCGGAGTGTGGCGGAAGAATCTTCTTTAGGACGAGATCACCCGTCTGAAAGCTTCTAGGACGCACCTTCTTATCATAAGCTTTCTTCATTCAGCTTTGGTACAGACGACCAAATGCAATCGATGCTAACCTTTTCTCGTCCATCAGGCTGAGTTGGTTCAAACGATTCGTAATCCATTCTGCCTCGTCGAGCTTCACATCAACCAAAACTCGCAAAGAAGGGATCTCCACTTCTAACGGTAGGACAGCTTCCATACCGTACACCAAGGAGAAAGGAGTTGCCCCGGTCGACGTACGCACCTTCGTACGATAACCGTGCAGGGAAAACGGGAGCATCTCGTGCCAATCTTTGTACGTCACAACCATCTTTTGAACAATCTTCTTTATGTTCTTGTTGGCGGCTTCGACGGCGCCATTCATCTTCGGCCGGTAAGGAGATGAGTTATGGTGTTCAATCTTGAAGCTCTGGCACAGCTCCTTCATCATCTTGTTATTCAAATTCGAACCATTATCAGTAATGATCCGCTCGGGAACTCCGTAACGACAGATGATGTCCCTCTTTATGAACTTAACTACCACCTGCTTGGTCACATTAGCATACGAGGCTGCCTCCACCCATTTGGTGAAGTAGTCGATAGCTACCAGAATGAAGCGATGACCATTGGACGCGGTGGGCTCGATCTTGCCTATCTTGTCGATGCCCCACATGGAGAACGACCAAGGGGAGGACATGACATTCAATGGGCACGGCGGCACATGAACTTTATCAGCATAAATCTGGCATTTATGACATTTCTTCGCGAATCTGAAGCAATCCGACTCCATAGTCAGCCAGTAATATCCTGCTCTCAGGATCTTTCTTGTCATGGCATGCCCGCCGGCGTGCGTACCAAATGTACCCTCATGGACTTCTTCCATGAGCATACCTGCCTCTTTCTCATCTACACATCTGAGTAGCACGAGATCGTGATTTCTTTTGTACAACACTCCATCAGGATTGAGGTAAAAGTTTCCAGACAGCCTCCTCAGAGTCTTCTTATCCTGGGTTGACGCACCCGCAGGATACTCCTTAGTCATAAGGAAGGTCTGGATGTCGTGGAACCATGGCCTGCCGTCGGCGGCTTCCTCGATTGCAAAGACGAATTCCGGTCTATCAAGACGCGAAAGAACAATTCTTGGAGCCTCATTCCAAAAATTGACCTTGTACATTGAAGCCAACGTGGCTAAGGCATCAGCCATCTGATTTTCAGCCCTGGGTACTTGATGGAGTTCCACTCGATCGAAGAACGGAAGCAGCCTCCTGGCATAATTCATGTACGGCACCAAGTTCGCTTGACGAGTTTCCCACTCACCTTTAATTTGATTGATTACAAGCGCTGAGTCACCATATACGTCTAGATTCTTGATTCTCAAATCAATTGCCTCTTCTAGACCCATAATACATGCTTCGTACTCCGCCTCATTGTTGGTAACTGGAAACGTCAGTCTCGTAGTAAACGGGATGTGGGATCCGTGAGGAGTCGTGATGATAGCCCCGATACCACTTCCATAAGAATTAACCGCTCCATCGAATATCAACTTCCACTGAGATTTCCTATCTGGCCCCTCACCGGGCAATGGCTCATCGCAATCCTTCGCTTTGAGAAACATAATATCCTCGTCAGGGAATTCAAACTTCATCGGCTGGTAGTCCTCGATCGGCTGCTCGGCAAGGTAATCAGACAATACGCTTCCCTTAATGGCCTTCTGGGAGACGTACTGAATATCATATTCTGTTAACACCATTTGCCATCTGGCAATCTTGCCCGAAAGAGCCTGCTTCTCGAAGACATACTTGATCGGATCCATCTTCAAAATTAGCATAGTGGTGTGATTGAGCATATACTGTCGTAGACGTTTGGCGGCCCAAGCTAATGCACAACACGTCTTCTCCAGCATCGAGTATCGAGATTCACACTCAGTGAACTTTTTACTCAAATAATAAATGGCATGCTCTTTTCTGCCCGTCTCGTCGTGCTGACCGAGAACGCACCCCATACTATTCTCCAGAACCGTTAGGTACATGATTAATGGTCGTCCGGCCACTGGGGGTATCAAGATTGGAGGTTCTTGAAGATACTGCTTTATTTTGTCGAATGCCTTCTGGAAATCCTCATTCCAAGTAATCGCCTGATCTTTCTTTAAAAGTTTGAACATCGGTTCACAAGTGGCCGTGAGCTGAGAGATAAACCTTGCAATGTAGTTTATTCGGCCCAAGAAACCACGAACTTCTTTTTCTGTTTTCGGCGCTGACATTTCTTGAATAGCTTTTATTTTCGCAGGATCAACTTCGATACCTCGTTCACTAACGATAAACCCCAATAACTTTCCGGACTGCACTCTGAAAGTGCACTTGTTAGGATTCAGCCTCAGCCTGAACTTCCTAAGCCTTTCAAAAAGCTTCAATAAGTTGACCAGATGCTCTTCCTCCATTTGGGACTTTGCAATCATGTCATCAACATAGACCTCGATCTCATGATGAATCATATCATGAAACAAAGTTACCATTGCTCGCTGGTAAGTGGCCCCTGCGTTCTTCAGACCGAAGGGCATTACCTTATAGCAGAATGTTCCCCAGGGGGTGATAAACGTTGTTTTCTCCATGTCCTCCGGTGCCATGTTAATCTGATTGTAACCGGAGAAGCCATCCATGAACGAAAACACAGAGAACTGGGCTGTGTTGTCGACCAACACATCGATATGAGGCAACGGGAAATCATCCTTAGGGCTCGCCCTATTTAAATCCCGATAATCGACGCACATGCGTACCTTACCGTCCTTCTTCGGTACAGGCACTATGTTGGCGACCCACGGAGGGTAAGTGGTAACGGCTAGAAATCCTGCGTCCAACTGCTTCTGGACTTCTTCTTTGATTTTTACAGCCATATCTGGTCTCGTCCTCCTAAGTTTCTGCTTGACTGGAGGGCAATCTTCTCGCAACGGCAAGCGATGAACCACGATGTCTGTGTCAAGTCCGGGCATATCTTCGTATGACCAAGCAAAGACGTCACTATACTCTCGAAGCATCTCGACCAGTCTATGCTTGACATCATTCTGCAGCGCAGCCCCTACTCTGACATTTCTGACGAGCTCTTCAGAACCCAGATTTACGATCTCAATATCTTCCTCATGAGGCAGAATAACCCTTTCCTCTTGTCTCAACAAGCGGGCCAACTCTTCCGGAAGGTCTTCGTCTTCATCAATCTCATCCTCGGCTTGATAGATCGGGCAATCGAAGTCGTAGTGAGCCATAGAGGGTCCAGAGTCGATGTCGTCTGTTATGTGGATCCTGCAATAACAAGGGTTAAGTTTAAAGCAAGAATATGCAGGTTAGCACAAACCCCGCTGCCATTTTACTGTTTTTCAAAATAAACATAAAATAGGAATAACAGAGAACACAATATTTGAGTACGAAGAAAACTCCTTTGATTTATTAACAAAATGCATGTACATAATCCGACAAGGCCCTGACAATAAAACCACTATGCCCCGGGTAGGACATAGGGTTGTACAAAGATTGTAAAAAGTAAATCACTACTCTTCACTTGTCAACTGGATAATCTCCTTGATGGTCCAATTGTTGAGGCGCTCGCCCAGCTTGCTTGGCTGAATCCAAGCGTCAAGATCACAATCGCTATCCCCGCTGTCCTCAGACGCTGCGTTGATGCTTTCAAAAATCACTCCGCCTTTGGTAAATAGGATCGGCCCCTTCCCACGAGACGAACTGCTAGACGAAGAAGATGAAGCTTCAGCTTCAGAAGAATACCCCAATCCGAACTTATCCTGCGTGATCGGTATCTCCAAAACATGCCCCCAGCCTGGGGTGGAACCGGCTTCGACGACGGCCCGAGCTTCTTTAAACGAGGAGAGATTCATCTCTTGCTTCTCTACGATGACGGGAGCTACCTCTTTCACCTTGACGGCTTCAAATGCTTGGCAGAGAGTTTCATGGATTTCGCCATCCATTTAAACATACTTAAAGGATGACAAGTGGCTCACCATAATGTCCTCCTCACCACAGACGGTTACTATGCTTCCCCCGACAGCATATTTGAGCTTTTGATGCAGCGTGGAGGTCACGGCACCAGCAGCGTGGATCCATGGCCGACCTAAGAGGCAACTGTAGGCAGGCATGATATCCATGATATAGAAAACCGTATCAAACGTCTCCGGACCAACTTGGATCGGCAGGGTCAACTCTCCGAAAACGTGGCGCTTAGTTCCGTCAAATGCTTTCACCACCAGATCACTGGGCGTGCAAAGCAATCCACGAGTGTCCAACTTCATTAATGCCTTGTTCGGAAGCACATTAAGCGACGAACCCGTGTCCACCAGGACATGCGACATAATAGTGCCTCTGCACTCTATCGAGACGTGCAAGGCGCTGTTGTGATTTCTCCCTTTAGGAGTCAGCTCTAAATCTGTGAACCCTAGCCCATTGCCAGCATTAACATGGGCTACCACCTGTTCTAGCTGATTCACTGATATCTCTTGCGGTACGTAGGCAGCGTTCAATACCTTCAGTAACGCGTTGCGGTGCGCTTTAGAGCACAACAATAAGTTGAGAATAGAAATCTTTGACGGCGTCTGATGAAGATGGTCTACAATCTTGTAGTCGCTCTTTTTAATTAACCGCATGAACTCCTCGGCATCTTTGACTAGCAAATCTTTCTCTGCCCCACAAGGGACATCTTCGACGGCTCTGCCTTTACCCTTATCAACAGCATCGGCTCTGACCACTTTCTCTGCCACAACTTCTGTCGGCGCAAACACTCTTCCGCTTCGAGTAATACCACTGACTCCCGCGAGATTCTGCACAGTCGACCCGTATGGCTCCAGCTCTAACTTCTGACCATTGCAATAGACTTCGGCGCCATAATGCCACGGAACGGCGTTAGTGCTCTCGAATGGGATCGGCCCAGCTCTGGTAATAGTGATTGTAGGCGGTCGGGGCGCAGAAATGGTAATAGGTTGACGAGGAATGGTGATGGTAGCGACTTCATCTGCCTGCTTCAGCACGACCTCCCCTGATACACTTTCAATTCTCCGGATGAACTGCAAAATACCCTCAGACATCAGACTTTGGATACCTTCTACCAGCTGCTCACACCCATCAGGATGTGTAGCACAAGCCATGCATAACTCTCCACATCCTGGAAAGAACCCCCTCTTCACCAACTTAGCTTTGACGAAACTAAGCGGCGTCTTCAAGTCTTTGACGTCAGTCAACAGATCTGCACTCTCCTCAGCGATAATGGCGTTTACTCCGCCTCCTCTATGATGAGGCATAGGGTTTTTGGTAACATTGGGCACATTATCAGAAAAGTTAATAATCTTGGCGTCTACCAGATCCTGCACCTTGTGCTTAAAGGCTTTGCAGTTCTCAATCGTATGGCCTGGTGCCCCAATATGGAAATCGCAAGTGGCATTTGCGTCATACCCCGGTGGTGGTGCCCCTGTCAAGGGAGCCATCGTCCTCTTTTGAACTAACTGAAGCTGAAGCAAAGTTTGCAAGAGCTGCGCATACGACATAGGTGGTGCTTCGAAGTGACGGTTTGTCAAAGGAGCCCGATTCTGATATTTTCTATATCCCTGTTGACTCTGTTGTTGTGGTTGCTGCTGCTGCTGCGGCGACGGAGCTGCCGGGATATTTATGCTAGCAATCTGCTGCTGAGGGCCCTTGCCCTCTCTCCGGGTGTTGGTGACAGCACTCGCATCTCCTTCTCGACGCTTGCCAGCGTAAGGTTTCTTTCCATCCCCTCCAGCTGAGTATGATTCACCTTGAATTTTTCCAATCTTTATACCATTCTCGACGTGCTAGCCCATAGTGATGAGAGCCGAGAATGTCCCAGACATGCCACTGACTAGCTTTTCGTAGTAGATCCCAGGAAGGGTAGCAACAAACATCTGTACGAGCTCGCGCTCAACCATCGGCGGTTGAACCCGAGCAGCCAACTCGCGCCACCGCTGGGCGTATTCCTTAAAGCCTTCATTGTTCCTCTGCGAGAGGTTCTGGAGTTGGACTCGGTTGGGGGCCAAGTCGCTATTGTACTGATAGTGGAGGACAAACGCTTCAGCGAGCTCTTTCCAGGTGCGCACGGTAGTGGGCTCCAAACCCATGTACCACTCGAGTGATGGACCAGAAGACTATCTTGGAAGAAGTGCATCAGCAACTTCTCATCGTCGGAATAGGCCGACATCTTCCTATAGTAAGATCGAAGGTGGACACGAGGGCAAGTAGTACCCTTATACTTCTCAAAGACAGGCACCTTGAACTTATGAGGTACCTTGAAATCAGCAATTAACCCCAGCTTGGACATATCAACGCCCAATGTATTCTGATTCTCAATGTCTCTCATTTTGTCTTCCAGTGCTTTGAACCTGAGCCGCGCCTCGGCATTCAGCTCCGCTTCCACACCTCTTTGAGAAAAGATATCATCCTGATGATCCTCAAGCCACGGTTGAGGCACCAACAGATTTTCGACGCCAGCGTTGCCGTTGACCGGCCCGGTGTTGATATTAGCTCCCAGACTACCATTGCCGACGCCCGCCGCATTGAGTACGATATTGGCCATCATATTGCCGTTAGCACTGCCGTTGCCCCCGGCAACAGGAACAACATTCTGCGAAGCATCAACCGGAGGAGGAGT
Source organism: Lathyrus sativus (assembly GCA_963859935.3). Lineage (NCBI taxonomy): Eukaryota > Viridiplantae > Streptophyta > Magnoliopsida > Fabales > Fabaceae > Lathyrus > Lathyrus sativus. The sequence goes on from OZ012735.1 coordinate 812,606,121, forward strand.
AAGCACAGCCCCGCCGTGAAGTATGTCGTTACTATCAACCCTGGAGATCAAAGGTTGAACCAAAGTACGAAGCTGGTCCTGACCATTAGCGACTACCTGCATCAGTTCCATAAAACGATCCATCCGTTCACGGAGCTCTTGAACATCTGACTGCACCTGATCCATGATCCTAGTCTGATTAGCTCGAGTTGAGTAACGGTGAATGAGTCTCTGATCAATCCTGGAGACCGGAAGCAGCTTGGAACTTGTGAACCTGAAAAAACCTGAAAACATTAAAGGTTAGGAAAAGCAGCAAAATGTACGCCATGCAAATGCTTCATGCAGATGCATGCGTGTGTCTGTGTGCTTGGGAGATTTTCCCCGATCCTAGTGCCTTAGTGCCAGTGCTGACAATAATAAGAGGAAGAAGTCCGAGCCCAATCATGGAAACATCAATCTCATATATATATGGAAAGGCCTGTCAAGGCAGTACATAGTATCAGCGAGTACAAAACAAATCAACAGCGTGACCTCAGCCAACAAGTCTGGTGATGGTCAGCAGACAGCAAAGATCAAAACAACAGGAATACAACTAGTCAAGTACGGCCACGGGCGCGATACTCTGCTAATAACTCCTTCGTCTCTAGATGATCTGGCAAAGTGAGCAACCCCTCGACGAGTAGTTCCCTCTACACAATGGTATGCTGAAGCCCCTGAACTGAACATTCCCATGCTCCTTCGCCAAAGCAATCCTCCAGTTTCCGCTTCTTAGACTCAAACATCAGCTTATGCCCCTTCAGGTTAGCAAGGGCTTTGTTGAGTTGGCCTTCGGCGGCGTATCTGCGGGCGGTCTCTTCATCAAACCTCCGCTCACTTTCCTTGACTTCGGCTTCCAGCTTAGCGATCTGTAGCATCAGCTTGTCCTCTCGCTCCTTCCTGGTGGCCAGGGAGGTCTTCCAATGCTGGTCGAACTTAGATATCCTCTGATATGCCTCGTCCAAATGTTGCTTCTTCGTAGCTAGTACATCATTAACAGTCCTGACCCAAGCGTTCCCGATCAGCAATCTGATTTGCCAAGTCTGCACCCAGTTGGTTCACCGACTCTGTTTGCTTTTTGAAAGCATGCACGGCTTCGTTCCTTTCACTTCGAAGCTGAGCTAACTCCTTCTCCAATTCTGCGTTCGCCCGCTTCAGTTCATCCCGCTCGGCTAATACCTGGTTGTGCTGATGAATGGACACAGTGGTAGGCTCTTCGACTGGTGGAGGGCTCTCTGGTATGACATGAGGAAATGGCATCCCTATAGCGTTGGCTCTGGCTCTGATCCAAGCTGAATAAGGAGGGTAGGCTTGACTGTTGCTCTTTCCCAACAAAGGCTTTCCCCTCTTGCTGATACTGTTCCACGCACGCTGAAGCTTGGACAACAAATCCCCCTCTAAAGCACCCGTGAGGTACAGAGATTCCTGTACCTCTTCCTCCTTCGGCGGGGTCCTCAAAGCATATGCGAACTGACAAACTAGCAATGATGGATTGTAGTTGATGCAACCCTTCCTACCTATCAGGGGTACATTAGGAAACCCGTTACAACTGAAGATCACCTCGGTACCTAGCCTGTCTCTATCAACGAACCAATCAATATCTTCTGCAGACAAACTCATCAGGCGCTCAGGCCATTCGGCTGTAGCTGCAGATAAGACAAAGGAACCCCTCTTGGGCAAATGACTATCAAACCATTTCTACAGCAACGGTACGCAGCATGAGACATTCTTCCCTCTCCGGTTCTCATTCTTGTAGTGCACTGAGTGATAGACGTCTCCGATCAGAGTAGGGACTGGATTCCCTGAAGCGAAGATGTGAAATGCATCAAAGTCTATGAAATCCGGCATGTTGGGGAACAGGATAATGCCATATATGCATAAAGCGAGGATGGCATTGAATGCGTCCCAACATTCGTCCTTAGCACACTGCTGAGCCTTAGCTATCAGAAACTGCAAGGAGAACCCAAGAACCTTGTTCCAACTCGTCACTACTAACTCAGAGGCGCCCAAATGGAGTGAAGAAACTAAACCAGCCAGATCAGGCTCAGCATCCATGTGGACAAAAGGCATCTGCCTTTTGATAGGCACACCCAGCAAATTAGCATACTCTTCCAGCGTCGGCGCGAGAACGAAGTCCTGAAAAGTGAAACACCTCAGAGGAGGGTCATAGAACTGCAAAAGAGCATGTAACCCATTCAACTCGGACGTAAAAGGTTTGTAAACCAGACTGAGCAACCTGCCATAAGACTTCCTGAACCTATCCTTCACAGTCTCACCTGCTAGAGCTATCAACCCAGTCAACTTCGACACATCAGGGGTCGGGAACTTGTACGCAACGGTCTTCCTGAGAGAGGCCATAATAATACAGTAGGAGGCGAGAAATCCTGGATCGGGGAAACGGTACCTGCAGCACAGACACACGTTAATGGAATGCAAAGATGAATATGCGAACTAATGCAAAATGCAGGCATGCACTAATATATCAGGATAACTGCTGTGGAGATTCTGTATCAACAATCACTGATAAGAAGAAAACCCCGGTGTAAGACCACTAATCTGATCTGCTAAGAACAACCATCTGATAGGACCATACACACAGGATCAGAATTCTGCTCTGTTGAGAACAAATGGCCGATAATAAGGACCTCGGATGTATGATCAAGAAACATCTGCTGATGAAGTCTTCAGACCCCAAATCAAAAATGTGCCCTATCAAGAACAAACATACAGCTGCTGATGAGATCTTCAGACCCCACTCAAAATCTGCTCTATCAAGAACAAACAACATCTGCTGATGAGATCTTCAGACCCCAAAAATCTGCTCTATCAAGAACAAACCACTGATGACAATACTCTGATCAAAACCTGCTCTATCAAGAACAGACATACACCTGATGATAAGATCCTCTGATCACAACCTGCTCTACCAAGAACAGACAAATCTGCAACTGAGAAACCCTGGTACCAACATAACTGATTCACTGTCAAGAAAACCAGGTGGTCTGAAGGTCAAAGTTTCCTGCAATAAACCTAATCCCACTCACAGGTATGGACCTAAACTGACTTAAGGTACGACATCCTATGCGTTCATCAGCGTCACAGACTTTCAAAACTGACGATACGATTCCCAGAAGGAGTGGCATCACCAAGTCTTGAAGAGGCCTCACTTAGCTGAATCACAAATGATCGGTCCCCAGAGTCGACAATCCACCAAACCAGCAACCGTCTCAACCCAAAGGGTTGAAAGTGAAGCCAACCGGATGAACCTCGTCTGAGAATGGATTTCATGAGACACTAGTGCCTGCAAAGCAAGCACGCGCCCACTAATTTCCACTCTAAGTCTATAGTGCACTCAAGCCTGGGTCTGGCTTCTCGCTCATCAGAACTCCCATCCCACAACAGCACAAATAATCATATTATACAGAAAATAAAATGCGGGAAATAAAGTGCGAGAAGTAAAAATGCGATAAATAAACGCAACCCAACGAGTAAACACACAAACGGTAGGATTGACTCGCAGGGAACCGTTGGAGTCCCCAGCAGAGTTGCCAGCTGTCGCTTGCGCGAAAATAAGGTGCCGGCATGACAGAAGAGTCGCCACCTTTCGTTATTTATCCCTCAGAGCGGGAAAGGGAACGATCGGAAAAACCTGACGAAAAAGGGTAAGACAAGGTCATCGCAACCATCGTCTGGGTTCGGGAGTCGGTTACGCAAGGGGAAGGTATTAGCACCCCTCACGTCCGTCGTATTCGACGGGATCCTCGCTTGTTTGTTTACTTGGACGGGTTGGTTGTATTCTATCTACCTATCAAGGCTGGCTGAAAAAGAAAAGAAAAATGACTCGGCAAAGCGTCGCACTTTATGCCTACGTATTCTCATCAGAGAATGAGAAATTAGAGTCAACGTAGTTCGGGAAACTATGGTTTATTTCCTGTTTTTACGAAAGAAGTGTTTTTTATTGTGTTTGCGATTTCAACCGCACTAGAGACTATGACCTGAGAATGAATGTGTCGCATGTCACCCAAAGGGTACCATACTAAACATCCAGATTATGGAAAAGAAACTCTCCCACAATCCTTTCTCAGATAGCTTAAGGCTCGTAACGTACGAAAGAAATCATTCATGATTACCGTATCTTAAACTGTTTTGAGATGAGAAGAGAACAGTCCCAGCTAGGAGGGAGACTATTAAGTCCTACTGTTATCATGCCATGGATTCATCCTATGGTTGAGGTTTGAACAGGGAGCTCCTAGAAGTTGTCATGCATAGGTTTCAACCTAAAAGTCTATCATCAAATCCTTATCAAAGGAAATGAGAGTCCTAAGGGATCATGTCAATGATACACCAAAACAGACAAAGCATCAGCTTAACAGTAAAATGCATGCAATGCAAGTGAGGGAGGAAATATGTGTGGGGCTTCAGCCTCCACAAGCTCGTCTCAACCTCAAGCCAGTCATGAAATAACAGTAATCATACTGAAATATAAACAACATGCTATCAAGCAATAAACAGTAAACTGCAAACATGCAGATAAAAGAAATGAAATGCCATCAGGCAAACAAACCACATGGGCAAGGGAGCTGGGCTCTACCGAATACCTGCAAGCAAAGCCACGCAATAACAATACAAGCAGAGGGAGCAACTCAACCTCTAATGCAATCATGCTCCTAGACTGAACTTATTCTAGATGGACTTAATCTAATGCAACAGACAAATCAAACAAAACACACAATACAGAAAAGAAAAACAGAAGAAAGCCTCAGCTCCTCCAGCAGCTACTCAGTCTTCAGACTTCAGATCAACTGTTTTCCAGGTATCAACCCTACAATATGAGTATCAACTCATCTTCTCCCTTAAGCTTCAGCTTCTTGATCAGCTCCACCTTCAGGCTTCACCATCTTTAGGGATCTTCGAGTATCAACTTGATCTTCATATTCTTCAAGCTTCAGCTGGAATGGCAGTCCTCAAGGGTTCATCCTCTTCAACAATCTTCAATGAAGTCTTCATCTTCATGCTCAGGCTCTGACAGCTCTCAAAACAAAATCAAACAGAGAAAAATCACTACTGGATAAGCTGGGGGATATTGAACTGCTTATCTGATCACCAAAGGTGACCTATAAGGGTTCAATATCAAATGAAGGGTTCCCTCAAAAGTTCTACCTCCTGGGTATAACACTAATCCCTCCAAAGGAGAGAGGTGTATACCCTGGAAGGACTTTGAATCACAGGGAGGAATGGATGTGAAGAATACTATCCATGCTTGAGAAAGAAGTTTATCTAACTAAGCTCTATCCTGATCCTATCCCTAAAACAAAAGCAAAACCTAAGACTAAAGCCTCCAAGCTCAACTTCAATCTTCAAATGCTTCTCAATTCTCCTTAATGCTCCATCAAGCTCCACAAGGCCAACCAAGCACAAAAGAAAGCAAAACAAGCAAGCACCCAAAATACAATGCCCACAAGGCAACACACATACTAACCATACATTCAAAAATCAATTAAAAATACTAAAATACTATATAATATTCTAGTAAAATTCTAGGGGATTCTATACATACCTACCCTTAACCCATATAGTCCCCATACTCTAATCTTGACCTAAAACCCAAAACAAAATTGTTAAGTCTACTTATGTTGAATAAAACCCTAATTTTGTTATGCTAATGCTAGCCTAAACAAACTAATCAAATTTTAACCTAAAAATCATGAATTAAATCCTATATACAAGTTGAGGTCCTCAACTAATCACCCTAAAAAGAATGGACCCTAAATCTAAGGGGAACTAATTGAACTAAAATCAACAAAATTATGCACTAAACTAAACTCATTAAAAAGCTATTTACAAGGAAAATGCATAAAAATTATTAAAACAAAATAAAATGCCAATTTTATTTATTGATATTTTTCTTAACAAAAATATGAATCTACCACAAAAAGAACCAATTAAAAACAAGCTATTTTCAATTTTATATGGATTTTTTAAAGGTGAGAAAAGTGTTAAAAGAAGTAAAAGAACAAAAAGAATTAAAATGGGGAGGGGGTGCTATAAGCAATGGCGCCCAGTTCAAATCTTAGATGGGCCATAATGAGGGGGCGCGAATATCAATTGCACTAAGGCCCAGTACGCTTCAGAAAAATGAATTGAAAAATAAAAGAGAAAATATTAAAACCTCGGTGCAGAAAGTAACAAAATCAAGTGCAAATTGCATTGGGCTTCCAGTTGGGGTGGGGATATGAATTTGAGTCCAAGGCCCACGCTGATGCTTAAGTGAAACGCATCGTTTCACTTGGAGATTTCCCTCCGTTTCTCTCTTCAAATGTCAGCCACACGATTAGATGAAAATGTCAAATGATTGAATGGATCCAACGGTGCATGGCCATCATCCCAAAATGATATTAGGGTTTGCAGAATATTACAGCTTCCATGCATGAATCTTCAAGCTCCTCGTTCTCCTTCCTCAGGCCATGAAATCAAGACTTGTAAAAACCAAAATTAACCTACTAACTCCAAGGAATCCAGCCATACCAATATCACTCCCTGAAAACCCCTAGAATTCCAAACCCGATAGGTGGAAACCCCTGATTCACCAACTGCACACTGCAATGGAAGCTCACCAAACTTGCAAATTCTTGTACTAATGTACTCTCCATATTGCACTGATTGTTCTGAAATAATACACCATGATTAACATCCCTTAAACTAAGGTTTCTTGATCATCAAAGTTTCAACACCCTGCCATGGACCCTCATAGAACTCTCTCTAGTTCTCAGGAATCACTCACCTAAGGTCTCTAATCATGATTACCCTAACCATTTCATCTAGTAATGCATAAATAGAGGGATTCGAATGCTTTTGCAAACCTGAAAAATGGTGATGGCAGGTGTATCTACACTCCAATCCAATGCTTGAAACTGGTCACAAATGGTCTTCAATGGCTGAGAATCTTTCTGTTTGCAAGATCTTGGATGGACAATGCTTGAACTGTGAGATTGGATCCAACTTGATTCACTTGCAATTTGGAAGGTACACCTTCAAACACTCATCAATGGCCACTTTAATCTATATGCACTTGTTCAGTAGGATCCAAGGAATTGATCTGGTGAGAAAAATTCAATGGAAAGGAAGAAGAAAATGGAATTTGAGATTGATTTGCAAAAATGGAGAAAATGGTATATTACTCTCTCTTCACACTCTTTTTACCAACCCCTTACACCAATGAGTTCAATCCAATATATAGAGGATGATGGACAGATCTAGAAGCTTCTAGATTGATCTTAGAAGATTCTAGAATGAGGTGGAAAGTTCATGAAAATCTCACTTAATGACACTTTGAAAATATCACTCATCTCATGCATACATCTCCAAACTTGTGTTAAAATCTCTCCTCATGAGATATGGGAATGGTATGTGTGAAAAACAAGCTCCTCCTTGCCTTGTGTGGAGTTTTGTCAAGTTGCCTTATGATGCAAGAAACAACATTACAAAGCAAGTACCATTTTTAAACCCTAACTAAAAAAAGTGGCTGAACCAATGTCTTTAAAAAGATGTTTGGAATCAATTTGGTATATTGGATGACCCATTTTGGATTTGTAGATCTCTCAAACCAATTTTTTATTTCAACTTTTTCAACTTATATGCCTTTTTTAGGTCATTTTCCACCAACTTTGGTCAAGTCTTGTTCTATGCATTTCCAAACTTTCATGACTTCTTTTCTAGACTTAAAATGACATTTTGAGAAACTTTGATGTTTTGAGTTTTTTCATTTGAGGCTTGGAAATAGGAGATATGGCCTTTGCTTAAAATGACCTATAATCACCAAATGACCAAAATACCCTTGTCTTGTACAAACCATAAGTTGAGTTCTACAAATCCTATCAATGACTTCTAGTACTCTCTAGAAATCTAAGAAGATGATCTTCAACATTCATGTTGACCAAGAGATCATAGGAATCATCCTACTAGGGCAAAAGTTGTCTGCAAGTTGGGTGACTTTCAAGGACCCAGATTCACACACCTCAGATGACCTGTAATTTTGTCAAAACCATAACTTGAGCTCTGCAAATCCTATCAAGTACTTCTACCACTCAAATTAAATATAAGAACAAGCTCTACAACATTCATGTGTTGGGGAAAATGAGATGACAATCACATCTTGAGCTAAAACTGCCTGGAAGATAGGGATCAAACTAGGGGATTTTACACTGTCCATCCTTGGAAACCCTAGCTTGAAACTTCTCAAACTCCTCAATCATGATGAGTTGGTCTAGGAATCATCTTTCTAACATCTCCACACATCATTCCATGATCTCATGGCTCTTGGATGGGGTCTCAACCTTCTCCAAATCCCCAGTTGACCTAGGGTTGACCCAGTCAAACCCTAATTCTACCATTCATGGCTGAATCTTCTGAATTCTTGCATAATGACCTCTCTGGGCTCCATGATGACTTTCAATACATCTCATAAGCTTTCTCAAAGCTTCAAGTTCATTCTAAAAGTATCAGAATCATCTGGGGAGCACCCACAACTCTCAAGTTATGAGGCACACAGCTCTGGTTTCAACCAATTCCTATGAGGATCTCTTGAACTTTCTGATGAAGGTATCAACCTTCAAACACTTGATGGATAAATAAATGTTGGTCAAATTTTGGGGTGAAACTATTGCACCCCAAAATTTGACCAACATTTATTTATCCATCAAGTGTTTGAAGGTTGATACCTTCATCAGAAAGTTCAAGAGATCCTCATAGGAATTGGTTGAAACCAGAGCTGTGTGCCTCATAACTTGAGAGTTGTGGGTGCTCCCTAGATGATTCTGAGACTTTGAGAATGAACTTGAAGCTTTGAGAAAGCTTATGAGATGTCTTGAAAGTCATCATGGAGCCCAGAGAGGTCATTATGCAAGAATTCAGAAGATTCAGCCATGAATGGTAGAATTAGGGTTTGACTGGGTCAACCCTAGGTCAACTGGGGATTTGGAGAAGGTTGAGACCCCATCCAAGAGCCATGAGATCATGGAATGATGTGTGGAGATGTTAGAAAGATGATTCCTAGACCAACTCATCATGATTGAGGAGTTTGAGAAGTTTCAAGCTAGGGTTTCCAAGGATGGACAGTGTAAAATCCCCTAGTTTGATCCCTATCTTCCAGGCAGTTTTAGCTTAAGATGTGATTGTCATCTCATCTTTCCCACAACATGAATGTTGTAGATATTGTTCTTAGCTTTAATTTGAGTGGTAGAAGTCCTTGATAGGATTTGCAGAGCTCAAGTTATGGTTTTGACAAAATTACAGGTCATCTGAGGTGTGTGAATCTGGGTCCTTGAAAGTCACCCAACTTGCAGACAACTTTTGCCCTAGTAGGATGATTCCTATGATCTATTGGTCAACATGAATGTTGAAGAGCATCTTCTTAGCTTTCTATATAGTACTAGAAGTCCTTTATAGGATTTGTATAACTCAACTTATGGTTTGTACAAGACAAGGGTATTTTGGTCATTTGGTGATTATAGGTCATTTTAAGCAAAGGCCATATCTCCTATTTACAAGCCTCAAATGAAAAAAATCAAAACATCAAAGTTGCTCAAAATGTCATTTTAAGTCTAGAAAAGAAGTCATGAAAGTTTGGAAATGCATAGAACAAGACTTGACCAAAGTTGGTTGAAAATGACCTAAAAAAGGCATATAAGTTGAAAAAGTTGAAATAAAAAATTGGTTTGAGAGATCTACAAATCCAAAATGGGTCATCCAATATACCAAATTGATTCCAAACATCTTTTTAAAGACATTGGTTCAGCCACTTTTTTTAGTTAGGGTTTAAAAATGGTACTTGCTTTGTAATGTTGTTTCTTGCATCATAAGGCAACTTGACAAAACTCCACACAAGGCAAGGAGGAGCTTGTTTTTCACACATACCATTCCAATATCTCATGAGGAGAGATTTTAACACAAGTTTGGAGATGTATGCATGAGATGAGTGATATTTTCAAAGTGTCATTAAGTGAGATTTTCATGAACTTTCCACCTCATTCTAGAATCTTCTAAGATCAATCTAGAAGCTTCTAGATCTGTCCATCATCCTCTATATATTGGATTGAACTGATTGGTGCAAGGGGTTGGTGAAAAGAGTGTGAATAGAGAGTAATATACCATTTTCTCCATTTTTGCAAATCAATCTCAAATTCCATTTTCTTCTTCCTTTCCATTGAATTTTTCTCACCAAATCAATTCCTTGGATCCTACTAAACAAGTGCATATAGATTAAAGTGGCCATTGATGAGTGTTTGAAGGTGTAGCTTCCAAATTGCAAGTGAAGCAAGTTGGATCCAATCTCACAGTTCAAGCATTGTCCATCCAAGATCTTGCAAACAGAAAGATTCTCAGCCATTGAAGACCATTTGTGACCAGTTTCAAGCATTGGATTGGAGTGTAGATACACCTGCCATCACCATTTTTCAGGTTTGCAAAAGCATTCGAATCCCTCTATTTATGCATTACTAGATGAAATGGTTAGGGTAATCATGATTAGAGACCTTAGGTGAGTGATTCCTGAGAACTAGAGAGAGTTCTATGAGGGTCCATGGCAGGGTGTTGAAACTTTGATGATCAAGAAACCTTAGTTTAAGGGATGTTAATCATGGTGTATTATTTCAGAACAATCAGTGCAATATGGAGAGTACATTAGTACAAGAATTTGCAAGTTTGGTGAGCTTCCATTGCAGTGTGCAGTTGGTGAATCAGGGGTTTCCACCTATCGGGTTTGGAATTCTAGGGGTTTTCAGGGAGTGATATTGGTATGGCTGGATTCCTTGGAGTTAGTAGGTTAATTTTGGTTTTTACAAGTCTTGATTTCATGGCCTGAGGAAGGAGAACGAGGAGCTTGAAGATTCATGCATGGAAGCTGTAATATTCTGCAAACCCTAATATCATTTTGGGATGATGGCCATGCACCGTTGGATCCATTCAATCATTTGACATTTTCATCTAATCGTGTGGCTGACATTTGAAGAGAGAAACGGAGGGAAATCTCCAAGTGAAACGATGCGTTTCACTTAAGCATCAGCGTGGGCCTTGGACTCAAATTCATATCCCCACCCCAACTGGAAGCCCAATGCAATTTGCACTTGATTTTGTTACTTTCTGCACCGAGGTTTTAATATTTTCTCTTTTATTTTTCAATTCATTTTTCTGAAGCGTACTGGGCCTTAGTGCAATTGATATTCGCGCCCCCTCATTATGGCCCATCTAAGATTTGAACTGGGCGCCATTGCTTATAGCACCCCCTCCCCATTTTAATTCTTTTTGTTCTTTTACTTCTTTTAACACTTTTCTCACCTTTAAAAAATCCATATAAAATTGAAAATAGCTTGTTTTTAATTGGTTCTTTTTGTGGTAGATTCATATTTTTGTTAAGAAAAATATCAATAAATAAAATTGGCATTTTATTTTGTTTTAATAATTTTTATGCATTTTCCTTGTAAATAGCTTTTTAATGAGTTTAGTTTAGTGCATAATTTTGTTGATTTTAGTTCAATTAGTTCCCCTTAGATTTAGGGTCCATTCTTTTTAGGGTGATTAGTTGAGGACCTCAACTTGTATATAGGATTTAATTCATGATTTTTAGGTTAAAATTTGATTAGTTTGTTTAGGCTAGCATTAGCATAACAAAATTAGGGTTTTATTCAACATAAGTAGACTTAACAATTTTGTTTTGGGTTTTAGGTCAAGATTAGAGTATGGGGACTATATGGGTTAAGGGTAGGTATGTATAGAATCCCCTAGAATTTTACTAGAATATTATATAGTATTTTAGTATTTTTAATTGATTTTTGAATGTATGGTTAGTATGTGTGTTGCCTTGTGGGCATTGTATTTTGGGTGCTTGCTTGTTTTGCTTTCTTTTGTGCTTGGTTGGCCTTGTGGAGCTTGATGGAGCATTAAGGAGAATTGAGAAGCATTTGAAGATTGAAGTTGAGCTTGAAGGCTTTAGTCTTAGGTTTTGCTTTTGTTTTAGGGATAGGATCAGGATAGAGCTTAGTTAGATAAACTTCTTTCTCAAGCATGGATAGTATTCTTCACATCCATTCCTCCCTGTGATTCAAAGTCCTTCCAGGGTATACACCTCTCTCATTTGGAGGGATTAGTGTTATACCCAGGAGGTAGAACTTTTGAGGGAACCCTTCATTTGATATTGAACCCTTATAGGTCACCTTTGGTGATCAGATAAGCAGTTCAATATCCCCCAGCTTATCCAGTAGTGATTTTTCTCTGTTTGATTTTGTTTTGAGAGCTGTCAGAGCCTGAGCATGAAGATGAAGACTTCATTAAAGATTGTTGAAGAGGATGAACCCTTGAGGACTGCCATTCCAGCTGAAGCTTGAAGAGTATGAAGATCAAGTTGATACTCGAAGATCCCTAAAGATGGTGAAGCCTGAAGGTGGAGCTGATCAAGAAGCTGAAGCTTAAGGGAGAAGATGAGTTGATACTCATATTGTAGGGTTGATACCTGGAAAACAGTTGATCTGAAGTCTGAAGACTGAGTAGCTGCTGGAGGAGCTGAGGCTTTCTTCTGTTTTTCTTTTCTGTATTGTGTGTTTTGTTTGATTTGTCTGTTGCATTAGATTAAGTCCATCTAGAATAAGTTCAGTCTAGGAGCATGATTGCATTAGAGGTTGAGTTGCTCCCTCTGCTTGTATTGTTATTGCGTGGCTTTGCTTGCAGGTATTCGGTAGAGCCCAGCTCCCTTTCCCATGTGGTTTGTTTGCCTGATGGCATTTCATTTCTTTTATCTGCATGTTTGCAGTTTACTGTTTATTGCTTGATAACATGTTGTTTATATTTCAGTATGATTACTGTTATTTCATGACTGGCTTGAGGTTGAGACGAGCTTGTGGAGGCTGAAGCCCCACACATATTTCCTCCCTCACTTGCATTGCATGCATTTTACTGTTAAGCTGATGCTTTGTCTATTTTGGTGTATCATTGACATGATCCCTTAGGACTCTCATTTCCTTTGATAAGGATTTGATGATAGACTTTTAGGTTGAAACCTATGCATGACAACTTCTAGGAGCTCCCTGTTCAAACCTCAACCATAGGATGAATCCATGGCATAATAACAGTAGGACTTAATAGTCTCCCTCCTAGCTGGGCCTGTTCTCTTCTCATCTCAAAACAGTTTAAGATACGGTAATCATGAATGATTTCTTTCGTACGTTACGAGCCTTAAGCTATCTGAGAAAGGATTGTGGGAGAGTTTCTTTTCCATAATCTGGATGTTTAGTATGGTACCCTTTGGGTGACATGCGACGCATTCATTCTCAGGTCATAGTCTCTAGTGCGGTTGAAATCGCAAACACAATAAAAAACACTTCTTTCGTAAAAATAGGAAATAAACCATAGTTTCCCGAACTACGTGAGCTCTGATCTCTCATACCTGTTGAGAGTACGTAGGCACAAGATGGCGAAGTCTTGGCGAGCTACCTTCCCCCATAACCCTTCGTAGGCCGAACTACGTTGACTCTGATTTCTCATTCTCTGATGAGAATACGTAGGCATAAAGTGTGACGCTTTGCCGAGTCATTTTTCTTTTCTTTTTCAGCCAGCCTTGATAGGTAGATAGAATACAACCAACCCGTCCAAGTAAACAAACAAGTGAGGATCCCGTCGAATACGACGGACGTGAGGGGTGCTAATACCTTCCCCTTGCGTAACCGACTCCCGAACCCAGACAATGGTTGCGATGACCTTGTCTTACCCTTTTTCGTCAGGTTTTTTCGATCGTTCCCTTTCCCGCTCTGAGGGATAAATAACGAAAGGTGGCGACTCTTCTGTCATGCCGGCACCTTATTTTCGCGCAAGCGACAGCTGGCGACTCTGCTGGGGACTCCAACGGTTCCCTACGAGTCAATCCTACCGTTTGTGTGTTTACTTGTTGGGTTGCGTTTATTTATCGCATTTTTTCTTCTCGCACTTTATTTCCCGCATTTTATTTTCAGTATAATATGATTATTTGTGCTGTTGTGGGATGGGAGTTCTGATGAGTGAGAAGCCAGACCCAAGCTTGAGTGCACTATAGACTTAGAGTGGAAATTAGTGGGCGCGTGCTTGTTTTGCAGGCACTAGTGTCTCATGAAATCCACGCTCAGACGAGGTTCATCCGGTTGGCTTCACTTTCAACCCTTTGGGTTGAGACGGTTGCTAGTTTGGTGGATTGTCGACTCTGGGGACCGATCATTTGTGATTCAGCTAAGTGAGGCCTCTTCAAGACTTGATGATGCCACTCCTTCTGGGAATCGTATCGTCAGTTTTGAAAGTCTGTGACGCTGATGAACGCATAGGATACCGTACCTTGAGTCAGTTTAGGTCCATACCTGTGAGCGGGATTAGGTTTATTGCAGGAAACTTTGACCTTCAGACCACCTGGTTTTCTTGACAGTGAATCAGTTATGTTGGTACCAGGGTTTCTCAGTCGCAGATTTGTCTGTTCTTGGTAGAGCAGGTTTTGATCAGAGGATCTTATCATCAGGTGTATGTCTGTTCTTGATAGAGCAGGTTTTGATCAGAGTATTGTCATCAGTGGTTTGTTCTTGATAGAGCAGATTTTTGGGGTCTGAAGATCTCATCAGCAGATGTTGTTTGTTCTTGATAGAGCAGATTTTGAGTGGGGTCTGAAGATCTCATCAGCAGCTGTATGTTTGTTCTTGATAGGGCAGATTTTTGATTTGGGGTCTGAAGACTTCATCAGCAGATGTTTCTTGATCATACATCCGAGGTCCTTATTATCAGCCATTTGTTCTCAACAGAGCAGAATTCTGATCCTGTGTGTATGGTCCTATCAGATGGTTATTCTTAGCAGATCAGATTAGTGGTCTTACACCGGGGTTTTCTTCTCATCAGTGATTGTTGATACAGAATCTCCACAGCAGTTATCCTGATATATTAGTGCATGCCTGCATTTTGCATTAGTTCGCATATTCATCTTTGCATTCCATTAACATGTGTCTGTGCTGCAGGTACCGTTTCCCCGATCCAGGATTTCTCGCCTCCTACTGTATTATTATGGCCTCTCTCAGGAAGACCGTTGCGTACAAGTTCCCGACCCCTGATGTGTCGAAGTTGACTGGGTTGATAGCTCTAGCAGGTGATTCTGTGAAGGATAGGTTCAGGAAGTCTTATGGCAGGTTGCTCAGTCTGGTTTGCAAACCTTCTACGTCCGAGTTGAATGGGTTACATGCTCTTTTGCAGTTCTATGACCCTCCTCTGAGGTGTTTCACTTTTCAGGACTTCGTTCTCGCGCCGACGCTGGAAAAGTATGCTGATTTGCTGGGTGTGCCTATCAAAAGGCAGATGCCTTTTGTCCACATGGATGTTGAGCCTGATATGGCTGGTTTAGTTTCTTCACTCCATTTGGGCGCCTCTGAGTTAGTAGTGACGAGTTGGAACATGGTTCCTGGGTTCTCCTTGCAATTTCTGATAACTAAGGCTCAGCAGTGTGCTAAGGACGAATGTTGGGACGCATTCAATGCCATCCTCGCTTTATGCATATATGGCATTATCCTGTTCCCCAACATGCCGGATTTCATAGACTTTGATGAATTTCACATCTTCGCTTCAGGGAATCCAGTCCCTACTCTGATCGGAGACGTCTATCACTCAGTGCACTACAAGAATGAGAACCGGAGAGGGAAGAATGTCTCATGCTGCGTACCGTTGTTGTACAAATGGTTTGATAGTCATTTGCCCAAGAGGGGTTCCTTTGTCTTATCTGCAGCTACAGCCGAATGGCCTGAGCGCCTGATGAGTTTGTCTGCAGAAGATATTGATTGGTTTGTTGACTGAGACAGGTTAGGGACCGAGGTGATCTTCAGTTGTAACGGGTTTCCTAATGTACCCCTGATAGGTAGGAAGGGTTGCATCAACTACAATCCGTCATTGCTAGTTCGTCAATTCGCATATGCTTTGAGGACTCCGCCGAAGGAGGAAGAGGTACAGGAATCTCTGAACCTCACGGGTGCTTTAGAGGGGGATTTGTTGTCCAAGCTGCAGCGTGCGTGGAACAGTATCAGCAAGAGAGGAAAGCCTTTGTTGGGAAAGATCAACAGTCAAGCCTACCCTCCTTATTCAGCTTGGATCAGAGCCAGAGCCAACGCTATAGGGATGCCATTTCCTCATGCCAGACCAGAGAGTCCTCCACCAGTCGAAGAGCCTACCACTGTATCCATTCATCAGCACAACCAGGTATTAGCCGAGCGGGATGAACTGAAGCGGGCGAACGCAGAATTGGAAAAGGAGTTAGCTCAGCTTCGAAGTGAAAGGAACGAAGTCGTGCATGCTTTCAAAAAGCAAACAGAGCCGGTAAACCAGCTGGGTGCAGACTTGGCAAAGCAGATTGCTGATCGGGAACGCTTGGGTCAAGACTTCAGGGCTGTTAATGATGTACTAGCTACGAAGAAGCAGCATTTGGACGAGGCATATCGGAGGATATCTAAGTTCGACCAGCATTGGAAGACCTCCCTGGCCACCAGGAAGGAGCGAGAGGACAAGCTGATGCTACAGATCGCTAAGCTGGAAGCCGAAGTCAAGGAAAGTGAGCGGAGGTTTGATGAAGAGACCGCCCGCAGATACGCCGCCGAAGGCCAACTCAACAAAGCCCTTGCTAACCTGAAGGGGCATAAGCTGATGTTTGAGTCTAAGAAGCGGAAACTGGAGGATTGCTTTGGCGAAGGAGCATGGGAAAGTTCAGTTCAGGGGCTTCAGCATACCATTGTGCAGAGGGAACTACTCGTCGAGGGGTTGCTCACTTTTCCAGATCATCCAGAGACGAAGGAGTTATTAGCAGAGTATCGCGCCCGTGGCCGTACTTGACTAGTTGTATTCCTGTTGTTTTGATCTTTACTGTGTGCTGACCATCACCAGACTTGTTGGCTGAGGTCATGCTGTTGATTTGTTTTGTACTCGCTGATACTGTGTACTGCCTTGACAGGCCTTTCCATATATATATATGAGATTGATGTTTCCATGATTGGGCTCGGACTTCTTCCTCTTATTATTGTCAGCACTGGCACTAAGGCACTAGGATCGGGGAAAATCTCCCAAGCACACAGACACACGCATGCATCTGCATGAAGCATTTGCATGGCATACATTTTGCTGCTTTTCCTAACCTTTAATGTTTTCAGGTTTTTTCAGGTTCACAAGTTCCAAGCTGCTTCCGGTCTCCAGGATTGATCAGAGACTCATTCACCGTTACTCAACTCGAGCTAATCAAACTAGGATCATGGATCAGGTGCAGTCAGATGTTCAAGAGCTCCGTGAACGGATGGATCGTTTTATGGAACTGATGCAGGTAGTCGCTAATGGTCAGGACCAGCTTCGTACTTTGGTTCAACCTTTGATCTCCAGGGTTGATAGTAACGGCATACTTCATGGCGGGGCTGTGCCTACTCCTCCTCCAGTTGATGCTTCGCAGAATGTTGTTCCCGTTGCCGGGGGCAACGGCAGTGCTAACGGCAATATGATGGCCAATATTGGACTCAATGCGGCGGGCGTCGACAATGGTAGTCTGGGAGCTAATATCAACACCGGGCCGGTCAACGGCAACGCTGGCGTTGGAAATCTGTTGGTGCCTCAACCGTGGCTTGAGGATCATCAGGATGATATCTTTTCTCAAAGAGGTGTGGAAGCGGAGCTGAATGCCGAGGCGCGGCTTAGGTTTGAAGCACTGGAAGACAAAATGAGAGACATTGAGAATCAGAATACATTGGGTGTTGATATGCCCAAGCTGGGGTTAATTGCTGATTTCAAGGTACCTCATAAGTTCAAGGTGCCTGTCTTTGAGAAGTATAAGGGTACTACTTGCCCTCGTGTCCACCTTCGATCTTACTATAGGAAGATGTCGGCCTATTCCGACGATGAGAAGTTGCTGATGCACTTCTTCCAAGATAGTCTTTCTGGTCCATCACTCGAGTGGTACATGGGTTTGGAGCCCACTACCGTGCGCACCTGGAAAGAGCTCGCTGAAGCGTTTATCCTCCACTATCAGTACAATAGCGACTTGGCCCCCAACCGAGTCCAACTCCAGAACCTCTCGCAGAGAAACAATGAAGGCTTTAAGGAATACGCCCAGCGGTGGCGCGAGTTGGCTGCTCGGGTTCAACCGCCGATGGTTGAGCGCGAGCTCGTACAGATGTTTGTTTCTACCCTTCCTGGGATCTACTACGAAAAGCTAGTCAGTGGCATGTCTGGGACATTCTCGGCTCTCATCACTATGGGCGAGCACGTCGAGAATGGTATAAAAATCGAAAAAATTCAAGGTGAATCATCCTCAGCTGGAGGGGGTGGAAAGAAACCTTACGCTGGCAAGCGTCGAGAAGGAGATGCGAGTGCTGTCACCAACGCCCGAAGAAAGGGCAAGGGCCCTCAGCAGCAGATTGCTAGCATAAATATCCCGGCAGCTCCGCCGCAGCAGCAGCAGCAGCAACCACAACAACAGAGTCAACAGGGATATAGAAAATATCAGAATCGGGCTCCTTTGACAAACCGTCACTTTGAAGCACCACCTATGTCGTATGCGCAGCTCTTGCAAACTTTGCTTCAGCTTCAGTTAGTTCAAAAGAGGACGATGGCTCCCTTGACAGGGGCACCACTACCGGGGTATGACGCAAATGCCACTTGCGATTTCCATACCGGGGCACCAGCCCATACGATTGAGAACTGTAAAGCTTTTAAGCACAAGGTGCAGGACTTGGTAGACGCCAAGATTATTAACTTTTCTGATAATGTGCCCAATGTTACCAAAAACCCCATGCCTCATCATAGGGGAGGCGGAGTGAACGCCATTATCGCAGAGGATAGCGCAGATCTGTTGACTGACGTCAAAGACTTGAAGACGCCGCTTAGTTTCGTCAAAGCTAAGTTGGTGAAGAGGGGGTTCTTTCCAGGATGTGGAGAGTTATGCATGGCTTGTGCTACACATCCTGATGGGTGTGAGCAGCTGGTAGAAGGTATCCAAAGTCTGATGTCTGAGGGTATTTTGCAGATCAGCCGGAGAATTGAAAGTGTATCAGGGGAGGTCGTGCTGAAGCAGGCAGATGAAGTCGCTACCATCACCATTCCTCGTCAACCTATTACCATTTCTGCGCCCCGACCGCCTACAATCACTATTACCAGAGCTGGGCCGATCCCATTCAAGAGCACTAACGCCGTTCCGTGGCATTATGGCGCCGAAGTCTATTGCAATGGTCAGAAGTTAGAGCTGGAGCCATACGGGTCGACTGTGCAGAATCTCGCGGGAGTCAGTGGTATTACTCGAAGCGGAAGAGTGTTTGCGCCGACAGAGGTTGTGGCAGAGAAAGTGGTCAGAGCCGATGCTGTTGATAAGGGTAAAGGCAGAGCCGTCGAAGATGTCCCTTGTGGGGCAGAGAAAGATTTGCTAGTCAAAGATGCCGAGGAGTTCATGCGGCTAATCAAAAAGAGCGACTACAAGATTGTAGACCATCTTCATCAGACTCCGTCAAAGATTTCTATTCTCAACTTGTTGCTGTGTTCTGAAGCGCACCGCAACGCGTTACTGAAGGTATTGAACGCTGCCTACGTACCGCAAGAGATATCAGTGAATCAGCTAGAAGAGGTGGTAGCCCATGTTAATGCTGGCAATGGGCTAGGGTTCACAGATTTAGAGCTGACTCCTAAAGGGAGAAATCACAACAGCGCCTTGCACGTCTCGATAGAGTGCAGAGGCACTATTATGTCGCATGTCCTAGTGGACACGGGTTCGTCGCTTAATGTGCTTCCGAAGAAGGCATTAATGAAGTTGGACACTCGTGGATTGCTTTGCACGCCCAGTGATCTGGTGGTGAAAGCATTTGACGGAACTAAGCGCCACGTTTTCGGAGAGTTGACCCTGCCGATCCAAGTTGGTCCGGAGACGTTTGATACGGTTTTCTATATCATGGATATCATGCCTGCCTACAGTTGCCTCTTAGGTCGGCCATGGATCCACGCTGCTGGTGCCGTGACGTCCACGCTGCATCAAAAGCTCAAATATGCTGTCGGGGGAAGCATAGTAACCGTCTGTGGTGAGGAGGACATTATGGTGAGCCACTTGTCATCCTTTAAGTATGTTGAAATGGATGGCGAAATCCATGAAACTCTCTGCCAAGCATTTGAAGCCGTCAAGGTGAAAGAGGTAGCTCCCGTCGTCGTAGAGAAGCAAGAGATGAATCTCTCCTCGTTCAAAGAAGCTCGGGCCGTCGTCGAAGTCGGTTCCACCCCAGGCTAGGGGCATGTTTTGGAGATACCGATCAAGCAGGATAAGTTCGGATTGGGGTATTCTCCTGAAGCTGAAGCTTCATCTTCTTCGTCTAGCAGATCGTCTCGTGGGAAGGGGCCGATCCTATTTACCAAAGGCGGAGTGATTTTCGAAAGCATCAACGCAGCGTCTGAGGACAGCAGGGATAGCGATTGTGATCTTGACGCTTGGATTCAGCCAAGCAAGCTGGGCGAGCGCCTCAACAATTGGACCATCAAGGAGATTATCCAGTTGACAAGTGAAGAGTAATGATTTACTTTTTACAATCTTTGTACAACCCTATGTCCTACCCGGGGCATAGTGGTTTTATTGTCAGGGCCTTGTCGGATTATGTACATGCATTTTGTTAATAAATCAAAGGCGTTTTCTTCGTACTCAAATATTGTGTTCTCTGTTATTCCTATTTTATGTTTATTTTGAAAAACAGTAAAATGGCAGCGGGGTTTGTGCTAACCTGCATATTCTTGCTTTAAACTTAACCCTTGTTATTGCAGGATCCACATAACAGACGACATCGACTCTGGACCCTCTACGGCTCACTACGACTTCGATTGCCTGATCTATCAAGCCGAGGATGAGATTGATGAAGACGAAGACCTTCCGGAAGAGTTGGCCCGCTTGTTGAGACAAGAGGAAAAGGTTATTCTGCCTCATGAGGAAGATATTGAGATCGTAAATCTGGGTTCTGAAGAGCTCGTCAGAAATGTCAGAGTAGGGGCTGCGCTGCAGAATGATGTCAAGCATAGACTGGTCGAGATGCTTCGAGAGTATAGTGACGTCTTTGCTTGGTCATACGAAGATATGCCCGGACTTGACACAGACATCGTGGTTCATCGCTTGCCGTTGCGAGAAGATTGCCCTCCAGTCAAGCAGAAGCTTAGGAGGACGAGACCAGATATGGCTGTAAAAATCAAAGAAGAAGTCCAGAAGCAGTTGGACGCAGGATTTCTAGCCGTTACCACTTACCCTCTGTGGGTCGCCAACATAGTGCCTGTACCGAAGAAGGACGGTAAGGTACGCATGTGCGTCGATTATCGGGATTTGAATAGGGCGAGCCCTAAGGATGATTTCCCGTTGCCTCATATCGATGTGTTGGTCGAAAACACAGCCCAGTTCTCTGTGTTTTCGTTCATGGATGGCTTCTCCGGTTACAATCAGATTAAGGTGGCACCGGAGGACATGGAGAAAACGACGTTTATCACCCTCTGGGGAACATTCTGCTATAAGGTAATGCCCTTCGGTCTGAAGAACGCAGGGGCCACTTACCAGCGAGCAATGGCAACTTTGTTTCATGATATGATTCATCATGAGATCGAGGTCTATGTTGATGACATGATTGCAAAGTCCCAAATGGAGGAAGAGCATCTGGTCAACTTATTGAAGCTTTTTGAAAGGCTTAGGAAGTTCAGGCTGAGGCTGAATCCTAACAAGTGCACTTTCGGAGTGCGGTCCGGAAAGTTATTGGGGTTTATCATTAGTGAACGAGGTATCAAAGTTGATCCTGCGAAAATAAAAGCTATTCAAGAAATGCCAGCGTCGAAAACAGAAAAAGAAGTTCGTGGTTTCTTGGGCCGAATAAACTACATTGCAAGGTTTATCTCTCAGCTCACGACCACTTGTGAACCGATGTTCAAACTTTTAAAGAAAGATCAGGCGATTACTTGGAATGAGGATTGCCAGAAGGCATTCGAAAAAATAAAGCAGTATCTTCAAGAACCTCCAATCTTGATACCCCCAGTGGCCGGACGGCCATTAATCATGTACCTGACGGTTCTGGAGAATAGTATGGGGTGCGTTCTCGGTCAGCACGACGAGACGGGCAGAAAAGAGCATGCCATTTATTATTTGAGTAAAAAGTTCACTGAGTGTGAATCTCGATACTCGATGCTGGAGAAGACGTGTTGTGCATTAGCTTGGGCCGCCAAACGTCTACGACAGTATATGCTCAATCACACCACTATGCTAATTTCGAAGATGGATTCGATCAAGTATGTCTTCGAGAAGCAGGCTCTTTCGGGCAGGATTGCCAGATGGCAAATGGTGTTAACAGAATATGATATTCAGTACGTCTCCCAGAAGGCCATTAAGGGAAGCGTATTGTCTGATTACCTTGCCGAGCAGCCGATCGAGGACTACCAGCCGATGAAGTTTGAATTCCCTGACGAGGATATTATGTTTCTCAAAGCGAAGGATTGCGATGAGCCATTGCCCGGTGAGGGGCCAGATAGGAAATCTCAGTGGAAGTTGATATTCGATGGAGCGGTTAATTCTTATGGAAGTGGTATCGGGGCTATCATCACGACTCCTCACGGATCCCACATCCCGTTTACTGCGAGACTGACGTTTCCAGTTACCAACAATGAGGCGGAGTATGAAGCATGTATTATGGGTCTAGAAGAGGCAATTGATTTGAGAATCAAGAATCTAGACGTATATGGTGACTCAGCGCTTGTAATCAATCAAATTAAAGGGGAGTGGGAAACTCGTCAAGCGAACTTGGTGCCGTACATGAATTATGCCAGGAGGCTGCTTCCGTTCTTCGATCGAGTGGAACTCCATCATGTACCCAGGGCTGAAAATCAGATGGCTGATGCCTTAGCCACGTTGGCTTCAATGTACAAGGTCAATTTTTGGAATGAGGCTCCAAGAATTGTTCTTTCGCGTCTTGATAGACCGGCATTCGTCTTTGCAATCGAGGAAGCCGCCGACGGCAGGCCATGGTTCCACGACATCCAGACCTTCCTTATGACTAAGGAGTATCCTGCGGGTGCGTCAACCCAGGATAAGAAGACTCTGAGGAGGCTGTCTGGAAACTTTTACCTCAATCCTGATGGAGTGTTGTACAAAAGAAATCACGATCTCGTGCTACTCAGATGTGTAGATGAGAAAGAGGCAGGTATGCTCATGGAAGAAGTCCATGAGGGCACATTTGGTACGCACGCCGGCGGGCATGCCATGACAAGAAAGATCCTGAGAGCAGGATATTACTGGCTGACTATGGAGTCGGATTGCTTCAGATTCGCGAAGAAATGTCATAAATGCCAGATTTATGCTGATAAAGTTCATGTGCCGCCGTGCCCATTGAATGTCATGTCCTCCCCTTGGCCGTTCTCCATATGGGGCATCGACATGATAGGCAAGATCGAGCCCACCGCGTCCAATGGTCATCGCTTCATTCTGGTAGCTATCGACTACTTCACCAAATGGGTGGAGGCAGCCTCGTATGCTAATGTGACCAAGTAGGTGGTAGCTAAGTTCATAAAGAGGGACATCATCTGTCGTTACGGAGTTCCCGAGCGGATCATTACTGATAATGGTTCGAATTTGAATAACAAGATGATGAAGGAGCTGTGCCAGAGCTTCAAGATTGAACACCATAACTCATCTCCTTACCGGCCGAAGATGAATGGCGCCGTCGAAGCCGCCAACAAGAACATAAAGAAGATTGTTCAGAAGATGGTTGTGACGTACAAAGATTGGCACGAGATGCTCCCGTTTGCCCTGCACGGTTATCGTACGACGGTGCATACGTCGACCAGGGCAACTCCTTTCTCCTTGGTGTACGGTATGGAAGCTGTCCTACCGTTAGAAGTGGAGATCCTTTCTTTGCGAGTTTTGGTTGATGTGAAGCTCGACGAGGCAGAATGGATTACGAATCGTTTGAACCAACTCAGCCTGATGGACGAGAAAAGGTTAGCATCAATTGCATTTGGTCGTCTGTACCAAAGCCGAATGAAGAAAGCTTATGATAAGAAGGTGCGTCCTAGAAGCTTTCAGACGGGTGATCTCGTCCTGAAGAAGATTCTTCCGCCACACTCCGATCACCGGGGCAAGTGGACTCCGAATTACGAAGGGCCGTATGTCGTCAGCAAGGTCTTCTCGGGAGGAGCTTTGTTGTTATCCACGATGGATGGTGAAGATTTTGCATCCCCGGTGAACGCGGACGCAGTTAAAAAATACTTTGCTTGAAAAAGACCCGTTGGACAAAAAAGAAAGAGTCCAGGCAAAAAAGGGGCATCCTGGCGAACCAAAAACAGAATAAAAGGTTCGGGCAAAATTAGGGATATATTGAAAAAATGTACACCCGCGAAGTCGAAAACCTACACTGGGCGGCTTCGGCAAAAAAGGGTATCCCGGTGAACTGAAAACCCGTAAAGGGCGGTTCACACAAAAGTTAGGGATTTGAATAAGCAAATGACTGCGTTCCTCGCGTGGACTCTCATTGTTTAGTGGTTTGGAGGACCTGAGGGCCGTTTATCTGAATCAATCTCTTCCGAAGATGAAGCGTCGGAGAAGTATCGAAGTCGAGTGGGTCTTAGAGGGATCAACTCATGGTGTTCGTCTATGCCTCGTTGCCGACATTTGTATATACTAATGTATATTTATGTTTTATTTTTTGCGCGGCTTCCTCATCCCAGGAGCTTGCCTCTGTTGTAAAACATTTTGCCCATTCAGGGGTCACCATCAATAAAATGCATGGTATTCAGCAGTTCTGTTTGCCTGTTTAGCATTTATCTGTTTTGTTTGCGAATGGAAACGCCGATGTTTTTGATAAAATGCGCATACATAAACTTACGGGCCTAGGCCCATTGATTGTTGAAACAATTAATTACCTGAATATTGTCACGAGATAATAACCTTGATAGGCCCTTTGAGGAGGGTATCTTGTCTGTTTGTTTATGTTGTTGCAGGTGTAGCACCTTCCAGAAGATGTGTCGTGCGCATCCCCGAAGCAGGACGAGTCCTCCCTCTCCAGCAGAGTTCAGTAGTCTCTCCTCCGCAGAATCTGAATGCGAAGCCGTGAGCATTGAGATGTCTCCCCACACAGAGATGGTTCTCTTCCCCAAGCAGACGCTTCCTGAAGGAACGTTATCTCATCAACTGAGTCAAGCACTGAAGAATGATGTCTTCTTTCCCCCCGCACCGGGTCACAAGTGTAAGACTCATAGAAATGTTCGGGTGTCGAAGCTCGTGTTTTCCCCAGTAAAGTCGCCAGAGCCGTATTCTCTCCCGAAATCGGATGATTCCTTCTCCCCCAGTAGAGTGTTGGAACAGCTGAGGCTGTATTCCTCTGCAGAGTTGTACTCTCCCCCGAAGTCAGATGCTTCTTTCTTCCCCAGCGGAATTAAAATTCCTCATCAGAGTTGTACTCTCCAGTGAAGTAGAATGATTTTTCTCTCCCCGGCCGAGTCTGCAAACCCCCAAGAGAGCCGAATCCTTGGAAGCAGTTGGGACCATGAGTGGATTTTCCCTGGCAGAGCGTTGAACAGCTGATGCGGTATTTCCCCAGAGTCGCACTCTCTCCAGCGAAGCAGAATGACTTCTCCTTCCTCAGCCGAGTTTGCAGATATCCAAGAGAGTCGAGTCCTTGGAAGTTGATCAGACCATGTTTAGTTGTTTCCCCCAGTGGAGTGTTGAGCAGCTGAAGTTGTTTCCCCACAGAGTTGTTATCCCCAGAAGAGTAGCCGAGACGGCCACGCAGTTTATTCACGCGATTGATATCACTTTCTCTCAGCAGGTCCAGGTTCTCGTAGAGCTTCGTTTCCCCTGCAGTAATCAACTGAAGTTGTCTTCCCTGCAGCAGTCAACGGAAGATCATTTCCCCAGACGAAGTCCAATTGATATTGGCATGTCCACGTTCTCCTCAGCAGGACGGTTCCTCTGTCTGAGTAGTTCTTTCTCCTTGACCGGAGGATTTCCCCCCTCGGCATTTATTTTGCTGACGGGACCGCAGCATTGTGCATGATTGCATAGCATTTAGCATAAATGCATAGCATTTAGCGTAAATGCATGGCATCTAGTATAAACGCATAGCATTTCCACCGTGTGGAGCATGGCGCCGAAGCATATGCATCATAAACATGATCTAGGTTGTTACCATTTTTGTTTTACAGGTGTTCCGCCGAAGGGTCAGTTGCTCGGGATGATTCCTGACATTCTCCCCAACGAAGTCGCTTGCTCAAGATGATTCTTGAGATCCCCAGCAAAGTCTTCGGTTCAGGATGATTCTCGAATCCCTCAGCAGGGTCGTGTGCTTAAAAGGATTCTTAAGACCCCAGTGCAGTCTCCAGAGTTGGTTGCTCAAGTTGATACTTAGAGTCCCCAGCTAAGATCGTCCAGGATGATTCCTAAAGCCCCAAGAGAGTCGAACCCTTGGAAGCTGCTCAAGTCGTGATTGGTTTGTCCCCGACAAGAGTTGCCCAGGATAATTCCCGGAATCCCCAACAGAATGTTTCTCCAGAATGGTCATCAGTTCGAGGTGATTCGTGAAGGTGCCCGGCGGAGTTATTTGTTCAAGATGATTCTTGAAGTCCTCAGCAGAGTTGATTCCTCCAGAATGATTTCTGGACCCTCTGGAGCGGAGTTCCTTGATAGTTCTCCAGATTCCCCAGCGGCGAAGCGTCCTCCCCAACAGGTTTTTCCAACGGCGAAGTTGAAATCTCCCTTGAAGACTCCATGATTGAAGTCTGACCGTGAATGAAGCGGTATGATCGGCTACGTATTACCGGTTACCGTGTGACCAATTCCCCAATGAAGTTTCTTCATCCTGACGGCGAGGTCAGATTATGTCTGTTTCCGACGGCGATGTTGGATCTTCATCCTGACGGCGAGGTCAGATTATGTCTGTTTCTGACGGCGATGTTGGATGCTTGTTTTGACGGCGAGGTCAGATTATGTCTGTTTCCGACGGCGATGTTGGATGCTTGTTTTGACGGCGAGGTCAGATTATGTCTGTTTCCGACGGCGATGTTGGATGCTTGTTTTGACGGCGAGGTCAGATTATGTCTGTTTCAGACGGCGATGTTGGATGCTTGTTTTGACGGCGAGGTCAGATTATGTTTGGTTCCTGCGGCGATGTTGGATGCTTGTTTTGGCGGCGAGGTCAGATTATGTTTGGTTCCGGCGGCGATGTTGGATGCTTGTTTGACGGCGAGGTCAGATTATGTTTGGTTCCTGCGGCGATGTTGGATGCTTGTTTTGGCGGCGAGGTCAGATTATGTTTGGTTCCGGCAGCGATGTTGGATGCTTGTTTGACGGCGAGGTCAGATTATGTTTGGTTCCTGCGGCAATGTTGGATGCTTGTTTTGGCGGCGAGGTCAGATTATGTTTGGTTCCGACGGCGATGTTGGATGCTTGTTTGACGGCAAGGTCAGACTATGTCTGTTTCCGGCGGCGATGTTGGATGTCTGCTTTGACGGCGAGGTCAGATTATGTCTATTTCGGCGGTGACGTCAAAAGATTATGTTCGACGGCGATGTCAGACTCTTTAAATCCCCAGCAGAGATGATGTTTGTACGACGGCGATGTCGAGTGTCTCTCAGAGTGATGTTTGTTTCCGGCGGCGATGTCAGATTCAGTTTCCAGCGGCGATGTTGGGTGTGTCAGATTTAGTTCTCCAGCGGCGATGTTGGGTGTTCTGGTTGATCGACGGCGATGTCAGATTTAGTTCTCCGGCGGCGATGTTGGATGTTTGTTTCCCCGAGTTATGGTTGTTTATGACGGCGATGTCAGATTTAGTTCTCCAGCGGCGATGTTGGGTGTTCTGGTTGATCGACGGCGATGTCAGATTTAGTTCTCCAGCGGCGATGTTGGGTGTTCTAGTTGATCGACGGCGATGTCAGATTTAGTTCTCCGGCGGCGATGTTGGATGTTTGTTTCCCCGAGTTATGGTTGTTTATGACGGCGATGTCAGGTGATTTGGTGTTCCAGCGGCGATGTTGGGTGTTCCTCAGAATTTTGTCTGCTTCTGACGGTGATGTCAGATGGTTTAGTCTTCCAGCGGCGATGTTGGGTGTTTTGGTTGTCGGATGACAATGTCAGAAGAATGTGGATAACTGACGGCGATGTCAGATCAGTATTTCTCCAGCTAGTTGCCGTGCAGCTAGTATTGCAGTATTCGAAGATTTGTTCCCCGCAGAGTATCGTGTGCTCGTGCAGTTGGCAAATTTTCGGGTTTACCGGTATTCAACCGTCTCGTACCTTGATTGGCTAAGAGTCGTTCGCTTCTCACCCAGTCAGGTTCAAGCCGTTTGAATAGGGGCAACTGTTGCACCCCAAAATTTGACCAACATTTATTTATCCATCAAGTGTTTGAAGGTTGATACCTTCATCAGAAAGTTCAAGAGATCCTCATAGGAATTGGTTGAAACCAGAGCTGTGTGCCTCATAACTTGAGAGTTGTGGGAGCTCCTCAGATGATTCTGAGACTTTGAGAACGAACTTGATGCTTTGAGGAAGTTTATGAGATGTCTTGAAAGCCATCATGAAGCTCAGAGAGGTCATTATGCAAGAATTCAGAAGATTCAGCCATGAATGGTAGAATTAGGGTTTGACTGGGTCAACCCTAGGTCAACTGGGGATTTGGAGAAGGTTGAGACCCCATCCAAGAGCCATGAGATCATGGAATGATGTGTGGAGATGTTAGAAAGATGATTCCTAGACCAACTCATCATGATTGAGGAGTTTGAGAAGTTTCAAGCTAGGGTTTCCAAGGATGGACAGTGTAAAATCCCCTAGTTTGATCCCTATCTTCCAGGCAGTTTTAGCTCAAGATATGATTGTCATCTCATCTTCCCCACAACATGAATGTTGTAGAGGTTGTTCTTAGCTTTAATTTGAGTGGTAGAAGTCCTTGATAGGATTTGCAGAGCTCAAGTTATGGTTTTGACAAAATTACAGGTCATCTGAGGTGTGTGAATCTGGGTCCTTGAAAGTCACCCAACTTGCAGACAACTTTTGCCCTAGTAGGATGATTCCTATGATCTCTTGGTCAACATGAATGTTGAAGAGAATCTTCTTAGCTTTCTAGAAAGTACTAGAAGTCCTTGATAGGATTTGTAGAACTCAACTTATGGTTTGTACAAGACAAGGGTATTTTGGTCATTTGGTGATTATAGGTCATTTTAAGCAAAGGCCATATCTCCTATTTCCAAGCCTCAAATGAAAAAACTCAAAATATCAAAGTTGCTCAAAATGTCATTTTAAGTCTAGAAAAGAAGTCATGAAAGTTTGGAAATGCATAGAACAAGACTTGACCAAAGTTGGTGGAAAATGACCTAAAAAAGGCATATAAGTTGAAAAAGTTGAAATAAAAAATTGGTTTGAGAGATCTACAAATCCAAAATGGGTCATCCAATATACCAAATTGATTCCAAACATCTTTTTAAAGACATTGGTTCAGCCACTTTTTTGAGTTAGGGTTTAAAAATGGGACTTGCTTTGTAATGTTGTTTCTTGCATCATAAGGCAACTTGACAAAACTCCACACAAGGCAAGGAGGAGCTTGTTTTTCACACATACCATTCCAATATCTCATGAGGAGAGATTTTAACACAAGTTTGGAGATGTATGCATGAGATGAGTGATATTTTCAAAGTGTCATTAAGTGAGATTTTCATGAACTTTCCACCTCATTCTAGAATCTTCTAAGATCAATCTAGAAGCTTCTAGATCTGTCCATCATCCTCTATATATTGGATTGAACTCATTGGTGCAAGGGGTTGGTAAAAAGAGTGTGAAGAGAGAGTAATATACCATTTTCTCCATTTTTGCAAATCAATCTCAAATTCCATTTTCTTCTTCCTTTCCATTGAATTTTTCTCACCAAATCAATTCCTTGGATCCTACTGAACAAGTGCATATAGATTAAAGTGGCCATTGTTGAGTGTTTGAAGGTGTAGCTTCCAAATTGCAAGTGAAGCAAGTTGGATCCAATCTCACAGTTCAAGCATTGTCCATCCAAGATCTTGCAAACAGAAAGATTCTCAGCCATTGAAGACCATTTGTGACCAGTTTCAAGCATTGGATTGGAGTGTAGATACACCTGCCATCACCATTTTTCAGGTTTGCAAAAGCATTCGAATCCCTCTATTTATGCATTACTAGATGAAATGGTTAGGGTAATCATGATTAGAGACCTTAGGTGAGTGATTCCTGAGAATTAGAGAGAGTTCTATGAGGTTCCATGGCAGGGTGTTGAAACTTTGATGATCAAGAAACCTTAGTTTAAGGGATGTTAATCATGGTGTATTAGTTCAGAATAATCAGTGCAATATGGAGAGTACATTAGTACAAGAATTTGCAAGTTTGGTGAGCTTCCATTGCAGTGTGCAGTTGGTGAATTAGGGGTTTCCACCTATCGGGTTTGGAATTCTAGGGGTTTTTAGGGAGTGATATCGGTATGGCTGGATTCCTTGGAGTTAGTAGGTTAATTTTGGTTTTTACAAGTCTTGATTTCATGGCCTGAGGAAGGAGAACGAGGAGCTTGAAGATTCATGCATGGAAGCTGTAATATTCTGCAAACCCTAATATCATTTTGGGACGATGGCCATGCACCGTTGGATCCATTCAATTATTTGACATTTTCACCTAATCGTGTGGCTGACATTTGAAGAGAGAAACGGAGGGAAATCTCCAAGTGAAACGATGCGTTTCACTTAAGCATCAGCGTGGGCCTTGGACTCAAATTCATATCCCCACCCCCAACTGGAAGCCCAATGCAATTTGCACTTGATTTTGTTACTTTCTGCACCGAGGTTTTAATATTTTCTCTTTTATTTTTCAATTCATTTTTCTGAAGCGTACTGGGCCTTAGTGCAATTGATATTCGCGCCCCCTCATTATGGCCCATCTAAGATTTGAACTGGGCGCCATTGCTTATAGCACCCCCTCCCCATTTTAATTCTTTTTGTTCTTTTACTTCTTTTAACATTTTTCTCACCTTTAAAAAATCCATATAAAATTGAAAATAGCTTGTTTTTAATTGGTTCTTTTTGTGGTAGATTCATATTTTTGTTAAGAAAAATATCAATAAATAAAATTGGCATTTTATTTTGTTTTAATAATTTTTATGCATTTTCCTTGTAAATAGCTTTTTAATGAGTTTAGTTTAGTGCATAATTTTGTTGATTTTAGTTCAATTAGTTCCCCTTAGATTTAGGGTCCATTCTTTTTAGGGTGATTAGTTGAGGACCTCAACTTGTATATAGGATTTAATTCATGATTTTTAGGTTAAAATTTGATTAGTTTGTTTAGGCTAGCATTAGCATAACAAAATTAGGGTTTTATTCAACATAAGTAGACTTAACAATTTTGTTTTGGGTTTTAGGTCAAGATTAGAGTATGGGGACTATATGGGTTAAGGGTAGGTATGTATAGAATCCCCTAGAATTTTACTAGAATATTATATAGTATTTTAGTATTTTTAATTGATTTTTGAATGTATGGTTAGTATGTGTGTTGCCTTGTGGGCATTGTATTTTGGGTGCTTGCTTGTTTTGCTTTCTTTTGTGCTTGGTTGGCCTTGTGGATCTTGATGGAGCATTAAGGAGCATTGAGAAGCATTTGAAGATTGAAGTTGAGCTTGGAGGCTTTAGTCTTAGGTTTTGCTTTTGTTTTAGGGATAGGATCAGGATAGAGCTTAGTTAGATAAACTTCTTTCTCAAGCATGGATAGTATTCTTCACATCCATTCCTCCCTGTGATTCAAAGTCCTTCCAGGGTATACACCTCTCTCCTTTAGAGGGATTAGTGTTATACCCAGGAGGTAGAACTTTTGAGGGAACCCTTCATTTGATATTGAACCCTTATAGGTCACCTTTGGTGATCAGATAAGCAGTTCAATATCCCCCAGCTTATCCAGTAGTGATTTTTCTCTGTTTGATTTTGTTTTGAGAGCTGTCAGAGCCTGAGCATGAAGATGAAGACTTCATTGAAGATTGTTGAAGAGGATGAACCCTTGAGGACTGCCATTCCAGCTGAAGCTTGAAGAGTATGAAGATCAAGTTGATACTCGAAGATCCCTGAAGATGGTGAAGCCTGAAGGTGGAGCTGATCAAGAAGCTGAAGCTTAAGGGAGAAGATGAGTTGATACTCATATTGTAGGGTTGATACCTGGAAAACAGTGGATCTGAAGTCTGAAGACTGAGTAGCTGCTGGAGGAGCTGAGGCTTTCTTCTGTTTTTCTTTTCTGTATTGTGTGTTTTGTTTGATTTGTCTGTTGCATTAGATTAAGTCCATCTAGAATAAGTTCAGTCTAGGAGCATGATTGCATTAGAGGTTGAGTTGCTCCCTCTGCTTGTATTGTTATTGCGTGGCTTTGCTTGCGGGTATTCGGTAGAGCCCAGCTCCCTTGCCCATGTGGTTTGTTTGCCTGATGGCATTTCATTTCTTTTATCTGCATGTTTGCAGTTTAATGTTTATTGCTTGATAGCATGTTGTTTATATTTCAGTATGATTACTGTTATTTCATGACTGGCTTGAGGTTGAGACGAGCTTGTGGAGGCTGAAGCCCCACACATATTTCCTCCCTCACTTGCATTGCATGCATTTTACTGTTAAGCTGATGCTTTGTCTATTTTGGTGTATCATTGACATGATCCCTTAGGACTCTCATTTCCTTTGATAAGGATTTGATGATAGACTTTTAGGTTGAAACCTATGCATGACAACTTCTAGGAGCTCCCTGTTCAAACCTCAACCATAGGATGAATCCATGGCATGATAACAGTAGGACTTAATAGTCTCCCTCCTAGCTGGGCCTGTTCTCTTCTCATCTCAAAACAGTTTAAGATACGGTAATCATGAATGATTTCTTTCGTACGTTACGAGCCTTAAGCTATCTGAGAAAGGATTGTGGGAGAGTTTCTTTTCCATAATCTGGATGTTTAGCATGGTACCCTTTGGGTGACATGCGACGCATTCATTCTCAGGTCATAGTCTCTAGTGCGGTTGAAATCGCAAACACAATAAAAAACACTTCTTTCGTAAAAACAGGAAATAAACCATAGTTTCCCGAACTACGTGAGCTCTGATCTCTCATACCTGTTGAGAGTACGTAGGCACAAGATGGCGAAGTCTTGGCGAGCTACCTTCCCCCATAACCCTTCGTAGGCCGAACTACGTTGACTCTGATTTCTCATTCTCTGATGAGAATACGTAGGCATAAAGTGCGACGCTTTGCCGAGTCATTTTTCTTTTCTTTTTCAGCCAGCCTTGATAGGTATATAGAATACAACCAACCCGTCCAAGTAAACAAACAAGCGAGGATCCCGTCGAATACGACGGACGTGAGGGGTGCTAATACCTTCCCCTTGCGTAACCGACTCCCGAACCCAGACGATGGTTGCGATGACCTTGTCTTACCCTTTTTCGTCAGGTTTTTCCGATCGTTCCCTTTCCCGCTCTGAAGGATAAATAACAAAAGGTGGAGACTCTTCTATCATGCCGACACCTTATTTTCGCGCAAGCGACAGCTGGCGACTCTGCTGGGGACTCCAACAGTTCCCTGCGAGTCAATCTTACCGTTTGTGTGTTTACTCGTTGGGTTGCGTTTATTTATCGCATTTTTACTTCTCACACTTTATTTCCCGCATTTTATTTTCAGTATAATATGATTATTTGTGCTGTTGTGGGATGAGAGTTCTGATGAGCGAGAAGCCAGACCCAGGCTTGAGTGCACTATAGACTTAGAGTGGAAATTAGTGGGCGCGTGCTTGCTTTGCAGGCACTAGTGTCTCATGAAATCCACGCTCAGACGAGGTTCATCCGGTTGGCTTCACTTTCAACCCTTTGGGTTGAGACGGTGGCTGGTTTGGTGGATTGTCGACTCTGAGGACCGATCATTTGTGATTCAGCTAAGTGAGGCCTCTTCAAGACTTGGTGATGCCACTCCTTTTGGGAATCGTATCGTCAGTTTTGAAAGTCTGTGACGCTGATGAACGCATAGGATGCCGTACCTTGAGTCAGTTTAGGTCCATACCTGTGAGTGGGATTAGGTTTATTGCAGGAAACTTTGACCTTCAGACCACCTGGTTTTCTTGACAGTGAATCAGTTATGTTGGTACCAGGGTTTCTCAGTTGCAGATTTGTCTGTTCTTGGTAGAGCAGGTTGTGATCAGAGGATCTTATCATCAGGTGTATGTCTGTTCTTGATAGAGCAGGTTTTGATCAGAGTATTGTCATCAGTGGTTTGTTCTTGATAGAGCATATTTTTGGGGTCTGAAGATCTCATCAGCAGATGTTGTTTGTTCTTGATAGAGCAGATTTTGAGTGGGGTCTGAAGATCTCATCAGCAACTGTATGTTTGTTCTTGATAGGGCAGATTTTTGATTTGGGGTCTGAAGACTTCATCAGCAGATGTTTCTTGATCATACATCCGAGGTCCTTATTATCAGCCATTTGTTCTCAACAGAGCAGAATTCTGATCTTGTGTGTATGGTCCTATCAGATGGTTGTTCTTAGCAGATCAGATTAGTGGTCTTACACCGGGGTTTTCTTCTCATCAGTGATTGTTGATACAGAATCTCCACAGCAGTTATCCTGATATATTAGTGCATGCCTGCATTTTGCATTAGTTCGCATATTCATCTTTGCATTCCATTAACGTGTGTCTGTGCTGCAGGTACCGTTTCCCCGATCCAGGATTTCTCGCCTCCTACTGTATTATTATGGCCTCTCTCAGGAAGACCGTTGCGTACAAGTTCCCGACCCCTGATGTGTCGAAGTTGACTGGGTTGATAGCTCTAGCAGGTGATTCTGTGAAGGATAGGTTCAGGAAGTCTTATGGCAGGTTGCTCAGTTTGGTTTGCAAACCTTCTACGTCCGAGTTGAATGGGTTACATGCTCTTTTGCAGTTCTATGACCCTCCTCTGAGGTGTTTCACTTTTCAGGACTTCGTTCTCGCGCCGACGCTGGAAGAGTATGCTGATTTGCTGGGTGTGCCTATCAAAAGGCAGATGCCTTTTGTCCACATGGATGCTGAGCCTGATCTGGCTGGTTTAGTTTCTTCACTCCATTTGGGCGCCTCTGAGTTAGTAGTGATGAGTTGGAACAAGGTTCCTGGGGTCTCATTGCAGTTTCTGATAGCTAAGGCTCAACAGTGTGCTAAGGACAAATGTTGGGACGCATTCAATGCCATCCTCGCTTTATGCATATATGGCATTATCCTGTTCCCCAACATGCCGGATTTCATAGACTTTGATGCATTCCACATCTTCGCTTCAGGGAATCCAGTCCCTACTCTGATCGGAGACGTCTATCACTCAGTGCACTACAAGAATGAGAACCGGAGAGGGAAGAATGTCTCATGCTGCGTACCGTTGTTGTACAAATGGTTTGATAGTCATTTGCCCAAGAGGGGTTCCTTTGTCTTATCTGCAGCTACAGCCGAATGGCCTGAGCGCCTGATGAGTTTGTCTGCAGAAGATATTGATTGGTTCGTTGACAGAGACAGGCTAGGTACCGAGGTGATCTTCAGTTGTAACGGGTTTCCTAATGTACCCCTGATAGGTAGGAAGGGTTGCATCAACTACAATCTGTCATTGCTAGTTCGTCAGTTCGCATATGCTTTGAGGACCCCGCCGAAGGAGGAAGAGGTACAGGAATCTCTGTACCTCACGGGTGCTTTAGAGGGGGATTTGTTGTCCAAGCTTCAGCGTGCGTGGAACAGTATCAGCAAGAGGGGAAAGCCTTTGTTGGGAAAGAGCAACAGTCAAGCCTACCCTCCTTATTCAGCTTGGATCAGAGCCAGAGCCAATGCTATAGGGATGCCATTTCCTCATGTCAGACCAGAGAGCCTCCACCAGTCGAAGAGCCTACCACTGTGTCCATTCATCAGCACAACCAGGTATTAGCCGAGCGGGATGAACTGAAGCGGGCGAACGCAGAATTGGAGAAGGAGTTAGCTCAGCTTCGAAGTGAAAGGAACGAAGTCGTGCATGCTTTCAAAAAGCAAACAGAGTCGGTGAACCAACTGGGTGCAGACTTGGCAAAGCAGATTGCTGATCGGGAACGCTTGGGTCAGGACTTCAGGGTTGTTAATGATGTACTAGCTACGAAGAAGCAGCATTTGGACGAGGCATATCGGAGGATATCTAAGTTCGACCAGCATTGGAAGACCTCCCTGGCCACCAGGAAGGAGCGAGAGGACAAGCTGATGCTACAGATCGCTTAGCTGGAAGCCGAAGTCAAGGAAAGTGAGCGGAGGTTTGATGAAGAGACCGCCCGCAGATACGCCGCCGAAGGCCAACTCAACAAAGCCCTTGCTAACCTGAAGGGGCATAAGCTGATGTTTGAGTCTAAGAAGCGGAAACTGGAGGATTGCTTTGGCGAAGGAGCATGGGAAAGTTCAGTTCAGGGGCTTCAGCATACCATTGTGCAGAGGGAACTACTCGTCGAGGGGTTGCTCACTTTGCCAGATCATCCAGAGACGAAGGAGTTATTAGCAGAGTATCGCGCCCGTGGCCGTACTTGACTAGTTGTATTCCTGTTGTTTTGATCTTTACTGTGTGCTGACCATCACCAGACTTGTTGGCTGAGGTCATGCTGTTGATTTGTTTTGTACTCGCTGATACTGTGTACTGCCTTGACAGACCTTTCCATATATATATGAGATTGATGTTTCCATGATTGGGCTCGGACTTCTTCCTCTTATTATTGTCAGCACTGACACTAAGGCACTAGGATCGGGGAAAATCTCCCAAGCACACAGACACACGCATGCATCTGCATGAAGCATTTGCATGGCGTACATTTTGCTGCTTTTCCTAACCTTTAATGTTTTCAGGTTTTTTCAGGTTCACAAGTTCCAAGCTGCTTCCGGTCTCCAGGATTGATCAGAGACTCATTCACCGTTACTCAACTCGAGCTAATCAGACTAGGATCATGGATCAGGTGCAGTCAGATGTTCAAGAGCTCCGTGAACGGATGGATCGTTTTATGGAACTGATGCAGGTAGTCGCTAATGGTCAGGACCAGCTTCGTACTTTGGTTCAACCTTTGATCTCCAGGGTTGATAGTAACGGCATACTTCACGGTGGGGATGTGCCTACTCCTCCGGTTGATGCTTCGCAGAATGTTGTTCCTGTTGCCGGGGGCAACGACAGTGCTAACGACAATATGATGGCCAATATCGGACTCAATGCGGCGGGCGTCGGCAATGGTAGTCTGGGAGCTAATATCAACACCGGGCCGGTCAACGGCAACGCTGGCGTCGGAAATCTGTTGGTGCCTCAACCGTGGCTTGAGGATCATCAGGATGATATCTTTTCTCAAAGAGGTGTGGAAGCGGAGCTGAATGCCGAGGCGCGGCTCAGGTTCAAAGCACTGGAAGACAAAATGAGAGACATTGAGAATCAGAATACATTGGGCGTTGATATGTGTAACACGGTGGGAGAACTGACTTTAAACAATGTTGCGGATAGCAAGAGTCGCCACCGACTTTTATTTTATCCATAAGGAAAGGTTATAAAAGAACAGGAAAGACCTTAGAGAATATTTTGGGTCCGGGGGGTAGGTTATGAAAAGGGAAGGTGTTAGCACCCTTTTCATCCATGGTTATCCATGGGCTCTTAGGTACTTAAGCTCACTTTTGAATTGTTTTGAAAGTGTAGTGTGTGAATAGCAAAAAATTTCAGAATAGTTTAATAATAATCCGTGTATGGATGTGAAAAAAACTTGTTTGAAAATTTTGTTGGAAATTTGTTTAAGTGTGAAAAAGTTTTGAAGTGAGCAAGTATCTAGGAGTAGCCTACCCTAATGTTTTAAGGTCTTTCTTATTCTTTATCCTTTCCTTAGTAAGACTATCCCTACTAAAATGGAGTAGGTAGTCCTTACTTTGGATGTTAAGGGACATGTGAGGGACAATTGGATTTTTGAAGGCCATTGTGGGGTGTAATAAGCAAACTGGAGGGACTATCATCATTTTTCGAAAGGGACTCGATTCGTAAAGGCAACCATAAGGGACTTTGATGATTTTTCTATTTGAGGGACTTGCTTTATACACCCCACTTAACCATTATTCGTAGGCAACTTGAGGGATATCCTTAGGAAGTGAGACGGCGATTAAAATCGACTTACGTGTGTGACGTGTTTATTTTAATTATCTTTATTTAAAAGTGATCTAAATTTATTTTAATATTACATACATGTTGTTGCACTCCCTTATTACTAACCATAATAATAATTAAATAATTAAACAACTTTACATCCAAGAAACAATTACAAAATAATAAGCAAAATAATTAAATAGCAAAGATAAATAAAATATAAATAAGCAATAATAAATAATAAAGGGGGTTAATTCTAAGTTTACTCGGCAAGACATCGCATCTTGTGCCTACGTATCCTTACGGGAGTGGAATCAGAGTAATCGTAGTTCCCCTCAAAAGGGAGGTTAGAGATCTCTTGACAGTGGTCAAGGTCTCAAGGGGAATAAACGCGCCTTAAGGACACGCTTACGCGGAGTGTAGGAACTCCAAATTTCTACGTTGAAATGTTAAGTTGTAATTAGGGTTAAATTAGGTTAGGGATTCCACGGCGGGAAACCCTAAAATGAGCGCGGCGGCTCTTTGACCTAATGCTAGGGGTAAAAGTTGTAATTTTGCCTGCGGCGAGGCATTTGTGAAAAATTAGGGTTTGTAAAAGTTGTAAGGGTTGAAGGTGAGGACTATTGACACGGCGGTCAAATGCTAGACCTAATTCCTTCAGAGTGTGTAATGTGACAGGAGTATTGATGAATGTGTGAGATTTAAATCATGCAAGCGGAAATAAAAATGCAGACGGTAAGCCATACAAGCAGAAACTTAAAGACAGAAACTAAAGCGCGATTGTTAGGATTCGCGAGGTTACATGAGAGGAGCAGATACTATATGATAATGAAATTTGAATAAAAACACAACGTAATAAGCTGCAAAAATGAACATACGCGTTAGTAAGCAAAGTTAGACGATAATTGGACGGGTCATGAGACAAGAGTGCAATGTTGAAGGTTTTTTGTTGTTTTTAGAGAAAAGGTTTTGATTTAAGTTAAAAAGATGTTTAAACATAAGAGAAAAAAATTTAAGTTTTATTTTTAAAAATAGTTTTAATTTAATTATTAAAAAAGGTTTTACTTTTAAGGTTTATTTTAAAAAAATGGCTTTAGTTAGGATTTAGAGTTATTATTTAAAAAAGGTTTAAAGTTGTTATTTTTGAAAAGGTTTAAAGTCATTACTTTTAAAAAAACAATTTTTATATTCAATTAAAAAAGTTTTAATAACATTTAAAATAACTAATTATAAAAACAAAAAAAAGAAAAATAAAAAGGGTTGGGCCGGTAATCACCTCCGGACCCAACCCAGTTGGTGTAAAATGTAAAAAAGGGGAAAAACTAGGGTTTCAAAACCCTAATCTCCCCGCGGCGCCGTTCGTTTCTTATTTCCTCTCATCTCTCATGCTCTTCGTCTTTCTCGCTTCCTTTCATTCCAAATCTCTCTTCGTCTCTGGCATTGAATCCTGAAATCAAATCAAACAGCATTAAAAGTGACGGCATTATGTGTTCCTTGCTTACGTTTTCGACGGCGGTCTCCGGCGGTTTTCGGTGGGGTTTAACGGCCTATGATGACTCAAGTTCTGAGGCTTCGATCATGGATTGCCCGCTGTTGATCTTTTAACAGCGATGGCGGTCCCGTCGGATCTTCGTATTCGCGGTGAGCCCGTTCTATGTTTGTGGCACCGTGGTGATGGTTATTGCTCGTTAACGGCCGATGATGGTGATTTGCGTTCGTCTGACGGCCAATGATGGTGATTTGCGTTCGTCTGATGGCCAGGGTTTCGTCTGATGGCCAGGGTTTCGTCCCCTCCTCCTTTCACATGCGGCCGTTCTCGCTAGGGTTTGATCAGGTGCTATGGTTCCTTATATACTTTTTCTTGATTTTCGAATGGGCCTGGATAATATCTTTTTTACGTTATTTTTACTGATATTAATTTCTGATTGGGATTTGATTTGGAAACATTCCTCTTTCGGATGTGGTTCGCATTATTACTGATTTGATTTTGTTATCTTTTCTGATAGGGTTCACTTTCTGATATCTGTTGGATTTGCTCATGATTTGTTTTCTGATACTGGATCGAATCTAATTTCTTATGATATGGATTTGACTTACTGATACGAACTGACTCCGTCATGGATTTGGATATCTGTATTTCTGGATTTGTTTTGATTTCATTTGGATAACTGGACTCGTTTGGATTTTGGTTTTCTTTTTCAGATATGGACCAAATTTGGATATGGTTACTTACGCGAACTGGTTTGGACTTGCGAACGGGCTACCTTCTGAGGTATTTCGGCTGTGATATCGAACTTGCCTATTTCTGCCCTTTTTCCAAATTGAAACTTGATTTTCATTGATGCTTCTGAACTTTTTTGATGCAGTGTTTGATGTAGTTTGGGAAATTGGTTTGATTTCGGACATGAGATGTTTGGAGTGTCATCTGCTGCTGACATTCGGTGGCCTTTTCATTCGTCCAACTGCAGCCCTTGAACGACTTCAATTCCTTTTCTGTTGGCGACTTTTTCTGATACCATTTTGATGTTTCTAATCCAGCTACTATTTGGTTTTGTTAACTGATAAATTAATGACTCCTGATGCAGTTCCGATATTCAGTTTTTTTTCTTGATGTGGATTCAATCCGAACTTATTTGCTGCTGTTCCAGTTTGGACTTAGTCTTACCTCTGGATATCCACAAATTTACATGATGGAGATGGATGTCTGAATATTTACTTAATAGAACAGTCCATTTGGCTTAAACAATTACTTTCGGCAAAATCTTTTATCGGCCCAAACTTCTTTTATCTCTCTCTTTCTCTCGGCTGTCCCTTAGATAAGAACAGATATTACCTGGTCTGACGCCGATGGCTCAGATTGGTAACGGGAGTAGGATGCGACTTCGGTTGTGCCACTCCCGACACTCGATGATGACGATGTTCTGAGAGTGTCAAAAATAATTTCTAACCCCTTCTATTCTGTTCTGTTTTGTTTCCCTTTGTGCAGGTTAATCGAGATTTGCGGCGAAGATCGAGGGACATCATGAAGACTTAGAATTCTTTAGGACTTAGGGCTTTTTAGGATAGAAGTAACATCTGTAGTTGAAATTTTACAGCAATTCAGAATGTGAAACAATTTATTCCTTTTTGTATCATGATATCTTTTATGAAATGAAAATGTCAGAACTTCATTTATATATCCATGACTGTTCAGCTTTGAATTTATATTTATTTCTTAGTTATAAATTATAAACGTTTGCGAATAAATCCACAAATATTTAAAATCATTAACTTAGTCATAAACCATAAATATTCACGAATGATATTCTTGTCTGTGTACTTGTCTCGCCCGTAATCCTAATCTCATCCACTGATTAAATTCACTTGCATTCCAACTTAAATTCTAGCCAGCAATTTCATAACCAAACACGGATGTGCGCCATGGTCATAACATTTTCAGCATCAACAGCAAAACTAGTCGTAATTAAACTCCACTGACCAAATGCCAAATCTCAATATGATCAGAACTGGTGATTGATAAATGCCTCAAAACCATAACGCATCAAATGCCTCAGAATTTTAATAACAGCCCGGCTTCAAGGAATTGGTAGAATTTGTGTAAAATGACCAAAATACCCCTGGGACCAAATCTCTCTTTGATGTTGGCAAAAAAAATCATGAAGTTTGACTTTGGTTTGACCACAGTTGACCTCAGTTTGACTTTTTAACTGCATTGACTTCTTTTGACTTATCTGATCATCTGACTGAGCAAACTTTTGAGAAAAGTCTTGAAACTTGACATGGGGGTTCTTATACACATATAAGATGTTATGAAGCTCACTTGAAGTCTTGGAAGTCCATTTAGCCTGATTAAAGTCAAAACCCTAGTTTTGGATGCACTGCTTAGGAGGTGCATTGTCTGAGGGAATTGTCAACTCTTCTGACCAATTGTGAACTTTGTGAACCTTGTGAACCTTCAAGAAGCAACCTATGGACTTCATGAACCTCATGAAAGGTCTTGTAGATGTTGAGAAGTTTGTGAACCTTGTGAACCTTCAAGAAGAAACCTATGGGCTTCATGAACCTCATGAAAGGTATTGAAAGCACTGTGGGACTTGGAAAGGTTATGCAAGTTGTTGGAGAACTTGTGAACCTTGTGAACCTTCTTAGAACACAAAGTCTTGTATTGTGAGGGCAAATTTTGGGGTGCAACAGCTGCCCCTGTTCAATTTTCTGAAACCTGAGGGGTTAGATTGGTATATTTGCCAGTCGTAACCTGGAAGGTTGAAGGGGATTGAACACAAAAGCCCAAAAATTTGCACTCACCAGTGCACGGAGTGATATTGATGGTTGGTTGAACATGATTGAGTGGGCTTAAAGATGCCACTAGGGGAAAGTTCTTCAGTAGTATAATGAGAACTGTCAGGAGTCTGGAGTAATACAGCATGTCTTCATGAGGATAGAGCAATCAATAATGATAACCCTAAAGCAGTCTTGAAGTGATAAATCTGACCTCAGGAGGATAGAGCAATCAATAGCTCTAAAGCAGTCTTGAAGTAATAATGGCTTCAGGAGGATAGAGCAATCAATAGCTCTAAAGCAGTCTTGAAGTAATAGAATGGCTTCAGGAGGATAGAGCAATCAACAGCTCTAAAGCAGTCTTGAAATAATAATGTGATATGTCTTCAGGAGGATAGAGCAATCAATAGCTCTAAAGCAGTCTTGAAGTAATGATTTCAGGAGGATAGAGCAACGGATAGCTCTAAAGCAGTCTTGAAATAATAATGTAATATGTCTTCAGGAGGATAGAGCAATCAATAGCTCTAAAGCAGTCTTGAAGTAATAATGTGATATGTCTTCAGGAGG
Organism: Lathyrus sativus; assembly: GCA_963859935.3. Lineage (NCBI taxonomy): Eukaryota > Viridiplantae > Streptophyta > Magnoliopsida > Fabales > Fabaceae > Lathyrus > Lathyrus sativus. The sequence goes on from OZ012735.1 coordinate 812,649,113, forward strand.
ATAGAGCAATCAATAATGACAACCCTAAAGCAGTCTTGAAGTGATAAATCTGACCTCAGGAGGATAGAGCAATCAATAGCTCTAAAGCAGTCTTGAAGTAATAATGGCTTCAGGAGGATAGAGCAATCAATAGCTCTAAAGCAGTCTTGAAGTAATAGAATGGCTTCAGGAGGATAGAGCAATCAACAGCTCTAAAGCAGTCTTGAAGTAATGATTTCAGGAGGATAGAGCAATGAATAGCTCTAAAGCAGTCTTGAAATAATAACGTGATATGTCTTCAGGAGGATAGAGCAATCAATAGCTCTAAAGCAGTCTTGAAGTAATGATTTCAGGAGGATAGAGCAATGAATACTCTAAAGCAGTCTTGAAGTCATGAGAGTCTATCAGGAGGATAAAATAACCCTGAGGTTACAATAAAGCAGTCCCAAAGTGATAAGAAGCTCATCAGGAGGATAAAGTAACTCTGAGGTTACAATAAAGCAGTCCCAAAGATCATAAGCTTGTTTGTTGGATAATTAACCTGAAAACAAGGTAGCATTCTGTATAACAACATTAGTTTATGTATGCATGTATGACATGATGCACTTAGGTAATGTACTATAGACATATATGTTATGGTATGATGTAAATGATGTAATGTATGATATGACACCGCTGGAAGTGTCTGGGTATCCTTGTATAACAACTGCTGGCCAAGGAAAATAAATCCCGATTCGTTGTTGAAGAATATATAACACTCCGTCTGCTGGGGATAACAAGGTATAGATAACCTCCCGTTGTTGGGGATAGTAGGGTATAGATAACCTTCGTTTTCGTTTGATAGTAGGATAAGTATAACATCCCGTCTTCGTTCATCGTGCCCTTATTGGAAAGTAATTTCCCGTATATCCGTATGAGGATAAAAGAGATGGATATAAATTCCAGGGGAGATTAGACTTTGTGAAAATGGATTAGTCCTACTGTCTTGTAAAGATGAACCGGCGAAGCTTCGTTGAAATCCTTCCCTCGTTCGTCCTTAGTAAATACTATTACTGCATTTTCATGCATTTCTGGTAAACATCAATCATATTAAAAGCATACATGCATTTCTGGTAAACATCAATCATATTCAAAGGCATACATACATTCAACCACAACCAATGGACGTTTCGCTTATGTAAATAGGGTAAAAGTAAATCTGGATTCAAAAGATGGAATTTATTTATATCAAAAGTGACCCATACACGGGTAAGTTTGTACAAGGAGACATAAACCCTAGTAAGAGAATTTTGTCATGAAGTTTTACAAAAAGAATCAGCTATGTGGGAAATAATCCTATTGAGTTTCAATTCTACTATTGCCACTCAAGTATCTCATCTTCTTGCTGTTGAGACGGAAACGATTGGATTGAGCTTTATCTGTTTGAGCTTGAGTAAGTAGTACAACTGGTTGCAGTTTCATGAGTGATCCAAACGAGACATAGTCATACGCTTTAATCCCTAACTTTTGCCTGGATTGCCCTTTCAGGTTTTCAATCCACCGGGATACCCTTTTTTGCCCAAGCCGCCTTTTCAGGTTTTCGACTTGCCGGGTGTACATCTTTTTATATATATATCCCTAATTTTTGCCCAAACCCTTTTGGTTTGCCGGGATGCCCTTATTTTTGCCTAGGCCTGTCAACCTAGCGGGTCTCTTTTTATGCGTAGTATTTTTTAACTATGTCTGCGTTTACAGGTTGTGGGAAGTCTTCACCATCCATTGTAGTCAGTATCATGGCACCTCCTGAGAACACTGTCTTGACTACAAATGGTCCCTCATATGTTGGAGTCCACTTGCCCCTTCAGTGTCAATCTCATTGCAGTATGCAGGCTTCTCAAATCTATCAATGGTAATCTTGGGAGCTTCATCATCCCAGCTTATCTCAAACATAGATGCCATGGTGGCCAATGCGTCTGCCAACTGATTCTCTCTTCGTGGAATATGTCCAAAAGTAATCTCTTTGAAATGTGGGATCAAAGACAACACATGTTCTCTGTAAGGAATGAGATTATCATGCTTTGTATCCCAATCTCCTTTAATCTGACTTACTACCAGAGCTGAATCTCCATACACCTCAAGGAACTGAATCTTCATATCAATAGCAACTTGCATACCCATGATACATGCCTCATACTCAACCATGTTATTGGTACAATAGAAACAAAGTCTGGCAGTAATCGGGGTATGACAACCTTCAGGGGAACTAATCACAACACCAACACCATTACCATGTGCATTGGAGGCACCATCAAAAACCATAGTCCATCGGGATCCTTGTTCAGGTCCGTCATACTGTCCAAGTTCTTTGGTAACAGACATAATGTCTTCATCAGGGAACTCAAAATTCATTGACTGATAATCATCTACTGCTTGATGAGCCAAATGATCAGCAACAACACTCCCCTTAATGGCCTTCTGAGTAGTATACTGTATATCATATTCCGTCAAGATCATTTGCCATCTTGCAATTCTTCCGGAAAGAGCAGGTTTCTCAAATATGTACTTGATTGGATCCATCTTCGAAATCAACAAGGTAGTATGGGTCAACATATACTGTCTTAGTCGGCGAGCAGCCCATGCCAAAGCGCAGCAAGTTTTCTCGAGCAGTGAGTATCTTGTTTCACAGTCGGTAAACTTTTTGCTAAGGTAGTATATTGCCTGCTCTTTTCGACCAGACTCGTCATGTTGCCCCAATACACACCCCATTGAGTTGTCTAATACTGTTAAATACATAATCAAGGGTCTTCCATCAACTGGTGGCATTAAAATTGGAGGTTCTAGCAAATATCTCTTGATTTCATCAAAGGCAGTCTGGCACTCATCATTCCATTCCATCACCTGATCTTTCTTCAACAACTTGAAGATTGGCTCACAGATGGTAGTTAATTGGGAAATAAATCTTGCAATGTAGTTCAATCGTCCCAAGAAACCTCTAACCTCCTTCTCAGTACGGGGAGTTGGCATCTCTCGTATAGCTTTCACTTTTGCAGGATCCACTTCAATACCTTTTCCACTGCCAATGAAACCCAGGAGCTTTCCAGATCTAACTCCAAAAGTACACTTGTTTGGATTTAATCTCAACCTGTATTTCTTCAACCTCTCAAACAACTTGTGCAAATGATCAAGATGTTGTTCTTCATTCTGAGACCTGGCTATCATATCATCCACATATACCTCTATCTCATGATGAATCATATCATGAAACAAAGCCACCATGGCACGCTGATAGGTTGCCCCTGCATTCTTCAAACCAAATGGCATTACCTTATAGCAAAAGGTGCCCCACTGTGTCACAAATGTAGTCTTCTCCATATCTTCAGGTGCCATCTTGATTTGATTGTAACCAGAGAAACCATCCATAAAAGAGAATACCTTATGCTGAGCAGTGTTGTCTACCAGGATATCAATATGAGGAAGTGGAAAGTCATCTTTAGGGCTAGCCTTGTTCAGATCTCTGTAGTCTACACACATACGTACCTTACCGTCTTTCTTAGGAACTGGTACCACATTCGCAACCCACTGAGGATAAGAAGTTACGGCCAAGAACCCTGCATTGAACTGTTTCATTACCTCTGCTTTGATCTTTTCTGACATTTCAGGACGCATACGACGAACCTTCTGCTTCTTTGGACGACAATCTTCTTTCACTGGCAAACGGTGAACCACAATGTCTGTATCCAACCCTGGCATATCTTCATAAGACCAAGCAAAGATCTCCACATAGTCACGTAGCATCTGAATCAACCTGCTCTTGACACTGTCCTCTAAATCAGCCCCTATCTTGACCTCTTTTCTGTTTTCTTCAGTTCCCAGATTCACAACTTCGACTGGCTCTTCATGTGGCTGTATAGCTTTCTCTTCTTGTTGTAACAAACTAGCAAGCTCCACAGGTATTTCACAATCGTCCTCGTTTCCGTCTTCAGTTTGATAGATCGGATTCTCGAAATTGTAATTGGCAATAGTAGAACTGTTATCAACTGGATCCAGAGTGGATGAGGATCTGCATTTTTAGTGACGTGGGTGTGTGTAAGAACACATAGCTGATAAAGCAAAAATAAAAGAAAAAGAAAGACAAGGAACACAATATTTACGAAAACGAAACGTCCGCTGATTTTATTGAATGAAGTATGCAAATGAAATGACAACCCGTAACAAGCACACCATTGTGCCCCGGGTAAGGCACATGGCTTGAAAGTTTTAATTGTTCCAGAAATTATAAATTTAAAAACATAACACAGTAATAGTATTTACTCCTGACTAAAGGAGATAGGGATGACATCTTCAGCTGTCCAATTATTGAGTCCAGCACCCACAGTAGGAAAAATCCATGCCTCCAAGTTGTAGTCTTCATCTTGATCTCCCACAGCATTGATAACCCCTTGATTGGTGATACGAACAGCACGGGCATGACGGACAGCCTTCTGGGACTCTGCAGTGAAACCCAAACCAAACTTGTCAGACTTGTATGGAATATCAGGAAGCTGACCCCAAATAGTACAACCACCTTCTTCCACCACAGCTTTTGCATCATTGAGGGAGGCCATTGCCATTGTTGGAGGGTTTCTGATGACCACAGGAACCTTCTTCACAGCAGGAGGAGTCACACAATCCTTAACAGCCCAGGGAACCACTTCAAATGACTGACATGGAGTTTCAATGTATTCACCTTCTACTTCCAGATACTTGAAAGTGTTTACATGGCTGACAAAGTATTCTTCCTCTCCAAAGACAGTAACAACTTTTCCATTCACTGGATATCTCAACTTTTGATGTAATGTGGAGGTCACAGCACCTGCCCCATGTATCCAGGGACGACCAAGCAGACATGAGTACGAAGGACGAATATCCATCACATAGAATGTAGCAGTAAACACCTGGGAGCCAACCCTGATTGGAAGATCAATTTCCCCATGCACTACTCTTCTAGAACCATCAAAAGCCTTTACCACAATATTACTGGGCTTCAATACCGTATCTTCAGGACTCAGCTTGTTCAGGACTTCCTTAGGCAACACATTCAGAGAGGAACCATTGTCTATCAGCACATGAGACAGGGTAGTGCCCCTGCATTCAATTGAAATATGCAAGGCCCTGTTATGATCCCTCTTGGCAGGGGTCAAGTCAGCATCAGAAAATCCTAACCCGTTGTCATAGGTCAGGTGAGCAACACAATTCTCAAACTGGTCCACAGAAATTGCACTGGGTACATGAGCCATCTTTAGAAACTTGATCAATGACTTGGCATGAGCCTCAGAACATAATAACAGGGAGAGCATAGAAATCTTTGAGGGAGTATGCCCCAGCTGATCAACAATATCATAATCACTCTTGCGAATGATTTTCAATACTTCTTCCATCTGCTTAGAGAGGTCATCAGCAGCTGGCACATCAGTAGATACAGGCTCAATAACAGGACCCTTGCCCCGAGCATCAGTGGTGGAAGTAACAGCAGGAGTAACCGCACTCTTAGAAGCAACTGGAGGAGAGAAGACTCTTCCACTACGAGTGATCTTGCTAGATCCAGCAATATTATCAATGTCAACAGGCATGTCAGGTAAAGGCTCCTGCTTGACACCATGGATGTAAACATCAGACCCATAGTGCCAAGGCACAGCTTTGTCAGATGTATAAGAAATAGGACCAGGAGTGGTAATGATCAGAGGAGCTACTCTGGCTTCAGCAACAGCTTTCACAGGACCTTCAGCAGTAATCTTGATTGGGCCCTGATGAGTGATTCTTAGTGGTACTTTGTCAACCATGTCAACCTCTTCAATCTTCTTACCCTGAGTCAGATGGTCTACCATACTTTCTACAGATGCTGGTCTTCTTTCAAATACTATAGTATACTTATCCATGAGACGTTGAATCCCATCTCTCAAAATGAAGCAACTATCCGGCTTATAGGTACAATATAGACAATCTTCATGACAACCTGGACAGATCCCAGCTTGTACTAACCTCTTTTTGATAACAGACAATGGTGTGCTCAACCCCATAACTGAATAGACATGCAGATCTTCATCAATATCTTCATCAATGGCGTTGACAGTCTTCTCGTGATTTGGCATTGGAGCTGTAATCACATTTGGAGTACCTGGTGGATCAAACTCAATTTCTCCCGCATCAATCATATCCTGAATTTTGTTCTTCAAGACCCAGCAGTTATTAGTATCATGTCCTGGACAGTTTGAATGATATGCACATCGTGCATTGGGATTGTACTTGGGAGAGGTAACATTGGGATTCTGAGGGGCCTCCCTCAGGGTAATAAGTTCAGCCTTCAACAAGTGTTGCAATGCCTGAGCCATTGACATGTTGATCTTCGTGAACTGTCTTCTAGCCCTCTGTTGATTGCCTTGAGGCTGCTCTGTTGTTGCAGGAGTTGGATTTGAAATATGAACTGCACTAACAGACTGATGCCTTCTGTTACGATCAGGCTGACCATACACAGCATTAGATTCTCTCTTCCCAGTGGGAGGCTTCTTTGCAGCACCTGATGAAGAAGTGCCCACTTGGATCTTACCACTCTTGATACCATTCTCTACTCGCTCTCCTGTCATGATCAACTCAGTGAAGCCAGATGATGAGCTTCCAATGAGATGACTGTAAAATGGACCATTCAGCGTACACATGAACATATCAACCAACTCCCTATCAGTCAAAGGGGGTTGAACTCTTCCAGCTAAGTCTCTCCACTTCTGAGCATACTCCTTAAAGCTTTCTTTGGCACCCATAGACATGCTTTGAAGCTGCATGCGAGTGGGGGCTAAGTCAGCATTGTATTGATACTGCTTGTAGAAAGCCTCAGCAAGGTCATTCCAATCTCTGATGTTGACACTCTCCAACTGATAATACCACTCTAGCTGAGCTCCAGATAAACTCTCTTGAAAGAAATGGATCCACAACTTTTTATCAGCATTGTGGGGTTGAATTCTTCTGACATAAGACCTCAGATGCAATTTGGGACAAGAGACCCCATCATAGACAACAAATGTAGGAACTTTGAATCCAATGGGTATGACCACCCCAGATATCAAGCTCAAATCCTCAAAATCCAGCCCAGATGATTTCTGTAATTCCATAGCATCCATTCTATCCACCAGCATCTTGAATTTGTCTTCGTTAGGCTCATGGTAGCAGTTAGCCTCAGAATCAGAGTCCCCTATAGTGTTGTGGAGACTGCCTCTCTCCTGCTCAGATTCTTCAGATTCATAGTCTTCAACCTGTTCTTTGGTCTTGGCAGGACCTTTGAACCTTCTTCCCATGTTGAGCAACCCAGCAGACCTTCTAGCCTTCTTAGTCTTCTTGGCCAGCAGTGTCTTCAATTCATCCTGCCCCTTGGATAGTGTCGCTACTGCGAAAATCGGCGCCGGCTGAACAGAAGAGTCGCCACCGTGCGTTATTTATCCCACGGGAGGGAAAGGAAACGCTCAGAGTAAACCTCGCACAATACGGGAAAGGTATGGTCATCGCAACCAAAACCTGGATTCGGGAGTCGGTTACGCAAGGGGAAGGTATTAGCACCCCTCACGTCCATCGTACTCGATGGGATCCACGCTTGTTTTCGGGTATGGATTGTTATTCTATCTACTCTAAAGGTCAAGGGTTAAAAAGAAAATAAAACTGAAAATAAAAATGACTCGGCAAAGTATCGCACTTTATGCCTACGTATTCCCGTCTGGAACGAGAAATCAGAGTCAACGTAGTTCGCCTACCTACGGGAAAGGAGGGGAAGGTTGCTCGCTAGGATATCGCATCCTATGCCTACGTACTTCCACACAGCATGGAAGATCAGAGCAAACGTAGTTCGGGCCACGTACGATACAAGTCTGTCTTTGATTGATTTTATTCCTTCTGAAAAAGGTTTTTCTGATTAGCAGTCCCGGCGGACAAAAATGACGTCTTGATGAGTTCACATTCTGTAATACCCCAAATTTTACCCTTTCTTTTTTATTTTTATTTTAAATTCTTATTAACTTAATAAATTAACCTTTTTTTTTAAATCTTGTTTTTTTAACTAATAATAATTTAATTAACCTTTTTTATAACTTTACTAATGTTTTTTATTAACTTTTTTTTTTTCTATTTAGTTTATTTATTTAAGTCATTTTAAGCTCTTCTTACTAACTTTTAGGATTTAGATTAAAATTTAACTTTTTTTTCTTTTCTTTAAAGAGTAAATTTTTCATAACCTTTTTTAAATTAATTTCTAACACTTTTTTTTTAATCAAATTCTAATACTTTTTTTTAAATAAAAATCTAATACTTTTTTTTAAAACTAAATCTTTTTTTCTAACTTTTTTAAAGTTAAATATTTTTTTTCTAACTTCTTTTTAAAATTAAATCTTTTTTCTAACTTTTTTAAAGTTAAATATTTTTTTCTAACTTCTTTTTAAAATTAAATCTTTTTTCTAACTTTTATAAAGTTAAATCTTTTTTTCTAACTTTTTTAAAAAAAATTAAATCTTTTTTCTAACTTTTATAAAATTAAATCTTTTTTTCTCTAATTTCTTTTTAAAATTAAATCTTTTTTTTCTAACTATTTTAAAAATTAAATCTAACCTTTTTTTATATAAATTAAATCTATCCTTTTTTTTTTAAAATTAAATCTAAATCTTTTTTTGACACCTTTATTTTTCAAATTAAAATTCTAAATTCTTTTTAAAATTAAATTCTAACGCCCTTTTCTTTTTCTTTTTTTTTTTTTTTTTTTTTTTTTAAATTTTAAATTCCTTTTAAAATTAAATTCTAACAGTTTTTAAAATAATTCTAACATTTTTTAAAACCAACATTCAAATATTTTTTTTTTTTCTTCTAACTCATTTTTTCTTAAAACTCTAATTTTTTATTTAACTTGAAACTCTAATCTTCTTTGCTAACTTTTTAAATTTAAATCTCAACACTTTTTTAATCTAATCCAATCTTAATGAATTCCAGATAGAGTTAAATCAAATCAATCAGATCAATCATCATCATAAGAAAATCAGATCTAAATATCAACATCACCATCATTGAATCAAATCTGAAATCATCATAAAAATTCATTCAAATCAAATCAGAGATTGAAGAAGATTGAGATATTCAAATTAAATCTGAGATTAAAAAAAAGATTTAAAAATCAAGTATAAAAGGGACGAAAGTCATAACAAGAAAGAGAGAACTTTTTTTCGTAAAATCCAAGCAAACTCCGTCAAAAATCCTCTAGCCTCAGGACAAAGCATCATCGGTCATCATCATTCCGTAAGGATCAAAAAAATATAATTACAATTTTTGTGTTGCTTTTCATGTTTTTCAGGAAAAAGAGATGAAGAAGACAAATTGGCGGTCATGCAAAAGAAGAAGAAGATAACATCCGTGAGAGGCAAACAAGAAGGAGAGGAACACACGCAAACTCAGAGAGCAGAGAGAAGAAGAGTGATGACCGGCCCAACCCTCTTTTTTATTATTGTTTTTCCATTTGTTATTTTATTTTGTTTATCCTTTTTTAAAAAAAATCAAGAAGACCCTTTCTTTTTTATAACCAAAAACCTTTTTTCAAATTAATTAAAACTCTTTTTAAATAAAATAATCAAATGTTTTTTCAAATAATAAAACTCTTTTATAACTTTAAAGTAAAACGTGTTTTTAACTAACATTAAGATTTTTTAAATTAAACCAATTGTTTTTTTTAATGATTAAATCTTTTTTTCAAAATATTATCACTAAAACTCCTTTTTTTAGAATAATTAACCAAACTTTCACTTTTTTATTAATAAATTTTTTTAAAACTCAAAACTCTTTTAATTAAAATTAATCTCTCTTTTCACAAATTTAAATCCTTGGTTAAAAAGACCATAAAAGTCCTCCAAAATTCATACGGTTTGTTTCTCGTTCAATTTTGATTTCGTTTTCGTCTAACCCCACATACTGACATTTTTGTTTGTTTTGTTTCTTGCAGCTATTATGTTCAATTTGAAACTTATTTTCGGTTTTATATTTAGCTATTATAATTGTAACTGCTTATGGGATGTAATTGTGTGAGACAATTGTCGCATTTATCTTTCCGCACTTTATTTTCTGCCGTTGTATGTATATTTAATTTCATCGCATCTTTATAATTAATTTCACTCCTCCGAAGGAATTAGGTCTAGCCGTTTGACCGCCGTGTCAGTAGTCCTCAACTTCAAACCCTTGCGACCTCACAAACCCTAATTTTCACAAATGCCTCGCCGCAGGCAAGATTACAATTTTACCCCTAGCATTAGGTCAAAGAGCCGCCGCGCTCATTTTAGGGTTTCCCGCCGCGGAATCCCTAACCTAACCTAATTTAACCCTAATTACAACTTAACAATTCAACGTAGAGATTTGGAGTTTCTACACTCCACGTAAGCGTGTCCTTAAGATGCGTTTATTCCCCTTGAGACCTTGACCACAGTCAAGAAGTTTCTAACCTCCCTATTGAGGGGAACTACGATTACTCTGATTCCACTCCCGTAAGGATACGTAGGCACAAGATGCGATGTCTTGCCGAGTAAACTTAGAATTAACCCCTTAGGTCTCTTTTCTCACTTTTAATCCTTTGTACATATACCTTAAGCAAATGAATAAAGCAAAATAGTGAACATCTGAACAAAAGGTTCCTGTAGAGTACTACAGAAGTTTAGGGTGCTAATACCTTCCCTAAATTTAACCAACCCCCGAACCCTAGATCTTTCCCCGCATTGTGTTTACGATGCAAAATAGGTTTTCCCTCTTTTGATCTTTTCCTTCGGATAAATCAAAGAGCGGTTGTGAATTGAATTGCGATTCAAACTCATTAATAGTTTGTGATCCTATTTCCACCGCAACAGAAAATGGCGACTTCACTGGGGACTAACTTTTGAGGGTTATCCCTAACTCGTTCATATTTATTACTATTTGTGTTATTATTCATTTGCATGTATATATTTGTGCTTTGATTGTGGGACTGTTCCTTGTGCTGTGAGATAGGTCCTAACCCGGATCTAGTGTACCTTAGGTAAATGGCAATAGACCAAGGAAACTGTACGACGTATATCGATACGGTTGATCTGGTGGCCATGGTTAGTGCGACTTCTTGGTTGGTGCTTATATTCCTTAAGTCAAGTTGAGGATAATATTGAGGCTGCCATATGTTGTCAACGCACTAACTGACTTTTAGAACCCTAGTTAACTCATCTTGGCCTTTAGAAAGTAGTGAGGTAACCGGCTTTGGTGCAGACTAAAGTTGGTTGACACTCGATACTACGCTCATTGAGATCTTAAACTTGGAGGGTTTTGGTTGGCAAGTAAGTTGCCTTCTGAACAACCATCCTTGTGAAAGATCAATGATATTGAGATCCCTTAGAACCTGGTCACTTTTGTAGGACAGGATGAACCATCTAACTTCAGGGGAGGGTACTTGCCTTTGAACCTCATGCAAGCCTTTAACCTAAGACTTTGTGTGTTTTCATGCATTGCATCCATAAAGCATCTCATTGCATTGTATTTCATGAAGTTCAAACATCATTTATGGATATTGCGGGATACCATAAATAAAAAAAAATAGAATGAAAAAAACAAGAAAAAGATTTCTTTGGTACCCCACGGCATTAGTAAATGTTTTGAATTCCATGAAATCTTCATTTACATTCACATTTTAGCATCATACTTTTGCATTACATGTGTCTCCCGATTTCTCACACTCGGTTCTCTCACCTTCCAGTTTCGTCACCCTGAGTTCTCGGCACCAATACAACACCAGAGCTCAAACTCGGAAAAGAATGGAGGATCAGGCAAAAGAGATTGATCGCCTTAGCAATGAACTTGAAGACCTTCGAGGGGGTATGGGGCGAATGATGGAATTGTTACATGTCATGAATGCTAAGATGGATACCCAGCCCACTGTTGTTTCTGAGATTACCGGCGTTACTGTGGACCCTCCACCAAGTGTGACCGTAGCAGGGGACCCACCTTATGGTCTTGCTCCCGGTTTTGTGCCTCCCCAAGCCACTGTTCCGATTAATCAACCTGTTCAGCAAGCCGTGCCCTTGTTTTCTGAAGTTTCTAAGGGGGCTCCTATCTTTGCACCACCTGTTGTACACACTCGTGCGCAACCGTACTTCAATGAGACAGCTTTTGATAATCTTGATGAGAATGTTGAGGGTTATGAGAAACATGATAAGCTTCGTGAGGAAGTAAACACTATCGTCCAAAGATTGAAAAAGGTAGAGGGTGATCAAATTTTTGGGACCGCTGCAAGGGATGTTTGTTTGGTTTCAGGTTTGGTTATTCCCCCAAAGTTCAAAACTCCGAACTTCGATCGTTATGAAGGTGCCACCTGTCCTAAGAGCCATTTGATCATGTATTATCGCAAAATGGCTGCCCATGTTGAGAATGATAAACTGATGATTCATTGCTTCCAAGACAGTTTGAAGGGTGCTTCCTCCAAGTGGTATTTAACTCTGGACCAGTCTCGCGTTAAGAGTTTCCAGGATTTATCTGACGCTTTCATCAAACACTACAAGTACAATATGGATCTGGCTCCTGACAGAAGACAATTGCTGAGTATGTCACAAAAGAATTCTGAGTCATTCAAAGAATATGCCCAAAGGTGGAGAGAGACTGCTTCGCAGGTAGAACCTCCTTTGACCGAGAAAGAGTTAGCTGATTGGTTTGACGACACAGTCCGTCCAGAATTTTACGAGAGAATGGTGGGTAGTGTGACTTCAAATTTCTCCGACATCGTTGCTGTGGGTGTCAAGATTGAATTGGGTATGAAGAGTGGTAAAATGACAAATAATCATGGTACTTCTAAGGATCAGCCGAAGAAACCTCCGTATAGCTCCCAGAAAAAGAAGGAGAGTGAGACTAATGCTATATCCTCTGGTAAACCAAGGGAACGCTTTTATCGGCATCTGCAAGGTTATGCTCAACCTCAAGGGTACCCGGTCCAATATGCTCAACAACCCTATGTGGCAGCTATTACACCTTCTTTCAATCAACAGGTTCCCATGTATCAACCTATGCAACAACCTTCTGTTTATCCGCCTCCTGTCAACTACCTACAGGCACCCAATACTCCTGCTCCTCAACAGCCAAAGAGTCCGGCTCCTCGCCAGAATATGCCAAACAGAAGAACGTATAAACCTTGTCCGCCGATCCCGATGACTTTTACCGAGTTGTGTCCCTCTTTGGTCAAGCAAGGTCTCATCACTACTCGGGCTTTGGGTCCGCCTCCTAATCCTCCACCTAATCCATTACCTGCAAGTTACAACGCTACCGCTCATTGTTTATTTCATGAGGGTGCGCCCGGCCATGATCTAGAGAATTGCTATGCTCTTAAGAAAGTTGTCAGAAATTTGCTAGAAACGAAGAAGTTGTCTTTTGGCGATGCTCAGCTGAAGATCGAGACTCCTTTCGGGGTTCCTCACTCGTCAAGTGCAAATTCTGCAAAGCATGCTACGCCTATCAGCCGAATCCAGTCATTATTCAAAGGCCTAGCCCGCTTCATTTCAGTAACCCTCAAGGTGATATGACCGGGATCAACAAAGGATCTGGGAAATTTATTTTGAAGCAACGACTGAAAACTGTTGAAGATGTGACCAGCATAACTGGGGTAAGCCATGACGACTCACAGTGATCATGAACTAGACGTCCTTTCCATTGAGGCTCCGCCAAAGGAAACTGTTACTCTTGAATGCAAGATTTTATAAACATTTAGAAGGATTTTTCCGACAGTTCATTTGTTTATTTATATGTATTTCTCTTCGATTAATCATATTTAGCATGCACGAACTTGTTTATCTTTGATTAATTAATGCAACGCATATGTTTGTCTTGAATAAATCCATTCGTTTCACTCATTCAAAATATATTTTTCATAAATTATAATGCCAACTTTACCCGATCTCTTGTTCAGATGGAGAATTGGGGGGAGGATGACGAACCCAAAACGTCAGATTTCTTGTCGTATGCTTTCGATTGAAACCCGCTGATGATGTAAGGCATTGTTTCAAATCCCAAACACTGGAGATATAAGGATGTTAATCCCTAGTCAACCCTTTGAACCTTGAAGTAGGAGTTTTTCTTTCTTTTTAAGAACCTTCATCCTAACCTGGGGCAGGGTAGGTTTCAGTTAAACCGATCGAGCGCTTAGATCCTCAAAAAGGAAGAGCAAACCTTCGAGAATTTATCCTTAGCATCTTAAGAAGTCCAATACAATGACTATCCCTCGGTTACCTAAGGAGTGGGGCAGTCACGAGCCTTTCAAAAGATTTACACAACTTGTGCATAAAGGAATATTCAAAAAAATAAGAGCCCGCTAAGTCAAAAACCTATGAAGGAGACTTAGGCAAAACTGGGGCATCCCGTTGGACTCCAAAGTCAGATCAAAAGACGTTGTCCAGGCAAAAGTTAGGGAATAAAAGCAAAACAAGAGGGTACAATAAATAGTCCCTAGTAAAGAACAAGATCGTGTAATAGGTGAGCGACTGCCATGTCCAAAGCCTTGATAAGTTCTCGACCATAGCAAATCCGCTTGAGATATGAGCGTTCGTATCCGGTTAACTGAATTAGGATTGGAGAACATCACGAAGAATGGGTGGGTACAAATATAACTTTGAGCCTTTATCCTTTTGTTTCTTAAACCGTGAACTGAGCCACGATACAACCTTTAAAAGACCTAATTGAAGTAGGACTTCGGTTGAAAGCATACTTGACAAGATCACGTTTCCTGACTCCTACGAGCTATGCTCAGAAAAAAATTCATGATGGCATTATAATTAAAACTTATATCCTGACTAGTGATTTCGGTCACAAGTTGTTGCGATATCTTTTTTTCAAAACAAAAATTCAAGACAAATATATGTGTACATTGACAAGCTCAGGATAGGCATTTCAGGCATGACGACTTTGCTTGATATCTTAGAGATTTACATATGGACATAACCCGTGGAACTTGATGATCCTGCTAAACAGGGGCAGGCAGTTTCCCAGTTCGCTTACCAACGCGAGTCTGACATTCTTAAAGAGCTATTTCCCAAAGATTTCGTCGTAACACGATTAATTTGTGCCAGTTACGTCGAGACCTGACGAATCTCTCAAAGAGTTTGAGAACAATGGGGCAACCGGACTCGGTGTTCTCTATAAAATCCTCTTGAGATGACCCTACCTCGCAACGCAAGTATCCTGGGGCACCATGTTTTTAAGGGAAACAAATGGCGACTACTACAAGATCCTTCAAGATCAAAACCATGTGGTTTCACAACTTTTCTTCATGCACCCGATGGATTTTACTCACGGCGGCCTTCATTCCCCAATAAGTCTCAGTGTTGCAACAGGCTCCTAAACTATTGCCTCATCATAGTCCCCAGAGAGACTATAAGCTGACAACTTTTTCTTGGGTAACTCAAAAGTGTCCCTCAGGTTTTCTTCTCCCCATGTGAAGACGTGGTACTATGCACCCAAGCAGATTACCTTCTCCCCAGAGAATTCAGAACTTTAAAACCAGACTTGGTTCTACCATTGATCCTTCTTACCCATGATTGACGTATTGGTTGCAGAGAACGCAGGGTATCTCCGTTGAGATGTTATTTCATCTCTCGTCCCATCTCTAGTCTGTTTCGTCAACGTACGCAAGGGCATAAGCATCACATGCTTATTTCATTACATATTCATTACATACTCATTACATACTCATTTCATAACATCCTGCATATTCACATACATCAACGTACATTCACATTAACATATGCATTAACATGTGCATTAGCATTCACAGGTTCATTGTGTTTCACCATCATTTGGTTGTTACCGCCGAGTAACTGGGGTTCGTCAATTCTCTCCAAATAGATTGTCAGTCTTAAGCATAAAATACCTACTTATTTCCAGCTTCCCCACGGAGCTCGATCCTCGTGGATGACGGTTACTTCAGCTATCTTTCCTCGCCAGGATAAGATATCTACCCTTCGAGTTCATTCCCTCGATGGAGTCTTGATTACCAGTTTTCTTTCTAGCTCGATCCTAGATTGAATCTCAGTCTTGTCGGTCGTCGAACCCAATCGGACGTGCATTTATTTTGCACCGTCTAAAGATTTTCACCATACCATGGCAAATACGCGACTGTTCTCGCCCAAGAGGGTTATCACTGTACCCGGACGTGCATTTATTTTGCACTATCTTTCAAGAAAATCAACTACAATCATTTACAGATACACGCCAGTTCACGCCTGGAAAATCCATCAGTACAACACTTTACAATCCTACATGTTACAACATCGGTACAACACTTTACATCTTACAGCATCAACATACGACATTTCTCACCTAAGAAGTCGATCATATCCTCGTCACGACTCGCAGCAAATGGCCATCTCCATGGAGCAGTTGGGCTTCCATTTATCTGCCGTCTTGAGGTACGAACCAATTCGTATTCAGGAGAGCACGATCTTGAGTTACGGGAAGGTTTGAGCGAAATCATATTCAGGAGAGCACGATTCTGAGTTATGAAGAAGTTCATTTATCCTTTAGTAAAAGAAGGAACGGAATCATATTCAGGAGAGCACGATTCTGAGTTATGAGGAAGTTCAGTTGGCCGTTTTTCAGGAGAGCACGATTCTGAAGAATGAAGAAATTTCAGGAACCGAATCATATTCAGGAGAGCACGATTCTGAGTTATGAGGAAGTTCGATTACCCAGTTTCATATTCAGGAAAGCACGATTCTGAAGTATGGAAAAATTCATTTACAACCAAATCATATTCAGGAGAGCACGATTCTGAAATATGAGTATATTCAGTCATCCAGTTTCATATTCAGGAGAGCACGATTCTGAAGTATGAGTATATTCAGTTTCATATTCAGGAGAGCACGATTCTGAAATATGAAGAAATTCAGTCATCCAGTTTCATATTCAGGAGAGCACGATTCTGAAATATGAGTATATTCAGTCATCCAGTTTCATATTCAGGAGAGCACGATCCTGAAGTATGAGGAAGTTCAGTTTACCCTTTTCATGTTCAGGAGAACATAATCTTGAAGCATGACGAAGTTTATTTATCCTTCAGTAAGAGAAGAATCAGAATCGTATTCCAGGCGCCGACCTTAAATGCGAGAAGATTTATTTATCAGATAAGCAGCAGCCTCTTTATTTGAGTGCTTATCCTTTTTTTGCACATAAGCCCCTTCCAACGATAAGTGACAGTTCTCCCTCGAGAAGCTTATCAGGGCAATTCCCATCAAAGTCCATTTATTTTGGCATACAGTCGGTCTTTACCCTGTATATTTGCTACGGAGTTCCGAAAAGTCCGTTTGATCCTGTCACGAGGGGTAGTTTACAGAAGCTTGGATGTTATTCCTTGCTCAATGCTCCAGCATTCTGTAATCGATCTTACAATCGTACGTGATCCAGTTTTATTTTTAGATTCCCCAGTGGAGGCCGTCTCATAGGTACCATCTCCATTCGAGGATCTCGTTCCTTTTCTAAAAGTGACAATTGGTCATTCGCACCAGTTGACTATCATTTTTAGAATTCCCCAGTGATGTACTGTGTCTCAGCGCGTCATTTTCCCCAGTGTGTTTCTTCTCGTGGCGTCTGTCTCGGTGTCGTCATGTTTCGTCAGCATTTTCGCATTCATTATTCCAGCATACGCATCATATCATAGTCATGGCATCATCTGCATTAAGTCGTTCCAGTTTTGTCCATAGCATTGCATATCGTCGCATATAAGGGCAAAATTTTCGGTTATCTATATTTAAATCTCTCCACCACGATTCCACGAGTCTCTGTCACTCAAATCGTCCGGTGTAGCCATTTAAATAGGGGCAACTGTAATACCCCAAATTTTACCCTTTCTTTTTTATTTTTATTTTAAATTCTTATTAACTTAATAAATTAACCTTTTTTTTTAAATCTTGTTTTTTTAACTAATAATAATTTAATTAACCTTTTTTATAACTTTACTAATGTTTTTTATTAACTTTTTTTTTTTCTATTTAGTTTATTTATTTAAGTCATTTTAAGCTCTTCTTACTAACTTTTAGGATTTAGATTAAAATTTAACTTTTTTTTCTTTTCTTTAAAGAGTAAATTTTTCATAACCTTTTTTAAATTAATTTCTAACACTTTTTTTTTAATCAAATTCTAATACTTTTTTTTAAATAAAAATCTAATACTTTTTTTTAAAACTAAATCTTTTTTTCTAACTTTTTTAAAGTTAAATATTTTTTTTCTAACTTCTTTTTAAAATTAAATCTTTTTTCTAACTTTTTTAAAGTTAAATATTTTTTTCTAACTTCTTTTTAAAATTAAATCTTTTTTCTAACTTTTATAAAGTTAAATCTTTTTTTCTAACTTTTTTAAAAAAAATTAAATCTTTTTTCTAACTTTTATAAAATTAAATCTTTTTTTCTCTAATTTCTTTTTAAAATTAAATCTTTTTTTTCTAACTATTTTAAAAATTAAATCTAACCTTTTTTTATATAAATTAAATCTATCCTTTTTTTTTTAAAATTAAATCTAAATCTTTTTTTGACACCTTTATTTTTCAAATTAAAATTCTAAATTCTTTTTAAAATTAAATTCTAACGCCCTTTTCTTTTTCTTTTTTTTTTTTTTTTTTTTTTTTTAAATTTTAAATTCCTTTTAAAATTAAATTCTAACAGTTTTTAAAATAATTCTAACATTTTTTAAAACCAACATTCAAATATTTTTTTTTTTTCTTCTAACTCATTTTTTCTTAAAACTCTAATTTTTTATTTAACTTGAAACTCTAATCTTCTTTGCTAACTTTTTAAATTTAAATCTCAACACTTTTTTAATCTAATCCAATCTTAATGAATTCCAGATAGAGTTAAATCAAATCAATCAGATCAATCATCATCATAAGAAAATCAGATCTAAATATCAACATCACCATCATTGAATCAAATCTGAAATCATCATAAAAATTCATTCAAATCAAATCAGAGATTGAAAAAGATTGAGATATTCAAATTAAATCTGAGATTAAAAAAAAGATTTAAAAATCAAGTATAAAAGGGACGAAAGTCATAACAAGAAAGAGAGAACTTTTTTTCGTAAAATCCAAGCAAACTCCGTCAAAAATCCTCTAGCCTCAGGACAAAGCATCATCGGTCATCATCATTCCGTAAGGATCAAAAAAATATAATTACAATTTTTGTGTTGCTTTTCATGTTTTTCAGGAAAAAGAGATGAAGAAGACAAATTGGCGGTCATGCAAAAGAAGAAGAAGATAACATCCGTGAGAGGCAAACAAGAAGGAGAGGAACACACGCAAACTCAGAGAGCAGAGAGAAGAAGAGTGATGACCGGCCCAACCCTCTTTTTTATTATTGTTTTTCCATTTGTTATTTTATTTTGTTTATCCTTTTTTAAAAAAAATCAAGAAGACCCT
The DNA here is from genome assembly GCA_963859935.3 of Lathyrus sativus. NCBI lineage: Eukaryota > Viridiplantae > Streptophyta > Magnoliopsida > Fabales > Fabaceae > Lathyrus > Lathyrus sativus. Next base: position 812,668,521 of record OZ012735.1, read on the forward strand.
TTCTTTTTTATAACCAAAAACCTTTTTTCAAATTAATTAAAACTCTTTTTAAATAAAATAATCAAATGTTTTTTCAAATAATAAAACTTTTTTATAACTTTAAAGTAAAACGTGTTTTTAACTAACATTAAGATTTTTTAAATTAAACCAATTGTTTTTTTTAATGATTAAATCTTTTTTTCAAAATATTATCACTAAAACTCCTTTTTTTAGAATAATTAACCAAACTTTCACTTTTTTATTAATAAATTTTTTTAAAACTCAAAACTCTTTTAATTAAAATTAATCTCTCTTTTCACAAATTTAAATCCTTGGTTAAAAAGACCATAAAAGTCCTCCAAAATTCATACGGTTTGTTTCTCGTTCAATTTTGATTTCGTTTTCGTCTAACCCCACATACTGACATTTTTGTTTGTTTTGTTTCTTGCAGCTATTATGTTCAATTTGAAACTTATTTTCGGTTTTATATTTAGCTATTATAATTGTAACTGCTTATGGGATGTAATTGTGTGAGACAATTGTCGCATTTATCTTTCCGCACTTTATTTTCTGCCGTTGTATGTATATTTAATTTCATCGCATCTTTATAATTAATTTCACTCCTCCGAAGGAATTAGGTCTAGCCGTTTGACCGCCGTGTCAGTAGTCCTCAACTTCAAACCCTTGCGACCTCACAAACCCTAATTTTCACAAATGCCTCGCCGCAGGCAAGATTACAATTTTACCCCTAGCATTAGGTCAAAGAGCCGCCGCGCTCATTTTAGGGTTTCCCGCCGCGGAATCCCTAACCTAACCTAATTTAACCCTAATTACAACTTAACAATTCAACGTAGAGATTTGGAGTTTCTACACTCCACGTAAGCGTGTCCTTAAGATGCGTTTATTCCCCTTGAGACCTTGACCACAGTCAAGAAGTTTCTAACCTCCCTATTGAGGGGAACTACGATTACTCTGATTCCACTCCCGTAAGGATACGTAGGCACAAGATGCGATGTCTTGCCGAGTAAACTTAGAATTAACCCCTTAGGTCTCTTTTCTCACTTTTAATCCTTTGTACATATACCTTAAGCAAATGAATAAAGCAAAATAGTGAACATCTGAACAAAAGGTTCCTGTAGAGTACTACAGAAGTTTAGGGTGCTAATACCTTCCCTAAATTTAACCAACCCCCGAACCCTAGATCTTTCCCCGCATTGTGTTTACGATGCAAAATAGGTTTTCCCTCTTTTGACCTTTTCCTTCGGATAAATCAAAGAGCGGTTGTGAATTGAATTGCGATTCAAACTCATTAATAGTTTGTGATCCTATTTCCACCGCAACACATTCTTTTACGGAAGAAGTGTCTTTTATTGTGTTTGAAATCTTTATGTGTTTTTCTGTTTGTTTTGAGAGAGAAGAGACAGAACTCTAGCCTACGGTTGCGAAGGGAATCAAACTAACCTAATGTTATCATGCATGGGTTAAGACCTAGTGTCTATCATGCTCCTCTCTTGCACAGAGAGAAACAGAGATCCTAAGGGAATAGACAGAAACAGAAACAATAACAGATATATAGTAAAGCAGTAAAATGCATGGATGCAACAGTACAAGCGAGGCAAGGGAGTCCCACTCAACCTCGAACCTAGAAAACAATAGGCAAAAGTGAACAGGATTCACTTTCAACCCAACAGGGTAAACAGCAAACAATACAGTCCAGAAAACCAATCAATACATCAGAAATGAAATACATCAGCAAAAGAAACAGCATCGGCAGCTCTGAATCAACATCTGGCTTCAAGTAATCTCCAATCAGCTACAGGCTTCAACAAGCATCAATCTCCATCTTCATGACCTTCAGGCAAGGGCTTTGATCATCAGTCTTCTATCTGCAATGGCTTTTCTTCAAGCTCAAACCTCCAGGATGAGGGATTAGTCACAAGAGTGAATTGGGTGTTAAGCAATCAGTTGACTACCAAGGGTGGTGAACAGACTGCTTCTAACACAAGAGACATTTTCTCTCAAGAGTTCTATCTCATAGACACTATCACCAAGCCTTCCAAAGGAAGGGGGTGAGTGTCTTAGAGAGGCTCTGAATCACAGAGAAGAATGGATGCAGACAAGGCAATCCATGTTTGAGAAACAAACTTTCTAACCTAGAGCTCTGCCTAGCTCCTAAACCCTAGTCTCCTCAGCATCTGCTAGCAAGAATCTCCTCTTCAACTCTGGAAGTTGATCTTCAATCTCTGGATCTCCAATGGTCTTCATCATCATCAATCTTCAGCTCCCCCAATCCCCAGACAAATCCCAACACCCAAACAAGCAAGCAATAATCCCCAGAGGGCACACCACACCAGTCAATCAAACATACACAGAGTATTAATAGCAGTAGGGGAATCCTGACTTTTTCTAAGGGGATCTAATAACTACCCATAGCCCCTATAGTCCCATAGCTAAACTATTCAAACCCTAAGTCCTAAGGGAAATGAAGTGATTCTCCTGAGTCATCACCTAAAACCCTAGTTTGTTCATGTTGTTCACACCTACACTAAGCACCTAAATTTAATTTCTAAAAAGGGAACTAAATTGTATCTACAAGTTCAATATCTCACCTAAACAACCTAAAAAGAATGAACAAAAAATATTAAAGCATCTAGTAGAACAAAAATTAATAAAATCATGCATGAAATGAAACTACTTAAAATGTCATTTATTTAGAAAATATGAAAAAAATATCAAATAAAAATAAAAATGCAATTTTATTTAATGACAATTTTCTAGACATCCTAAAGAAAATGATGTAAAAAGAATGGATTAAAAATGATTTTTTTTATCTATTTATTATGAATTTTGTAAAGTTGGTAAAATTTAAAGTGAATTAAAAACAATTAAATCAATTAAAATGATAGGGGGGTACTAATAGAAAACACGCTCAGTTGATAATCCATTGGGCCAGCAAACGGGGGGTGTGCGTAGCAAGTTGCACTAGGCCCAGAACAAATCAGCATTATTGAAAATAAAGAAAGGACGCAGGGGGGTGAGAAAAGAAATAGAATCACGTGTAAAATGAATTGGGCTCAGGCATTGGGGGGTGGGGATATCAATGGAGTCTTAGGCCCGCCCGTTTCAATTAATGAAACAGTGCGTTTAGGGCACCCAGCTAATTCCCTCCAAAATCAGAATTAAACGAGAGCCACAGGATTGCTCTTGAGGTCAAAGGTCTAACACCTAATGGACAGCCACGATTTCATCTTCAACCTTGGCTTGATGAGAACTTAGGGTTTCCACCATGAAACTCCATGCACGCATACAATTCCACCAATCTGTTCTCTCTCCACAGTGCACGAAACAACACGATACAAACATGAAAAACACTCAGAATCTCTCCCTCTACAAACCTATGGTATTAGATTGTTCTGAAACTCAGCAAATCACTCAAACCGATCGAGATAAGTTCTGACTCCATGAAAATGCTCTGCAACTCATCAGCATAATTCTCAACCAAACCTATACTAATCTAATCTATGACTAATGGTGATTATTCTGATCTATCAAACTAAGATTATCATGCACTATGCTACATGCTCTACATCCTAACAGTTCTAACAACCTGTCACAAACTATCACTAAACATCACCAAACTCGTCCTAATCGCTCTACTAACAATCTAAATCACATCTAAACTAACAAAACCATGCTAAACTAACTATATCAAGCTGTGGCAGAGAAAATGCACCTGGTGTGAAAGCTTGTGGATGATGATGGAACTCGTGGATCTGAGGCTTTTGATGCTTGGATCTTGATCAACTAACTCAATGCTCGATTCTGTATGCAACACCTGGATGATTCTTGACTTGAATTGTGCTATCCACTTGAAATTGCAATTTTGATGTTGATGATTATGGTGCTCGAAAATGGATTGGTCACACCCTGTTCTTGGTTGAATTCTGATCTATGATGATGAATCAGTATGATGAAATTGATTTTGATGGTGATTGGTGAAGAATTTGAGAAATTGGAGTGAAAATGCAATGAGAAAGAATGGAGAGAATTTGTGAGATTTTGGTGAAAAAATGAATCCAACCCTTGCTCAATTCTGATCTCATGAATATATAGGGCTCACATGAACTTTCTAGAACCATCTTGCCACATTCCCTTGCATTCCAAATTGGTTGATTTTTGAAATGTTTCTTCAAATTCAAGTAACCATGGATAACTTTGATTTTTTTCACTAAGCTCAAAAAAGTGCTTGAACCATTGTTCTTAGAATGTCTTTTCCATTCAAAATCATATATTGGAAGTCTCCATTTGGACTTATAAATCTCTCAAACCATTTTTTCACTTTGACTTTATTCAAATTATAAGCCATTTTAGTTCAAATTTGGACCAATCATGCAACTTCATGTTATGAGCTTTTCCAACAATTTGTGACCTTCTTTCTAGACTCAAAATGTCATTTGGAGCAAGTTTGATGTTGTAAGTTTTTCCATTTGAGGCCTCCTTGTATGAGTTTTGGACATGAGTTAAAATGACCTGTAATTCTCAAATGCCCAAAATACCCTTTGCTTGCCAAGACCATAAGTTGAGTTCCACACATCATATGAGGGCATGCCATACCATTCTAGAAAGCTAAGACAATAAGGAACAATTCTTATGTTGACCAAGAATTCATTTGAAATCTCCTTGAGGGGTAGAATTAGCTTGGAAGTCAAGTCACTTTCACAGACAAAATTTCAGATACCTCAGATGACCTGTAACTTGCAAGGACCATAACTTGAGTTCTATAAATCTCCTTGATGTCTTCCACCACTCAAATTAAAGGTCTTGAGATCCTCTACAAGTTTCATGTTGGCCAAGAAGCCATTTGAAGCTAGAATTTTGACTTATCTTGCTTGGAAATTTGACCTAAACTAGGGGATTTTACACAGAAACCCTAATTTAGAAGCTCCTCTTCTCCTTGATTTCTCTTGAATTCTTCTTGGCACATCCCCATATCCTTCTTTATATGTCCAATGATGAACCCCACCTCTCTCCACTAGACTTGAATGCCCCTTAAATCAGTCCATTGCCCTAGGGTTGACCTAGGGTTGACCCAGGTGAAACCCTAGTTGACTGCCTTCAGCTATAGCTCTTGTGCTCTCATCAATGACTTGTCTCTTTCTTTACATGACTTCCTAGGTCTCTCATAATGTATAGATACTCTCCATGCCTTCAACTCACAGCTCACAACCCTCTTGTTGACCCTCAGATACCCTCAGCTAGGAGATGGACTCAAGGCTTGATCTGCTGAACTCTTTGCTTTCAAATTCTTTTCTGATGACTTGAATGAGATTGAATTGGGATAATAACCTCTTGATAGGCTTCTAGAGATGAGAATAATGATTGGTCCCCTGTTGAATGACTTGCTATGCTTATGCTATGCAGATGGTTAGTCTATGTACATGACTCTATATGCAAATGCTAATGACATTGAAACATAAACCAAGTGAATAAGGTTGGGCAAATTTTAGGGTGCAACAGCTGCCCCTATTCAAGCGACTTGGACCCGATTGGGTGAAGAGCCCGGAGCCTTCAGACATTCGCGGTACGAGACGGTTGAATACCAGTGAAACCAGAAATTTGCCAACCGCAGAAATAAATTGCGCTCCTGCTTGAGGAACGCCATTCATCAGCTGAATCTGACTGTTACAGCAACCCCCTGATCTCGTGCGCCCGTGCTGGGGATTGTCTTCATCGTTCTGAAGAGGATTCTGTCATCACAGATTGCTTGTTTGTCCAAGTTAGGACTCTGCCTGTCATCAATACGAAGAAATCTCAACTAAAACCTATCCACGTTAGGACTCCACTTGCTGCTAACCCAGAAAAATCTCGGCAACTCCGCTGGGGGATATTCCAATAAATCGTCCACGTTAGGAATAGACTCTTCCACGTTAGGAATAACACCATCCACGTAAGGAATCATCTCTTCTGTACCTGTCCACGTCAGGACTAAACCTTTCATCTTTCCACGTCAGGAAGCAATTTTCTTTCCACATAAGGAGAACTATATCAATCTGTCCACGTAAGGACTTCAATACCACTTGGCATGCCCGCGTCAGGACTCCGATCTTTCCACGTAAGGAGTTCAACTTTGGTTCTGAACCTGTCCACGTCAGGACTCAACTTTCCACGTAAGGAGTACATCATTCTTCCACGTCAGGAATCAACTTTTCTTGCATCTGTCCACGTAAGGACCCCAATTTTTCCATGTAAGGAGTAAATCTTCTTCTTCCACATTAGGAATAACTTCTTTGATCTGTCCGCGTCAGGACTAAACTCTTCCACGTCAGGAATAATCCATTTCTTTCCCCGTCAGGAATCAATCTTGATATGTCCGCGTGAGGACTCAATCCTTCCACGTAAGGAATAAACTCGTCTTTCCACGTAAGGAAACCATTTTTCTTCCACGTAAGGGATGCTCTTGATATGTCCACGTAAGGACTCTGATCTTTCCACGTAAGGAATTCCAACTTCTTTCCGATTTGTCCGCGTCAGGACTACATTTTTCCACGTAAAGAAATGCCATCTTAATCTGTCCACGTGAGGACTCCACTCTTTCCACGTCAGGAATGCTGTCATTTCCACGTAAGGAAACTATCTTTTTCCACGTAAGGAATCATCTCTTTCCACGTCAGGAATCCAACTTGATATGTCCGCGTAAGGACTACATCGTCCACGTTAGGACCCATTTCTCCACGTTAGGAATAATAATTTCTTTGATCTGTCCACGTCAGGACACTGATCTCGTCTTGATTTGTCCACGTTAGGACTCAGGCGTCTTCGACCCGCTGAGGAAATAAGACTTGTCCACGTAAGGACTCACACGCTTGTCTGATCTGTCCACGTCATGACCCCAACACCAAGAGTAATCACTTTTGTCAACGTCATGACTTCCCATTCCACTAATTTCGAGAACCCGAATCTGCCCACGTTAGGACTACCACACCTCACCAATCCAGGGAAATAAACCTGTCCACGTTAGGACGCCCACTCCTGAAGAAATCCCGTCTATCTAGGAGTAAATTGTCCGCGTCAGGACTTAGTTCTCCAATGATCCTCACCCACAAACTTCTTAGCACTGACGTGACAGCGATTTTGAGGCGAACTCTACTGGGGATGTCTGGAAACCAAACTACCGGACGCCTGTTCTGATAACCGGCGGTGGCCTCTGAAATTCTGATTCATGGAACCCCTGATGACAACCAACTCTGCTTGGGAATAAAGAGACACTTATCCTGATAACTCTGTGGGGAATACAGCCGAAACTGACATTGGATGTCCCATGCCGAGATCTTGACTGTTTGGTAGTTCATTTGAGCAAGAACTCTCTCTACCTGAACTGCTAGAGTACAGAAACTGCTTCAGCAGAATAAATGCTAAAGGATAATGCCGACTCCGCCGGGGATAGCCAGATGCTACAGAATTATTCCAGCAAAATAAATGCTGGAAGGGTGAAGTCAACCCTGCTGGGAAATTGGGAATTCAAACTAAACGCCTTGCTGAGGTAACCCCCTGCTGGGGAATATAACTTTGCTGGGGAATAGCAGATGTGCATAGTATGATCGGACTTTCTGCTGGAACGTAAACTGATATTACACCGTATCTCTGACAAAATAAATGACAGGACCCACCATCAACTCTGCTTGGGAGAGTCTTGATCTTCGAGTTCCACTGGAAGGAATGAAAACACTTGCAAAGAGAATTCCGCTGGGGATGGGATGATTCTCTTGGGATGAATTAACTGACTCCACTGGGGGAGAGTGCATGACCCTGCGGGGAAAGATGAACCTGTCTGAATACCGCCTCACGATCTTGGAATCGCCAAACTCTATTGAGGACGAATAACTTTTCTGGAGTACGTCCTTTGAATAAGCTACGGCTAGCTGGGGAATTCTATCCTTCTTCAGGAAGAACATGCGTGACCTGCGTGAAGATCAAGTCTTTCGTTATCGCGATCATTCGATCATCTTTCTCGTACGGTTAGGAGACCTGCAACAACACAAACAAAACAAGACAAGCCTATGCAACCAAATCAATTCAGGTTAGTGACGTTACACTCAGTTAATTCAAAGCTTTAACAATTGTTGGCAAGGGCCAGTGATGTTATACTCATGCTAGCTTCACTAAAGTTAGGCGTTTTATCATGCGCAAAACAGTAAAGAACAGTGTCAAGTACTGAATAACATATTTTATTGACCGGGCCCCTGAATGGGCGGAATTTTTGTACATGGGATGTAACTCCTGAAAAGAGGAAGTTACGCAAAGCAAATATACAAGTATGCAAGTATGCACAAGAAGCATGAATATTGACAACTTAAATTTGTACACATGTCGGCAACGGGATGCAGATGAACACCACGAAATGATCCTCCTATGACTCATCCGACTCTAATGCTTTCCCGGTATCCCCACTTCTGAAGAGATTGTATCCGATAACTGGCTCCTCAAATTTATTCTCCCGCATTGATGCTCATTGTAATATCAAATTCGGACCGCAGTCATTTGCTTGTCAAATCCCTAACTTTTGCGTGAACCGCCCTTTACGGGTTTTCAGTTCACCGGGATACCCTTTTTTGCCGAAGCCGCCCAGTGTAGGTTTTCAACTTCGCGGGTGTACATTTTTTCAATTTTATCCCTAATTTTTGCCCGAACCTTTCATTCTGTTTTCGGTTCGCCAGGATGCCCCATTTTTGCCTGGACTCTCTTTTTCTGTCCAGCGGGTCTATTTTAAGCATAGTATTTTTTAACTGCGTCCGAATTCACAGGTGACGCAAAGTCTTCTCCGTCCATGGTGGACAACAATAAAGCTCCTCCTGAAAAGACTTTTCTGACAACGTATGGCCCTTCGTAATTGGGGGTCCACTTGCCCCTGTGATCTGCTTGCGGCGGGAGAATCCTTTTCAGCACAAGGTCGCCCGTCTGAAAGCTTCGCGGAAGTATCTTCTTGTCGTACGCTTTCTTCATTCGGCTCTGGTACAAACGACCGTATGCTAGAGAAGCTAGCCTCTTCTCGTCCATTAAGCTCAGTTGGTTCAATCTATTCGTTACCCATTCTGCCTCGTCCAGCTGAACGTCTCGCAATACCCTCAAAGAAGGGATCTCAACTTCCAATGGTAGTACCGCTTCCATTCCGTATACCAACGAGAACGGAGTTGCCCCGGTTGATGTGCGTACCGTCGTACGATAACCGTGCAAAGCAAAAGGTAGCATTTCATGCCAATCCTTATAGGTCACCACCATTTTCTGAACGATCTTCTTGATATTCTTGTTGGCCGCTTCGACGGCGCCATTCATCTTGGGTCGGTAAGGGGAGGAGTTGTGATGTTCGATCTTGAAATTCTGACAGAGCTCCTTCATCATTTTGTTGTTCAGATTTAAACCATTATCCGTGATTATCCGCTCGGGAATCCCATATCGACAAATGATATCTCTCTTGATGAACCTGGACACCACTTGCTTTGTTACATTCGCGTAAGACGCCGCTTCCACCCACTTGGTGAAATAATCGATTGCTACTAGGATGAACCGGTGCCCATTAGAAGCCGTCGGCTCGATCTTCCCAATCATATCGATTCCCCACATCGAGAATGGCCATGGAGATGACATCACATTTAGAGGACTCGGAGGCACGTGTATCTTGTCAGCATAGATTTGGCACTTGTGGCACTTCCTCGCGAACTTGAAACAATCAGTTTCCATTGTCAGCCAAAAGTAACCTGCCCGCAACAGCTTTCTCGTCATAGCATGCCCACCAGCATGCGTACTAAAGGTACCTTCGTGAATTTCCTCCATGAGAATCTTTGCCTCTTTTTCGTCTACACAACGCAACAGCACCAAATCGTGGTTTCTTCTGTACAAGACGCCATCCGGATTCAAATAGAAATTATCCGCCAATCTCCTGAGAGTCTTCTGATCTTGACTGGATGCCCCAGCCGGATACTCTTTATTCTTCAGGAAATTAAGGATATCGAAATACCACGGTTTATTATCAAATGCTTCTTCAATAGCAAATACATAAGCCGGCCTGTCCAACCGAGAGATAGTGATTTGGGGAGCTTCGTTCCAGAAGTTGACCTTGTACATGGAAGACAAAGTGGCGAGGGCGTCAGCCATTTGATTTTCTGCCCGCGGTACGTGATGCAATTCAACCTTGTCGAAGAAAGGCAACAATCTCCTTGCATAATTCATGTAATGTATCAAATTAGGCTGCCGTGTCTCCCATTCCCCTTTGATCTGATTCACCACCAGAGCTGAGTCTCCGTATACGTCTAGATGTTTGATTCGCAAATCAATGGCTTCTTCAAGCCCCATTATACAAGCTTCGTATTCGGCCTCATTGTTGGTAACGGCAAAGGTCAATCGGGCAGTAAACGGGATATGCGACCCGTGTGGCGTGGTGATGATTGCCCCTATTCCGCTACCGTAAGCATTCACGGCTCCGTCAAAAATCATCTTCCACTGGGATCCCAACTCTGGCCCCTCGTCTGGCAACGGTTCTTCACAATCTTTCATCTTTAGGTACATGATATCCTCGTCAGGAAAATCAAACCTCATTGATTGGTAATCTTCAATAGGCTGCTCCGCCAAATACTCAGACAGCACACTCCCCTTTATAGCCTTTTGCGAGACGTATTGAATGTCATATTCAGTCAAGACCATCTGCCAACGGGCAATTCTACCTGACAACGCCTGCTTTTCGAATACATATTTGATAGGATCCATCTTCGAGATGAGCATGGTTGTATGATTCAGCATGTACTGCCTCAAACGCTTGGCGGCCCAAGCTAGCGCGCAACAAGTTTTCTCCAGCATTGAGTATCGAGATTCACAGTCTGTAAATTTCTTACTCAAGTAATAGATCGCATGCTCTTTTCTCCCTGTCTCGTCGTGTTGACCGAGAACACAACCCATGCTTCCCTCAAGAACCGTCAAATACATTATCAAGGGTCTCCCTGCCACTGGGGGTATCAAAATAGGAGGCTCCTGCAGATACTTCTTTATCTTGTCGAACGCCTTTTGACAATTTTCGTTCCACGTTACAGCTTGATCTTTCTTCAACAGCTTGAATAATGGTTCACACGTGGCCGTTAGGTGAGATATGAACCGGGCGATGTAGTTCAACCTCCCTAAAAACCCGCGCACTTCTTTCTCTGTTTTAGGCGTCGGCATTTCCTGAATCGCTTTTATTTTAGCAGGATCGACCTCTATTCCTCTTTCGCTTACGATAAACCCCAGCAGTTTACCCGATCTCACCCCGAAGGTGCATTTATTAGGGTTCAGCCTCAGCCTGAACTTCCTAAGTCTTTTAAACAACTTCAGCAGGTTCACCAGATGCTCTTCCTCCGTCTGGGATTTGGCAATCATATCGTCAACATAAACTTCGATCTCTTTATGCATCATGTCATGAAAAAGAGTCGTCATCGCACGCTGATATGTTGCCCCAGCATTCTTCAAACCGAAGGGCATCACTTTGTAGCAAAATGTTCCCCACGGCGTTATGAAAGTAGTCTTCTCCATATCCTCTGGCGCCATTTTAATTTGATTGTAGCCTGAAAAGCCATCCATGAAGGAGAATACGGAGTATTGAGCAGTATTATCAACTAACACGTCAATGTGAGGAAGTGGAAAATCGTCTTTTGGGCTTGCTTTATTCAAATCTCTATAATCCACGCACATTCGAACCTTGCCATCTTTCTTTGGCACTGGTACGATGTTGGCAACCCATGAAGGATACTTCGTCACAGCCAGGAAACCAGCGTCCCACTGTTTCTGAACCTCCTCTTTGATCTTCATTGCCATATCTGGTCGTGTTCTGCGAAGCTTTTGTTTGACTGGCGGGCAATCTTCTTTCAGTGGCAGGCGATGCACAACCATATCTGTATCGAGCCCTGGCATATCCTCATACGACCAAGCGAATACATCATTATACTCTTGAAGCATTTCAACCAGTCTTTGCTTGATATCACTCTGCAGTGCGGCTCCGATACGAATATTCTTCTCGACCCCTTCCGACCCCAAATTGATAATTTCGATGACCTCGTCGTGAGGCAGGATGGCTCTCTCCTCTTGCTTCACTAACCAAGACAGTTCCTCAGGAACGTCGCTATCTTCGACAACCTCTTCTTCAGCCTGAAACACTGGGTGCTCAAAGTCGGGACGAGTCATAGGTGGTTCAAGGATGTCATCTGAAAATGTTATCCTGCAAAAGGAATGGTTAAGTGCTTCAAAATGCGTATAAAGCAAATAACCACATTGCCATTTTATTGAAAAATACAAAACAAGAAAGACAGGGATTACAGTATTTGCACATGAAAAAACGCCATTTATTTAATGATTAACACGCAATGTTTATAACAACACAGCCCTAAGCAAATCCTGATGCCCCGGGCAAGACATCAGATCATTCAACAATTAATAAAGCAAAGCATTACTGTTTAAAAGTCACAGGAACAAGCTCCTGAATAGACCAGTTGCACAGTCCTTGTCCTGGCGTGCTTGGTTGAATCCAGGCATCCATATCACAGTCGCTGTCTCCTTCATCGGATTCTGAAGCAGCATTGACAGTTTCATGACATACTCCACTGGCAGAGATGATAATCGGCTTTCTGAAACGGGGGGCCCCCACGGAAGGAGTTGATGACGACGGTTGGTACCCCAGTCCAAACCGGTCCATCTTCACAGGAATGTCCAGCACTTTGCCCCAGCCCTTGGCTTCTTCTGCTTCTACCAGAGCTTGAGCTTCCTTATACGATGAGACAGCTATCTCTGGCACTTTGCTCGGCCCGGGACCTTTGTCCTTGATGCGCAAACCTTCGAATGCCTGGCATGGTGTCTCGTGGATCTCCCCGTCGACTTCCACATATTTAAATGACGATAGATGGCTGACCAGGATGTCCTCTTCCCCGCACACGGTGACTACACTATCTCCGACCATATATTTTAACTTCTGATGCAGGGTAGACGTGACTGCCCCCGCCCCATGAATCCAGGGTCTTCCAAGCAGGCAGCTGTACGCAGGCTGTATATCCATGATATAAAACTCCGTTGCAAACACTTCCGGCCCCACTTGCAGAGGCAAGGTAATCGATCCGAAGACTGTTCTACGCGTGCCGTCAAACGCTCTGACTACCAAATCACTGGGTGTACACAGAATTCCTCGAACATCCAGCTTCATCATCGCCTTCTTGGGTAACACATTCAGAGATGACCCGGTGTCGACCAATACGTGCGACATTACTGATCCTCTACACTCAACAGATACGTGTAATGCCATATTATGATCTCTCCCTTTCGGAGTCAAGTCAAAATCGGTAAAGCCCAAGCTGTGGCCTGCATTCACATGTGCCAGCACTCCTTCCAGCTGATTCACAGAGACGTCTTGGGGTACAAAAGAGGTGTCCAGGACTTTCAGCAACGCATTTCTGTGAGCTTCCGAACACAACAGCAATGACAGGATAGATATTTTGGACGGTGTCTGCTGCAGATGCTCCACAATCTTATAATCACTTTTCCGAATTAAGCGCATGAACTCTTCTACATCCTTCGATGCTGCTTCTTTTTCACTTGCTTGTACCGGAACATTTTCAACCACTTTCCCTTTTCCTTTCGCTAGTCTTTCAGCCTCCACTTCAGGAGATATAAAGATCCTGCCACTCCTTGTCATGCCTCCTGAGCCAACAACATTATCCACAATCTCTGCTGGCTGCTTGTTAACATCAATCTTTATCCCATCACAATACACCTCTAACCCATATGACCATGGGACTGCTTTCGTGTTCTCATACGGGATTGGCCCGGCCTTAGTTATGGTGATCGGTGGTCGCTGAGCTGGTGCTGCAATAGTGATTGTCTTCCGAGGAATCGTTACCGTGGCCACATCACTCCGATTATCCACTACTGCCCCTGCAGGCTCGTCAGTTGCCGCTCGATCAAACTGCAATATGCCCTCATCAATTAAAGCCTGAATGCCTTTCTTCAAATCTTCACACCCCCCAGCTAGGGTCCAACAATCTAAGCAATACTCATTGCATCCTGGGTAAACACCCCCTTGTAACAGTCGGCTCTTTATCTCGCTCAGCGGCGTCTTCAAATCTTCCACATTCATAATCAGATTCAGACCTTCCTCAGTCAGAACGGCGTTAGCCCCATGATTAGGCATGGGTTTCTGGACTATATTCGGACCTGCCGTTCCGAAATTGATAGTCTTGTTGTCCAAAAGATCCTGCACAACGTGCTTAAAAGCATGGCAACCTTCTATATCGTGACCTGGAGCCCCAGAATGAAACTCGCAGTGCCTGCTTGCATCATACCCAAACGGGGGAGCTCCCGTTATGGGTGCCAGAGTTCTTTTCTCTACCAGATTCAATCCCAACAATGTCTGCAACAAATCGGCATAGGTTGAGGGAGGCTTCTCAAACACTCTTCTCGGTTTACTGCCCTGGAATCTTCGTTGAGCCTGCTGTGCCCCTTGCTGAGGCTGCTGCTGCTGTGGCATTGGCTGTTGCTGAATCGGTTGTTGTTGCTGGAGTGGTTGTTGTTGATAGGGAATAGTAACACTCGACACCTGCTGCGGCTGACGATATTGAACTCGTCCCCTGCCTCGGCCTCGGCCTCGGCCTCCAAATACTGCGCTTGCCTCGCCCTGACGGCGCCCACCATAAGCTTTCCTATTACTGCCAGATGCAGTTGATTCCTCGACTTGGAACTTTCCTTGCTTAATATTACGCTCAATCTTTTCTCCCATCAGAATCAGGTCTGAAAAACTGGCCAGAGACGTATGAAACAGCATATCATGAAATAGCCCTGTGAATGTGCCGACAAACATATCATTCATTTCCTTATCTTCTACAGGAGGACGGACCCTGGCAGCCATATCGCGCCACCTTTGCGCGTACTCTTTAAAACTCTCCCCCTTCTTCTGCGAAAGCCCGGCCAACTGGACCCGATTGGGCGCCAAGTCGCTGTTATACTTGTAATGGGCTACAAACGCCTCCGCTAATTGCTTCCATGTCTTGATATCAGTTGGCTCCAAGCCCATGTACCACTCTAGGGAAGGGCCCGATAGACTATCCTGAAAGAAATGCATTAGCATTCTTTCATCAGTTGAGTATGCAGACATCTTTCTGTAATAAGCTCGTACATGCACTTTCGGACATGTGTCTCCTTTATACTTATCGAACGCAGGGGCTTTGAATTTAATTGGCACCCTCAAACCAGGTACCAGACCCATGGTTGCCATGTCCAATCCCACAGCACTTTGATTTAAGACTCCCTTCATCTGCTCTTCCAGCATTCTAATCTTTTGGGAATCATCCATCGGCCCTTCAAAACCTCCTCCGGAGAAGGCGTCCTCCTGCTGATCTTCTAGCCAGTTACCATTTCCAGCTCTGTACCCATCATATCCATTATTACGTCCAGCTCTGATCTGGTTCATCCCCGGACCTCGGCCTCTGTTGCCGTACCCTTGAACACCTCCAGCAGGACCAAAAGCCATAAATCCAGTACCATTTCCGTTTCCAAAGCCTCCGTAACCCTGATTGACCATACCATAACCATCTTGCCCAAAGCCTTGAGCATTAAAGCCATACTTGCCAGTGTTATCGAATCCCTGATCGTTGAATCCGAACCCCGTATTGACAAAGCCATTGCCTCCTAGATTATCTCCCAAATTGACATCCCCCAGCCCAGCATTATGGACAGCAGTCTCATTCCCCACTCCAACGTTACCATTCACAGCAGCGGTAGCGTTGTTGACATTAGCAGCAGTTGTATTGACTACAGGCGGCGCCACGGGCGTGGGAGTACCGTCTCCATGAGCAGTATCGACCCGGACAGACTGATGATCTTCATTACCATGACCAGCGCTTCGGGCCAACAGAGGCTGGACCATGGCCTGCAAATTCTCCTGCCCTTTTGCTATAGCTTCCATGGTCTGCATGAAGAGGGCAAGCTTCTCGCGCACATCTTGCATCTCGTTCTGCATTTGGTCCATGATTCTTCGACAGTTGGTGCGTGTAGAATAGCGGTGCGGATGCTGATCTGCAATCCTGTTAAGTACCTGATACAGAGCAGGAAATAAGACACCATCCAAAAATTACCTGTAATGCAATATGAATATGAATGCAATGCAATGTGTCTGTGCATTAGGGAAATTCATTCCCCCAGTTCTAGTGCGAAGGTGCCGGTGCAGTGATAGTGTTGACAATAGAGATATCGAAGCTGAATCATAGAAAGTCTCATATATTGCAGGGAGAATCAATAAGCCCAGGGTACAATATTGCTGAGAGTTCAAAGAAGGCATGACCTCAACCAACAATCCTGGTGATGGTCAGCACTATGCAAATAAAGCATACAAGTTACTACATGAAATGATCAAATCCTCCCAAAAGTCTGGTACTCCTCTATCAACTTCTTGGTCTCCGGATGGCTTGGTCGATCAAGCAGCCCTTCAACAAGTTGGTTTCTCTTCTTAAGAACACGGCGCACGTCTTCAGCAGTTTCTTCCCATGTTGCTTCTCCGAAGCAATCTTCTAACTTTCGCTTCTGAGACACTGCTTCATCTCTGGATTTGATTGCCTTGTTCAGTGCATGCTGGACACTGTACTGGGTCATCACTTCCTCCTCACACTTCTTGATGCTAGACTTCAACTTCTCTTCGAGGTCGGAGATTTGCTGCTTCAGCTTATCTTCCCTCTTCTTATTGTTGGTGAGTGTAGCATTCCAAGTCTTATTGCAAGAGGAGATCTCTCGGTGTGCTACGTCGAGCGCTTTCTTTTTGGCTTCCAGCATGTCATGGGAGCTTCTGAACTCTTGCCCCAGATGTTCACGCTTTTTCTTTTCTTCAGTCAACTCAGCCCCTAATCTGTTTAACAGCTCGATCTGTTGTTGGAAAGCATATACAGCCTTGTTTTTCTCACTGCGTACTTGAGCTAGCTCTTGCTCTAACCCTTCGTTGACCTTCATCAAGGCTTCTTTTTCCTTCACAACTTGCTCGTAGGCCTCCCTAGAAACAGTAGTTGGCTCTTCTGCCGGGACGGGAACAATGACGGGTGCAGCTGGAAATGGCATTAATAACTGACTTGCTCGTTCCTGGATCCAAACCCTGTAAGGTTCATAAGCCTGGCAATCGTTCTTACCTAACAGTGGCTTCCCTTTGCGGTTAATACGTGTCCAGGCATGTTGCAACTTGGCCAATAACTCCCCTTTCACGTCTCCGGTGAAGTACAGAGATTCCTGTACTTCCTCCTCCTTTGGCGGGTTCTTCAGTGCGTATCCGAACTGACGGACGAACAGAGATGGGTTGTAGTTAATACACCCTTTTCTTCCTATCAGCGGCACATTAGGGTACCCAGAACAACTGAAGATGAGCTCAGATCCCAATAGGTCTCGATCAAACCACACAATGTCTTCCGACGATAACCTCATCAGGCGCTCTGACCAACTGGCTGAGGTTGCACTGTCCACAAATGGTCCCTTCATGGGAAGGTGACTCTTGAACCACATATTCAACAGAGGAGCACAGCAGTACACAACCTTTCCTCTTCGGTTCTCATTCTTATAGTGCAACGAATGATAGAAGTCTCCAATCAAAGTTGGCACTGGGTTGCCTGCAGCAAACAGATAGAAAGCATCCAAATCCACAAAGTTGGGCAAGTTAGGAAACATCACGATTCCATAAATGCATAGAGCCAGAATAGCATTGAAAACCACCCAACAACCGTTCTTGGCGTACTCTTGAGCCTGGCCAACCAGAAAATCCAAAGAGAAACCTGAAACCCCAAGCCAAGAAGTCACTAACAACTCAGCAGCGTTCATGTGCAAGGCTTTGGCTAAGTCCTCCAACTTGGGCTCAGCAGCAGAGTGAATAAAGGGAACCTTGTTCTGCACGGGAAGCTCAGTAAACTCCACATACTCCTCAATGGTAGGTCCTAAAATGAAGTCAGCAAAAGTAAAGCATCTCAATGCGGGGTCATAGAACTGCATCAAGGTGTATAGCCCGTTCATCTCATCAGCAGTGGGCTTACAGACTAATCTCAGTAATCTCCCATGGCTCATTCGGAAGCTTCTTCTAACCTCTTCATCAGCAAGAGATATCAGACCAAGCAAAGAAGTAATATCAGGTGAAGGCAGCCTGTACGCAACTGTTTTCCTCAAACCAGCCATACTCAATACTCAGAAATCTGGGCACTAGAACTAGGGAAATGCAAATGCACCTGCAGCACAGACACACGTTAGTGAAATGCAAATGGTAATGGATATGCAGGCAATGCAATGCAAGTAACATGCAACAGGGACCAAAGCTGTAGCTGAATATCCTGAACCCAATCAAGAAAGGTCTCAGATAGACCATCCAGAAGTCCTCAAACCCTGGTCTCAGATAGACCTAAAGCAAAGCTCCAACACTGGTCTCTGACAGACCTCAAACCATAACTCCCACTGGTCTCTGGTAGACCTCAAATCACATCTCTAATTGGTCTCTGACAGACCTCAGAACACATCTCCAAATGGTCTCTGACAGACCTCCTAACTCTCCATAAATACCCAGGATCTCTGATCGAGAACAAACCGGTATCTGAAGGTCTGGTTACCTGCATAACCCCAAATCCCCTCACAGGTGGGTGGCCCTATAACTGGCACAAGGTACGGCATCCTATGCGGTCGTCGGCGTCACAGACTTTCAGGGTTGATGATACGATTCCCAGAAGGAGTGGCATCATCAATTCCTGAAGAGGCCTCACTTAGCCAACTTCCAAATGATCGGTCCCCAGAGTCGACAATTCAGCTGACCAACAACCCCTTCGACCCAAAGGGTAGAAAAAGAAGCCAACCAGAAGAACCTCGTCCGAGTGTAGATTTCATGAGACACTAATGCAAGCAAAGCCGGCACGCGCCCACTACTTTCTACTCTAATTCTAGGTGCACTCAAGCCCAGGTCCGGCTTCTCACTCAATATTAGAACACCCGTCACACCCCAAATACAGCAATAATAATCAATATACAAAGCTGAAAATACAAGGTTAGAAATATACAATAACTCCATACAAAATCCTCGACGGGAAAACAAGCGCTAGGATTGACTCGCTCAAAGGGACGTTGGATCCCAAATGCACAAGAACCATTGCAATTCTTAGCAGCCAGGGGACTTCAGAATATCCCCAGCAGAGTCGCCAGCTGTCGCTACTGCGAAAATCGGCGCCGGCTGAACAGAAGAGTCGCCACCGTGCGTTATTTATCCCACGGGAGGGAAAGGAAACGCTCAGAGTAAACCTCGCACAATACGGGAAAGGTATGGTCATCGCAACCAAAACCTGGATTCGGGAGTCGGTTACGCAAGGGGAAGGTATTATCACCCCTCACGTCCATCGTACTCGATGGGATCCACGCTTGTTTTCGGGTATGGATTGTTATTCTATCTACTCTAAAGGTCAAGGGTTAAAAAGAAAATAAAACTGAAAATAAAAATGACTCGGCAAAGTATCGCACTTGATGCCTACGTATTCCCGTCTGGAACGAGAAATCAGAGTCAACGTAGTTCGCCTACCTACGGGAAAGGAGGGGAAGGTTGCTCGCTAGGATATCGCATCCTATGCCTACGTACTTCCACACAGCATGGAAGATCAGAGCAAACGTAGTTCGGGCCACGTACGATACAAGTCTGTCTTTGATTGATTTTATTCCTTCTGAAAAAGGTTTTTCTGATTAGCAGTCACGGCGGACAAAAATGACGTCTTGATGAGTTCACATTCTTTTACGGAAGAAGTGTCTTTTATTGTGTTTGAAATCTTTATGTGTTTTTCTGTTTGTTTTGAGAGAGAAGAGACAGAACTCTAGCCTACGGTTGCGAAGGGAATCAAACTAACCTAATGTTATCATGCATGGGTTAAGACCTAGTGTCTATCATGCTCCTCTCTTGCACAGAGAGAAACAGAGATCCTAAGGGAATAGACAGAAACAGAAACAATAACAGATATATAGTAAAGCAGTAAAATGCATGGATGCAACAGTACAAGCGAGGCAAGGGAGTCCCACTCAACCTCGAACCTAGAAAACAATAGGCAAAAGTGAACAGGATTCACTTTCAACCCAACAGGGTAAACAGCAAACAATACAGTCCAGAAAACCAATCAATACATCAGAAATGAAATACATCAGCAAAAGAAACAGCATCGGCAGCTCTGAATCAACATCTGGCTTCAAGTAATCTCCAATCAGCTACAGGCTTCAACAAGCATCAATCTCCATCTTCATGACCTTCAGGCAAGGGCTTTGATCATCAGTCTTCTATCTGCAATGGCTTTTCTTCAAGCTCAAACCTCCAGGATGAGGGATTAGTCACAAGAGTGAATTGGGTGTTAAGCAATCAGTTGACTACCAAGGGTGGTGAACAGACTGCTTCTAACACAAGAGACATTTTCTCTCAAGAGTTCTATCTCATAGACACTATCACCAAGCCTTCCAAAGGAAGGGGGTGAGTGTCTTAGAGAGGCTCTGAATCACAGAGAAGAATGGATGCAGACAAGGCAATCCATGTTTGAGAAACAAACTTTCTAACCTAGAGCTCTGCCTAGCTCCTAAACCCTAGTCTCCTCAGCATCTGCTAGCAAGAATCTCCTCTTCAACTCTGGAAGTTGATCTTCAATCTCTGGATCTCCAATGGTCTTCATCATCATCAATCTTCAGCTCCCCCAATCCCCAGACAAATCCCAACACCCAAACAAGCAAGCAATAATCCCCAGAGGGCACACCACACCAGTCAATCAAACATACACAGAGTATTAATAGCAGTAGGGGAATCCTGACTTTTTCTAAGGGGATCTAATAACTACCCATAGCCCCTATAGTCCCATAGCTAAACTATTCAAACCCTAAGTCCTAAGGGAAATGAAGTGATTCTCCTGAGTCATCACCTAAAACCCTAGTTTGTTCATGTTGTTCACACCTACACTAAGCACCTAAATTTAATTTCTAAAAAGGGAACTAAATTGTATCTACAAGTTCAATATCTCACCTAAACAACCTAAAAAGAATGAACAAAAAATATTAAAGCATCTAGTAGAACAAAAATTAATAAAATCATGCATGAAATGAAACTACTTAAAATGTCATTTATTTAGAAAATATGAAAAAAATATCAAATAAAAATAAAAATGCAATTTTATTTAATGACAATTTTCTAGACATCCTAAAGAAAATGATGTAAAAAGAATGGATTAAAAATGATTTTTTTATCTATTTATTATGAATTTTGTAAAGTTGGTAAAATTTAAAGTGAATTAAAAACAATTAAATCAATTAAAATGATAGGGGGGTACTAATAGAAAACACGCTCAGTTGATAATCCATTGGGCCAGCAAACGGGGGGTGTGCGTAGCAAGTTGCACTAGGCCCAGAACAAATCAGCATTATTGAAAATAAAGAAAGGACGCAGGGGGGTGAGAAAAGAAATAGAATCACGTGTAAAATGAATTGGGCTCAGGCATTGGGGGGTGGGGATATCAATGGAGTCTTAGGCCCGCCCGTTTCAATTAATGAAACGGTGCGTTTAGGGCACCCAGCTAATTCCCTCCAAAATCAGAATTAAACGAGAGCCACAGGATTGCTCTTGAGGTCAAAGGTCTAACACCTAATGGACAGCCACGATTTCATCTTCAACCTTGGCTTGATGAGAACTTAGGGTTTCCACCATGAAACTCCATGCACGCATACAATTCCACCAATCTGTTCTCTCTCCACAGTGCACGAAACAACACGATACAAACATGAAAAACACTCAGAATCTCTCCCTCTACAAACCTATGGTATTAGATTGTTCTGAAACTCAGCAAATCACTCAAACCGATCGAGATAAGTTCTGACTCCATGAAAATGCTCTGCAACTCATCAGCATAATTCTCAACCAAACCTATACTAATCTAATCTATGACTAATGGTGATTATTCTGATCTATCAAACTAAGATTATCATGCACTATGCTACATGCTCTACATCCTAACAGTTCTAACAACCTGTCACAAACTATCACTAAACATCACCAAACTCGTCCTAATCGCTCTACTAACAATCTAAATCACATCTAAACTAACAAAACCATGCTAAACTAACTATATCAAGCTGTGGCAGAGAAAATGCACCTGGTGTGAAAGCTTGTGGATGATGATGGAACTCGTGGATCTGAGGCTTTTGATGCTTGGATCTTGATCAACTAACTCAATGCTCGATTCTGTATGCAACACCTGGATGATTCTTGACTTGAATTGTGCTATCCACTTGAAATTGCAATTTTGATGTTGATGATTATGGTGCTCGAAAATGGATTGGTCACACCCTGTTCTTGGTTGAATTCTGATCTATGATGATGAATCAGTATGATGAAATTGATTTTGATGGTGATTGGTGAAGAATTTGAGAAATTGGAGTGAAAATGCAATGAGAAAGAATGGAGAGAATTTGTGAGATTTTGGTGAAAAAATGAATCCAACCCTTGCTCAATTCTGATCTCATGAATATATAGGGCTCACATGAACTTTCTAGAACCATCTTGCCACATTCCCTTGCATTCCAAATTGGTTGATTTTTGAAATGTTTCTTCAAATTCAAGTAACCATGGATAACTTTGATTTTTTTCACTAAGCTCAAAAAAGTGCTTGAACCATTGTTCTTAGAATGTCTTTTCCATTCAAAATCATATATTGGAAGTCTCCATTTGGAATTATAAATCTCTCAAACCATTTTTTCACTTTGACTTTATTCAAATTATAAGCCATTTTAGTTCAAATTTGGACCAATCATGCAACTTCATGTTATGAGCTTTTCCAACAATTTGTGACCTTCTTTCTAGACTCAAAATGTCATTTGGAGCAAGTTTGATGTTGTAAGTTTTTCCATTTGAGGCCTCCTTGTATGAGTTTTGGACATGAGTTAAAATGACCTGTAATTCTCAAATGCCCAAAATACCCTTTGCTTGCCAAGACCATAAGTTGAGTTCCACACATCATATGAGGGCATGCCATACCATTCTAGAAATCTAAGACAATAAGGAACAATTCTTATGTTGACCAAGAATTCATTTGAAATCTCCTTGAGGGGTAGAATTAGCTTGGAAGTCAAGTCACTTTCACAGACAAAATTTCAGATACCTCAGATGACCTGTAACTTGCAAGGACCATAACTTGAGTTCTATAAATCTCCTTGATGTCTTCCACCACTCAAATTAAAGGTCTTGAGATCCTCTACAAGTTTCATGTTGGCCAAGAAGCCATTTGAAGCTAGCATTTTGACTTATCTTGCTTGGAAATTTGACCTAAACTAGGGGATTTTACACAGAAACCCTAATTTAGAAGCTCCTCTTCTCCTTGATTTCTCTTGAATTATTCTTGGCACATCCCCATATCCTTCTTTATATGTCCAATGATGAACCCCACCTCTCTCCACTAGACTTGAATGCCCCTTAAATCAGTCCATTGCCCTAGGGTTGACCTAGGGTTGACCCAGGTGAAACCCTAGTTGACTGCCTTCAGCTATAGCTCTTGTGCTCTCATCAATGACTTGTCTCTTTCTTTACATGACTTCCTAGGTCTCTCATAATGTATAGATACTCTCCATGCCTTCAACTCACAGCTCACAACCCTCTTGTTGACCCTCAGATACCCTCAGCTAGGAGATGGACTCAAGGCTTGATCTGCTGAACTCTTTGCTTTCAAATTCTTTTCTGATGACTTGAATGAGATTGAATTGGGATAATAACCTCTTGATAGGCTTCTAGAGATGAGAATAATGATTGGTCCCCTGTTGAATGACTTGCTATGCTTATGCTATGCAGATGGTTAGTCTATGTACATGACTCTATATGCAAATGCTAATGACATTGAAACATAAACCAAGTGAATAAGGTTGGGCAAATTTTAGGGTGCAACAGATAGGTTCAGGATCAGCTCTTGGAACTGTGCATTCTGTGCCTGGAGATCCTTAACTGATTGTTCAAGAGCCATTGCTGAAATAAACAGCGAGGAGATGAGAAACCTGTGCACAATTATAAACCTGTGATGCAATGATATGGGAATGCATATGCAATGTTTTCAAGGACCGCAGGATTTAAATTTGCTTAAACAAACAAGAAAGTAACTTTTTATTAGTAATAACTTGTTTTGCCTTTTAGGCTTACAAAAAATGAAAACGAAATAAGTACAAAAGATGGGGTTTTAAGTCTCCCATGGACGTTTCCTCTTTGTGTTGAGGTATGAGTTGAGGTTTCGTTCCTCATGAAGTAGCTTTGTTAGCTCTAGGATCCTTGCTTGGCTTGCTTTGTAATGAGCCTCGAAAGTATCCCTTTGCTCTTTCAGTTGGATCCATGATCTCTGCAAGTCTTCCATATCAGTAGGCATGTCTGGGTGAAGGATGGTATAAGCTATGTCTCCTTCAGCAACAGGTTCCATGGTAACTGGTAGGATGGCAGGATATGGCATCATGAGTGTCTGAGCACGAAATCGTACCCATCTGAGATAAGCCTCCATAGGAATGGTGTACTTAGGCTCCAGTGTCTTGCTGTCAATCCTGTTTACCTTTCCCCAAGCTCGTATGAATCTCTGACGGTAACCCTGAAGATCGTTGTCGTAGTCAAACATAATGCCCTGAATCAACATGTCATGTGGACCATCGCTCCGGGCGTAACCAAACTGTCGTAAAGCTAGAGATGGGTTGTAGGTGATGCCTCCTCTTATGCCTAGAAGTGGCACATTAGGAAACTCCCCACAACGGTCAATGATGGTGACATTCTCCATAGATCTGGAGCACCAATGGATGTCTGAGTGAGAAAGTGACATGATCCTCTTGGACCATCTGAACCCTTGCTCATTCTTCATTACTGAGCGAGGAAGGTGAGAAATAAACCACCTAGAAAGTAAAGGTATGCAGCACATCAAAGTTCCTCTTGCCCTTGTAGTACGGGTGTGAAGAGAATGTAGGATGTCTCCAAGTAAGGTAGGCACTGGATTGTGACTCAGGAATATGTTGATGGCATGAACGTCTATGAACTGATCAGGATTGGGGAACAACACTAAGCCATAAATCAATAAGGCTAAGATCTCCTCAAAAGCATCGTAGCTCATAGCCTTCAAGAACATTTGCGCTTTATCCACTAATACCTTGGCAAGAATACCTTTAACTCCACTTCTCGTCTCTAGAACAATGTCAGACTTCTTCAGATGTAGAGCTGCAGCAATAACTTCTGGTTTAAGCTCCTTCTCTAAGCCTGTGAATGGCTTCTGATCAAGAACAGGTATACCCAGAAGTTTAGAGAACTCCTCCATGGTTGGAACCAGCTGATAATCAGGAAATGTAAAGCAATGGTGCTTAGGGTCAAAGAACTGAAACAGCACACTCATCATGTCTTCACTGAACCCTGAAGTAACTAGATCCAATAAGTGACCATGTCTCTTGTTGAACTGGGAATGATCAGGCACTAGGGAAACCAACTCCTTGAGCTTAGCAGGTATCCCTACAAAGTTGATCCTGATGGTGTTTCTACGAGCAGAAGCCATGACCTGCAACAAAGAACAAAGATAAATCCTTTGGTCCTTGAAATGGTTAGGGAAAATGATATGCTCATGATGCATGATGATGTCATAATGTTATGTTCAATCACAAACATGTGGCACACACAAACAAGTCACACAATTGCCCTAGGTTTAAAGGCTTGCATGAGGTTTAAAGGTAAGTACCCTCCCCTGAAGTTAGATGGTTCATCCTGTCCTACAAAAGTAACCGGGTTCTAAGGGATCTCAATATCATTGATCCTTCACAAGGGCGGTTGATCAGAAGGCAACTTACTTGCCAACCAAAACCCTCCAAGTTTAAGATCTCAATGAGCGTAGTATCGAGTGTCAACCAACTTCAGTCTGCACCAAAGCCGGTTACCTCACTACTTTCTAAAGGCCAAGATGAGTTAACTAGGGTTCTAAAAGTCAGTTAGTGCATTGACAACATATGGCAGCCTCAATATTATCCTCAACTTGACTTAAGGAATATAAGCACCAACCAAGAAGTCGCACTAACTATGGCCACCAGATCAACCGTATCGATATACGTCGTACAGTTTCCTTGGTCTATTGCCATTTACCTAAGGTACACTAGATCCGGGTTAGGACCTTTCACACATAAGAGCACCCCAACAATATAATAATAAAGCAAACAAGGCAAACAATTTAAAGTGATCTTAATTCCTAAGGGTACCCCTCTTAAATAGATCCCCAGCAGAGTCGCCAGTTCTGTAACACGGTGGGAGAACTGACTTTAAACAATGTTGCGGATAGCAAGAGTCGCCACCGACTTTTATTTTATCCATAAGGAAAGGTTATAAAAGAACAGGAAAGACCTTAGAGAATATTTTGGGTCCGGGGGGTAGGTTATGAAAAGGGAAGGTGTTAGCACCCTTTTCATCCATGGTTATCCATGGGCTCTTAGGTACTTAAGCTCACTTTTGAATTGTTTTGAAAGTGTAGTGTGTGAATAGCAAAAAATTTCAGAATAGTTTAATAATAATCCGTGTATGGATGTGAAAAAAACTTGTTTGAAAATTTTGTTGGAAATTTGTTTAAGTGTGGAAAAGTTTTGAAATGAGCAAGTATCTAGGAGTAGTCTACCCTAATGTTTTAAGGTCTTTCTTATTCTTTATCCTTTCCTTAGTAAGACTATCCCTACTAAAATGGAGTAGGTAGTCCTTACTTTGGATGTTAAGGGACATGTGAGGGACAATTTGACTTTGAAGGCCATTGTGGGATGTAATAAGCACATATAAGGGACCATCATCATTTTTCGAAAGGGACTCGATTCGTAAAGGCAACCATAAGGGACTTTGATGATTTTTCTATTTGAGGGACTTGCTTTATACACCCCACTTAACCATTATTCGTAGGCAACTTGAGGGATATCCTTAGGAAGTGAGACGGCGATTAAAATCGACTTACGTGTGTGACGTGTTTATTTTAATTATCTTTATTTAAAAGTGATCTAAATTTATTTTAATATTACATACATGTTGTTGCACTCCCTTATTACTAACCATAATAATAATTAAATAATTAAACAACTTTACATCCAAGAAACAATTACAAAATAATAAGCAAAATAATTAAATAGCAAAGATAAATAAAATATAAATAAGCAATAATAAATAATAAAGGGGGTTAATTCTAAGTTTACTCGGCAAGACATCGCATCTTGTGCCTACGTATCCTTACGGGAGTGGAATCAGAGTAATCGTAGTTCCCCTCAAAAGGGAGGTTAGAGATCTCTTGACAGTGGTCAAGGTCTCAAGGGGAATAAACGCGCCTTAAGGACACGCTTACGCGGAGTGTAGGAACTCCAAATTTCTACGTTGAAATGTTAAGTTGTAATTAGGGTTAAATTAGGTTAGGGATTCCACGGCGGGAAACCCTAAAATGAGCGCGGCGGCTCTTTGACCTAATGCTAGGGGTAAAAGTTGTAATTTTGCCTGCGGCGAGGCATTTGTGAAAAATTAGGGTTTGTAAAAGTTGTAAGGGTTGAAGGTGAGGACTATTGACACGGCGGTCAAATGCTAGACCTAATTCCTTCAGAGTGTGTAATGTGACAGGAGTATTGATGAATGTGTGAGATTTAAATCATGCAAGCGGAAATAAAAATGCAGACGGTAAGCCATACAAGCAGAAACTTAAAGACAGAAACTAAAGCGCGATTGTTAGGATTCGCGAGGTTACATGAGAGGAGCAGATACTATATGATAATGAAATTTGAATAAAAACACAACGTAATAAGCTGCAAAAATGAACATACGCGTTAGTAAGCAAAGTTAGACGATAATTGGACGGGTCATGAGACAAGAGTGCAATGTTGAAGGTTTTTTGTTGTTTTTAGAGAAAAGGTTTTGATTTAAGTTAAAAAGATGTTTAAACATAAGAGAAAAAAATTTAAGTTTTATTTTTAAAAATAGTTTTAATTTAATTATTAAAAAAAGGTTTTACTTTTAAAGTTTATTTTAAAAAAATGGCTTTAGTTAGGATTTAGAGTTATTATTTAAAAAAGGTTTAAAGTTGTTATTTTTGAAAAGGTTTAAAGTCATTACTTTTAAAAAAACAATTTTTATATTCAATTAAAAAAGTTTTAATAACATTTAAAATAACTAATTATAAAAACAAAAAAAAGAAAAATAAAAAGGGTTGGGCCGGTAATCACCTCCGGACCCAACCCAGTTGGTGTAAAATGTAAAAAAGGGGAAAAACTAGGGTTTCAAAACCCTAATCTCCCCGCGGCGCCGTTCGTTTCTTATTTCCTCTCATCTCTCATGCTCTTCGTCTTTCTCGCTTCCTTTCATTCCAAATCTCTCTTCGTCTCTGGCATTGAATCCTGAAATCAAATCAAACAGCATTAAAAGTGACGGCATTATGTGTTCCTTGCTTACGTTTTCGACGGCGGTTTTCGGTGGGGTTTAACGGCCTATGATGACTCAAGTTCTGAGGCTTCGATCATGGATTGCCCGCTGTTGATCTTTTAACAGCGATGGCAGTCCCGTCGGATCTTCGTATTCGCGGTGAGCCCGTTCTATGTTTGTGGCACCGTGGTGATGGTTATTGCTCGTTAACGGCCGATGATGGTGATTTGCGTTCGTCTGACGGCCAATGATGGTGATTTGCGTTCGTCTGATGGCCAGGGTTTCGTCTGATGGCCAGGGTTTCGTCCCCTCCTCCTTTCACATGCGGCCGTTCTCGCTAGGGTTTGATCAGGTGCTATGGTTCCTTATATACTTTTTCTTGATTTTCGAATGGGCCTGGATAATATCTTTTTTACGTTATTTTTACTGATATTAATTTCTGATTGGGATTTGATTTGGAAACATTCCTCTTTCGGATGTGGTTCGCATTATTACTGATTTGATTTTGTTATCTTTTCTGATAGGGTTCACTTTCTGATATCTGTTGGATTTGCTCATGATTTGTTTTCTGATACTGGATCGAATCTAATTTCTTATGATATGGATTTGACTTACTGATACGAACTAACTCCGTCATGGATTTGGATATCTGTATTTCTGGATTTGTTTTGATTTCATTTGGATAACTGGACTCGTTTGGATTTTGGTTTTCTTTTTCAGATATGGACCAAATTTGGATATGGTTACTTACGCGAACTGGTTTGGACTTGCGAACGGGCTACCTTCTGAGGTATTTCGGCTGTGATATCGAACTTGCCTATTTCTTCCCTTTTTCCAAATTGAAACTTGATTTTCATTGATGCTTCTGAACTTTTTTGATGCAGTGTTTGATGTAGTTTGGGAAATTGGTTTGATTTCGGACATGAGATGTTTGGAGTGTCATCTGCTGCTGACATTCGGTGGCCTTTTCATTCGTCCAACTGCAGCCCTTGAACGACTTCAATTCCTTTTCTGTTGGCGACTTTTTCTGATACCATTTTGATGTTTCGAATCCAGCTACTATTTGGTTTTGTTAACTGATAAATTAATGACTCCTGATGCAGTTCCGATATTCAGTTTTTTTTCTTGATGTGGATTCAATCCGAACTTATTTGCTGCTGTTCCAGTTTGGACTTAGTCTTACCTCTGGATATCCACAAATTTACATGATGGAGATGGATGTCTGAATATTTACTTAATAGAACAGTCCATTTGGCTTAAACAATTACTTTCGGCAAAATCTTTTATCGGCCCAAACTTCTTTTATCTCTCTCTTTCTCTCGGCTGTCCCTTAGATAAGAACAGATATTACCTGGTCTGACGCCGATGGCTCAGATTGGTAACGGGAGTAGGATGCGACTTCGGTTGTGCCACTCCCGACACTCGATGATGACGATGTTCTGAGAGTGTCAAAAATAATTTCTAACCCCTTCTATTCTGTTCTGTTTTGTTTCCCTTTGTGCAGGTTAATCGAGATTTGCGGCGAAGATCGAGGGACATCATGAAGACTTAGAATTCTTTAGGACTTAGGGCTTTTTAGGATAGAAGTAACATCTGTAGTTGAAATTTTACAGCAATTCAGAATGTGAAACAATTTATTCCTTTTTGTATCATGATATCTTTTATGAAATGAAAATGTCAGAACTTCATTTATATATCCATGACTGTTCAGCTTTGAATTTATATTTATTTCTTAGTTATAAATTATAAACGTTTGCGAATAAATCCACAAATATTTAAAATCATTAACTTAGTCATAAACCATAAATATTCACGAATGATATTCTTGTCTGTGTACTTGTCTCGCCCGTAATCCTAATCTCATCCACTGATTAAATTCACTTGCATTCCAACTTAAATTCTAGCCAGCAATTTCATAACCAAACACGGATGTGCGCCATGGTCATAACATTTTCAGCATCAACAGCAAAACTAGTCGTAATTAAACTCCACTGACCAAATGCCAAATCTCAATATGATCAGAACTGGTGATTGATAAATGCCTCAAAACCATAACGCATCAAATGCCTCAGAATTTTAATAACAGCCCGGCTTCAAGGAATTGGTAGAATTTGTGTAAAATGACCAAAATACCCCTAGGACCAAATCTCTCTTTGATGTTGGCAAAAAAAATCATGAAGTTTGACTTTGGTTTGACCACAGTTGACCTCAGTTTGACTTTTTAACTGCATTGACTTCTTTTGACTTATCTGATCATCTGACTGAGCAAACTTTTGAGAAAAGTCTTGAAACTTGACATGGGGGTTCTTATACACATATAAGATGTTATGAAGCTCACTTGAAGTCTTGGAAGTCCATTTAGCCTGATTAAAGTCAAAACCCTAGTTTTGGATGCACTGCTTAGGAGGTGCATTGTCTGAGGGAATTGTCAACTCTTCTGACCAATTGTGAATTTTGTGAACCTTGTGAACCTTCTTGGAACACAAAGTCTTGTATTGTGAGGGCAAATTTTGGGGTGCAACAATATGTCCAAGCTAGGGTTAATTGCTGATTTCAAGGTACCTCATAAGTTCAAGGTGCCTGTCTTTGAGAAGTATAAGGGTACTACTTGCCCTCGTGTCCACCTTCGATCTTACTATAGGAAGATGTCGGCCTATTCCAACGATGAGAAGTTGCTGATGCACTTCTTCCAAGATAGTCTTTCTGGTCCATCACTCGAGTGGTACATGGGTTTGGAGCCCACTACCGTGCGCACCTGGAAAGAGCTCGCTGAAGCGTTTGTCCTCCACTATCAGTACAATAGCGACTTGGCCCCCAACCGAGTCCAACTCCAGAACCTCTCGCAGAGAAACAATGAAGGCTTTAAGGAATACGCCCAGCGGTGGCGCGAGTTGGCTGCTCGGGTTCAACCGCCGATGGTTGAGCGCGAGCTCGTACATATGTTTGTTGCTACCCTTCCTGGGATCTACTACGAAAAGCTAGTCAGTGGCATCTCTGGGACATTCTCGGCTCTCATCACTATGGGCGAGCACGTCGAGAATGGTATAAAGATTGGAAAAATTCAAGGTGAATCATCCTCAGCTGGAGGGGGTGGAAAGAAACCTTACGCTGGCAAGCGTCGAGAAGGAGATGCGAGTGCTGTCACCAACGCCCGGAGAAAGGGCAAGGGCCCTCAGCAGCAGATTGCTAGCATAAATATCCCGGCAGCTCCGTCGCCGCCGCAGCAGCAGCAACCACAACAACAGAGTCAACAGGGATATAGAAAATATCAGAATCGGGCTCCTTTGACAAACCGTCACTTCAAAGCACCACCTATGTCGTATGCGCAGCTCTTGCAAACTTTGCTTCAGCTTCAGTTAGTTCAAAAGAGGACGATGGCTCCCTTGACAGGGGCACCACCACCGGGGTATGACGCAAATGCCACTTGCGATTTCCATACTGGGGCACCAGGCCATACGATTGAGAACTGCAAAGCCTTTAAGCACAAGGTGCAGGATCTGGTAGACGCCAAGATTATTAACTTTTCTGATAATGTGCCCAATGTTACCAAGAACCCTATGCCTCATCATAGAGGAGGCGGAGTAAACGCCATTATCGCTGAGGAGAGTGCAGATCTGTTGACTGACGTCAAAGACTTGAAGACGCCGCTTAGTTTCGTCAAAGCTAAGTTGGTGAAGAGGGGGTTCTTTCCAGGATGTGGAGAGTTATGCATGGCTTGTGCTACACATCCTGATGGGTGTGAGCAGCTGGTAGAAGGTATCCAAAGTCTGATGTCTGAGGGTATTTTGCAGTTCAGCCGGAGAATTGAAAGTGTATCAGGGGAGGTCGTGCTGAAGCAGGCAGATGAAGTCGCTACCATCACCATTCCTCGTCAACCTATTACCATTTCTGCGCCCCGACCGCCTACAATCACTATAACCAGAGCTGGGCCGATCCCATTCGAGAGCACTAACGCCGTTCCGTGGCATTATGGCGCCGAAGTCTATTGCAATGGTCAGAAGTTAGAGCTGGAGCCATACGGGTCGACTGTGCAGAATCTCGCGGGAGTCAGTGGTATTACTCGAAGCGGAAGAGTGTTTGCGCCGACAGAGGTTGTGGCAGAGAAAGTGGTCAGAGCCGATGCTGTTGATAAGGGTAAAGGCAGAGCCGTCGAAGATGTCCCTTGTGGGGCAGAGAAAGATTTGCTAGTCAAAGATGCCGAGGAGTTCATGCGGCTAATCAAAAAGAGCGACTACAAGATTGTAGACCATCTTCATCAGACTCCGTCAAAGATTTCTATTCTCAACTTGTTGCTGTGTTCTGAAGCGCACCGCAACGCGTTACTGAAGGTATTGAACGCTGCCTACGTACCACAAGAGATATCAGTGAATCAGCTAGAAGAGGTGGTAGCCCATGTTAATGCTGGCAATGGGCTAGGGTTCACAGATTTAGAGCTGACTCCTAAAGGGAGAAATCACAACAGCGCCTTGCACGTCTCGATAGAGTGCAGAGGCACTATTATGTCGCATGTCCTAGTGGACACGGGTTCGTCGCTTAATGTGCTTCCGAAGAAGGCATTAATGAAGTTGGACACTCGTGGATTGCTTTGCACGCCCAGTGATCTGGTGGTGAAAGCATTTGACGGAACTAAGCGCCACGTTTTCAGAGAGTTGACCCTGCCGATCCAAGTTGGTCCGGAGACGTTTGATACGGTTTTCTATATCATGGATATCATGCCTGCCTACAGTTGCCTCTTAGGTCAGCCATGGATCCACGCTGCTGGTGCTGTGACGTCCACGCTGCATCAAAAGCTCAAATATGCTGTCGGGGGAAGCATAGTAACCGTCTGTGGTGAGGAGGACATTATGGTGAGCCACTTGTCATCCTTTAAGTATGTTGAAATGGATGGCGAAATCCATGAAACTCTATGCCAAGCATTTGAAGCCGTCAAGGTGAAAGAGGTAGCTCCCGTCGTCGTAGAGAAGCAAGAGATGAATCTCTCCTCGTTCAAAGAAGCTCGGGCCGTCGTCGAAGCCGGTTCCACCCCAGGCTGGGGGCATGTTTTGGAGATACCGATCAAGCAGGATAAGTTCGGATTGGGGTATTCTCCTGAAGCTGAAGCTTCATCTTCTTCGTCTAGCAGTTCGTCTCGTGGGAAGGGGCCGATCCTATTTACCAAAGGCGGAGTGATTTTCGAAAGCATCAACGCAGCGTCTGAGGACAGCGGGGATAGCGATTGTGATCTTGACGCTTGGATTCAGCCAAGCAAGCTGGGGGAGCGCCTCAACAATTGGACCATCAAGGAGATTATCCAGTTGACAAGTGAAGAGTAATGGTTTACTTTTTACAATCTTTGTACAATCCTATGTCCTACCCGGGGCATAGTGGTTTTATTGTCAGGGCCTTGTCGGATTATGTACATGCATTTTGTTAATAAATCAAAGGCGTTTTCTTCGTACTCAAATATTGTGTTCTCTGTTATTCCTATTTTATGTTTATTTTGAAAAACAGTAAAATGGCAGCGGGGTTTGTGCTAACCTGCATATTCTTTCTTTAAACTTAACCCTTGTTATTGCAGGATCCACATAACAGACGACATCGACTCTGGACCCTCTACGGCTCACTACGACTTCGATTGCCCGATCTATCAAGCCGAGGATGAGATTGATGAAGACGAAGACCTTCCGGAAGAGTTGGCCCGCTTGTTGAGACAAGAGGAAAAGGTTATTCTGCCTCATGAGGAAGATATTAAGATCGTAAATCTGGGTTCTGAAGAGCTCGTCAGAAATGTCAGAGTAGGGGCTGCGCTGCAGAATGATGTCAAGCATAGACTGGTCGAGATGCTTCAAGAGTATAGTGACGTCTTTGCTTGGTCATATGAAGATATGCCCGGACTTGACACAGACATCGTGGTTCATCGCTTGCCGTTGCGAGAAGATTGCCCTCCAGTCAAGCAGAAGCTTAGGAGGACGATACCAGATATGGCTGTAAAAATCAAAGAAGAAGTCCAGAAGCAGTTGGACGCAAGATTTCTAGCCGTTACCACTTACCCTCTGTGGGTCGCCAACATAGTGCCTATACCGAAGAAGGACGGTAAGGTACGCATGTGCGTCGATTATCGGGATTTGAATAGGGCGAGCCCTAAGGATGATTTCCCGTTGCCTCATATCGATGTGTTGGTCGACAACACAGCCCAGTTCTCTGTGTTTTCGTTCATGGATGGCTTCTCCGGTTACAATCAGATTAAGGTGGCACCGGAGGACATGGAGAAAACGACGTTTATCACCCTCTGGGGAACATTCTGCTATAAGGTAATGCCCTTCGGTCTAAAGAATGCAGGGGCCACTTACCAGCGAGCAATGGTAACTTTGTTTCATGATATGATTCATCATGAGATCGAGGTCTATGTTGATGACATGATTGCAAAGTCCCAAATGGAGGAAGAGCATCTGGTCAACTTATTGAAGCTTTTTGAAAGGCTTAGGAAGTTCAGGCTGAGGCTGAATCCTAACAAGTGCACTTTCGGAGTGCGGTCCGGAAAGTTATTGGGGTTTATCATTAGTGAACGAGGTATCAAAGTTGATCCTGCGAAAATAAAAGCTATTCAAGAAATGCCAGCGCCGAAAACAGAAAAAGAAGTTCGTGGTTTCTTGGGCCGAATAAACTACATTGCAAGGTTTATCTCTCAGCTCACGACCACTTGTGAACCGATGTTCAAACTTTTAAAGAAAGATCAGGCGATTACTTGGAATGAGGATTGCCAGAAGGCATTCGACAAAATAAAGCAGTATCTTCAAGAACCTCCAATCTTGATACCCCCAGTGGCCGGACGACCATTAATCATGTACCTGACGGTTCTGGAGAATAGTATGGGGTGCGTTCTCGGTCAGCACGACGAGACGGGCAGAAAAGAGCATGCCATTTATTATTTGAGTAAAAAGTTCACTGAGTGTGAATCTCGATACTCGATGCTGGAGAAGACGTGTTGTGCATTAGCTTGGGCCGCCAAACGTCTACGACAGTATATGCTCAATCACACCACTATGCTAATTTCGAAGATGGATCCGATCAAGTATGTCTTCGAGAAGCAGGCTCTTTCGGGCAGGATTGCCAGATGGCAAATGGTGTTAACAGAATATGATATTCAGTACGTCTCCCAGAAGGCCGTTAAGGGAAGCGTATTGTCTGATTACCTTGCCGAGCAGCCGATCGAGGACTACCAGCCGATGAAGTTTGAATTCCCTGACGAGGATATTATGTTTCTCAAAGCGAAGGATTGCGATGAGCCATTGCCCGGTGAGGGGCCAGATAGGAAATCTCAGTGGAAGTTGATATTCGATGGAGCGGTTAATTCTTATGGAAGTGGTATCGGGGCTATCATCACGACTCCTCACGGATCCCACATCCCGTTTACTGCGAGACTGACGTTTCCAGTTACCAACAATGAGGCGGAGTACGAAGCATGTATTATGGGTCTAGAAGAGGCAATTGATTTGAGAATCAAGAATCTAGACGTATATGGTGACTCAGCGCTTGTAATCAATCAAATTAAAGGGGAGTGGGAAACTCGTCAAGCGAACTTGGTGCCGTACATGAATTATGCCAGGAGGCTGCTTCCGTTCTTCGATCGAGTGGAACTCCATCATGTACCCAGGGCTGAAAATCAGATGGCTGATGCCTTAGCCATGTTGGCTTCAATGTACAAGGTCAATTTTTGGAATGAGGCTCCAAGAATTGTTCTTTCGCGTCTTGATAGACCGGCATTCGTCTTTGCAATCGAGGAAGCCGCCGACGGCAGGCCATGGTTCCACGACATCCAGACCTTCCTTATGACTAAGGAGTATCCTGCGGGTGCGTCAACCCAGGATAAGAAGACTCTGAGGAGGCTGTCTGGAAACTTTTACCTCAATCCTGATGGAGTGTTGTACAAAAGAAATCACGATCTCGTGCTACTCAGATGTGTAGATGAGAAAGAGGCAGGTATGCTCATGGAAGAAGTCCATGAGGGCACATTTGGTACGCACGCCGGCGGGCATGCCATGACAAGAAAGATCCTGAGAGCAGGATATTACTGGCTGACTATGGAGTCGGATTGCTTCAGATTCGCGAAGAAATGTCATAAATGCCAGATTTATGCTGATAAAGTTCATGTGTCGCCGTGCCCATTGAATGTCATGTCCTCCCCTTGGCCGTTCTCCATGTGGGGCATCGACATGATAGGCAAGATCGAGCCCACCGCGTCCAATGGTCATCGCTTCATTCTGGTAGCTTTCGACTACTTCACCAAATGGGTGGAGGCAGCCTCGTATGCTAATGTGACCAAGCAGGTGGTAGCTAAGTTCATAAAGAGGGACATCATCTGTCGTTACGGAGTTCCCGAGCGGATCATTACTGATAATGGTTCAAATTTGAATAACAAGATGATGAAGGAGCTGTGCCAGAGCTTCAAGATTGAACACCATAACTCATCTCCTTACCGGCCGAAGATGAATGGCGCCGTCGAAGCCGCCAACAAGAACATAAAGAAGATTGTTCAAAAGATGGTTGTGACGTACAAAGATTGGCACGAGATGCTCCCGTTTGCCCTGTACGGTTATCGTACGACGGTGCGTACGTCGACCGGGGCAACTCCTTTCTCCTTGGTGTACGGTATGGAAGCTGTCCTACCGTTAGAAGTGGATATCCCTTCTTTGCGAGTTTTGGTTGATGTGAAGCTCGACGAGGCAGAATGGATTACGAATCGTTTGAACCAACTCAGCCTGATGGACGAGAAAAGGTTAGCATCGATTGCATTTGGTCGTCTGTACCAAAGCCGAATGAAGAAAGCTTATGATAAGAAGGTGCGTCCTAGAAGCTTTCAGACGGGTGATCTCGTCCTGAAGAAGATTCTTCCGCCACACTCCGATCACCGGGGCAAGTGGACTCCGAATTACGAAGGGCCGTATGTCATCAGCAAGGTCTTCTCGGGAGGAGCTTTGTTGTTATCCACGATGGATGGTGAAGATTTTGCATCCCCGGTGAACACGGACGCAGTTAAAAAATACTTTGCTTGAAAAAGACCCACTGGACAAAAAAGAAAGAGTCCAGGCAAAAAAGGGGCATCCTGGCGAACCAAAAACAGAATAAAAGGTTCGGGCAAAATTAGGGATATATTGAAAAAATGTACACCCGCGAAGTCGAAAACCTACACTGGGCGGCTTCGGCAAAAAAGGGTATCCCGGTGAACTGAAAACCCGTAAAGGGCGGTTCACGCAAAAGTTAGGGATTTGAATAAGCAAATGACTGCGTTCCTCGCGTGGACTCTCATTGTTTAGTGGTTTGGAGGACCTGAGGGCCGTTTATCTGAATCAATCTCTTCCGAAGATGAAGCGTCGGAGAAGTATCGAAGTCGAGTGGGTCTTAGAGGGATCAACTCATGGTGTTCGTCTATGCCTCATTGCCGACATTTGTATATACTAATGTATATTTATGTTTTATTTTTTGCGCGGCTTCCTCATCCCAGGAGCTTGCCTCTGTTGTAAAACATTTTGCCCATTCAGGGGTCACCATCAATAAAATGCATGTTATTCAGCAGTTCTGTTTGCCTGTTTAGCATTTATCTATTTTGTTTGCGAATGGAAACGCCGATGTTTTTGATAAAATACGCATACATAAACTTACGGGCCTAGGCCCATTGATTGTTGAAACAATTAATTACCTGAATATTGTCACGAGATAATAACCTTGATAGGCCCTTTGAGGAGGGTATCTTGTCTGTTTGTTTGTGTTGTTGCAGGTGTAGCACCTTCCAGAAGATGTGCCGTGCGCATCCCCGAAGCAGGACGAGTCCTCCCTCTCCAGCAGAGTTCAGTAGTCTCTCCTCCGCAGAATCTGAATGCGAAGCCGTGAGCATTGAGATGTCTCCCCACACAGAGATGGTTCTCTTTCCCAAGCAGACGCTTCCTGAAGGAACGTCATCTCATCAGCTGAGTCAAGCACTGAAGAATGATGTCTTCTTTCCCCCTGCACCGGGTCACAAATGTAAGACTCATAGAAATGTTCGGGTGCCGAAGCTCGCGTTTTCCCCAGTAAAGTAGCCAGAGTCGTATTCTCTCCCGAAGTCGGATGATTCCTTCTCCCCCAGTAGAGTGTTGGAACAGCTGAGGCTGTATTCCTCTGCAGAGTTGTACTCTCCCCCGAAGTCAGATGATTCTTTCTTCCCCAGCGAAATTAAAATTCCTCATAAGAGTTGTACTCTCCAGTGAAGTAGAATGATTTTTCTCTCCCCGGCCGAGTCCGCAAACCCCCAAGAGAGCCGAATCCTTGGAAGCAGTTGGGACCATGAGTGGATTTTCCCCGGCAGAGCGTTGAACAGCTGATGCGGTATTTCCCCAGAGTCGCACTCTCTCCAGCGAAGCAGAATGACTTCTCCTTCCTCAGCCGAGTTTGCAGATATCCAAGAGAGTCGAGTCCTTGGAAGTTGATCAGACCATGTTTAGTTGTTTCCCCCAGTGGAGTGTTGAGCAGCTGAAGTTGTTTCCCCACAGAGTTGTTATCCCCAGAAGAGTAGCCGAGACGGCCACGCAGTTTATTCACGCGATTGATATCACTTTCTCTCAGCAGGTCCAGGTTCTCGTAGAGCTTCGTTTCCCCTGCAGTAATCAACTGAAGTTGTCTTCCCTGCAGCAGTCAACGGAAGATCATTTCCTCAGACGAAGTCCAATTGATATTGGCATGTCCACGTTCTCCTCAGCAGGACGGTTCCTCTGTCTGAGTAGTTCTTTCTCCTTGACCGGAGGATTTCCCCCCTCGGCATTTATTTTGCTGACGGGACCGCAGCATTGTGCATGATTGCATAGCATTTAGCATAAATGCATAGCATTTAGCGTAAATGCATGGCATCTAGTATAAACGCATAGAATTCCCACCGTGTGGAGCATGGCGCCGAAGCTTATGCATCATAAACATGATCTAGGTTGTTACCATTTTTGTTTTACAGGTGTTCCGCCGAAGGGTCAGTTGCTCGGGATGATTCCTGACATTCTCCCCAACGAAGTCGCTTGCTCAAGATGATTCTTGAGATCCCCAGCAAAGTCTTCGGTTCAGGATGATTCTCGAATCCCTCAGCAGGGTCGTGTGCTTAAAAGGATTCTTAAGACCCCAGTGCAGTCTCCAGAGTTGGTTGCTCAAGTTGATACTTAGAGTCCCCAGCTAAGATCGTCCAGGATGATTCCTAAAGCCCCAAGAGAGCCGAACCCTTGGAAGCTGCTCAAGCCGTGATTGGTTTGTCCCCGACAAGAGTTGCCCAGGATAATTCCCGGAATCCCCAACAGAATGTTTCTCCAGAATGGTCATCAGTTCGAGGTGATTCGTGAAGGTGCCCGGCGGAGTTATTTGTTCAAGATGATTCTTGAAGTCCTCAGCAGAGTTGATTCCTCCAGAATGATTTCTGGACCCTCCGGAGCGGAGTTGCTTGATAGTTCTCCAGATTCCCCAGCGGCGAAGCGTCCTCCCCAACAGGTTTTTCCAACGGCGAAGTTGAAATCTCCCTTGAAGACTCCATGATTGAAGTCTGACCGTGAATGAATCGGTATGATCGGCTACGTATTACCGGTTACCGTGTGACCAATTCCCCAATGAAGTTTCTTCATCCTGACGGCGAGGTCAGATTATGTCTGTTTCCGACGGCGATGTTGGATCTTCATCCTGACGGCGAGGTCAGATTATGTCTGTTTCCGACGGCGATGTTGGATGCTTGTTTTGACGGCGAGGTCAGATTATGTCTGTTTCCGACGGCGATGTTGGATGCTTGTTTGACGGCGAGGTCAAATTATGTTTGGTTCCGACGGCGATGTTGGATGCTTGTTTGACGGCGAGGTCAGATTATGTTTGGTTCCTGCGGCGATGTTGGATGCTTGTTTTGGCGGCGAGGTCAGATTATGTTTGGTTCCGGCGGCGATGTTGGATGCTTGTTTGACGGCGAGGTCAGATTATGTTTGGTTCCTGCGGCGATGTTGGATGCTTGTTTTGGCGGCGAGGTCAGATTATGTTTGGTTCCGGCGGCGATGTTGGATGCTTGTTTGACGGCGAGGTCAGACTATGTCTGTTTCCGGCGGCGATGTTGGATGCTTGTTTGACGGCGAGGTCAGACTATGTCTGTTTCCGGCGGCGATGTTGGATGTCTGCTTTGACGGCGAGGTCAGATTATGTCTATTTCGGCGGCGACGTCAGAAGATTATGTTCGACGGCGATGTCAGACTCTTTAAATCCCCAGCAGAGATGATGTTTGTACGACGGCGATGTCGAGTGTCTCTCAGAGTGATGTTTGTTTCCGGCGGCGATGTCAGATTCAGTTTCCAGCGGCGATGTTGGGTGTGTCAGATTTAGTTCTCCAGCGGCGATGTTGGGTGTTCTGGTTGATCGACGGCGATGTCAGATTTAGTTCTCCGGCGGCGATGTTGGATGTTTGTTTCCCCGAGTTATTGTTGTTTATGACGGCGATGTCAGATTTAGTTCTCCAGCGGCGATGTTGGGTGTTCTGGTTGATCGACGGCGATGTCAGATTTAGTTCTCCAGCGGTGATGTTGGGTGTTCTGGTTGATCGACGGCGATGTCAGATTTAGTTCTCCGGCGGCGATGTTGGATGTTTGTTTCCCCGAGTTATGGTTGTTTATGACGGCGATGTCAGGTGATTTGGTGTTCCAGCGGCGATGTTGGGTGTTCCTCAGAATTTTGTCTGCTTCTGACGGTGATGTCAGATGGTTTAGTCTTCCAGCGGCGATGTTGGGTGTTTTGGTTGTCGGATGACAATGTCAGAAGAATGTGGATAACTGACGGCGATGTCAGATCAGTATTTCTCCAGCTAGTTGTCGTGCAGCTAGTATTGTAGTATTCGAAGATTTGTTCCCCGCAGAGTATCGTGTGCTCGTGCAGTTGGCAAATTTTCGGGTTTACCGGTATTCAACCGTCTCGTACCTTGATTGGCTGAGAGTCGTTCGCTTCTCACCCAGTCAGGTTCAAGCCGTTTGAATAGGGGCAGCTGTTGCACCCCAAAATTTGACCAACATTTATTTATCCATCAAGTGTTTGAAGGTTGATACCTTCATCAGAAAGTTCAAGAGATCCTCATAGGAATTGGTTGAAACCAGAGTTGTGTGCCTCATAACTTGAGAGTTGTGGGAGCTCCTCAGATGATTCTGAGACTTTGAGAATGAACTTGATGCTTTGAGGAAGTTTATGAGATGTCTTGAAAGCCATCATGAAGCCCAGAGAGGTCATTATGCAAGAATTCAGAAGATTCAACCATGAATGGTAGAATTAGGGTTTGACTGGGTCAACCCTAGGTCAACTGGGGATTTGGAGAAGGTTGAGACCCCATCCAAGAGCCATGAGATCATGGAATGATGTGTGGAGATGTTAGAAAGATGATTCCTAGACCAACTCATCATGATTGAGGAGTTTGAGAAGTTTCAAGCTAGGGTTTCCAAGGATGGACAGTGTAAAATCCCCTAGTTTGATCCCTATCTTCCAGACAGTTTTAGCTCAAGATGTGATTGTCATCTCATCTTCCCCACAACATGAATGTTGTAGAGCTTGTTCTTAGCTTTAATTTGAGTGGTAGAAGTCCTTGATAGGATTTGCAGAGCTCAAGTTATGGTTTTGACAAAATTACAGGTCATCTGAGGTGTGTGAATCTGGGTCCTTGAAAGTCACCCAACTTGCAGACAACTTTTGCCCTAGTAGGATGATTCCTATGATCTCTTGGTCAACATGAATGTTGAATAGCATCTTCTTAGATTTCTAGAGAGTACTAGAATTCCTTGATATGATTTGTAGAACTCAACTTATGGTTTGTACAAGACAAGGGTATTTTGGTCATTTGGTGATTATAGGTCATTTTAAGCAAAGGCCATATCTCATATTTCCATGCCTCAAATGAAAAAACTCAAAACATAAAAGTTGCTCAAAATGTCATTTTAAGTCTAGAAAAGAAGTCATGAAAGTTTGGAAATGCATAGAACAAGACTTGACCAAAGTTGGTGGAAAATGACCTAAAAAAGGCATATAAGTTGAAAAAGTTGAAATAAAAAATTGGTTTGAGAGATCTACAAATCCAAAATGGGTCATCCAATATACCAAATTGATTCCAAACATCTTTTTAAAGACATTGGTTCAGCCACTTTTTTGAGTTAGGGTTTAAAAATGGGACTTGCTTTGTAATGTTGTTTCTTACATCAAAAGGCAACTTGACAAAACTCCACACAAGGCAAGGAGGAGCTTGTTTTTCACACATACCATTCCAATATCTCATGAGGAGAGATTTTAACACAAGTTTGGAGATGTATGCATGAGATGAGTGATATTTTCAAAGTGTCATTAAGTGAGATTTTCATGAACTTTCCACCTCATTCTAGAATCTTCTAAGATCAATCTAGAAGCTTCTAGATCTGTCCATCATCCTCTATATATTGGATTGAACTCATTGGTGCAAGGGGTTGGTGAAAAGAGTGTGAAGAGAGAGTAATATACCATTTTCTCCATTTTTGCAAATCAATCTCAAATTCCATTTTCTTCTTCCTTTCCATTGAATTTTTCTCACCAAATCAATTCCTTGGATCCTACTGAATAAGTGCATATAGATTAAAGTGGCCATTGATGAGTGTTTGAAGGTGTAGCTTCCAAATTGCAAGTGAAGCAAGTTGGATCCAATCTCACAGTTCAAGCATTGTCCATCCAAGATCTTGCAAACAGAAAGATTCTCAGCCATTGAAGACCATTTGTGACCAGTTTCAAGCATTGGATTGGAGTGTAGATACACCTGCCATCACCATTTTTCAGGTTTGCAAAAGCATTCGAATCCCTCTATTTATGCATTACTAGATGAAATGGTTAGGGTAATCATGATTAGAGACCTTAGGTGAGTGATTCCTGAGAATTAGAGAGAGTTCTATGAGGTTCCATGGCAGGGTGTTGAAACTTTGATGATCAAGAAACCTTAGTTTAAGGGATGTTAATCATGGTGTATTAGTTCAGAACAATCAGTGCAATATGGAGAGTACATTAG
Source organism: Lathyrus sativus (assembly GCA_963859935.3). Classification (NCBI taxonomy): domain Eukaryota; kingdom Viridiplantae; phylum Streptophyta; class Magnoliopsida; order Fabales; family Fabaceae; genus Lathyrus; species Lathyrus sativus. The sequence continues at coordinate 812,711,960 of OZ012735.1, forward strand.
TACAAGAATTTGCAAGTTTGGTGAGCTTCCATTGCAGTGTGCAGTTGGTGAATTAGGGGTTTCCACCTATCGGGTTTGGAATTCTAGGGATTTTCAGGGAGTGATATTGGTATGGTTGGATTCCTTGGAGTTAGTAGGTTAATTTTGGTTTTTACAAGTCTTGATTTCATGGCCTGAGGAAGGAGAACGAGGAGCTTGAAGATTCATGCATGGAAGCTGTAATATTCTGCAAACCCTAATATCATTTTGGGACGATGGCCATGCACTGTTGGATCCATTCAATTATTTGACATTTTCATCTAATCGTGTGGCTGACATTTGAAGAGAGAAACGGAGGGAAATCTCCAAGTGAAACATTGCGTTTCACTTAAGCATCAGCGTGGGCCTTGGACTCAAATTCATATCCCCACCCCCAACTGGAAGCCCAATGCAATTTGCACTTGATTTTGTTACTTTCTGCACCGAGGTTTTAATATTTTCTCTTTTATTTTTCAATTCATTTTTCTGAAGCGTACTGGGCCTTAGTGCAATTGATATTCACGCCCCCTCATTATGGCCCATCTAAGATTTGAACTGGGCGCCATTGCTTATAGCACCCCCTCCCCATTTTAATTCTTTTTGTTCTTTTACTTCTTTTAACATTTTTCTCACCTTTAAAAAATCCATATAAAATTGAAAATAGCTTGTTTTTAATTGGTTCTTTTTGTGGTAGATTCATATTTTTGTTAAGAAAAATATCAATAAATAAAATTGGCATTTTATTTTGTTTTAATAATTTTTATGCATTTTCCTTGTAAATAGCTTTTTAATGAGTTTAGTTTAGTGCATAATTTTGTTGATTTTAGTTCAATTAGTTCCCCTTAGATTTAGGGTCCATTCTTTTTAGGGTGATTATTTGAGGACCTCAACTTGTATATAGGATTTAATTCATGATTTTTAGGTTAAAATTTGATTAGTTTGTTTAGGCTAGCATTAGCATAACAAAATTAGGGTTTTATTCAACATAAGTAGACTTAACAATTTTGTTTTGGGTTTTAGGTCAAGATTAGAGTATGGGGACTATATGGGTTAAGGGTAGGTATGTATAGAATCCCCTAGAATTTTACTAGAATATTATATAGTATTTTAGTATTTTTAATTGATTTTTGAATGTATGGTTAGTATGTGTGTTGCCTTGTGGGCATTGTATTTTGGGTGCTTGCTTGTTTTGCTTTCTTTTGTGCTTGGTTGGCCTTGTGGAGCTTGATGGAGAATTAAGGAGCATTGAGAAGCATTTGAAGATTGAAGTTGAGCTTGGAGGCTTTAGTCTTAGGTTTTGCTTTTGTTTTAGGGATAGGATCAGGATAGAGCTTAGTTAGATAAACTTCTTTCTCAAGCATGGATAGTATTCTTCACATCCATTCCTCCCTGTGATTCAAAGTCCTTCCAGGGTATATACCTCTCTCCTTTGGAGGGATTAGTGTTATACCCAGGAGGTAGAACTTTTGAGGGAACCCTTCATTTGATATTGAACCCTTATAGGTCACCTTTGGTGATCAGATAAGCAGTTCAATATCCCCCAGCTTATCCAGTAGTGATATTTCTCTGTTTGATTTTGTTTTGAGAGCTGTCAGAGCCTGAGCATGAAGATGAAGACTTCATTGAAGATTGTTGAAGAGGATGAACCCTTGAGGACTGCCATTCCAGCTGAAGCTTGAAGAGTATGAAGATCAAGTTGATACTCGAAGATCCCTGAAGATGGTGAAGCCTGAAGGTGGAGCTGATCAAGAAGCTGAAGCTTAAGGGAGAAGATGAGTTGATACTCATATTGTAGGGTTGATACCTGGAAAACAGTTGATCTGAAGTCTGAAGACTGAGTTGCTGCTGGAGGAGCTGAGGCTTTCTTCTGTTTTTCTTTTCTGTATTGTGTGTTTTGTTTGATTTGTCTGTTGCATTAGATTAAGTCCATCTAGAATAAGTTCAGTCTAGGAGCATGATTGCATTAGAGGTTGAGTTGCTCCCTCTGCTTGTATTGTTATTGCGTGGCTTTGCTTGCGGGTATTCGGTAGAGCCCAGCTCCCTTGCCCATGTGGTTTGTTTGCCTGATGGCATTTCATTTCTTTTATCTGCATGTTTGCAGTTTACTATTTATTGCTTGATAGCATGTTGTTTATATTTCAGTATGATTACTGTTATTTCATGACTGGCTTGAGGTTGAGACGAGCTTGTGGAGGCTGAAGCCCCACACATATTTCCTCCCTCACTTGCATTGCATGCATTTTACTGTTAAGCTGATGCTTTGTCTGTTTTGGTGTATCATTGACATGATCCCTTAGGACTCTCATTTCCTTTGATAAGGATTTGATGATAGACTTTTAGGTTGAAACCTATGCATGACAACTTCTAGGAGCTCCCTGTTCAAACCTCAACCATAGGATGAATCCATGGCATGATAACAGTAGGACTTAATAGTCTCCCTCCTAGTTGGGCCTGTTCTCTTCTCATCTCAAAACAGTTTAAGATACAGTAATCATGAATGATTTCTTTCGTACGTTACGAGCCTTAAGCTATCTGAGAAAGGATTGTGGGAGAGTTTCTTTTCCACAGTCTGGATGTTTAGTATGGTACCCTTTGGGTGACATGCGACGCATTCACTCTCAGGTCATAGTCTCTAGTGCGGTTGAAATCGCAAACACAATAAAAACACTTCTTTCAAAACAGGAAATAAACCGTAGTTTCCCGAACTACGTGAGCTCTGATCTCTCATACCTGTTGAGAGTACGTAGGCACAAGATGGCGAAGCCTTGGCGAGCTACCTTCCCCCATAACCCTTCGTAGGCCGAACTACGTTGACTCTGATTTCTCATTCTCTGATGAGAATACGTAGGCATAAAGTGCGACGCTTTGCCGAGTCATTTTTCTTTTCTTTTTCAGCCAGCCTTGATAGGTAGATAGAATACAACCAACCCGTCCAAGTAAACAAACAAGCGAAGATCCCGTCGAATACGACGGACGTGAGGGGTAAGACAGAAGAGTCGCCACCTTTCGTTATTTATCCCTCAGAGCGGGAAAGGGAACGATCGGAAAAACCTGACGAAAAAGGGTAAGACAACGTCATCGCAACCATCGTCTGGGTTCGGGAGTCGGTTACGCAAGGGGAAGGTATTAGCACCCCTCACGTCCGTCGTATTCGACGGGATCCTCGCTTGTTTGTTTACTTGGACGGGTTGGTTGTATTCTATCTACCTATCAAGGCTGGCTGAAAAAGAAAAGAAAAATGACTCGGCAAAGCGTCGCACTTTATGCCTACGTATTCTCATCAGAGAATGAGAAATCAGAGTCAACGTAGTTCGGCCTACGAAGGGTTATGGGGGAAGGTAGCTCGCCAAGACTTCGCCATCTTGTGCCTACGTACTCTCAACAGGTATGAGAGATCAGAGCTCACGTAGTTCGGGAAACTACGGTTTATTTCCTGTTTTGAAAGAAGTGTTTTTTATTGTGTTTGCGATTTCAACCGCACTAGAGACTATGACCTGAGAGTGAATGCGTCGCATGTCACCCAAAGGGTTCCATACTAAACATCCAGACTGTGGAAAAGAAACTCTCCCACAATCCTTTCTCAGATAGCTTAAGGCTCGTAACGTACGAAAGAAATCATTCATGATTACTGTATCTTAAACTGTTTTGAGATGAGAAGAGAACAGGCCCAACTAGGAGGGAGACTATTAAGTCCTACTGTTATCATGCCATGGATTCATCCTATGGTTGAGGTTTGAACAGGGAGCTCCTAGAAGTTGTCATGCATAGGTTTCAACCTAAAAGTCTATCATCAAATCCTTATCAAAGGAAATGAGAGTCCTAAGGGATCATGTCAATGATACACCAAAACAGACAAAGCATCAGCTTAACAGTAAAATGCATGCAATGCAAGTGAGGGAGGAAATATGTGTGGGGCTTCAGCCTCCACAAGCTCGTCTCAACCTCAAGCCAGTCATGAAATAACAGTAATCATACTGAAATATAAACAACATGCTATCAAGCAATAAACAGTAAACTGCAAACATGCAGATAAAAGAAATGAAATGCCATCAGGCAAACAAACCACATGGGCAAGGGAGCTGGGCTCTACCGAATACCCGCAAGCAAAGCCACGCAATAACAATACAAGCAGAGGGAGCAACTCAACCTCTAATGTAATCATGCTCCTAGACTGAACTTATTCTAGATGGACTTAATCTAATGCAACAGACAAATCAAACAAAACACACAATACAGAAAAGAAAAACAGAAGAAAGCCTCAACTCCTCCAGCAGCAACTCAGTCTTCAGACTTCAGATCAACTGTTTTCCAGGTATCAACCCTACAATATGAGTATCAACTCATCTTCTCCCTTAAGCTTCAGCTTCTTGATCAGCTCCACCTTCAGGCTTCACCATCTTCAGGGATCTTCGAGTATCAACTTGATCTTCATACTCTTCAAGCTTCAGCTAGAATGGCAGTCCTCAAGGGTTCATCCTCTTCAACAATCTTCAATGAAGTCTTCATCTTCATGCTCAGGCTCTGACAGCTCTCAAAACAAAATCAAACAGAGAAAAATCACTACTGGATAAGCTGGGGGATATTGAACTGCTTATCTGATCACCAAAGGTGACCTATAAGGGTTCAATATCAAATGAAGGGTTCCCTCAAAAGTTCTACCTCCTGGGTATAACACTAATCCCTCCAAAGGAGAGAGGTGTATACCCTGGAAGGACTTTGAATCACAGGGAGGAATGGATGTGAAGAATACTATCCATGCTTGAGAAAGAAGTTTATCTAACTAAGCTCTATCCTGATCCTATCCCAAAAACAAAAGCAAAACCTAAGACTACAGCCTCCAAGCTCAACTTCAATCTTCAAATGCTTCTAAATGCTCCTTAATGCTCCATCAAGCTCCACAAGGCCAACCAAGCACAAAAGAAAGCAAAACAAGCAAGCACCCAAAATACAATGCCCACAAGGCAACACACATACTAACCATACATTCAAAAATCAATTAAAAATACTAAAATACTATATAATATTCTAGTAAAATTCTAGGGGATTCTATACATACCTACCCTTAACCCATATAGTCCCCATACTCTAATCTTGACCTAAAACCCAAAACAAAATTTTTAAGTCTACTTATGTTGAATAAAACCCTAATTTTGTTATGCTAATGCTATCCTAAACAAACTAATCAAATTTTAACCTAAAAATCATGAATTAAATCCTATATACAAGTTGAGGTCCTCAACTAATCACCCTAAAAAGAATGGACCCTAAATCTAAGGGGAACTAATTGAACTAAAATCAACAAAATTATGCACTAAACTAAACTCATTAAAAAGCTATTTACAAGGAAAATGCATAAAAATTATTAAAACAAAATAAAATGCCAATTTTATTTATTGATATTTTTATTAACAAAAATATGAATCTACCACAAAAAGAACCAATTAAAAACAAGCTATTTTCAATTTTATATGGATTTTTTAAAGGTGAGAAAAATGTTAAAAGAAGTAAAAGAACAAAAAGAATTAAAATGGGGAGGGGGTGCTATAAGCAATGGCGCCCGGTTCAAATCTTAGATGGGCCATAATGAGGGGGCGTGAATATCAATTGCACTAAGGCCCAGTACGCTTCAGAAAAATGAATTGAAAAATAAAAGAGAAAATATTAAAACCTCGGTGCAGAAAGTAACAAAATCAAGTGCAAATTGCATTGGGCTTCCAGTTGGGGGTGGGGATATGAATTTGAGTCTAAGGCCCACGCTGATGCTTAAGTGAAACGCATCGTTTCACTTGGAGATTTCCCTCCGTTTCTCTCTTCAAATGTAAGCCACACGATTAGATGAAAATGTCAAATAATTGAATGGATCCAACGGTGCATGGCCATCGTCCCAAAATGATATTAGGGTTTGCAGAATATTACAGCTTCCATGCATGAATCTTCAAGCTCCTCGTTCTCCTTCCTCAGGCCATGAAATCAAGACTTGTAAAAACCAAAATTAACCTACTAACTCCATCACTCCCTGAAAACCCCTAGAATTCCAAACCCGATAGGTGGAAACCCCTGATTCACCAACTGCACACTGCAATGGAAGCTCACCAAACTTGCAAATTCTTGTACTAATGTACTCTCCATATTGCACTGATTGTTCTGAACTAATACACCATGATTAACATCCCTTAAACTAAGGTTTCTTGATCATCAAAGTTTCAACACCCTGCCATGGACCCTCATAGAACTCTCTCTAATTCTCAGGAATCACTCACCTAAGGTCTCTAATCATGATTACCCTAACCATTTCATCTAGTAATGCATAAATAGAGGGATTCGAATGCTTTTGCAAACCTGAAAAATGGTGATGGCAGGTGTATCTACACTCCAATCCAATGCTTGAAACTGGTCACAAATGGTCTTCAATGGCTGAGAGTCTTTCTGTTTGCAAGATCTTGGATGGACAATGCTTGAACTGTGAGATTGGATCCAACTTGCTTCACTTGCAATTTGGAAGCTACACCTTCAAACACTCATCAATGGCCAATTTAATCTATATGCACTTGTTCAGTAGGATCCAAGGAATTGATTTGGTGAGAAAAATTCAATGGAAAGGAAGAAGAAAATGGAATTTGAGATTGATTTGCAAAAATGGAGAAAATGGTATATTACTCTCTCTTCACACTCTTTTCACCAACCCCTTGCACCAATGAGTTCAATCCAATATATAGAGGATGATGGACAAATCTAGAAGCTTCTAGATTGATCTTAGAAGATTCTAGAATGAGGTAGAAAGTTCATGAAAATCTCACTTAATGACACTTTGAAAATATCACTCATCTCATGCATACATCTCTAAACTTGTGTTAAAATCTCTCCTCATGAGATATTGGAATGGTATGTGTGAAAAACAAGCTCCTCCTTGCCTTGTGTGGAGTTTTGTCAAGTTGCCTTATGATGCAAGAAACAACATTACAAAGCACGTCCCATTTTTAAACCCTAACTCAAAAAAGTGGCTGAACCAATGTCTTTAAAAAGATGTTTGGAATCAATTTGGTATATTGGATGACCCATTTTGGATTTGTAGATCTCTCAAACCAATTTTTTATTTCAACTTTTTCAACTTATATGCCTTTTTTAGGTCATTTTCCACCAACTTTGGTCAAGTCTTGTTCTATGCATTTCCAAACTTTCATTACTTCTTTTCTAGACTTAAAATGACATTTTGAGCAACTTTTATGTTTTGAGTTTTTTCATTTGAGGCTTGGAAATAGGAGATATGGCCTTTGCTTAAAATGACCTATAATCACCAAATGACCAAAATACCCTTGTCTTGTACAAACCATAAGTTGAGTTCTACAAATCCTATCAAGGACTTATAGTACTATATAGAAAGCTAAGAAGATTCTCTTCAACATTCATGTTGACCAAGAGATCATAGGAATCATCCTACTAGGGCAAACGTTGTCTGCAAGTTGGGTGACTTTCAAGGACCCAGATTCACACACCTCAGATGACCTGTAATTTGCCAAAACCATAACTTGAGCTCTGCAAATCCTATCAAGGACTTCTACCACTCAAATTAAAGCTAAGAACAATCTCTACAACATTCATGTTGTGGGGAAGATGAGATAACAATCACATCTTGAGCTAAAACTGCCTGGAAGATAGGGATTAAACTAGGGTTTTTTCACTGACAATCCTTAGAAACCCTAACTTAAAACTTCTCAAACTCCTCAATCATGATGAGTTGGTCTAGGAATCATCTTTATAACATCTCCATACATCATTCCATGATCTAATGGCCCTTGGATTAGGTCTCAACCTTCTCCAAATCCCCAGTTGACCTAGGGTTGACCCAGTCAAACCCTAATTCTACCATTCATGGCTGAATCTTCTGAATTCTTGCATAATGACCTCTCTGGGCTTCATGATGGCTTTCAAGACATCTCATAAACTTCCTCAAAGCATCAAGTTCGTTCTCAAAGTCTCAGAATCATCTGAGGAGCTCCCACAACTCTCAAGTTATGAGGCACACAGCTCTGGTTTCAACCAATTCCTATGAGGATCTCTTGAACTTTCTGATGAAGGTATCAACCTTCAAACACTTGATGGATAAATAAATGTTGGTCAAATTTTGGGGTGCAACAGCTGCCCCTATTCAAACGGCTTGAACCTGACTGGGTGAGAAGCGAACGACTCTCAGCCAATCAAGGTACGAGACGGTTGAATACCGGTAAACCCGAAAATTTGCCAACTGCACGAGCACACGATACTCTGCGGGGAACAAATCTTCGAATACTACAATACTAGCTGCACGACAACTAGCTGGAGAAATACTGATCTGACATCGCCGTCAGTTATCCACATTCTTCTGACATTGTCATCCGACAACCAAAACACCCAACATCGCCGCTGGAAGACTAAACCATCTGACATCACCGTCAGAAGCAGACAAAATTCTGAGGAACACCCAACATCGCCGCTGGAACACCAAATCACCTGACATCGCCGTCATAAACAAACATAACTCGGGGAAACAAACATCCAACATCGCCGCCGGAGAACTAAATCTGACATCGCCGTCGATCAACCAGAACACCCAACATCGCCGCTGGAGAACTAAATCTGACATCGCCGTCGATCAACCAGAACACCCAACATCGCCGCTGGAGAACTAAATCTGACATCGTCGTCATAAACAACAATAACTCGGGGAAACAAACATCCAACATCGCCGCCGGAGAACTAAATCTGACATCGCCGTCGATCAACCAGAACACCCAACATCGCCGCTGGAGAACTAAATCTGACACACCCAACATCGCCGCTGGAAACTGAATCTGACATCGCCGCCGGAAACAAACATCACTCTGAGAGACACTCGACATCGCCGTCGTACAAACATCATCTCTGCTGGGGATGTAAAGAGTCTGACATCGCCGTCGAACATAATCTTCTGACGTCGCCGCCGAAATAGACATAATCTGACCTCGCCGTCAAAGCAGACATCCAACATCGCCGCCGGAAACAGACATAGTCTGACCTCGCCGTCAAACAAGCATCCAACATCGCCGCCGGAAACAGACATAGTCTGACCTCGCCGTCAAACAAGCATCCAACATCGCCGCTGGAACCAAACATAATCTGATCTCGCCGTCAAACAAGCATCCAACATCTCCGCCGGAACCAAACATAATCTGACCTCGCCGCCAAAACAAGCATCCAACATCGCCGCAGGAACCAAACATAATCTGACCTTGCCGTCAAACAAGCATCCAACATCGCTGTCGGAACCAGACATAATCTGACCTCGCCGTCAGGATGAAGATCCAACATCGCCGTCGGAAACAGACATAATCTGACCTCGCCGTCGGGATGAAGAAACTTCATTGGGGAATTGGTCACACGGTAACCGGTAATACGTAGCCGATCATACCGCTTCATTCACGGTCAGACTTCAATCATGGAGTCTTCAAGGGAGATTTCAACTTCGCCGTTGGAAAAACCTGTTGGGGAGGACGCTTCGCCGCTGGGGAATCTGGAGAACTATCAAGCAACTCCGCTCCGGAGGGTCCAGAAATCATTCTGGAGGAATCAACTCTGCTGAGGACTTCAAGAATCATCTTGAACAAATAACTCCGTCGGGCACCTTCACGAATCACCTCGAACTGATGACCATTCTGGAGAAACATTCTGTTGGGGATTCCGGGAATTATCCTGGGCAACTCTTGTCGGGGACAAACCAATCACGGCTTGAGCAGCTTCCAAGGGTTCAGCTCTCTTGGGGCTTTAGGAATCATCCTGGACGATCTTAGCTGGGGACTCTAAGTATCAACTTGAGCAACCAACTCTGGAGACTGCACTGGGGTCTTAAGAATCCTTTTAAGCACACGACCCTGCTGAGGGATTCGAGAATCATCCTGAACCGAAGACTTTGCTGGGGATCTCAAGAATCATCTTGAGCAAGCGACTTCGTTGGGGAGAATGTCAGGAATCATCCCGAGCAACTGACCCTTCGGCGGAACACCTGTAAAACAAAAATGGTAACAACCTAGATCATGTTTATGATGCATATGCTTCGGCACCATGCTCCACACGGTGGAAATGCTATGCGTTTATACTAGATGCCATGCATTTACGCTAAATGTTATGCATTTATGCTAAATGCTATGCAATCATGCACAATGTTGCGGTCCCGTCAGCAAAATAAATGCCGAGGGGGGAAATCCTCCGGTCAAGGAGAAAGAACTACTCAGACAGAGGAACCGTCCTGCTGAGGAGAACGTGGACATGCCAATATCAATTGGACTTCGTCTGGGGAAATGATCTTCCGTTGACTGCTGCAGGGAAGACAACTTCAGTTGATTACTGCAGGGGAAACGAAGCTCTACGTGAACCTGGACCTGCTGAGAGAAAGTGATATCAATCGCGTGAATAAACTGTGTGGCCGTCTCGGCTACTCTTCTGAGGATAACAACTCTGTGGGGAAACAACTTCAGCTGCTCAACACTCCACTGGGGGAAACAACTAAACATGGTCTGATCAACTTCCAAGGACTCGGCTCTCTTGGATATCTGCAAACTCGGCTGAGGAAGGAGAAGTCATTCTGCTTCGCTGGAGAGAGTGCGACTCTGGGGAAATACCGCATCAGCTGTTCAACGCTCTGCCAGGGAAAATCCACTCATGGTCCCAACTGCTTCCAAGGATTCGGCTCTCTTGGGGGTTTGCGGACTCGGCCGGGGAGAGAAAAATCATTCTACTTCACTGGAGAGTACAACTCTTATGAGGAATTTTAATTCCGCTGGGGAAGAAAGAATCATCTAACTTCGGGGGAGAGTACAACTCTGCAGAGGAATACAGCCTCAGCTATTCCAACACTCTACTGGGGGAGAAGGAATCATCCGACTTCGGGAGAGAATACGGCTCTGGCGACTTTACTGGGGAAAACACGAGCTTCGGCACCCGAACATTTCTATGAGTCTTACACTTGTGACCCGGTGCGGGGGGAAAGAAGACATCATTCTTCAGTGCTTGACTCAGCTGATGAGATGACGTTCCTTCAGGAAGCGTCTGCTTGGGGAAGAGAACCATCTCTGTGTGGGGAGACATCTCAATGCTCACGGCTTCGCATTCAGATTCTGCGGAGGAGAGACTACTGAACTCTGCTGGAGAGGGAGGACTCGTCCTGCTTCGGGGATGCGCACGACACATCTTCTGGAAGGTGCTACACCTGCAACAACACAAACAAACAGACAAGATACCCTCCACAAAGGGCCTATCAAGGTTATTATCTCGTGACAATATTCAGATAATTAATTGTTTCAACAATCAATGGGCCTAGGCCCGTAAGTTTATGTATGCGCATTTTATCAAAAACATCGGCGTTTCCATTCGCAAACAAAATAGATAAATGCTAAACAGGCAAACAGAACTGCTGAATAACATGCATTTTATTGATGGTGACCCCTGAATGGGCAAAATGTTTTACAACAGAGGCAAGCTCCTGGGATGAGGAAGCCGCGCAAAAAATAAAACATAAATATACATTAGTATATACAAATGTCGGCAATGAGGCATAGACGAACACCATGAGTTGATCCCTCTAAGACCCACTCGACTTCGATACTTCTCCGACGCTTCATCTTCGGAAGAGATTGATTCAGATAAACGGCCCTCAGGTCCTCCAAACCACTAAACAATGAGAGTCCACGCGAGGAACACAGTCATTTGCTTATTCAAATCCCTAACTTTTGCGTGAACCGCCCTTTACGGGTTTTCAGTTCACCGGGATACCCTTTTTTGCCGAAGCCGCCCAGTGTAGGTTTTCGACTTCGCGGGTGTACATTTTTTCAATATATCCCTAATTTTGCCCGAACCTTTTATTCTGTTTTTGGTTCGCCAGGATGCCCCTTTTTTTCCTGGACTCTTTCTTTTTTGTCCAGCGGGTCTTTTTCAAGCAAAGTATTTTTTAACTGCGTCCGCGTTCACCGGGGATGCAAAATCTTCACCATCCATCGTGGATAACAACAAAGCTCCTCCCGAGAAGACCTTGCTGACGACATACGGCCCTTCGTAATTCGGAGTCCACTTGCCCCGGTGATCGGAGTGTGGCAGAAGAATCTTCTTCAGGACGAGATCACCCGTCTGAAAGCTTCTAGGACGCACCTTCTTATCATAAGCTTTCTTCATTCGGCTTTGGTACAGACGACCAAATGCAATCGATGCTAACCTTTTCTCGTCCATCAGGCTGAGTTGGTTCAAACGATTCGTAATCCATTCTGCCTCGTCGAGCTTCACATCAACCAAAACTCGCAAAGAAGGGATCTCCACTTCTAACGGTAGGACAGCTTCCATACCGTACACCAAGGAGAAAGGAGTTGCCCCGGTCGACGTACGCACCGTCGTACGATAACCGTGCAGGGCAAACGGGAGCATCTCGTGCCAATCTTTGTACGTCACAACCATCTTTTGAACAATCTTCTTTATGTTCTTGTTGGCGGCTTCGACGGCGCCATTCATCTTCGGCCGGTAAGGAGATGAGTTATGGTGTTCAATCTTGAAGCTCTGGCACAGCTCCTTCATCATCTTGTTATTCAAATTCGAACCATTATCAGTAATGATCCGCTCGGGAACTCCGTAACGACAGATGATGTCCCTCTTTATGAACTTAGCTACCACCTGCTTGGTCACATTAGCATACGAGGCTGCCTCCACCCATTTGGTGAAGTAGTCGATAGCTACCAGAATGAAGCGATGACCATTGGACGCGGTGGGCTCGATCTTGCCTATCATGTCGATGCCCCACATGGAGAACGGCCAAGGGGAGGACATGACATTCAATGGGCACGGCGGCACATGAACTTTATCAGCATAAATCTGGCATTTATGACATTTCTTCGCGAATCTGAAGCAATCTGACTCCATAGTCAGCCAGTAATATCCTGCTCTCAGGATCTTTCTTGTCATGGCATGCCCGCCGGCGTGCGTACCAAATGTGCCCTCATGGACTTCTTCCATGAGCATACCTGCCTCTTTCTCATCTACACATCTGAGTAGCACGAGATCGTGATTTCTTTTGTACAACACTCCATCAGGATTGAGGTAAAAGTTTCCAGACAGCCTCCTCAGAGTCTTCTTATCCTGGGTTGACGCACCCGCAGGATACTCCTTAGTCATAAGGAAGGTCTGGATGTCGTGGAACCATGGCCTGCCGTCGGCGGCTTCCTCGATTGCAAAGACGAATGCCGGTCTATCAAGACGCGAAAGAACAATTCTTGGAGCCTCATTCCAAAAATTGACCTTGTACATTGAAGCCAACGTGGCTAAGGCATCAGCCATCTGATTTTCAGCCCTGGGTACATGATGGAGTTCCACTCGATCGAAGAACGGAAGCAGCCTCCTGGCATAATTCATGTACGGCACCAAGTTCGCTTGACGAGTTTCCCACTCCCCTTTAATTTGATTGATTACAAGCGCTGAGTCACCATATACGTCTAGATTCTTGATTCTCAAATCAATTGCCTCTTCTAGACCCATAATACATGCTTCGTACTCCGCCTCATTGTTGGTAACTGGAAACGTCAGTCTCGCAGTAAACGGGATGTGGGATCCGTGAGGAGTCGTGATGATAGCCCCGATACCACTTCCATAAGAATTAACTGCTCCATCGAATATCAACTTCCACTGAGATTTCCTATCTGGCCCCTCACCGGGCAATGGCTCATCGCAATCCTTCGCTTTGAGAAACATAATATCCTCGTCAGGGAATTCAAACTTCATCGGCTGGTAGTCCTTGATCGGCTGCTCGGCAAGGTAATCAGACAATACGCTTCCCTTAATGGCCTTCTGGGAGACGTACTGAATATCATATTCTGTTAACACCATTTGCCATCTGGCAATCCTGCCCGAAAGAGCCTGCTTCTCGAAGACATACTTGATCGGATCCATCTTCGAAATTAGCATAGTGGTGTGATTGAGCATATACTGTCGTAGACGTTTGGCGGCCCAAGCTAATGCACAACACGTCTTCTCCAGCATCGAGTATCGAGATTCACACTCAGTGAACTTTTTACTCAAATAATAAATGGCATGCTCTTTTCTGCCCGTCTCGTCGTGCTGACCGAGAACGCACCCCATACTATTCTCCAGAACCGTCAGGTACATGATTAATGGTCGTCCGGCCACTGGGGGTATCAAGATTGGAGGTTCTTGAAGATACTGCTTTATTTTGTCGAATGCCTTCTGGCAATCCTCATTCCAAGTAATCGCCTGATCTTTCTTTAAAAGTTTGAACATCGGTTCACAAGTGGCCGTGAGCTGAGAGATAAACCTTGCAATGTAGTTTATTCGGCCCAAGAAACCACGAACTTCTTTTTCTGTTTTCGGCGCTGGCATTTCTTGAATAGCTTTTATTTTTGCAGGATCAACTTCGATACCTCGTTCACTAACGATAAACCCCAATAACTTTCCGGACCGCACTCCGAAAGTGCACTTGTTAGGATTCAGCCTCAGCCTAAACTTCCTAAGCCTTTCAAAAAGCTTCAATAAGTTGACCAGATGCTCTTCCTCCGTTTGGGACTTTGCAATCATGTCATCAACATAGACCTCGATCTCATGATGAATCATATCATGAAACAAAGTTACCATTGCTCGCTGGTAAGTGGCCCCTGCGTTCTTCAGACCGAAGGGCATTACCTTATAGCAGAATGTTCCCCAGGGGGTGATAAACGTCATTTTCTCCATGTCCTCCGGTGCCATCTTAATCTGATTGTAACCGGAGAAGCCATCCATGAACGAAAACACAGAGAACTGGGCTGTGTTGTCGACCAACACATCGATATGAGGCAACGGGAAATCATCCTTAGGGCTCGCCCCCAGCTGACATGGAGAAGACCATCTTCATCACGCCATGGGGTACATTTTACTACAAAGTCATGCCATTCGATTTAAACAATGCAGGGGCAACATACCAAAGTGCCATGATAACCCTCTTTCACGATATGATCCATAAAGAGATTGAGGTTTACGTGGACGATATGATTGCTAAATCCATAACTGAAGACGATTATCTAGACCATTTAAAGAAGTTGTTTGGCAGACTCCGAAAGTTCAGATTGCATTTGAATCCTGTAAAGTGAACCTTTGGAGTTCGATCTGGTAAACTATTGGGCTTTATTTTGAGTCAGAAAGGCAATAAAGTTGATCCTGACGAGGTTTGAGCAATTTAGAACATGCCGCCTTCCAAGACAGAAAAAGAAGTATGTGGCTTTCTGGGACGACTTAATTACATTTCCATATTCATTTCTCATCTGACGGCTACCTATGAACCAATATTCAAATTGCTAAGAAAAATAAATTGGTTGAATGACATAATGATTGTCAAGAAGCTTTTGACAAAATAAAAAAAATATTTGCAAGAACCACCGATCTTAGTGCCTCCGGTTTCTGGTAGGCCTTTAATCATGTATCTCACTATTCCCGATGAATCAATGGGATGTGTATTGGGTCAACGTAATGACACTGGCAGAAAAGAACATGCAATTTACTATCTGAGCAAGAAGTTCACTGATTGTGAGACTAGATACTCACTATTGGAGAAAAGTTGTTGTGCTCTAGTGGTGGTGTATTGTACAAGAGGAATTATGATTTCATGTTGCTCAGATGCGTGGATAGACACAAAGAAAACACGATCATAAGGTCCATACATGAGGGTTGTGAGGGTGTACATGCCAAAGGGCCTGCCATGGCTAAGAAGATCCTTCGAGCTAGTTATTACTGGACAAGAATGGAGGTAGATTGTCACAACTTTGCAAAAAGATGTTACAAATGGCAAATCTATGGTGACAAGATCCATGTGCCTCCGAATCCATTGATTTTTTTAACTTCTCCCTGGCCCTTCTCTATATGGGGTATCGATATGATTGGGATGATCAAGATGAAAGCTTCCACTGGTCATCGCTTCATTCTAGTTGTTATCGACTACTTCACCAAGTGAGTTGAAGCTGCTTCTTACACAAACGTTACATGACAAGTGATTGCCAGATTTATCAAGAAAGAGATAATTTGTCGCTATGGTATTCCTAGCAACATTATCACTAACAATGCAAGCAATATGAACAACAAGATGATGAAGGAGTTGTGTCAAGAATTCAAGATCGAACGCCACAACTCTTTACCATATCGACCCAAGATGAATGACATCATCGAAGCAGCAAACAAGAACATCAAGAGGATTATCCAAAAGATGGTTAAGACTTACAAGGATTGGCATGAAATGCTTCCCTTTGCACTACATGGGCTACAGAACTTCAGCTCACACTTCTACTGGGGAAACTTCGTATTCGCTTGTGTACGGTATAGAGGTTGTTCTACCTATTAAAGTCGAAATTCCCTCACCCAGAGTTATCATGGAATCAGATCTTGATGAAGCTGAATGGGTCCAATCCAGATACAATCAGCTGAATCTTATTGAAGAAAAGCGCCTGACATTCGTCTGCCATGATCAATTGTATCAGAGACGCCTCAAACGAGCTTTTGACAAGAAAGTTCTTCCTTGAGCGTTTCAGAAAGGCGAACTCGTGCTAAAGATATTCTCCTATTCACTCGGATCCACGAGGCAAGTGGATTCTCAATTACGAAGGACCCTTTGTTGTCAAGAAGGCCTTCTCAGGCGGAGCCCTGATCCTCACCACCATGGATGGGGAGGAGTTGCCACATCCCTTGAACTCCAATGCAGTCAAAAAATATTATGCCTGGAAAAAAAATGATGAATAAAGAGCCCGCTAGATTGACATCCGCAAGGACAATCTAGGAAAAAATAGGTGTCCCGGTGGACCAAAAAAAAAAGAAATGTCCATGCAAAAGTTAGGGACAAAGCAAAAAAATAATAATAGCCTGCTAAGTTGGAAACCCGAAAGGGCGACTTAGGCAAAAATGGGTATCCCGATGGACGAAAAAAATAGAAAAAATGTCCAAGAAAAAATTAGGGATAAAGGCATTTGACTGTGAACACTTGAGTCTATCTTCATCATAACTGGACCTCAGACGGTAAATGATCAGTCAAGTCATTATCAACGAACGCACGGTGTTGGAACTAAGACTTATAGTGGATGGTGGTCAATGTTGTAATCAATACAAAATCAAATTTCCCATTTCCATTTACTTTGTTTTTCAATTTATTGTAAATTTCCTCATTAAGGATTTTTGCATCCTTGTACACACCTTATGTACAAATCTTTTCACATTCAATAAAATTCATCATTTGATTTCTCATTTGTCTCTTTTCTAGTATTTTGTTTGCAAAATAAACGATTTTTTGTGATCACATAATACTATAAAGCGTTGAGAATAATGAAAAGCTAAATCAACAAAGAAAGCAGTATGCATTTCATGCTTTACCAGAAATCCCTAAGGTATGATCGGTAATCCTTATTACAGGCTTGATCTCCAGCGAACACTGTTTTAGGTTCATCGGAAGGTTGGTTTACCTTCTATTTCACCAACAGAACCATGATTGGTCCCCAAGCAAAGACATGTTTGTTTTTCTCCAGCAAAAGCGGGATTCTCGCAACATCCCCAGAAGGTCAAAGCTGTCAATCCCCAGAAGCAGTAATGTCACAGTTCTCCGTTGTTCCCCTGAGCAGTAGAGTTCAGTTGGACCATGGTATTCCCCAGACAGAGTCAGCGCCATTTTGAAGATCTTTCATTGAGTCTTCATCCCAGGCAATGGTAATAGTAGTGGCTTGGAAATTTGAGATTTTAAGCTCATTCCCCAATGGAGTCATCGTCATCTATGGTTTTCTTTCCCCAGTTGAGGATGTCGAGTTCGTTTACTATGATCCCTACCACCAGCACACAGTACCTTAACCTATATCGTTGCATGACAGGATATCAAGCATCATGTAAGATCACATACATGGCATATGCATCAAGCATACTCCTAGTTGACTGATTTATCTCCCCGGCAGATATTTAGCCAAGCTTCTCATCTATCAACTTCCAAAACACTCATATTTACAAAAACTCTATTCTTTTGTCATCGGCCAAAATTTTTAGTTACTCTTTTATTTAATCCCCTTGTACCTCAAAAAATTGAAAAACTGGCGCAATTTGAACATTCAGGTTCAAGAGGATTAAGTATGGGAAATTGTCGTAACCCAAAATTTGACCTCGCCTTTTGCCTTTTGCATAAGCATGTGCATTCGCATCGCTAACATTTGCACTAGCACATTTGACCACACAAGGTCATCACATCATTAACACAAGCTAAAAATAAAGGTTTCCATGCCTATTCATCAAAGCAAAAGGTCGAAAATTGAGACCATGGTCACATCACTTGTTTTTAAGAAAACTGGACAAGTTTTGCCAGTAGTAATCGATTACCACTTTTTTAGGCAAAATAGGGTAATTGATTACCCTGTGCAAAATGGAAGATTTTGCTGCATTTTTATGAAAGCAACTTCGCACTCTCAATTCTCTTGTGATCTACTTGGTTCTAGCATGGTATGGAATGTTCTAGATAGTTCAAGACCTTTCAAGACACTCCAAGGCATTCATTCCAATACATCATTTTGAATCAAGACTGCCATGTAACTTCATTTACAAGCATGGGGATCATTTGATTTGGACTTGCATTGGGATTTCTCCATTGAGTTAACAACTAATTAACTGAGTCAACTTCCAACTCAGTGAGTTAGATGTAACTAACTCCAAAGCTAGTGCCAAAGTAAACTCTAAAGCATACTTCAAACCTAACAACTCCAAACCTCCATTCTATATAAATAAATCTTCACAATTTCAGAAGGGACCTTCAATCATTTTCACCAATTTTCTCTCTTCACTCTCTCATTTCTCTCAATTCTCTCTAAAGTTTCAGTAACTTTTTCTCACATACATCTTCATCTTCTTCCCAAAACCATACTAGACCTCGATTTTCCACCATTGAAGAGTAGTAATTTCATATTGAAATTGCTTTAATCTTGAGCTTAAACATCCATCTCATTGCATTTCTTCTTGGATCTCTTCAACTACATCAACTTCTACATCAATTCAATCATTTCGGTGCAAATTCGATTTTGGAGCTTTTATCGCATTTTGATCGGTTTCGCTACGACTTAATTTCAAGATCAGAATTCTCTGGTTTTCTTGGCTCATTCTCATCACATATCAATAGCAACAATCACCAAGGCAATCCTCTGCCTTGTAGGTTGGTAATTCGCATTTGATTTACTATTTTCAATCATTTTCGCGCGTTTGCAATGTAATTTCAGTAGCTTTTCGGTGTTGATTAATCATGTAATTGTTTGATCTTTGATCTTCATGTTTAATGCTTTCAATTTATGTTTAATTGCTTCTAATTGATGTAATTTTCGTGTACAAATGCATACCATAACATGTGTATGATTGGATAAGTGTTTTAGTTGCTAGAAGTGCTTTTTGAAAAGTTGTTTTTGCCACTGTCACAGTGGTAATCGATTACCTATATATGGGTAATCGATTACCTTGCCTCCTTTTCCATATTTTTTGCAATTTTCAAGCAGGTAATCGATTACATGTATGTGGTAATCGATTACCACTGTGACAGAATATCATTTTTGTGTTTTTTCAAGCTTGTTTGATATTCTTTCTTCATTTAACTTCCATGGTTTGATATTTGATATTTGTGGATGTTTTATGAGCTGTTTAACTTCTGTTTCAACCATGTATGCAAATGTTCGATGCACAATTTGTCAATTCTTGGATTTGTTTGCATTCTTGACATTATATGATCATGTTGATTCTTGTACACTTTGCTTACATAATGACATGATTTGTTATGCATGCTAATTGACATGTGGTACTGCCTTGCAATTTCATTCTAGATCATATTAAGTTTGTTCTTCATTGAGCAAGTTTAATCTTGTACAATCAATAATCCACACGTTTGCTTTGACGATCTTTCGACTCGCTTGAAAGATTATTGGCTTGGTCATTCCCTATTGATTAATTTATTGAAATCTTGTTTCAATTAGTTGATCTTCCCTCTTTCTTCTCTTTAGGATCTTTTAAAGTATGGTTCTCTCAATCCCCCGTGGCGTCAAAGGTCTGCACAATGCATTGGAGCATTTACAACTTGCATCGTTTCTCTGTCGGTTTTATCTTCCACACTATACTTTTGGTACTAGAGAAGGAATGAGGATGGAGTATGTCTTACCCTCATTCTGACAGTTTCTGGCAAAGGGTGTCTGGTCTTTACACCTAAAATAAGTCACCTCTACTCCGAGTTGTGGTGTCTCCTGATCTTTGATCACTAGCACCCTAATCATTGTCTCTTAGTTTACTTTCCTTATTTTAATTCAATATTCCTTTCTCTTTTGGCTAATCACTATTATTTGATTTCCTAGAAGAATTGTGATCACCCCTTTCTTTGGCAAGTCAACCGTTCTTTGGTTAAAGCCAAATTTTCTTCTTCCCCAACAAAGTCAATCCTTTTTTCGATTAAACATAGTCTGGATGTCAAATACCGAATTCATAGCGGAGTTCACAATCTGCTCTTGGTTCCTCTCTCTTTTTCTTTAGTTAATCATTGTTTGTCAGTTAAATCACCACGTTGATTTTTTTTCTCAGTTAACCATAGTCCATCTATTAACATACTGAGCTTCTCTTGAGTTAATCACCGTCTCTTGGTTAATCACTCATTTTTTTGCTTAATCACAGCCCTTCTGTTAAAACCAGTATCCCTACGGTTAGCAACCTTTCTTTGGTTCAAACACCCATCCTTTGGGTCACAACCTTCGCTTGGTTCCACACCCATCCTTTGGGTCACAACCTTTGATTGGTTTCACACCCATCCTTTGGGTCACAACCTTCGCTTGGTTCCACACCTGTCCTTTCGGTTAATCACTATTGATCAATTATACCAAAATCCCCTGAGAGTTAAATACCTTCTCTCGGTTCAATGCTCTCATTTTGGTTCATCACAGTCCATTTGTTGACACCAACCTTTTGCTTTCTCCATAGAGTATTGCTCTTATCTTTCTTTGGTTAATCATTGTCTTCCAGTTAATGCATCGAATCTTCAGTGTCCTTTGCTTTGTCCCAATTCATTTCCTTTGCTCCTTTATTCTCCTGGTTTCGACGCCATTCCTTGGTTTTCTCCTCAGTGAAGTCGCCACTTATCTTCTGTGTTCCTCAGTAGAGTCTTCCTTTACCTTTCTTTCTTGGTTTTGACACCATTTTTTTTGCATTCCCCCGTAGGGTCTTGCTATCCTCCTTTCGCTCTTGGTTTTGACACCGCTTCCTCTTCCTTTTCTTTGTCCATCTTTATTCTCCGAACTACGTAGGCTCTGATTTCTTTGTTGCACTATGAGGATACGTAGGTACAAGATCGCAAGATCTTGGCGAGCTACCTTCTACCTTCTTCCATTCTTATTTCTCTTTGGTCTGTCCAGATCTTCTTTTCTTTTCTGGTTCCGTGAACTACGAAGCTCTGAATTCCTCACTGTACTATGAGGATACGTAGGCACGAGGGCCCCAATCCTCCGCGAGCACTTCTTTCTCTCTTCCTCCTTCTCTCTTTATTTCCTTCTTTTTTTTCTTTTCTCTTTAGCTATTAGCCTTTTGATAAATAACCCATCCAAGCCTAGAATTAAGCAAAACAGTTCTCGTCGAGTACGACGAATGCGTGGGGTGCTAGTACCTTCCTCTCACATAATTGACCCCCTTACCCGTTTCTTTTCCCTTTGGGTTTTATTGATATTTTCCCTGTCCTTCAAGACTAAATAAAGTTAGGTGGTAACTCTGGTGTATCTTTGAATGTGCGATTCACTCAGGTATAATCCCGCTAGCATCATCTTCATCAAATTCTATGGAATCTAGCTTTGGAGATTATTCTTTGAAGTTGAATTTGAAGCAAATTAAGATTTGGTTGGTAATTCTTGGATCTAACTTTGTTTGAGCTTAATTTTCATCTCTAATCAAGTAATCTCTTGTGATTTGATTGTTTCTTGATCTATTTGTTTGCATTGGTGTTTGATTGTTGATAATTGCTGGAATTTTCGTGCTCAATTGCATACATTATCATTTGGAATTTGAATGTGGAAGTGATTGTGGAAAAATGATTTTTAAAACTCTGTTTCTGCTATTATAGCAGGTGTAATCGATTAACATAATAGTGTTAATCGATTACACCCCTTCTTACACCTTTGGATATGTTATTTTTTATGCTGTAATCAATTAACACCTCTTAGTTAATCGATTACACCTGTGCAAAAGGCAATTTTTGGCTTTTTTGGGGACTGTTTTGGCACCTTTTCTTCTTTCTTCCCTTTTCAATTTTTTTGCCTTGGATTATGGCTTTGTTGATCAAATTTCTCTTCAAATCCATGGACTTTGGGTGTTTGATGAAGTTGGATAAATCTTTATTAGTTCAAATCTATCTTTAAGTGGATCATTTGATTCATTTTAGGTGCTTTGAATTAGTGATAGGTTTAGTATTTTAGTCCAGCAAGAAGAGTGATGGAAATTGATTTTATTTGGTTTCCCTTCTCCCCTCTTTTTTTTTTTACTTTTGGTCGATGAAAATCTTAAATGTCATGGAACTTTTCTTTTAAGTTCTTGATTAAGATGAGACTACTACCTCTTTTATTTTAGTGTGGTAAGCTTTAGAATAATGACCAACATGTCATTTCTCTAGCTTGTGCTAGCACAAAGAGTGTATTGACCAGCATCCCATAGTATTACCTTATTCATAGGTTGTGCTACAATTATTTAACATAGCGCTAAATTTCGTCCCGAAATTAGAAATCGAGTTGTTTTTGTAAGCGAGATTGTCAATCTTCTACTCTCCATAGTGTGGTGTGAATTAGATTGTTTGTCATTAAGAGAGCTAGTTGGCATACTCGTTGATTTTATACGAGTTAGAGCCATTTTCTTAATGATGTATAGATTCATGTTTTCATGCTTATGGTTGATTAGTAAAGTATTCTTCGAAAAATGACAAAATTGTTCTTCATCACTAACAATAACATATTAACTATTAATTGCACTAACTTTACTTTGTGCCATTTAATTTGTGCTCTTTATTTCTTGTCATTTATTTTATGCTTTTACTTTTAGCATTTTTTATATCGTATTATCATCTTATTTTCTCTTTATCCACTTGGACCTTTGTTTATACATTTTCTTTTTGTTTTGTCCACCTAGACCATATTTCTCTTAAGACATTAATAAATAACAAAAAACCTTGGTTCTCTTAAGTCTGGAATTTTGTGATCTTATGCGTTAAATTGGACTTGGACTTCGGACTTAGATCTACGATCATTACCCTATGCTCTTGGAGATTTGAGACCTTGGACCTTGGTGTTGCTTTTGTCTATTTTTTGGGAAATTTTATGTGTGCAGGTGTTAATACTTTGACATTGTGAAGATCATCTGATGCATGACTATCCTATTTGACTTTTAACCTTGCAAAGACCTTACTTTGACTTTGCTATGGCTTAACTTGGGACTCCCTCTAATGCTTTATTTCATTTGGTTATTATGTTCGTGGCTTAAGTCCAAAAAGGAAAAGATTGCTTATGTTGACTTGTTGTCAAGTGTTTGCTCCTTGTGTGGCTAGAACTTTCTTAGTCCTTAGCTTTTATGTTCTTGTTTTAGGATAGTCACTTCATCTCTTCCACTTCTTCAATTTTCAAAATCTTCTACCTTTTTCAAAACCTTCTTGTTTTCAAACTATAACCTCTTTCATAAAAAACTTTGACTTTGGCCAAGTGATTTTTCAAACTTCATTTTCTTTAATAAATGTCAATCAATGTTAATCATACTTTGACTAATTTCAAAAGGTCTTAAAAAATATAAAAACTCATTTAAACTTTTGTGCTTTTGTGAACTTCTCATTTTAAACTTTCATAAAGTTTAGACATGATTCGTTTTCATAGTTGATATGCAACTATTCTATTCCTCATAGTATTTAAGATGTTGACATTTCCCACTTATATATTGAGTGATAGACTTGTTGATTTTTATCCAAGCAAAAATTCTTCATCTCAAGGTGATGCAAATGTTGTTTTCTTATACTTGTGGGCGACTAGTCGTAGTTTTCTTCTTAAAATGAAGACTTGTCTTTTTATTTAAAATGAATCATAACAAACCAATTTTTTTATTTGTACCATGAACTACGGGGTTTTGATCCTATATTGCACTTTGTGGGTACGTAGGCATGAGGCTCAATTTTTTTATGTGTGAGCATAAGTGGGATGCAAGGCATTGTTGTTTAGGGTTATCATAATCATTTATCTTGTATCAAAGTGTGCCATTTGGACTGGGAAGGTCATAATTCCAAGTCAAGGCAAGAGGAGCAAAAGATCATAATCAAGACTTGTTTATTATGGCATTAGGGTTACATTATGGTCAAAGGATTCAATTTGTTTCATTGATTCAGGTATGGTTCATATGCATGTTTTTACACCATTTCATTCAATCTTCAAGATATCCTCATATTTGGTCAAGGTTAAATCAATATTTCTTCACTTGATACTCAATTGGGCATCATTATTCCTTGGGATTCTAGAAAAAAACAAAGATCACACGTTGGTGCATGGTTGGTTTGTAACACCCGAGGTCGAAGAGGGCGGAGAGTGGTTACATGTAACACCCGAGGGTGAGGGAGTGGTTGTCAGTGCATGAGGCATGACAATGAGACGCTCCCAGCAGCTTCTAGGAAAAAATCGAATTCACATTGGAATGAGAGGGATCCTGAGGTTGTGCAGGTATGGGACTGCATAGTTGAATGAATGCTTATAAGGATTAATTGGTACTACCTATACCAACAAGATGCATCTTCTTTTCGGTAGCCCATTTCATAAGAACTCCATTGTTAAGCGTGCTTGACTTGGAGAAATTTAGGGATGGGTGACCTTCTAGGAAGTTTCCCAGAAAGCATATGAGAGAGGAAAAAGCATGCTGAAAAGACCTGTGTTGGTTTGTGGGGCCAGTCCATAATCTGGAAAGCAGTTTGGGGCATTATATTAGTGGTATCAGAGCAGGTCGGTCCGTCCGGCCAAGCTGTCTAATGTTAATTGTTCCCTAGTATGCGACATGTGTGTGAAAACAATGTTGATACACGTTTGTTTTCTAACCTTTGTCTACAGAAGTGGGAATGAAACAAGTGGGGGAGAAGCTTGTGCTTCTCCAGGATGCTTTAAGTGTGGAGTGGTGACTTAGTGTGTCGATGAACGCTCTTATAGTTTGGTAAAGATGGTTTATGCACCATCATGATTTTCAGCTGTCTATTGACAAATTGAGGAACTGATCACCCTTAATTTCTTGTTGATATTAGACGGAGTCATGTTGGATGGGATAGACTTGTCTTGCAAGCTTAGATGGCGTGTGTAGTGAATTGTTTTGAGTTAAGCTAAGTGCTTACAGATTTCTTTGGTGAGTCGGTGCAGGATGGTGCTGAGACGTTTATTTTGATGGAAACTTTGAGTATTAATAAAGTGGGGAAGTTGGTGGTGTGCCAATTATTTGTGATTGTCCGGAAGTTTTTCCTAATGAGATAAGTGATTTACCGCCGGAACGTGAAGTGGAGTTTGTGATCGACTTAGTTCTTAGAACTAGTTCGATATCGATGGCTCCATGTCGTATGTCTGCATTGGGATTGAAAGGGTTGAAGAGTCAACTTGATGATTTGCTTGAGAAAAGATTCATTTGTTCGAGTGTGTCACCGTGGGGTGCACCAGTTTTGTTGATTAAGAAGAAAGAAGGTTCTGTGAGGCTTTGTGTGGATTATAGACAATTGAAAAATGTGACTATCAAGAATAAGTGTCCACTTCCAAGGATTGATGATTTGATGGATCTGTTGGTTGTTGTAAGTGTGTTCAGTAAGATAGATTTGAGATCTGGGTATCATCAGATTCGTGTGAAGCTTGATGATATTTCGAAGACAACTTTTAAAATAAGGTATGGACATTATGAGTATTTCGTTATGCCATTTGGTGTGACTAATGCCCCATGTGTATTTATGGAGTACACAAACAAGATTTTCCATCCTTATTTGGACAAGTTTGTGGTTGTTTTCATTGATGATATTTTGATATATTTGAAGAGTAAAGAGGATCATGTTGAGCATCTGAAAAATTGTGTTATCAACGTTGAAAGAGAAGCAGTTGTATGCAAAATTGTCAAAGTGTGAGTTTTGGTTGAAGGAAGTGAGTTTCCTTGGTCATGTGATCTCGAGTAGAGTTATTGCGGTTGATATGTCGAAGGTTGAAGTTGTATCGCAATGGGAAGCTCTAAAACCTGTTTTTGAGATTAGAAGTATTCTTGGGCTGGCAGATTATTATCGAAAATTCATTGAAGAAATTTTCCAAGTGATCTTTGCCATTGATGCAGTGGACTATGAAGGTTCAAGCTTTTATTTTGGATGCAAAGTGTGAAGAAAGTTCAAAAGCTTTTGAGAAGGCTGACCGCAACTCATGTTTTGATTTTTCTGAATTTGGCAGAACCATTGTTGTATATTGTGATGTTTCGTTGATGGGATGGGGAGGTGTGTTAATGAAACATCAGCAAGTTTTAGCTTATGCTTTAAGGCAACTTAAAGTGCATAAGAGGAATTATCTGACGCATGATTTAGAATTGGTTGTTGTTGTGTTTGTGTCGAAGCTTTGGAGGTATTATTTGTTTAGTTTGAGATTTGAGGTGTTTAGCGATCATAAGAGTTTGAAGTATTTCTTTGATCAGAAATAATTGAATGCGAGGCAGAAGAGATGATTGGGACTTCTGAAGGATTATGGTTTTGGTTTGAATTACCATTCGGGTAAAGCAAACGTGGTAGCCGATGCATTGATTTGGAAATCTTTGCATATATTAATGATGATGGTAAGAGAGTTAGAACTGATTGAGCAATTTCATGATGAGTTTGGTTTGTGAAGAGTCTTCATATGGAGTTAAGCTTGGTATGTTGAAGCTTACTAGTGGTATTCTTGATGAGATTCGAGGAGGTTAGAAATCTGACTTGAGTTGGTAGATCAGTTGAATTTAATGG
Source organism: Lathyrus sativus (assembly GCA_963859935.3). NCBI lineage: Eukaryota > Viridiplantae > Streptophyta > Magnoliopsida > Fabales > Fabaceae > Lathyrus > Lathyrus sativus. The sequence continues at coordinate 812,738,988 of OZ012735.1, forward strand.
ATCAAATGGATTCCTCTACAACCTTGTTTCAAGACTCAAGCCCTAAATCAACTTCTAAAGACCTCAAATTTTGAATTGGCCAACCTAAAATTATGTCATGACCACTACTTTACACCTATTCCATTTTCACCTCAAGCCTCCTTTTACCCTGGTTCTTTTTGCATCTTGTTAAGATCATAGCAAAGATTGTTTCGCCTATATTTGGCCTAAAATGCACGAGCCAATTTTATTTAGCCTAGGCTTAAATTTTGTGCCCTGCCAAGTTGTGTACATGGACCAGACCTAGCGAAAACAACCATATCTCAACATTCCAAGTCACTGAATCATGTTAATTCATTATATTCAATAACAATAGAAGGCACCGGATATAAGCCCAAATCAAGGTCACAAGCATGGTACATGTGCAGCAAGAGTGAGGTCCACAAAACACAAAAATGCAGCAACACGGGTACAAGTAAAATGCCAAATTAAAGGAGCTTCTACAAGGGTTACAAGCCCACAAATGATTGGAAAATATTCCTTTCTGTGCATCAAAAAATGAGAGGAGGATTGCACCCCGAAATTCATGTGTCAGCTCATCAATCCCTGGTCACTAAGTCTCCAATTCTCATTTTTAGATTCACACGATTTCTCAACCATTTCACACGTATGAAGCACCTGGAAGCTTCCCTATAAATAGAGGATGATATACCCTTTATTTCCAAGCTTCACAACCATCAAACCTCTGTAGAAATTATTCCAAAAGTCACTTATAAATAAAGCATTCGAGTAGAGAGTTTGAGCCATTTTAAAAACACTCAAAGCATCCAAACACTTTCCCTAAAATTCCTTAAAGTTAACCAAACCAAGAGAGCCACTCAAACCCATATCACTTGAGCTCTGCAACTTCACCGAAATCCACCTCTGTAAATTTTTCCGGCAAGGTAAAGATCACCATCATTTTACTTCAAACAAGTTACCATCCTACTTGAAATGATTCACTGATGCTTAACCCGATGTTTTGAGCTTCAATTGTTGCGTGTTTGTCATTTAATTTTTGAATTAAGGTTTTAGCTTCATTCACGTTTGACTAAAATTCTCCATACTTAGAGCCAATCATTGACTCATGATTATGGAGGCTGCAACGATGAACAAAGGCAAAGTGGAACCCATATTTGATTCCACTTAAAACTTTGACTTGCAGAACTTGAATTTTCAGTTGGCTGGAGGTTGAAGATGAAGATCTTAATTTGGTATTGTCAAATTGACATTTTCAAATTTAAACGAAATTTATTGGCACGTTTTGATTGGATTTCAGAAGTGACTTGGCATATTAGGCATGGTGAAGCGTGTTTGACTTAGCACACGCTAATCTTCTCAATTTGAGCCATCCTTTGTGTTTATTTTTTTCGTCATGATCCGAGGGTTGGTGTTAGTCTCTTCGGCGGCGTGTTTAGGCCATTAGATTAAATCCAACGGATCTGATCAATTGATAGACTACACGTTGACCCTTAGTCAACCAGGCTTAGATGTTGGGCTGCAACGCCCCTGGGCTTGATCCAATTGCTTTGTGGACTCCTTTTTTATCTTGCACCCCCTTTGCATTTTATTTTTTTATTTTCATTTTTAATTTTATTTTTAGTTCCATTTTATTTTTTATTTTTTAGTTCTTTCTTGTTTCTTTAATATTCTACCCTTAGATATTTTAGTCTTTTTTTAATTTTATTTTTATTTTTTTGACATTTATTTTTTATGTTTACTAGTGGGATACTCGTGCGTTTGCACGGGTACTGGTGTGGTACGCGCATTTGTTTTTAAAATGTAATAAAAATAAAAATAAAATAAAATAAACAAAATTATTTAACTAAAAGAAATTATTATTTTCAAAAATTATACATACAAAAGATGAAATATAAGTAAAACAACAAATTTTTTTAAACATATAAATATTATTTTTTTAAAATACAAATGTAGAATTTATAATTTTTTTTATATATAAATTTTTTTGGATCAGCATAATATTTTTTCCCATATATAAATATTATTTTTGTTTTGATACTCTTTACACAATAATATTTTGTATGATATATTTGAATCAACATAATATTTTTCTTATGATACTCTTTACACAATATAAATTTTTTTGGATCAGCATAAAAATAGACAATAATAAATACTTTATAATATTCCCTTAGAAAATAGACAATAATAAATATTTTATACTCTTTATATTTAATAAAATTCCCCATTAATATTTCAAATAACTATTTGTATATAGTTACTGATTTTTAAAATTGATTTTATTTTCCATAATTTCTTATCAATATCAATAATTTAAATTTAATTCATATTTATTTCTCATAATTTTATATTAATACCAATATTTGAAATAACTTTTTATCAGATTTTCTTAAGACCCTTCATTTAAATTTACTCTGACACAAAAACAAAACATTACTACCATCCTCAGACCTCAACCGTAAGAGTGCCATAATGTATCAAAAGCAATCGAAATATACTAATTAGCACCTACACATTTTGAAAGGAAGGTGCATATACTTTCAAAATATAGTCAGTATATAATCTACCTGCATCAAACTCATGCATTTTCTAATTTTTAATTTACTATTACACAATATTATGTCTGAAATACATGATTATATAACTCTAGATATGCACATAATCACATGATGATCTATTAAACTAAAACTTCAATTCACCTAACAGTACATGAAGTATTCTGGCACATCAGAGGTTTTTCTTCTTTGATTGTTTTAGTTATTTTGAGTGACTTGCTAACTTCAAAGTCTGCAACTTTTAAATCCTTAGAATCATCCCGAAGAACATTTATATTATCTTACTCATTTACAATGAAGAAATTTTAAACAGTTTAAATCATCCAAAATTGGATGAATGATGCATGCTGCTAATAATTTTGCATGAAGAATGTTTAATCAATTAGATGAGGTAGGAGAGAAAAACATACAAAGGCTCAAATAGTTCATTCCCTTGCAAAATAAGCATTATCCCTTTCTGAGAGATATGGGAATACATATTGTAAATTGAATAATCCAATAAGTATGAATAAAACAACAGATTGTATAATTACTAATTAGACCAACTCACGCTTTATCATCGTCAGTGAATACTTCCTCCCCAAGCATTGCACCTTGCTTCCTGTGTAGTCAGGGAACAAAACCACATCATTACACGGATGGTTAATTGGTTATACTTGAAATTTCACTACATTATGCAACTTATTTATTGGCCCAGAATGTCCATCCAACTCAGGCTATCGGTTCTTTCTTTAAGCAATTTTGATTTCTCCTAATATCCCAAAGCAGTGCTCTGCAGCATGACGGATTTGGTAAGTGTTCCACCATCAAATGCATGTAAACTACATATCTAAAAAAAGCTAAACATAACATAACATGACATGATATTTTAAGGTAGCTAGCAGTAATACTTCACAATAAAGTCTTATTCAGTGTCTAAACCTAACAACACACTATCATATGTGGTTACATTGAATAACTTTCATTTTCTTAAATTATATCATTAGTGTTTACTTCACACATGTCAATGTCAGTAGCGTTGTGAGTAACTTAGAGCAATAACAAAGTTTTTTTTCAAACTAGTCGGATATCCGTGCCTTCGTACAGGTATTCGTCGTTGACGCGCATTTATTTATATTTAAAATTTAAAAAAATAAAATAAAATAAATTAAAATCAATAAATATAAAAAATATAATTTATATTTTAAAAAAAGATAGAAGACAAATCGATTTTACCAAAACAAAATTTACTTTTAAAAAAAGAATGTATTTTATTTAAATTTGGAGCATAAATATAATTTTTTTATATATACAAATATTTAGATCAACTGTATATTTTTCGGTGTATGAATATTAATTTTGTTTTGATATTTTTTACAAAAATATTTATGCAATGATTTAGTTTTATTAATATCAAAAAATAACATAGTATTTATACAAATATTAGTAACATAAATAAATATATTTGTCCGTGTTTGGATTTATATGTTATGTTAAATATTTTTATTTTTATTTTTTTAAACTATACAAACAATAAAATAACATGTGTATTCGCATGAATTCTGATCTGGATACTCGTGCGTTCGCACGGTACGTACCGGTGTGTTACACACATTTGTTCACATATTTTTAAAAATTGATTGATAATTTTTTTTATTTTTAATACTTAAATAAATAGTTTAACGTTTTATTTTAATGAATACCTCTGTTGTGGCACGGGTACCGATTATTGTTTTCAAAAATAATTTTTAAAAATAAATTATAATATATAAGAAAAAATATTAGTTAGCATGGAATATAAAGATTTATAATCATATAATATTCATGAATTAAAAAAATTATTATATTTATAAAAAGTTAAATGAATAGAAAAGAAAATTTATATTAAAAATTAAAAAAAATTGTTGGTTGAATCATTTGTTTTGCCATTATTTATACATACAAATTAAATTGTTTAAAAAAGCACAAAAATTTGTTATGAAAAATGTTAGAAGTAGTAGATGAAATATAAATAGAACAAAAATCTTTTTCCGTGTATAAATATTAGTTTTAAAAAAAATAAATCTAAAATTTTTAATTATTTTTGTATATAATTTTTTTTGGATCAACATTTATTTTTCCTCCTGAATTCGCATGATTATTGGTTTGTCAATGTTAAAATATTTTTCAGTATTTTCATAAATAATAAACATAGTCTCGTAAAAAAAACTATTAACATTCACTCATTAATTTAAAAATATTTTAAATTAATTTATATTTTTTTCCGTATTTAAATTAATTTGTTGAACAGATAAATAGGTATTTTCAAATATCTACAATCATTTAGTTTTACTAATATTAACTAATAACATATTATTTGAAAATATTATTTTAATTGTATAAATAAATATTAATAACATAAATAAATATATTTTATGTAAGTATTATTACAAATATCTATTTTATGGGATACTTATATAAGTATCCGTGTGTTTGTCTGAGTACTGGTGTGTGTTCGCCTGAATACTTGTGTGGTAAATGTAAATAAGAAAAACAAAATTGTATTATCAAAATAATTTATTATTTTTAAAAGAAAGACTATTTTTAAAATAAAAACAAAATTGTTTTATCAAAATTGTTTAAATCAATAATATATATTTTAATTTTCTATATATTATGTTTAAAGAAAATTATATCTTAAAGTATTGTAATTTGACACCATAAAAATTATTATTAGATATTTTTAATAATAATAGTAAGACTGATTGATACATGAAAAAAAATTATAAATTAATATCAATAAGATTGTTGACTTTGAAGTTTGAATTAATTGATGAATAGTTTGAAAAACGTTTCCCTCCAACACTTCTACTTGCTCTATAGTTGAACCAAGCTAAGTAAAAAAATAAAAATAACAATATTACTAATAGAAAATGCATTAAATTTGTCTCTTTCACAAATAGATATGTAGCTGGCTATAGTACTCACTCATCAAGTAAGTCTAATCAAGGTTGTCAAACTCGTGAGTCTAATCAGACTTATAAAGAGTCCGTAGACTTGACTCGCAAGCTCGGACGAGTCTATGGAAAATTAAAAATGACTTTAAAAACATATATGTGACATATACATGACACACATGTATTTTTAAACTTGTAAATGCCTCATATATGATACAAATATATATAATAGAATACAAATTAATATCAAAATTTAAATTTAATACTCCATAATAAATTTCTAAACAAAAAAATTTCTAAACAGTGTACCATGCAATTTTACACTACTATAACAAAATATATAATTCACAAAGATAGTCAGTTTTAATATAATTTTTAAAATTAAAGTTAAAGTTGTTGTGAATTATAGTGTAACTTTCATCCAATTGTAAATTATAGTGTAACTTTTAAAATTAAAGTTGTTGTGAATTAAAAAAATATAAGTTTTTTTTAACGGAAACAACTTTAGTTAAATTGAGTAAACTTAAATAATTTTGTTGTAATTTTCAGTTATTCAGCCGAAATTATTATAATAAGATAAAAATAGTTCATATTATCTTGAATGTGATATAGGAAAAAAATAGATATGAAAATTGCATTGAGAGTCGTATTGTGATGTATGATAAATTTATTAAAACTACTATAAATAAAAATAGCATAAAACAATTTCTTTAATTTATGAAAAGTTTTGATATGACATAGCCACCATATACTATTTTTAATAGTTGTCTATAGTCTATAGCTATTTTTTTACTTGCTATGACATGATAACACATGATAGTGTCATCATATCTCAAACTTTCTTTTACATTAGAGATTTCTTTCATTGCCTTTGAGATTTTGGTTTCCAATGTGTACTTCTCCTACTACTTTTCCCCCAATATCATATCAAGTACATAAACAATACTTTAATGTTCAAATAAAATAATATTTTTTACTAATATAATAAGCCAAAATACAAAATGATCGTACCTAATCAGAAGGAGTCACTGGTCGGCCACGCGTCTAAGTTGTCTGACTGCTGGGAGAATGGAGGGGGGTCTACCTGAAACACACTCTGATGCCAAAGTAAGAGTCGGGCAGAGTGATGACAAGTACAAAAAGAGAAGTAAGAATGAGATTACCTAACCCTCTAGTGGAAGAGGGTATTTGTAGTGTGCCCTCAGCGTAGGGCCAACAGTTACTTCGCATTGGGCTGGGTTGTCAAGTCCAATGCTGGTAACTGCTGGAGCTGACGTGGCATCAGGAAGACCAGCACGTGGTATTCGCCCTAGTGTAACTACTCCACGCTATCCAGGAGGTGGAGGATCAAATAATCAGGTCACGAGTAGTTACCTGATGACATATCTCCGTCTAGAGGACACGTTGAGAGTGTGGGGGAGTTCAGAGGAGCTCCCCGAGCTGGATGGGTTCTGCCCGACAGCGGGGCAGAAGGGAGAGCGCGTTGGGCAAATGTGACGAGCCTGCTCGACTCCCATGGGTCTGTTCCCGATGGGAGAAGATGTTCTGCCTGACGGGAGACAGGTCTCTGCCCGACAAGGAGGCGGATTAGGTCTTATTAGGCCTTCCAACCCGATAGAGTTTGGGCCTGCTCGACTATGGGCCAAGTGTCGGCCCAGTCCAGAACATTAGCCCACCCAAGTCATTGCTCGCGGTCAAATGAGCTATGACTTAAGGTGCAGAAGTGTCGAGCATGTCGCTTCATCGGTCAGTCCGCGGATGTACTGGTCGGGCGAGTCTATGATGTACGAGGAGGCCCGCGGACGAGGAGGGGAAACCTGAAGAGACGCAGGGAAGGCTGACGGTCACCATGTGTCACCCTAAGGAGGCTATGGGCTAGATACTTTAGTGCCTAGCGACGCTTCGTTTCTCGTGCTAGAGCGTATATATATGTGGGTTCAGCCCGTCTTTTCACTCTCTTATCTTCTCGATGTTGTTCAACCTTCTGAATTTTCTACACGACGTCTACAATCTTTCTGCTTGACGCAACCGCTTTTCTCCACCGTATCACGTAAGTTTTTGCCTCCCTACTGGTATTTTAGTAAGCTTTCGTCGGTGTTTCCGGCGGCTTCGACGGGCCTGCCAGGGAGACCGTGGGTTTATCTGGCGAATACGCTGGAGAGTCCTTCAAAACTAGGGTTCTTACCGACCGTCCCCGACCCTTGCGATGAGTGGTCGGGTAGATGCAATGATTGTTGAATGTCCCGAGGGTGCTTGATAAATATCCCGGACACGATCGATGAGTACGTCGAGGACAAAAGAATGAATTCTACGGGGACGACGGAGGGTCTAGGGTCAACCCAGACTGGTCTTCTGGATGAATCGGGGGTGTCGTAGTTCTGCTCGGCTTCGGGCATCCACGCCCTTTCACTTGAACTACGGTGGAAGAGTGGATTTAATTTAGCTGTCGAATTCACCGAGTTCCTCTTCTTTTCAGGTAAATGGCTTCCCGTGAAGAAGAGGAAACAATGTGGTACCTGTCTGACGATGAAGAAGGTCGCCAAGATGAGACCGTTCCAGAACCTCCGGGCTGGCCGGTCGGAGAATGGGTCGGGGACGAACCCCTCAACTACATGTTTAGGTTCGTGGTCGACGATTCGGACATCTTTTCCATGATCAAGGATAGAGAAGTCGGGGTTCCTCGTCAATTTAGGGCATGTAGGCCTCGGGAACTGGATCGTATCTGCTCTCGCTACGACGGAGGTCGATTCCCTATGTATGAATTCGCATTTAAGGAGGCGGGGATGCGCCTGCCATTAACAGATTTCCAACAGGGAGTGTTCGACCACCTGATGCTGGAACCCTCTCAGCTCCACCCCAACTCCCTTACTTTCCTCTGTGCCTTTGAGATTGTCTGCAACTATCTCAAGCTCAGGGCCACCATATCACTATTCTTCTACGTCTTCCACTTGCAGCGGAAGACTGTGTCTGGGCGACACAACTGGGTTTCCCTGAAGCAGCCGACCAGGCTCTTTCGGGCATACACAGATTCCGTCAGAGGGTTCAAGGACAGGTGGTTTGTAGTGATGCCGAAGACAGACGAGGCCATTAATACGATGTCCTGGCGAGAGGTTACCGTTGTGGACGGCAAGTCCGAGGTGGACTTCCACTCCCATTTCCCCTTGGAGTGGATGGAATTGCATTTTCGATCTTGTACGAAGAGCTTTATCTATCGACCTAACCATCTGGACAAGGATGATAGTTTGGCCTTCCAAAAATTGGTCGACTTCGTCGGGTGTCTTCCCCCTCGTAAATGCGTGACCCCGGATGGGCAGTATATTTCGATGCTAGCAGAGAGATCCGGACCAAGACTAGGTGTATCAATACGAAGGCCCTCCTCGAGTGCTGGACCGTGGCAAAGGCTCATCGTTTTTTAGGTAGCGAGCAACTTCCTCGGCTTTTATTCATTCTGTTTTGAATTTCTGCACTAACTGTTTTCTCGTGTTCTCCTTGAAGGTGATATGGGTTCGATGGAAGAACGTATTACGAAGCTTCTTAAGGGGGGTGGCCAATGTCCCGCGGGGAGGGCCGCTGGTGTTAGAAAGAAGGTCGGTGCTAGACTGGCGGGTTGGTTTCATCCCCGCAAGGTAGCGGCTCCCCGATTGCACCGCCGGTCTCCAAGAGGCGACGAGAGATTGAAGCATCCTCGATCGACCTGACTGACAGCTCTCCTGATCGACGTTTCGTCCTTCCCCCTTGCTGTCTCAGGATTAATTTCTTTACCGGGGATAATGTCCCTATTATGGCTCCCGAGGAGGCGAATACCATCCTGGACGCCAGTAAAGAGGCTCGGAGGAAGATGTTGTCCGTCGACTTGGCCTTGGTGGTGAGGGCGTTTGAAACGGCCCTCGTACTCAATGAGGAGAGATGTTCCTCGGCGAACTTAGCTACCGTGCGGGGTGAGATGGAAATATCCGAGGAGGTTCGGTCCAAGCTGGTCGCCGATCAGAGGAGTAAAATAGGCAGGACAAAGCCCATCGCAAACGGATCAGGGAGCTTGAGAAGATGGTGAAGGACGTGGATGATGAGTTGGTTGGGCTGAAGGGTCGGGTTGTTGAATTCGAGGATTTGCTTGCTCCTGACGAGGAGAAGCTGCTGGTATTCCAGCGAGAGCTGATGGAAAAGATTCGGCTGCTGGAGGACGACTGCTTGGGGGCCGTCGAGGTAGGCTTTAAGAGTGTCATGGCCTAGCTTCGGCCTACCAACCCCGGGGTGAATTTGGTGACCGAGGGGACTGGCGACTCCGAGGGACACGCTTTAGGTGGAGGAGGGCTTGCTTTCATTCCTCCATCCATTTGAATGCGGCCTCCTTCCTTAGTAGTCTGAAAAATGGGAGGGCATGTTGTGCGAATTTGGCAACGAACCGGGATAACGAGGCGAGCATCCCGTTCAGCGACTAGATCGACTTCTTCGTGCTCGGCGTTGCGAACTCGAAGAAAGCCCGACATTTGTCCGGTTTTTCCTTGATACCTCGTTCGGTCAGGTAAAACCCGAGGAACTTCCCCACTCGCACACCGAAGGTGCACTTCTCCGGGTTGAATCGCATCTTGCACCTCCTCGCTGTTTCGAAAACCTTCTTGAGGTGGGTCATGTGGTCGAACTCGGTACGTGATTTAACTATCATGTCATCCATGTAGACTTCGAGCATGTCTCCAATCTCTCCCCAGAAGACCTTGTTCATCATCTGTTGATATTTAGGCCGAAGGGCATTACATTGTAGTAATAGTTGCCCGACTCGGTCATGAAGGTCGTGCTCTATTTTTCGACCTCAGCCATGGGGATCTGGTTGTATCCCGAGTAGGCGTCCATGAAGGACAATAATTTGAAGCACGCCGAGTTTTCGACGAGCTTGTCGATATTGGGGAGGGGATAGGCGTCCTTGGGACATGCCCGATTAAGATCCGTATAGTTAACACACATCCTCCATTTTCCATTACTCTTTTTGACTAATACAACGTTGGACAGCCAGGTTGAATATCGGGCTTCCAAAATAAAATTTTCCTCTAGGAGGTCTTTCACAGCATTTTCAGCAGCCGCCGACTTTTCAGGGGACTGCCTACGCCTATGTTGTACTACGGCCTTTGCGGCTGGGTTGATGGATAGTTGATGGCATGCGACCTCGGGGTCAAGACCGGGCATCTCGGCGGCGCTCCAGGAGAAGAGGTCGGCGTTCTCACGGAGACAGGCCTTCAGCTACTTCTTCGCCAAGTCGGGCAGCCCCGCTCCAATCTTCACGCTCCTGGTCGTATCCTCACTGAGGGCTACGATCTCGAAGTTCCCTTCTGGAATGAGGCGCGTTGGGTGGAAGGGCTGCCCGTTGGCCGTTGGAGGAGTGTGTTCGGCTTTGGCTTCATGGTCCTGTTCGCCAGGGAAGGAAGTCGAGGTTCACGGTGTCGACGTGGTCCTTTGGCCTGTGCTCTTGGATGGGTGGAGACTTCTTGATTGCTTTGGGAGATGGGCTGATCATGCTGAGGCCCTTTATTGTTGCCTCGAAACATCGTCGGGCTGCCTCTTTGTCACCGTGGAGGGTGACGACACCTCCCCGCCTGGTGTAATACTTCATCTTAAGGTAAACTGTCAATGACACTGCAGTGAGGTCTGTCAGGGTCGTCTTGCCTAAGATACAGTTGTACAGTGACGGGCACTCGACGACCAAGAAGTGGATGTTAACCTCCCTGGCTGTCTCGTTTATCCCGAAGGTGACCTTGAGTTCCACATATCCCCATGGTCTCGTCGTCGTCTCGTTGAATTCTTGGAGGTCAGAGTCAATGTAAGGAGTGATATTGGTCTTGTCGAGCTGCAACGTTGAGAACAGGTGGGTCTACATGATATCCATTGAGCTGCTCCTATCGACCAGGATACAACAGACGTCGAAGTTTGCCATCTATTCCCGGATCAACAGGGGGATGGCGACGTTGTGGGCTCCCCCCGGCAGCTCCTCGAGGTAATACGTGATCGGGTTAGACCGACCATAGAACTTGTCGAGGGTGCTCATCTGACTAGAGTCGAGGGTGCTCATTTGACTAGAGTTGTTGCTCATCAGCTCGCCAAGCTTCCTCTTCATGGACCCGATAGTGAGCTAGTTTGGGGCCCCGCCAAAGATGACCATCGCAGTAGGGAAATATTCCCATAGGCTGATGGGGCGTACCGGTTCTTCGGGCAGCTGGTGCCCGGCAGGGAAGTCGTGTTCTCTTAGGGAGAACAAGTCTTCAGGCCGACTTATGTTGAGGGCCACCTACAGCCCCGTGTCGTTGGCGGGCGGAGGAATATCCTCGACCCTTTTGGCTTCGTGGGCCTCCTGTCGAGGGGTGTCTCCTCCCCTGGTGTACCTCTTCAAGTGCCCATCCTTGATGAGTATCACAATTGCATCCTTGAGGTGGATGCAATCCTCGGTGACATGTCCGTGGCTGCAGTGGAAGCGGCAGTACTTGGATTGTCCATGTTTGCTTTGGGGGGTGCCGGTTTAGTGTAACGGACACCCTTCTTACGAACTCTGAGTTTTCACACTCAGCTAGGATGCGCTCGCGGGAAGCGACGAGGGTCGTGTACTTAGTGAACCGGTCTGCGGGGCCCCTCTGTTCTCGGGGCTCTCGGGGGCGATCATTTCATCGTTGATCTCCCCCATGCCAGGGGGATGGACTTTCTTATTCCCGAGCTCTGCGGGCAACTTCCTGATTACGAGAGTCTCAGGCTGAATTAACAGCTTCGGTCTCCTCGTAGCGAATGTATGCTCGGGCTTTCTTGAGGAAGGCCTGGAGGGAGGTTGGCCGGTGGATTGCCACGGCCTCGTAAAATTTGGAGCCGCGGTGCAGCCCTTGCTCCATGAGGTAACACTTCATGTCGTCTGAAGTAGTCACCTAGACTGCCTCCGTCGTGAATCTCTCGATGTAGTTCTTAAGAGATTCGTCTCAGGCTTAGATGATCGCGCCCAGGGCAGCCTCCGTCTTTGGATGGTGTTGGGACACTATGAAATGTTGCGAGAAGAGATCCTTCAGCACCCTCCACGACGTGATAGGCTCGGACTCTAGGCTTTTGTACCAGGCCATGGCTCCCTTCCTCAGCATCATCGGGAAGAGCCTGCACTTGATGGCTCCTCGGACGTTCTGATAATCGAGCATGGCCTCAATATCTTCTAGATGGTCGTCTGAGTCCGTCGTGCCGTCATAGATAGAGAGCGCGGGCGGCTTCTCCATCCCGTGGGGGATGGGAGTCTCCATGATTTCTCGCGAAAAGGGAGTCTGGCGGTTGTCCTCGTCATTGCAGACAAGGGAGCGTGAGGGAGAAGGATTGTGTCGAGGGACTTGATTACGACCCTTCGTCCTCTTACTCGGGGCCTCAAGTCTGTTCCTCCTCGAGGTCGGGGAGCGCCTTTCCTTCCGGGGAGGTGACCTGTCGCGCTTCTTGGAGGCCACCGTTTACGGCCTCTCCAATTGTGGTCGGCGTCCCCGTTGACGGGGAGAGGGGCTCCGGAAATCCTCGCGTTGGGTTCTCCGCGGGGGAGAGCGAGATGAGCTATCTTGTTCCAGCATCCCGATGCGCTCGTTCTGCTGGAACATCATCAAATTAGTCTTGTTGATGGCTGCAAAGAGGGCAGTCATCGTCGGGTCCGCTCCTGCTGATGTATGGACGGGCTGAACACAACTGGGCTCCTTGCCCGAGGGGCGACGTGGCGTGCCACGTCCATGGATGAAAGGGAGGCAGTCTTCCCATCTCTCATGTCACTGTCATGGATGTTGGCGGGCCCACCCTGATCCTCACCATTGGTCAGTGGGTCGAAGGCGGAATTATGAACAACATCGTCATGGCGTGGACTGGTCATGATCTCGGAAGTTGATGAAGTTGATAAAAAAACTTTGGTTCTGCAGCTCAGAAGAACGGGGAAGCTTCACGTTCCCACAGACGGCGCCACTAATCGTACCTGATGCGTCCGCAAGTGCACGGAAATATCGAAGTAATATAAAAGATTGTCGAACCCACAGAGACCAATGTCAATCTACTGTTATCTATTGTCGTGGCTTAAAGCTAAGGCTAATGGAATTTGGAAGGTTAAATGCAAATGAAATTAAATGCAAGGGAAATAAAGATTTTTAATTTTAGAAATAGCGGTAAAGGGATATCGGTATGTAATGCTTTAGTTTTCGGGGATTCGACAGATGTCGGTGCTTTTTAGTCTCTACAAACACTTTTCAGGAGAGAATACTCATTTAAAGACCTTTGCCTCACGATGGTTGTTGACTCGGGTCATAATTCTAAGGCAGAATGTATGCTCTCGTAGTCCCATTTGGGGTTAAAACTACTTTTTGAAAACAAATAGATTCTAATTTCTTTTAAAGCGCTTTCGCTGTCTTTAAAATAAATGCCTAGTTCTTACTATCTGGTTTGAACCCCAGCTTTCGCGTGCCGGTTCGTGCCTTAATGAATTTCCCACTATCGTGGCGAAACTACTGTAAATAATTTCTCGCTTTCGCGACGAAGGTTTATTTAGATGATTTTAATTAAAAACTACGGCCAGAAAGGTGTTTGTAGAAAGGGAAGGAAAAAAGTGCACGGAAATATCAAAGTAATATAAAAGATTGTCAAACCCACAAAGACCAATGTCAATCTACTATTATCTATTGTCGTGGCGTAAAGTTAAGGCTAATGGAATTTGGAAGGTTAAATGCGAATGAAATTAAATGCAAGGGAAATAAAGATTTTTAATTTTAGAAATAGCGGTAAAGGGATATTGGTATGTAATGCTTTAGTTTTCGGGGATTCGACAGATGTCGGTACTTTTTAGTCTCTGCAAACATTTTTCAGGAGAGAATACTCGTTTAAAGACCTTTGCCTCACGATGGTTGTTGACTCGGGTCATAATTCTAAGGCGGAATGTATGCTCTCGCAGTCCCATTCGGGGTTAAAACTACTTTTTGAAAACAAATAGATTCTAATTTCTTTTAAAGCGCTTTCGCTGTGTTTAAAATAAATGCCTAGTTCTTACTATCTGGTTTGAACCCCAGCTTTCGCGTACCGGTTCGTGCCTTAATGAATTTCCCATTGTCGTGGCGAAACTACTGTAAATAATTTCTCGCTTTCGCGACGAAGGTTTATTTAGAGGATTTTGATTAAAAACTACGGCCAGAAAGGTGTTTGTAGAAAGGGAAGGAAAACACCGGTTACTATCAAACCCCGTCTTACTAATTTATTACATACCGACTTATGCGGTTTAGCTAGACATGGTAATTAATGCAAACGGAAATAAACATAAACAGGAAAACGATAAAACATACATTATGACAGAAAATAAAGTAATAATTAAATTAAGAAGAACCTAGAAAGTAGTATTGAAACTGACGAGTAGTCCTCCACAATGTAGGCAGGATTCTACTTTGGGCAAATAAAATTGCAGAAAGAAATACAATGCTCTGAACTAAAAGAAAAAAAGGAAAGGAAAATAAAAGAAACAAGAAAAATGGCTTCAATATAAATTTTGGCAGCACTTCGATACGTCGAAGCCTCCCCCAGAAACTCTGAATCTAAGGCCTATTTATAGGAGATAATTCATTCTTCAACTTCCAGAGATCATGGGTGAGTTATGGAGGGAGTGGGAGTAACTTCCAGTAGTGGGCAGTGAGTGGAGAAAGTGTAGGAAGAAATTAAGTTGAGAGTGATCGTGGCTACTTCTGATTTGAACGTACTGATATTTTGTCTGCGTGACGCTCGTCATGAAATGTGACGGTCGTAATATGCATGACGGTCGTAAGGATCATGTGACGACAGTCATATCAGCAAAATCTGTATCTGCTGTTTTTCATCTGTTTTCCTTCCATTTCTTCTTCTTTTCTTTCTTTAGTCCAAATTCTCCCCAATCTGCTAAACGAAGTAAATTAATCATATAACAGAACATAAATCAAGATAAATTAATAATAGTCACAAATAAATGCATGTAAATCAAGCCAAATAAACGATATGATTTCGCGTTATCAGTACCTGATCAGAAGGAGTCACTGGCAGGCCACGCGTCTGAGCTGTCTGACTGCTGAGAGAATGGAGGGGGTGTACATGAAACACACTCCGATGTCAAAGTAAGAGTCGGGCAGAGTGATAAGGAGTACAGAGAGAGAAGTAAGAATGATATTACCTGACACTCTAGTGGAAGAGGGTATTTATAATGTGCCTTCAGCGCAGGACCAACGGTTACTTCGCGTTGGGCTGGGTTGCCAGGTCCAATGCTGGTAACTGTTAGGGCTGACGTGGCGTCAAGAAGACCAGCACGTGGTCTTCGCCCTAGTGTAACTGCTTCGTACTATCCGGGAGGTGGATGACCAAATAATCAGGGCACGGGTAGTTACCTGATGATGTGTCTCCGCGTAGGGGACACGTTGAGAGTGTGGGGGAGTTCAAAGGAGCTCCCTGAGCTGGATGGGTTCTTCCCGACAGTGGGGCAGAAAAGAGAGTGCGCCGGGCAGATTTGAGGAGTCTGTTCGACTGCCATGCGTCCGTGTCCGACGGGAGAAAGGACTCTTCCTGACGAGGAGGCGACTTAGGTCTTATTGGGCCTTCCAACCTGATGGGGTTTGAGCCTGCTCGACTATGGGCCAAGTGTCAGCCCAGTCCAAAACATAAACATTGTTCACTATTAACCACAAAAACATTTTTTCATCATTTTCATTGTAATTTCATTTAAAAATTAGCGGGAACCTTTTTACATTCAAAAAAATGACAAGGAAGAAAAAGAAGTTGACATCAATACACTATATAACATTTAACTTAATCATGGTCTATGTTATAGAAAAGAGTTTCTTCCTCTAATTAATTAATTAATTTAAATTAAATATAAAATTAAAGTTTAAGAAATTAAATGTATGCGCGTGCAGAAATAGTAAGTGAATCATATTTGTTGTAGAAATAGCAAGTGAATCATATACATTATTATATAGGTTACACGTTGATATAAATAGGTGTTTATCATCCCTATTGAAAAGTTAAAAGAAAGTAGTCTTAATTATAACTATTAATAAATTATTATTATTATTTATTTATCTTAATTATTATTTACAAATATTACTAAATTTTGAAGATCATGAGAAATATTTGTATAAGCATTAAACACACAAGTTTTTATTTGATTTTAATAGGTACATTTTGCAAGATAATGATACGGGTTGTCACTTTCTGCAAGATGTTGATAGGACCTCACAAATAACTTATATGTTTTACTATATTAAAATCTATGATTTTCTATTTAAAAAACCCCATAAAGAAAAAATTAAAATAATTATTGCAATCGGTCAACATGTTAGGTAGAATGTAAGATAAAAAAATTTAAAAGCTAATAAATGAAAAGAAGTAATAAGATAGATGATAGGTAGACATCATAACTTGATATAGGATAGAGTGTTAGATAGTGTTGTAATTATTATTTGGATGGTAGACTTCTAACTTGATATAGGAATCCAGAAGTAATTTTATGTATTACATAAAAAATTTGTCTACATTTAAAAATTTGAAAAAAAAATACGATTAATAAAAATTAGTAAATATAAATAATATAATTTATATTTTTAAAAAAATAGAATCAATATCCATGGATACCGATTGATATTTTTACAAAAATATTTTTTAATAATTTAGTTTTAAAAATATATTAAATAATAACATAGTATTTATAAATATTAAAGATACATTTTAAAAAAATTATTTTGAAAATTTTAAAAACATAATTTAATCCATTTTAAAAAATAATTTAACTCAAAAATTAATTATACACTTTTAAAATTATTTTGATTATTTTTAAAATAAAAATTAAATATATATTTATCAACATGACAACACAAGATAATCTCATCATATTTCAACTTTTATTTTGAATTAGTTTAATATTATAGGATTGGTATAAATAGCAAGTGAATCATATTTGTTGTAAATCATAGTAAGTCAAATTTTTTCGAAAATATTAAAAAGTCGAGTTTTTTTCATTGTTTCTATATTATTAGTTACTTCATTTTTCCTGTTTCAGTAATTCAGTTTTGCTTGTAGATATATATTTATCTCCTAATTTATGTAAGTGTTATTAAAAATATCTCTTTTGTGGAATACCCATAAAAATCGTAATTAAGTAATAAAATTTTAAATAATTAACGATTTTTAAAAATAAATTTTAAATTTTAAATATTGATATTCGACTCATTTCTAGAATAAAACCTTAAATTTATCAATATTTTTGATAAATATTTAATACATAATAAAATAAAAAGAAAAAAGAAAAATATATAATAGTAAATAAATTTGCTATTAAAGAATAAAAATAAAAAATATATATTTTAAAATTATTTATTACCAAAATTAATAAAATAACAATTATTATATTAAAAAAATTTGCTATTAAAGGTCATGTATGATATTCATTTATAATAGTAAGGATACATATTTCTTCTCTAATTTCTAAAAAAAAACTATTTCATTTATAGTTAAAATTACTCTTGTTCTATAAGAGAGTTTAGTAATTTTACTTTAGTCTAAGCACTTATAATTGTAAATATATAAAATCAATATTATTTTCATAAACCACACTTTAGTTATTAATAACAGATAATTGGAAGCCAAACAAATATAATAAGAGTCAAATTTGAATATAATATCTTAAAATCCAACGCTTTATAAATTTGTAGAATATTTTATATCTATAACAAATAAGTTTTTTAAACAGTGTTATAATTTAAATCAGAGGAAGTATGTAAATTTTTAATCTTCTTCATCAAATGCATGTAAACTACATATCTAAAAAAAGCTAAACATAACATGACATGATATTTTAAGGCAGCTGTAATACTTCACAGTGAAGTCTTATTCAGTGTCTAAACCTAACAACACACTCTCATTCGTGGTTACATTGAATAACTTTTATTTTCTTAAATCATATCATCAGTGTTTACTTCACACATGTCAATATCAGTGTTGTGAGTAACTTAGCAGCAATAGCAAAATAGTCATACCTTCCATCACCGCCTGTGCATATCAAATGAATATAACTTTGGTTGATGGACGGCTGCTGCGAGAACTCTCTGTGACCAAAGGACCAGCTGCAACATACATCAACGATTCATGGCATTTCATGTATACCGGTGCGCCATGAACAAAAGCCATTCCCACACAAGAGATAACCGATGATGATCTAGTCTTATCCCAAGCCTTCACCTGTTATAGCGTAATAAAAGGCTTCAATTGTAGTGCTTAACTGAATCATTGTAGCATAAGAAATGTGTAAATTAAAATTTAGATCACATAAATTGCTTATTGCATTATGTGTCCTGAAATATTGAAACCAACTGCAAACAGATTTCTAATAAAAAAAGAATTAAAACTAAACATGGCATAAGTTATGCCAAAAAACAAATTGTCTGTACCATTATAAACTTATGCAAACAAAATTTGCCAAGCTAATAACACTCATCTAAAAAAATCACCTATAGCATATAAGCAACTTAGAGATACAACATACAGAAAACATAAACAATTCAATAACTTCCTGATTATATTTAACTATACCTAAGAGATCAACACCATATCACCAAACCACATACTATCCGGACCCAAAACATATCCCTGAGATGATTATTCACTTTCCACCACGGCCAACATCAAACACATAATCAGAATTTTGACTATACTTCATTTAAACATACCAAATAACTCATTTAGAAATGGAACCCAGCTAACTGCATGCTTGACAACAGAACATGCATGATTCACCAGATTGCTACAGAAATAGAAAGAAACAACAGTAGCGATAAAGCTGTCACAGTTTGCAACCATACATACAGAGGCATGCCTGAGGATTCAAACACCATTGGAAAAGAATACAGTACATACTTTTGCATTTGATTCTAAACCATTTCCAAGACGTCACTTATTCGATTATTTTCAAACAGACTTCGATGTTGTTAAAAAGCCTCTCGTTCTATAACAACTACCTGTAGAAAATCGAACACAATAATTTCTCGCGATTAGTATTATATAGAAATTTATATAAGGCATATTTATCCTTGGTAAGTAGCATGTATCAACCTAATACTCAACTGCTTTGGCGGTTATACTGTTCAAATTAGTTTGAATTAATTCAACGAACATAAAGTACATCACATAATGGAAAGAAAACTTTCTTTCTTACTGAGATCCATGAAGTATAGCATTTTCAGTGTTGTTGTCAATATAAATTTCACCATTTGTTGTAAATATTAGACTGTAAATAGTAATTAGTAGTATTAGTAATGAGGCCCATTAGTCAAACCCATTAGGTTTTCTATTCTCTCTTATTTAAAGCATGTAGTTGCAACATTGTAAAGAGAACTTTTAATTCTATCAGTGAAATATTTTACAATATGGTATCTCAGCTCCTGTTTTTTAGGGGTCTCGCTTCCGCATAAACCCTAGCCGCCGTTGTAACGGTGTTTTTTCTTTTTTTCACTGCCGGTCATCCTTGCAGTTTTTTTTTGGGTGTTTGGATCATTGCTGTTTTTTCATTCTATTGCAGTTCTATTGCAACCCTACTGCTTGTTTTTTGGTTTCCTTGTATTTTTTCTTTGTGATTCAATACATATCTGCTGTTTGTTCCTCTCGATTGTCCCTTCAATGGCCGAGATTATTAACCAACAACCACCTCCGCCTCCACCTCCCACAAATCCACCAGTCCCATTTAATGCTAAGGATTTTGTCGTTCAAAAAGGTTACTGGCTTACCGGAAAAAATTATTTTCAATGGTCTCAGTTCATCAGACACACTCTAAAATGTTGTGACATGCTAGATCATATTGAAGGCAATCCTCCTCTGGTTACTGCTCCTAATTTCTCTTCCTGGGATAAAGATGATTCTGCTATTATTACTTGGCTTTGGAACTCCATATCTCCAGAAATTAGTAGAAATTGCATGTATCTCTCAAGTGCAAAGGCAGTTTGGGATTATCTTCGTCGAAGTTATTCCATGAAACAAGATATGTCTGCTTGTTATGATTTAAAGAGGAAAATATTCAACACTAAGCAGGGAAGTCTTTCGGTCAACGATTACTTTGGAGTTCTCAATGGTTTTTGGATTGAGTTGGATCAATATCAGAATTTGAAGATGGAGTGCAGCAAGGATACTGCCACCTTGAATACTGTTGTTGAGCGGGATAGGATCTTTGATTTCTTAGCCGGCCTTAATGCTGAATTTGACCCCATTCGGGTGCAGATTTTGGGTAAGGAAAAATTTCCTGATCTTAATGAAGTTTTTTACACTGTTCGTAGTGAGGAGACCCGTCGTCAAACTATGCTTCATGAACAGCCCCCGGATGTGTCAGCACTAGTAGCTAGAAAAACAACAAGACAAGGACCACCATCGTCATCATCTAAGAATGGTCGTGACAAATTCTATTGTGAGCATTGCAACCGATCAGGGCATACAAAGGATAGGTGTTTCAAACTACATGGAAGGGAACAGGTTCTTAGCCGAGGAGGTAGTTCTCGCAACATGCACCAGCATCAGGCACATGTTGTCACACATGCCCATGATACTGACAGATCTGAAAAAGAGGGAACTGATCTTTCCTCCTTCAGCCAGAATGACGTGGAACGGTTGAAGTCTATGCTTGACTCCATGAGTAAGCCTTCTGGTTCTGGGTCTCTAGCAGTTACCGGTAAGAGTTTGTGTTCCCGATCTTTTACTGTTTGTGGTAATATCCCTAAGAATGTGTGGATTCTTGACTCTGGTGCTACTAATCATATGACATTTGATTCCACATTATTATGCTCTTATACCACACCTTCGAGTATTCCTTATATCACTGTTGCTGATGGCTCTCAGGCTTGTGTTGTTGGCACTGGAAATATTGACTTGCAACCTCCATTTCAATTGCAATCTGTGCTTCATGTTCCCACACTTTCCCACAATTTGATTTCCATCCATAAGCTTACCCGTGATCTAAATTGTAAAGTAACGTTTTTTATGTCCCATTGTATTTTTCAGGACCTTACCACGGGGAAGACGATTGGAATTGCTAAGGAAAAGGAAGGGTTATACTACTTCTCTGATGACCATCCAAAGGTGTTGTCCTCCTGTCTCCAGTCTCAGTCTTCCTCTTCAGCCTCACACATTTGGCTTCAGCACAAGCGTCTCGGTCACCCTCCATTTTATATCATTAAGTCTATGTTTCCGTCATTGTTTTTAAACCATTCTGTTGAGTCTTTTAAGTGTGATGTTTGTCAGTTGGCAAAACACAATCGTGTAACTTTTCCTTCCAGTTTTAATAAAAGTGATGAACCTTTTGATGTGATTCATTCTGATGTTTGGGGACCTGCCCCTACCTCTAATATTTTTGGTGCAAAATGGTTTGTTTCATTTATTGATGATTGTACTCGGGTAACTTGGATTTTCTTGATGAATACTAAATCCGAAGTACCACAAATATTTATCCAATTTTATAATATGGTACAAACACAATTTGGGAAATGTATAAAAAGAGTTCGTTCTGACAATGGTAAAGAATATGTCAATCATACCTTCTCCAACTTCACTAGTAAACATGGCATTCTTCATGAATTCACATGTGTTGACACCCCACAACAAAATGGTGTCGCAGAAAGAAAAAACCGTCATTTAATTGAAGTTGCTCGATCTCTCCTGTTTCAAATGTCTGTTCCCACCTCTTATTGGGGGGAGGCAGTTCTTACTGCTGCCTATCTGATTAATCGGGTCCCATCTCGAGTGTTAGGTAATATTAGTCCTGCTCAATTTATGCTCTCACGTTTTCCCTCTGTTCCTATCTTACATAATCTTGAGTCTCGCGTGTTTGGTTGTGTTGCTTTTGTTCATGTTCACAAACAATATCGCAACAAGTTGGATCCCCGTGCTGTCAGATGTATCTTTCTGGGTTATGCACCCAATAAAAGAGGGTACAAATGTTATCATCCTCCGAGTCGGAAATTCTTTGTCTCCAAAGATGTCACCTTTCATGAAAATGTGTCATACTTCACTCATTCTCAGTCTCAGGGGGAGAACATGAGTGACTTAGAGTCTGAGTCCGAGTTTCTGATCCTTGGTCCTAGCCTCCCGAGAACACCTGTCAGTGTTCCCTCTCTTGAACCCGAGTTGTCACCTAGTTTGAGTTTGAGTCCTAGTTCAACATCTGAATCTGAGTCAGTAATTGTTCCTGGTCCTTCAATGCCTTATGTTCCACAGGAATCAGCACCTTCAGCACCAACTCTAGTATATCAGAGAAGAAGTAAATCTGACCTTCTCCAGAAACAAATTCAATCGTCTGAACCGGAGGTAAGTACTGAAAATGATTCCTCAAATGATGATTGTTCTATTTCTGATACTTGTGACACTAATCCAGTTGATTTACCCATTGCTTTGAGGAAGGATAAAAGATCTTGTCCCTCCTTATATCGACACCCTATCTCTCAATATATCTCCACTAAACATCTTTCCACACAATATCAAAGTTTTATTGCACTGTTGATTCTGTGAAAATCCCATTATCAGTTGAAGAAGCATTGCAAAATAGAAATTGGGTCCAAGCTATGGATGAGGAAATGAGAGCACTTGAAAAAAATGGTACTTGGGAGATTATTGAAAGGCAAAGAGACAAAAAGCCGGTTGGATGCAGATGGATCTATACCGTAAAGTATAAATCTGATGGCACACTTGATCGGTACAAGGCAAGACTAGTGGCAAAAGGTTATACTCAGACATATGGTATTGATTATGAGGAGACATTTGCCCCAGTGGCAAAAATGAACACTGTTCGAATTTTACTATCTCTTGCTGCTTCATGTGGATGGGAATTGCAACAGTTTGATGTTAAAAATGCATTCTTGCATGGAGACTTAGAGGAAGAAGTGTATATGGAGATTCCACCGGGTGTTGGCATAAAAAATGAAGCTAACAAGGTGTGTAAATTGAAGAAAGCCTTATATGGACTAAAGCAGTCCCCTCGGGCATGGTTTGGAAGATTCACAAAGGCAATGGTGTGTTTGGGCTATAAGCAAAGTCAAGGAGACCACACTTTATTTTTTAAACATTCACAGGAAGGAAAATTGACTGTACTTCTTGTTTATGTTGATGATATTATTGTTACAGGAGATGATTTGACTGAGAGACATTTGCTCAAAGAGAAATTATCGGCAGAGTTTGAGATGAAAGACCTTGGACAACTCAAGTATTTCTTGGGAATTGAGGTAGCCTACTCAAAGCAAGGCATCTTTATCTCTCAAAGGAAGTATGTTCTTGATCTTTTGCAGGAAACTGGCAAACTTGGATGCAAACCTGCAAGTGTTCCCATTGAACAAAATCACAGGATAACCTTTGAGGAGGAAAGTGACAAAGTTGACAAGGGTCAATATCAGAGATTAGTGGGAAAATTGATTTACTTGGCACACACTAGACCAGATTTAGCATATGCAGTCAGTGTGGTGAGCCAATTCATGCATGATCCGAGGGTGAGACATTTGCAGGTTGTAGACCGTGTCCTACAATATCTTAAAGCAACTCCAGGGAGAGGACTTTTGTTTAAAAGAGGTGAGAATTTAGCTATGAAGACTTACACTGATGCAGATTATGCCGGCTCAGTGAGTGATAGAAGATCTACGTCAGGCTATTGTACTTTTCTGTGTGGTAACCTTGTAGCTTGGAAGAGTAAGAAGCAAAGTGTAGTTGCTCGATCAAGCGCCGAGGCAGAATTTAGAGCTATGGCACTTGGAATTTGTGAACTATTGTGGATGAAACAAGTTCTAGAAGACTTGAAAATACAGTGTGAAGGCCCTATGAAATTGTTTTGTGACAATAAATCGGCTATTAGTATTGCTCATAATCCTGTTCAGCATGACAGGACTAAACACATTGAGATTGACCGACATTTTATCAAAGAGAAGTTGGATAGTGGACTGATAACTACATCTTACGTTCCTTCTGGGCATCAGCTCGCAGATGTGTTAACAAAAGGCTTACCAACAGAAAGATTCAAACAACTTACTTGCAAGCTGGGAATGATAGATATCCATTCACCAGCTTGAGGGGGAGTGTTGTAAATATTAGACTGTAAATAGTAATTAGTAGTATTAGTAATGAGGCCCATTAGTCAAACCCATTAGGTTTTCTATTCTCTCTTATTTAAAGCATGTAGTTGCAACATTGTAAAGAGAACTTTTAATTCTATCAGTGAAATATTTTACAATACCATTCATTGGGGGTACAACTGGGTTTCCCAATACAACAGAATCATCAACATCCACTTCAGTCATTGCTTGCACGAGCCTATCATTAAATCCATATCATTCAGGAAAGCGACTTGCTTGTATATTAGATGTAGATCACCTTCATAGCAACATATGTTGTTTCAGCAACATCAAGTCGCTTGTATATTAGATGTAGATCACCTTTGTAACAACATATGTTGTTTCAGCAACATCAAGATTTTCGACAACATGTAACATTAGGGACAACTATTAACATTTCATAAAAGAAGAATGAAATGAGAATTTTAAAATTAACTATTTATATGAAAGGAAGAATTTATCAAGAAAAATTACCCCTACTAAATTCACCTTACTAAAGAGATCAGTTGGTGGGTTGCTGAAGCAAAATGGCCCCGATAAATTTTTCTATCAAAGGGTGACAAAGTGATAAACCAACTCATCATAAGCACATGGCTTCCTACTTAATGTTGCAAAAAACACCAATATCTGATTTACTTGAAAGTATCTGAACAATATGAAGAATAACCATTTTTTAGGATAATCATTTGAGGATAACCATTTTGTTAAAAATGACTTAAGAATTATCTCAATTGTTAATAACAATCTAAACAATTTTCTTTGAACCAAGAGAAACAACTGAATGTCGTATATATTGAATAGCTTGTAAATGTTCAAGAGGGCTGAAGACAAATTCACTTCCTCAAGGTGGAATAGCTTGAGCATGATATCTACACACTATCTCTAATAAATCATTCTTATGCTCCTATTAAAGTCATTCACACCAAAGAAAACATGTTAAATACTAATCCAGCATCTGTAAAAAAAATATTAATCCAGCATCACCTAAATCTAATTAGTGCAAAAGAAAATGAAAACTATTTTTCAAAAACCATAACTCATTCCATCAACAAATCACCCCGTTATTGATTTCATTGTTGGAAAAAAGAGGATCCTCATCTTCGAGCACAATGCTTCTAACTTGACTGCCAATGAAAAAAACATAATATTGAAATTGAACATCAAATGTCATAAAAAAATAATAAAAAAGAATATATGTGAATGAACTATTTATCATTTCTTATTTTTTTTTTGTAAAGAAATAAACTATTACCAGAGACATATCTCATCAGCATAAATCAAAAGAAAAAATGTGATTATCATAATAGTATATCAAAAGTAAAATTAAAAAACCTAGAATAATATAAATCACAAATCTACCACCAACAAACAAATAAAAAAGAATATAGGTGAATGAACTATTTATCATTTCTGATTTTTGTTTGTTTGTAAAGAAACAAACTATTACCATAGGCATATCTCATCTGCATACATCAAAAGAGAAAGATTGTGATTATGATGATAGTATATCAAAAGTAAAATTAAAATCTAGAATAATATAAATCACAAATCTACCACCAAAGAACATTCTTGATGGGAAGTTTCTAAATCCACCAAATACCACATATTAACATAGCAAATAAAATAAAAAGAGAAGGTTCAAATCGATCCTGTTTTAGAATAATCACCGGGGGCCACTGCAAACCAAAACCAACGAAGAACCCATCACCGAAAAACACAACTATCGTCGTTTGTGTTTCAACTCCAACCACCATCACCCCATAAAAATGCAGATCTGTTATCGAAATGCAAAGAGATGATAAATTCAGGGAGAATGAGAAGATGATGAATAGAGTTGAAAGAATGAAGATGAAATGCAAGTTAGGGTTTAGAGTAAAGAGAGAAGATGAACATGCGTTGAGAGAATAAATGAAATGAGCTCAGAGAGAGAAGATAGAAGAGAGAGAAATAATAAAACAAAATGAAGAGAGCTTATAAAAAATAGTCTATCATGTAAGAATAAAAGGCAACGTGTAAGCTTTAAAAGACAAAGACATGGAGGGTTGTATGAATAGAAGGGTAATTTAGGATTTTTCAGAACATATTATGTTCTTATATGGTAGATTGTCTTTCTTTTATTTTATATTTTAAATCACTTTTGAAATCATTTTGATTTTGATTTTAATTTTGATCTTTACATTTTGGATTTTTCACTTAATGATTGTTGAGGTGAGTATATTTTGGACCTTTTAATTTCTTGAGGAGTGGTTCTTAAGGTGACTCAACCTTCTTTGACGCAAACTTGTTGATGAATGATCATTTTATCATTCTTGCCACTTTGCATCAGAGATAGGTTATTTCTTATTGGATCATGCTTTGAGTCTTTAGCTGGTTGATAGATAATTCCTACATGATTGACCTAGTACCCTTTTTCATCTCTTTCTCCTTTTCTTCTTTGGCTTTTGTGTTGTATTTTTTTAGGAGACTAACTTTGTGGTAGTTCTCTAACATGCCAAGAACATAAGTTGTTACTGAACAGCCTCAGATAGGTATGGACTCTACATAAGTCTACTTACGAATTCTTAACATAGTGCTATATTACTCTGAAGCGATAAATTGACCCTTAACCCTAATTCACTAGCTATTGACTTATTGACTTCACTTTCTTACTCTTTAATTTGTGCAATTTACATTCTTGTCATTTATATTTCTTGCAATTTATTTTTATGTTCATCATCATTCATCTAACTCATGCATCTTTTACTTTTTTTTCATCTTATTTCCCTTTATTTCATTTGTCTCATATTATTAAAATGAACAAAAAATTGATAAAATGAAAATACTAAAAAGATTTAACTTGTGACTTAAGGATGGACACTCATGGGTCTTGATTAATTGATCTTAGGTCATGGAGCCTTAGAATTAATGTTTGACCCTATGCTCAAGGAGACTTGAACTTGAATGCTTATTCATTTGTTTAGCTTAAGACTCCTTGGACACACACGACTTTCTCTTGAGCTACCTTACAATGAGACCCATTTACTTCTCGCAACATTTCCCTTGTATTTTTCATGTACCCCTTTCCTTTTTGGAAGTACTTTCTTTACTTTCCTGTTTTTCTTTGGATGCGGTTTCGTTTGCTAGGTATCCTTAGGGACTAGGATCGGCCTCACAATTTTTCTAAAACCCTTGATCCAACGTTAAATGAAATTTTTCTAATAAAACCCTTAATCCAACGTCAAACGGAATTTTCTCAATAAACTCAAAAACACAATAAAACATGATTAGGATTGCACGCCACGAGCCTTAAATGGTGGAGAAGTAGTGAGAATGGAGATTTCTTACCCTCACTCTGAGTATTTTAGACACAAGAGTTTGACTTGGTAGTTTGAAATATTTGCCTCTACACATAGTCTTTAGTGTAATCCTAATCAAGAATAATCTCTTTTCAAAATCCTAAAAACAATATCATCTCATCAAACTCTTTTTGCGCCTTATGGCATCATCCCGAAAACCCCTTTTTCCAAGGTAAAATCAACCAACAAAACTTATTTTCTACTTGTTGCACCCCAAAATTTGCCCAACCTTTTTCTTTAACTGGCTTTTGTTTTATTTTCTTCTAGCATTTGCATTGTATAGCATCGTTCATTTAGCAGGGGATCAAGAGGTTGTGCATAGAAAGAAGAGGTTACCAAGAGCTTTGAGCCTAAGCAAGGAGTTTTACTCAAGTATGAGTGGTCATCAAGTCATCAAGAGGTGGTCAGTGTTATTTGAGAGAGTTGATGGGTGTATGTGGATCAACTCATAACTTGGAGGCCAGTTGAAGATCATCAGAGGATTGTGAATTCATGATTATGGATATAGGATGTTGAGGAAGCTCATTGAAGGATTTGAGAGTCATATTGGAGTTTATTCAAGTTGTTGTGTCATGTGGAAGAAGCCACAGTCAAGAGTGTTGCATCTAGGGTTTTCATCTGGTCAACCCTAAGTCAACTATGAAATTGAAGGAGATTAAAACTCAATTCCAAGTCTTTGTGATCATAGAATGTTGTGTTGAGATGTCTAATATATCATTTCAAGATCAAATCAAGAAGAATCAAGAGTGTGAGAAGTTACTAAATTAGGGTTCTCAGGGTAAAATCCTTTGTTTAGTGTCCAACTTCAAGACCACATATCTCAAGATACAAGTTTCATCTCATCTTGACCCTAACATGAAACTTGTAGAGCATGTTTCTAGATTTCTTTTGAGTACTAGAAGTCTTTCATCTGATTTCTAGAACTCAAGTTATGATGCTGGCAAGTTTCAGGTCATCAAATGAATGTGATTTTGGTCAACAAAACTCAACCAATTTCCAATACATTTTTGACCTAGAAGGATGTTTCTCCTCACTTTGCCCTATACATGAAAGTTGTTCCTCATGATCTTAGCTTTCTAAAGAGTACTAGAAATCCTTCATCTGATTTGTAGAACTCAAGTTATGAAGCTTACAAGGCAAGCGTATTTTGGGAAAGTATGATTACAGGTCATTTTCATTATAGGTCCATTTCACAACCTTACACACCTCAAATAGAAATCTTTCCAACTTCAAACTTTCTCCAAATAGGGTCATTTGTATCATCAAACATCAAGGTATCATGGAATGGGCTTGGATGGAAAAGTTGATGAAGGAAAATCCATGGAAAAGGCATTAAAAGCACAAAAATCAAATAATTTCATTTTGAATCAATTTTCACCAAGTTGGTACATATTTTGAGTGCCAAGAACATTCTAAACACAATTCCAATTTTGGATTTGGGGTTTGAGGTCATTTCCATGGACATTTTCCAACTTACTTCAAGTTTAAGTAACAAATGCAAATCATACCACAAGATTAAATTGAGGAGCAATTCTCGGCCCTTGGATCAATTCACCCCATGTGCAAGCTAATTGAACCAAGTTTGAGGCATGTGCAGCTCTTTTCACACGGTTTTGCAAGCTTGCCAACACAAGAAAAGTTGAATTTTGATTGGGCTTTTAGGGACTGCAATTGGGCTCCAAAGGGATCAATATCCATCATATATAACTTCAGGATCATGAACAAGGCATCAGAACAAAAATTGGATGAAAATTGAGAGAGAAAACAGTTGGAGAAAGTGAGAGAAAAGTGAAATTCGAATTTGGAAATTCATCAGGATTCAAGCCAAATAGAACATTCAAACAACTCTAGGAAGGATCAAGCATTGTTTCTGGATCAAATTCATCAAGTTTCATCAAAGTTTGAAGGCTCAGTGGAAGCTCTCCACTAGGTAAATCATCTTTCAACTTTTCTCTCTATATATGATGCAATTGAGTGCCATTTTTGCATAATCATGACCTATGAGATGTGTAGTTGGATTCTGGATACAATTGATTGTTGTTTATGAACTTTTGTGATTTGAGCTCCAAACTTTATGTCTTCGATTTGGCTTGTTCATGAACTGAAAGTGAAAATAAATCATGGATTTATGTTGTACTAAGCATGGTGAGTTGATTGATGTTAAAATTTGTGAGTTTCATGAACTTTTTTGGAACTCCATTGTTCATCATGGCCGGAGAAGATGACCGGAGGGAATCCGGCCACCGTCTGCAATTTCCCTCTATTTTTTTTCATGTTTAAACGATGGTGATGACGTGGCTTGCTGTTAGCCCTTAGATTCATGCTTGTTTGTTTGACCTAGACCTAATCTGATGGTTGAGATTTAATCTCATTTTATGCTGAGAATTTGATGATCACGTGGCAGCATGTTGGCCTTTGGATATTGGATTGGTAGTCATAATGTGTGGTCAAGATCTTGTTGACCTCCCCTTTAATGAAACGATGTGTTTCAGTGGCTTGCATCCCAACCCTTGGATTGTTTGACTGATTTGAGATGAATGGTTGTGATTCATTTCCGTTTTATGTTTTATTCTGATTGCACGCGTGTCATTATGTTGACCCTTGGATGATTGACTGGTGTTTGATTTGAGTGGCTGAGATCTAGTCTTAGTTGGTCAACTGAGTTAAGTGGAGTGGGCTCTCCTTTGCTAGCCACACCCCCTGCACACAGGCCCAAGCTTTTACACGTTGCTTGCTTGTTTTTTGCACCTTGCCTTTGTTTATTTTATTTTCTTTTTCTTTTTTATTTTATTTTCATGACTGTTTGGAATTAATTCATTCAAAAATAGTTCTCCAATTAATAAAATTCATCAAAAATATTTTCTAGACATTTTAGGATGTCCCTTTATTTTTAGAATTTTTATTTTATTTTTTTTGGATTATTTTTCATTTAAAAAAGAAATTATTAATTGGAGATGTTTTGTTTGGATTAATTCTTGACATGCCTTTGTTCTTGATTTGTTTCTCCTTTTTTCTTTTTGATCCAATGACTGAAAATTAATCCTTATATCCATGATGAGTTGATTGATTTTTGAGGACCATTTTGCCCCTGTTTGGTTGACTTTTGGTTTGACTTTGACCTTGCTTATTGATTGTCTTTTGGTTTGACTTTGCTTGTTGATTGACTTTTGGTTTGACCATTTTGCCCCTGTTTGGTTGACCCTCTCTCAAATTGGTGCATCCATGGGAATCAATTTCTTTGATGATGATTTGAGATGACTTTGGTTATAACTTTTTGGCCTCTGTTTGCCAACATGTTTATGAGCTTGTGATATTTTATTTGGCCCCTTTTGAATCATGTTCCTAATTTTGAGGTAACTTGCAAGTCAAGTTACCCCAAAGGGAGGTTCATACATACACATTGACCTAGTTTGTCTTGGATATGACTTTGATGGACCCTTTGAGCCTTCAATTCCTTTTGATTCATGTTGCTAACATGTTAAGGTTGATGGTTGCTCAATTTTAGGTCATGATATTGTGTTTTGCTTGTTCAAACTTGTGTTTCTTTTTTAGTTTCCATTTAGGGTTTCCATATGTGGTTTGCTTGCTTTCTTTTGTGTAAATGCTTGCATTTTCTTTTGGTTTGATTGCCTTTGCTTTTGAGCACTCTTTTCTAATCCCCTCTTCTGTCCCATGACCTTAGAGTCTCATTTAAGGTGGCTTAGTCCCTCCTTAGGAGGTACTTGAAGCATACCTAAAATGATGAATCCTTAAGGACTTCTATGTGCTTTCTTTTGCACTTTCTTGTGATGCATATGGTTGAGTGCATATTATGAGTTCCTTGTTGTCCTCATATAGCCTCTCATCCTCACTTTTGTTTTGAGTTTATTTTCCTTCCTTTTGATTGGGCCTTTAGCACTTGTGGTTGATGTTATTTGACTTGGGTCATTTCATCCAACTTTTGGTGAATTTTTGTGTGGTTTCTTCGTGTTGTTTGATTTCACCTTGTGCATTTATTTCTCTCTTCTTCTTTTGCATTCTCATATGCATGCTTGAGGTTGAGATGAGCTTGTGGAGGCTACTGCCCCACACATATTTCCTCCCTCACTTTCATCCTATTTGTGCATTCTATGTTTGCATAATTACATTTGCATGTTCTTTCTTCTTCTTCTTCTTTTGTCTTCTTTCCCTTAGGATCTCTAATCTCTCTTCTTCAAGAGAGGTTATGATAGACATTAGGTGCTAAGCCATGCATGATAACATTAGGTAGTTCCCTTTTGTATCCCAACTCTAAGTCCACTTTGCATGACAACTTTTAGGATTGAGTTAGTCTCCCTTTAGTGTGTCATTTCTCTCCTCATCTTCAAACACTCATAAAACACATAATAAAGAATAACAAATGTTGTACGCTATGAGCCTTAAGCTACTTGAGAAATGGTGATTGAGTGGCTTCCTCTCAATTGCCTAGAGTGTTTAGTATACACCCTTAGGGTGATATGCGACGCATTCGCTCCTAAGTCATAGTCTCTAGTGCAACATGAGTTACAAATCAAATTCAAAACACTTCTTCCCTAAAAAACCCAAAAACACTTTAAACATTTTTCATCCTTCGGGATCTTAATCAAGGAAAATATTTTCAGATAAAAGAGTGTTGTTAACTTTTAGTTCTACCACAAACGGTAACGCCTAAGTCTCCAATGGTCGAGCTGCATACACCAACTGCTAGAACTACTTGTTAACCCTACTCGGGCCTAAAAAACTTTTGAATCAACCTGTGGTCTTTTTAGCCCGAACTACGTTTGCTATGATCTTTTATACCAGATGAAAATACGTAGGCACAAGACGCAATGTCTTGGCGAGCAACCTTTCCCCTTTTTCACCCGTAGTTAGCCGAACTACGTTGACTCTGACTTTCCCATTGCACGAGGGAATACGTAGGCGCAGAGCTGCGATGCTCTGCCGAGTCACTTTTCTTTTTCTTTTGTCCCTTGACCTTTAGCGTAGATAGTTTGATCACCCTTTTAGACTAGACAACCCAAGCGTGGATCCCGTCGAGTACGACGGACGTGAAGGGTGCTCATACCTTCCCCTTGCGTAACTGACTCCCGAATCCAGGACTTGGTTGCGATGACCTTGTCTTTCCCTTTTTCGTCAGGTTTTTCCGATCGTTTCCTTTCCCTCTCTTTGGGATAAATAACGAAAGGTGGCGACTCTTCTGTTTTTCGCCGGTGTTTTTCGCAGTTGCGACACTACTCTGAACTACGGAGCTCTAATTCCTCATTTCATATATAAATAGGGGAGCCATAATTCTTAGCGAGCACCCTAATAAAAAACCAACCATTTTCCCCTTTAGCAAGTAAACCTTTAGATAACAACACCCATTTTTGCTTAGGAAACCTAGATGGTTCCCATTGAGAACAACGAATGTGAGGGATGCTAATACCTTCCTCTTGCATAACCGACTTCCGAACTCGAATTTGGTTGCGAGACCATTTTTCTTCACCTTTAGGGGGTTTTATCATTATTTTCCCATTCTTCAGAATAAATAAAATTTGGTGGCAACTCTATGCATTTTTCGCGTAGCGACATCGAGTCACTTTGTCAACACAAGTTTTAGAACTCACACGTTCTACATTCAGCTTTTCTATAATTAGACAACAATATTCGTCAAATTTTTCTTTTTTTATTACAAACACTACCAAAAAAATATCTCATTTGCGTGAAATTTTGATTTCAAAATACCACATAATCATCAACAGACTCCACTGTTGTACTCCAAAATTTTCCCTCATGTTTCTAACCCTAATTGACTTTTGTTTCTCATACATATGCATTTCTCCACTAGATCATAACAATCACAATCACGCATTTCATTGTGATCCTAAAGACATGGGATCAAGAGTTTTCTCGGGATTTGGGTTTTCCCTATTCAAAGGTGATTCATTTGGTTATTGCAGTCAGATTGAGACAAAGGTTGAACTCTTATCATCATGGACATCCTCTTTGTCAAGATTCAATAAGATACAATGTCATATTCATCAAGATTTCTCAAAGGCATCAAGTGCTAAGGTTTCATAAAAGGATAACTAAGATTTGCCATGAACTAGGGTTTTATTGATTCTCAATATCTCAAGTCATATCTTCATCAGTATTCATCAAGAGCAAGGGGGTTAGGGTTTGTTACTCATCATGATTGAGCTTGTTAGCATTCATCAACTAAAGATCATTTTAGAATTTTCATGATCATATTCCTTTCTATACTTCAAGCTTTATCATTCATCTTCAAGAATTCTTCAAGGCAATATTATGATGTTGATTATTAAGTCAAGGCATAAAATGGTGGATTCATTGTGTTCAAGACATCAGTGTCATCTCAATTGATTATTTCTTGTTATTAGGGCAAGATAATATGAATTCAACGATGAGGTTAGGGGTTTTATCAAGAAAGCAAGTTGATTTGGATTCATTGAGGAATGAGGGTTGATTTGGACTCATTATTTGAAAGCATTCATTCAAGGGACTACTTAATGTCTTGGATTCAAATTAATCAATTGGATCAAGAATTAAACATGCCAAGTTTTGAAAGGAAATTCATATGGATGTCTTAAAATGCAAGTTTGGAAAGAAGATATCCAAATCATAACCAAGTCCATTTTATCCATTAAATCATATTCAAATCCATTTTTAGACCAATGATCCAAAACACATCCAAATAAATTCATAAATCATTTTTAAATCCATTTTCAACCATTTTGCTAAATTCCTTGTCCATTTTTATCCACAACCATTTCTTTGTCCATTTAAAACCATATTAAACCACCCTTGTCCAAATTTGAAACCATTTTATATCCATCTAAATCATAATCCAATTCTATTATCCAAATCAAAATCCAAATTGTAAGGTCCATATCCATTTTTGAGTCATATCCAAATAAATCCATTAATCCATTTTCAAATCCAATTCAAATTCAAAGTTCAATCATGTCATGATTATCCAAACTACTTCATTCAATGGTCATCAAAAAAGGAGAACAAGTTTCTGAAGGTGAGAAAATACTTAGAGGGGGGGTTGAATAAGTATCTTTAAAAACTTATAGCAATAAAAACACAATGATTTTTATCCTGGTTCGTTAAACTTAACTACTCCAGTCCACCCTATCAAGAGTGATTTGCCTTTCTCAAACAATGACTTAATCCACTATTAATCAACTGATTACAATAGCAATCACTAAGAGCAACTGTTCTTAGTCTTCTCAAGAACTACTGATCCCAACTGGATCTTCTCAAGGAACTATTACAATGAAATGTAAGATAAATACAAGTGTTTGAATGCTTCTAACAAGCTTTATCACAAGAGTGATTTTTCACTTAATATTAAGAACAAAAGAATAAACTCGGCAAAGAGAATAAGAATATTTTATGAGAGCTTGTAAGAGTTTCTATCAAAGATTCGTCTTATGAAGAAGATGAGGAAGACTTGCTTTTATATGCACAGTAGTCCACAAAGTCTTGGCGTTGGAGGCTGTGTACTGAAAAGGCCTGAACCTTTTTGTCTTCACATAACATGACCTTTCTTGGAAGTAGAATGCACAGAGAAATGCTTTTGGTCTGTGTTCTAGTGTCAAGCATGAAAGAGGAAAGAGTCGTTGAGCCAAATCAACGGATATGACTTTGAATTCTTCTTCAACAAGTATTTCACTTCAGCAAAGTAAACATCAGAGTCTGCGTGATCAGAGTCTTGGATGCCCATCAGATTTTGCTGAATCAGAGTAATGCAGCAAGTGTGCTTCAATGTGTAGTTCTATCATAGCAGAGTTTTATGAATCAGATCCTCAGTACATGCAGCGTGTAGTACTCTCAGAGTCTTCTGAAAAACTGTGCTTCTTAACTCTCATACAAAGATCTTCAATGCTTCAGAGTCTTCAGATCTTTCAGAGTCTTCTGCTTCAGATCCTTCTGCAGCTTCTGCTTCAAATTCTTCTATAGCTTCTGCTTCAGATCCTTCTGCAGACAACATTCAGATTCTTCTATAAGAAGATTCTGACTCTTCAGAGCCTTCCATAGTTCCATGTTCAGAATAATTTGCTCTTAGATATATATATATATATATATATATATATATATATATATATATATATATATATATATATATATATATATATATATATATATATATATATATATATATATATATATATATATATATATATATATATATATATATATATATATATATATATATATACTTTAACATATGCAGCAAACATTCATGAACAAATTTTAGAGTATATAATTCTTTAATACAAAATTTCCTAAGAGTTATCATCAAAACATAGAGATATTACTAAGAAACAATCTGTGTTCTTACAATCTCCCCCTTTTTGATGATGACAAAACATGAGAAATTTTGTTCAATAAAAAGCAATAATTATAACTCCCCCTGAGATTAAGAATCTCCCCCTGAAATGAATACTCTAAAGGAAAAGAATACTTCCCTTTTTGCTTGAGTGTATTTCAGAATCAGAGTCTGATGACTTCTTTTAAACACAGAGTCTGGTTTTTCGTTTAGAATCAGAGTACAATTTGCTTCAAGAATCAGAGTCTAGTTGGGTAATTCTCAGGATAACTTCAATGAATTTATTTTGTCAGATGAAACAATAGAATCTGAAAGACTTAAGTTCAAAGATAGTTAATAATATGTCTGAATTTTGTTTTAGTATTTGCTTATGGATTAAACAATCAGATTCTTTTTCTCCCCCTTTTTGTCATAATCAAAAAGATGTGTAAAGACGGAAAAGATAACAGAAGAAAAGCAAAAAAAACATGGTCATTCATTCAGATGGTTCACATAACAGATGATAAAAAACAAGCAAAAGAAAACAGATGCAAACAACAGTGCAAAAAAAACATGAAAAGAAACTAAGATTGGCGAGATGCAATCAGGGTCAGAAGATCTGTGATCTTTGCAGTATACTCTTCTTGCTTGGCCTTCCAAGTCTTAATCTCTTCAGTGGTTTGTTCTTGTTTGATCATCCAGGACTTGATTTCCTTAACCTCTTTCACAAGTTCTGAATTGTTAGTCTTCACTTCAGATTCAGACACATCAATGTCCATATCAGATGAAATATCTTCAGATGGAGAGTCTTCAGCAGGAGCAGCTTCCAGAAGCAGCACTGGTGGTTTGGGAATGCTCATCAGAGTCTGTCTGACCAATTCAGCAAACTTTGCCTTAGCATCTTCAGCACAGACTGCTTTGAGATGAGAAGCCACAACGTTGAACTTAGAGATAAATTTATCCCAAGCAGCTTCAGACTTAACAGGATCTATACTGAACAGACACTCTTCTTCCACACGTGCAATCCCCATACGAACTTCCTTTTTGAAATTCTCAAACAGTTTATCAACATCTGATCTAGGAATGAGGTAAAGGTATTCCTCAAGAGTCACTTTTTCAGCAGATTCAGAGTTTGGCTGATGTTGTTCACAAGTGGTATCAGGAGGTGTTGGATCAGATGGTGGTTGTTCAGATGGTTGAGGTGCAGATGGTTAAGGTTCAGATGGTTGAGGTTCAGATGGTTGTGGTATGGTGAGTTGAGGTGTAGGGGTTGTTGAAATTTCAGCTTCAGATGATGAAGGTTGAAAATATGAGAGGTTGAATTTGGAGCAAAGTGAAAGTCTACGATTGATTTGGTCAGATGCTGATAGGTCAAAAAATATAGGTTTGAATGGATCAGGAATGTGTAAACAAGAGGGTGAGTGAACTTCTGATTCAGAATCAGATGATTCAGTGGAGTGACATGAGGTGGATGACAAGACAACCATGGTTGCAAGTGGTTCCAAATCAAGAATGTCATTGGATGAGTGAAAGATAGAGGGTTCTAGAACAGGTAACGATTGTTCTATTATTGAGGGTTGTTCAGATGGTGTTGGTTGGGGAGGTTCGGGTGAAATGGGTTGAGATTGATGTTCTTGTGGTTGTTGTTGTTGTTCTGGTTGTGGTTGTTGTTGTTCTGGTTGTGGTTGTTGTTGTGGTTGAGGTTCTGGCTGAGGTGGTTCTTGTTGTTGATGTTTTGGTTGTGTTTCTGGTTGAGGTGGTTCAAATGGAGTTTGTACAGAAGATGGTTGAGAATGTGTAAGTTGAGATGGAGAGGGTTCATATGAATGAATCCCAGATGATGGT
Source organism: Lathyrus sativus (assembly GCA_963859935.3). NCBI lineage: Eukaryota > Viridiplantae > Streptophyta > Magnoliopsida > Fabales > Fabaceae > Lathyrus > Lathyrus sativus. The sequence goes on from OZ012735.1 coordinate 812,777,058, forward strand.
GGTACAGATGATTATGGTCTAGAAGGTGATGAAGGAGGTGAAGGTAATGGAGAGTGAATGGTTGGTATTGGATCAGATGTTAATACCTGTTTGATAGTTTCTCTAATGTCTTCCAGACTTACTTCTGGAGGAGTTGGTTTCACTTTCTTTACCTTTTGAGGCTTAGCAGCAGCTTCAGATGCTTTTCTCTTAGGCTGAGCCTCAGATCCTTCTTCAGCAATCTTCTTTGACCGCCTTTCTCTAAGAAGATTAGGCAGAACCTCTCCTTCCTTCTGAACGATGTTAACAGGCAGAGGAACACCATTTAACAAAAAATCAGCTATGTAGGATAAGATGATCTCCCTTGGTTCGTTAGCACTGAACATTGGAAAATCTTTAACAGGAACCCTTTTGTTGCTGACATCCTTAGTAGCAATTTTCTTAGGTTTGCTGGCAAGCTCTGTGATGACTTTCATCCTCTTCAGAGTATTGCCATTAATGACAGAACCTATGACATAGGTTAGATCCTCTGTCAATCCAGCATCATACAGATGTTCTACCAGACGATTCTCAGTCAGAATATCTGATATCAGTCTTCCCATAGGAATCCAATTCCTAACTTTTCTAGTTTTGACTCTTACTTCTTCTCTTGTTTCCTTTATATGATTCAGAAGATGACTAAACAGAAGATAAGGCAAGTCCACGTTCTTTCCCTTGCTCATACAGAACATGAAGTAGAGTTGTTCAGCACTGACATAATCTGGAGAATTTGAAGATTTTCTGTGAAAGATGGAACTCATGAAAATCTTGGCCCAGATCCTGTAGACTGGCTTCAGTTCCCTTACTTTGCTAGTTGGTTCCCCAGAAATACTAACTTCTTGAAACACATCAGCAAGATTCACACAAGCAGATTGTAGGCTGGTTTTACCATCAGTTTCAGAGTACCCAATAAGTTGTCTGATCAGCTTCTCAGTAATCACAATCTCCTTTCCAAGGACAGAAGAATGGATGAATTTAGAGCACACCTGAGCATGTATCCAGAATTCTTTCACCAAAGTTGGATAAACAGGACCCATAAGCCTGTCAAAATACTTTGTCCAACCCTGAGTTTGAATGGTTGAAGAAAGATTAAACCAATTTTCTTCAATGGAGTCAAAATCTACAAAGCATTCACTCAGAACTTCCAGATCTATAGTTGGAATGAGAAGGGTTCTCACAGGTTCCTTGTACGCTTCAGCATTAGGAGAAGAAACAGCAGTGGTTGATTGCATCTGAGCAGATGTTGATGAAGAAGATGTCATTGTTGTTCTTGAGTGAGAGGTTTTAGGTTTAGGGTTTAGATGAAGAGCAAAGAGAAGACAGAAATGCATAAAAGATTCGTCAGGTGAAAAGTGTGAAATGGTGTGATTTGTGGTATTTATAGATAAAATCAAGCACACAAACAGTCACATAAGCATGCCTCACATACCATTAAATAAAAAAGTAAAAACATCATTGCACAATATTTATGATTCTGACAGATGGGGGGAAAATCAAGAAAAATCAGATTTTCAAAGCAGTACCTCAAACGTTAATTCAGTAAAGTGCACTCTACCTTTCCAGTTTCTGAGCTACACGTGTTTGCTTGCATGTGCTTCTGAAATCTCTTGAGAAATGAACCGTTAGCCAACGTTCAGATCCTCTGAGCATTGTTAGTTCAGATTTACAAAAATAATTCAAGAAAATGAATAAATTGACAGATGAAATACTTCAGAGCATTAAACATTTTGCATCTGAGAAATTTGCCTCTGATAAATATTATTCTGGACAAAAATCCATACCAATATTTTTCAGAATAAACTTGAACCTATCTTCAGCAAGGGGTTTTGTAAAAATATCAGCCCATTGATGATCTGAATCAACAAAGGCTAAGTTTATAATACCCTTCTGAACATAGTCTCTGATGAAATGATGCTTAATTTCTATATGTTTTGCCTTAAAGTGTAAAATTGGATTTTTAGACAAACATATAGCAGAAGTATTATCACAGAAGATAGATACATTACTCTCAAAGATTTGATAGTCTTCTAACTGACTTTTCATCCAAAGCATCTGCGTGCTACATCCAGCAGCAGCAATGTATTATGCCTCTGTTTTAGAAAGTGCAGTTGTGGGTTGCTTCTTGTTGTACCATGAGATCAGATGACTTCCAAGGAACTGACAGCTTCCAGAAGTACTTTTACGCTCTACTCTGTCTCTAGCATAGTCAGCATCACAGAATCCAACTAATGTATATTCATCAGATCTTCTGTAACACAGACCCACGTTAGTAGTACCTTTCATATACCTTAGAATCCTCTTAACAGCAGTTAAGTGAGATTCTCTAGGATCTGATTGGAATCTTGCACACAAGCATACATTGAACAAAATGTCAGGTCTAGAAGCAGTTAAGTAGAGAAGAGATCCTATCATACCTCTGTAGAGTTTCTGATCTACTTTCTTACTTACCTCTTCCTTACCAAGAGTACTTGTTGGATACATATGAGTCTTTGCCATCTTACTATCAGTCATGTTAAACTTCTTCAGAAGCTCTTTAACATATTTGGTCTGATGAATGTAAGTGTAATATGGAGTCTGGTTGACTTGAATTCCCAGAAAGAATCTCAATTCTCCCATCATGCTCATCTCAAATTCAGCCTGCATACATTGCGCAAACTCCTTTCCCAGCATAACATATGTAGATCCAAATATAATATCATCCACATATATTTGACAAATTAAAAGATCTTTCTTAAATGTTTTACAGAAGAGAGTTGTGTCTACTTTTCCTCTGATAAATTTTTTCTTCAGAAGAAAATTGCTTAATCTCTCATACCAAGCTCTGGGAGCTTGTTTTAAACCATAAAGAGATTTCTTTAGTTTAAAGACATGTTCTGAAAAATTTTCACTTTCAAAACCAGGAGGTTGGTGAACATAAACTTCTTCTTCTATAATTCCATTTAGAAAGGCACTCTTAACATCCATCTGATACAGAGTGATGTTATGATGTGAAGCAAAAGAAATGAGTAAACGAATAGACTCTAACCTGGCTACAGGAGCATAAGTCTCTGTATAATCAATTCCTTCTTGCTGACTGTAACCTTGAGCAACAAGCCTTGCTTTATTTCTTTCAACTTCTCCTTTTTCATTCAACTTGTTTCTGAATACCCATTTGGTTCCAATTATGTTGAATCCTTTAGGTCTTGGAACCAGATCCCAGACGTCATTTCTTGTGAACTGATTAAGCTCTTCTTGCATGGCAATTACTCAGTTATTGTCTTGCAGAGCCTCATCCACAGAAGTTGGTTCAATAACTGACACCAACCCAAATAATGACGCTTCAGATGATCTGAGAAATGATCTTGTTCTGATTGGATCATTTTTCTTCCCAATGATCACATCCTCTGGGTGAGAGGCCTTGATTCTGGAAGATGATCCTTTGGCAATTGAATTTTCAGAAATGTTCAAGTTGTCCATTTGAGAAGCTAAAGGAATTGCATCTGGCGTTGCTTCTGGTTCCTTTATTTTAGCTTTTTCTGCCTCTGAGCCTTCAGAGTTTGTGAAGACTACTTCTCTATCTGCAGAACTTTCAAACTGCTTTGGCTTTTCAATGCCAAGCTTATCATCAAATCTAACATGTATAGATTCCTCCACAATCTGTGTTTCAGTATTGTATACTCTGTAGCCTTTAGAGCGTTCAGAATATCCAAGCATGAAACACTTCTGTGCTTTAGAATCAAACTTGCTAAGATTCTCTTTAGTGTTCAACATATAACAAATACATCCAAAAGGATGAAAATAAGCAATGTTGGGCTTTCTGTTCCTCCACAATTCATAGGGAGTCTTTTCCAGAAGAGGTCTTATAGACATTCTGTTCTGAATGTAACATGTTGTGTTTATTGCTTCTGCCCAAAAGTGCTTTGCCAGATTAGTCTCATTGATCATGGTTCTGGCCATTTCTTGCAGAGTTCTATTTTTCCTCTCTACAACTCCATTTTGTTGTGGAGTTCTAGGGTAGGAGAAATCATGAGCAATGTCATTTTCATTAAAATATTTTTCAAAATATTTGTTTTCAAATTCGCCACCATGATCACTTCTGACTTTGATTATTTTAAAACCTTTTTCATTTTGGACTTGTTTGCAGAAGTCAAAGAACACAGAATGTGACTCATCCTTGTGTTTTAAGAACTTTACCCATGTCTATCTACTATAGTCATCAACAATGACTAATCCATACTTCTTGCCTCTGATGGATGCAGTTTTCACTGGTCCAAACAGATCAATATGAAGTAATTCTAATGGTCTGGAAGTAGAAACAACATTTTTTTATTTAAAAGAGGATTTTGAAAACTTCCCTTTTTGACATGCTTCACAAAGAGCATCTGAGGTGAACTTCAACTTAGGAAGTCCTCTGACAAGATTAAGTTTATTAATCTGAGATATACGTCTCATATTAATATGCCATAATCTTCTGTGTCAGACCCATTGCTCCTCATTAACAGACAAGAGGCATTTAACATTCTGAACCTTAAGTTCTGAAAGATTTATTTTATAAATGTTGTTCTTCCTCTTTCCACTAAATAGGATTGAGCCATCCTTTTGACTAATAGCTTTACAATATTTTTGATTAAAGATTATATCATAACCATTGTCACTTAATTGACTTATGGACAATAAATTATGCTTTAATCCTTCTACAAGTAAAACATTAGTAATAGAGGGAAGGTTACCATTTCCAATAGTGCCAGATCCAATGATCTTGCCCTTCTGATTCCCTCCAAATTTCACGTCACCTCCAGATCTAAGCTCCAGACTTTGGAACATAGACCTTTCTCCCGTCATATGTCGCGAGCATCCAGAGTCCAGGTACCATGACTGACGTCTTGACCTTGCTGCTAAGAACATATGCAACAAGAATTATTTTACTCTTAGGTACCCAGATCTTCTTGGGTCCTTTTGGGTTAGTTGTTTTGAAGGTTCGTCTAAACTTCTGTTTTTCAACATAAGGTTTATTCTGACTAGCCTTAAATTTAAACACATGAATGTTCTTTTCAGAGCAAGTGTGTTTAATATCATTCAAGTGACCAAATTTAAAATGAGAATATAAAGGAGTCTTCTTGATGATAATTTTATCAACAGGTTTTGGATTTAAATCCTTTCCAGAGGAAGATTTATATCTAATTCCTTTTCTGTTATTTCTGCTAACTCCATAGATCATAGAAGCCATTTTGCTTCTGTCTATGCTTTTAGCAAGAAACTTCTGAAAGCTGTAGTCATATTTTTCCAAAATATTTTTGCATTCAGACTCAGTTTTAGAATCAGAGTCTTGTTGAGCTAATTCAAAATCATTTTTCATTTTTAAGTTCTTTTCATTTAGCTCAGCCACTTCTGATTTGAGAATATTATTCTCAGATACAAGATTGCTTTGACGCTCCTTGTATTTGAGCTTAATATTGTTATAGCTCTTCAGAACTTCTGATAACACTTTGATAAGTTCGTCTTTAGTGAGTTTAGTCATTACCTCTTCAGCGTCAGAGTCAGATTCAGAGTCAGATTCAGATCCTGAAATTCCTTCCTCCTGATCTTCTATGTCTGCCATCAATGCTACGTTGGCACATTCTTCTTCTGCCTCAGATTCAGATTCAGATGTATCTGAATCATCCCAGGTTGTCATTAGAACCTTCTTCTTCTTATCAAATTTTCTTTTAGGCTTATCTTTCAGAAGCTTTGGACATTCATTTTTGTAATGCCCATGTTCTTTACATTCGTAGCAGACAACCTCCTTTTTGCCAGATCTTCTGTGTCCAGAAGATTCCTTTCTTTGGTCAGGCTTCCTAAAGTTTCTAAACTTCTTTCCTTTATGCTTCCAGAGTTTGTTTATTCTTCTGGACAACATGGATAATTCATCTTCATCTTTAGATGAGGATTCTTCAGAGCTTTCCTCTATTACCTGCAACGCTTTAGCAGATTTATTAGATTTTAAGGCAATTGACTTACCTTTCTTTTGAGGCTCATCTTTCTCAAGTTCAATTTCGTGGCTCCTCAGTGAGCTGATTAGTTCCTCCAAGGAGATCTGGTTCAGATCTTTAGCCATTTTCAGCGCAGTCACCATAGGTCTCCATCTAGTAGGTAAGCTTCTGATGATTTTCTTCACGTGATCAGCAGTAGAGTAACCTTTATCCAGAACCTTTAGTCCAGTTGTAAGTATTTGAAATCTGGAGAACATGGCTTCAACAGATTCAGCTTCTTCCATCTTGAAAGCTTCATACTTCTGAATTAGAGTCAGAGCCTTTGTTTCCTTGACTTGAGAGTTTCCCTCATGAGTCATCTTTAGAGATTCAAAAATATCACATGCAGTTTCTCTATTTGTGATCTTCTCATACTCAGTATGAGATATTGCATTTAACAAGATAGTTATAGCCTTGTGATGATTTCTGAATTCCTTCTTTTGAACTTCAGTCATAGATTTTCTTTCTATTTTCTTGTCATTCTCATCAATGGGATGAACATACCCATCTATGACCAAATCCCATAAATCAACATCATAACCCAGGAAGAAACTTTCTATTCTGTCCTTCCAATAATCAAATTTCTCCCCATCAAACATAAGGGGGTTTAGTGATGATTCTATCTCTTTCTTCATATTTATTGTCAACCATAATAACAACCAAATATATATCAAAGTTTTTCTCACTGGATCTTTTCTGTCATTGTGAAGTGGTAGCACACACAGAACCGGAGCTCTGATCCCAACTGAAGGTGAGAAAATACTTAGAAGGGGGGGTTGAATAAGTATCTTTAAAAACTTATAGCAATAAAAACACAATGATTTTTATCCTGGTTCGTTAAACTTAACTACTCCAGTCCACCCTATCAAGAGTGATTTGCCTTTCTCAAACAAGGACTTAATCCACTATTAATCAACTGATTACAATAGCAATCACTAAGAGCAACCGTTCTTAGTCTTCTCAAGAACTACTGATCCCAACTGGATCTTCTCAAGGAACTATTACAATGAAATGTAAGATAAATACAAGTGTTTGAATGTTTCTAACAAGCTTTATCACAAGAGTGATTTTTCACTTAATATTAAGAACAAAAGAATAAACTCGGCAAAGAGAATAAGAATATTTTATGAGAGCTTGTAAGAGTTTCTATCAAAGATTCGTCTTATGAAGAAGATGAGGAAGACTTGCTTTTATATGCACAGTAGTCCACAAAGTCTTGACGTTGGAGGTTGTGTACTGAATAGGCCTGAACCTTTTTGTCTTCACATAACATGACCTTTCTTGGAAGTAGAATGCACAGAGAAATGCTTTTGGTCTATGTTCTAGTGTCAAGCATGAAAGAGGAAAGAGTCGTTGAGCCAAATCAGCGGATATGACTTTGAATTCTTCTTCAACAAGTATTTCACTTCAGCAAAGTAAACATCAGAGTCTGCGTGATCAGAGTCTTGGATGCCCATCAGATTTTGCTGAATCAGAGTAATGCAGCAAGTGTACTTCAGCATGTAGTTCTATCATAGTAGAGTTTTATGAATCAGATCCTCAGTACATGCAGCGTGTAGTACTCTCAGAGTCTTCTAAAAAACTGTGCTTCTTAACTCTCATACAAAGATCTTCAATGCTTTAGAGTCTTCTGCTTCAGATCCTTCTGCAGCTTTGCTTCAGATTCTTCTGTAGCTTCTGTTTCAGATTCTTCTGCAGACAGTATTCAGATTCTTCTATAAGATGATTCTGACTCTTCAGAGTCTTCCATAGTTCCATGTTCAGATTAATTTGCTCTTAGATATATATATACTTTAACATCTGCAGCAAACATTCATGAACAAATTTTAGAGTATATAATTCTTTAATACAAAATTTCCTAAGAGTTATCATCAAAACATAGAGATATTACTAAGAAACAATCTGTGTTGTTACAGTTTCATCAAACTTCATTCAATGGTCATCAAAAAAGGAGAACAAGTTTCATCAAACTTCATTCAAAGCTTAGAAGTTACATCAAAGGGGCAAATACTAGTTCCAATTACAAAGCATTACAAGATTCACAAGTTCAAGTTCAAAGTTCACAAATATTACAAAAATTTCATGTCATTACATAAATCCTACAAAATTCTCAAGTCACAATTACAAGGTCTTCACATGTTACAAAGTTCCTAATTCTAAATTCACAAAGCCTAAGTTCTAAACTCCATGCTAGCTCCATTTTCCATGCCACTTCCATGTTTCAATCTCCATGCTCTCATTCCTACAAGATTCAAAAACCGAAATTCAGCCCCTAAACCAATCAAAATAGGACCAAACACATACACATTAACCATTGCCAATTTTCAAGTCACCATTACAAAAGAACATTTGAGGCTACATATTCATTCAATTTCAATTACCATTACAATATGGTACAAGTTCAACCATGCTAAACCAATTAACCATGCCTTTGCTAACATTGACCAGTGCCACCTGCATCTATACACAAGACCAAATAGATCATAAATCCATAACCACAAGGTCAGATGCAGCACACATGCAAAATAGTTCATCATTTTATTCAGAAAAATTATCACAATCCTACTACTATTGCTGCAGATGCACTCATCATCTTGCTCATATCAAAGACATCCATAGCATGCCGTGACTGTATTGACCTAATGTATTGCACACAACCTGCAAACCAATACAGAATTCTGATTCAAAAAACCATCCATCCTGTAATATCATAACCAAACAATCCTCAAGCATGAAAGATCATTTACTCATATGTTCAGTTTTATAAAGCAAGCAGAATGTTAAACCTATACATCATATGGACTAGCATTCTAGCATTTCTAATTCACAAATGGCGTCAATGGGCATAACATCTAACATCGGAATTAGATTTTTTTAACAAGTTAACAATATCATAATAGATTCATAACAGAATAACAGGAATCTAACTTCAATCTAACTTTAACTAACTCTTTTTAACTTCTACTCAGTTCAATATAGTTTTTAACAGCAGTAGTTTTCCTACTTTCACATGATCAATAGCAATTCATTTACGTAATATTGAACACCAACTGATTCCACAACAGGCTAACTCACTAACTTAATTCAACTAATAGCTCACTTCATTTTCTCCACCAATTGAACCAACAGAACTTCTAACTTCTAAGAAACAATCCTAACAGGTTCTCAATTCATTAACTAACCCAAATCTCCACCCTTGATTGAGTAACTAACTTCTAAATCCTAAGGCTCATATCATTCCATCCCTAACCGTTTCTCATCCTACTTCAACCTCTATATAATTCATCTTCCACCTTCATTCAAACTCTCCATGATCATTTCATCATTTTCAGAACCATTCACTTTCCCTCTGCTCCCACCTCATCTTCAACCTCGCTACCTCATACACCTCGGCATTATCTTCAACATATCCTCACTGCTATGCCTCATCCCTCAGCTTAAATTACCACAAAAACAACGCACGCATACAAGATCAAGAAGAATAAGGGAAGAATTCGGAGAAGAAGGAAGAAGTAAAAACGATAAGAGATCCTCTGGTTTTCTGTTCCTTTTTTCCACCGTTGAAGACGCATCGGACGGACTCCGATAGGTAAGTCGTTCTCCCTCATTACTTCATTTTTTTCTCCCTCTTCTTGTTACCAGTGCGTAAAGAGAAGCATGTAGAGAGAAAGCCCTAACGATTCATGGCCTGAAACCTCACCAGCGCCACTTAATTTAATTTTGAAGACTTAGTAATTAGAAGGATTCATGTTAAGATTGGACGAAGAGAGCTTGGGATTTGGATTTAGGAAGATGAGACGAAGAGGATTGTGTATTGTTTGGCCATTTCTGAGTACAAACCACCGGGAGCGCCACCGACGCGGTGGCGAAGAGTTTTGACTTGAATGTTTGGAACAGTGAGAACCAGATTTGAAAGAAATATGAGGGCGAGTTTTTTTTACTGAGTGTCTTCCCTCATGTCTTGGCTTGACCGGGCTTTTGAGCCCAAACAAAATGCCTATTCACACCCTTTCTTTGCTCCAACACCCCTCTGAAAATGTGAAGTAAGGCTGATTGGCCTAGAACCAAGCCTTAGGCCATTACTTCTTCATACACTCCTAATAACACTGCACCACCTTTGGCTTACTAATTAATTTCTCATGGCTTTTTTGGATAATTTTTCATGACTTTTTTTGGGTTAGTTTTGATTAGGGCTTTGTTAATTTTGATTAGCCTCTTGATTTTAGTGCTTAATTAGATCTTGATTAATCCTTGATGTAAGTTGTGTTTAGTTCTTGATGTCAAAATTGTAATTAATCCTTGATATTAATCTTGACTAATTCTTAATATTAATCTTGTTTAGTCTTTGAGATATACTTGTTTGACGTTAACTTGGATTAGATTCTTGGTTTAATTTGGATTAGTCTTGTTGCTAAAATTCAATAATTGTTGTAAGAATTTTTTATTAATGGTTGTTAGAATTTTTTGATTATTTGTTGACTAGAAGCTTTGATTAATTTTAGATTAATCCTTTTGCTAAGTTTTGATTAACCTTTTGCTAAACTTTGTTGATATTGGTTGAATCTTTTAATTGAATATTAATTGAACCTTTTAGTTGAACTTTTGATTGACTTTTCTACTTGATGTGCTTGATTGTTGTTGTTTGCTTGTGCTTCACATGTTTTCATAGGATCCTTTTGATTCAATTTAATCATTGATTGAATTTAATTAAAGATAGACTTTAAGATTTTAATTCAAGCATGATAACATTAGGTTAAAAGTTTCCCTTCAATCTCAACCGTAGGGCCACTTTGCATGACAACAAGTATGATCAAATTTCCCCTTAGACTTTGCTTATTTTGCATCTCTTTTCTTTTAAAAGACAAAACCTATTTTTTATTAATCAAATTTAAAAATACTTAATGGTACATATCACAAGCAATTTCGAAACTAAAGAAGAATGCACCTAAATACCCCCAGCCTTAAGGGACCATTTGGTGTATCTCCTAACAAAAACACTTCAACAAATTTAAACCTTTTTGCCTTTGGGCTTTTCTCTTAAAACTTTTTCAGAAAGGGCATGCTATTTTCGCTCTACCGCAAATAGAAAACGCCTAACTTCTAGAATGCGAACTTAGCATGGTCTATAAAAAAACCCAACAAATCAACTTTTTTAACAAGAACTACGGAGTTCTGATTCCGTTTGAAATACATAGGCACTAAGTTGCAAAACTCTGACGAACTCAATAATAAAAACCTTTTGTTTTCCCTTAGATAATTCATTCATCATTCCCTTAGCAAGTGAGTCTTTAGATATACACACCCTTTGATAAGAACAACAAGAATGGACCCCGTTGAATACAACAGACGTGAGGAGTGTTAATACCTTCCCCTTAAGTAATAGACTCTCGAACCTGAATTTAGTTGCGAGACCATGTTGATTCCCTTCTGAGGCACTACTACAAAGCGCACAAACAACAACGGCAGGTTTACAACGGATTCATATACACCGTTGTAATAGGTTAAAAAATTTGCACCTAGTGAGTAGATGGATTTATAAACAGTAATTTAATGACGATTGTCTTAAAACACCGTAGTAATAAATGATGTGTAGCAAGCTTCGATTCCCTGCAACTACATTTTTTCCATTTTTTAGAGTACATTAAGTGTGTGTCACTTAAGTCTATTATTTAAAAAATAAATTGTAAATGATTTTACAACAGTGAAGTAAACCAACCGTTGTTAGAGGATATTAAACGTGTGTCACTTAAGCGTGTGTCACTTAAGCGTGTGACACTTAAGTCCATTATTTAAAAAATAAATTGTAAATGATTTTACAACGGTGAAGTAAACCAACCATTGTTAGAGGACTTACAATTCAACTGCCATTGGGTTATCCAATCGCGATTAAAGGGTTTACTGATAAATTAAAACAAAACTTATTTTGTATTTCTTCCATAAGACGCCCTAGGCGAACAAGCGAGTCAGAGACGACAATGGTGGCGTAATCTTTACCCTCTTTGTATCCATTCATATGGAGCTCAAATATTCACCCTTTTCGTTCATTTGATTCTTCAGCTTTGAAGTATGATACTCTTCAACGTCTTCATTCCTTATGTGTATAAGATTCTTCAGCTTCGAAGTACAGTATTCTTCAACATCTTCATTCCTTTTTTTCTTTGTTTATGTTGTATATGCTAAAGTCAATATGAGAGTACATGTTTCATATGCTTTAGATTTAGATTTGCATATGCATATGCTTAAGTTTTTGGATTAGATTTTGGTGTGTCATTCACATTATTATACGTGTATAAATTTCAAAAGTTGTTATGGATCATAGTTGGATGAAAGCCAATAGATTAGGTCCGATTTATGAGAACAAAGTTCTTGAATTCCTTGAATACACTGATAAAAATCTTTCCGACAATAATGGTATCTTTTATTGTCCTTGTGTTGTTTGCGCGAATATCAAAAAGGGTACAAAGAAAGAAATATTCCATCACCTTCTTTGTGATGGTATATGTCAGAATTATATAATATGGACGTGGTATGGTGAGGTGGATAAAGAGGAAAGTCGGGAGTCACAAAATCAAAGAGTGGATAAAGATGAATATATGGAAGATCAACTAGAGGATATGTTCCGTGATATTGGGGAATCTTCTTTCAAGAATGCTCATATTTATGATACTTTATGTAGTGATAAAGACGCCCCTTTATATAAGGGATGCACATATTTTACACGATTGTCGATAGTGTTAAAGTTGTTTAATTTGAAGGCAAAAAATGGATAGTCGGATAAAAGTTTCATAGAATTACTTGAATTGCTAAAGCAAATGTTACTAGAAAATAACAAATTGTCGGATCGTTGCTATGAGGCTAAGAAGATATTGTGTCCAATGAGTCTGGAGTATATCAAAATACATGCTTTCCCTAATGATTGCATATTATACTGGAAAAAGTATAAATACTTGTATCAATGTTTGAAATATGGTGTGTCACGTTACAAGCTAAAGCCCAACAATGGTGATGACAATGACTATGACAATGTTAGTAGGAAGCATCCTCTTGCTAAAGTGTTATGGTACTTGCCAATAGTTTCATAATTTTAGATACTTTTTGCTAATTTGAATAATGCAAAGAATCTTAGATGGCATGTAGATAAAAGGACTTGTGATGGAAACATTCGCCACATAGCTGATTCATTGCAATTGAAGAAAATCGATTCGTTGTTTCGGGATTTTAGAGTTGAGCCAAGAAACCTTAGGCTTGGGCTTTCCACTGATGGAATGAACCCCTTTGGTAATCTGAGCACTAATCATACTTCATGGCCTGTTCTTCTCACTATTTACAACCTATCTCTTTGGTTGTGCATGAAGCGCAAGTATATACTGTTAAGTATGATGATTTCTGGACCACGACAACCTGTTAATGACATAGATGTTTATCTATGTCCATTAATTGATGATTTACGACTCTTGTGGGATGAAGGCGTTGAAGTTGATGATGCATATTCTAGAGAAAAGTTTAAAATGCGTGCAATGTTGTTTTGCACAATCAACGACTTTCCTACTTACGGTAACTTGGATGGATATAGTGTCAAAGGACATAGTGCGTGTCCTATATGTGAAAATGATACTTGTTATCACCAAATTGAGTTTGGAAAAAAGACTGTTTACCTTGGGCATCAAAAATTTCTAAAACCCAGTCATCCTTATTGCAGATTGCGGAAAACTTTTAATGGAGAGCAAGGGTTTGATGAGGCTCCTGAACCTTTAACCGAGGATGATGTTTATCAACGGCAGGAACACATTAATGTTGTCTTTGGGAAGAGAGAAAAAGAAAAAGGGGAAGTTGCAAAAAATATATGGAAAAAAGAGATCCATCTTCTTTGATCTTCCATATTGGTCAAGTCTTGATGTTAGACATTGTCTTGATGTGATGCACGTGGAGAAAAATGTGTGATAATTTGATTGACACACTTCTAAGTATTCCAGGCAAGACTAAAGATAGTAATATTTCCCGTCTTTATATGGAGAAGATGGGTATACGAAAACAGTTGGCTCCATTAGAGAAAGGAAAAAAGAATTTATCTGCCTCCAGCATGTCACACTCTATCTAAAAATGAAATGAAATTTTTTTGCGAGTGTTTGCAAGGTATTAAAGTTCCGCAAGGCTACTCATCAAACATCAAGAAACTTGTATCAATAAAAGATCTCAAGTTAACTGGTTTAAAATCTCATGATTGTCACGTATTGATGCAACAACTTCTACCAGTGGCTATCCGTGGGATCCTATAAAAAAAATTAAGAGTAACTATAACGAGATTGTGCTTATTCTTCAATGCCATATATAATAAAGTTCTTGATTTCAAAAAATTAGATGAATTAGAAGATGAAACTGCCATAATCTTGTTCAATTGGAGATGTATTTTCCTCCATCATTTTTTGACATTATGGTTCACTTAATTGTTCATTTAGTTAGAGAAATCAAAATTTGTGGTCCAGTTTATTTAAGGTGGACGTATTCAATAGAGTGATATATGAAAATATTTAAAGGATATACGAAGAATCATCACCAACCGGAAGCTTCGATTGTTGAAAGGTACATCACAGAAGAAGTTGTTGAGTTTTGTACAAACTATTTGTCGTACGCGGATTCTATAGGAATTCCAAAGTCTCGTCATGCTGACACAGACGGAAGAGGTATTCAAGGTCTAAATGTTAAGTCAATGGCTCGGGATGTAGTTATTCAAGCATATTTCTACATATTGAATAATATAGATGAAGTTTAACCTTTCATAGATACTCACAAAAGACTATTGAGGAAAAAATATCCCCGAATGAGTGACAAGTTGTTGTTGATAGAGCATAACTAAAGATTCATAGATTGGTTTAATAAAAGTGTATCTAATGATCGTAGAGCATCCGAGATACTTAAATGGTTGTCGTACGAGCCAAAATTTTGTGTCATTACTTGGACTGCATACGACATTGGTCATTATACCTTTAATACAAAATCAAAAGATAATCCTAGTACTATGCAAAATAGTGAGGTTATGGTTGAAGTCGGATCGATGTATTTCTCTAGTTCGAAAGATAAGAATCCTGTATTGGCAACTACTATTTTTTATGGTGTCATTGATGAGATTTGGGAGATTGATTATGTTATTTTCAAAGTGGCTTTATTTAAATGCAAGTGGGTTCTCAATAATAATAATAATGGTGTACACATTGATGACTTAGGATTCACCCAGGTCGACCTTGGCAAGATATCTTTTATGACCGAACCATTCATCATGGCTTCTCAAGCAAAACAAGTTTTCTATGTTACCGATCCATCAGACATATCGGGGAAATGGTCAATCGTTGTCCAAGGAAAACACATTTCTCTTATTGATGAAAGTCTTGATATTCCATCCACACCTTCTTACACAACACAAATTCCTACCTTATATGATAAAGTTAATGGAGATGTCGTGCATGTTATTCGAATCGATCATGAAGAAGGCATATGGGAAAATTAGCAAGTACGTAATTTATTATTTATTCATAATATGATAGATGATGGTTAACCCGTGCACTTAGGCCAAAGTTAATGAAAGCTTATTAAAGGATTTATAAAATAAAAGCCTTCTAACAACAAGTTTCATAGGTAATGGACCTAAGACAAATAATCAACCATACTTGGACTTTCAAACATAAGTTTGAGCCACGAATAATCATTTTCTGATTACGGGACAATTTAGCGCTATGTTAAGCAATCATAATCGGGTTTATATAGAAACCACGACTATTTGAGGCCGGTCAATAACAATGTTAGTGTTAATGCATGCTAGAGAAGTGATATGTAGATCACTCTCCGAAAGCAATATCGCACGAAAAGAAAATAGGTAATCATCTTGTCTTCATCAAGAACTTGAAATAAGTTCAAACGATATCAAAGATTTTCATTGATCAAAAGAAAAAGAAGAAGAGGAGAAGAAATTCCAAATTGAATTACAAGTTCAAGATTGTTTCATCTTTAGGTTCATCCACTTATCTTGGTGGATTAAAGCACTAAACATATCATTAACTCAAAGCGCCTAAAATGAATTGAACAATTCACTTTAAAGATAGATTTGAATTAATGAATGTTTATCCAACTTCATCTACACCCTAAGTCCAATGAGTTTAAAGAGGAAAAGGACCTTTAAAAGTGTATTCCAAGGAAGAAAAAACAAAAGAGAATGGAAGAAGAAGGAGAAAGAACTAAAATAACCCTAAAAACAAGCAAAAATCATATTCTGGACACTGGTTAACAGATTAAGCATTTGCAGTGCAAATTTGGTTAATTGATTAACAAGTGTAAAATTTCAAATCTGGGCGCAGAAGCCAATTGTTAATCGATTAACCATTTTGTGTCTGTTTTTGGTTAATCGATTAACACTGTAAAAATAGCAGAAAATCAATTTGAAAGTTGCAAAATTCTTGATCAATCATTTCTTCAAACACCTCATGATCAAGGATGCAATTGTGCATGAAAAATCAAGTAAAACAACAACAAATATCACCAATAAGACATAATTTGCAAGATCCAAAGATCAAGCAACAAAAATTAACAAGAGATCATATTGTGAATGATGGATCAAGAAAAACAATGGTGGAAGGAGAGTTTACCACTTCAAATCTAAAATTGCTTCAAATAACTTCAATAACCACACTCCAAAGCTTTGATCTACTGAAATTGATGATGAAAAAGTGAATGGATGAAGGTTTAGCTCAAAGATTAGTAAGTTCTAATGATGAACTTATTAACTTTCAAAGGAAGAAAGAGCTTTGGTGAATTTGGTAGTTGGAGAAAACTGAGAGAGTCGAGAAAGAATTTGACAAGGTGAATTTAGCTATCAAAAGCTTGTGAAATGAATGAAATGAGCCCTCTATTTATAGGATTTAGGCTTGGAAAATTTTGTGGATTAGAGTTTGGTTTGGAACCAAAATTAGGCTTGGAATTTGAATTTTGAGGTAAAATCAAGATCAAGTGGTTATTAGTGAAGGTGTATGGTGGAAATCAATTATGATAATGTAAGGGAATAAAAATGAAGTGATCTAGAATATTCTCATGTTGCAACATTTGAATTTGATGCCAAAAATTTTGCAAAATTTGAATTTGATGCCAAAAATTCTGCAAAATTTGAATTTGTTGTATTTTCACAAAATACGAATTGGATAATCGATTAACCATTTGCACGTGCAAATGTGTTAATCGATTAACAAAGTGAAAATTGTGAAAATTTGCCTTTTTTATGTGATGTCTTGGCTCTGGCTCGATTTTTCTGACTTGTCAAAGGCATGGAAATAAACACATGAATCTTGGAGTCTTTTGAATAATAGTCAATCAAATCATGGGAAATTCTTAATCAAATCATTTTGAATTGTTTGCAGATCAACTTTGACTTTTACACTTGAATTTCATTCGAGCTGAGGGACTGGTATATCCTTGATCCAAATTCTTCCTGAAAAAGTTAGTAAAGGAAAAACAAACATTTTTTGGATTTTAATCAATGGTTAGTAAATATAAACATAAACAAATATCAAACAAACAAGAAAAAAATGGTCCCTATTGATCTCTCGAGAACAAAACACACAGAGGAAGGCAAGAGAATCAAAGCTTGCAATCTTGTTTGTTGTATGAAATGCAAAAATGATGTGTGGGATTAGGGGTAAAAATTAGGGTATTACACAACCCAACCATGGCCATGGAAATAAACAGAGTAACACACCTTCAACGAAGCTCTCATAAATCATACACAGATCGAGCAACGCGAACCTAACTACTTATATAATCCAAACCCGCATCCAAAAAACTAACATAGCAAAACCATACAAGGCGAATCGCGACAAGCAAAATGAAAACAATCATGTATCAAGTAAACAGGTCAACACAAGTAGATGATAAGACAATCAAAAAACATTCAAACCAAACCCACATCCCAACAATTACCACACCCCCATTTCATTAAATTCAGGAAGCTACATCATACGCAAGTCACGAAAATGCTATAATTGAAAACTCAAAATGCAAAAGGTGAAGCGGGCGTGACTACTGAATGGAATGCACTGGCCGGCCTAGGTACATTTTCCACTCGAAATCACATGAGAAGATATTTTTATATTTCCTTTTTGTCCTCTCTTGTATGTAAAAACTGATTTATTGATGTAACTTTTTTCTGAAATGAGCTGGTTTTAGTTGCAATATGCAGACTGTAACATTATTTATTGAATGTAACTAGTGACTCATATTTTTACCATAATTGATACTTTATTATTCTACTGATGTGGTACAAATATAATCATTGATGCAAATGGACTAAACTAATATTACTGCAGGTTTTGAATTAATGGTAAAAAAAAATTTGATTAAAAAGAAAATACTATTATTATTGAAAGAATGAGATGATGCAAATAAATTGATTATAATAAAAATTTATTTTAAAAAATACAATACTTATTATGATAAAACAAAATCACTTAAAAATGTTTGTGTGTGTGTGTGTGTGTGTGAGATATTCACTATAATAAAAGAAAATATCACTTATGAGATGATGCAAAAAAAAATGTCTATTAAAAAAAGTTTTGATGATGATAATGTGCAAATATGTGGTGAAATAATAACATTCAACATACTTGGTTCAAAAATGGATTTCTTTTGAATTGAATATCAGGACTAATAACTAGCTATATGTATGATGAAATGGTCATGATACAAAAATTCAATGGATTTTAATTAATGTACATGGATGTTTATGAAAATCAATGACCAGATGGAATGATGCAATGTTGCAGATGAATAAATCAAATGAATCAAATGTAGATGAAAATATTTTTTTGGGAGGGCTAAATTACGGTAAGATAGTTGCCCTTATTTAAATATCTTGAACGAGATAATATGAAGAATGTATCTCTTCAAATGATCGCAGTGGAAGATAGTTAAATACTAAAAGACCCAAGTTTTGTCCCCGGATGAAGGACTCCTTTTTCCATTTTTGTTTGCTTTGCTAGGGACATGATGTGATATGACATGAACCCTAGGATGATGTTTATGATGAATGAAGAATGATAGACGAATATATGGGGAATGATGGAGACATATGGTAATAGTGGTCTACAGGAAATGAAAACGAGAGTGAAGACTCACTAGGGATAACAGTCTGCTGGAAAATGACAACTGAGGAATATTCAAAGTAAGGGTTATCAACCGATTAGAGATGACAAGGTGACACTTTAGAATATCTCAAGACTTGAAATTTTGGAGATTTCTAAAAAGAAATCATCCAATCAATAAAATGGAGATCCCTGACAAGGAATTTAATCAAGACAAACTCATGATATTTCTTACAAGAAATTCATCCATACAAAGATAAAACTTGAAGATTCTTTAAAAAAGATATCTGTCATACCCCAAAATTTTCCTAGCTTTCTCAACGTTCTCTATGTAAGATCATCTGGCCTTTGGCCATGATCTTCGGGGAACTAGGTCATGAGATCTTATGTGTGTGCTTATCATAACTAACAAGTTTTGTGCAGGTGCATTACATTTCAAGTGGAGATAGTACTTATTCTCTCAGTCAGGGAACTAGGGTTTGGGTATTTTCTTGTCAAAGATCAAGAGATTCCTCAAGGCATGGTTCTTGTGTTAAGATCATAATCATCTAAAGGATTGTTTGAATTTTTTCCTTAAGTCAAACCACGATCCATTATTCTTAAGTCATGATTCAAATGGTTCTACCTCATATTTCAAATAGATTTTAGACTTATACTCCAATTCATTTTTGAAGTATCGTCTTGAATAAAATTTGGGCTATGCTCTAAAGTTATTTCCAAGTAATGGGCCATTTCTAAAAGATTGTTTCAAGTTGGTTTTTAGGCCATTTTTTTATTACTTTCAAAATTGGCGTCAAAGTGGTGTATTGGGCTTTGTTTCATCATTTCTTAAGGGACTGTCTTAGAGAATTTCTTAATCCACCCCTTTATACTCTTAGGCACCTAGCGAAATTTCTTGTATGTCCCCTACTTCCAGACACACACACACACACACACACACACACACACACACACACACACACACACACACACACACACACACACACACACACACACACATATATATATATAAGAAGTAATATGGTACATCAATGTCATTAAAAATATAGTACATAAAAAAAACATCACAGTCACTACTGTGTGTGCCAGACCGCCTCGTCTGCCTCTCCCTCCTCCTCGACCGCCTGATCTGCGTCCTCAACCATCTATCCCACCCGCCCTGGTGTGATGCCTGCGGTACATAAGTGCCCCTGCTGCCACCGCAATGATGTTATTCAATACACGGCTGTGGTCATACCCCTCAGGGAAGAAACCGACGACAATGTCTGCCCGCCCCATCTCCACTATCTGACGACAGCGAGGCAGGACATCCTGAGTGTGGTCCAACTGAGACTGCTACTCCTCTAAGATCTCTTGATGACCTGGTTTGGGCGATGGTCCCTCGGCAGTGGCCACCATGTAGGGGTGTGAGACGGTGAAGAACCACATGATGTAATCATCAACGCATCTCTAGTCTGTCGGTGCAACTACGAAAAACACCTGGCAGAAAAAAAAGTCACCACCGAACATTGTAACCAAATCTTGGGTTCGGGAGTCGTTTATGTGAGAGGAAGGTATCAGTACCCCCTCGTATCCGTTGTACTCAACGGGATCCACACTTGTTATCTAATCAAAGGGTGTGTCATCTAAAGCCTACTGCTAAACGAAAACAGGAAAAGAAAAATAAAAAGGAGACTCGATAGGACATCGCCGCTCTATGCCTACATATTCCCTTGTGCAATGGGAAAGTCAGAGTTAACGTTGTTCCAAAAACTGCAGGGGAAGGGGAGAGGTTACTCCCTAAGACATCGTCGTCTTATACCTACGTATCCTCATTTGGTATGAGAAATTAGAGCAGCTGTAGTTCGGCTACTACGATGAAAGAAAGGGAAGAGTACTCGCTAAGACATCTCCGTCTTGTACCTACGTATCCTCATCTGGTATGAGAAATCAGAGCAGTCGTAGTTCAGCTTACGAATTGTTAAGTGTTTTTTATGAGCGACGTTAAGTTCCCATTCCAGCAATTAGGGTCGATGCATGTTTGCGATAGAACGGAAAAGTAACTGTTGCAGTGAGAATCGGATGTCAAATTATTGATTAATTTGAACCACGAATCTTGAATTTACAACCGGTCTTTAATTTATTCGATAGAAAAGTTAAAGAAAAAAAAACCTAGTTTGCATCGTAAACACAATGCGGGGAGATCTAGGGTTCGGGGGTTGGTTATACCTAGGGAAGGGTTTAGCATCCTAAGCATCTGTAGTACTCTACAGGAACCTCTTGTTTTATATGTGTTATTTGTTAATCTATCTGCTATCTGTATGCTAAAGGGTTGAAAGAGACCTAAAGGGTTAGTCCTAAGTATACTCGCCAAGACATCGCATCTCGTGCCTACGTATCCTGACGGGAATGGAATCAGAGTATTCGTAGTTCCCCTCGAAGAGGGTGAGGAACTTCTTGACTGTGTTCAAAGTTCCAGGGAGATGTAAGTGTTCATAGAGAGACACTTACGTGGAGTGCGGCGACTCTGAATCTATGTTACGTTGAGTTAAAAGGGTAAGTAAGTATCCACGGCGGGAACTTACATGGAGTGCAGCTACTCCGATCCTAAGGCTAGGATGAAGGAAAAAGTGAAAGTATGTCCACAGCGGGACGCTAAGTGTGAGTACAACGACTCAGATCCTAAGGCTATAATACAGGGAGGGGTTTGGGTGTCCGTGGCAAGACGCTTGTATGGAGTACAACGACTTTGATCCTAAGGCTAGGATCACAGGTAAGGATCTATAAATTAAATTGAAAGGGAAGCTGATCCTAATATCATGTGATAGTTCAAAGCCTAAAGTTTAGCCCTGATTCAATTAAATGAAGATAAGATCGAGTCAGTGACCTAAAGGGATATGAAAATTAGAAAAGATAAGTAAAATCAAAAACTAAAAAAATCAAGAGCAAACACCAAACAAAATGTCGATGTCAACAACAGGTCATCAACGGGGCACCTCGTACATTAATCTTATGCACTCGTCCATAACTTGTAACTATGAATCAAGAAGTTGATCCAAATTTATAACATGACTTAATCATACATGAAAATCACTACCTGTTCACGCGCTTGATTAAGATAAAATCACGTATTTTAATTAAGATAGAATTATAAGTATTAAATGAAAACCAAAGACATAAATCAAATTTAAAAATTAACAATTAAAAGAAATAAGAAATAATAAGATATATAAAATTGTGTGGGCCATGACAAACCCAATGTGGACGCCCAAGAAAAAAAACGGAGAGAAAAAAGGGCTACATCCTTCGCACAACCGGCCCAACTTTCCTCATGCCATGTCTAAAAAAAGGGAAGGGTGTGAGAGTCCATCAACCTCTCTCCTTCAATTGAAAAGTTTCCCTCTTCCTTGATTCACCCATTCGTCGCCGTTCTTTTCTTTCACAAGTCGCCGCCATCTATGTTTCCAATTTTTACCATCTCTTGTCACAAAATGACATCGGGAATCTATGCTGTTGTGTTATTCTTGTCTAAATCGTATCCCCCTTCTTTGTGAAGTTTTCTTCTCTTTTTATATTGATGTATTTCCAATATCAGTAATTAACTTCTTGATTTGCACGAAGTAATTGCAGAACATGCTGTTACACCCTTTCTTTTTCTGCCATGACATGTTTATGATCTGTTTTGTGAATGAATCAAGCTAATTATTAGTTTCCACATTTACCTTGATCATGTTTGGGTAGTGTTTGAAGCTTGTAATGAAAAGAAATTAAATTTGTCTTGTGAATGCTTAATTCGTTGATTATGTATTGTTTATTGCCATGAGTGAATTTTCATTTATACTTGATTATGTTTGGGAAATGTCTTGACATTGCTAAGTATATGTGATTAAAGATGATGAGCATTTCTATTTGTGTTGACAAATTTGATTCTAAAGTGTTGCTGACTTTTAATTTCCTCTGTGTTGCCGAGTTCGGTGTGATGGTAGGTGTTGCCCTGTTTGTGATCGAGAACTTGCGGTAGTCTAGCCCGGAGTGTTACATCAATCTTCATGCAATCTTCAAAGTTTGTGAGCAACATCGTGAAGTCCCTATTACCTTCCGTATCCTAGATTTTTCATAGTTTCATCAACAATTCTTTGTGCTTTTGAATTGTATGATGACTTGTACTTCAGATACACAATTGTCTTACTAATACACTTTGTTCTCCCTTATATATGCAGAAAATTTCGTAGGGATTCTCAATGTTTGCCATGTACAACGTTTCTCTCCAACTTATACTGCCAATCTCATAATAGTTATGGTTTTTCATCAAGAATGGAAGAACTTTACGAATCCTTGAGCTTAGGCCCCCTTTTTTTGTATAAATTTGGCAATGTAACCGTTTATCGAATTATGTCAAAAAAATGCATCTCATGTAACGACTATATCTCTTACACTTTTAATTTCGAAACTTTTAATTTTGAATCCTGTATCGATCTTGTACGCTTTTGAATTAATTAGGGCACACATTTGGTATAAGAATTTTTTTAGCCTTGTAATGAATCTAGACTTTGTGTACATAGTGGAATGTGAACCTTTGTGTAAAAATATTTGATTCTTGCCATCAACATGAGTTTTGCAAAGGAACATGGATCTTGGTATATTTTTGCACTTTTGTAAAGAAGATAGATTCTAAAATCCTTCAACACACCTTTACTCTCACATTAATCCAAAGTTTTACAATCTCGATATTGAACACTTGACTAGATGAATTCTTTATGGTAAAATTCGAATTATTTCTTGAAATTTGTATGGAAACTCATGGATTTGAACAAATTTTCAAATTGAACCATGACTCAACTTCAAATTTTGTAAGAAACAACAGATTCATAGGAACATAACTCTTGAATTTTAATCACATCTCTTCAATGCATGGGACTTCTTCGATTTGGATTTTGCATTTAAGTGTAGATAAACCATCTAAAAGTCTTTTGAAATTTCGAGTTTGAACTTCGCATGGATATAAAACTTGAATAGGTGCATGAACTTCGAGTTTGCACCTTGAAAGCTTCTTTGGGTTGGTCCACAAACACATACCATAAACAAGATCCAGTTTAATCACAAGTTCACCTCGTTCCTCTTAATAGATCCATATGAACATGAAGCTTCAAGTGAACCTTTAGACTATGCCACACCTTATTACGTGAACTAAATGCTTTGGAGGGTATTTGGAAGTGAGAATACCATTTGTAATTCAACACACCACAAAATTGCATCCCGTTCTCAAACAACTATCTTTGAAACCAGTGGGTAGGAAACCTTAGTCCTCTTTGTAAAATTTATGAGCAACCTTGGAGAGAAAAATTGACCTTGTACTAAATGAGTGACTAAGAAAGAAGGTATATCCTTATTCCATCTTCATACAACTTACAGGGGGTTAGGGCTACACACAAATATTCCGTGACTTTTGAAATTGCAGCAATCCTGACTCCACAAAGCAAACAAAACTGAAAGAAAACAGTTAGCTATGCATGGATGATTGACCTACAATGATATGCAAGGGATCAATGAATCTAAGGGAAAATTTTAGGGTACAACAGTAACGTACTCTTTTCTAAAAATGGGTTTGAAAAACAATCCCAAATGATAAAAAAAAGGTTTGCAGTTTGTTTTTGAGTTTTAGAGAAGTGAATTGATTTGATTTGAGATTCACATTACACTAAAGTCTATGATATAGGAGCGAATGTATCACATATCGCCCCCAGAAGGGACGTACGCTAAACACTCTAGACAAGTAAGGAGAGACCCCTCACTCATAATTTCCCATATACTTAAGGCTCGTGGCGCACAATGTTCATCGTCTTTATTAAATGTGTTAATGATTTATTTTGTGATTAGAGGAAAGAGGACTCAAAGGTTGAAAAGAAAACAACTAAGGGAAACTGACTCCTAATATTGTCATGCACAATGGTCCTAAAGTTGGGATAGAAAGGGAATTCTACCTAATGTTAGCATGCAAAGAGATGGACCTAAGGTTAAGGTTTGAAGGGGACTATTCTAATTATTATCATGCATAGGATTGAAAGTCTAATGTCTCTCCTACCTCCAACTTAATAAGAAATTAAGTGGAACTAGGAATCCTAAGGGATCATGTGAACAACACAAGTAAACATTATACTAATCAATCACAAAAAACAAACCAAAACCCAAAGAAGAATGAAAGAGATGAAGAGTAAGAAAGTGTCAAAACAACACAAGATAAAAAGAACTCAACATCAATACACAAGTGTCACAACAAGATTAGAGCATATTTATCAAATGAATTAAGAAATCAAAGATTGATAAAACACACAATCAATCACATACACTCAAACATCATATCATTATGAGAAAAGTATTCATACTTTCAAATTCAAAAGAAAAGATGAAGACATTCAAAGAAGTGTACATGCAAACTTGTTTTAGAACCACAATTGAACACCATGAAGCAACATACCAAATCAAAGTGAAATTAACAAGATGAAAAGTAATTTAGGGTAGTAGCAACATCATGAACATCACTCCAAATATCAACTCAAGAAATTCAAGAAGAATCAACAAGGATCAATCTTAAAACATGCATCCAAACTAGGCAAGTCCATACCATGATTATCTTCAAATGAAAACATGTATTCAAGTAAGGTACAAAGTGAAAGTTGATCAAGTAATACACACCATAACGTGAATTTTAGAAGCAAACTAAAATGATTCAATTTACATTCAAAACTAAGACATCAAGCAAGTTCAAGAAAGATCAAGTTCCAATCATGCTCAAAGAAACACCCAAATCATCCATACAAGAACATATGTGCATAAAGTAGTGTGAAATAATAATATAATGGAAACATAACATGAAGATCATAACCTTAAACAAGTCATTTGAATCACACAAGAATCATGAACCACAAGGAAAATCCATTCAAGAAGCAGTCCTAAAACTAGGTCAAGAAATAAGCAAGTTCATGTTCAAACATCATCACATTGAAAAATCAATTTGAAACACTTATATGATCATAAAAAAATGAAAACAAAGCTCAAACTCATGTTAAAACAATTAAGAATAATAATAGAAGAGATCTCAACAAGATTTGCATGAATACACCATCAAAAGAAATCCACAAGTCCACACATGTTATGAATCGAGCATGAATTGAGGACTAAACAAAACCAAATGAGAAATATCCAAGAAATGATCATCAAGGCATCAAAATGGCATCCAAACAAACATCAATAGAGTGTTCAAACATGTGATAAAACTTGGATCAAGAAGGCACATCAAAGGCATCAAAAGATCAAACCCTAATTCAAGGGTAAACATGTCAACCCAGCTCACAAATAAATTCTAAATAAAATATGAAAATTAAATGAAAAATAAAATAAAAATATTCAAAAATATCACAAGACATCAAAGGATCATAAATGTATTTTTGGGTAATTTTATCATGATTAGAAATAATAAAACTAAAATCAAATAGGAAATGAACAAAAAAGAAAATAAAAAAGAATAAAAAACAAGAAAGGGGTGTATGAGCAATATCCAGATGAACTGAAATTGAGTGATGCACGCTAATGGGCCAAGACATAGTGGGTGTAGATATCAAAGTGGACCCAGCCAACAAACCAAAAGTCTGAAAACCAAAAACCTCCATGAACTGTGTCGTTTCATTAAACGATGTGGCGTTCCACATCATTGGTCAGCATGCCACGCAGATGACACACACGCAAGTCAATAACACACATCAGCAAACACCTAAGATGCTGGAGCTCTAGCTCTAGTCGTCTTCCCTAGTGAGTCTCGCTGGTGGCCACTGTAAATCTCATCAAAACATACAAAAATGGACATCGTTCTCAAGGGTTTTTCATGTAGATCAAGAATATGCACTTAGAATTCGTTTTAAAATGCTTTAACACCATGAAAAATTGACATGAACAAAACATATGATTTTTGCAACTCATATAAATCAACACAAGATCAATGCAAACATGGCCTACAATGTGTAGGGACTCAAATGCAACCAACATGAACCCTAATACACGTCTAAAATAAGAGAAATGGATTGAGGAAACCTACCTAATAGAGCTGCTCTGTTGGCTCTTGTAACTGTGCAGAAGCTTCAAACAAAGCCTTCTAAAAGCTTCCTTGTACCTCAGTGATGAAGAATCAGGCAAGAGAGAAGTGAGATCTTCAAAGGAAAGCTCAAATCGAAGAGATAAATTTTTGGAGAGAAATTTGAGTTTTCAGATCTGTTCCTTGCCAAAATGAAGCTCTTTTCTCGTTTTAGGGTTTGATTAGCTTTATATGTGATGGATTATGATGGTTTTTGAAGCCCATAATGAGAGAAATGGTTGATTCCAAAATTTGACCATAAAAACTCACACATGTGGTTACACGGGTTTATCACATCTTTTATTCATTTTGGGTCATGGTCTAGCATAAATGAGGGTGAGAAAAAAAATAAAGGTGATAAGAATTAATGAAAATGGATTGGTAGTGTGATTTGTACAATTCTAACTTTGGTGTAAATTTTGAAATATGACATGAATACATGGTGGAATGTTTGGCCATTTTGGGTAAACTTAGAGTTCATGTGGTAATGATGAAATAGTACAAAAATTAGAAGCGATAATGATCCATATGTGACTTGTAAACCAAGAAATTCATTCATGTCACATAATTATGCCTTTGTCTTCATGATGCAATAACTTGAAGAATCTTCACTCAAATGGGGTGAAATTTATGATCAAATTGTAGGTAAGATCATGAAAAGCAACTTTCATATTATACACAACTTGAGTTGAGGCTTGGAAGTGCATGAAAAGTAGCCTTGAAGTGAATGACCAAAACTAGGCCAATAAACTTACTATTTTTGGACCATGACTTAAAAAAATCATAACTTGATTTCTAAGTATGGGAATAAGGAGTTCTTTACACCAAAAGAAAGCTTAAGAAAATTTCTAAAACTTTTATGTTGAAAAGATTTGGAGATGAAGCTTGCATCATTATAGAAATTGGCCTTGAATATACAAAGTTTTACTTGAAATTTGACACTTAGAAAAAATCAAGTCAAAAACCCTAATTTAGCAACTTCTTGATTTTATGTTTCTCCCTGGTTCCTCCTAATTAATCTCCACCATAAAACTTGTAATGGACTCAAGTGACCTCACGTGACATAAATACTCAAGAATCAAGTTAAATCCCCTCAGAACAAAAGGTTGACTTTTCTTTGACCAGATGCACTTCTTGATCAACCTCTAACCGATTAGACCTCTAAAATGGCTTACGATGAATCATGAGGAACAAGTGAACCTCTTGTGATGTATAAAGACCCAAGGAGGCAAAATTTTCTCCAAGAATCAACCATGAGAACTCTTGGTTAAAAACCCTAATTTTAGGACCAATAGTAGCTTAAACAATTGCACACCTTTGTAACTCTACTCCACACAATCCCCTGAACTTATTGAGGTGTCTTGATGGTGAAAGGACTTTGAAGCTTGAAAATGCCATAATATTAAGAACAACCCTTGCTTGAACCTTAATGATCATACTTTTCCTCTTGAGAGCCAACCAAGATACCTTGATCCTATGCTTAGAGCCAATGATATGCACAAATGATGATGCAAATGATATGAAACATAAGCTAAAAGGTTTAGAAAAGATGAGGCAAATTTTGGGGTGTTACACCATGTGCCTCTGGTAGTCGGCATAGATCTCCTCTATCTGCATACTGGTCAAGCCGAGAGGAGCGGGAACAATTGGGTGTCTGGGAATGGTCTGAGTGTAGATGAATTGTCGCACGACACACTCGGGCAAATATGAAACATTGATGGTCGAACTGCATACCAACCATCCTGAGAAAAAGGAGATGTCGCCAAACGGGCGTGTCACATGGTGATCATCATAGACGTCGTACCGAATGTCCTCAGCAGCCAGGCAATCGAGATAGACTATGTAAGGGTCGACGACCTGGTTCCCCCTGAGCAGGAGAAAGGCACGGGCATGCGACATCTGCTTTGTGTAATCAAGTACACTCCCCCACCTGGCGATCATGAGAAAGTGCTAGAATATCCAAGCCTAAAATGAAAATAAAAAACATCAGGATCAAGCATTATCTCTAATATAGAATGAAAACAAATGGAAAAAATTCGAAGGATATAAGATTGTTACCACAAGTAGTGTCACGCTTCCTGCCACAGTCCTGATCTTCCGCAGGCATCCCTCTCCCAGCCTCTAATACGTGTAAGCCAGGGTAGCCGACCCTCAGTTGTACTGATGGATCCGTGTGGAATCCAAAAAGTACCTCAGGTAAGCGACATCCGTATATGTGGAGGAAGTGTCCACAAACAGTTAGTGCCGACTAAAAATAAAAAATAACATCTCAGCACACGCTGCCTGTGTATCTCAATCTCAGCTGGATCACCATCTTCCTGGCATGCAGCAACGAGCTTCTCACTAAATCTACAGTTGAGAAAAGAGAACCTAACATGAGCCTCTTTGGTCTTATCCACCTCCTCCAGCGCATCCAGTGGATTAACCTCAAGCTTCTCAACCAACATCTCTCTTGCATCCTCCTTCAACATTCTATCGTGACGGAGGAGGGTACCTCTGATCGGTATATGTAGCAGACATGAGATGTCGTCCAGTGTGATCGTGAGCTCGTCGTGTGGTATATGGAAGGAAGACGTCTCAGGGTGCCATCTCTCTGCAAATCCCATCAGCATCCCATTGTGGATCACACTGTAACCAATCTCACAAAGGTCCTTCAAACCAGAGGCGGTAAGGACATCCTGGAATCAAGCCTCTTGTGGCTGCTCCAAAGATAATATCTTTCGCCCGTGGTTATAGAACTTTTGCGGCTAACGAGTCTGAAAATTTCCATAAATAAGAAACAATGTTACAAATTATAAATTTCTAATGAAAAAAAGAAACAATATGAGTAATGTTACCTCTCCATCCCAGACATGTCTGGCAGTATGGTCGGCGTATCCTGTCAACAGGGACATATCTGAGGGACCCCTTAGGAACCTCTCAGGCTCATCATCATAGTCGTCACCAGCATCCTCTAGTGATGGGTCATCACCCTCTGGAGGTGGCACCAGATCAACATCAGGAGGAGAACCAGGAGTATCCCGACGAGGCCTGCAGGAGGACGAGGCATGTGATGAACCCTTAGTTGAATCCCGACGCCTCCGAGATGAAGAAGTGGGTGATGGGGGTGGGATACATGGTCAAAGGAATGTCCTGGGCATGTGATGAAGAAATATGTGCCTCAATTGTATCAACCTCGGTAACAGTGGCCTGGCTCCGCTCGCATCTTACAGATGCATGCTGTGAAACCCGTCCAAGTCGCAATCTATCTTCTCTGTCTGCCATAATGACTGCAAGGTATAACCAATAAAAAAGAATTAGATAAAAATAAATTAAAAAACAAAAAAAGAAAAAGAAAATTAACATTTTTTAACTTCTGAATGTATACATGCGAAAAAAACGCAGAATTCAGAAAGTTAGATTTTTCCCGGAGCTGCATCTAGGGAATTGCCCTAATGTTAATTTGTTCCGTAGATGTAGGTTTGAAACTTCCTGCAACTCCAACAGCAACGTCAATGGCGTCCCCCACCGATGAACATCAGTTTTTTGAAGCCCTAATTGTCCGTTTCAGCCAACAAAAAATACTTACATTGTCTCTAAATTATGTTTCTAAAACTATCTAACGATTTCTACCCCTAAAACTATATTCTAACTCGTTTATGGGAAATACTCGAAAATATCTTGAAAACTCGAAAACTTACCGATTATATCGAGTTTTGAATGATTTGGAGTGTCTTGATTGTTGAGATGAATGCTCCTTATCGAACTTGATTGAAAATAATTAAGTTTGGTGGAAAAAGTTTATTTTGAGGATTGAGAGAGTTTGAGAGTGAGAAGTTGAAAAATGAAGAATGAGGGAGGAGAAAGAACTCTGCCACAAATGTATTCTGATTTGTTCTGGAGCTATATAAACGGAAATATTCCATAGATGTAGCTCCGAAAAAAACCAACTTAAGTAAAAAAAAAGTGCGACCGGAGATACATCTCTGGATGCAGGGGGTATTTTTGGAAGAATACATGTTGCTTAAGAACCCCAAAGGGTAGGGTAAGAAATTATCTTGTCTTAAATTGATTGTGGGCCATAATCCATTAGTCTCAAGCTCGACCTCAAGAAAAGATGTGGAAGTTTCTGGTTCATTGTTTGCCAAAGTGTTGATGCAGGTTTGTTTTGGGTCTTGTAATCAAACCACTCAAGCCATTGAAATTACAAGAGTAAGAAAATTATCATGCAATTTTTATCAAATTTTAAATCCAAGGTTCAAGGTACAGTAGTCCATGATCTTCACAAAATTCAAGTTGAAAAATCGGTATTCAAGTTCAAATTATCACAGGGTTCAAGTATTCAAATTTTGAGAATTCAGAAGTTTAAATTGATTCCAAAATTCAAAAATTAAAATTCACATCATACAAAGTTCATTCGAAATTACAACCTTTTTTCCACATTTAAAAATTCAAAGTCTTTCAAAGGGATTTCACATGCTAAAATCAAAAGTGTACAAGAGGTGGATCCTGATCCATTCAATAAGCATTTATATTCATGTCAAGCTTCTCAAATTCTTCTCTTGTTGATGGTATCTTAGCCTTTGCACGTTGATACTTTCCTCCCCATGAAGTGCTAGCTCACATTGTAGATTCTGAGTTGTGACATCATGAGTTTATAAAATTATGGACGCTGAAGGAGGCATATGCTAAAGCACTTGGAAGAGGCTTCTCAACGTCACTTTTTAGAAGACCATAGAAAGAATGCCTCCACGTTCTCACTCATGCAATTTCTAAGGAAGATGAAATTCCTATTAAGCTTCTAGAGTTACTTGATTCTCATTATACTGCCATTTGCATAGAAAAAAATACATAAATGCAGACAGAGGGAGCATTTCAATGAATATCAAATACAATCCCAAAATAAAAGTGACAAAATCACCATCATCAACTTTCCAAACATGATCGGACAAGTTTCATCGATTACAATCCAAACACAATCAAAGAGTCATGGCAAAATCAAGTTTCCAAAGCAATCCACAAACATGTCATATCAGAAATGGAAAGGAATTTATAAGTTGAGCCCAGGCAAGTGACCTCATGATCTTCTCCGTCGCTGCAGGTTTTAATCCACGGCGTGGTTGAGCCCACCCTTTGGTCTCCGACGCATCTTAGATGAATAGTATGCGGGTAGATCGTGAGAGAGAAGAGAATGAGTGAAACATTGGTATGCTGAATTTTTAAGTTGTTTTTTTTCCTTTAGATAATACTTGTTTGGGCCGGATGGATTTCTTATCCCACCCCTTAGGATTCTTAGCCACCATGCGTGTTTTCTTAAATACCCCCAGGTTTCAGATATATATCTCCGGACACACTTTTTTTTACTCAACTTTAGATTTTTCTAGAGATACATCTTCGAAATCACCATAAAACACGTATTTTGTTTGTTTTTGAGTCAGACCCTCTAAATTTACAAATAAATTGTCTTTGTATCTCCGGAAAAATCCAAAATTGAGTAAAAAAAAGTGTGTCCGGAGATATATCTATGAAACCTAGGGGCATTTAAGGAAACGCGCATGATGGTTAAGAGACCCAAGGGGTGCCATAAGAACTTCTCTTTTAAATACTCTTTATCAAAACAAAACAAAACAAAAAGAAACAATTCAGTTAGCTTTGAAGGGCGACCCATGCCAATTTTTCTTTACACCAACACTTCAATCTAATTATGCATTCCCTTCTTAGTTTTTCTACATTTTTTTTTATTTATTTTCACTCTTTTATCCAAATAATTTGTGACCAATTAATTGATAATTATTCATTGATTGTGATAAATTTTCAATTAAGATTTGTGATTAATTTTTAAATTAAAATTTGTGATTGATTTCTGATTAAATTCTTAATTAATTATTAATTTGAATGTAGGATTAATTCTTGATCTAAATTTATTTTGTGATCAATTCTTGGGAATTAACATTGATTAGATTTTCGTAAGTCTTCATTTATAATTAATCAGGTTTCAATCAAGTTTGTTGATATTTGGTTGGGATCTTCTCAATTGCATTTTGTGAATTTCTCTATTGATTTCTCTATGATCTTGATACTTTGCCTAATGGTTGTCTATCATATCTTTTAGCCTAGGGTCGATTGCTTGATTGTATAAGACAAATTGGATCAGAATATCTTAGGTTTTGAACTTTCGCATGATAATATTAAGATTCTTCCCTTCAATTATAATCTTAGGTCTTATAATTAGGTTAGATTTTCCGTTTCGTTTAAAACAAAAACATTTAAAAATACAAAAATATCTCTAACCTTTTCCAAACCCTAATAAAACATATCTCAAATCTCAAACATTTTTACCTCCTGGATTTTCAGTTAAAAACCTTTTTCAAAAAGGACATGCTACCTAGTATCGTCCATAAAAAACACACAACAAACAAAAAAAATTTCAACACGAACTACGAAGTTCTGATTTCCTTTAGGATACGTAGGCACTGAGTTATAAAACTCATACGAACTCAATAATAATAAAAAAATTCCCTCAAGTAATCATTTGTTTTCCCTTAGCAAGCTTATAGGTATCAAACACTTTTCATGTTTAGACAACTTAGATGGTTCCCATCGAGTACGATGGATATAGGGGGTGCTAATACCTTCCCTTACATAACCGACTTCTGAACCCAACATGGTTGCGATGATCATACCCCATTCTTTCACCTGTGAGTTTTCTCGATGTTTTCCCTTTCCCTTCTTGGGAATAAATAAAGTTCGGTGGCGACTCTCATAAGTTCATCCGCGATCGTGCAAACCCTAGTTTTGTACATCACAAATATCGTATTTTTCGAGGTACAACAATATCAAAACAAAGAACAAGAGTTTTCTGACAAGAAAATCATCCACACAAAAAACTATGATGATTATTTACAAAGAAATCAAAGAAGACAACAACATATTGGAGCTTTCTAACAAGAGTAACATTCAAACTTCTAGGAATTCCTTAAAACGAAGAGTCACAAATGACTTTATGGGAAACCTTAGGACAAACAGGGTAATAAACTCTCTGTATGTGCCAACAAAGTTGGACTTTAACCGTAAGTATTGGTTACAACCAGCTTCTAGCGGATTGGTTCCAGTTACAATTAGACTTTCAAATATGGGGCCAATGACATCTGGACTTTAGAGATGTCAATGACAATTGGACTTTACAAAAGATATTGGTGACAACCAGTCTTTAGGTACCAAGTACAATTGGATTATAAAATGGATGCCAATAACAATTGGAATTTGAAAGGATGCCAGTGACAACTAGATTTTAAGGGCATCAACAATAATTGGACTTTACGACTGATACTAGTAAAAATTAGATTTTGGACACCAATAATAATTAGATGTTTGAGAAAGAAGGCCAATAACAAATGGAATTTAGAATAGATGTTGGTGAAAACTAGACTCTAAATTGTGCCAATAACAATTGGATTTTAAAGGATACCAGTGACAACTGGATCTTAAAGTCAGGGTGCCGGTCATAATTGGACTTTAAAAATATTAAACTAATAACAACTGGACTTCCAAACGATGTCAGTACCAATTACACTTTAAGTATCAATGAAAATTGGATTTTAAAATTAAAGTCAGTGACAACTAGACTTAAGAATAATGTCGGTAGCAACCAGACTTGGAAAAGGGTGCCAGTGGCAACTAGACTCTAAACATGTATGTCGGTAACAACCAGATTTTGGTTACCCATAACAATTGAATTTTGACAACCAGTGCCAGGGACAATTGGATTTTAAACAGTGCAAATAAAAATTGGACTTTGGAATGATTTGAGTAACAACTGGATTTTGAAGATACTGCCAATGAATAATGGACTTTAGGAGACACCAATGACCATTTGGGTTTGAAACGATACCAGTGACAACCGAATCTTAAGGATACCAATAACAATTGGATTTAAACAAGGTGCCAGTGACAACTGAGCTTAAGAAATCAATGACAATTGGATTTTTAAACGGATACTAGTTACAAACAAAATTTGAAACTGATGTCAGTGATAACTAAACTTTAGATATACAAATAACAATTGGATTTTAAGCAATGCCAGTGATAAATGGACTTTGAAAGATGCTAATGACAATTGAACTTATAACAAAGTACCAGTGACAACTGAACTTGGAAAGGTTCCGGTAACAATCGGTCTTTTAAGTCAAGGGATAACAATCAACAACGAGACCTGAGTCAATGCAAATAAGCTTGAAGCACTCTTCAAAGCTATTCATGATTTGATTTTGCATGATATATGAATGATCATGATATGTAATGCTGGCTCTATGCAGACTGGGAGTTTAGACGCTTTTTATGGAGGTTTTGATTCCTCAACAGCGATACTCAATCAAGTAATGTGATAGATGTATTAAAAAGAGAATTCTACCAAGCTTGGAAGTTACAACTAGACAAGAGGATCCTTTCGGAGTGTTGAAGGAGTGTGCTAGCATGATTTCTCGGTACTTGCTGTGAGCTTAACAGTCTCTTAAGTATGGCAGAGTTTGCTTGAGCAACTTGAAAGCATGGAGCAGACTTGCCCCTCTGTAACTTATCTTGCCCTAGTATGTTGGGTCTTTGAAGACGTTCCCTTTAAAATAAGTTTGGAAATAGCCTGTTATAATATGACCTTGGGATGTCTTGCCCCAATGTTTGAGTTTTGTCGCATTCTCCCTCTAATTATCTAAGTCTTGGATGGTAGGCTACTGATTGATCGACCTTTGGAGATTTGGACTCATTGAGCTCTTTGTGGTAGTTTTCCTTAGTTTGGGTCTTTGAAGCGATTTTCTCTTGACTAACCAACTCTTGGGGTGATTATCTTGGATTGCGTGATACTTGAAGTGACTTGCCCTTTACTGGGCTTCTCTCACATGATCAAGTTCCTCAACTAGATGCATTTGTCAGGATTCCTTTGATGCTGAGTGTAGACTTGCAGATAAAACTGTTCTTTTAAAAATGGTAATTTCAATGCAAAGAAAATGCAAGTTTTGAAATTAATCATTAGTGAAATGATGGTGATATACAACGCTCAATGATTAGAACATGATGCTGATCTAACTATTCTTAGTGTGCAAGGTGGTGTGATCAACACAAATGATCAGCAAAGATCGTTTTGGATTCAGGTTAATGCAACTTTGCTGTAGTATGCTTTCAAAAGAAACTCTGCCTTAATTAAGTATTTTAAGGGTTGTAACGTGGTCTAATTCAAGGTTTTCGAAACAAAAGGATATAAGGCTCAAAATTTGATTTTAACCCATCCTTCTTCTTGATGACCTGCAGTTCTACGTTCAGCTAATTTGACATACGCATTCAAATCTCAAAAGAGTTTGACAATGTAAGGGTAAATATGATGATTCAAGATGATATTTTCTTGAAATGATAGTCACCTTATTTTGATTCTGTTTGTTTTTGTTGAGGATTTGATGACCTCTTTTGATTAATTTGTATCCCTAATTTTGCTTGGACTGTTTCTTTAGAAGCTTTTAGTCCACCGGGATTTTCCTGATTTTTGCCTAAGTCGCCTTTTGTAATGTTCAACTTAGCGGGATTTTCTTTATTTTTTAGATTTTTTTGAAAGATTGTAATTTCCATGTTATTGGTTGTTGAGAAACAAGCACTATAACTGATCATAACGGCTGATCATAATCTGAAGTGAGCCATAAACAATCGCATGTGATGCAGGGTATGAGAGAGGAGGAGGGGGTGTACCTACAAGGCACTCCGATGCTAAAGTAAGAATCAGGAGAAAGAAGGCAAGTATAGAATATGTGTGTATCAAGGTGAATATTGGATACCTGACCCTCTCAAATGAGATGGTTTTTATAGTGCCCCAAGCGCTTGGCCACTGGTCCCTATTTTCGGGGCGAGATAACTGTTTCCCAAAGAATATGTAACTTCTAGAAACTAGCTTTTGGAACGGGCAGAGGTGCCCATAACTAGTCGTTGCTACATGCAGAGGCGCAATTACGGGCACAAGTGTCTTGGCTGTTTCCGGATGGTGGAACTGGCGTGACAGGTAAGGACTGATGAGGAGAAGTGTTGGTCCAGGGGTAAATCAATCAACCTCCCCTGTTGGAGGGGTAGAAAGATAAATGCTCCCCCAAATTGGTTAGACTTAGGCAATTGAGCCATTCTGGGAGTAGAAGTGGATTGGAACATGCCTAGCCATTGGGCCAGTCCGGAATAGTAGCCCCCTAAGTCGTTGCTTCCGAGCATGGGAGTGATGACTTAAGGGTAGTTTGAAATCCAGGCAAGGTCTTCGCTTGTTGCAGAGACGAGGCTATTACCTTGTTCTCGAGGTAATTTGTGCCCAAGAACCTATTACACTCCTTGTCAGGGAGCTCGAGGTACAGGGAGACCAGTGGTTGATGGGATCTGAAGGGGTGAAGTGCCACACGTGCCTCGAGCCATGCGCCA
This sequence comes from Lathyrus sativus, assembly GCA_963859935.3. NCBI lineage: Eukaryota > Viridiplantae > Streptophyta > Magnoliopsida > Fabales > Fabaceae > Lathyrus > Lathyrus sativus. The sequence continues at coordinate 812,814,701 of OZ012735.1, forward strand.
TATTTAATGTGTAATGATGGCTACGCTAGGGTCATGATGATGTCCCTAGCCGCGCGTGCTCGTGCTCGTGCACGTGCCAAGAATTGCCTATAAATAGAGTGAGAAGTTGCTCATTTGTACTTTTTGCTTCTCTATCTAACTTTACTCTCTGTTCTTGCTTTCCACCGTCTGCCGCCGTCAAGTTTCGACCGACCGCCATACCTTCACTGGCCAGAGCCGTTCGATTCTAGAAACATGTCCTCGACCATGTAAGTACGTGAATCCCTTGCTTGTTGTATGTTTCATTGATTTCTGCTTCTTAGACTATATGTCGTTAGGGTCGTAACATAGTAGTTTAAGGTTGTTTTCCGGTGGCTGTTGGTGGCGGATGGTGGTTTGGCCACTTTCTTTTATTGTTGGCATCGCTGGAGCTTTTAGGAGCTTAGGATTTAGAGACTTTAGGATTTTGCTGATCCTAATGCTGCTGCGACACGAAAACGTTTGTCGCCGGCGGGAACCACTAATTTTCATTGTGCTTATGAGCTTTCCGATGATTTCCCAATAGAGATTTTGGGTTTTGTACCAGGGGAGCTTTTCCTCGAAAGCGTCAGGGAAATTTCCCGGGCATATCCTTGTTGTTGACTGTGCCATTTTAGTAAGGGCTTAGGACGGGGACATTGTCCTCGAGCCTTCGCGCACCCTTTCACTTGACTAGCGGTGGCAGGGTGGATTTGATTCTGTCATCGAATTCACTTCTATCCTCCGCTTTTCAGGTAAAGGAGACGTTGCACGGAGCCGAAGAAGAGACCTTGAGAGACTTGTCCGAGGATAGCTCCTTGGAAGAAACTGAGTCCAACGATGCTTCCACGCCTCCTGATGCTAAGGAAGTGCCCATTTTGAGGACCACCGCCGAAGAATGGTTTGTGGCCAAACCAATAGAGCATGCATCACTTTTCACTTCTTATATTGGGGACGTCTTCATGACAGTGGGAGACGAAGGAGAATGGAAGATCCACTTTCCTAGAGAAGATGATCGCATATGCTCGTCGTACGGGGAGAGGTTCCCCATGTACAAATATGTTTTTAAGGAGATAGGGTTAAGGTTGCCCTTTTCAGACTTCTAGAGGGCAATCTTTGTGCATTTAGACCTGGAACCCTCGCAGCTGCACCTGAACTCGATTGCCTTTATGCGGGCATTCGAGCTAGTATGTGAGTACTTGGAGATTAGGGTTACTCTCCCCCTCTTCTTCACCGTCTTCCACCTCCATCGATAGTTATCGGGGAGGAAATTTGGCTGGGTCTCCCTGAAGCATGGGAGAAAGTTGTTCAAACCTTTTTCTGAGTCCATCAGGACTTTCAAAGAAAGGTTTTATGTTATTGAGCCTCTGTCTGAGAACGCCACCGACTCAACCTTCGTCTGGGAGGTCTCTACGAATGAACATGGGAAAGACTTGGTAGATGAGCACGATAATATAGTTGCTCGGAGGCTGTTCCAGTTTCCTTTTTGCTAGAGTGGTGCCCATTTTACCCGTTCAAACGACGAATACATCGTCACTCCTCATCAGCTGGGGGATGATGATCAGTCCAGCTATGCCAAGCTGGTGGATTTTTTGGATGGCTTTCTCCCTGCCCAGTGTGTGACTCGTGCTAGAAAGATTATTTACGAGGAAGATAGGGGTCCTCAAGTGGAGGCCTGAAATATTAACACAAAAAATCTCTTCGAGTGTAGCACTCGCACGAGGGCTCTAGAGTTGCTGGGTAGTCTTTTATTTCCTTTTAGTTTACCTGAGTTGCTGCTTCCTTCGTGTACTAACGTGTCCGTTATTTTGCAAGTAATACGTCATCTTCTCAAGAGCGAATGGTGAAGAACGCTCAGGGGAATATGAAGGGAGGTGTGACAATAGGGAAAAGTCATCTTAGCCAGCGAGCGACTCCTTCTCAGACTGGGTCAGGGACCTCCTCGTCCACCCTACCTGCTGCCCAGTCGTCGCCTCTGCCTGTGAGCTCGAGGCTTAAACATTCACATCCGAACGAGATTGTGGACCTTAGCAGGGAAAGAGAGAAGAGCAGGTTCGCGCTGCCCGCATGCCTGCATAACAAGAGGTTCTTTAAGGGGTCTTCTCTGACAATTCCTCGGGCGGATTACTTAAAGCTCGAGGAGATGGATCGTTCGAGTAAACAAACCATGCTCGTGCAGGATGCTTCCTCTCTGATGAGGATTCTGGAGATGGCAGTGGTCTACACCGAGGAGGGTTTTCACCATGAGTCTGAGTTGAAGAAAGGTCAGGCTGCGATGACGACCCTGGAAGAGAAGGCTAAAAAGTCCTAGGAGGAGCGGGAGAGGGTCGTCGAGGAAGCTGTGAAGAAGTGTCGAGAAGAGATGTTCATGGGGAAGGATGTCCTTGCTGCCTAAAATAAGGTTGTCAAAGACCTGGTCGAGTAGTTGAAAGCCGCAACTGTCGTTGCCGAGGATGAGAACGAGGACGTGAAGAAGTTGACTACTCGGGCAGAGTTGGTCGCGTGTATTACTCAGGCTGAGGATGATTGTTTGGCTATTGGCGAGGAAGCCTTTTAAAACATTGTGAATCAGCTGAAGATAGTGAATTCCGATGTTGAGTATTCTACTGAGGGCACCGGGTTTCTCTACACCATTAGGGGTAGTAGGATGGTTGTCCCCAAATTTCTTCAAATCGGTGAAGAGCACGCGCAGGCAACCCAGGAGAATCTTCAGCAGATGGAGCAGTGAACTCTCTTTTTATCTGTACGTTTGACCTACGTGCCATGTTTGTAATCTTATTTTTGTGGGGCTTGGCCCCTTTGTAATGTAATATGCACAATTGCGGTCCTTGTAGTCGTTTCATGTTAATATTTATTTTCGTGTATGTTTATACTTTGTTTAATTTTTTCTGAGTGTCATACGCTGCCCAACGCTCGTCTTATGAGACACCTTAGTGATTGATTATTACGTTTTAGGGTATGCTCGACAAATGATATTTGATAGTGAGGGGAATTTTTCGAGAGGCCTGGGTAGTTTCCGGGCAGGGTGGTGGAGCTCAGGTCGCGTTTGCAGCCTGAGTTTGAGATGTGAACTTCCCATTGCGAGCTAGGCGTTTTGCCTTTCATGGTACTTCGACGACGGTGAGCTCAGTTGAGGGACCGCTGTCGGGCATGGGTTTTGTTCCTTCTTGAATAAACTCTGCTTAGATTTATGTTGGTGGTGCCGCACTTGTACCTGGGCACGCGCCTATGGTCGGTACATTATGTTCGTCGCATGGGCGAAACATGTCGACAGTAACGGGCTTAGTTGTAATATTGTTTCAGCTTTCGGTGTTCCATGGTCGAGCAAGTTCTTCCCTGTTAAGGTGTTCTAGGTAGTAGGCCTCATTCTCTGTTTTTGCTTTAACACGGTAGGGTCCTTCCCAGTTCGCGACGAGTTTACCTTCACAGAAATCTTTGTTGTTCCTTCTTAGGATGAGACTGCTTACTTAGAATTCTCGTCGTATAACTTTTGCATTGTGCCTGATTGCGATTTTTTGTTTCAGCGGGGCCTCGGGGAGGGCCACTCCTGATCGAACCTCTTTGACGAGATCGAGCTCCTCTCTCAGTGCCTCGTTGTTCGTTTCCTCTTCCAAGGGCGCTTCGGTCCGCTTGGAGGGCACATGGGTTTCGGTGGGGATTATCGCCTCCGTCCCGTATGCTAGGCGAAAAAGGGTTTCCCCGGTTGAAGAATTAGGCATAGTACGGTAGGCCTAGAGCACATTATGCAGCTCCTCGACCCATTGCTTCTTCGTTTTGTCTAGTCTTCACTTGAGACCTCGTAGGATTACTCTGTTAGCTGCCTCGACTTGCCCTTTAGTCTGGGGATGCTTGAAGGATGCAAAGTGTTGTTTAGTAACCAATTGGGCGACGAACTCCTGGAATGTTTTATCCGTAAACTGTGTCCTGTTATCGGTGACGATCTTGGGGAATGCCGAAGCGGTCAAGGATGTTTCGCTTGTAGAAACGAAGTATGTTGTGAGTCGTTATTTTGGTTAGAGCCTCTGCTTCTATCTACTTGGTGAAGTAATCTACGCCTACTATTAGGTACTTGTTCTGGTTTGACCCTATGAGAAATGGTCCTAGGATCTCCAAACCCCACCAGGCGAAGGGCCATGGGGAGTACATTGCTTTGAGTTCATTGGGAGATGCCAAGTCCATGTCCCCGTGCCGTTGGCACTTGTTGCATTTCTTCACCTGTTCCTTCGTGCCATGCTGCATGGTTGGCCAGTAATATCCTGCACGTACAGCTTTCCTGGAGAGGGGTCTCCCCCCGAGGTGCTAGGCGTTGATTCCCTCGTGGATATTGCACGGGAAATAGGCGATCATCTCTTCCTTAACACATTTGAGGAGATGGATGGAAAACCCTTGCATGTAAAGCTTGCTTTCGACCAGAACGTAGGAGCAGGCTCTGTGCCTCACTATGTTGGCCTCTTTGGGGTCGGACAACAGTTCGTCCTTGGCAAGGTAATTGTATACGAGGGTCATCCAGCAATGGTTGTCACCGACGACGTGCATGTCGAGGGTCACAAACGCTTTCTTAATGCTAGGTCGTGGAAGTACTTCCTGGATGTTAGATTTGTTCCCCCTTTCTTTTTCGTACTTGCTAGTTTCGACAAGATGTCCCCCCGAACGTTGTGTTCATGAAGAACTTGTTTCACTTCTACGAAGGTAAACTTTATCATCTTTTCTTTGACCATTGCCAAGTATTCAGACAGTTTGTCATTATTGACCTGGTATTCTCCTCAGACCTGGAGGGCCACGATCTTAGAATCAGTGTAGATGACGACTTCTTCTGCCCCCAGGTCTTCAGCGAGGTGCAGATTGTTGCACCCTAAAATTTGACCAACCGATTCTCCTATCTGACTCGTGGTTTGAATTCATATTCGCAGCTCAGACATATGATTTTTGTGCAAACGGAGGATATTAGAGTTTACAGCTTGATTTTCGTCTATCAGATATGGCAGATCCAGTCCAGATCACCAGGATTTTATTTTCGGGAAATTGTGCGCTCCTCGGTGATTTTTAGCTTGCACAGTGATTTTGAGGATATTTTGATGCCCGGGGTTTTCTGTTCAATTCGATCTGGGCTCGTGCGCTCTTTTATGGGGGTCATTTGCATTCATCTGCATTTTTAGGGTTTAATAGACTTTTGTGAATTTTAAATAGGCTTTATAGATTTTTCTGAAATTTAAATAGGGTTTTTTGTATTTTTTTAATATAGTTTAAATCTCTTTTTAGAATTTTATAGATTTTTTAAATAGATTTTTAGAATATAAATAAGATTTTAAATAGTTTTATCTTTTTTAGAATAATATAGTTTTTTCTTTTAATAATAGTTTAGAATTTTATAAAATAGATTTTTTAGAATATAGGTTTAATTGTTTTTAGATAATATAGAAAATAATATAGTTTTTCTTTTATTAATAATAGATTTTAATAGATATTAAATAATGGTAGAACTTTAATAAGAAATTAGGATAATATAGAATTAATTAGACTTTTAATCACTTTTTAGAGTTTAATTAGGTTAATTGATTTTTTTTAGGTTTAATTAGGATAATATAGAATTAATTAGAGCTTTAATCATTTTTTAGAGTTGATTAGGAAATTAGTTTAATTAGGTGTTAATTCTGTTTTAGGATTAGTCTTAAGTAGATAATTAGGTTTAATATTAGACATTAATCAGGTTTAGTTTTAATTCAGTTTTTTTTTACAGTTTTCTTTTGGTCATTTTCGTGTGGGCTAGAGTGCTTTTTTTTGAGGCCCAGCATCTATCAGTCCAAATGCATTTTTGTGCAGGTTTCTGGCCAAAAAAAGGGACACTTGTCAGCATATAAAAGGGCCACACGCGTCCCACTCAGGAGGACCCACCACACACTCAGAAACTCCCCAGAATCACGCCACGTCTCCCCCCAGCTGGCCCCCACTCTCTCTCTCTCTGTGCATGCGCGCCACTTGTCACCGTCCAGCCATCGCCTGAGCTTCACTAGAAAACCCACCGGCGGCCATGCATCCGCCATAACCTCCCACCGCCGGTCACCCCAACGTCCTCCGGCCACCGCAACGGCTCGCCGGAGTTCGTTTTGCACTCAGAATTCCCAGAAACGCATCAATCTTCATCTTGCTCTTCCGTCACCTGCATCGTCGCCTCGCCGGAAACTTCATACGCTGTTTTCCAGAACGCGTTCAACGATCTTCATCGTTCTTCAACGTTTCCAGAACGCCATCATCCTCGTCCAAAGATTTTTCCAGAACGCTTGAACATTCATCATCTTCATAAAGAAATTCCAGAAATCATTCAAACCTTCGAGCAACTTTTCCAGAATCCCCTCCAAGATTCATCATAACGTCTACATTCATCATCATCACCAAGAATCTCGTGGATCCATCAACAACCTTCAACAACGAGCACCTAATACATCCCCAGATCTGTACAAGATTCATCAGCTCCAAAGACTTGTAAAGAACTTCATCAAGGCCTTAGCGTCGTTCGTCACTACGTGGTGTTCTTCGCGCCATCAAACTTTCAGCAAACATCCAGAGATCTTCAAAGATCCCTCGTTCCCCTCGCGTAAACCCAGGTTTGTCTCCCTTCGTTATATCTCCACTGCAATTGATGAATGTAACCTCGATTAGGGTAAATTGATTGATTAGGGTTCGAGTTTGATTTGTGTTGGATATGAGAGAGTGGTGAGATTGTTGTGGCTGCTTGATTGATTCGTTTGAGGGATGAGAACTTTGATTAGTTGTTTGAGAGATTCAGAGAAAGGGTGGGGGAGACGGACGAAACGGCTAGGGTTAGAGGTGAGTGAACAGTGTTCAGGGTTTGGGGAAAGGGATTAGGTTTTGTGGTTTGGGGTTCAGATTAGGGTTAGGTTTGGGCTTAGGCCCAAAGGTATTTTTTCTGAACGCTGCCCCCATTGTTACTCGTTCACCCTTCCCTGCGTGAGAGATCAGAGTGATTTGATTTGGGCCTTAGGCCCTCATGCTATCTGCACCCCCCTGGGCGTAAGCCCAATGAAAATAACTGAAATTCATTGCTAACAGCACCCCCAGGCGTTTTTCTTCTTGCTGTGTTTGTTAGTTGTTTTTGATAAACTTGGGCCCTGCGCCCAGTGCTAAGCGCACCCCCCATCTCTGGCCCAGCCAGAATAAGCCTAGAATCCCTTGCTGTTAGCACCCCCCCTCCAGTTTTATTTCAATTTTACTTTCTTTCAATTTCTTTTATTTTCTTTGCATATGAGAAAATCCATAATAAAATGAAAATAATTGTTTTTTTTAATTCTTCTTTTTTCTACCATTTCATGAAAGTATCTAGAATTAAATAAAAATAAAAATGTCACTTTATTTTTATTCCCTATTTTGTTGGTATATTTTCCATTTAGTTGATTTCTTTTAATATTTTTAGTGCATGCATATCATTAGAAAATTCATGAAAAATAGTAGGTTTAGTCAAATAATTCCGTTCTTTTTTCTGTAGACTCGTAATTCAGTGTAGAGTTTTATAGTGCAGAAACATTAGCTTAATCATGCATTTTCATTTTAATTGCATTTTTTCATTGTTATTGATGTTGAATAAATTGGTTTGTGGATATGTCTGTGTTGCTGATTTTAGTTCTTTCATCTGGTGTTGAATTGTGTCCTGATTTCTCAGTATGTTATCCTAGAGCCTTGTAGGTTTCCCATAGATTTTTGTTAGATTTTTGTAGGATGTTCTGAGGTGATTTGTCTGAGCTTGAGGTCTTGATGACTTCTGACTTTGAAGTTCAACTGTGGTTGAACTTCAGAGATAGTCTCTTGTGGTTTGTTGGCCTGGGGGTTCTTCTCAAGGTGGAAGCTGATTGCAGTCCTGTTGGAGCTTGCAAGGATGCAGTGGATTGAGGCTTAGTCTAGGAGCTTGTTATCTGTTTGTGAGGTTCGAGATCCTGAAGTTTGAAGGGAGTTTATGGTACTTTCCTGAGGAAGGCACTATGAATGACTTTCATTCTTTCTTCTCACCTCTTTCGTAAGTATCCAATGATGTTGGAGCCAACGTGTGAGTTTAATTTCTCCTGAGGAGGAATGTAAACTGATCACATGTTGTTGAGCCACATGGGATACGATTCCTAAGGGGAAGCCTCCTAGTACTTTCCTGAGGAAGGTCCTATGGGTCTATTCCCTTAATTCCATTAGTTTATCTAGGATTTCTCAAGTATCCAGTGATGTTGGAGCCAACTTGTGAGTTTAATTTCTCCTGAGGAGGAATGTAAACTGATCACAGTTGTTGAGCCACGTAGGATACGATTCCTAAGTGTCAGCCTCCTAGTACTTTCCTGAGGAAGGTCCTACGAGTCTGTTCACTTAGTTCCCTTAGTGCATATAGGTTTTTCTCAAGTATCCAGTGATGCCGGAGCCTTCATGTGAGTTTAATTTCTCCTGAGGAGGAATGTAAACTGATCACAGTTGTCGAGCCGCATAGGATATGACTCCTGAGTAGTAACCTCCTAGTACTTTCCTGAGGAAGGCACTATGAGCTTGTCTGCTTAAGCTCCCTTTCTCTGGTAAGCTTGTTCTGAAGCTTGGAGACTGGGATTGATTCCTCCTGCTTAAGGTTTTGATTAGATTTTTGCTTAGATCTTTGCTTAGGGTTTTGTATAGAGTTTTGTTTAGAGATATATTAGGAGATTATTTCAGGTTTGTTAGGGGTCTTGCCCAGGAGTAGTTTCTTGTTTTGTAGATAGAGGCTTATCAGGTTAGCTAGCCTTCTCTTTGGATTGTTTGACTTGTGTGATGTTATGTTGCATTAGACTTAGGTATTCATCTAGATAGTTCTGAATAGGTGCATCTTAGAAGTAGACTTGGTGTGCATGAGAAGTTGAGGTGGTCCTCCTTCTGCTTGTTTGTTATTGAGTGGCTTTGCTTGTTGGTATTTGGTAGAGCTGAGCTCCCTTGCCTCTGTGGTTTGCGGCCTTTGCGCCTTGTTTGTCTAGTTGTTGCATTCATGCATATTTTCAGTATTCCTTTACTTTGCAGTTTCTTGTTTGTAGTTCAGTCCTGCTGCCATGATCCCTTAGGAGCTCTGACTTCTCCGCTGCGGAGTTGTTATGATAGACATTAGGAGGGTCAACCAGGTGTGATAGCCGTAGGTAGATTCCCCTGTTTCTCAGCTATAGTTTTAGGGTTTCCCTTTCCTTTCTGTAGGAGCTTTTGAGTAGCTTGATCCGTAGTTAGCTGAACTACAGCTGCTCTGATTCTTCGTACCAGACGAAGATATGTAGGCATAGGATGCGATATCCTAGCGAGCACACTAACAACTAACCCTTGTTCTCTCGCGGCTGTGCGATCGAGACTTTCCCGCTAACGACTAATTGTTACCCCTTTCTGTTGCCCGAGTGCATTTGAGACCAGATCGTATTTGTAGGTTCCCGAGCCTTTAGGACCAGTTTGTTTTCTCACTGCTGTGTGAGAGCCCCCTGTTTACCCGTAGTTAGCCGAACTACGTTTGCTCTGATCTTTCATACCAGATGAAAGTACGTAGGCACATGACGCGATGTCCTGGCGAGCAACCTTTTCCCCGTTTAGACGTAGGAAGTCGAACTACGTTGACTCTGACTTTCCCATTGCACGAGGGAATACGTAGGCCCAGAACACCGTATGTTCTGTCGAGTCCTGTCCTTTTATTTTCTTTTCAGACCAGCCATTAGCGTAGATAGATAATACACCCTTTTACCTATAAACATCAAGCGTGGATCCCATCGAGTACGATGGACGTGAGGGGTGCTAATACCTTCCCCTTGCGTAACCGACTCCCGAATCCAGGTTTTGGTTGCGATGACCATACCTTTTCCCGTCTTTGCGAGGTTTACTTCGAGCGTTTCCTTTCCCGCTCTGAGGGATAAATAACGCACGGTGGCGACTCTCCTGTCAAGCCGGCGCCGATTTTCGCAGTAGCGACACAGATCTGCGAGGAAAGCTTCGTATTCAACCTGGTTGTTAGAAGTATAGAAGGATAACGTGAGCGAGACTTCAATGACGATTCCTTCCTCTTTTTCTAGGATGACACCTGCCCCGCTCCCTATTGAGCTAGATGCTCCGTCGACGAAGATGATCCATTTGAGGGCACCGCTAGTAAAGTAGTCGGGAAAGGTTTGGCCAGTGCTTGAGCCTTGAGGGCCTTTCTGCTCTCACACTAGATGTCAAATTCGGATAGCTCCAGTGACCATTTGAGCATCCTGCCGGCCATATCTGGACGGTCTGACTGTTGCTTTACGGCTGGTCCATGCGTACCACGATTGTGTGGGCTAGGAAGTAGTGCCTTAGTCTTCTCGCAACATTGATAAAAGTTAGGGCCACCTTCTCTATCTACTGGTACCTCAGCTCTGGCCCTTGCAGTGCCTTTCTTGTGAAGTAGATGGGCTTCTGCCTGTTTTATGTTTCACGAATAAGGGCGGTGCTAATAGCCTCGGTGGCGATAGCGAGGTAAAGATAAATGGTTTCCCTGTTATCTGGTGGGGAGATGACTGGTGGCTTCGATAGAGCTTGTTTTAGGTGGAGGATGGATTTGTTGCATTCTTACGTCCATTCAAAAGTTGCCTTTTTGCGGAGGAGTTTGAAAATGGGGAGGGCGTGTTGGGCAAACTTGGCCACGAAGCGGGATAGCGATGTGAGCATCTCGTTTAGGAACTGGATGGACTTCTTTGAGTTCGGCGTGGGGAACTCGAATGAGGCTCTACAGTTGTCGGGGTTAGCTTCAATTCCTCATTCGATTAGATAGAAATCGAGGAACTTGCCCGCTCTGTATTTCTTAGCCTGCTCGAAGACCTTCCTCAAGTGGATCGTGTGATCGGATTCCTCTTGGGACTTTGCAGTCATGTCTTCCATATATACTTCGAGCATATCCCCTATTTCTCCTCAGAAGACTTTGTTCATCATTTTTTGGTAGGCCGCGTCAGCATTTTTCAAGCTGAAGGGAATTATGTTATAGTAATAGTTTCTTGATTCGGTCATGAATGTTGTGTACCTTTTGTCGCTTTTTGACATGGGTATTTGGTTATAACCCGAATATACGTCCATGAAAGATAACAATTTAAAACCGGCAAAATTATCAACTAGTTTATTTATGTTAGGGAGTGGATATGCGTCTTTAAGGCAGGCCCTATTAAGATCGGTATAGTCAATGCACATTCGCCATTTTCCATTATTTTTCTTCATGAGTACAACATTGGATAGCCAAGTGGTGTACTTGGCTTTTGAGATAAAATTTGCCTCTAGAAGGTCTTTTATAGCCTGTTCGGCAGCCTCCGTCTTCTCTAGAGATTGCCATTGTCTACATTGAGCTACAACCCTAACAGCGGGATCGAAAGTGAGGTGGTGATAATCCATATCAAGGTCTAGCTCGGGCATCTCCGCAGCACTCCATGAGAATAGATCTGCATTCTCCCAGAGGCAGGCTCTCAATTGTTTCCTCACAATTTCGGGGAGTCTAGTCCCAATCTTCACTCCTCGCTGGGGGTCGTCTCTGAGTAAGACAAGTTTGAACTCTCCATCCGGAATTGGGTGCATCGGATAGAAAGTTTCACTGCTACTGGTAGACATGGAGGGCCTGCTCGAAAATGGATGGATCTCTTTCCCTTTCGCCTTCTGAATCCTCTGGTCGTCTTTGGAAAAACTGCTGTCAAGGTCGATGGAGTCGACGCAGGGTAGCAGCTTTGTCTCTTCAGCGTTGCTGGGCAGAGAAGACTTGCTAGGAGTCTTTGGCCTGGCGGTGATGGTGTTCATCCTCTTGCAGGTTGCCTCAATGTCTATGTGCAGAGTTGCCACGAGACCCTTTGAAGTATAATATTTCATCTTCAGGTGCACTGTTGAAGGCATGACTACCAATTCGGCCAAAGTTGGCCGCCCGAAGATGTACTGGTATAGGGACAGGCAATCGATGACCAAGAACTGGACCTTGATTGACCTGGCCATTTCAGCAGACCCGAAAGTTACAATCAGCTCTATGTAACCCCAGGGCTTCGTCACCAACCCATTGAAACCCTGCAGATCGGAGCCCACGTAGGGTGTCAAATGTGATTCATCCAGCTGGAGGGTGGAGAACAACTGGGAATACATAATATTAACTGAGTTGTCTTGGTCGACGAGAATTCGTCTGATGTCAAAATTGGTCGTCTGAGCTCTCACGAGTAGAGGGATGTTGGCGTTGAGGGCTCCACCAAGGAGCTCCTTGCGATAGAAGCATATGGGAACAAACTCTCCATAGTCTCTGTCGAGGGTGGAGTTCTGGTTCGAGTTGTTGCTGATAAGGTGCTCGAATTTTCTTTTGAAGCACCCTAATGTAACTTTGTTTAAGCCCCCTCCGGAGATTACCATGGCGGAGGGGAAAGTCTCCCACGGGCTCTGTGCAACGAAATATGGAGGGGCGCTGAGTCCCTCGGGGATGTAGAAATCATCAGGCGCGAGATGCTCATAGCGACCTAAAGGCTGATTTCTTTGGAGGAAGGCACTTCTTCCTCGACCTTCTTGGACTCCTGGGCGTCTTGTCGAAGAGCATCATTCCATTTGGAGAACTGCTTTAAATGTCCGTCCTTGATGAGTATCTCTATGGCATCCTTCAAGTGGATGCATTCTTCAGTCATATGGTCGTGACTCTTGTAGAACCGACAATATTTCGACTTGTCAGTGTTTGGTTTAAACAGTATTTGTTTGGGGAACCAGACTCCCGCTTGCCGGAATTTTGAGTTGGCATATTCAGAAAGGATCTTTTCCCGAGAGACCATCAGGGGAGTATACTCGTGGAACCGGCCGGAAGGTCCCTTGTTGTCCTTGGGATCCCGGGGATGGTATTCGCATCTTCTATCTCTTCGACGCGATGTCGAGGGCTCATCGGACTTGGAGGATCGGGCACTCTCTCGATGCCACGAATATCGGGAAGAAATAACAGCCTCCTTCTCTTCATACTGGATGTACGCTTATTCTTTGAGGAGGAAAGCATCCATCATTGTTGGGGGCTGGATGCCCACAGCTTTAACAAATTCAGTGCGGGGACGGAGCCCGCACTCGAGCAAAAATTCTTCATGTCATCAGTCGTGGAGACCTGGACAACTTCCTTGTTGAACCTCTCGATGTAGGGTCGCAGAGGTTCATCCTTCCTTTCAATGATGGCCTTAAGGGAAGCTTCGGTCTTCGAGTAACGGCGAGAGGCCGTGAAGTGTCTGGAGAACATTCTTCCCAATTGCCTCCATGAGGTAATGGAACCATCGAGGAGTCTTTTGTACCAGGTCATTGCTCCATTTCTGAGCGTGGTCGGGAACAACCTACATTTGATGGCGCCCTAGACGCCACGATAATCGAGTAGCACATCAATATTTTCGATGTGCTCGTTGGGGTCTATAGTACCGTCGTATGTGCCTAGAGAAGAGGGTTTCTCCAATCCCTTTGGCAGGCGCATAGCCATAATCTCCTGGGACAACAGGCCGCGAGGATCGTCATCACTGTTGCTGGACCATGACTAGTAGCAGGTGCCTCGTCTGTAGGTAGGATGGTGATCTCGACAGGTAGATAGGGTTCGTGCCCGACCCTTGGATCTGGGCGGAGGCAAACACTGAGAATCTGCTTGGTGATCTCTTGTGGTCCTCTTGGGTCGCGAGGAATGCTGGTTTTTAGGAGAGATATGGTCGTGCTTTCTGACAGTTTGAGTCTTTGTCTCCTGAGGTATTCAACGGTTTCTTTCGCGCCGGGTAGGAGGACTTCGTGGTCTCTGACGCTCTTTCCTCAACGAAGGGGGTCTTGGATGATTGGGTCTTCTAGGGCTCCAATCCTCGCGTTCTGATTAAGGATTAAGAGGTTGGTTTTATTGAGAACCTCGAGGAGGGCCGCCATAGCCGGGTCGGTGCTGGGCGGAACTGGAATTGGTAGGTACTCCGGGATAAGCGGGACCTCGTTGTGATCTGCGCAAACGGAAAATGGAGAAACGGTGGCTCTGTCCTTTTGATGGAGGACTTCGCCCCCAAGAGAGGTGGTTGCCCAATTAGTATCAGTCTTATTGACGAGGAGGAAAGTAAAGTTGCGAGCATCATGGATGTTGTCGCGGCTGGCCATGATTCGAATTTGGAAGAACTATTTTGGTTTTGAATAAACAATGGGAGAAAAGACGGGGATAACAGGTTTCCCACAGACGGTGCCAATGGTCTTGACGGTTGATCAGAACCTGAAATAGGTCAGAGACAATCACCTGTGATGCTGGGTGTGAGAGAGGAAGATAGGGTGTACCTGCAAGGCACTCCGATGCTAAAGTAAGAATTGAGAGAAAGAAGGAAAGTACATAATATGTGTGTATCATGGTGAATTTTGGATACCTAACCCTCTCAAATGAGAGGGTTTTTATAATTCCCCCAGCGCTTGGCCATTGGTCCTTATTTTTGGGGCGAGATAACTATTTCCCGAAGATTAGGTAACTGCCAGAAACTAGTTGTTGGAATGAGCAGAGGTGCCCATAACTAGTCGTTGCTATGGGGAGAGGTGCAGTTATGGGCACAAGCGTCTTGGTTGTTTCCGGATGGTGGAACCGTGTGTAACAGGTAAGGACTGATGAGGAGAAGTGTTGGTCCAGAGGTAAACCGGTCAACCTCTCCTATTGAAGGGGAAAAAAGGTAAATGATCTCCCAAATTGGTTGAACTTAGGCAATTGGGCCGTTCTGGGAGCAGAAGTGGATTGGGCATGCCTAGCCATTGGGCCAGTCCAGAACAATAACTTTCCTAGGCTTTTCATGATTTTTCCGACACTCTGTGGTGTGTATAAAGTGTGTGGTTGATATTTAGGTGGGATATTTTTCTCCTGTAATTTGAATGCAAAGTCTGATTAACTAAACAAACTACCTGCCCCTAGTTAAGATTAAGGGTTTTAATTCTGAAAGAAACACCAACTTCTAGGATCAAATTGGTTGACTAGGGATTAACTTTTTATCTTTTCTTTGTTTGGGGATTGAAACAATGCATTACGTCATCGACAAAGTTTTAATTGAAAGCATACCATCAGCAAGTATGTGTATTTCATTTGCATAATCCTCCCTCCAATCTTTGCTTAAACAATAGTTTGATAAAGATAAGTGAATGGGAGAAATAATTTTTTTGTTTTTGACATAAATGAAAAATGTGAGTGAATATGACATGATTAATTTAGAAAATGCATAACCATTTCACTAATATTACCATTTTAAAGAAAACAACAATGCTTAAAAGCTAATAAACATTCAGCATGCAAAGAAATACAAATGGAATGCTGAAACACCCAAATGATTGTTGTCGCTACTGCGAAAATCGGCGCCGGCTGAACAGAAGAGTCGCCACCGCGCGTTATTTATCCCACGGGAGGGAAAGGAAACGCTCAGAGTAAACCTCGCACAACACGGGAAAGGTATGGTCGTCGCAACCAAAACCTGGATTCGGGAGTCGGTTACGCAAGGGGAAGGTATTAGCACCCCTCACGTCCGTCGTACTCGACGGGATCCACGCTTGTTTTCGGGTATGGATTGTTATTCTATCTAAACTAAGGGTTAAGGGTTAAAAAGAAAATAAAATGACTCGGCAAAGTATCGCACTTTATGCCTACGTATTCCCGTCTGGAACGAGAAATCACAGTCAACGTAGTTCGCCTACCTACGGGAAAGGAGGGGAAGGTTGCTCGCTAGGATATCGCATCCTATGCCTACGTACTTTCATACAGCATGAAAGATCAGAGCAAACGTAGTTCGGGCCACGTACGACACAAGTCTGTCTTGATTGCTTTTATTCCTTCTGAAAAAGGGTTTTTCCTGATTACTGGTCCAAGCGGACAAAAATGACGTTTTGATGAGTTCACATTCTTTTACGGAAGAAGTGTCTTTTATTGTGTTTGAAATCTTATTGTGTTTTTCTGTTTGTTTTGAGAAAGAAGAGACAGAACTCTAACCTACGGTTGCGAAGGGAATCAAACTAACCTAATGTTATCATGCATGGGTTAAGACCTAATGTCTATCATGCTCCTCTCTTGCACAGAGAGAAACAGAGATCCTAAGGGAATAGACGGGAACAGAAACAATAGCAATATATACAGTAAAGCAGTAAAATGCATGGATGCAACAATACAAGCGAGGCAAGGGAGTCCCACTCAACCTCGAACCTAGAAAACAATAGGCAAAAGTTAACAGACTTCACTTTCAACCCAACAGGTTAACAGCAAACAATACAGTCCAAAAAACTAATCAATACATCAGAAATGAACAGCAAAAATAAACAGCCACAGCAGCTCTGCATCAACATCTGTCTTCAAGTCATCTCCAATCAGCTACAAGTTTCGGCAAGCATCAATCTCCATCTCCACAGCCTTCAAGCAAGGTCTTTGGCATCAATCTTCAGTCTACAATGGCTTTTCTTCAATTCTCAAACTCCCAGGAGGAATATCAGTCAATCAGATGAAGTGAATGAATGTTAGACAGTCAATTACCTACCAAGGGTGGTTCATTAACTGTTAACATTATATAGACAATTTTCTCTCAAAAGTTCTATCTTTCAAATACATTCACTGATCCTTCCAAAGGAAGGAGGTGGATACTTGAAAGAGACTTTTAATCATAGAGAAAGAATGGATGCAAGCAAGGCATTCCATGTTTGGGAAACAAGCTTTCTAATCTAGAGCTCTGCCTAGCTCCTAAACCCTAGACTCCTCCACAGCTGCTAGCAAGAATCTCCTCATCAACTCTGGAAGTTGGACTTCAATCTCTTGATCTCCAATGGCTTCATCATCATAAGTCTTCAGCTCCCCCAATCCCCAAGCAATCCCAATACCCACACAAGCAAACAATAATCCCCAGAGAGGCACACCACACCAGTCAACAAATACAGATAGTATTAATAGCAGTAGGGGAATCCTAATATTTTCTAAGGGATCTAATAACTACCCCTATTCCCTATAGTCCCATACCCCAAAGATTCAATTTCTAACTCCTAAGGGAAATGAACTTATTCACCTATGTTGTCACCTAAACCCTAATTTTTGTTCATGTTATTCACACCTAATCAAATCACCTAAAACTAAGTCCTAAAAATATGAACTAAATTGTATATACAAGCTAACAATATCTACTAATCAACCTAAAAAGAATGGATTAAAAATAGTAAAGCATCTATTCAAACTAGAATTAGCAAAATCATGCACCAAACAAAATATTATTTACACCTATTTAAAAGAAAAATATGCTAAAAATATAAAAATGAAATGAACTATTAATTTTTTTGTATGATAATTTTCTTGACAAAATTAAGAAAAGAATGCAAAAACAGCCAATGAAAAATATGCATTTTACAATTTGTTATGATTTTTTAAAGATTTAATGTTTTTAAGAGAAAATAAAATTGAATTAAATGGAATGGAGGGTGCAGCAAGTAGGAAATTCAGTTAAAAAAAGGAACGGGCCCAGACTGGGGGGTGCGCCTAGCAGGGCGCGTCTGGGCCCAATCAAACAGAAATCCCAGCAAAAATTAAAAAAAAAACAAATCGGTGTGAATAGCAAGCATTTCCGTTCATTTGTGATTGGGCTTGGCTTGGTAGGGTGTGAAAAGCAAAGGACTCAAAGCCTAGTCTGAAGCTAATAAGTGGAACGGTGCGTTTGAGGTTTGAAATTCCCTCCGTTTTTTCCATTCAATCGGCCGTAGGATCGAGTTCCCAGTCAAATGTCAAAGGGCAATCGTGTGGCTTAAAGGTTATCTTCAACCTCCAGCAAACCCTAACTCTGAAATCCATCTCCCATGCATGCATATTCGAGCTTCCTGTTCTCTCTCCATTCTCCATGAAACCAAACACTTCCAAAAGCAAAAATGTTCTATAAACTTCCCTCTACGCAGCCATGATCATAACTTCTCCTAAAACTCGCTCAATCAACCAACCCGATAGGTGCAACAGTCTGACTCCACCATTAATACCTGTCATCAACTTCTCCAAAGCTTGCTCAATTCTACCCTAACATACTCTACACCTTGTGCTGATCACAACAAGCTATTCACCTAAGATTTTCGTGCCATATTCCAAGAGATACAAACCCTAACAGTTCTTGCACTCCATGATCAAACTCCATGGAAACTCTCCAAACTCACCAAACTCAGTCATCTATCCTATCTTACCATTTCTATGCTAACAAAACCTAGTAATTCTACCTAAAACATGCAAATCGAATGAGCAACATACCTGGTGCAATTGATGAAAACAGGTGCTAAATCTTCTTGATCCAAGGCTGGAAATGAGTGGAAAATGATCAAGGAACTTGGTGATGAGTTCTGTATGCAATGAATCGTGCTCCAAGGCTTTGAATCTCCCAATTCCAAAATTCTTGCACTTTGAATGGTGAACATGCACAGCTCGAATCCTCCTTCAATTTACCACATGATTGTGTGAATTATGATCCTTGGATGATGATGATGATGATGATCAGATCAAGGATTGTGAGAATTGATGAGAATTTGAGAGAGTTTGAGTTGATTTTGCAAATTGGAAAAAAGTGTGTGAAACTTGTGTTTATGAGCAATGTGATTCACCAACCATGGCATGAACCTCTTCATATCAATATATAGGTGAATTTAGAAACTCCTAGAAGCTTGGAGAAACTTCCCATGCACAATTTCCCTTGAATTTGATTATGTAACTTCCATTATAAGTAACCATGAATAATTTTCAAAACTTGAACCAAACTCAAAATTCCACTTTAGCCAATGTTCTAAAAATGATTTTTACAATCAAAATAACCTATAATTTCACCTCATTTGGCCAAAGTATGAAAAATCTCATTTTTTAGGTCATTTTTATTCATTAAATCCACCAATTTTGAAACCTTGTGCTATGAATCTTTCCAATCTTTAATGGTCACCTTTCTAGACTCAAAATGTCATTTGGAGCAAGTTTGATGTTGTGAAGTTTTCCATTTGAAGCTTCCTTGTATGAGTTTTGGGCATAGGCTTGAAGTGACCTGTAATTCTCAAATGACCAAAATACCCTTTACTTGCCAAGACCATAAGTAGAGTTCCACAAATCATATGAAGGCATACTATACCATTATAGAAATATAAGTCAATGAGTAACAACTCTTATGTTGACCAGAAATTCATTTGAAATCTCCTTGAGGGGTAAAAATTGCTTGGAAGTCAAGTCACTTTCACAGACAAAATTTCAGATACCTTAGATGACCTGTAACTTGTAAGGACCATAACTTGAGTTCTATAAATCTCCTATATGTATTCCACCACTCAAATTAAAGGTCTTGAGATCCTCTACAAGTTTCATGTTGGCCAAGGATCCATTTGAAGCTTTCATTTTGACTTATATTGCTTGGAAATTTGACCTAAACTAGGGGATTTTACACAGAAACCCTAATTTAGAAACTCCTCTTCTCCTTGATTTCTCTTGATTTCTTCTTAGCACCACAACATATCCTTCTTTACATGCCAAATGATGAACCCCACATCTCTCCAATAGACCTTAATGCCTTTCAATCAATCATTTGACCTAGAGTTGACCTAGAGTTGACCCCAGGTGAAACCCTAGTTGACTGTCTTCAACTGCAATTCTTGTGATTACACCAAGGACTTGTCTTCTTCTTCAAATGAATTTATAAGTATCCCATGATGCCCACATACTCTCCATGCTCAGTCCACAGCTCACAACCTCTTTGATGATCCCCAGATACCCTCAGCTAGGAGATAGATGCACTGCTTGATCTATTGACTTCCTAGCTTTCAAATTCTTTCTGATGACTTGAATGGGATTGAATTCAGATAATAACCTCTTGATAGGTTCATATAGATGAGAATAATGCTTGGTCCCTTGTTGGATTATTTGCTATGTTATGCTATGCAGATGATTAGACTATGTACATGCCTCTATATGCAAATGCTAATGACATTGAACATAAACCAAGTGAATAAGGTTGAGCAAATTTTAGGGTGCAACAGCTGCCCCTATTCAAGCGACTTGGACCTGATTGGGTGAAGAGCCCGGAGCCTTCAGACATTCGCGGTACGAGACGGTTGAATACTAAGAACCCGGAAATTTGCCAACCGCAGAAATAAACTGCACCACTGCTTGGAGAATGATATTCATCAACTGAATCTAACTGTTACGGCAACCAACTGATCCATTAGCGACCGTGCTGGGGACTATTTTCGTCGGCCTGAAAAAGATTCTATCATCGAAGAAGTCTCAACTACACTTGTCCACGTTAGGACTCCACCTGCCGTCAACACGAAAAAATCTCGGCGAATTTGCTGGGGATGACTCGTCTGCATTTTATCAGGAATAAATCGTCCACGTTAGGAATAAACTCTTGTCCACGTTAGGAATAACCTTTCCACGTTAGGAATAACATCGTCCACGTTAGGACTCACCCTTCCACGTAAGGAATGACCGTTCCACGTTAGGAATAACACCGTCCACGTTAGGACTCACCTTTCCACGTAAGGAATAACCGTTCCACGTTAGGAATAACACCGTCCACGTTAGGACTCACCTTTCCACGTAAGGAATAAACTTCTTCTTCGTCAAACTCTTCCACGTGAGGAATACTCTTCTTTTGAATCTGTCCACGTCAGGACTAAACCCCTCCACATCAGGAATACACTCTTTCTTTCCACGTCAGGAATACAAACTTTTTCACGTAAGGAATCAATTTCTTTTCCACGTAAGGAATGCTCTTTTCCACGTAAGGAATAACTCTTTTTTAATCTGTCCACGTAAGGACTCCAATCTTTCCACGTAAGGAATGCAATCTTTCCACGTAAGGAATCCAACTTCTTTCCATGTTAGGAATACAACTTTCCACGTAAGGAATCATTTTTCCACGTAAGGAATCTCCATCTTTCCACGTAAGGAATTATAAATTTTCCACGTAAGGAATCAACTTCTTTCCACGTAAGGAATAAACTCTTTCCACGTAAGGAAACATCTCTTCTTCCACGTAAGGAATCACCATCTTTCTCTGTCCACGTAAGGAATTATAACTTTTCCACGTAAGGAATCAACTTCTTTCCACGTAAGGAATAAACTCTTTCCACGTAAGGAAACATCTCTTCTTCCACGTAAGGAAACCACTTCTGATTTGTCCACGTAAGGGCTCAATCTTTCCACGTAAGGAATTATAACTTTTCCACGTAAGGAATCAACTTCTTTCCACGTAAGGAATAAACTCTTTCCACGTAAGGAAACATCTCTTCTTCCACGTAAGGAAACCACTTCTGATTTGTCCACGTAAGGGCTCAATCTTTCCACGTCAGGAATACATCGTCCACGTCAGGACCCACCTTTCCACGTTAGGAACACAATCTCTTTTCCACATAAAGAATCATTTTTCCATGTGAGGAATCCAACTTCTTTCCACGTTAGGAATGCGACTTTCCACGTAAGGAATCACCAACTTGATCTGTCCACGTAAGGACTCCACTCTTTCCACGTAAGGAATACAATCTTTCCACGTTAGGAATCAAACTTTTTCCACGTAAGGAATCTCATTTTTCCACGTAAGGAATAATTCTTTTTGATTTGTCCACGTAAGGACTCCAATCTTTCCACGTAAGGAATATAATCTCTTTTCCACGTAAGGAATAACTTGTCCACGTTAGGACTACATCGTCCACGTCAGGACCTACTTTTCCATGTTAGGAATAATAATCTTCTTGATTTGTCCACGTAAGGACTCCAATCTTTCCACGTAAGGAATAAACTTGCTCTTCCACGTAAGGAATACGTCTTCTTTTTCCACGTAAGGAATAAACTCGTCCACGTCAGGACCCATGTTTCGTCTTGATTTATCCACGTCAGGACTCAGGCCTCTTCGACCCGCTGGGGAAATAAAACTTGTCCACGTCAGGACTCACATCTCCTCTGCTGAGAAAATAAAACTTGTCCACGTCAGGACTCACATCTTCGTCGGATTTGTCCACGTCATGACTCCCGCTTCACCAACACGAAGAAAGATAACTGCTGAGAGTAAATGGTCCACGTCAGGACACCAACACAAAGAGTAATCAGTTTTGTCAACGTCATGACTTCACATTCCATGAATACCGAGAAATCGAATCTGTCCACGTTAGGACTAGCACATCTCATCGACCCGAGGAAATAAATCTGTCCACGTTAGGACGCCCACTTCTGAATAAATCCCGTCAATAAAAATGTCCACGTCAGGACTCATTTCTTCATTGATCCTAACCCACAAACTTCTTAGCACTGACGTGACAGCGACTCTGAGGCGGACTCCACTGGGGATATCTGGAAACCAAACTACCGGATGCCTGCTCTGATAACCGGAGGCAACTTCTGAAACTCTGATTCATGAAACCCCTTTGACGACAAATAACTCTGCTTGGGAATAAAGAGAAACTTATCCTGATAACTCTGTGGGGAATACTGCCGAAACTGACATCATCATTGAATGTCTCATGCCGAGATCTTGAATGTTTGGTAATTCATTTGAGCAAGAGTTCTCCCCATCTGAACTGCTATAATACAGAAACTGCTTCAGCAAAATAAATGTTGAAGGTAATGTCAACTCCGCTGGGGATAACCAGGCGATACAGAATCATTCCAGCAAAATAAATGCTGGAAGAGTGAAGTCAACCCTGCTGGGAAATTGGGAACTTAACCAAGCACCTTGTTGAAGTAACACCCTGCGA
Organism: Lathyrus sativus; assembly: GCA_963859935.3. Classification (NCBI taxonomy): domain Eukaryota; kingdom Viridiplantae; phylum Streptophyta; class Magnoliopsida; order Fabales; family Fabaceae; genus Lathyrus; species Lathyrus sativus. The sequence goes on from OZ012735.1 coordinate 812,837,387, forward strand.
GGGAATATAACTCTGCTGGGGAATAGCAGATACGCCCAGTATGATTGGGCTTCTGCTGGAGAATGAACAGGTATCACATGGTATTTCAACAAAATAAATGTCGGGACACACCACCATCTCTGCCTGGGGAGAGTCTTAATCTTCGAGTTCCACTGAGAGGAAAGAAAACACTTGCTGAAAAGAGAACTCCGCTGGGGACGAAACGACTCTCTTGGGGAAAACCAACTGACTCCGCCGGGAGAGTAAATGACCCTGCGGGGAAAGGTGAACTGTCCGAAGACAGCTCACAAATGTTAATCTTCTGCGGCTAAACCACTCTGCTTGAGATGCACCGTCTGAATACAGCCTTCGATCTTGGAATCGCCAAACTTTGCTGAGGATAAATGACTTGGCTGGAGAATGTCCTTTTGATAAGTCACGACTAGCTGGGAAATTCGATCATTCTTCGGTGAGGAACACTGCTATCTTGGAAGCGCGACCTGCGCGGGGATCGAATCTTTCGCTACGAACTCCTGGTCCATACTGCAATCTTTTGATAGCCCACCTTCTCGGAACTCTGCTTCGGGGATACTAACATGCCCCAGTCTGTATTCTTGAACACTTCTTCTCGAAAGGAAATCCTAGTCAGGACTCTATCTTGAAATAGCTTGCCCCTGAATCTGCAACAATTTTGGAATGGACCCTGTAGTCTTTGTGTCCTGATGGGCGGACATGGACTGCTTCGACATTTCGAGCCTCGAAGAGTAGCTCTCGTGCTCTTAGGGTGACCTTAGTCTGGTAATGTCTTCGCCCCTGATTGACTGATTCGTGGAGTAATGCCCATAGCTATGAGAGATTTGCCAAATCTTGACCTGACTGCCCCAGATTTACTGATTCTAGGATGACTGACTCTACCTGAATTAATCAGTATAGCTTGCCCCAGTCCACGAAACATTTGGGCATTCTGCATTTTATCCCGATCATACCTTCCACTGTAGGAATCTTTCCTGTCGGCATGCGCTTACTCGCGAGTAACACAAGTTGTTCTGCATAAAAGATATATTAAACGCAATGCATATGACAGTTTCAAAATCCAAGTCTGTTCACTGGAAAAAATTTTGCGACATGTAATGAATCAAAATGTCAATATGAAAGCTGGTAAGAGGAACCCTTTTAGGAGTCAGTTTCGATGCGATCTTTACCGATGTATGCTCTTGACCAAAACCTGTTTCAATTAGGACTTTTTCGGGTTGTAACGTGGTCAGGTTCACGGTTAACAAGGAAAGACATAGGCTCAAAATTTATTTCGACCCACCCATTCTTCGTGATGTTCTCCAATCCTATGTTCAGCTAATCTGACTTCAGCGTTCACCTGTTAGAGGTGGAATGATAGGAGTGATGGTTCAGAATACCACACATTTTTTTGTTTTTGAGTGACAGTCATTTGCTTTTCGTCTTTGGGTGCCCAGAGTCACACGACTTTGTCCTTGTCGAGGATTTTTCTTTTCTTTGGCAATCCTTTTCGTCTTTCGTTTTTTTTTCATTCCCTAACTTTTGCCTGGACTGAGTATCTTTTGAGATTCTTTTGATTTTTCAGTCCAGCGGGATGCCCCTATTTTTGCCTAAGTCATTTGCTTTCAAGTTTTGACTTAGCGGGCTCTTGATTCTTTTCGCTTTTCATTTTTTTTTCCGAATAAGACGTGTGACACTGGTTTGTCTGACTTTTTGTGGAATAATGTGACTGTTTCACTCTTTGTCGGCGAGGTTTAACCATTGCGGTTCTTTAGGCACGACCTATACAAGTGTGATTTATCCTCAACCGGACACTCTTTTCACGATTCGAACGCTTGGTCAAACTAACTGACACCTACCCTGCCCCGGGTTAAGATTTAGGGTTTTTCCTTTTCGAAAAAAGAAACTCCTACTGCTGGGCTCGAAAGGGTTTATCAAGGGATTATCTTCCTTATATCTCCGGTGTTTATGGATTGAAACAATGCCTGTATTTCATCAACAGGTTTTTTATCCAAAAGCATACAATCGGAATGTTATCCGTCATCTGTTTTCGTCATCCTCCCCGGATTCCTGCTAAAACAAGCATTAAGCATTAAAGAAACACAAAGAGTGAACACGACTGGATTAATTCAAAACATGCATATTCATTTCGTTTATCAATATCAATTGAAAAACAACAAGTTTTAGAAGCGAAATTTGCAATTACACAGAAAAGAAACTACAAATGCAAAGATATGAACAAGATAACATGAAAAATGTCGGTGTCTTAGAACTGGACTTCCTGCACTTTGACTTATTGGCGAGTCAACCATCCTCAGAAACCATTATCAGGGGTAGTCTACTGCTGTCTCGATCTTCTTTCAACGGCCTGATCAAACCTGGGAAACTTTTTCATCATCCCGACTTTCGCTTATCTATGGCCTTGCACCACCTTGGGGGCCATACCAGAGAAGTTAATAACCCTGTTGTCGATCAAATCTTGGACGTTATGCTTGAACGCGTGGCAACCCTCAATATCATGTCCGGGAGCCCCAGAGTGGAATTCACAGTGCCTGCTTGCATCGTAACCATACGGCAGAGTGCCTGTTATTGGCGCCAGAGTTCTTTTCTCCACCAAGTTCAATCTTAGTAGTGTCTGTAACAAATCTGCGTACGTTGAGGGAGGCTTTTCAAACACCCTCCTTGGCTTCTTTCCCCGAATTCTTTGTTGAGCCGGATACTGGCATCTTGTATGTTGCTGGCTTTGCTCGGACGATTCCTTAGGCCCACGCGTTATCATCCTTAAATTCAACCCTGGCATCGGCAACTGTTGTGGACATGGGGACTTAGCTTCCAGTGGCTCTGGGATATACCTCGATTCGTCTGCAACCTCTGGCGGGGAAATGGGAATGTCAGTCCCTGAAACTTTTATGCCCCCCGGTACAAACTCAATTATTTTCTCATCCAGCAAATCTTGAATCTTATGCTTAAAAGCTTTGCAGTTTGCAATGTTATGCCCCGGTGATCCGGAGTGGAAGGCACAATGGGCGTTCAAGTCATAGTCTGGTGGCGGCTGCCCTGTCAGTGGGACCAAAATGCGGGGCTCAACCAGTTGAAGTTGGAACAAGAGTTGCACCAACTGATCATAATCCACAGGGATCTCATCAAATACTCTGTTAGAAGGCCTCATCCTCTTGCCACCCCTCCTTGGGTTATCCTGCAAAATCAATTGCGACTGCTGACGAGGAGAATCCTGAGCTTCGAATCGTGGAGAGGGTCTCTTACGCCTGTCATGCGTGGGTAACGGTTCTTCAGACCCCTGAGGAGCAGACAAGCCATCCGCGTCTTCAGACATTCGCCCTCCTTCTCTTCTGAGTACGTTCCTTAATATTTCAGCCATCAACCCCATCTGTGCCTTCAATCGGCAGTTCTCTTCTTCTAGCGTCTCTTGATTCGAGCGTAATGCTTGCATATCTTTCGTGAACTGCCCCAGCTGGCCTCGAACATCCATTAATTCTGCTTGAACTTGCTTGATGTCTATCCCCACAAGTTGGTGTATGCGGCCTGGGAGAAAACCTTGATTCTCTCGCTGAGCAAGATCGGCAGCCCTATCATTAGCCCGTGCAATCAGAGGCTGCACCATATTTTGCAACTGTTTCTGACTCTCGGCCATGGCTTCCATTACCTGTATGAGCCGCATTATGTTGTTGTGCACCTCTTGCATCTCAGTCTGATCCTGACTCATGATGTCCTTACTGCTGCTTCTGGTTGAATGCCAGGGAATTCTTCGGTCTCTAATCTTGGAGGACCTGGAAGATACAGGAGATGAGATACAGTTTAATAATTACCTGTAATGCAATATGAATATGAATGCAATGCAATGTGTGTGTCTGTGCATTAGGGAAATTCATTCCCCGATTCTAGTGCGAAGGTGCCAGTGCAGTGACAGAGCTAGACATACAAAGATCGGAGCTGAATCATAGAAAGCCTCATATATTGCAGAGAAATCCAGTAAGCCAAGAATACAATATCACTGAGAGTATAATAAGAGGGCATGACCTCAACCAACAATCCTGGTGATGGTCAGCACAAATGCAAATAAAGCATACAAGTCAATACATGAAATGATCAAGTACTCCCATATGCTCGGTACTCTTCTATTAACTTCTTGGTCTCTGGATGACCTGGTCGGGTAAGCAACCCTTCAACAAGTTGGTTTCTTCGTTTGAGCACACGTTGTACGTCTCCTGGCAGTTTCCTCCCATGCCCCTTCTCCGAAGCGATCCTCTAGCTTACGCTTCTGGGACACAGCTTCATCCCTGCCTTTGATGGCCTTGTTCAATGCGTTTTGGAGACTATACCGGGTCATCACTTCTTCTTCACACTTCTTGATGCTGGACTTCAACTGCTCTTCGAGGTCGGAAATTTGCTGCTTCAACTTATCTTCCCTCTTCTTATTGTTGGTCAGTGTAGCATTCCAAGTCTTATTGCAAGAAGAGATCTCTCGGTGAGCTGCGTCGAGTGCCTTCTTTTTGGATTCCAGCATGTCATGGGAGCTTCTGAACTCTTGCCCCAGACGTTCGCGCTTCTTCCTTTCTTCAGTCAACTCAGCCCCTAGTCTGTTCATTAGCTCAATCTGCTGTTGGAAAGCATGCACGGCCTTGTTTTTCTCACTGCGTACCTGGGCTAGCTCCTGCTCTAACCCTTCGTTGATCTTCATCAAGGCTTCTTTTTCTTTCACCACTTGCTCGTAGGCCTCCCTAGAAACAGTAGTTGGCTCTGCTACCGGAATAGGAACAAGGGCTGGTGCATCTGGAAATGGCATCCGCAACTGACTTGCTCTCTCTTGAATCCAAACTCTGTAAGGTGCGTAAGCCTGACAGTCATTCTTCCCTAACAACGGCTTCCCCCTTCGGTTAATACGCGTCCAGGCATGCTGCAGCTTGGCTAATAACTCCCCCTTCAAATCACCGGTGAAGTACAGAGATTCCTGTACTTCTTCTTCCTTTGGTGGGTTCTTCAGCGCATATCCGAACTGACGGACCAACAGGGATGGGTTGTAGGTGATACACCTTTTTCTTCCTATCAGCGGGACATTAGGGTACCCAGAACAACTGAATATAAGCTCAGACCCTAGCAGGTCTCGATCAAACCACTCAACGTCTTCGGAAGATAGCCTCATCAGGCGCTCTGACCAGCTAGCTGAAGTTGCACTCTCCACAAAAGATCCCTTCAGGGGAAGGTGGCTCTTAAACCACATATTCAACAAAGGAGCACAGCAGTAAACCACCTTTCCCCTTCTGTTTTCGTTCTTGTAGTGCAAGGAGTGGTAGAAGTCTCCGATCAACGTGGGCACGGGATTGCCAGCAGCAAATATATGGAAAGCATCCAAGTCTACGAAATTGGGCAAGTTAGGAAACAACACAATTCCATAAATGCATAGAGCCAAAATAACATTGAAAACCACCCAACATCCGCTCTTGGCATACTCCTGAGCTTTGCCAACCAGGAAATCAAGAGAGAAACCTGAAACCCCAAGCCAAGAAGTCACTAACAGTTCGGCAGCGTCCATGTGCAAGTCCTTGGCTAAGTCCTCCAACTGGGGCTCAGCGGCAGAGTGAATAAAGGGAACCTTGTTCTGCACTGGTAACTCAGTGAACTCCACATACTCTTCAATGGTAGGCCCTAGAATGAAGTCAGTAAACGTAAAACATCTCAATGCAGGGTCATAGAAATGCATCAAGGTGTACAGCCCGTTCATCTCATCAGCAGTGGGCTTGTAGACTAATCTCAGTAATCTCCCATGACTCATTCTGAAGCTTCTCCTAACCTCCTCATCAGCAAGAGATGTCAGACCGAGCAAAGGAGTAATATCAGGTGTAGGCAGCTTATACGCAACTGTTTTCCTCAAACCAGCCATAATCAATACTCAGAAGTCTGGGCACTAGAATCGGAGGATATGCAAATGCACCTGCAGCACAGACACACGTTAATGGGATGCAATGATAATGGGTATGCAAACAATGCAATGCAAATAACATGCAACAGGGACCAAATTCCGTAGCTGAATAGCCTGAACCATATTAAGAAGTCTCAGATAGACTCTCCAGAAGTCCTCAAACCCTGGTCTCAGATAGACCTAAAACAAAGCTCCAACAATGGTCTCTGACAGACCTCCAACCATAACTCCAACTGGTCTCTGGTAGACCTCAAATCACGTCTCCAACTGGTCTCTGACAGACTGGTCTCTGACAGACCTCAGAACTCTCCATAAATACCCAGGATCTCTGATCAAGAAATAACCGGTATCTGAAGGTCTAGTTACCTGCATAACCCCAAACCCTCTCACAGGTGGATGTCCTAGTAACTGACAAAGGTATGGCATCCTATGCGGTCGTCGGCGTCACAGACTTTCAGGGTTGATGATACGATTCCCAGAAGGAGTCGCATCATCAAATCCTGAAGAGGCCTCACTTAGCCAACTTCCAAATGATCGGTTCCCGGAGTCGACAATTCAGCTGACCAACAACCCCTTCGACCCAAAGGGTAGAAAAAGAAGCCAACCAGAAGAACCTCGTCCGAGTGTAGATTTCATGAGACACTAATGCAAGCAAAGCCGGCACGCGCCCACTACTTTCTACTCTAATTCTAGGTGCACTCAAGCCCAGGCCCGGCTTATCTCTCAATCAAAGAACACCCGTCGCACCCCAATACAGCAATAATAATCAATATATATAGTGCTGAAAATAAAGGTCAGAAATTAAATCTATACAAAATCCTCGACGGGAAAACAAGCGTTAGGATTGACTCTCTTAAGGGACGTTGGATCCCAAATGCATAAGGACTATCGCAGTCCTTAGCAGCCAGGGGACGTTGGGTCCCCAGCAGAGTCGCCAGTTGTCGCTACTGCGAAAATCGGCGCCGGCTGAACAGAAGAGTCGCCACCGCGCGTTATTTATCCCACGGGAGGGAAAGGAAACACTCAGAGTAAACCTTGCACAACACGGGAAAGGTATGGTCGTCGCAACCAAAACCTGGATTCGGGAGTCGGTTACGCAAGGGGAAGGTATTAGCACCCCTCACGTCCGTTGTACTCGACGGGATCCACGCTTGTTTTCGGGTATGGATTGTTATTCTATCTAAACTAAGGGTTAAGGGTTAAAAAGAAAATAAAATGACTCGGCAAAGTATCGCACTTTATGCCTACGTATTCCCGTCTGGAACGAGAAATCAGAGTCAACGTAGTTCGCCTACCTACGGGAAAGGAGGGGAAGGTTGCTCGCTAGGATATCGCATCCTATGCCTACGTACTTTCATACAGCATGAAAGATCATAGCAAACGTAGTTCGGGCCACGTACGACACAAGTCTGTCTTGATTGCTTTTATTCCTTCTGAAAAAGGGTTTTTCCTGATTACTGGTCCAAGCGGACAAAAATGACGTTTTGATGAGTTCACATTCTTTTACGGAAGAAGTGTCTTTTATTGTGTTTGAAATCTTATTGTGTTTTTCTGTTTGTTTTGAGAAAGAAGAGACAGAACTCTAACCTACGGTTGCGAAGGGAATCAAACTAACCTAATGTTATCATGCATGGGTTAAGACCTAATGTCTATCATGCTCCTCTCTTGCACAGAGAGAAACAGAGATCCTAAGGGAATAGACGGGAACAGAAACAATAACAATATATACAGTAAAGCAGTAAAATGCATGGATGCAACAATACAAGCGAGGCAAGGGAGTCCCACTCAACCTCGAACCTAGAAAACAATAGGCAAAAGTTAACAGACTTCACTTTCAACCCAACGGGTTAACAGCAAACAATACAGTCCAGAAAACCAATCAATACATCAGAAATGAACAGCAAAAATAAACAGCCACAGCAGCTCTGCATCAACATCTGTCTTCAAGTCATCTCCAATCAGGTACAAGTTTCGGCAAGCATCAATCTCCATCTCCACAGCCTTCAAGCAAGGTCTTTGGCATCAATCTTCAGTCTACAATGGCTTTTCTTCAAGTCTCAAACTCCCAGGAGGAATATCAGTCAATCAGATGAAGTGAATGAATGTTAGACAGTCAATTACCTACCAAGGGTGGTTCATTAACTGTTAACATTATATAGACGATTTTCTCTCAAAAGTTCTATATTTCAAATACATTCACTGATCCTTCCAAAGGAAGGAGGTGGATACTTGAAAGAGACTTTGAATCATAGAGAAAGAATGGATGCAAGCAAGGCATTCCATGTTTGGGAAACAAGCTTTCTAATCTAGAGCTTTGCCTAGCTCCTAAACCCTAGACTCCTCCACAGCTGCTAGCAAGAATCTCCTCATCAACTCTGGAAGTTGGACTTCAATCTCTTGATCTCCAATGGCTTCATCATCATAAGTCTTCAGCTCCCCCAATCCCCAAGCAATCCCAATACCCACACAAGCAAACAATAATCCCCAGAGAGGGCACACCACACCAGTCAACAAATACAGATAGTATTAATAGCAGTAGGGGAATCCTAATATTTTCTAAGGGATCTAATAACTACCCCTATTCCCTATAGTCCCATACCCCAAAGATTCAATTTCTAACTCCTAAGGGAAATGAACTTATTCACCTATGTTGTCACCTAAACCCTAATTTTTGTTCATGTTATTCACACCTAATCAAATCACCTAAAACTAAGTCCTAAAAATATGAACTAAATTGTATATACAAGCTAACAATATCTACTAATCAACCTAAAAAGAATGGATTAAAAATAGTAAAGCATCTATTCAAACTAGAATTAGCAAAATCATGCACCAAACAAAATATTATTTACACCTATTTAAAATAAAAATATGCTAAAAATATAAAAATGAAATGAACTATTAATTTTTTTGTATGATAATTTTCTTGACAAAATTAAGAAAAGAATGCAAAAACAGCCAATGAAAAATATGCATTTTACAATTTGTTATGATTTTTTAAAGATTTAATGTTTTTAAGAGAAAATAAAATTGAATTAAATGGAATGGAGGGTGCAGCAAGTAGGAAATTCAGTTAAAAAAAGGAACGGGCCCAGACTGGGGGGTGCGCCTAGCAGGGCGCGTCTGGGCCCAATCAAACAGAAATCCCAGCAAAAATTAAAAAAAAACAAATCGGTGTGAATAGCAAGCATTTCCGTTCATTTGTGATTGGGCTTGGCTTGGTAGGGTGTGAAAAGCAAAGGACTCAAAGCCCAGTCTGAAGCTAATAAGTGGAACGGTGCGTTTGAGGTTTGAAATTCCCTCCGTTTTTTCCATTCAATCGTGGCCGTAGGATCGAGTTCCCAGTCAAATGTCAAAGGGCAATCGTGTGGCTTAAAGGTTATCTTCAACCTCCAGCAAACCCTAACTCTGAAATCCATCTCCCATGCATGCATATTCGAGCTTCCTGTTCTCTCTCCATTCTCCATGAAACCAAACACTTCCAAAAGCAAAAATGTTCTATAAACTTCCCTCTATGCAGCCATGATCATAACTTCTCCTAAAACTCGCTCAATCAACCAACCCGATAGGTGCAACAGTCTGACTCCACCATTAATACCTGTCATCAACTTCTCCAAAGCTTGCTCAATTCTACCCTAACATACTCTACACCTTGTGCTGATCACAACAAGCTATTCACCTAAGATTTTCGTGCCATATTCCAAGAGATAGAAACCCTAACAGTTCTTGCACTCCATGATCAAACTCCATGGAAACTCTCCAAACTCACCAAACTCAGTCATCTATCCTATCTTACCATTTCTATGCTAACAAAACCTAGTAATTCTACCTAAAACATGCAAATCGAATGAGCAACATACCTGGTGCAATTGATGAAAACAGGTGCTAAATCTTCTTGATCCAAGGCTGGAAATGAGTGGAAAATGATCAAGGAACTTGGTGATGAGTTCTGTATGCAATGAATCGTGCTCCAAGGCTTTGAATCTCCCAATTCCAAAATTCTTGCACTTTGAATGGTGAACATGCACAGCTCGAATCCTCCTTCAATTTACCACATGATTGTGTGAATTATGATCCTTGGATGATGATGATGATGATCAGATCAAGGATTGTGAGAATTGATGAGAATTTGAGAGAGTTTGAGTTGATTTTGCAAATTGGAAAAAAGTGTGTGAAACTTGTGTTTATGAGCAATGTGATTCACCTACCATGGCATGAACCTCTTCATATCAATATATAGGTGAATTTAGAAACTCCTAGAAGCTTGGAGAAACTTCCCATGCACAATTTCCCTTGAATTTGATTATGTAACTTCCATTATAAGTAACCATGAATAAATTTCAAAACTTGAACCAAACTCAAAATTCCACTTTAGCCAATGTTCTAAAAATGATTTTTACAATCAAAATAACCTATAATTTCACCTCATTTGGCCAAAGTATGAAAAATCTCATTTTTTAGGTCATTTTTATTCATTAAATCCACCAATTTTGAAACCTTGTGCTATGAATCTTTCCAATCTTTAATGGTCACCTTTCTAGACTCAAAATTTCATTTGGAGCAAGTTTGATGTTGTGAAGTTTTCCATTTGAAGCTTCCTTGTATGAGTTTTGGGCATAGGCTTGAAGTGACCTGTAATTCTCAGATGACCAAAATACCCTTTGCTTGCCAAGACCATAAGTAGAGTTCCACAAATCATATGAAGGCATACTATACCATTATAGAAAGCTAAGACAATTAGGAACAACTCTTATGTTGACCATAAATTCATTTGAAATCTCCTTGAGGGGTAAACATTGCTTGGAAGTCAAGTCACTTTCACAGACAAAATTTCAGATACCTCAGATGACCTGTAACTTGTAAGGACCATAACTTGAGTTCTATAAATCTCCTAGATGTCTTACACCACTCAAATTAAAGGTCTTGAGATCCTATACAAGTTTCATGTTGGCCAAGGATCCATTTGAAGCTTGCATTTTGACTTATCTTGCTTGGAAATTTGACCTAAACTAGGGGATTTTACACAGAAACCCTAATTTAGAAACTCCTCTTCTCCTTGATTTCTCTTGATTTCTTCTTAGAACCACAACATATCCTTCTTTACATGCCAAATTATGAACCCCACATCTCTCCAATAGACCTTAATGCCTTTCAATCAATCATTTGACCTAGAGTTGACCTAGAGTTGACCCCAGGTGAAACCCTAGTTGACTGTCTTCAACTGCAATTCTTGTGATCACACCAAGGACTTGTCTTCTTCTTCAAATGACTTTATAAGTCTCCCATGATGCCCACATACTCTCCATGCTCAGTCCACAGCTCACAACCTCTTTGATGATCCCCAGATACCCTCAGCTAGGAGATAGATGCACTGCTTGATCTATTGACTTCCTAGCTTTCAAATTCTTTCTGATGACTTGAATGGGATTGAATTCAGATAATAACCTCTTGATAAGTTCATATAGATGAGAATAATTCTTGGTCCCTTGTTGGATGATTTGCTATGCTATGTTATGCAGATGATTAGACTATGTACATGCCTCTATATGCAAATGCTAATGACATTGAAACATAAACCAAGTGAATAAGGTTGAGCAAATTTTAGGGTGCAACAATTGTCAGCTTTAGGGAATTTAAATTTCTTGTCTGATCAACAAACTTAGGGGAAATGACTCGTCAAACTTGATTCATGATTCACGCTCCATGTACCAGAAGAGGATTGTTTCCAACATTCGGAGTTACATCTTTGAAAGACAAAATCTGTGTGTCAATCAACTATCACACCCTATGTTTCAAAGCATGTCAGCCTTCTAAATCATGTCCAGGAGCACCCTTAATGAAAGGACAGTGAGCATTTGGATTATACCACGGAGGTAGAGGATCAAGCGGAGGTCCTAGAGGCCTCAGAACCACTAGTCCGTTTTTCAGCAAGAAGGATATAGATTAGTGTATGTCACGGGAATTGGATGAAGGGGAGGTCTACCCCTTTCCTTCTGTTCTGATTAGGAGCACCTTTCGAGTGAAGAGCCAGAGCTCTTGGCTGCTGATAAGCTGGCACTACAGACGTTTGTTAATATGGAGGAGTGACCTGATTTGGCTGATACCCTAGCGTAAAAGGTTGCGGATAGACTAGGTAAAGAGGATGAGAAGCTTCTTGTTGGTTGAAGGCTAGAAGAGCTACAACGACCACATACAATTATTGATAGTATAACATAGGTGCAACTGGTTGTTGATAGGCAAAAGGTTGTTGATGCTTCCTTCTTGACCGATTTCCTCTTTGACTTCCAGACACAATATTAGTCACTCCCTCCTTTTTATTTTAGAATCCTCTAGAGGAGTTCTTTGTAGTATTAGAGACTTCGGCACCATTAACAATCTTGCCATTCTTCAAACCATGTTCAATTCTCATGCCAACTGTGGTCAGGTCAGAGAAAATCGGTGACCCACTTCCCACCATTTTCTCATAAAATACAGGTTGAATCGTATCCATGAATACGTCAGCTAGCTCCTTTTCATCCAGAGGTGGTTATACTTGAGACGCTACTCTTGACCACCTTTGAGCATATTCTTTGAAAGATTCGTTATTATTTTGGAAAATGCTTTACAACTACCTACCGTCTAGTGCCATATCCATATTATACTTATAATGCTTGATAAAGGCATCAGAAAAGTCTTGAAAACATTTAATGCACTTTGATCCAAGCTTAAATACCATTTAGAGGAAGCACAACTCAGGCTATTCTGAAAACAGTGTATCATTAATTTATCATTCTCTATATGCGCAACCATCTTGTGGTAATACATCATCAGATGGCTTTTAGGACAAAAGTGTCCCTTGTACTTGTCAAAGTCTGGTGTTTTGAACTTAGCAAGGATCGACAACCCAGACACCGGGAACATTTCTTTGGAAACAGCTCCCGACACTTTTTCTCCTTCCATAGCTTACAGTCTCTTCTCGAGGATCTAAAAGACCTGTTTCACACCTTTCATCTTTTCATCTCTTATATCATCTCTGATTGAAGATTTGGCATTATGGTATATTTGATGATGGTCCTCAAAGTGTGGTTGGGCCCTTGCATGGACAGTTGGTGGCGCAACCGTGTGGACGACATGATGAGTCTTAGTGAAAAGTGGTAATGGTACCACAAGCTGAGTTGTTTGTACAATACCTAGGGCCCCCTCGACTTGAGGTTTGTAGTCATGAGGTAACCCAAATGGCGGCCATGTAGAAGGCATCACCCTTGCAGGTTTAGGTTCAAAGGAAGGGCCTGAAATCTATGAGATAACAGTCACCTGAAGAACATCAAGCTTGGCGTTCAAAGCTTTGATCATATCCATCATTAGGCTCATATTTCATTTGAGGTCATCGAGTTCTTCCCTTACTCTAGCACTCTCTTGTTCTTGATCATCCATCCTTCTTTTGACGTTAACCCTAGTTCCGTACTTGTGTTGAGAAATCATCTTGACGGTAGCTTAATAAATATATGGATGAGAATAGATGAAATTAATTTTTTTGACAACTTAAATGCATGCATGAACCTTTATGAAAAGGAATGCAATGGTATGTAGATGAATCCAATGAATACCATGTATTATTTTAGGTATAAAGGCTCATAATTTTACGGTATAGATGGAAGATAAATCTTATTGCTTTGCCCTACGGGGTTCTCACAGGAATTATCTAGGGTTCAAATAGGTTCCCAGAGTCATGGATTCACATGAATGTTTGCCACTTACAACAAAGTGCATGCCGGTCGACAACTCCATCAAATAAGTCTACTTTGGGTGAGGTCTTCATACCGACCCATGCGAGGAAAGCTTCTCGGTGACCCTCACTGGGCGACCATCAACATTAGGTTCTAGACAAGGTTCTCAAAGTCATTGATTTCCTTGAGTGTTTTCCGCGTATATCAGTTTAATTTCCATGCGACAACTCCATCAAAGGAATCTATTCTGTGTGAGGTCTTCACACCGACCCACACAAGAAAAGCTTCTCGGGGACTTGCACTATGCAACCATCATTCCTAATTGGCCAAGGTTTCAAGGTTCTACAAAGTTCCTTAGAGTCATGGATCCCCATGAAAGCATTTACGCTTACGGAAAAAGCATTCTAATCACCAACATTCTCAAAAGAATATACTCTAAGTGAGGTTCTCGTGTCAACCCTTATGAGAAAAGCTTCTTGGGAGCCCACACTAATTAACTTTGTCCTATCTTATGTTTTTTCTCTAGACTCGGCTAGAGATTCTTTCCCACAAGGTTTCAAGTCATCAGAGTATCCAAAATAAGAGCTTAAGAGATCCAAGTAATAGATACAACATAATAACAAAGCAAGACATAAGATAAATACAAGAGATAGAAGAAAGCGAAAAAACAAAGCTAACAAACATCGCAAAGCAAACTAATTTAGGCTTGAGTCTCTCTTGCTTGGAGCATAGTCCCCAGCATATTCACCAGCTGTCATACCTTGAAAAATATGATCCTTCGAGAAGCGTTATTACACACTCGCGAAAAATTGTTTGAACGGAGTCGCTAGCGAACTTTATTTATCCCAATGAAGGAACAGGAACAAATTGATAAAACCTTTGAAAAGAACATGGTCGTCGCAACCGTATTTAGGTTTGGGAGTCGATTACGCAAGGCGAAAGTATTAGCACCCTTCACGTCCGTTGTACCCAACAAGATCCTCTTAGTTAAATTTGTGATGGAATGTTAGTTTATGTTATTTGTTTTCTTTGAACGAACAAACATGTAAAAATGAAAGAAAGAAAACCATAAAAAAAGTTTTTTATTAGGGTGTCTGACAAGATTTCACAATCATGCTCCTACGCATCTTCAAGTGTAATAGAGAATTCAAGACTACATAGTTTTGGGTAGAATTTTTTTTTTGTTCATTGATTTTAGCGAAAGATATCTATTCGCATTCGACTGAAAACATTGTTTTACCCAAAACAGGCGAGGATCAGACATTTGCATCACGACATAATGGACTTATAAATCAACATTCACAGGAAATGCCACTTATCTCAACTGAAATAGTTATGGGTGAAGCAATGTTTTGCGTCGTCTCAAGACACAATATCTTACATTTTGTGAAAAGGGTTTGAAAGATCGCACGACGACGAGAGAAAAGAGTTTGATGTGTTTAAAGTATTTTGAATGATGGTGAGACTTAGACGGGCGAGATAAGCATCTCGAATCCTAGCCTAAGAAGCTCATGTTAAGCACCATGTTCCTTTCCATCTTATTTGCGAAAGTGTTTAATATGGTTAGATGTTTTGAGGTGTTGATTGAGAAAAGATTTGAAGAAGTCATATTGAAAGTTTTGTAGATGGTGAGAGCTTGGATGGACGAGATAAGCATCTTGAATCCTAACTTCTGGAGCTCGTGGTAAGCACCACGTTCCTTTACCATCTTTATTGAAGAAAATGTTTAATAGGAATTAAGTATTTTGATTTTCATTGGGAAAATGGCTTGACGTTGGATCAAGCATTTGATTAGCGTTTGTGAAATGATCATGAAAAATGATTCAAGGGAGTTTGAAAATGGTTGATGGTGAAAAGTTAAAGTGAACTTGGTTTGAAATTTCTTAAAAGGTGAGAATTTTGAAAACTAACTTGATGTTGATCAAGTATTTGTCCTTATTTGAAAGGTTGATTTTTTGGTGTACACTCAAATCTTGTTTAACAATCCAAGGTCTTCAAGATAAAAACAAGGATCAAATATAACATACAAATTATTCACACCAACAAACAAATATCAAGTCAAATTAAGCATCCAATGAATTAAGGTCATTTCTAAGACTAATTAAAACCATTTTTGATTTTTTTGAAATGACATAAGATGACAACTTATACCATTCATCTAATTTATTTTAAATATTTTTTTTTGTAAATGTCATGGATTAAAAAACTAAAACTAAAACCAAACTTCTTTTTATTATTTTCTTAATATTGGTTTCAAGAAAGAAAAAAAATACTTACGATACTTGTTAAAAAGACTAATTAAAACATCGGTTAAAAAAAGAAATAATTGTAAAAACAAAATAGCAAAACAAATAAAACAAATGAAAACATATATTGGGCCAGGGGTGCCTTGTGGTGGCAGGGTATGGCTCAAGTAACACTAGCCCACGTAGGGAGCCTACCTGAGGAGGACCAGGCTGGGCTTGGCCCACCCGAATTCAACTCCCTCAACAAGCTAAAAAGAAAAACACGGGTAATATGAAACCCTAATTTATCTTCTTCTTCTCCTCATGACCGTTGTTGTTACTCTCTTCTTAACAAATTGCGGCCATGGAAACAAACAGAGCAACACACCTCCAACGAAGTTCTCATAAATCATACACAGATCGAGCAACGCAAACCTAACTACTTACACAATCCAAACCCGCATAAAAAAACTAACATAGCGAAACCATACAGGGCGAATTGCAACAAGCTAAATGAAAACCGTCATGTATCAAGTAAACAGATCAACACAAGAAGATGGCAAGACAAACAAATAAACATTCAAACCAAACCCACATCCCAACAATTCCATACCTCCATTTCATTAAATTCAAGAAACTACATCATACACAAGTCACGAAAATGGAATGAATAAGAACTCAAAACTTAAAAGGTGAAGCGAACATGACTACCAAATGGAATGCACTGGCTGCCCTAGGTACATTTCTCCACTCTTCTTTCTGTGTTATTGTGTGTCTACTGTCGCAGTGAGAATTGAATATCAAGCTATTGGTTAACTTGCATCACAAATCATTATTCACCACCGGTCTTTAATGAAGGTGAGAAAAACACTTAGAAGGGGGGGGGGAGTTGAATAAGGGTTTTAAAAACAATTTGGATGATAGAAAAATAACACAGTATTTTTATCCTGGTTCGTTTGAACTCAAACTAATCCAGTCCACCCTACCAAGGTGATTTGTCTTTCTCAACAAGGACTTAATCCACTATATCAAACTTGATTACAGTGTAAACCACTAAGACAACCGTCTTAGTCTTCTCAAGAAATTCTGACCACAACTTGGTCTTCTTAAGGAAATATTTTACAAAGATAAACTAACAAATTTGTGTTTAAGAAATGCTTCTAAAAAGCTGTATCAGAAACAGTGATTTTTACACAAGTTATAGAACGAAAATAAAACTATTCTAGCTTGAAGAATATTTGTGAGAGCTGGTTAAATATAATGTATCAAGGATTTGATTCAAGTTCGTTTGTATTCTTCAACCTTTGAAGTGATGCTGAGACTTGCTTTCATAGTACTTTGAAATCCTTTCTCAAAGTCTGTGCAATCTGTGCATTCTGATCCTTTTTTCTTCTAATGACTTTTCCTTTCTCAGAAGAGGAATGTTCTGACACATCCTTTTTGTCTGAAATCTTGTGTCAAGCACGAATGGGGAAATAGCCGTTTAGGATAAGACAAGGAATATGCTAACGTATCTTTATTTGAACAACATCTTCTTCAACAACTTTGGAACGCCTTGCATCAGAACTTCTGATGGTGTTCTTAGTTGTTCAGGTCAGAGCTAACTCAATCAGAGTTTCTCTATTAGAGTTTGCAGTAAAGTGCTTTAAGCGTGAAATCCTTATCAGAGCATACTTGCTTATCAGAACTTCTGTACTTGCAGCGTTGAGTACTTTCAGAGTCTTCTGAAGCTTTACGTATGTTCTTTGCTCAAGTTCTTCATAGCTTTGCTCAGAGGCATTGTAGCATATCAGAGTCTTCTGATGTGTTGTTTTTGACGCTCAGAGCTTTTTCGTTCTGTGATGTTCAGAGGCGTTCTTGCTTCCAGAATAATATTAATTTTGATATCTGAAATAAATAAACACTTGAACAGAATTAGTGTATATAAATTTTATATACAAAATTTCATTAATGTTATCATCAAAACAATGAGATATATTGAACATCAATCTGTGTTCTAACATTTAATTTGTCCAAGGGAAGGGAAAAAGATCGAATAACCCATTAGTATGCAATGCAATACAAAGCTAGAGAATTTAAGGTTCGGGGGTTGGTTAAACTTAGGGAAGTTGTTAGCATCCTAAGCATTTGTAGTACTCTACAGGAACCTCTTATTTTATTATGTTATTGTTCTTTTTGCTAAAAGTGAACCTAGGGGTTTATTTCTAAGTATGCTCGACAAGAAATCTCATCTTGTGCCTACGTATTCTGACAGGAATAGAATCAGAGCATTTGTAGTTTCCCTAAAGGGATTGAGGAATAGAATCAGAGCATTTGTAGTTTCCCAGGGGGGAGAAGGTTTTTTGATTGATTCTGGTAGAAAAGACAAGTCGTCATCTTAGGGAGAATACTCGACTTAAACTACCACAAACACATGGAAGATAGTCTTTGCGTCACTTTGGGAGAAGGGCTCCAACTCGGATCTATACTCGACGAGTATGCCACGTACGTCTCTCAAAGGGAAAAGATTCTACATCTTCTTCGACTATACTATGGAGTAGGAGAATTATATCTCGACTACAAAGATGACTAATGTCTAATTCTCTTGTGGGAGAGTAGGCGATTTGGTTATGAGTTGTCTAAGTTGAAAATCTATGGGAACCTATCCAATTCTATGACTTGAGGTCAAGTTTTAACGGGAAACTAGTCTCATGTTGTCATGCTTGGATAAGAAACTAAAGTATGTCTTATTTCACTCTTAATCGGAGATTAAGTTAAACTAAAAAGCTCTACGGGAACATGGATCACCAAAGCATACAAGTGGTCACAGGGCCACAATCATCAAGCACAAGGCATATCAAGATTAATTCACAAGTATCATGAAAACATCCACAAGATTAGTACCAAGAATTAGTCAAGATTAATGTCAAAGATTAACCACATAATTTACATCAAGAGCTAATCAAGGTCTAATCAAGCATTAAAGCCCTAATTAATCCAAGAAGAGGCAAAAAAATTTAAAGATATCAAAATTGATCAATGAGAATCGAAAGTAATCACGAGGAGTAAGCTACAACAATCATACGAGAATTAATCCAAATAGATACGAGAAAATTTATTAGAATAACTATGAGACAATTATTAAAACAACCATGAAAACATTAAACCAAACTCACATGAAAATATTAATCAAACCACAATAAAGGAATTAATCGAAATCATCACGAAATAAATTGATTAAGGCTAAAATTAAAAAAAGGTTAATCAAAAAATCGAAAAATTAATAAGATTTTAGGGAGGTGTAACAATTGAAACAAAGATTGGAGTTAGAAAATATGAAAGGGCCATCGTTCATAGACCCAGGGGTGCAAAACGAATTTTTGGGTGTTAAGAAAAAAAAACGAATGGGTTGTGGCCTCCTTGGAGCCCAGCTGAGTTTCAGCATATCACCTCCTTTCTCTCATGTTTTTTTCTCTCACTCACCCCATTCTCTCGCTCAACACTGTTCTCACTCTCTTCTCCCTCAGCTTCGCAATCATTTCATCATCACTTTCACTCTTGATTCACTCTTCTCACAACTTTCCTCTCTCGCTCGTTCTCCTTCTCAATTATAACAGCCATAATAACTTTCCTTTTTATGAACAAACTAACAACATTGATTCTTCTTTTTCAAAACAAAACCAATTTGTTTCTTACATAAAAACAAAATCAATGGCGGAAAAATTGAAATAGAGAAGGGAAAGAGAGGAGAAACGAACCAAGAAATGAGCAGCGGCGATTTCAAGACCGAAGAGAGGTGTGGAGGTCGTTAGTGGCCGTGATTCAGTGATTTTCGGCGAGATTTGACGAGCATGTATAGGCGAGAAGCGTCTCCGATGGTGGTTGGGTGCGGATCTGTAGCCTGAACTTCATCTGATGGCAGCTTCTAAGGTTCACAGCGGTGCAATATCTCCAAGATCTTCTTCCTCTTTCATCAGTGTGTATGTGTATTCAATTTGGTTTCAGTATTTTTTTTCTCCTCTGTGGTGTGTGTTGATTACAATTTATAGGCCCCAATTCATTTGGAAAGGGACACCATTGTTATAATTTTAAAAAGTGTTCCTATTTTTGCAATACCATGTCTGAGACCGTGTCCTGAATAACTAGAAACATTGGATTATGTTTTGGAAACTGTTTTGGAAAATATTTGGGCTGATCTTTTGATGATTCAAGAATTAGTGGACTTTCCTTTTTGAGCTAAACATGTCTGATTTTTGATTCTGATGTTTGATCATGTTCTGACTTGGATTGAAATCTGCTATTTTATTGAGGAATTTAAAGCGCTTGTTGCGGCTGCTCTCATTCAAGGACCTAGAACTCTTCATGAAACCTCAATTTGTAGCAAATGTTGCATAAAATGAAAATCGGGAAATACACCAAGATATTGGGGTAAGCTTTACAACTTAGTCAATTTATTAACAGCAGTTTCGAATCCATTCATATGTCAAGGTTTCGCATTCTACTTCAGCTCAATCTCTGCTCAGGAATTGGTGATGGTGATCGGCTTGTAGTAAGGTTGGATGTCACCATTGGCATCATCTTTTTAGAGTTAATTGACCGTGATGAAGACATAGGGTAACATTCCCAAAAAGCTTTTCGATACGTCGATACAATGTCTTCTAGTAGCCTGTGCGACATCATGGTGAGAGTCGTCCAAGTGTTATGCTAAATCCCTCGACCAGAGCTTCATCATTCCTTCAATAATCAATTGTCAAGACTTCCTCCTTTGCCAACTTACACGCATGTGCTTACATTCTTTCTTAATGAAGATTTTTGAAACTTTAGCCACATGATCGTTTTGTGAAGGGTTAATGTTAATGTTTTCATCAACAGTAGTTCTTTAATTGTGTATGATGAAAGTCTCAAATGAAGGATTAATACCATTATTACTATAGTATGAAAACTTGTCAAAATATTTGGAATTAGTTTGAGTTTGTCTTGTAAAGAACCATGGATTAATTTGAACATTTTGAAACTCAATCACATGAGAATAAATATGGGAAATCTCCTAGAATTTTAAGCTTGAATTCTTAAATGTGACCTTTGAACCGTTCCTTGTATCTCTATGGTGCAAGATAGTCCACAAACGGTGTCATAATGGTGCCTTCTGTCAAGATATGAAGAAGCTCTTAGGCTTAGCTTTAGGTTTACATTTTTGTTGCAATCTTGATGTATGAGCACACTTGAATTGATGAATAAAATTTTCTTTGGTAAAATATGAATTATTTCTTGTATCTTTGTATGGAAATTTGAACCACAACTACTCTGAACTTCGAATTTGGGAGTTAATGTAGACTTTCAACTTTTTACATAAAGCATCCTTAACTCTTATATACTTTCAATCCGGAATTGACATGAACTTATAAGCACAATTCGAACGATGAATCTTGAAATCAATGTGAACTTTTGGCAATGTGAATCCGTAATTTTGACATGGAACCTTGGGAGCACGCCTCCTATGGCTCATAAATCAAATGTGACTTGAAGCAGAATTTGAATTCAATTTGTGGCGCAAATTAGCTTGAAAATTTCTTGAAGGTATCATGGGATATGACCTGAAATACGACTGAAAATCAACTTTAAGTAACTCTTTTGCCAAGAAATCTGTTTAAATGAACATTTCAACCAAACCTTGACAACCTTGATTGAATTGAACTCATGGACCCATTTGTAACAATCTTCAAATTTAACCTTAATTCCCATCCTTCGTCCACAGATAACTTGTATTACTAGAAATAAGTAAATGAAAGGAATGAGGTCCTGATCCTAATGAATTCTTTGAACGAGTTCTTGAGGAAAGAAACTTGTCATGCAGCCTTGATTCATGCTCTAGAGAATCTCTGAGGAAGATGAATCCTGGAATACAATATCAAAGCCTCAACCATATAATCTTATAACCCTAATCTTCTTGCTTGTGTTGATCTGGCCTTACCAATGACCATGTCCAACACTATTGGGCAGAAACCCTAATTTTGCGGGGTATATCCTGAAGCTTTTGAGGAACTTTGGGGAAAATGACTAATCGAAAATTCCTGGGATCACTTTGAATCAGAATCAGTTAGTTACCTCTTGAAGTACTTGACTGAGTATTATTTCCACTTGAAATTAATGCACCTGCATAAACTGGTTAGTCATGATAAACAGACACACAAGATTTCATAACCTAAATCCCAGAAGACTATGGCCGAGGGCCAGATGATCTTTCAAAGAGAAAACTGAGAAAGGTAGAGCAAATGCGTGATATGCCATGCAGACGATGCGAAACAAAAAAAGAAAACAGTATCTTAGGGTCAAAAATTAGGGTATAACATCTACGTATTGCTGATGTAGGGTCGTGGTTTAGCTTACTTATCTTGTGAAACTCTGAAAAGGGATTCAAATTAAGGCTTTGGTGAGGGTGAGGGTTTCATTTCAGCAGAGTAACATCATGATTTTTCTGGGTATGATTTTGGCAAAATTTCATTGCTCTGAGTGTCTCCCCCTTTGCAATGGTGAGCAGGTCATTTTATAGGGGAAGATCGAGAATGAGGTGTAAAAAAACATATTTGGATCTGCAAGCTGTAATTCTCCTTTGGAAGATTTGGTTCTCCTGATTTTATGGTGTGGATGTGTGAAGAAAATCAAAATCACATGAGAAGATATTTTCATATTTCCTTTTGTCCTCTCTTATATGTAAAAACTTATTTATTGATATAACTTTCTTCAGAAATGAGGTAGTTTTACTTGCAATTTGCATAGTGTAACATTATTTACTGAATACAACTGGTGACTCAGATATTTACCACAATTGGTACTTTATTATTTTACTGATGTAGTACAAATATCATCACTAATGCAAATGAACTAAATTACTATTACTGCAGGTTTTAAATTAATGATAAAAAAATATTTGATTAAAAAGAAAATAATATTATTATTAAAAAAAATGAAATGATGCAAATAAACTTATTATAATAAAAATTTATTTTAAAAAATGCAATACTTATTATGATAAAACAAAATCACTTATAAAATTATTATTATTATTATTAAAAAAATATCACTTATGAGATGATGCAAATAAAACTTCTATTAGAAAAAGGTTTGATGATGCTAATGGAAATAATGACATTCAACATATTTGAGTTAAAAATGGTTTTCTTTTGAATTGAAAATGAGTAGCTTGCTTTTTGTATGATGAAATGGTCATGATCCAAAAATTCAATCGATTTTAATTAATATTTGTAAAAATCAATGATCTAATTCATTTGCAATGATGCAAATGAATAAATAAAATGAATTAAATGTTGATGAAAATAGTTTTTAAAAAGCCAAAATTTAGACTATGACAATAATATCTTAATTTTTTATATGTAAATTAAAATAAATATCATATAAAAGATATGATAAAATATACATTTGTTGTAGATTTTTCTATAAAATAAAAAATATAATATAATTTGTAAAATTTTATAATATAACGTGATTTGTTTGATTTGATATTTATAAAATACAAACTGCATATTAAATCGAATTGCACAATTTTAATAAAAAATAGTCTAGATATATTTAAATCAAATGTGATTTTTACTATTTTAATTTAATTTAATTCGATTAATAATTTTCTATCGTATAAGTTCGGGTGTCAACCATAAACATCATTAGAGACAAATGAAGAAATTTCACTATTTTTAAACAATTCGTACCATTTTGCAACCTTCTTTTTACCCTTAAGCTAAATTTCATTATTTTCAACAACAGACATGAAGACAGAGGAGGAAATTTCCTTATTCCGTAGCACCATTCAATGAAGCTGAAAAAATATTAATTTAAAATGGTAACGTGTTGTTTCTACTTTCCTAAATAATAATGACTTCACCCATATATCATTTATAATTTGTTTCTGTCTAAAGTACAATCTTAAAATATACTCACTATACATGGAAAAGTGGTTAGTTGGATAGGTTTATTACCACACAACTTGTACTGCCTAGCGCATTAGGTTACTTCACATCAAATTGTCACATAAACATAAAGGAAAACCTCAACTGCCTCCAAAGTTTTAATAATATATTATTGCAACTTGTTCGTTTCATGGCAATTTTTTGTTTGAAAATTTGCACTCACACCATATCATATACTATAATATACGTTTAAATAAACGCAACTTTAAAATTAGTTAGGTTAGAAACTCAAAATTAATCCAAACCAAGTTTATTTTTTCATTTTAAATTAATCCAAACTTTTTTCCAATACTGAATTTCGAGGAGGCTACTTTTTTAATATTAAAAAAAAAAATCCATTCCCATTAGAAAGCCACTTTAGGTGTTGGTGTTCCGCAGCCCACTCTTGCCAATTAAAATTAGACAAATATTATTTCAACATTTTAATTATTCAACACTATATGTATATACATTTTAATTTTCTTTTTTCTCCCCTAACCACAACTATAATTATAAATATTACTCTCTCTGACTTTTAATATATCTGATTTTTAATATAAGAAAAAATTACTTTTTAGATTTATTAATAATTAATATATCTAAAATATATATAATTTAGATACATTAATTTTATAATAAATCTGGAAAGTTTATATTAAAGATTAGAGGTTGTATATTTTTATTCAATATAAAGATATGGAGGAGTATCATCATGGAAATGACATTCTCATGTTGTGATGAGATTCCTTATCAATGTTGTGATTGGATTTATTTCTTCAATAACCAATTAATATCTTCCCAAGTGCATAATCCACTCATCTTGATTTGGAAAACAATGCCCCATGTTTTAACAATTGCTTGGTCAATAATCTCCCTTAAACCACTATATGAATTATTCACACTTTTCTTAATGAAGCACATAATTTTCCAATGAAAGAAAAAGTAGTTAACTTATCATTTTCCTTTCTCTATAATCAACTCTTTGACCTCACTATTGAAATCTACCAAATGTTTTTCAATCCTCATTTTCAACAAAAAATAACATGTTTATTCCCTAATTTAGTCTCTAAATATATATTGTTTCTTTGAGATAGTCTTAGTTTGTAAATACAATGAAAGAGAACGTGAAATTCACTTCTCATATGGATATAACGTTTTGAATTCAACATTATCATGCAGCAGATTCTTGGGAGTCAAATACCGCAACCATATAGAAGATATTAATTTTACTAAGTTTTGATTTGTAAATGTAGATAATAGAAATGTCAAATTTGGTCACAAGTAGTTAAGAAACCAACATTTCTTTAGGATAATTGAATAGAAAAGGAATACTCTATGCATATGCATTAATAGGTGCAAGCACAATCTACAAATTACAGCCACACCAATGTATCTTACCAACAATCAAGAATGGTGACGAAATCCAAATCCGTGTAATTTAGTCTTGGATAAGACAAAAATAAAAATCAGCATGAAGAATAAAGAAGAAATACAAATTTGTAAGATTAGAAATCATCATTAGTCATACTTACCAACATGCATCACATGCACATGATCAACACAACTGCAAGGCCAGTGGCGGATCCAAAATCTTGGTCGAAGAGATAAAATTATTTTGTAATGTATATCCAATACCATTGTGTTAATATCCATTAGTTTATATCGGATGAGGGATCAAACGCATTCGAGTGACTAATACATTATCAAATAAGTACATATAAGTTTCATATAGAATATATTAATATGCATACATGTCTGTGTGCGCGTGCGCATGCATTCGAGTGACTAATATATTAGGTGTTCAGTACTCTGCATTATATTTATTCAGTGTAGATATGATTTTACTTTTTAATTACTACTTTTTTTTCTTTTTCGTTGTATCAAGTCAGTAGTTATAAATAATATATTTGTATATGGTATCAAAATCGAGGTGGCAAAACGAGTCCGTCTCGTGAGATATGTTTGTTTTGCAACATTTTTTTCATAATGAATAAGATTTTAGATCCACATCCTCTAATATATTCGTCTTACTCTATTTTTTACATGTTTTTGTAAACAATAACAAGAACTTTTACACTTCTTAAAATTTAGGGTTGCAAAATCCGCATCCACACTATAATCTATTTTTTCTTTGGACGAGACAAAATTTTAGCCACTACCCTCAACTATGTTTGCCAAAAAAAATTATACTTAAAATTTAGGGTTGCAAGATCCATAGTGGGACGAGACAAAATTTTAACCTCTACCCTCAATTATGTCTCCCTAGACCTACACACAACAAATCGACACGTCCACCCTACTTTATTTTTTCATGGGACGGGACAAAATTTTAACCCTTCCCTCAGCTCCGTCTGCCCTTGACCTACACACAACAAACCGACATAAAATTTTAACCCTTCCCTCAAATCCGTCTGCCCTTGACCTATACACAACAAACCGACGTGCCCACCCTACTCTATTTTTTCGTGGGAAGGAACAAAGTTTTAGCCCCTTCCCTCAACTATGTCTGCCCTGGACCAACATACAACAAATCAGACATGCCCTTTGCCACCTCAGTCAGAATCTTGTGTCTAATTTTAAGTTATCAAATATCACTTTACTCTAGAAAATCAGATGTTTTAATTTTCAAATAACACAATCTAAAATTTATTGTTTTATATATGTGAAAACTTAAAACTGTAGTATAATGTGGTAAATGACTAACTAATGAAATCAGAAAATAACAAAATGTGGTAAATGACTAACTAATGAAATCAGAAAATAACAAGAACAGTAGCATTTTATGAGTTTGATACCTCATCTGATATAAACTAATGGTTAAAGAAGTTAAAAGATAGAAATTCAAACCCTGATGCAGAAAAATATGCTTACATTACATAACTATATACTAACATTTTCCTATATCCAAAACAAAAATAACAACATTTCATTCATCAAACTTGCTTTACAACTGTACTGTTATTTGTCAATCATACACTAATCAAAGCAAGAACTAAGATCATTGTTGAGAGCCATCAAATCTCACACTATCAAGCCATGAAACAACCATTTCAATAGAAGGTCTTTGCCTTGGATCTTGGTCAAGACATTTACAAGCAATGGAAAGCACTTCCAATAGTTGTTTCTCCCTTTCCTTTTCCCAAATGGCTTTATCAAAAATTTCCTGCTCATTGTTTTCATACTTCATTTGATAGACCCAAGACACCAGATTCCTGCAATTTTTCCCCTTTATGACTTCCACAGGCCTTCTACCGGTAAGAAGTTCGAGAAGAACGACGCCAAAACTATAGACATCGCCGCGGAATGTAGCTGTCAGTGTCTGACTATATTCAGGAGGAATGTAGCCTAAAGTTCCTACTAAATCTGTTGTGACATGAGTATCGTACGGTTGAAGGAGTCTTGAGAGACCGAAATCGGCTAAATGAGCTTCAAACTTATCATCCAAAAGTATGTTGCTCGATTTAACGTCACGGTGGACTACAAACGGTTCGCACCCTTTGTGCAAGTAAGCTAATCCGCGAGCCGCGCCTTGTGCAATCTTGAGTCGAATATCCCATTTGAGAGCTGAAGTTTCATCCACGCACTCGTGAAGCCAATAGTCCAAGCTTCCATTTTCCATGTAGGAGTAAATAAGCAACCTGTCATTGCCATGCCGACAATAGCCTTTAAGAGAAACAAGGTTCTTGTGTTGAGCTCGAGAGAGAGCCTCAACTTCGGCTTGAAACTCCCGTTCCATCTGACCGCAGTCGCCAGAAAGCCTTTTGACAGCCGCTTTGGTGCCATTCGGAAGATAAGCCTTGTAAACAAGACCGAAGCCACCACAACCAACAATATTCGTCTGGTTGAAATTGTTTGTTGCTTTTAACAAATCCGAAACTGTGAGATCCTTGCAATCTGCATTCTGAAAAAGCACCAACTTGGAGGAAGCAAGTGCTTCAGCTGATAATAACCTCTGTGGCCTACTATTCATCTCTTCGTCGAAGCTACCGATAGTTTTATCTTCTGGCCTCTTCGACATTCTTACCACAACAACTGCAAGCAGCAAAGCAAGACCTACCCCTATGCTGATTGTTATGCCAAGAACATTGCCTCTACTAAATTTTTTTGATGAACCAGGAGACAAACTAGGCCTCATATTGTTAACAATCTTGCAAGGAGTAGCATTATCAATATCATTATCCCTGCAAAGTCCCAAATTACCCTCAAAACTAGAACTAGGGAAGCTTAAAAACTGTCCTCCGCTTGGAATCGGCCCTTGCAAGTGATTATGCGCCACACTAAACTTCGACAAGAACGTGAGGTTGTTAAATGCGGGAGGGATTGTACCAGATAGATCATTATAAGACAAATCCAATGTTTCCAGATTCTCCATCTCTGAAATAGTACTCGGAATGCTGCCACTGATGTTGTTCCTGCTGAAATCCAACACATGAAGTGCCTTCAAGTTTCCGATTTCTGGCCATATGCTTCCATTTAACATGTTATTGCTCAATAAAATCGAAGGAGGGAAACTCGAAGCTTGATTATATTGCAAACCACTAGCACTGGTGTTCCTTTTCACGAACAGCGGAATGAAAGCATAAGAAGCGAGATTTGGTCTTCCACAATTCGAGCACAGGAGTCCCTTCATCTCTGTCAAACTTTTCGGAATTTCTCCCGTGAGAGAATTATTCGAGAAATCCAAATAGAACAAACCGTCCATTTCACCTATCCACGAAGGAATGCTACCATTCAAAGAGTTCCAAGACAAATCAAGTACAGCCAATTTCCTGCATTTTAATAGCCAAGAAGGAATATGATTTTTAAGACCGCAGTTTCCGAGTGCTAGCACCATGAGACTCTGAAATCCTGCTGTTGGTACACTTTGTGGAATTTCCTCGCCGTGGAAATTCTTGGTAAGGATAAGAGTAGTGAGATTTTTGCATTTCTGAAGAACAGAAAGTGCACCAGACAAATTCTCTAAGCTGTTGTTTGAAAAAGATACAAACAAAAGAGAAGATAATTCAGCATAACTTTCAGGTATAGAACCATTTAAACCATTCCTAGCAAGGCTTAAAACTTTCAATTCATGGCAGAAGGACAGGGAACTGGGAAGTGGACCGGTTAAATGATTACTAGCAAGGTCAAGCGAATGAAGACTAGTTAAACCGGTGAAATTAAGATCGATTGGACCCGACAAAGAGTTATTTTTAAGATCAAGCACTCTAAGCTTAGAGCATAAAGCCAAAGTGGAAGGTAATGGCCCAGAAAATGAGTTAGCATGTGCTACTAATTGTTCTAACTGCAAAAGATTCTCAAAAACATTTGGGATTTCACCCAAAAATCGGTTCACAGAAACCACAAGAGATTTTAGACTAGTAAGTTTACTTAACTCATTGCTTAACTTGCCAGAAAAATTGTTGGCAGAGAGTGATAATTGTTCCAAGGCTAGCATTGAATACAATGAATCTGGTAAAGTGCCAGAAAATGAATTGGAATCCAAATGCAACCTTTTGAGAGATAAAGTGCAGTTGTTCAAATCTTCAAGATCACCATCAAAATGGTTCAAAGATAAATCAAGTGTGTGAAGAGCCTTTGAAGTATTGCAAATTTGAGAACTGAATTTACCGGTGAATGAATTGTTACTCACATTGAGAGCAAGAAGATGTGTAAACTCCACAGAGTGAAACAACAAAAAGTCTTCAGAAAATGAATTACTTGAAATATTCAACACTTCAATGGAAGACAAACCAGTAAGTGACTCAGCAACAGGTCCTAACAACATGTTATAGCTCAAATCAAGAAACTTCAAGTTCTTCAATTTTGATAACTCTTGCGGCAATTTTCCCTCTAGATGATTGAATGAAAGGTTCAACACAGTGAGATATTCTAGTTTTGCTAAAGATGGTGAAATTGTTCCATTGAGACTCATTTCAGAAAGGATCAATTTTGTCACTCTATTAACAGATTCTCCACTCTTATCACCACCACACACAACTCCAATCCATTTGCAGCAAACACTATCATTGGACCATAGTTTGACAATGGAACCACTTGTAAGGTTTCCTGCAAACTCTTTCAGGGCTGATAAATCACTAGGATCACAAGGTTGTGTTCTATTATCAAGACTCAGAGATAAACAAAGTAAGGAAGACAAGACACAAAACTGAAATAGTCTCAACCAGAAACATCTTGGTAACACCATTGCTGAAACGAAAACAACAAAGTTTAGCTCAAAAAGAAAAAGGCTAAGCTCTCATAGACAAACCAGAACAGAAGCTAGTACAGTACCACTGACAAGAACCTCAAATGAAGCAACTTTTTTTAATCACAAGGCAAAGAAGAAGAAGAAGAAACACCAATTTCAAGGAAATGACTTAGATCACCAATCCCAAGAACAGGAGATCTATGAAAACTAAAAAAACTAACCTTGAAGGAAGAGATAAGAAAGTAGTAGAACACTAGAACATGACCCATATGACAACAGCTTGTGAATGAAGCAAACAACAGTGTCCATTAAAAAAAAGTGAGAGACAAAAGAAAGTTTAGAACTTTGACTCAAAAAACATGCAAGAGAAAACCTTTAACCCAAAAATCCAATCTTTGGTTAGTTTAGATGGTGGAAACAAGTAAAGTTTTGAAATTTAAGGTGAATAAAGAAAAGGGGTGGTGGACATAAACAGTGTGAAGTGAACCTAACCTCAACAAACTCTCATGAAACAGATCTGGTTCAAGATTTTTCCAAACCGAACCCACTTTTTATCTATGTTGAAAAAAGTGTACTTTTTTATTTGTTTGTGATGATTTTGAAAGGAAAACAGTGATAGTAGATGGTATAGAATCTAGAGGAAGACAAAGATATGAGAAATTTCAAATCAAGGAAGCATAGGATTGTGTAGGAGAGAGATAAAGAGGACAAGTCTTATCAAGAGATGAAGACAGGAAAGGAAAGTTCTTTATCTTTCGTAAGAATAATATCAATATGTATAAAAGAAATAAAGCAATAAAGAAATAAAATGGTAGGTTTGAAATAAAGAAAGAGATATTGACTTGTGTGTTTTTAGGAGTTTTGGAGAGTTGAGAAAACAGGTAGCAGCAACAACAAAAGTCTCAATAGCTGACTTGCAAACACATTTGTTTCTCTCTCTATCAATGTTTGTCAATGCGGGACACCTAAGTTTTTGTCTATTCCTTTCTCTCTCTTTGAAAGTCGTGTGATGGTGGGTGGGTTAAAACTGAAGTTCAATGGATCAGGTTAATAAACACTTTCTCTTTCTCAAAATAAAAATAATTCAATTAAATTATGCATGTTCTTTTTATTTTTAAAAATCAGATGTATTTACTTTAAAGAAGTAATAAAACTATTTTTGGTAATCCAAATCAATTTGATTAAATGAGAATTAATTTTATTATTAATTGTTTGTCTTCTTCTTTACTCTTTACTTGAATGATATAATTGATTTTTGGTTGTAAGATGATTTTGCTGCACAATGATTTAAAAGAGAAGAAATTCGTAAAAGTGAATTGAGAAAAAAAAAAGAAATTAGAGTTTTTAGAAAAAGAAAAAGACGGTGAATCAAATTCTGCAGAATTTTTCTCTACGTTTATTCTCAGTGAGTTACTCTTATTCAACCACTTTACAATAGTATGGTATCTTCCTATTTATAGATGAGATTACTTGCACATCAAATAATCTCTAATTAATTCAATTAACAAATACTAAATTTTAACTTTATCGAGGTTTGTTGAGTTTGTAATTTCTTGTGTCAAAGCAGTGTAGATCGACAGAAATAAAGATTAGTCGAATTAGCCTAATGTGTGAGTGTGTCGAAGTGTCGAAATAGGTTGCTTGACACAAAATTTCGACTTAGACCAAAATTAGTAACTTTGCGCTTTTGTAATTTTGGGTTTTCTTCTATTATAAATAGAGTGAGTAACCTATATTTTGTAATAATTTGTATTCACATATTCTTTCAGTTGCGAAGTGAATAAAGAACTTTTCCACAGTTTGTGGGCGGAGATTATGCAGTTGAAACTCATTTTCTTCTTCCTTTGATTTTATTAAACTCTTTATTTCTTTCTCGTTTTTCATTAATAGTTGTTGCGCATAATCTTTCTTGAAATCAAGATTGATTAGGATTTCTCAAAAGGTTTTGGGTTAATTCCAACGTCTGGTATCTAGAGCTCCGGTTGTGATTTGAGGGAGGAAAATTATGATGGCGCTGAATCATCCAAACGAACATTTTTTGGCGAACTTTCTAATTCTCAAGAATAATAATTATAAAAATTGGTGCAAACAGATAAAGGTGGTTTTCTGTTATCAATATCTTGTGAAGGGAGGAGTAGCACCGCAAAACATGACGGGTCAAGAAAAGGCTGCATACAAAGAATTGAAGAAGAAAGATTATAAAGCTATCTTTATAATTCATCAATGTGTTGATCCAGATAACTTTGAAAAGGTTAGTGATGTAGAATCAGTGAAAGAAGCATGAGAAATTTTAGAGAAATCGTTTGGAGACGCAGAGAAGGTGAAAGAGGTGAGGTTACAAACTCACAAAAGGACACGTATGAATTGCTTCAGATGGAAGAAAGTGAAAACATAACTGATTTCTTCACTAGGGTTTCTAAACGGGTGAATTAAATCAAGGTATGTCGAGAAGTGTTGACATCAAGGTCAGTTGCTGCAAAGATCCTGAGGTCATTGGCTTCAAAGTTCGAACACGTGGTAGTAGTCATAGAAGAGTCGAAAGACTTGTCAGCATCAACGAAGGAAAAGCTTCAAGGGACGCTTGAGTCTCATGAACAAAGGATGGCTGAAAGAGCAACATAAAAGTCGAAGAGTGATATAGCTTCGCAGGCTTGGTCAGAAAAAGAAAGGAAAGGAAAAGGAAGTTGGAATAGCAATAAAGGCAGAGGAGGCTACAACAATTCGACTAGTCCAGGTGGATTTGACTTGAAATCATATACTCTGATGTATTTGGTCCTATCCATGTGGATTCGATTGGAGGTAACATATACTTTATCACGTTTATAGATGATTTCAATCAAAAACTGTAGACTTACCTGATCAAGAAGAAAAGTGAAGTGATCGAGGTATTTGCCAAATTTAAATCTATAGTCGAAAGACAAAGTGGTCGAAAGATAAAGATTCTAAGGACTGATGGTGGTGGAGAGTATGTGTCGAAATATTTTGATGCATTATGTGAGAAAGAAGGGATTGTGCATGAGGTGGTGCCACCCTACACTCTACAGCAGAATATAACTGCAGAAAGGAAGAATATAATCATCATGAATGTGGTGATAAGTATGTTGAAAGGAAAGCATCTACCCAAAGAATTATGGGGAGAAGTTGTGTCGAAAATAACATACATCTTGAATCAATGTCCGACGAAGAAGCTAGAAGGAATCACGCTAGAAGAATGTTGGTCTGGTGTCTAGCCTAGCCTAAGTCATTTGAAGGTGTTTGGATCTATAACACATACAAATGTGCCAGATCAGTTTAGAAGAAAACTTGATGACAAGTCAAGTCAAATGATCTTGATGGGATATCATTCGGCTGGAGGATACAAGTTGTTCAACCCAGTGAGCAAGCAAGTAGTGATCAGCAGGGACGTGATCATAGATGAACTTAAGGAATGGGATTGGACTGAGAATGTTAAGAAGGATTCAGTGAAAATCTTATGTGAAGAACCAGCTAGTGAAGTCGAAAGAGAAGTTCGACAAGGAGAAGTCAGAGGTGAAGCAGGCCCAAACAGACCTCAACGAACAAGACACGTGCATGCAAGGGTGCAAGAATATGTGGTTAGATCAAATAATGTGTTCAGTGAAGAAGGTGAGTTGGTACATTATGCTTTCTACGCATATGTCAAACCAGTCAATGCAGCTGAGGCATTGAAAGATTCGAAGTAGGTGAAAGCAATGAATGAGGAACTAGAGTCCATCGAAGTCAACAACACCTAGTCGCTTATCGAGTTGCCTCAAGGCAAAAAGGCAATCGATGTGAAGTAGGTATACATGGTGAAGCTGAATCCCAAAGGAGAAGTAACGTGACACAAGGCAAGACTTGTGGCAAAAGGATTTCTTCAGAAAGAAGGAATCGACTTTGACGAAGTTTTTGCACCTGCTGCTTGAATCAAAACAATCAGGTTGGTTGTTGGTCTAGCAAACATTAACAACTGTCAGGTATGTCAGATAGATGTGAAATGTGCATTCCTGAATGACCCCTTAGACAAAGAATTTTATGTTGCACAACCAGCTAGATTTGTGAAACAGGGCAAAGAAAGAAAGGTGTACAGGCTACATAAAGCCATGTATGGACTTAAGTAAGCTCGAAGAGCTTGGAATAAGAAGATAGATAGATTTCTAAGGGAGAAGGAATTTATGAGGTGCACAACTGAGCATGAAGTATATGTAAGGAGAAGCAATGGTGAATTTCTTATACTATGTCTCTATGTCGATGACCTGTTGATAACAGAAAGTTGCAAGAAGGAGATCGAAGATTTCAAACATGACCTAAGTGAGGAGTTTGAAATTTCAGACTTTGGAAATCTCTCATATTTCCTTGGCATCGAATTCTACAAGAGTGGTAGAGGTTTGATGATGCACCAAAGAAGATATGCAGGAGAAATACTCAATAGATTTGAGATGCAAGATTGAAACCCAACTTCGACTCCAGATGAGCAAAGATTGAAACTGTTGGAAGACTTAGATGAAGATAATGTCGACCCAACCCAATATAGAAGACTTATTGGGTCACTTAAATACCTTTGTCACACAAGGCCTGACTTAGCATATAGTGTGGGTATGGTAAGTAGATTCATGCAGAAGCCAAAAGGATCACACCTAGCAGCGACAAAGAGGATAAAAGGTATTTGAAAGAAACTCTCGACTACGACATTTTGTTTCCTACAGCTGATGAAGAAAAAGAATGCAAGTTAGTGGGATACACATAATCAAGTTGGTGTAATGATGCTGAGGATAGAAAATCTACAGTTGGCTATGTGTTTATGCTAGGGGTGCACCTGTTGCTTGGAGTTTGAGAAATGAGCCAGTAGTGGCATTGTCGTCATGCGAAGCAGAATACATAGCTGTGTTTATTTGTGCATGTCAAGCAAAGTGGATGGTAAATATGTTTGAAGAGATTACAATGAAGAGTCATTGAGCAATTACCATGAAGATCGACAACATGTCAGTTATCAATCTGGAGAAGAATCCAATAGCACATGGACGAAGTCAGCACATCGAAGTGAGGTTCCATTATCTTCGAGAGCAGATAGCAGAAGGGAAGATGAACTTGAAACACTGCAGAACTGAGAATCAGATTGCATATATCATGACAAAAGGAGTGCAAGTCGAAGTGTTCAAGAAGCTAAGGTCTATGATGAATATAGATAGTTTAGACAATGAATTAGGTGGTGTATTGAGTGTGTAATTCCTTGTGTCAAAGTAGTGTAGATCAACAGAAACAAGGATTAGTTACATTAGCTTAATGTGTGTGTGTGTGTGTGTATGTGTGTGTGTGTGTGTGTGTGTGTGTGTGTGTCAAGTTGTTTAGATGTTAAAGTGGCGAAGCAGGTTGCTTGACACAAAATTTCGACTTAGACCAAAATTAGTAATTTTGGGCTTTCTTCTATTATAAATAGAGGGAGTAACCCTTATTTTGTAATAACTTGTATTCACAGATTTTTGCAATTGCAAAGTGAATAAATAAGTTTTCCACAGTTTGTGGGCAGAGATTCCACAGTTGAAAATCATTCTCGTCTTTCTTTGATTTTGTTAAACTCTTTCTTTCTTTCTCGTTTTTCATTAACAGTTGATGCACATAATCTTTCTTGAAATCAAGATTGATCAGGAATTCTCAAAAGGTTTTGGGCTAATTCCAACAAGGTTAACTCATTCGATAACTACTTACTTTGACTATTTAAGATTGTATTCAACTATTACTTTATCAAACACATTTGACTACGACTCTGTCGAATCTTACAGACATGCTTAACACAAAGAATTACATATTTAACACACCACCTAATTCATTGTGTCTAAGCTATCTACATTCATCATATTTCTCAATCTCTTGAACAATTTGACCTGCACAACCTTAGTTATGATGTCTACAATCTGATTCTCGGTTCTACAATGTTCCAAGTTCAACTTCCCACTTAATACTTGCTCTCTAAGATAATGGAACCCCATTTTTATGTGTTTGCTTCTTACATGTGTTGTCGGATTCTTTGCCAAATTGATAGCAGACATGTTATCTATCTTCATGGTCATTGCTCCATGGTGGTCTTTTGAAATCTCCTCGATCATTTTCACCATCCACGTTGCTTGACATGGACAGATAGAGGCAACTATGTACCCAGGTTCACATGATGACATCGTTACTACTGGTTCCTTTATTGAAACCCAAGCAAATGGTGTACCACCTAGAATAAACATATAACCAACTATGGATTTTCTATCCTCTACATCACCACACCAACTCGAGTCAGTGTAACTCACTTGTTTGTGTAAGTATATAGTGCACCTAAGAGGGGGTGAATTAGGTACTTTTAATTTTTCTAGTTTTTAGGGAAGTGTATCTTTATTTTACTAGTTTTATGTTAGGTTATAAATGCAATAAAGTGTAAAAAAAATAAAGAACGCAGGAGGTTTATACTAGTTTCCCTCACAATCTGAGAGTACATCAAGTCCCCTTACCCCTGTAAGAGATTTTAGAACTTTGTACAAGCTTATACCTAACTTCTTTACACAAGCTTCTAACTAAATCAACAAGGCAACCCACCTTGTGATTTTATAACACAAAAAAAGAAAACAATCATTTCTTTTTTCAACTCTTTTGTTTCCAACAATCCTGGACAATAAGATACTGATACAAATATCTGAGTTTTTGATAAATAAAAGTTTGAAGCAGTAGGATAGAATAAATCCTAACAGAAGGATTTCTTTCCTTACAAGAGGTATGGTATTTCACAATATATATGTTTAAATAATCAAGAACTTTCATGTTATTTTATTTATGAAAATAATGCACAAGTTCTTGATGATTGAAAATAATAGATGCAATGATATATTGTGAAATACTTAGGGAGAAATTTTTGAAATAGGTGAACTTGATCAGATAAAATACTCTCTATTTATATGGTCATTCACACCCTTTTGAATCAAGACATGGCTCTTGATTAATTATGATAAGATGTGAAATTATTTTGAAAAGATATAATGAAGGTGCCATGAAAATAAGCAATGCAAACAAGTATTTTTCTAAAAAATCATAGTGTCAATCGATTGAATGGGATAGACAATCGATTGTTTCTATTGACACGTTTAAAATTTTTGAAATTTGAACTCATGTCAATCAATTGCTCATCAAAATAAAATGGTTGATGGATTTAAACAATTTCCAAATTTGAATAAAGGAAATCAGTTGATGTATTAATGTAATCGATTACATGGCTTAAAAATTGGTTTTTTCAAATTGAAAACTATGCAAAATATTTCAGAGTAAAAAATGCAATGACATGATTTATGAGATATGACATGGATTAATTTTAGATAGTTTGAGCATTTAAGGTTATATGAACCATGAGATACCATATTTACTATCTTGTTTGATCATCCATAACTTAGTCATTTGAGAAGTTTCTTCACACTTTAACATTTGATCATGTCTTCTTGCAATGGATTGTCTTCATTAATACATCTTTATTGAAAGCTTAATTTTACAATTTACGTTCTTTTCCTTCATTTGCTACAGGAAACAAAATTCCACAATCAAGAGTTCCTCTGAGATACCTTAGTATCCTCTTTGTGGCTTCTAGGTGTGATACCTTTGGCTTCTGCATGAACCTACCCACCATACATGCATTTTATGCTAGATCATCCCTTGTGTGATAGAGGTATCTTAACGATCCAATTAGTCTTCTATACTGAGTTAGATTGACATCATCTTCATCTGAATCCTTTGACGGTTGCAGTCTTGGTTCAGCATGTGTTAAAGCTACATTGCAGTCTTCCATGTCAAATATTTTGGAGTATTTTACTTGCAAATCTTATTTGATACTTCATCAGGCCTCTACTACTCTTGTAGAATTCAATATTAAAGAAATATGAAATGATTCCAAGTTCAGACATTTCAAACTCCTTGCTCAAATCACCTTTGAAGTCTTCGATCTCCTTCTTGCAGATACTTGTTATTAACAGATCATCGACATAGAGACATAGTATAAGAAGTTCACTCATATTTCTTCTAACATATACTTTATTCTCAGTTGTGTCTTAGGAAATTATTTATCTTATTATTCCAGGCTCTTGGAGCTTTCTTGAGTCCATACAAGGCTTTATGAAACATGTATACCTTACTTTCTTGGCCTTGCTTCACAAATCCAACTGGTTATGCTACATAAACCTCTTTATCTAGAGGACCGTTCAGGAATGCATATTTCACGTCCATCTGATACATATACTAGTTGTTCATGTTTACTAGGCCTACAACCAACCTGATTATTTTGATCCTAGCAACTATTGCAAAAACTTCTTCAAAGTTGATTCCTTCTCTATGAGTAAATCCTTTGTCTACAAGTCTTGCTTTGTGTCCGGTTACTTCTCCTTTTGGGTACAGCTTCACCTTATATACCCACTTCACATCAGTTTCCTTCTTGCCTTATGGAAATTCGACTGTTGACTAGGTATTGTTAACTTTTATGGACTTCAGTTCTTCATTCATCGCTTACATCCATTTCAAGTCCTTGAAGGCTTCAAAACATTGACTGGCTCAGTATCTGCATAGAAGGCATAGTGAACAAGTTCACCTTCATCATCGACCACATCATCTTATGTAATCACACAATCCTGCAACCTTGTAGGCATTTTTCTTGTTCTTTGAGGTCTGTTTGTTCCTACATGACCTATGACTTCTTCTTGTCGAACCTCTTTATCAACCTCACTAGCTAGTTCATCATATAGTATTCTCACTTAATCCTTATTTTCAGTATCTTTCCAATCATATTTCTTCAACTCATATATCATCATGTCTCTACTGATCACCACTTCCTTGTTCAAGGGATCAAAAAGTCTGTATCTATAAGTCGATTGATATCTTATCATGATCATTTGGATAGACTTGTTATCAAGATTCCTTCTCAACTAGTCAGACATGTCTATGTCATATAGATCCAAACACCTTCATATGACCGAAGCTAGGCTTGACACTAAACTAACATTCTTCTGGTGTGATTCCTTCTAGCTTTTTAGTCAGACATCTATTTAGGATGTATGTTGTATTCGATACAACCTCGCCCCATAACTCATTAGGTAAGTGTGTCCCTCTTAGAATACTCTTCACCATGTTCATGATGGTTATATTCA
Organism: Lathyrus sativus; assembly: GCA_963859935.3. Lineage (NCBI taxonomy): Eukaryota > Viridiplantae > Streptophyta > Magnoliopsida > Fabales > Fabaceae > Lathyrus > Lathyrus sativus. The sequence continues at coordinate 812,876,532 of OZ012735.1, forward strand.
TCCTCTATGCAATTCCATTTTGTTGTGGAGTATAGGGTGGCACTGCCTCATGCACAATCCCATCTTAACGATCCAATGAGTCATTTAATTTTCTTGTCATTTAATTTCTTGCTCTTTACTTTTATGCCTTTAATTTTATCATTTCATATTATTTATGTATATGCTTTTTTTTTCTTTTGCCTCATTGGCATTTCTTTTTCTTTTAAAGACATTAATAAAGGAAAAACCTCTAAAAACTTGGTTCTTTAATCTTTGGACTAATGGTTACTATCCTTTGCTTGACTTAGAGTTTGATTCTTGGACCTATGGACTTAGGTTACTTTTCCTTGTGCTATTGGATTCATCTGATACTTGAGACTTTTGGTTGACCTTTGAAGACTTGGCTCTGATACATAGCTTTGACCTTATAGCTTGAGTTCTTCTTTCAACTGATGCTTGTCTTATTATGTGCTTACTTGTTGCTTATGACCTACTCCAAAGGAATGAAATCTTTACTTGACTTATTTCAGATGCTCATTTTCTTCTAGTTAGTTCACAATGCACACACAAAGGCTTCCTCTTGGGCTACCTTACAATGAGACCTTTTATTTCTTGCTATTTATTTTATGCATTAGGATAGTCTCTTCATCTTCCCATTCTTAAACTTTCAAAATCTTCTTCCTTTTCAAAACCTTCTTGTTTTCAAACTTGAATCACTTCCTCAATAAACCTTGAATTTGTCAAGTGATTTTCAAAACTTTTTTCTTAAATAAATGTTAAGACGTCTTAAGCATATCATAACAATTCCAAAAGACTTAAAAAAACACAAAACTCATTCTAATCTTTTGTGCCTTTGTGCACCTTTTCCTTTTAAACTTTTTCTTAACGATAGTCATTAGTTGTGTTCTTGTAGTGATGCAACTCCTATACTTTCATAATAATATAGAGAAGTAATGACATTTTCCACTTAGGTGTTGAGTGATAGACTTTTTGATTTCAATCCAAGCAAAAAATCTCCATCTCAAGGTGATGCAAATGCTCCTTCCTCATTAATTATGGATAGTAAGTTGAGTTTCCACTCGAATATGACGAAATTTCTATTCATTTAAAATCAATCAAAACAAACACTTTGTTTATTTTTACTATAAACTACGAGGTTTTAATCCTCCATTGCACTTTGTTGGTACGTAGGCACGAGGCTCAGGAAGTCTTGTCAAACAAAAAAATCTTTAAAAACATTTCTTTCTCTAATCTCCACATTCTTTTTGCAAACAACCCGGTTTTAAGCCAAACACAAATTTTCAAGAGGTTCATGTAAAGTACTATACATGTTTTGGGTGCTAACACCTTCCCTTTGAATAACCAACCCTCGTATCCTTATCTCTTTGTTTTATTTATTTTATTTTAAAACTTCTATGAGTTCTATTCGTTTTTTCCCCATTCCTTTGCAAACAATATAGAGCAGTGGTGACTCTTGCTTTTTGTGAGTTAAGTTAATCAATAGCTTAATCTCAAATTACCTCCCGCCGCTACACATGCCATATCCATTTCGTGTAATTTTGAATAATTTTGTGACAACCTAAATGATTGAATATAACATCCCTTAGATGTTTTTGCATATTTTGGCAAATTTTACAAGGACACCAAAATATCACATTATAGTCAGGAAGATTTTTTTTCTTCACAAATTCAAGAAATTGAATCTCTCTATTCTCATACTTTTTACTTAATATATTGTATCTCATCCAACTATGATTCGTACTCACATACAACTTTTGAAAGTAAAATAAAAATGAACATTCCAAAATAAAACAACAATAACAATAAACAACAACAACTACAAATACAATAAAAATAACACTACATTATATCCTTAGTATCAAAACCTATGACAATAACAATAACAATAACAACAACAACAACAACTACTACTACTGCAAATACATCAACAACAATAACATAGAGAGTGTATTACATACCAGAAACATGATGAGAAAGTCAAAGAAAAGTGTTGATTTGATGTTCGAGCTTCCTTCCTCCTAGGAGAATATGGTGTTTCGATTTGTTAGGTGGAGAGAATGGTGTTTTATTTGTTAGGGAGTAAAAAGAGAATGAAACTTAAATTTTGTTGAGTGAGTAAAATATTGTTTAGTGTTTACATCTCAATTTTCAGAAAAACTGAGAGTACATAACCAAGGTAAAAAATTTGTTCAATTTAATTAAGTAAAATATTAATAAACATCATTTTTCTAAATAATTGAGGGATAAGATGATATATAAAATAAAGGAAAAATTTTAGTTTTAAATAAAGTATAAATTTGCAGGAGCTAGGGAACGAAGCTCAAATTCTGAGCCACATATTCTGCCAATTTTTTTACAAAACTGAGGGATAAGATTAAACTTTAAAAAAATGACGTATTTCAGGTCAATTGACCTCGGAATTTTATTTGTTGAGATAAAAGTTTTGTCATAAAATTTATTGTTTGTAGTAGTGAATATAAAATCGTTTTAAAATTATTAAATATATGACTTAATTATGTGTTACTAAGTCGCAATGACCCAACTTAAGTTAGAGACCTATAAATACTTTTCAAAGCCAATGTTCATAAGATTCTAAAGAAGGGACATGGATTAGTTACCTTCAACAACAACAATAAAGGTAAATTTTTAGGAGAAGATGTTGTACGAAACCCTTTGATAACTATCATAGATGGTGTTATTAATGAAAATTTGTCATATTGGTTTTTTATTAGTTTTTTCAGAGTCATTTAAATGGAATTTTTATTAATATTACACAACTATGAATTGATTATATCAAGAGTTACAACTTATGTTTGGAACATCAGTGTAACTCGAATTACTCTAGTCAGATGACTCTAATGTTTATACATTATGAATATTTTGGCGATGAAAGGTCAAGCTAAAAAGACACTTACAAGCATGATGTAAAAAAATATGATCGATAATATATGTATCTCATTGTAATCTTCCAACATTGTATTCTAATGCTTCCTATTGTAGCACGATCTGTTAAAAAATTTTAAGTTTGAATCTTGATATCATGATTTTCACGGTGCTCTAATTTCTATGAAAAATATTAATAACATACCCGAATCCTTGACGCCGATTCTTTTTCGGTTCTCGATCTTGTTTCCGATTGTTTAGTTCTTAATCTTTTATTTGAATGGTTTTCTCCTCTCTTCCTTCTTCTTTTATGTATCTTTGATGATTAAGATGTTTTCATTTCTTTATTTATGGGATAACCAGAAAGAATGAGAACCATTGTTGTTGCTTTCTTAATGGTGCTTATTATTAGGCATCTTATTCCAACAGTCATATCCTATCCCAATAGTCATGTCCCAATAGTCATGAAGGGAGAGAAGAGGGATTTAAATTTTATTTTGAAATTTAAAACAAAAACCCTGTTGACTTAATTCTCCATCAACCTAAACAATCATCGCATTAAGGTATCTTTCATTTAATTAAATATTTAATTCTTATGAGTCATTTTTAATGGATTAAATTAATCCTACAATCTCCCATTTGACTCATGTGACAACTTGATGTTTCAATCTTATACCATAATTGTGCACCATTCATTGAAAGTACCAAATCATTGTCTTTAATAAATTGAAATGATCAAATCAAGGCGGCCACAAATTATTCATCAACTTGATTCCTTCCATGTATCACGAATCAATCCAATTCAAATAATCTTAAGGGATACAATAATGTGTCTTTCATGTCTCTTTAAAGACACCTTTCTTATCACATATTTGTCGTAACCCGAAATTTGACCTTCCCTTTTGTCTTTTTGCATAAGCATCAACATTTTTGTATTTGTGGATTCATTGTAGGTATATGTTCAAATCCCCGCAGAATCTCGAGGTTATGATCATATCCCCTGCAGAGTCATCACAACATCGATACGGGCAAAGCAGAAGGATTTTATGCCTATTTGTCAAAGCAAGGGGTCGAAGCACAGAACCACGATCAAAACACCTCATTTTAGGCCAAAAAAAGAGGAATTTAGCCTGTGTTAATCGATTAACGAAATCAGGCTAATTGATTACACCCTTAGAAATTAGTTTCAGGAAGGCATTTTTTTGCATGGTGTAATCGATTAATAGAATAACTGATTACACCTACTATTTTTACTAATTTTTAGTAGCTTCTCAGCACTGTAGTAGCTTCCACTCTTTTCTTTTGGTCTACATCATTCTAGCATCTTGTGGAAGGTTCTAGACATGTGATTACACAAGAAAATATCAGCTACATTTGCTACACTACCTCACTATCAATAATGCTCACCGTGCACCCCCACTTCCAATCATTTGGACCACTTGATCATTGAGTTGCATTGGGATTCTCCAACTGATTTAACCAATAACTAACTGAGTTAGACCCCAACTCAGTGAGTTGGATCTAACTAACTCCAAATCAAATGCCAAACCTCATTTAACTACCTCCATACCAAGTTCCAAACCTCCTATCACTCCAAGCCTATGATCTATATAAGCAAACCCTTCACATTGATTCAAGGACCTTCACTTTCATTATGAATTTTTCACTCTTCACTCTCATTTTGCTCTGAATTTTCACTCTCTATTCTCTGAGTTTTCTACAGCACTTTCTCTCAATCATCATCTTCTTCCTTAAACCTCAATAAATCTTATTCGCCATTAAAGCGTAGCAAGCTTTACATTGAAGTTTTCTATTCTTTGAGCTAAGTATCCACTCATCTACATTCCATTAGTGAATTCTATAACAACAACAACATTTACTTCATTTCAAGCTTTGAAATTTAATCATTGAAGAAGTTTTTTGGGCAAGTTCAGATATGAAGCAATTATCGCATTATTCTCGATTTTCTCGTTACGGACTGCTAAAGATCTTTGGATTTTTTAGTTTTCTAAGCTTCTCCTCATCACATTTTGATCATAATGATTACCAAGGCAAGTCTCATCCTTGTAGGTTGGTGAATTTCGCTTAATTTACCGCTTTCGATCGATTTTGCGTTTTAGCAATGTAATGCTTAATTGTTGCTTTGTTGCATGAATGATTGCTTTGTATGCTTGATTCTATTAGTTCTGGATTACTCTAATTAACATGAATTTTGCATCTACTTTCATGCTATGTTACACTGCAATCACATGCGATAAGTGATTCAGAAAAGCACTTTCCAAAAATTTGTTTTTGCAGGTGTAATCGATTACACCCTTGCCTACGCCTCAGAATCCACTTTTTGCATGGTGTAATCGATTAACAGCTTTCCTGTTAACTGATTACACATGGCATATTTGGCCAATATCTTGCTGTCTTGGGACTCTTTAGCATACTTTTCTTGTATACTTTCACATGTTTACCTATATTCATGTCAATGTCACTATTTTAGGTTAGTACCTACTTGCAATAACTCTTGTTTGATTAATTGCATGATTTTCCTTGATTATTTTGTAGTTCTATCACATGTTTGAAGTACTTTTTGCACATTTTTGCTTATGTGTTAACATGAATAATTCTTAGAAATGCCTATTAGCTTGTTCTTGTTAATGCTTTGCAATTCAACTTGATGCATTAGATTTATTCTTCGTTGAGCAAATTTAATCTTGCTCAACATTATTTCCCACATTTGCTTTGATAATATTTTAATTCGTTTGAAAGATTATTGGCATTTTTCCCTTTGATTGATTGATCAAAACCTTGTTTCGGTTGATTAATTCCCCCCTCCCCCCCCCCCCCCCCCCCGCACTCTCTTTAGGATCTCTTTAGAAGCCTTTCTTTCTTGATCCTGTTTCAAGCTGGGCATCTGCACAACAAGCTGGAGCACTGTACAAATTACGTCGTTACTCTATCGATTTTAATTTTTTCACTAGGCTTTGAGTGCTAGAGAAGGAATGAGAATGGAGAATTCCTACCCTCATTCTGACTATTTTTTGGGTAGGGGCGAATGACCTTGTGCCTAGAATAGTCATCTTTATCCCTAGACCGTAGTGTCTCTTGAGTCGATCCTTGGTCACTCATTCCTGCCCCGAATCTCTCTCCTTCTTTTTGAGTTAGCAACCTTCTCTTGGTTCAACACCTATTCCTTTGGTTAATCACAGTCCGTCTGTTAAAAACAATCTCTCTCTAACTTGTTGGGTTAATCATTTTTTGGTTAAAATACCTTTTCCTTTGGTTAATCACTACCCGCCAGTTAAAACACCAATCTTCTTCTTCCCTTAGAGAAGTCGCAATCTTTTCTTTCTTTTGGTTGACCATAGTCCGTCTATTAAGATACTGAATCCCCAGCGAAGTACGTAACCTTCTCTTGGTTCCAACCTCTCTTTCGTTGGTTAACCACTGTCTGTCATTTAAAATACCAACTGCCCCTTTTTCAGTTAACCACAGTCCATCTGTTAAAATACTGAGCCTTTGTTAGGTTAATCACCTTTTGGTTAAAACACCCAATTCCTATTTCCCTTGGTTAATCAATGCCTGTCAGTTAAAAGACCAACTGCATCTTTTTCTTCAGTTAACCACAGTCTGTCTGTTAACATACCGAGTCTCTTTTTGTTAATACCTTTCCTTGGTTCAACACCCTTTTCGTTGGTTAACCACCGTCCGTCGGTTAAAAGACTAACTTCTCTCCTTTCTTCGGTTAATCACTGTTCGTTAGTTAAAATATTGAATCATTCATGGGTCAAACACCTCATTTTGGTTCAAGTACCCACCTCTATGGTTAATCGCCGTCTGTCGGTTAGAATACCAATTTCCAAATCTCCCTCTCCCTAGCGGAGTTAACCCTTCTTTTTTGTAATCATTGTCTTCCAGTTAGAAGACCAATTCCTTTTCTTTTCCCCAGTTAGGATCAATTTCTTTTCCCTCGGTAGGATCCAACTTTCCTTTTCCTTGGGTTAACCATCGAGTCTCGGTGAAACACCCTTGCCTCTACTCTTTTCCCCTTACCTCATTTCTAATCGTCTCTTTTCTTACTCCTACCTCTTGTTACTCTCTTTTGGTTTTAACATTATTCCTTTGCTTTTCGCTCTTGGTTTTGACACCACTTCCTTATTTATCTCTTTTTCTGTCTTCGTTCTCTGAACTACGTAGGCTCTAAATTCCTCATAGCACTATGAGGATACGTAGGCACAATATTACAAAATCTTGGTGAGCTGCCTTACCTTTTCTTCCCTGGTTCCACGAACTACGGAGCTCTGAATTCCTCATTGCACTACGATAATACGTAGGCACGAGGGCCCCAATCCACCACGAGCACTTTCCTCGTCCCTTTTCTTTCCTCTTTAGCGAGCAGCCTTTAGATAGATCACCCATCCAAGCGTATAAGCATTCAAAATACTTCTTGTCGAGTACGACAAATGTCTGGGGTGCTAATACCTTCCCCTCGCATTACCGACTTGCTTACCCGTTTCTCTTCCCCTTGGGTTTTATCGATATTTTCCCTTTTCTTTTGGAATAAATAAAATTTGGTGGTGACTTTGTTGTACGCCGAGCTTACGACGCTCTCAGGTATAATCCCGCTAGCTTCAATATTAACAATAATGTATACAATATAATATGGATAACAAAACAAAGGAGAAACATATCCTTAATTGAATTAACAAGTGTCATATAATACGAACATTAAATTATACATGTATATATACATGTTATATTATAATGTTAACAAAGACTTTTACATGATGCCCATATTTTCTACATGGCCAACAAATGTCTTGGATGGTAAACCTTTAGTTAACGGATCCACTATCATTAAATCTTTACCAATGTGTTCAAATGACACTTTTTGTTTCTGCACTTCTTCTTTCACTAATAAGTACTTCAATTTCATGCGTTTAACACCCTTTAAATACTTATCATTATTAGAGAAGAAGACAGTTGCAGAATCATCACAATAAATCCTTAGCGACTTAACTATACTTTTAACAATATCAAGCCTTAAAGTAAAATTATGCAACCACAGTAATTGAATTGTGGCCTCAAAGCATGCCACAAATTCAAATTTTCCATAATATTTCTCCTTCAGTAAGGAGAAAACATTCTTAAATATAGATTTCCTTGAGTCCACACATCCTACAAAGTTTAAATTCGAGTAGTCAACCACTTCAAGGTGATCTGGCCTTCTATATGTGAGCATGTAACTTTGGTGTCTTGTGAGTACCTAAGAACCTTCTTTGCAGCTTTACATGACTTATATGAACATAACGGGATCCTAATCAATGCTCAAGTGAATAGTTATTTGTTTTCTCTTTGTGTTATATGACGACAACACAATTATATGGACACCAGCATGATGAGATTTTTTAGGTGAAGAAGATTCTCCACAAGTCTCCATAATATCCACTTTGTGTGATTTCTCACTCCCACTAAACTGACCATTTCTAATAAATCGAGCATTACTAGACTCGATTACTCTCATGCTATGATTAGGGCAATAAAATCTATACCATTTTAATGTGGATTATACACCTTTACTTTTGCGTGATAGTCTTAAACATGAATATACTTTAAACTATATTTCCTTCATGTCTACAGTTTATAAGGAGTTTTAGGAATTATCTTTCTAGGAATCCTATTAAAGCAAATACGCAGCAGTCCTTAATGTGTATGTCTACAATGATAATGATACATTACTATAATTAACATTTTGACCTGATCATGTCCATGAGAGTACATTCTGTTTTTTTTCAACAACATTATTTTGTTGTGGTGTGTCAGACATAGAATATTATTCACATTTACCACAACTTTTGAGAAACTTTGCAAATAAACCTATATATGGTCTGTTGCACCCCAAAATTTGACCAACCGGGTCTCGTATTTGGTCCTATGTTTCGACGCATAATCGCATTCGCATTTGCATATTGCATACAGTGCATTTTTCATTTGTATTGATTTTATCAGGGATCACAGCTCCCGTCTCGTGTTTCAGGTGTTTTTGATCAGTAGAATCGATTTTTGGGGTTTTTCGGTGCCCATTTATTTTTACCGATTATTTTTGTGTCGTTCGGTGCTTATTTTGTCCCTCTGGGAATTATGGTGATTTTTCTGGATTTTATGGCATTTTTTAGGGCTTTAAATAGATTTTAGATCATATATAGAATTTTATAGAAATAATTAGCTTTTTAATCATTTGTAGAATTTTTAATAGCATTTTCTTTTTAGAATAGAATGGGGTTTATAAAAATTAAATGTTTTTAATTTTAGATATAGAATAATAGATAGATTTTTCTTTTTATAGTCTTTAATAGATATTATAGATTTTCTTTTATAAAAATTAATATAGTTTTATTAGTGAGTTTATTAGATTTTTAGAGCATTAGGAGTTAATTGAAATTAATAGCTGTTAGAATAATTCTCATTGATTAGTTAATTAGATCTAATGTTAGGTTAGTGATTAATTAGGGTTAGAGCTTTTTAATTCAGTTTTTAATTGTTTCTGATGGCATTTTCATGTGTTGGGCCCGTTTGAGTGTGCAAAGCCCATTTTCGGAATTCAGCAATTGTCCAGATTTCTCCAGCTCTCTCCAGCGAGTCCTAGAAACTTCCAGAAAGTGCCAGAGCTTCTCAGCTTATAAATATCCTCAGCGCCACGTGTTGGCCAGAGGACGGTCCCACCCTGCATCACACCGTCACGCCACGTATCCCACTACCCCTCTCTCTCAGCCACGCTACCCCACACGTGGCGCACATGCGCGCCGCCACTCCATCCATCCTCACCACGTGGCCACACCATAGCAAACCACCGGAAGACGGTCACCGGCCGGCCTGCATGGCCGGCGACCGCCATAACCCTCACCGGCGAACTCCAACACGCCCAGAATCCGGTCACCTTCGTCCCCACCTCCCTAATCTTCATCTTCCTCCTCCCGGTGGCCACCATGAACCTCCATCTCCGATCAAGATCCAACTCTCAACCCAGAAAATCCCAAAACAAACTTCATCGTGCACTCATCCTTCCCAGTTTCCGATCAACAACCTCCATCATCCACCACCAAGACTTCTCCAGAACTCATCAGGTTCTTCACCACAATCCCCAGTCTTCCTCAAGATCTTCCAACAAGGAATTTCCAGAAGCGCGAAGCTCTTCAAACCGTATTCATAGAACCTTCTTCATATTGCCTTCAAGAAGCCTTCATGGTGTTCGTCGTTGCTTCACCTTCAACACGAATCTCCAGGTGTCTTCGTTCTTCAACAACAATCTTCAGATCCCCAGAAGCCTCCAACGATCCTCATCCACAATCTCCGGATCTTCAAGCAACATCACAAACCTAATCCAGATTCAAGTTCCAACAACCTCATCAGTTTGTTTTCTTCCCAGAACGCTCTTCCTCCGTCCAGATCTACACGCAAGATTTACATGAATCCTCAAGATCCATCCACCAAAATCTCCAGGGATCTCCAAACACGCAGATCTTCCAAGATTCCTTAAAGCGCCTTCAACCTGGGAACGAGATTGGTGGCATTCATCATAAACTTCATACGAGTTCTTCAGTGTCCTTCCAATATTCGTCAGGAAGTCCATCCAAACCTCTAGATCTTAGTCTAGAGTCCTCAGGAATGTTCATCGGGAACTCAAATTACTTCTAGATCCAGGGTTGATGAAACACAGACGGAACGAAGTTTGTTTGGGAATGTTGAGTCTATGAGGGAAACTGAGCAAGGTTGAGATGGAAGATCGAAGGAGGTCAGAGAGAATCTGAGAGAAGGATTGGAAGAGGAAGGTTCAGAAGCGGAGGGTGGCGGCGACGGCACTGATGAGAAAGGGAGAACAGCGGCGGCGGCGCTGATGAGGAAGAAGAGAAGAAGAATCCTAGGGTTTTCAGACCCTGAGAGTGGAGAGAAGGGAGGAGAAGGTTGAGATTGGGCCAGGCCCAATAGTTTTTTGGTCAAATCCCTCCCTCACGTTTTTTGGCTGTTCTGGGCCTTGGGCCCAATGAAGCTAACAGCCTCCAGATTGCTCACACACCCCCCTGCGTTTTTTCTGAAGAGAATTGGGCTGGGCCCAATCAATGCAGTTTTTATTTTACTTTCTTGTACATACCCCTTGTACCAGTTACACCCCCCATCCCTTTTTATTTTCTTTTTTCTTGTTTAGTTTTAGAATAAAAGAAAAAAGAAGGTTATAAAAAATGATGTTGTGAAAAAAGAAATAAGAAAAGAAAAAAGAGAAAATATTATGAAAATAGAGAAAAAGATATTGAAAGAAAAAGAAATAAAAGAGAAAATATTAAGAAAATAGAGAAAAATATTTGGAGCAATATGAAAAAATATGCTAAAGAGAAAAGAAGAAAAAAGAGAAAAAATATTAAAGTAGGTTTAATATTTTTTAAAGCATTTTCTTTTAGGGATATTTTCATAGACTTTATTTTACGACTTTTAGGATAGCTTAGAAGCCCATTTGTTAGGGGGCTATTTTCATTCGATTTTTCAAGATAGAATAGGATAGTGTTTCCTAGGAGATTTATCTTTCCAGTATTCAACTCATTGTAATCATTTTTCAGAGATTAATAAAACGAGATTTGAGTTGTGGTCCCGTAGTAGCCGAACTACAGCTGCTCTGATTCTTCGTACCAGACGAAGATATGTAGGCATAGGATGCGATATCCTAGCGAGCACACTAACGACTAACTTCTGTTCTCTCGCTGCTGTGCGATCGAGACTTTCCCGCTGACGATTAATTGATACCCTTTTTCTCTCTTGCCCAAGTGCATTTGAGACCGAGCCGTAGCTTTGACCATAGGTTCCCGACCCTGTGAAGCCAGTTGTTTTTTCTCACTGCGGTGTGAGAATGTTTGTTTAGCCGTAGTTAGTCTGAACTACGTAAAGCTCTGATCTTCCATCCAGTGGAAGTACGTAGGCACAAGACGCGAGGTCTTGGCGAGCCAATTTTCCCCGTAGTCCCGAACTACGTTGACTCTGACTTTCTCTCTTGAGAATACGTAGGCATAGAGTGCGACGCTCTATCGAGTCAATTCCCTTCCGTTTAGATTTAGCAGCCGTAGATAGATTGTTTTGCATCCAGTAGACAACCCAAGCAAGCGTGGATCCCGTCGAGTACGACGGACGTGAGGGGTGCTAATACCTTCCCCTTGCGTAACCGACTCCCGAACCCAGGCTATGGTTGCGATGACCATACCTTTTCCCCGTTTTTTGCGAGGTTTACTTCGAGCGTTTCCTTTCCCGCTCTGAGGGATAAATAACGCACGGTGGCGACTCTTCTGTCAGCCGGCGCCGATTTTCGCAGTAGCGACAGCTGGCGACTCTGCTGGGGACTGCGATAGTTCCCTATGCGAGTATCTGCTGGGGATCCAACGTCCCCTGGCTGCTAAGGACTGCGATAGTTCTTATGCATGTGGGATCCAACGTCCCTTAAGAGAGAGTCAATCCTAGCGCTTGTTTGGGGCTTATTTACTATCTGTTGTTGTTGGGGTGTTACGGGTGTTCTATGATTGAGTGAGAAGCCGGACCTGGGCTTGGAGTGCACCTTAGACTTAGAGTAGAGATTAGTGGGGGCGTACCGGCTTTGCTTGTACTAGTGTCCCGCGAAATCTACACTCGGACGAGGTTCTTCTGGTTGACTTCTTTCCTACCCTTTGGGTCGAGGGGGTTGTTTGGTCAGTTGGATTGTCGACTCCGGGAACCGATCATTTGGAAGTTAGCTAAGTGAGGCCTCTTCAGGACTCGATGATGCCACTCCTTCTGGGAATCGTATCGTCAGTTCTGAAAGTCTGTGACGCTGACGACCGCATAGGATGCCGTACCTTGTCAGATATAGGTCCATACCTGTGAGTGGGGGGTTTTTTGTGCAGGAAACTTGACTTCCAACCTACCCGTTATTCTGGTCTTCTTTTTCAGAGAACGTCTCCGTCAGCAGCGCAGCAGTATTCAAATTTTGTGTGGGGGCTGTGGTCCCATTGTTTGCTGCATTTTGCATATCATATGCATATCAGTGTTGCATTGCATATCATCCTCCAGCTAGCCAGAGTTCTGATCCAGCCTTTGTTTCCTGAAGGTGATTACCCGGAGTTTGGATTGAGCAGCTGTTGATTGTCAGAAGACCTACCTAGGGGTTGAGTAGATTTGAGCAGAATCAAGTGTCGAAGTCAGCTGAAAATTATTGGTAGCCATGTCTGAAGGCAATTTCCAGTCTCCTAACACCTTGACAGGGTTCACTATGGCGTCCAACCCTCTGTATGATTCCATGGAAGATTCCCCGCAAGTGAACAACGTTGCTGCAAACCAAGTTGTACAGCCTTCTGTTGAGAACCGAGATCGACATGAGCAGTTTGTTGCCCAGAATGAGCGTCCTCCTCCTGTCAACAATCAAGGTGTTGCTTTCCCTGTGATGAATTACCGAAGAGATATTCCAGCAGCTGGGATGGTAGATCCAAGAGCCCTTGACGATGGTAGAAGACTCCGAGTGTTGGAAGAGCAAATGAAAGCTTTGAAAGCCAAAGATGCTGTCAACCTGGATGCTGTAGGCATGTGTTTGGTTCCTGACCTGGTGTTGCCTTACAAGTTCAAAGTGCCGAAATTTGAGAAGTACACGGGAGATAGCTGTCCAAAGCTGCATTTGATGATGTTCTGTCGAAGAATGACTGCGTTTGCGCGAGATGATAAGTTGATGATCCATTGCTTTCAAGATAGTCTGACTGGGGCATCTTTGAGGTGGTATATGCAGTTAGAGAGGAATCAGATTCAGTCATGGATGGATTTAGCCAGAGCTTTTCTGAAGCAGTATGATTACAACCTAGACATTGCTCCTTATCGCATGCATTTGCAAGAGTTGTCTCAAGAGATCAATGAACCGATCAGGAAGTATGCTCAGAGATGGAGAGAATTTGCTGCTAGAGTGCGTCCCCCGCTGTTAGACCAAGAGCTGGCAAGCATGTTTGTGGATTCCCTACAATATCCGTACTTCAAAAGATTGCTCGGAATTCCGGCAAGTTTCTCTGACGTGGTAGCATTAGGAGAACGCCTTGAGTACTCCATAAGAATGGGGAAAATTCAGATTATTTCATATGATCAAGCTGGTGAAACTGAATACCCTTGTGACTATCAGAGTGAAGAAGAAGTTGTGATCAACTCAGTCATGCCAAAGGTTGAATATCCTCGAAGCGAATCAGTGAATTTTGTTGGTTCATCATCTTATCAGAGATCAGTACCTCCCGTGGCTTGGTATACTGAACAGACAGCCGTGCCTGGGGCACCCCGTCAGGAATCTTATGTCGATTCCATTGCAAAGCAGCGAGCTCGTGGCCGAGGTTATCAGAATCAGCGTCAGAATCAGAACAGACCTCGCAACAACTTGGAACGAAGGAAAGCTCCTTTTCACCCAGTGCCTATGCCGTATAGCCAGCTGCTACCGTCTTTGATCCAGAGTTCTTTGGTGGAACCTAAAGCTCTTAAGCCAGTTCCAGAACCGTACCCTCCTGGGTACAATCCCCACGTTCAGTGTGGTTATCATGGTGGCTCTCCGGGGCATTCAACCGAAGATTGTAAAGCATTTCAGGCGAAGGTACAGCAGTTGATTGATCAGGATCGCATTTCCTTTCGAGAAGGATTTCTGTTTGTTCATCCCTAACCGCTCAGCTGTCTAAGCTCGTAGACTCAGAAGGGTGTTCCCCAGCAAAAGCCAGTGGTTCAGACAGGCAGGCGCCTCAGCAGTGGCAGTTCTCAAGCTTTTATATCATTTGCATTTGTAGTTTCTTTTCTGTTAGTTACTACCTGCTTTTTAACATTGTATGTTTTGAATGGTGATAATAATAAAGTGACTATGCATTTTTCTGAATTAATCATGTCGCTGTCGCTCATTTATGGCATTGCACTGACACTTGCATTTTATTCACTCCCCTTTTTCGCTGTGACTAGCAAAGTTAGGAGGATGATGAAACTAAACTCATAACCAATGATTGTATGCTTTCAGATAAGACCGTACCGATGACGTACAAGGCATTGTTTCAAATTCCCCAAACACTGGAGATATAAGGAGTTAGTCCCTTGTTAACCACTTCGAGCCAAGAAGCAGAAGTTTTTTCGGACTTTTAAACCCTCACATCTTAACCCGGGGCAGGGTAGTTGACAGTTAGCTTGACCGAGCATTCAAGTCTTGCAGAGGAGTGTTGTCTTTCAAGGACCAATCAGTTTATACCTTCAAAAGGTCAAATCTCACCAATCAGGAGTGAGACAGTTACAATCCTTTCGGAGCAATCAAGACAACCAGTGTCGCACGACTTTGTTCCAAAAGAAAGAAAGAAAGAAAGCCCGCTAAGTAAAAAGAAAGAAAAGCTGAGAAAGCTAATACTTAGGCAAAAATTAGGGCATCCCGCTGGACTTCAAAAGAAATCGAAAAAATCGAAAAGAACTCAAAATGAGTCAGTCCAGGCAAAAATTAGGGAATCAAAAGAATGAAAAAGAGGGTTAAAAAGAAAATTTTCCCCAGCAAATCACAAAGTCGTGTACACAGACACCGAAAGCGAAGAAGGAGTAACTATCACTCTAGAAGAAAAGCTTGTGAATTCCTTAACTGTGGTTCTTACCATTCAACATACTTCTCGAAGAGGCGAGCGCTTGTGCCAGGTTAACTGAACCTTAGGATCGGAGATCATCACGTAGAAGGGGTGGGTACAAATCAAAATTTGAGCCAAATATCCTTTGTTTCACGAACCGTGAACCCGACCACGATACAACCCTTAAAAGACCTAATTGAGGTAGGGTTAGTCTGAAGCGCATTACGATAAGGTTGAGTAACCTGACTCCTTCTTGACTTGCTAGTCACATCCTTGTTGTATTTTCACTGACCACGTAAGCAATGCGTTTGAACTTTGGTTCATTCGTCACTCTCAATCATATGCATGTAAATGAGTGACAGCTCAAATTTTTTCAAAATCTGCATGAGCACTGCATTAAGATTACCATTCGTGAACAGACGATTCTAATTGCAGGTTAGTAGTTGGCATGAAAGAAATTCCACCAGGGAGTAATCAAACAGGACTGAGTAATCCAGCAGTCTGAACCAGAATGGTGTATGTTGTGAAGCCTTGTGAATCAGGGGCATTATCTTCCAGTAAGTTCAGTATCAGTCAGTCTGAGGACAAGTCCCGAAGTTCCAGTTGAGCAGGGGCAGTTTGTTTGAGAAGCAGTTGATCAGAAGGAGTCTTCTCAAGACCCAATCAGGGGCAATTATGCAGAGCGCTGAGATTTGAAAGCAGATGCTTCCAATGGATAATCAGATCGGGTTGAGTCGCTAGAACGCTCATTCAGGGGCAAGTCATCGCAGAGAATGTTGAAATCAACTGGGTTGTTAGGTGTTTAATCGAAGATTGAATTCTTTTGTCGTGCAGATGTCGGGGCAAGTATTCTCGAAGTCTTCTCGTAGCAAGTTGTTCGGAGCAGGTATTCCCAAGAGTTAGATTGGGGCAAGGTGCATTGTACTGGGGCAAGTTGTGCAAGCCAGTCTTTTATCCCCCAGCTGAGTGTACCAGGGGCAAGTCATTCAAACCAGCTTGTTTATCCCCAGCCAGAGTTGAGTATCGGGGAATCATGTCAATACCCTTATCGAAAACCTTTCAAATAAGAAGGTCGTGTTGTCGTTGGATCATTATCCTACAGTTTAAACCTGTTACGTGTCAGTAACCAGTCGTTTCCAAAGTCCAGTTCTCGCCTGGCAAATCGGTAACCAGTTCTCATCTGGCCTACCCTTCCGTAAGCAGCAGTTCCCGTCCTGGTGCAGTTTATTGGTAACCAATTCTCGTTTGGTCACCGTTTCTTCAGGAGTTGTATCAGTTCTCGTCTGGTACATGTCGTCGCGTAACCAGTTCTCGCCTGGTCATCGTGCGTTTTACCCTATGGGTTATGCCAGTTCTCGCCTGGTGCACGTTAGCTTTCAGCCAGTTCTCGCCTGTTTGTCTATACCTCAGCTTGTTGTCCAGTCAGCCCGTCTGGTTCAAAAACACAAAAATCAATTTTCCTAACCTATTTTCCTATCAGTTCTCGCCTGATAGTCTACCTTTGAATGCTAGTTCTCGGCTAGTATTTTCCACATCTTTCACTGTGTACATAATCCATGTTTATTCTAAACCAGCAAAAACAAAAAAAAACCTAAAAGAGATCTGACACAATATTTCCCAATGACTCGCATGTCGTCATGTTCCCCGATACGAAGCTCGACGGATGCCAGCGCTTCGAGTAATGTTTGAATTCCTTGTGGATGTTGTTAAATCAGAATTGCCACTCTTCAGCAGATGAAAGTTGCTTGTTATCCCCGGAAGAGTCGAGATTGTATTTTACCCCGTATCCGAGTATGAGCAGGAGGATCCTCAGCAGATTAAGATTGATATCCTTGATAGTAGGGGCATTTCCAGCAATGTGCAGTGCGCGTAATCAACCTCAGTTTGGGTCAATCCCCGCAGAGCGCAATCAGTTGCCAATGGTTTGAAGAAAGCATCCCCGAGCAGAGTTGTCTTTCTTTCCCCAGTGAGGTCGTCAAGCAGGGTTGCCTTTTCATTTCTCCAGCAGGGCAGTTATCCCCAGCGGATTTGATTTCTCGTTTCCAGCATTTATTTTGCTGAGATGGTTCTGTGACTTCAGTTCATCCCCAGTAGAGTTGATGTTTACCTTCGGCATTTAGTTTGCCAAGTGGTTTTCAGACCTGGTGTTCTCTGGCCGCTCGAGCCTGCATTAGCATTTGCATATATAGTCATAGCATTTATACAAGCATATAGCATATCCATGCCGTCTGGGCCTCACATTTTCAAACAAAACGCATAGCATTTACATGTCGTATAGGACATTACATCATTTCAAGCATACGCATGTCGAAACATAGACCAAGATGGTTACCTATTGGATTTCGAATTTGTTCACCTGCAGAGTTGTGTGGTTCAGCTTCTCGTCTTCCCCAGCGGAGTGATTCTTCATTTGGTTGTTACGTCAGCATCGAAAAAAAAAACAACAACAACAACAAAGATTGACATATATCAGACTTCTGAAGCTGCCCCCTTCGTCAAAATAGGTGCCAGGCAGTTCCATTCAGAATTCCCCAGGAGAATTGTCCTCAAGTTCGCAGTGAACTGTGAGTTGACCAGAAGGATCCCATAACAGAGATGGGAATCAAGGTGTTTGCTTTACGAAGCGTTATTTCAATACTTGTGGCGTCACACAGGTGTTGAAAAGGAGAAGAAAATTTTATCAGAAAATTGACCAGTTGTTGCCGTGACAACCAAACTTCAGTTTATTGGAAGCTATTCCTCAAGCAGCTTTGATGTATATTCTTGCGGTTGGCAAATTTCAGGGTTCCATTTGTATTCAACCGTCATCTACCTTGAATGTCTGAAGGCTGAGCGCTCTTCACCCACTCAGGTCGAAGCCGCTTGAATAGGGGCAGCTGTTGCACCCCAAAATTTGACCAACCGGGTCTCGTATTTGGTCCTATGTTTCGACGCATAATCGCATTCGCATTTGCATATTGCATACAGTGCATTTTTCATTTGTATTGGTTTTATCAGGGATCACAGCTCCCGTCTCGTGTTTCAGGTGTTTTTGATCAGTAGAATCGATTTTTGGGGTTTTTCGGTGCCCATTTATTTTTACCGATTATTTTTGTGTCGTTCGGTGCTTATTTTGTCCCTCTGGGAATTATGGTGATTTTTCTGGATTTTATGGCATTTTTTAGGGCTTTAAATAGATTTTAGATCATATATAGAATTTTATAGAAATAATTAGCTTTTTAATCATTTGTAGAATTTTTAATAGCATTTTCTTTTTAGAATAGAATGGGGTTTATAAAAATTAAATGTTTTTAATTTTAGATATAGAATAATAGATAGATTTTTCTTTTTATAGTCTTTAATAGATATTATAGATTTTCTTTTATAAAAATTAATATAGTTTTATTAGTGAGTTTATTAGATTTTTAGAGCATTAGGAGTTAATTGAAATTAATAGCTGTTAGAATAATTCTCATTGATTAGTTAATTAGATCTAATGTTAGGTTAGTGATTAATTAGGGTTAGAGCTTTTTAATTCAGTTTTTAATTGTTTCTGATGGCATTTTCATGTGTTGGGCCCGTTTGAGTGTGCAAAGCCCATTTTCGGAATTCAGCAATTGTCCAGATTTCTCCAGCTCTCTCCAGCGAGTCCTAGAAACTTCCAGAAAGTGCCAGAGCTTCTCAGCTTATAAATATCCTCAGCGCCACGTGTTGGCCAGAGGACGGTCCCACCCTGCATCACACCGTCACGCCACGTATCCCACTACCCCTCTCTCTCAGCCACGCTACCCCACACGTGGCGCACATGCGCGCCGCCACTCCATCCATCCTCACCACGTGGCCACACCATAGCAAACCACCGGAAGACGGTCACCGGCCGGCCTGCATGGCCGGCGACCGCCATAACCCTCACCGGCGAACTCCAACACGCCCAGAATCCGGTCACCTTCGTCCCCACCTCCCTAATCTTCATCTTCCTCCTCCCGGTGGCCACCATGAACCTCCATCTCCGATCAAGATCCAACTCTCAACCCAGAAAATCCCAAAACAAACTTCATCGTGCACTCATCCTTCCCAGTTTCCGATCAACAACCTCCATCATCCACCACCAAGACTTCTCCAGAACTCATCAGGTTCTTCACCACAATCCCCAGTCTTCCTCAAGATCTTCCAACAAGGAATTTCCAGAAGCGCGAAGCTCTTCAAACCGTATTCAGAGAACCTTCTTCATATTGCCTTCAAGAAGCCTTCATGGTGTTCGTCGTTGCTTCACCTTCAACACGAATCTCCAGGTGTCTTCGTTCTTCAACAACAATCTTCAGATCCCCAGAAGCCTCCAACGATCCTCATCCACAATCTCCGGATCTTCAAGCAACATCACAAACCTAATCCAGATTCAAGTTCCAACAACCTCATCAGTTTGTTTTCTTCCCAGAACGCTCTTCCTCCGTCCAGATCTACACGCAAGATTTACATGAATCCTCAAGATCCATCCACCAAAATCTCCAGGGATCTCCAAACACGCAGATCTTCCAAGATTCCTTAAAGCGCCTTCAACCTGGGAACGAGATTGGTGGCATTCATCATAAACTTCATACGAGTTCTTCAGTGTCCTTCCAATATTCGTCAGGAAGTCCATCCAAACCTCTAGATCTTAGTCTAGAGTCCTCAGGAATGTTCATCGGGAACTCAAATTACTTCTAGATCCAGGGTTGATGAAACACAGACGGAACGAAGTTTGTTTGGGAATGTTGAGTCTATGAGGGAAACTGAGCAAGGTTGAGATGGAAGATCGAAGGAGGTCAGAGAGAATCTGAGAGAAGGATTGGAAGAGGAAGGTTCAGAAGCGGAGGGTGGCGGCGACGGCACTGATGAGAAAGGGAGAACAGCGGCGGCGGCGCTGATGAGGAAGAAGAGAAGAAGAATCCTAGGGTTTTCAGACCCTGAGAGTGGAGAGAAGGGAGGAGAAGGTTGAGATTGGGCCAGGCCCAATAGTTTTTTGGTCAAATCCCTCCCTCACGTTTTTTGGCTGTTCTGGGCCTTGGGCCCAATGAAGCTAACAGCCTCCAGATTGCTCACACACCCCCCTGCGTTTTTTCTGAAGAGAATTGGGCTGGGCCCAATCAATGCAGTTTTTATTTTACTTTCTTGTACATACCCCTTGTACCAGTTACACCCCCCATCCCTTTTTATTTTCTTTTTTCTTGTTTAGTTTTAGAATAAAAGAAAAAAGAAGGTTATAAAAAATGATGTTGTGAAAAAAGAAATAAGAAAAGAAAAAAGAGAAAATATTATGAAAATAGAGAAAAAGATATTGAAAGAAAAAGAAATAAAAGAGAAAATATTAAGAAAATAGAGAAAAATATTTGGAGCAATATGAAAAAATATGCTAAAGAGAAAAGAAGAAAAAAGAGAAAAAATATTAAAGTAGGTTTAATATTTTTTAAAGCATTTTCTTTTAGGGATATTTTCATAGACTTTATTTTACGACTTTTAGGATAGCTTAGAAGCCCATTTGTTAGGGGGCTATTTTCATTCGATTTTTCAAGATAGAATAGGATAGTGTTTCCTAGGAGATTTATCTTTCCAGTATTCAACTCATTGTAATCATTTTTCAGAGATTAATAAAACGAGATTTGAGCTGTGGTCCCGTAGTAGCCGAACTACAGCTGCTCTGATTCTTCGTACCAGACGAAGATATGTAGGCATAGGATGCGATATCCTAGCGAGCACACTAACGACTAACTTCTGTTCTCTCGCTGCTGTGCGATCGAGACTTTCCCGCTGACGATTAATTGATACCCTTTTTCTCTCTTGCCCAAGTGCATTTGAGACCGAGCCGTAGCTTTGACCATAGGTTCCCGACCCTGTGAAGCCAGTTGTTTTTTCTCACTGCGGTGTGAGAATGTTTGTTTAGCCGTAGTTAGTCTGAACTACGTAAAGCTCTGATCTTCCATCCAGTGGAAGTACGTAGGCACAAGACGCGAGGTCTTGGCGAGCCAATTTTCCCCGTAGTCCCGAACTATGTTGACTCTGACTTTCTCTCTTGAGAATACGTAGGCATAGAGTGCGACGCTCTATCGAGTCAATTCCCTTCCGTTTAGATTTAGCAGCCGTAGATAGATTGTTTTGCATCCAGTAGACAACCCAAGCAAGCGTGGATCCCGTCGAGTACGACGGACGTGAGGGATGCTAATACCTTCCCCTTGCGTAACCGACTCCCGAACCCAGGCTATGGTTGCGATGACCATACCTTTTCCCCGTTTTTTGCGAGGTTTACTTCGAGCGTTTCCTTTCCCGCTCTGAGGGATAAATAACGCACGGTGGCGACTCTTCTGTCAGCCGGCGCCGATTTTCGCAGTAGCGACATGGTCCTTTCTAATAAGTTTCAAAGATAACCTATTGGATCTTTCATCTTCTATAATGTCTCTCCGTAATGGTTGCGAGTTTCTCATTCATTATCAATGTCATGTCTAAGTCTATAACATCATACTAGTAACCGCAAATATTTAAAACATGCTCATACGTTAATGCTTTGATTAACTTTTATGGATTTAAACTAATCATCTTTAAACATGTATCATCAAAGTTTACATATGGGTAAAAACTTAAATATATTTCAATAAATTTTAATGATGCTAAATAAACATACTTTATTGGATAATGAACTCACTTAAAATATCCATGTATATCTTTAGATATACAACATCAAAACAAATACGTTAATTTCATTAATTATAAGTCATGATCCATCTTTGGATGATCTATACATGTCTTATAATAATAAATATCATTGAACACAAACATGTTATTCACATAGAAATCAAGTTCAATTGCATAGTTTGGAATCATAAACTTTATTTAATTTGACCACTTTGGTGATTAACAAATTTATAACTAAAATAATTCCAAATTATACGGTAGGTAAACTTTTCACTTTAAAATTAAATAATAAATTAAAGTTCATAATCAAAATTAAGTTGTAAACTCTTATGAATTTGACCATATTTGTGATTAACAAATTCCATATCTATTAATCAGTATAATTATGATAGTAAATTACAAAATTGAATTTGTATATAATTTGAAATTACAAACTTTAATAAATTTGAATTTTGGAAATCAACAAATTCATACTTTAAAATTTAAAATTTTCAATTTTAATTTGTCCTTTATCGATTTACTTAACACGACACAATTATTTTATTTTATGATATTGATTTTGAAAAAAATAATAATAAAACTACCGTACTGAATGTTTGAAAATTGATTACTTTTCAATTCACAATTGGGTAAAGCAAAATTAATTCATCAAATAAATAAAATCTATATTTCTATAGTGATCGTACCTGACCAGAAGGGGGTATACCTGAAACGAGGAGGGGGTATACCTGAAACACACTTCAATGCCAAAGTAAGTGACGAGCAGAGCGGAAGAAAGCACACAGAGAGAGTAAAAGTTAAGTTACCTGACCCTCTAAGGAAGAGGGTATTTATAGTGAGCCCCCAGCACAGAGCCAACGGATACCTAGCACTGGGCTGGGCTGCCAGGCCCAATGTTAGTAACTGCTAGGGCTGACGTGGCGTCGTGAAGACCAATACGTGGTCTTCGCCCTAGGGTAACTGTTTCGCACTATCCGAGAGGAGGAAGACCGAATCTCCAGGATGTGAGTAATTACTTTGTGACGTGTCCCTGCGTGGGGGACACGTGGAGAACATGGGGGAAGGCACGAGGAGTTCCCCGGCCGGCCAAAGGAGGCTGGTAGGACACGAGGATCTTGCTCGATGACGGGGGAGAAGGTGACTGGCTGGTCGGATGCGAGGGCTCTGCCCGATTGTGGTTGGTCTATGCCCGTCGGGAAGACCTTATGCTCGACGGAGGGATCCTGCTCGTCAGCGTGGTATTCTTGGGCCCAACCTCGTTGGGCTTGGGTCTGCCTGGCGGTGGTCTAAGCGTCGGCCCAGTCCAGAACATATAGTATTATTTATTATTATTTTTTCTACATGCATTGATAGCGGTTCATGCAAAATTCACTATCATTCTATTACAAATACATATTTTAAATCGTCATCGAATTGCACACTAGTGTTGTTCTGTGAAATAGTTTGATAAAACTTACCTGATCATGAAAATATGTATAATTATATGTATGCAAGTTTTCATTACATGCAAGATGTATTGCCAAGATGAATTAC
Organism: Lathyrus sativus; assembly: GCA_963859935.3. Lineage (NCBI taxonomy): Eukaryota > Viridiplantae > Streptophyta > Magnoliopsida > Fabales > Fabaceae > Lathyrus > Lathyrus sativus. The sequence goes on from OZ012735.1 coordinate 812,900,198, forward strand.
GTTTTTGTGAACATAAAATATGAATCATATGCACGTAAGAAAAAAAACATGCTGCATATTTCCTTTTTCATTTATGGATATGTTTTATACAAAAAATTAATGGACCTTAAAGCAACGCAGTAATTTATATATAGGCAATTATGTTCAATTAATTTTTTACAATTTGAAACTTTCGGTGCATGTAACAAAAGTTTAACAAAACGGTATAAAAAGTTAATGATCTTCGAAGATAATAACACAACATTTCATATGTTACATTACATTTATAATTGATTATATCTAATTTAAATTATGGCCAAGTCTAACAATCATTAGCGAAAAATCATAATATCATTAACTACGCTCTGATACCAACAGTTAACAAAAATTTCAAGTTTGAATCTTGATATCATGATTTTCACGGTGCTCTAATTTCTATGAAAAAATATTAATAACGTATCTGAATCCTTGACGTCTATTCTTTTTCTATTCTCGATCTTGTTTTCAATTGTTCAATTCTTAATCTTTGATTTGAATGATTTTCTCCTCTCTTCCTTCTTTTTTTGTATCTTTGATGATTAAGATATTTTCATTTCTTTATTTGTGGGTGTTCGCCGTGAAAATAGGCTAAAAACCGCTGGTCTAACAAATCAAAAGAGATCTGTGTTGCTTGCAGGATCGACCACACAAATCCTAGGACATGTGTTAATTGATCTTTTAAATGAATTGAATGAAAATTATAAACACTTCGACGAGTTCCGTGGTAATACAACTTATTTCAAGTATAAATGAATTTAAATTAACGGTAAAAGGAAGTAAAGTGCTAATAAATGACAAGGATAATAATTTGCATAAAGAAAAGCAAACTTTTAAGTAAAGTAAGTGTTAAATTGCATTGAAATAAAAATTGGTGTTTAGCCAATGTACATTCTCATGACTCGTTTCTCTCAATCACACAGATACTTAATAGAGATTTTGTACACAATTGAACACACACATCTTAATACTAAGACCTGCTATTTATAACCATCGAACATAACTACTATTAACGGCTAACAAGTAAGATCAAGACAAATGCCACTACACATACCCTTGAACCACCGGGATGTTCCACGTGTATTTCTCAAAAGGGACTTTCCCGCTTTTATTTGAATTCAAATGAACTCTCGTCGAAAACGCCTCTAAACAACGCTTATGTCGAATTGGGTCTTCCAACTATTGAAGAATATCTCTATGTCTAAAACATAGAACCTCCTGGAAAAAAACCATCTCCGACTCTTATTCCATAAAACAAAGTTTTAGTCGAAGTAATTAAATTTTCCCTGAAAAATCTATTTGCTATTTTTAACTCTGTTCAGGCGTCGAAATTAGGAGCTAACAAATTGCCCCCCAAAAATGTCATTTTCGACATCAATGAAGAACAAGACATTTTTTGATAGTATCATTCGGCGCCTCAAACAATTCTTGCATATCTCTTACTATTCCAAAGGTCTATAACATTAGACTCATTATGAGACTTTCTATAACACCTCTCCTTAAAGTACATCATTACCTCTAGCCATCATCATAATCCCTAGATACTAGGAAATCATGTACTAGGCACTACTAACCATGTTTTGTCAAACGGTCATTGTGGGACATGTACCCCACAAACTCTTAGCTCTTTAATGCTTATTTGAGGCCTTTTGATCTTCCATAAGCCTATAAATTCCCCAAACTTACTTGTTCCAACATTTACGCTCTCAAAAATTTCCAAACAACTTTCAGTTTCCCCATTTCCAAACTTCCAAGCCCAGATTCCCCAAGAAATCTCAACAATGGAATCTTCCACTACCAACGTCAAGGACTCTAACAAAAATCCAAAGTCTAAAGATCTGAAAAAAATTTCTCAACTCCCAGCTTTTGACACGCTGTCAGCATCAATGATAACAGGGAACCAACAATTTCTCCCTGAGCTGCTTGTAGAAGAGAAAAGAAGAATATACGAATCCCAGGTACTTATTCCTCTTGTTGTATCTGGTAACACGTATGCCATATGTGAGCCATTGCCTTCATCTGGTTTTGACCATAGTAAAGCTAGGGACTTCTTCCCTTCCTATCATAAATCTAAACCCATAGGACAAGCCAACAAAGCTAAGGTCGAGAAAACCCCCGCTGATGCAGTAGTGCTGAACAATATAGATTTAAGATATATGAACAACAACGTTAGGGTTTTTAGATCCACACCCTCCTTCAAGGAATCAAATGATTATATGAATTGGTTGGCAAAGATAGAGAAAGTAAAAGCTCAAACCTGGAAGAAACTAGTGTCGCTTCCGCGAAAATAAGGTGCCGGCAAAACAGAAGAGTCACCACCTTTCATTATTTATCCCTCAGAACGGGAAAGGAAACGATCAGAAAAACCTGACGAAAAGGTATAAGACAAGGTCATCGCAACCATTGTCTGGGTTCGGGAGTCGGTTACGCAAGGGGAAGGTATTAGCACCCCTCACGTCCATCGTACTCGATGGGATCCACGCTTGTTGTGTTTACTGGACGAGTTGGTTTATCTATCTACCTATCAAGGCTGGCTTAAAAAGAAAATAAAACTGACTCGGCAAAGCGTCGCACTTTATGCCTACGTATTCTCATCAGAGAATGAGAAATCAGAGTCAACGTAGTTCGACCTACTACGGGTTACGGGAAAGGTGGCTCGCCAATACATCAGTATTGTGCCTACGTACTCTCAACATGTATGAGAGATCAGAGCTTACGTAGTTCGGGATAATACGGATTATAGGAATTCAGATTCATCTGTTTTATCGAGTAGGGTTAAACAGCAGTTCCAGCAGTTAGGGACAAAGCCTGTTTGCGGTGGCGCTGAAGTTTAACGACACTCTTTTCTTCAGAAAAGCTTTCCTTTGAATTATGGGCCCACGGGGCAAAAAGGTTTAAAGTTTGTTTTCTGTCTTTTACGGAAGAACTGTTTTTTATTGTGTTTGCAATTTCAGTCGCACTAAAGACTATGACCTGAGAGTGAATGTGTCGCGTGTCACCTAAAGGGTGCCATACTAAACATCCGGACTATTGAAAAGAAGCTCTCCAACAATCCTTTCTCAGATAGCTTATGGCTCGTAACGTACGAAAGAAATCATTCATGATTACTGTATCTTAAGCTGTTTTGAGATGAGAAGAGAGAACTGGCTCAACTAAAGGGAGACTATCAAGTCCTAATGTTGTCATGCCAAGGATTCATCCTATGGTTGAAGTTTGAAACAGGGAACTCCTAGAAGTTATCATGCATAGGTTTCAACCTAAAATTCTATCATCACCTCCTTATCAAAGGAAGTGAGAGTCCTAAGGGATCATGTCAATGATAAACAAAAACAGATAAAGCATCAGCTTAAACAGTAAATAGTAAACAGTAAACAGTAAATGACTGTAAAATGCATGCAATGCAAGTGAGGGAGGAAATGTGTGTGGGGCAGCAACCTCCACAAGCTCATCTCAACCTCAAGCCAGACATGAATAACTTCAATCATGAAGAGGAAATAACAAGCTATCAAGCAAGATAGAATAATAACTGCAATCATACAGTAAACAACATGCTATCAAGCAAACACAAACTACATGGGCAAGGGAGCTGGGCTCTACCGTATACCCGCAAGCAAAGCCAGACAGTAACAATACAAGCAGAGGGAGCAACTCAACCTATAGTGCAATCATGCTCCTAGTTCAAAGTCAGTCTAGATATGAACTTATTCTAATGCATCAAGCAAGTCAAACAAGGTACACCAATACAGAGAAGAAAACAGACAGAAAAGGAAACAGATCAACAACTCTTTCAATTTCAAGCTTCAGCCCTTCTGACAACAATCCAGTCTTCAGACTTCAACCAACCTTCAAGGCCATCATCCTCCTGACAAGTATCACCTTGCTTCTCCAAGGTTTCAATCCATCAAACCCAAGTATCAACTTGCTCTCTCTTCTCCAGGCTTCAGCTCTTCAGTCAATTACACCTTCAGGCTTCACTCTTAACTACAAGTATCAACTTGATTCCTTCAGGCTCTCAGTGCATCAACATGAGTGTCAACTTATCCTTTATTCCTCAAGCCTCAGCTCTTCACTCAATCTCAATTTGATCTTCTTCACAAGTGTCAACTTGTTCTCCTTGGCCTTCAAGCTTCAGCTCTCTTTGCTTTACCAGTATCAACTTGGTCTTCTTCTCCTACAAGCTTCAGCTTCTCAGAGCAGTCTTCAATCACCTGGAAGTGTCAACTTCATCCTTCAATTCTCTAAGCCTCAGCTCTTCATTCAATCTCCATTGGATCTTCAAGTATCAACTTGTTCTTCTGGTTCTTCAAGCTTCAGCTGCAATGGCAATGCTCAAGGAATCCTCCTCTTCTACACTCTTCAATGAAGTCCTCATCTTCAAACTCAAGTCCAACATCTTTCAAGATACCCCCAACCAGAAGACAATTGATTGAACAGGATGAGTGGAAATGATAAACAGCTTATTGACAACCAAAGGAAGCCTGTAAGGGTTTATCATCCTGAGAGACTGGTTCCCTCAAAGTTCTACTTCCCAGATAAAGCCACGCATCCCTCCAAAGGAGGGATGTGAATATCTTAGAAGGATTTTTAGTCATTGGGAGGAATGGAAGCACAAGATGCCTTCCATATTTGTGAAAGAAATCATTCTAATTCTAAGGCTCTCCCTATGTCTCTTACCTCCTAAATCTTCATCAGACACCTTCAGGCACAAGCAAATCCAAGCTCCAAGCAACTTCAAGCAACTTCAAGCATCTTCACCTTGTCTTCAACTTGTCTTCCATCTCAACCAAAGGCAAACAAAGCAAAAACCCTAATCTAAGGGGACTAGAGAAGCTAATCTATTGAGTTAGTAAATTAGGATCACCTAAAACCTAGTACTAAAGTTAGTCCTAACTAAAATACTAAAACCAATTGTAAAATCCTACAAAAATAACTATGGGAACCTAGGTCAATCATGACTCTACCATATTAATTCCAGAGATCAAATCATCAAATAAGCCCTAGAAATAAATTCTACACTCCAAGGTACTAAATCTAAACCCTAAAAGGAAGCACCTAAATCTCAATCTAGAAAGCACACCTATTTTCATCAAAAAAATGTGAGAAAAATTCTATGGGAGCATACATGTCTAAACTAATCACACACAAAAAATTAGGATCAAACTCATCACCACATGATCACACAAAATTCCACAAAATTATGTATCAAACATAACCATTTTAATATTAATTAAAATATAAAATTCCCATAAAATCAGAAAGTACATGAAATGAAAATATTTTTTATCTAAAAAATACTAGACTCAATCATGAGTATAATGCAAAAAGAATGGGATTAATTGGATTAATTTTCAATTTTATATGATTTTTACAAGAACCATGAAAAAGATGAAGAAAATAAAGAAAATTCAATTAAAATAATAAGACCACGGTGTGGATAGTAACCAGAATCAGTTCAAATAATGGATTGGGCCATGGGGGGGGTGCTGATATCAATCTTTTCACTAAGCCCAGAACCACAAATAAATGAAACGCAGCGTTGCAATGATTCAGATCCTTCACAACTTGAAATTAAAACGTGGCCGTTGGATCATGCCTTCAGTCAAAGTCCAACCCCCATCCAATGGTCCTGGAGTCATCTTCAACCTTTTGAATGTCTGAGCTTCGCGCGCAGCTCCGGCCACCACCGGTGGTGCTCCGGTCACCATTCCACAACCCTAGTTCAACCTAGAGTCCACTATAGGCCATGATCCTTTAATGAAACATGTCCCAAATTCCCTCACGAATTCGTTCATGCCTTTAATTCAACCTAAATCCTCAAGATTCACCATATCCAATTCTCAACCGAAAATGGTAACATCCCTATTTTGTCTCTAATTCTCAAATTAATGTTCTGAAATCAATCCTACACCGTTCTACAATGCATCTAACACCTTCATTCATCTTGATTCTACCTAAATCATGCTAGAGGAAGAAAGTTACTAACCTGAAAATCTTGGATGAACAGATGCACTAAACCTCCAAATCAAGCTCTCCAATCTTCCAGACACGATCAATGGATCCTCTCCTTGCTTTTGTATGCAAAAGAACCGGTTGAAATCTCCTGAATCTTGAAACCCGATGGTGAGTTGCAGGTGGAAAAATTTGAACTCAAGAACCCCAATCAGCCACGAATTCCCTTGGATTATGATCTGGAATCAGTCTCTTGCATCCATGGAAGAAGTTTCAATCAAGAAAATGGATGGAAAGTGAAGAATTTGGTGAAACCGAATTCAATTGCAAGCTATGAAACTTCAATCTCAATCTATGCTCTCTTCTTCAATCATCACCAACCTCTGCATTGGATCACCTCTAGTCAATATATAGATGATGTTTGGATGGTCTAGAACCCTCTAGATCCTTCTAATGAGAGTTTCAACTTCTCATGACATGAGATTTTCAACCATATGCCATGACATGCATAATTCTGTTTGCAGCTTGAAACCAACCCCATTCACTTCCAAATTCTCCCCTAGTGACATTTTGGAAGTGTTTAGCTTGCAAAGGGCCTTGGTTATGCCTTGATTCTAGGTTTTGCACATGTTACTTAATATGCAAGCAATTACTTTTCAAAGCAAGTCCACAAATTGAATTTCAACTCAAAAATGTGGCTAAACCAATGTTCTTAAAATGTTTTCTAGAGTCAAAATGATATATTACATGCCATGGTTTGGATGTGTAGATTGAAAATATCAATTTCCAACTTTGATTCATTTAACTTATACCCTTATTTTAAGTCATTTTTGCAAATTTGAGCTACGAGCATTTTCATCATCTCATGACCTCTTTACTAGCCTTAAAACATCATTTTCAACAAGTTTGATGTTGAACATTTTTCCATTTGAAGCTTGGAAATGGGAGTTATGGCCTTATGCTTGAAATGACCTGTAATCTCCAAATGACCAAAATGCCCTTGACTTGTCAAAGCCATAACTTGAGTTCTAAAAATCCTATCAAGGACTTCTAGTACTCTCTAGAAAGTTAAGAGGATAAGGAACAACATTCATGTTGACCAAAAGTCCATAGGAATCATCCTTCTTGGGCAAAGGTTTGATGCAAGTTGGGTAACTTTCAAGCCCCCAGATTCACATACCTCAGATGACCTGTAACTTGTCAAAGTCATAACTTGAGTTATACAAATCCTATCAAGGACTTCTAGTACTCAAATTAAAGCTAAGAACAAGCTCTACAACATTCATGTTGGGGGCAAGATGAGGTGACAATCAAATCTTGGGTTAAACTGCCTTGAAGATAGGGGTCAAACTAGGGGATTTTACACTGTCAAGTCTTAGAAACCCTAGCTTGAAACTTCTCAAACCCTTCAAGCATGATGAGTTAACCTTGGAATCATCCTTATAGAATCTAAATGCATCAATCCATGATCACATGGCCCTTTAATTAGGTCTCAAACTTCCTCAAATCATCAGTTGACCTAGAGTTGACTCAGTCAAACCCTAATTACACCACGCATGGCTGAGTCTTCTTAATCTTGCACAATGACCTGTCTAGGACTCATGATGGCTTTCAAGACATCTCATAAGCTCTCTCAAGGCTTCAAGTCCATATTCCTGGCTTCAGAATCATCTGAGGTCTTCCCACAACTCTCAAGTTAGGAGGCACACACCCTCTTGGCTTCAACCATTCTCTCTGAGGATCTTTTAACTTCTCTGACAAGGATATCAACCCTTGAACACCTGAATAATCTTCTTAGCTAGCTTCAAACTCTTGTGTAGCCCTTGATTGGTAATCATACCTCTTGATCTCCTGCACACATGTCAATGAAATGAAAATGATAATGCTAATGTGAATGAAATGAAACACAAGCTAGGTAAAGAAATGTTGGTCAAATTTTGGGGTGCAACAACTAGGAATTTATGATTTAATCATGCTATCGAAAACACGCATCGACTATTGTCAAACCATGCTAGTCTCTTCCTTATAATTTTGGGACAGTACCCATTACACCTTCCATCTCCCTTGTGGGATGATGACCCCCACTCTTTTCGATGTAGCCGCTATGACTGGGCTTAAACCCACTAGAAACCTATACGATCCTGACTTGGAATCTGACGATTCCATAGGTTTTAATTCCACAAAGGCTACCTACTCTCATTTTATAGTGCACTTTTTTGACAAGATCATTGTTGATGTTTCTGATCAGGAACATATAGCCTTTTTAACCTTATGGTTATCCCACTGCATTTTCTGCTCCAAGTCCCTACAAGTGGCTAGGAGGTACCTGGCTCTGGCCACTCAACTCCACAAAGGCCACAACATCTGCCTAAGTGAAATAATTATGGGTAAGCTTTACGAGTCTCTAAGTGAAGGGGTACCCCAACTCAACGACTTGGGAGCGAAAGGAAACTTGCTACTGTCTGGTCCTTTTTTGCTTTTGCAACTTTGGTTAAATGCCTCGTTCGAAGCTAGCCTTCCCAACAAGAGTTCAGTTGACGAAGTTGCTGATGAGATCAAAAATAGGAGAATCAAAGGAACACGCTTGGTCCAGGTTACTCCCCACGAAGAAGGACATACCCTCAGGCCAATGTTCCTAAGCTACGTCATGATATTTTCAAAACATCATGAATTTACTTCAAACATGGCCTCATCCGCTGCAAGAAAACATGGTCCTGAGTTGTTTACCAGACCTTTCCCGACTCCAAACAAAACTCTAGAGGCAGAATATTCACAAATCTGGGAAGCCTTTCTGATCCCAAGGTTGATAACACTTCGACCAAATATATCGAAGTCTCAAGTTGCTTTGGTTGCCTATCAACCAAACTTGGTGGCTCAACAGTTCGGTCTAGTCCAAACACTCCCCAGATGCCTCTTCGAAAAGAAAGGTTTCCTTTTACTTCACGGTGTGAAGTATACTGAGGAAATGGCTACGACACTTCTTCTCCGCTACTCCAGCAAAGTTCAACTCGTCCCTATCGGCTTCGATCCTTATTTCTACTGTACCCCAAAGTTCAACCACTGGTGGTCATCATACTATGTCGAGGAAATCTTCGATGCACCTTCTTTTACTCGACTTATTAATCAAGATTTTCTCTTTGTGCAGGAGAAGATCAAGAAAGGTAATATGACACACATCAAAGAAATCCAAGCATTCCAAAAGTACTTTGAAACTTTTTATCGACCAGATGACCTTAGTCGAACCGTCCGCAAAGCAGCTGTTACTTTAAAGGAATTTTTTTTAAAGAAAATGGAAAATTTGGAACTTCTTTGTACGTTCCTCCCTAGGAACGGTACGCACTGGCTTTCAAACAATTTCCTGTAAAATGTCCTCGACTACCAAATGCTGATTTTGGAGTTGCTTTTTCCCCTCCATTCCTAGACTGGTTTATCTGTGGGGATTCCATAAAGATTCTTTGCTAACAGTCGAAACCAAAGGCTCAGCGGGTGGTTGCGACTAAGCATACTTTAGACAGTTTCAAAGGTCCTCTTCATATCGGCATCAAAGATGTTCGTATCGAATCTGAAATATATGAAGGTGTGGAATAGGAGGTGTTCGAACTAAATTCCCCTATTTGATTTTTTTTCGTCTTGTATTATTTTGTTTGACTTTCAGCTGTTAAAGTTACCCCGAAAAAGAAGAAAATCGAAGAACAAACAGAGGAAAACACTCAAATTGCTAAGGTAAATTTCTTACTTAATTTTCCTTGACTGCAAGTCTTCTGTTGTCTGATGCCTCAAGTTTTTTCCAAAGTTCACGAAGGCTTCCCCTTACTCCCAAGATAAAAAGACAAGAGGGACTTCCCACCAAATCATCATCGAGTTAGACGAGAAGGACTAATCTCCTCCTGAAGAATAAACTTTGAAGAGGAGGAGGAAGCAAACCAAGATAATTGAAACCTTCAACCAACCAAAACCAAAGGTTGGAAAACTCTCAATAACGGCAACTCAGGCTAGTCACGCAACGGAAGATGAAAGCGATAATTCTAGTCTTGAGGCTGATGAGCCCAAGGTAAAAACTTCTTCTATAACTTTGTAGCGCTTTTTTATCATTGACTCTTCTAATTTTTCCCTTTTTTCTTTACAGATTACTACCGACACCAGGGGTCATCCCATGGTTAAGCAGCTTATCCCCACTGTTGCACCCTAAAATTTGACCAACCGGGTTCCGTATCTGACTCGATGTTTCGACGCATGACCGCAATCTCATCTGCATATCGCATACAGTGCATTTTTCAGTTGTTTTGATTTTATCGGGATCACAGCCCTCGTCTCGCGTCTCAGGTGTTTTTTAATCAGTTTAGATAGGTAGAATCGTTTTTTTTGGGAATTCGTGCTATTCCCGGTGTTTTCAGCTCGCGCTGTTATTTTTAGGGATATTTCGGTGTCTATTGATTTTTACCGGCTATTTTGTTACACTCTCGCAGTGTTATTTGTCGTTCTGTGCTATTTTTGTTCCTCTGGGAATTATTGTGAATTTTCTAGATTTTATTAGCTATTTTTAGATTTTTTATAGCTTTAAACTCATTTTTAGAATATAATAGATGTTAATAGATAGTAAATAGATTTAAATCTCTTTTTAGAGTTTATAGAGTTTTTAGGGCTTTAATAGATTTTTAATAGTTTTTTATATAGTTTTAATAGAATATAGATTTTTCTTTTATTAATAATAGATTTGCTTTTAATAAGTAGTATAAATTTTGTTAGAGATTAAATAGAAGTTTAATAGAAATAATAGAGATTATTAGAGTTTTTTATTATTGTCATTAGTCTAGTGATTAGCATAGATTAGATGTTAATTCCCTTTTATTAGAGTTTTTATTAGTTTAGGTTTAATTGAGATTTAATTAGATTAGTTAGGTCTTAATCATTAGTATTAGCTAGTTAATTAGGTTCAGTTTTAATTAGTTTGTTATTTTCATTAATCCATTATTATTCAGATTTTTGGGTTTTTGATGCCATTTTCGTATTGGGCCCAGTAGTGTTTTGGAGGCCCAGTCTATGGCCTTTTTTTCCGTCCATTTTCAGGTCCAGAAATCATTGCCAGCAGTATAAAAGGCTGAAGCCACGTGTAATCAAAGGAGACTCCACCCACAATCCCTGCATGCGTGACAACACAGCATCCCACCTTCTCCTCTCCACGCCACGTGTAGCGCATGCCATGACTCTCTCCACTAACCTCGCCATGCGTCCACCTCCCAGCACCCCTCAGCTCTCACCGGAAACTCCCCTGACCGGCATGCAAGTCCGGTGACCACCGCCCCAACAACTTCAGGCCACCGCAACTGACCCTACAACTACTTCCGGCCACCGTCAATTCCGCCGGAGACACCAAAAACCCAGAATTCTTCAATCTTCCTCCAATTTCTCCGATCCACAATCATCATCCTCTAATCATCTTCTCCCTTTCTGATCAACATCATCAACAAGAAACACAATCATCAGCTTCAATCACCGTCACGAGTTCATCATTCTTCACCCAAGATTTCCCAGAATCTTCAAACGTTCATCATTTCCAGAATGAACTTTCAACGAAACTTCTCAGAATCATCAACGACCCCCCAGAAAATTGCCAGATACTCTTGCATCAGTTCATCAATAGCGAGATCTCTATTCAAAGAATCTCCAGGAGCCTCCAGCGATCATCATCCAGAATGTTGAAGAACATTCGTCAGCGTTCTTCAACACGAATCTCCAGGTTTCCTCGTTCTTCAACAACAACATTGCTGAGATCTTCAGGGACTTCTTTCTTCATCAAGTCTTTTCCCCAGATTCGTCCGTTCAGCGAGCTCTTCACAACTCTTCTGGTAACATCAGGATTCTTCACCTTTTGCAAGTTTTTCTTCAAGTTTCGTTTCTTTTTCAAGTGTGGATCTTCTTCGTCAAGAACTCCTTCCGAGTTTGTCAAATCACGGAGCAATTTGCATGGATTGTATGGTGAGTGTTATTTCATTGACAACTACAAGATCCACAGAGTTTTTGTTTAGGAGGGTAATGATGAATCGCGATAAGGAGAGTGAGATGAAGAGAGTTCGGAATCTGAGAGAGTTTCAGAAGAGAACAAGGCTGGAGAGCGAGAGAGAGTTGGAGAAGGAGAGGGAAGACGACGCTTCTTGGTGAACAGTGTTTAGGAGATTAGGTTTGTCGAGGGTTTGTTTGCTGAAGATAGTGGACGTTTGGGTTTTTGGGCCTCAAGCTTCAAGCCCATGGATTTTGTTATTCATACACCTGCGTTTCTCTCTTCCCACCCCCCCTCCGTGTGTTCTTTGGTGAAGTGGGCCTGAGCCCAATGTTTTCCTGGATTGCACCCCCATTTTCCATGCCCCCTCCGTTTTTTTGTTTGGCTGAATGACTATGGGCTGGGCCCAACGAGATTGCTGGATATTCCCCCTGTTTTTCTTTTTTTCTTATGTTTTTGTTGGGCTGGGCCCAATTCCAGTGGTTTTTTTTTACTGCTTGTAATTCCCCCTTGTAACTGTTGTACCCCCCTTCCATTGTACTTTTCCATTTTCATTTTAGTGACTTTCTTTATGAAAAAATAATATTGAAAAGAGAAAAAAATAATATTGAAAAGAGAAAAAGAAATATATTGAAAAGAGAAGAAAAGAAATATTGAAAAAAAAAATATTGGAGGAGAAAAATAGAGAAAGAAATATAGAAAAAATATTTTGAAAAGAAAAGAGAGAAGAATATTGAAGAGAAAAGAAATATAGAAAAATACTTGAAAAAAAGAATGTGGAAAATATTGGAGAAAAGAATATTGAAAAATAGAAAAAGATTATTGAGAGAAAAAAATAAAAAGAGATGATGAAAAAGGGATAAAAAAATAGATTAGTATAGATTTTTCTATTTTCTTTTAGGATATATTTTCATGGAGTTTATTTTAGGGATAATTTTAGAAGTCCACTTGTTAGGGGACTATTTTCCATTTGATTTGTCATAGGATAGGATAGTATTTCCTAGGAGTTTATTTTCCGTATTCAATCATTGTAACCATTTTTTCAGAATGTTAATAAAATGAGATTTGAGCTGTGGTCCCGAAAGTAGCCGAACTACAGCTGCTCTGATTCCTCGTACCAGACGAGGATATGTAGGCATAGGATGCGATATCCTAGCAAGCACACTAACAACTAACTCTTTTGTTCTCTCGCTGCTGTGCGATCGAGACTTTCCCGCTGACGACTGATGTTACCCTTTTCTCTTGCCCGAGGGCATTTGAGACCAAACCGTAGTTTTTCCCATAGGTTCCCGTACCTGTAAAACCAGTTTGATTTCTCACTGCTGTGTGAGAATACCCAGATTAGCCGTAGTTAGCCTGAACTACGTAAGCTCTGATCTTCCATGCAGTGTGGAAGTACGTAGGCACAAGACGCGAGGTCTTGGCGAGCCAATTTCCCTGTAGTTTCCCGAACTACGTTGACTCTGACTTTCTCTCTTGAGAATACGTAGGCATAGAGTGCGACGCTCTATCGAGTCAATCCCCTTCTGTTTAGATTTAGCAGCCGTAGATAGATTGTTTTGCATCCTGTAGACAACCCAAGCAAGCGTGGATCCCGTCGAGTACGACGGACGTGAGGGGTGCTAATACCTTCCCCTTGCGTAACCGACTCCCGAATCCAGGTTTTGGTTGCGATGACCATACCTTTCCCGTTTTTTGCGAGGTTTACTTCGAGCGTTTCCTTTCCCTCCGTTGGGATAAATAACGCACGGTGGCGACTCTTCTGTCAGCCGGCGCCGATTTTTGCAGTAGCGACAGCTGGCGACTCTGCTGGGGATAATAAGCAACTTTCATCTGCTGCTAAGAACTGCGATAGTTCCTTATGCATGTGGGATCCAACGTCCCCTAAAGAGAGTCAATCCTAGCGCTTGCTTGCTTGTCTATTGGTGTTTATTTATTGATATTATCTGTTGCTGTTGGGGTGTGACGGGTGTTCTATGATTGAGAGATAAGCCGGACCTGGGCTTGAGTGCACCTAGAATTAGAGTAGAAATTAGTGGGCGCGCACATGCTTTGCATGTCCTAGTGTCCCGTGAAATCTACACTCAGACGAGGTTCTTCTGGTTGGCCTCTTGTCCCACCCTTTGGGTGGCTCGGGTTGCTGGTTAGTTGGATTGTCGACTCTGGGAACCGATCATTTGGAAGTTAGCTAAGTGAGGCCTCTTCAAGACTTGATGATGCCACTCCTTCTGGGAATCGTATCGTTAGTTTTGAAAGTTTGTGACGCTGACGACCGCATAGGACGCCGTACCTTGTCAGATATAGGTCCATACCTGTGAGTGAGGGTTTTTTTTGCAGGAAACTTGACTTCCAACCTACCCGTTATTTTGGTCTTCTCTTCAGAGCAAACGTACTCCGTCAGCAGTGCAGCAGTATTCAGATTGTGTGGGGGCTGTGATCCCGTGTTTGTTGCATTGCATTGCATTTGCATAGGCATCTTCGCATCATATTGCATAGCATTTCTCCAGCTAGCCAGAGTTCTGATCCAGCCTTTGTTTCCTGAAGGTGAGTACTCGGAGTTTGGATTGAGCAACTGTTGATTGTCAGAAGACGACCAAGGGGTTGGAGCAGACTTGAGCAGATTTCAGAATCAAGCAGGGTAGTCAGTTACAGGTAATTGATAGCTATGTCTGAAGGCAATTTCCAGTCTCCTAACGCTTTGACAGGGTTTACTATGACGTCCAACCATCTGTATGATTCTATGGAAGACTTCCCGCAAGCGAACAACGTTACTGCAGACCAAGTTGTACAGCCTTCTGTTGAGAACCGAGGTCGACATGAGCAGTTTGTTGCCCGCAATGAACGTCCTCCTCCTGTTAACAATCAAGGTGCTGTTTTCCTTGAGGGGAATCCACGCAGAGATATCCCGGTAGCCAGGACTGTAAACTCAAGAGCTCTTGAAAGTGATAGAAGGTTCCGAGCATTGGAAGAAAGAGTTAAAGCTTTGGAGGTCAAAGACGCTGTTAACCTGAATGCTGCAGACATGTGTTTGGTTCCTGACCTGGTGTTGCCTTATCAGTTCAAAGTGCCGAAACTTGAGAAGTACACGGGAGATAGCTGTCCGAAGCTGCATTTGAGGATGTTCTGTCGAAGAATTACTGCGTTTGTGCGAAATGACCAATTGATGATCCATTGCTTTCAGTATAGTCTGACTGGGGCATCTTTGAGGTGGTATGTGCAGTTAGAGAATAATCAGATTCGATCATGGGTGGATTTAGCCAGAGCTTTCATGAAGCAGTACAATTACAACCTGGATATGGCTCCTAGTCTCGTACATCTGCAAGAATTATCTCGGGCGGAGAATGAATCATTCAGAGGGTATGTGCAAAGATGGAAAAAATTGGCTGCTAGTGTTCAACTACCGCTTCAGGAAAGAGAAATGGTTGACATCTTCTTCTGAAAGGCCATTATTATGACAAATTGTTCGGTTGTACAAGCTTTGTGGGCCTGATGAGAATGGGTGAGCTGGTTGAGAGAGGACTCAAGAGTGGAAAGCTTCGAGATGCTCCTCATATCCCAGTTGATAAGAATGAGTCAGTTGTCAGTTCTCAAGAAGAGTGGGAAGAAGGAAATGACGTTGTCTCAGAATCTCTAGCATCTCAGGATCAGTTTTCAGACACTTCAAGTCAACGGTCATCCTGTCGTCGATCGCGTCAGCATGCCCAACGAAGACCGAGGAAACCTGAAAGGTAGTTTACTCAGCTACCGGTGTCGTACAGTCAGTTGTTGCCATATCTGGTCGAAAGTGGATTGATAGTGCCGAAAGAGACTAATCCGATGATTCCACCGTATCCTCTAGGTTTTGATGCCAGCGCCCGCTGTGAGTACCATGTTGGGGCACAGGGGCATTCAACCAATGATTGTAAGGTGCTTAGAAGCCGGGTTCAGGATCTGCTAGACTCTAACCGGATTTTCATCGCGCCCCAGGGTTTTGTTCAGATTAACGATTCTCCGTCATCCAGTTGTGTGGGTTCATCAGTTAATGTCATGAAAGACTCCACGGGAAGTGTGGGTTCTGAAGAATGTCAAACAGAGAGTTCAGTTGAATATGGGAGAAGTTTCTAGAGGTTTCTGTGTCGGGTGTCGCATCTGTTTTCTCTGCCTACCAGTTTAGCTTTTGTGCACTATTGTTGGCTGACCACCACCAGGATTGTTGGCTGGGGTCATCGTATTTGTACTCATTTGTGCCTACGTGCTGCTTTGTTGGTTATACATGTGTGGGAGGTGTTCGTCTGTGTGCTTATAGCTTGAGTTTCTCTTCGTCTTGTCATGAATATGTGTTTGCTTTCTGCGTTGCATTATCATTTAACAGGTACATCAGAACCGTGGGTCTTATTTCCTCATCGTCCAGTTTGTTGCAGGAATTCCTTCAGAGATATGGAACAGAATCAGGTGGAATTGGTTGAAGTCCGAAGCCAGCTGGGGCAGATGATGAGAGACATGCAAGAGATGCGTCTGGAGCAGAAGATCCTCAAAGAGGAAAATAGTCAGCTGAAGACCCAAATGAGCTTGATCATGGAAGTAATCAAGAATGTGCTTAGGAAAGGGGATGATCAGCTATTTGAAGCCGCAATGAAGGAGCTCGTGCCACCTGTGCCTGTGGAACCTGAGCAACAACCACAAAGGGTATTGTCGCTTGCGCGAAAATAAGGTGCCGGCATGACAGAAGAGTCGCCACCTTTCGTTATTTATCCCTCAAAGCGGGAAAGGAAACGATCGGAAAAACCTGACGAAAAAGGGTAAGACAAGGTCGTCGCAACCATTGTCTGGGTTCGGGAGTCGGTTACGCAAGGGGAAGGTGTTAGCACCCCTCACGTCCGTCGTACTCGACGGGATCCTCGCTTGTTTGTTTACTTGGACGGGTTGGTTATAATCTATCTACCTATCAAGGCTGGCTGAAAAAGAAAAGAAAAATGACTCGGCAAAGCGTCGCACTTTATGCCTACGTATTCCCGTCTGGAACGAGAAATCAGAGTCAACGTAGTTCGGCTAACTACAGGTGAAGGTGGGGAAGGTTGCTCGCTAGGATATCGCATCCTATGCCTACGTACTTTCATCTGGCATGAAAGATCAGAGCAAACGTAGTTCGGCTAACTACGGGTTATCTCCTAAAAGAAGTGTTTTTTTATTGTGTTTGCGATCTCAACCGCACTAGAGACTATGACCTGAGAGTGAATGCGTCGCATGTCACCCAAAGGGTACCATACTAAACATCCAACCTCAGATAGCTTAAGGCTCGTAGCGTACGAAAGAAATCATTCATGATTACTGTATCTTAAACTGCTTCGAGATGAGAAGAGAACAGGCCCAACTAGGAGGGAGACTATCAAGTCCTACTGTTATCATGCCATGGATTCATCCTATGGTTGGGGTTTAAACAGGGAACTCCTAGATGTTGTCATACATAGGTTTCAACCTAAAAGTCTATCATCAAGTCCTTATCAAAGGAAATGAGAGTCCTAAGGGATCATGTCAATGATACACCAAAACAGACAAAAGCATCAGCTTTAACAGTAAAATGCATGCAATGCAAGTGAGGGAGGAAATGTGTGTGGGGCTTCAACCTCCACAAGCTCGTCTCAATCTCAAGCCAGTCATGAAATAACAGTAATCATACTTGAAGATAAGCAACATGCTATCAAGCAATAACCAGATAAAAGAAATGAAGTGCCATCAGGCAAACAAAACACATGCTTGAGAAAGAAATGATCTACATCTAATCCTAACCCTAACACAAAATCTGAATCAAATCTAAGCACTAAAGCAAAGCCCTAAACAAGAGAAATCAATCCCAGTCTTCAAGCTTCAGAACAAGCTTACCAAAGAAAGGGAGCTAAGCAAGCAGACTCATAGTGTCTTCCTCAGGAAAGCACTAGGAGGTGTATACTCAGGAGTCATACCCTATGTGGCTCAACCACTGTGATCAGTTTACGTTTCTCCTCAGGAGAAATTAAACTCACAAGCAGGCTCCAACATCACTGGATATTTAGGAAATCCTATCTGAACTAGTGGAACTAAATGAACAGACTCATAGTACCTTCCTCAGGAAAGTACTAGGAGGCTTCCACTTAGGAGTTGTATCCTATGTGGCTCAACAACTGTGATCAGTTTACATTCCTCCTCAGGAGAAATTAAACTCACAAGTTGGCTCCAACATCATTGGATACTTGAGAAAGAGGTGAGAATAAAGAATGAAAGTTATTCATAGTGCCTTCCTCAGGAAAGTACCATGAACTTCCTTCAAACTTCAGGATCTCAAACCTCACAGACATGGGACAAGCCAAGCTCTGGGTCTCTGAGTCTTGATCTACAATCTTCTCTTCCATCATGCTTCTCAACAAGGTCTTCAGGACAACACAAACCTCATAACAACTTCCCCAAAAACAACCCCAGAGATGGACAGATAACCTCTGGACAGACAAAAACATCAGGCAACTTCAGAAAATACCTAAAAATACTAAACCAAGGGGGGAAAAAATCTAACAATTATTCACAAGGGTCTACAACATCTACCCATAACATCTACATGGGCCTCTACCCAAGAAACAAGACAAAACTATCTAAATAAAATGGATTTCTTCACCTAAGCACAACCTAAACCCTAATTAGGATACCCTAAAGCTACCCTAATTAAACTAATCAAATTTTAATTCTAAAATTCTAGAATAAATCCTATGGGGAACTATGATTCATCATCTAATTACACAAAAAAGAATGGGTTAAAAAGACTAAAGGAAGGTCCTAAAACAATTTTTGCAAAATGAGGTATCAACTAAAAGAAAGAAAATACACTATATTAAAGAAAATACCACTAAAAATTCTACATTAAAAATAAAATTCCATTTTTATTTTTATATTTTTCTACACAAAATTGTCTAATCATAGAAAAAAGAATGGACAAAAAAGAGTTATTTTTCATTTATTTATGAATTTTCAAAGACAAGAAAAATATTAAAAGAAAATAAAAGGATTTAAAACAATTAAAAGGGAGGGGGGTGGAAATAGGAATACCTGCCAGTTCAATTATTTGGGCCAGATGAAAAGGGGGGTGCGAATAGTGATTTCCACTTAGGCCCAGACGCGCCTCACTTAACCAAACGGCTGCGTTTTGCTTTTCAAATTTTCCCTCCGTTTCGCTATTCAATTTGGGCCGCACGATGAATGGAATAGGTCAAAAGCTGGGGACTAATCCAACGATGGACAGCCATCGTCCCCAAACTGACCTAGGGTTTCAGGGTTCATGCGCTTCATGCAGCATACTTCCAGCCATGCGTTCTCTCTCCATAATTGATGAATTTCAAAAATTCTAAAAGCAAAAGTGATCTACTAAACACGAGGAATCCAACCTTACGTGTAGTTTTCATTAACTCCCCCTAGATCATTCAAACAGAGGACCTTAAGATCATGGTTCCACCATGTTCATCTGAGATCAACCATGGTAAAGCTTCAACCTAAGGGCCTAAACTTGTTCTACATGCTATCCTAGTTAATCTGACCTAATCCATGCTAACTAAAACTCCCTAAACAGCTAGTTCTTGGAGTTTAAAGGATCATTCACCTGTTATGGAACCTCACGAATCTTGCTCTAACTCCTAGGGTTTAATCAACTAACCTAATGCATCAATCCTATACCTAAAGAACTACTTGAAAGTGCATAAATTAGGAGAATTATGGAGAGAAACCAACCTGTCAAGTGATGATGGTAGGTGCTCGTGGGAATGGATTCAAGGCTTGTAATGGCTGCAATGAGATCCTCTTGTGATGCACAAGTTTCTGTTTGCACTTGTTGTGAAAGAGATGGCTTGTAGATGAAGATTTCTTGAATTGCTTGAACTTGAAGAAAGTGCTTCAATGGCTATTTCTCTCTCTCTCTCTCTCTCTCCTCTGAAATCTCTCTCTATCACCAACCTCATACTCATCATGATTCACTCTTTTTATAACCATCATTGGAAAAGTCTAGGACCATCTAGAATGATCTAGAAAGTTCTTGAAATCTCATGTGATGCCATATTGAATTTCTCTCATCTCATGCCTTATGCCTTACCATTTTGTGCCAAAATACCTTTACATGAGATAATGAGAAGATATGTGTGAAAAACAAGCTCACCTTTGGCTTGTGTAAGGTTTTTCAACATTGCCTTATAATGCAAGTAATAGATTTACAAAGAAAGTCCCTTTTTTAGACCTCAAATGAAAAATCTATTTGAACCAAAGTTCTCAAAATAATGTTTCCAATCAAAATGATATATTGGATGACCTATTTTGGATTCCTAGATCCTCCAAACCAATTTTCAATTTCAACTTTTCAAACTTATATGCCATTTTTAGTTCATTTTTGACCAATCATGTAACTTCATGCTATGAGCTTTTCCAACAATTTGTGGCCTTCTTTCTAGACTTAAAATCACATTTTGAACAACTTTCATGTTTTGAGTTTTTTCATTTGAGGCTTGGAAATAGGAGTTTTAGGCATTGGCTAAAATGACCTATAACTGACAAATGACCAAAATACCCCTGTCTTGTTCAAACCATAAGTTGAGTTCCACAAATCCTATCAAGGACTTCTACCACTCAAATTAAAGCTAAGAAGAATCTCTTCAACATTCATGTTGACCAAGAAGTCATAGGAATCATCCTACTAGGGCAAAAGTTGTCTGCAAGTTGGGTGACTTTCAAGGACCCAGATTCACACACCTCTGCTGACCTGTAATTTGTCAAAACCATAACTTGAGCTCTGTAACTCCTATCAAGGACTTCCACCACTCCAATTAAAGCTTAGAACAAGCTCTATAACATTCATGTTGTGGGGAAGGTGAGATATCAATAACATCTTGAGATAAAACTGCCTGGAAGATAGGGATCAAATTAGGGTTTTTCACTGACAATCCTTGGGGATCCTGACTTGAAACTTCTCAAACTCCTCACTCATGATGAGTTGGCCTAGGAATCATCTTTATATCATCTCTATGCATCATTCCATGATCTCATGGCCCTTGGATTGGGTCTCAACCTTTCCCAAATCTTCAGTTATCCTAGGGTTGACCCAGTCAAAACCCTAATTCTATCATTCATGGTTGAATCTCCTGAATTCTTGCATAATGACCTCTCTGGGCTTCATGAAGGCTATCAAGACATCTCATAGGCTTTCCCAAAACATCAAGTTCATTCTCAAAGTCTCAGAATCATCTGAGGAGCACCCACAACTCTCAAGCTATGAAGCACACAACCCTGGTTTCAATCCACTTCCTCTGAGGATCTCTTGAACTTTCTGATGAAGGTATCTACTTTCAAACATTCAATGAATAAATAATTGTTAGTCAAATTTTGGGGTGCAACAGCTGCCCCTATTCAAACGGCTTGAACCTGACTGGGTGAGAAGCGAACGGCTCTCAACCAATCAGGGTACGAGACGGTTGAATATCGGTAAACCCGAAAATTTGCCAACTGCACGAGCACACGGTACTCTGCGGGGAACAAATCTTTGAATACTGCAACACTAGCTGCTCAACAACTAGCTGGAGAAATATCGACCTGACGTCACCGTCAAAATACCCCGCATCACCGTTGGAGAACTAAATCTGACATCACCGTCGGACGATCGAAGTACCCTGCGTCACCGCTGGAGAACTAAACCTGACATCACCGTCGGACGATCGAAGCACCCTGCGTCACCGCTGGAGAACTAAACCTGACATCACCGTCGGACGATCGAAGCACCCTGCGTCACCGCTGGAGAACTAAACCTGACATCACCGTCGGACGATCGAAGTACCCTGCGTCACCGCTGGAGAACTAAATCTGACATCACCGTCGGACGATCGAAGTACCCTGCGTCACCGCTGGAGAACTAAACCTGACATCACCGTCGGACGATCGAAGTACCCTGCGTCACCGCTGGAGAACTAAACCTGACATCACCGTCGGATGATCGAAGTACCCTGCGTCACCGCTGGAGAACTAAATCTGACATCACCGTCGGACGATCGAAGTACCCTGCGTCACCGCTGGAGAACTAAATCTGACATCACCGTCGGACGATCGAAATACCCTGCGTCACCGCTGGAGAACTAAATCTGACATCACCGTCGGACGATCGAAATACCCTGCGTCACCGCTGGAGACACATCTTCGACTTCAGTCAGAAGGAATATCATTCACTTGATCGCAATCAATCATCACCTCAGGATAACTGACTTGGTCTTCAGACCCACACGGATCACTCTGTTATACCTACGAACTCTGGAACCTTGTCTTCAGCCACCTGTTGATTCATCAACACGGAAATCTGAACTCACAGGAACTTTCTGATATCACTTTCAGGCGCTTATGAAATCCATCTTCAGATTAGACATCATTGTTGGAGCGGACATATCACGCTGCTGAGGACTTCAAGAATCATCTTGACCAAACAGATCCGTCGGGCATCTTCAAGAATCGTCCTGAACTGATAACCTTTCTGGAGCAAACATTCTGTTGGGTATTCCAGGACTCTTCCTGGGCAACTCTTGTTGAGGACGTTATTGGGGAGCTCAAGTATCATACTAGGCAAACAACTCGGGAACCTGCGCTGAGGTATTAAGAATCACCTTAAGCAAACGGCCCTGCTGAGGAGTTCAAGGGTCGTTTTGAACTGAAAACTTCGCTGGGGACCTCGAAAATCATCTTGAGCGAGCGACTGTGGGGATTACACCGGGGTCTTTAAGAATCATCTCGAGAGCGACCTTGCTGGGGAGAACATCAAGAATCGTCCTGAGCAACCGGTCTTTTAGTCGCACACCTGGAAGACAAGAATGATAATGACCTAGGTCATGCTTATGGTGCATATGCTTCTGCGCCACACCCCACACAGTGGGAATGATATGCGTTTATGCTAAATGCTGTGCAATCATGCACAATGCTATGCAACGTTAAGTGCTATGCAGTGTTAAATGCTATGCAGTCATGCACAATGATGCGATCCCGTCAGCAAAATAAATGCCGAAGGGGGAAATCCTCCTGTCAAGGAGAAAGAACCATTCAGGTAGAGGAATCATCCTGCTGAGGAGAACGTGAACACGCCAATATCAATCAGGCTCTGTCTGGGGAATTGATCTTCCGCGAACTGCTGCAGGGGAACAACTTCAGCTGACTGCTGCAGGGGACGAAGCTCTACGAGAACTTGGATCTGCTGATATCAATCGCGAGAATGAACTGCGCGGCCGTCTCGGCTACTCTTCTGGGGATGACCACTCTGAGGGAAAACAAACTCAGCTGCCCCACACTCCACTGGGAAAAACCAATCATGATCTGATCAACTTCCAAGGATTCGGATCTCTTGGACATCTGCAAACTCGGCTGAGGAAGGAGAAATCATTCTGCTTCGATGGAGAGAGTGCGATTATGGGGAAACACAGCATTAGCTGCCCCACGCTCTGCTGGGGAAAATCGATCATGATCCGATCAACTTCCAAGGATTCTGCTTTTCTGCGGACTCAGCCGGGGAGGGAAATCATTCTACTTCACTGGAGAGTACGACCCTGGTGCGGAATTTCAATTTCGCCGGGGAAGAAAGGATCATCTGCCTTCGGGGGAGAGTACAACTCTGCAGGGGAATACAACATCAGCCGTTCCAATACTCTATTGGGGAAGAGGGAATCATCGAACTTCAGGAGAGAGCCTGACTCTGGTGAGGAATCTCAATTCCACTGGAGACTTCAGTCTGGCACCATCAGTTACTGCATCCTTCGGCTAACGAACAGCCTCCTGCGAAACCTGCACTTGTGACCCGGTGCAGGGGGAGAATCCTGCTTCGGCGACTTTACTGGGGAAAACACGAGCCTCGGCACCCGAGCACTTCTCTGAAATCTGCACTTGTGACCCGGTGCTGGGGACATGAGCTTCGGCCTTTGACCCAGCTGATGAGGTGACGTTCCTTCAGGATGCGTCTGCTTGGGGAAGAGAATCCTTTCTGCCTGGGGAAGACATATCAATGCTCACTATTCTGATTCTACGGAGGAGAGACTACTGAACTCTGCTGGGGAAGGAGGACTCATCCTGCTTCGGGGATACGCACGACACATCTTATGGCAAGTGCTACACCTGCAACAACACAAACAAACAGACAGGATACCCTCCTCAACGGGGCCTATCCAGGTTATCATCTCGTGACAATATTCAGTTAATTAATCGTTTCAACAATCAATGGGCCTAGGCCCGCAAGTTTATGTATGCGCATTTTATCAAAAAACACATCGGCGTTCTCATTTGCAAACAAAACAGATAAATGCTAAACAGTCAAGTAGAATTGCTGAATAATGTGCATTTTATTGATGATGAACCCCTGAATGGGCAAAAATGTTTTACAACAGAGGCAAGCTCCTGGAATGAGGAAGCCGCGCAAAAAGAAAACATAAATATACATCAGTATATACAAATGTCGGCAATCGAGGCGTAGACGAACACCATGAGTTGATCCCTCTAAGACCCACTCGACTTCGATACTTCTCCGATGCTTCAGCTTTGGAAGAGATTGATTCAGATAAACGGCCGTCAGGTCTTCCGAACCACTAAACAATGAAAGTCCACACGCGGAACGCAGTCATTTGCTTATTCAAATCCCTAACTTTTGCGTGAACCGCCCTTTACGGGTTTTCAGTTCACCGGGATACCCTTTTTTGCCGAAGCCGCCCAGTGTAGGTTTTCGACTTCGCGGGTGTACATTTTTTCAATATATCCCTAATTTTTGCCCGAACCTTTTATTCTGTTTTTGGTTCGCCGGGATGCCCCTTTCTTGCCTGGACTCTTTCTCTTTTTTTTTTTGTCCAGCGGGTCTCTTTCAAGCAAAGTATTTTTTAACTGCGTCCGCGTTCACCGGGGATGCAAAATCTTCACCATCCATCGTGGATAACAACAAAGCCCCTCCTGAGAAGACCTTGTTGACGACATACGGCCCTTCGTAATTCGGAGTCCACTTGCCCCGGTGATCGGAGTGTGGCGGAAGAATCTTCTTCAGGACGAGATCACCCGTCTGAAAGCTTCGAGGACGCACCTTCTTATCATAAGCTTTCTTCATTCGGCTTTGGTACAGGCGACCAAATGCAATCGATGCTAGCCTCTTCTCGTCCATCAGGCTGAGCTGGTTCAAGCGATTCGTAATCCATTCTGCCTCATCAAGTTTTACATCAACCAAAACTCGTAAAGAAGGAATCTCCACTTCTAGCGGTAGGACAGCTTCCATACCGTACACCAAGGAGAAAGGAGTTGCCCCGGTCGACGTACGCACCGTCGTACGATAACCGTGCAAGGCAAAAGGCAGCATCTCGTGCCAATCTTTGTACGTCACAACCATCTTCTGAACAATCTTCTTGATGTTCTTGTTGGCCGCTTCAACAACGCCATTCATCTTCGGCCGGTAAGGAGATGAGTTGTGGTGTTCAATCTTGAAGTTCTGGCACAGCTCTTTCATCATCTTATTATTCAAATTCGAACCATTATCGGTAATGATCCGCTCGGGAATTCCATAGCGACAGATGATGTCCTTCTTTATGAATTTAGCTACCACCTGCTTGGTCACATTAGCGTACGAGGCTGCCTCCACCCATTTGGTGAAGTAGTCGATAGCTACCAGGATAAAACGATGACCATTGGACACGGTGGGCTCGATCTTGCCTATCATGTCGATGCCCCACATGGAGAAAGGCCAAGGGGAGGACATGACATTCAATGGGCACGGCGGCACATGAACTTTATCAGCATAAATCTGGCATTTATGACATTTCTTCGCGAATCTGAAGCAATCTGACTCCATAGTCAGCCAGTAATATCCTGCTCTCAGGATCTTTCTTGTCATGGCATGCCCGCCGGCGTGCGTACCAAATGTGCCCTCATGGACTTCTTCCATGAGCATACTTGCCTCTTTCTCATCTACACATCTGAGTAGCACGAGATCGTGGTTTCTCTTATACAACACTCCATCAGGATTGAGATAAAAGTTTCCGGACAGCCTCCTCAGAGTCTTATTATCCTGGGTTGACGCCCCCGCAGGATACTCCTTAGTCATAAGGAAGGTCTGGATGTCATGGAACCATGGCTTGCCGTCGGCGGCATCCTCGATTGCAAAGACAAATGCCGGTCTATCAAGACGCGAAAGGACAATGCTTGGAGCTTCATTCCAAAGATTGACTTTATACATCGAAGCCAACGTGGCTAAGGCATCAGCCATCTGATTTTCAGCCCTGGGTACATGATGGAGTTCCACCCGATCGAAGAAAGGAAGCAGCCTCCTGGCATAATTCATGTACGACACCAAATTCGCTTGACGAGTTTCCCACTCCCCTTTAATTTGATTGATTACAAGCGCTAAGTCACCATATACGTCTAGATTCTTGATTCTCAAATCAATTGCCTCTTCTAGACCCATAATACATGCTTCATACTCTGCCTCATTGTTGGTAACTGGAAACGTCAGTCTTGCAGTGAACGGGATGTGGGATCCGTGAGGAGTCGTGATGATAGCCCCGATACCACTTCCATAGGAATTAACCGCTCCATCGAATATCAACTTCCACTGAGACTTCCTATCTGGCCCCTCACCGGGCAATGGCTCATCGCAATCCTTCGCTTTGAGAAACATAATATCCTCGTCAGGGAATTCAAACTTCATCGGCTGGTAGTCCTCGATCGG
The DNA here is from genome assembly GCA_963859935.3 of Lathyrus sativus. Taxonomy (NCBI): domain Eukaryota; kingdom Viridiplantae; phylum Streptophyta; class Magnoliopsida; order Fabales; family Fabaceae; genus Lathyrus; species Lathyrus sativus. The sequence goes on from OZ012735.1 coordinate 812,926,861, forward strand.
CTGCTCGGCAAGGTAATCAGACAATACGCTTCCCTTAATGGCCTTCTGGGAGACGTACTGAATATCATATTCTGTTAACACCATTTGCCATCTGGCAATCCTGCCCGAAAGAGCCTGCTTCTCGAAGACATACTTGATCGGATCCATCTTCGAAATTAGCATAGTGGTGTGATTGAGCATATACTGTCGTAGACGTTTGGCAGCCCAAGCTAATGCACAACACGTCTTCTCCAGCATCGAGTATCGAGATTCACACTCAGTGAACTTTTTACTCAAATAATAAATGGCATGCTCTTTTCTGCCCGTCTCATCGTGCTGACCGAGAACAGACCCCATACTATTCTCCAGAACCGTCAGGTACATGATTAATGGCCGTCCAGCCACTAGGGGTATCAAGATTGGAGGTTCTTGAAGATACTGCTTTATCTTGTCGAATGCCTTCTGGCAATCCTCATTCCAAGTAATCGCCTGATTTTTCTTCAACAACTTGAACATCGGTTCACAAGTGGCCGTGAGCTGAGAGATAAACCTTGCAATGTAGTTTATTCGGCCCAAGAAACCACGAACTTCTTTTTCTGTTTTCGGCGCTGGCATTTCTTGGATAGCTTTTATCTTCGTAGGATCAACTTCAATACCTCGTTCACTAACAATAAACCCCAATAACTTCCCGGACCGCACTCCGAAAGTGCACTTGTTAGGATTCAGCCTCAGCCTGAACTTCCTAAGCCTTTCAAACAACTTCAATAGGTTGACCAGATGCTCTTCCTCCGTTTGGGACTTTGCAATCATGTCATCAACATAGACCTCGATCTCATGATGAATCATATCATGAAACAAAGTTACCATTGCTCGCTGGTAAGTGGCCCCTGCGTTCTTCAGACCGAAGGGCATTACCTTATAGCAAAACGTGCCCCAGGGGGTGATAAACGTCGTTTTCTCCATGTCCTCCGGCGCCATCTTAATCTGATTGTAACCGGAGAAGCCATCCATGAACGAAAACACGGAAAACTGGGCTGTATTGTCGACCAACACATCGATATGAGGCAACGGGAAATCATCCTTAGGGCTCGCCCTATTCAAATCCCGATAATCGACGCACATGCGTACCTTACCGTCCTTCTTCGGTACAGGCACTATGTTGGCGACCCACGGAGGGTAAGTGGTAACGGCTAGAAATCCTGCGTCCAACTGCTTCTGGACTTCTTCTTTGATTTTTACAGCCATGTCTGGTCTCGTCCTCCTGAGTTTCTGCTTGACTGGAGGGCAATCTTCTCGCAACGGCAAGCGATGAACCACGATATTTGTGTCAAGTCCGGGCATATCCTCATATGTCCAAGCAAAGACGTCACTATACTCTCGAAGCATCTCGACCAGTCTATGCTTGACATCATTCTGCAGCGCAGCCCCAACTCTGACATTTCTGACGAGCTCCTCAGAACCCAGATTTATGATCTCAATATCCTCCTCGTGAGGCAGAATAACCCTCTCCTCTTGTTTCAACAAGCGGGCCAACTCTTCCGGAAGGTCTTCGTCTTCATCAATCTCATCCTCGGCTTGATAGATCGGGCAATCAAAGTCGTAGTGAGCCGTAGAGGGTCCAGAGTCGATGTCGTCTGTTACGTGGATCCTGCAATAACAAGGGTTAAGTTTAAAGCAGGAATATGCAGGTTAGCACGAACCTCGTTGCCATTTTGCTGTTTTTTCGAAATAAACATAAAATAGGAATAACAGAGAACACAGTATTTGATTACGAAGAAAACGCCTTTTATTTATTAACAAAATGCATACACATAATCCAACAAGGCCCTGACAGTAAAACCACTATGCCCCGGGCAGGACATAGGGCTGTACAAAGATTGTAAAAAGCAAATCATTACTCTTCACTTGTCAGCTTGATAATCTCCTTGATGGTCCAGTTGTGGAGGTGCTCGCCTGGCTTGCTTGGTTGAATCCAGGCGTCAAGATCGCAATCACTGTCCCCGCTGTCCTCTGACGCAGCGTTGATGCTCTCGAAAATTACTCCCCCCTTGGTGAATAAGATCGGCCCTTTCCCATGAGACGAACTGCCAGAAGAAGATGAAGCTTCAGCTCCAGGAGAATACCCTAATCCAAACTTATCCTGTTTGATTGGTATGTCCAAGACATGCCCCCAGCCTGAGGTGGAACCGGCTTCGACAACGGCCCGAGCTTCCTTAAACGAGGAGAGGTTCAACTCTTGCTTCTCTGCAACAACGGGAGCTACCTCCTTCACCCTGACGGTTTCAAATGCTTGGCAAAGAGTCTCATGGATCTCACCATCCATTTCGACGTACTTAAAGGACGACAGGTGGCTTACCATGATGTCTTCCTCTCCACAGACTGTCACTATGCTGCCCCCAACAGCATATTTAAGCTTCTGATGCAGCGTGGACGTCACGACACCAGCAGAATGGATCCATGGCCGGCCTAAGAGGCAACTATAGGCGGGCATGATATCCATGATGTAGAAAACCGCATTAAACGTCTCTGGACCAACTTGAATTGGCAGGGTCAATTCTCCGAAGACGTGGCGCTTGGTTCCGTCAAAGGCCTTCACGACCAGATCACTGGGCGTGCACAGCAGTCCACGGGTGTCCAACTTCATCAGTGCCTTCTTAGGAAGCACATTAAGCGAGGAGCCCGTATCCACTAGGACATGTGACATAATCGTGCCTCTGCACTCTATTGAGACGTGCAAGGCGCTGTTATGATCTCTTCCCTTAGGAGTCAGCTCCAGATCTGTAAATCCCAGCCCATTACCAGCATTGACATGGGCTACTACTTCCTCGAGTTGATTAACTGATATCTCCTGCGGCACGTATGCAGCATTCAATACTTTCAGCAAGGCGTTGCGATGCGCCTCAGAGCACAGTAACAAGTTAAGAATCGAGATCTTTGACGGAGTTTGATGAAGATGATCTACAATTTTGTAGTCACTTTTCTTGATTAGTCGCATGAACTCTTCAGCATCTTTAACCAACAAGTCTTTTTCTGCCCCTGCAGGGATCTCTTCAACAGCTTTACCTTTTCCTTTATCCACAGCGTCAGCTCGGACCACTTTCTCTGCTGCAACCTCTGCCGGCGCAAACACTCTTCCGCTTCTAGTGATACCACTAACTTCGGTAAGATTCTGCGCAGTCGATCCGGACGGCTCAAGCTCTATCTTCTGACCATTACAATAAACTTCGGCGCCATAATGCCATGGAACGGCATTAGTACTCTCGAATGGGATTGGTCCGGCCCTGGTGATGGTGGTAGAAGGCGGACGGGGCGCAGAAATAGTAATAGGGTGACGAGGAATAGTAATGGTAGCAACTTCGTCTGCCTGCTTCAGTACGACTTCCCCTGATGCACTCTCAATGCTCCGGCTGAATTGCAAAATACCCTCGGACATCAGACTTTGGATACCTTCGATCAACTGCTCACACCCATCAGGAAGTGTAGCACAAGCCATACATAAATCTCCACATCCAGGAAAAAAGCCCTTCTTCAGCAGCTTAGCCTTGACAAAACTCAACGGCGTCTTCAAATCTTTGACATCAGTCAGCAAGTCTGAATTCTCCTCAGTGATAACAGCATTCACTCCGCCCCCCTTATGATGAGGCATTGGATTTTTGGTGACGTTGGGCACGCTGTCAGAAAAGTTGATAACCTTGGCGTCCACCAAGTCCTGGACTTTGTGCTTAAAAGCTTTACAATTCTCAACCGTATGGCCAGGTGCCCCAGAGTGAAATTCACAAGTAGCATTAGCATCATACCCCGGTGGTGGTGCCCCTGTTAAGGGAGCCATTATCCTCTTGTGAACCAATTGGAGCTGAAGCAACGTTTGCAGAAGCTGTGCATATGACATAGGTGGAGTTTCAAGATGACGGTTTGCCAGGGGACCCCGATTCTGATATCTCTTATATCCCTGATTATTCTGTTGCTGGGGCTGCTGCTGCGGCTGCGGCTGCGGCGGAGCAGCTGGGATGTTTATGCTAGCAATCTGAGGCTGAGGGCCCTTGCCCTTCCTCCTAGCATTAGTGACAGCACTGGCATCTCCCTCTCGACGCTTGCCAGTATAGGGTTTCTTGCTAGCTCCTCCAGCTGAGGATGATTCGCCCTGAATTTTTCCGATCTTTATACCGTTCTCAACATGCTCGCCCAAAGTGATGAGAGCCGAGAATGTTCCAGACATGCCACTGACCAACTTCTCATAATAGATTCCAGGAAGGGTAGCCACGAACATTTGCACCAACTCACGCTCAACCATCGGTGGTTGGACCCGAGCAGCCAATTCACGCCACCGCTGGGCGTACTCTTTGAAGCTTTCATTGTTCCGCTGCGAGAGATTCTGAAGCTGAACTCGGTTGGGAGCCAAGTCGCTATTATATTGATAGTGGAGAACAAACGCTTCTGCAAGATCTTTCCAGGTGCGCACAGCAGCGGGTTCCAAACCCATATACCATTCGAGCTGTGGACCAGAAAGACTATCCTGAAAGAAGTGCATCAGCAGCTTCTCATCGTCAGAATAAGCGGACATCTTTCTATAATAAGACCGGAGGTGAACGCGGGGACAAGTAGTACCCCTATACTTCTCAAAGATAGGCACCTTGAACTTGTGAGGCACTTTAAAGTCAGCAATCAACCCGAGTTTGGACATGTCAACGCCCAATGTGTTCTGATTTTCTATGTCTCTCATCTTGTCTTCCAGCGCCTTGAACCTGAGTCGAGCTTCAGCAGTCAACTCTGCCTCCACACCTCTCTGAGAGAATATGTCATCCTGATGGTCCTCCAGCCACGGTTGAGGCACCACCATATTTCCTGCACCAACATTGCCGTTGACCGGCCCTATGTTAACATTGGCTCCCAAACTACCATTGACGGCGCCAGCCGCGTTGAGTCCGAGATTAGTCATAAGATTGCCGTTAGCACTGTCGTTGCCCCCGGCAGCAGGAACAACGTTCTGTGGAGTATCCCCTTAAGGAGGAGTGGGCACGGCCCCGCCGTGAAGTATTCCATTACTGTCAACCCTGGAGATGAGAGGTTGAACCAAAGTACGAAGCTGGTCTTGCCCATTCGCCACTACTTGCATCAGCTCCATAAAACGATCCATCCGTTCACGAAGCTCTTGAACATCTGACTGTACCTGGTCCATGATTCTCGTCTGATTAGCGCGAGTTGAGTAGCGGTGGATGAGTCTTTGATCAATCCTGGAGATCGAAAGCGGCTCGGAACCTGAGTACCTGAAAAACCTGTCAACATCAAAGGTTAGGAAAAGTAGCAGAATGTATGTCATGCAAAAATGCTTTATGCAGATGCATGCGTGTGTCTGTGTGCTTGAGAGATTATCCCCCGATCCTGGCACCTGTTGGTAATAATAAAAAGAGGAATCCAGGCCCAATCATGGAAATAGTAACCTCACATAGCAATAGTCAGATTCGACACAACAAGGACCGAGAACTCGTACGCATCAGTCTTCCTGAGAAAGGTTGCAGTAATGCAATAAGAGGCGAGAGATCCTGGATCGGGGAAACGGTACCTGTCACAGACACATGCCAATGGAATGCTTATGCAAGCTAATGCAAAATGCAGGTATGTAACAATATATCCAGGTGGCTGCTGTGGAGATTCGATGTCAACAGTCACTGATGAGAAGGAGACCCCGGTGTAAAATCACTGATCTGATCTGCTGAGAATAATCATCTGATAGGATTGAGATCAACATTCTGCCCTAACAGGAACAAGGGCCTGATAATAAAGACCCCGGATGCAAGATCAAGTAACATCTGTTGATGAAGCCTTCAGACCCCCAAATCAAAAATCTGCCCTCTCAAGAACAAATGCACAGCTGCTGATGAGATCTTCAAACCCCACTCAAAATCTGCCCTATCAAGAACAAACAACAACTGCCGATGAGGTCTTCCGACCTCACTCGAAATCTGCCCTGTCCAGAACAAACCACTGATAACAATATCCTGATCGAAACCTGCTCTATCAAGAACAGACAAACACCCGATGATAAGATCCTCTGATCAACAACTTGTTTTGTCAAGAACATATCTGCAACTGAGAACCCAACATAACTGATTCACTGTCAAGAAAACCAGGTAGTCTGAAGGTCAAAGTTTCCTGCAATATCCCAATCCCACTCACAGGTATGGATCTAATCCACGGACAAAGGTACGACATCCTATGCGGTCGTCAGCGTCACAGACTTTCATGAGTGACGATACGATTCCCAGAAGGAGTGGCATCATCAAGTCATGAAGAGGCCTCTCTTAGCTAACTTCCAAATGATCGGTCCTCAGAGTCGACAATCCTCACGTCTGGACTCCCCTCAGATCCTCAGGACCGGAAAGGAGCACCTCTGCAAGAATCTCGTCTGAGCGCAGATTTTCGTAGGGAACTGTGCCTGCTCAGCAGACAGGTTCGTCTACTACTTCTCCACAACTATATCTAGGTGTGTACTCAAGCCCAGGTCCGGCTTCTCACTCATAGTAACATCCCTTTCCCACAGCAGCACAGATAATCATATCAAACTGGAAATAAAATGCGGGAAATAAAATGCGGGAAGTAAAGTGCGGGAAGTAAAGTGCGGGAAGTAAAGTGCGGGAAGTAAAGATGCGATAAATAAACGCAACCCAACAAGCAAACACACAAACGATAGGATTGACTCTCATAGGGAACCGGAGAACCAGAGATTCTGGGTTCGGTCCCCAGCAGAGTCGCCAGCTGTCGCTTGCGCGAAAATAAGGTGCCGGCATGACAGAAGAGTCGCCACCTTTCGTTATTTATCCCTCAAAGCGGGAAAGGAAACGATCGGAAAAACCTGACGAAAAAGGGTAAGACAAGGTCGTCGCAACCATTGTCTGGGTTCGGGAGTCGGTTACGCAAGGGGAAGGTGTTAGCACCCCTCACGTCCGTCGTACTCGACGGGATCCTCGCTTGTTTGTTTACTTGGACGGGTTGGTTATAATCTATCTACCTATCAAGGCTGGCTGAAAAAGAAAAGAAAAATTACTCGGCAAAGCGTCGCACTTTATGCCTACGTATTCCCGTCTGGAACGAGAAATCAGAGTCAACGTAGTTCGGCTAACTACGGGTGAAGGTGGGGAAGGTTGCTCGCTAGGATATCGCATCCTATGCCTACGTACTTTCATCTGGCATGAAAGATCAGAGCAAACGTAGTTCGGCTAACTACGGGTTATCTCCTAAAAGAAGTGTTTTTTTATTGTGTTTGCGATCTCAACCGCACTAGAGACTATGACCTGAGAGTGAATGCGTCGCATGTCACCCAAAGGGTACCATACTAAACATCCAACCTCAGATAGCTTAAGGCTCGTAGCGTACGAAAGAAATCATTCATGATTACTGTATCTTAAACTGCTTCGAGATGAGAAGAGAACAGGCCCAACTAGGAGGGAGACTATCAAGTCCTACTGTTATCATGCCATGGATTCATCCTATGGTTGGGGTTTAAACAGGGAACTCCTAGATGTTGTCATGCATAGGTTTCAACCTAAAAGTCTATCATCAAGTCCTTATCAAAGGAAATGAGAGTCCTAAGGGATCATGTCAATGATACACCAAAACAGACAAAAGCATCAGCTTTAACAGTAAAATGCATGCAATGCAAGTGAGGGAGGAAATGTGTGTGGGGCTTCAACCTCCACAAGCTCGTCTCAATCTCAAGCCAGTCATGAAATAACAGTAATCATACTTGAAGATAAGCAACATGCTATCAAGCAATAACCAGATAAAAGAAATGAAGTGCCATCAGGCAAACAAAACACATGCTTGAGAAAGAAATGATCTACATCTAATCCTAACCCTAACACAGAATCTGAATCAAATCTAAGCACTAAAGCAAAGCCCTAAACAAGAGAAATCAATCCCAGTCTTCAAGCTTCAGAACAAGCTTACCAAAGAAAGGGAGCTAAGCAAGCAGACTCATAGTGTCTTCCTCAGGAAAGCACTAGGAGGTGTATACTCAGGAGTCATACCCTATGTGGCTCAACCACTGTGATCAGTTTACGTTTCTCCTCAAGAGAAATTAAACTCACAAGCAGGCTCCAACATCACTGGATATTTAGGAAATCCTATCTGAACTAGTGGAACTAAATGAACAGACTCATAGTACCTTCCTCAGGAAAGTACTAGGAGGCTTCCACTTAGGAGTTGTATCCTATGTGGCTCAACAACTGTGATCAGTTTACATTCCTCCTCAGGAGAAATTAAACTCACAAGTTGGCTCCAACATCATTGGATACTTGAGAAAGAGGTGAGAATAAAGAATGAAAGTTATTCATAGTGCCTTCCTCAGGAAAGTACTATGAACTTCCTTCAAACTTCAGGATCTCAAACCTCACAGACAGGGGACAAGCCAAGCTCTGGGTCTCTGAGTCTTGATCTACAATCTTCTCTTCCATCATGCTTCTCAACAAGGTCTTCAGGACAACACAAACCTCATAACAACTTCCCCAAAAACAACCCCAGAGATGGACAAATAACCTCTGGACAGACAAAAACATCAGGCAACTTCAGAAAATACCTAAAAATACTAAACCAAGGGGGGAAAAATCTAACAATTATTCACAAGGGTCTACAACATCTACCCATAACATCTACATGGGCCTCTACCCAAGAAACAAGACAAAACTATCTAAATAAAATGGATTTCTTCACCTAAGCACAACCTAAACCCTAATTAGGATACCCTAAAGCTACCCTAATTAAACTAATCAAATTTTAATTCTAAAATTCTAGAATAAATCCTATGGGGAACTATGATTCATCATCTAATTACACAAAAAAGAATGGGTTAAAAAGACTAAAGGAAGGTCCTAAAACAATTTTTGCAAAATGAGGTATCAACTAAAAGAAAGAAAATACACTATATTAAAGAAAATACCACTAAAAATTCTACATTAAAAATAAAATTCCATTTTTATTTTTATATTTTTCTACACAAAATTGTCTAATCATAGAAAAAAGAATGGACAAAAAAGAGTTATTTTTCATTTATTTATGAATTTTCAAAGACAAGAAAAATATTAAAAGAAAATAAAAGGATTTAAAACAATTAAAAGGGAGGGGGGGTGGAAATAGGAATACCTGCCAGTTCAATTATTTGGGCCAGATGAAAAGGGGGGTGCGAATAGTGATTTCCACTTAGGCCCAGACGCGCCTCACTTAACCAAACGGCTGCGTTTTGCTTTTCAAATTTTCCCTCCGTTTCACTATTCAATTTGGGCCGCACGATGAATGGAATAGGTCAAAAGCTGGGGACTAATCCAACGATGGACAGCCATCGTCCCCAAACTGACCTAGGGTTTCAGGGTTCATGCGCTTCATGCAGCATACTTCCAGCCATGCGTTCTCTCTCCACAATTGATGAATTTCAAAAATTCTAAAAGCAAAAGTGATCTACTAAACACGAGGAATCCAACCTTACGTGTAGTTTTCATTAACTCCCCCTAGATCATTCAAACAGAGGACCTTAAGATCATGGTTCCACCATGTTCATCTGAGATCAACCATGGTAAAGCTTCAACCTAAGGGCCTAAACTTGTTCTACATGCTATCCTAGTTAATCTGACCTAATCCATGCTAACTAAAACTCCCTAAACAGCTAGTTCTTGGAGTTTAAAGGATCATTCACCTGTTATGGAACCTCACGAATCTTGCTCTAACTCCTAGGGTTTAATCAACTAACCTAATGCATCAATCCTATACCTAAAGAACTACTTGAAAGTGCATAAATTAGGAGAATTATGGAGAGAAACCAACCTGTCAAGTGATGATGGTAGGTGCTCGTGGGAATGGATTCAAGGCTTGTAATGGCTGCAATGAGATCCTCTTGTGATGCACAAGTTTCTGTTTGCACTTGTTGTGAAAGAGATGGCTTGTAGATGAAGATTTCTTGAATTGCTTGAACTTGAAGAAAGTGCTTCAATGGCTATTTCTCTCTCTCTCTCTCTCCTCTGAAATCTCTCTCTATCACCAACCTCATACTCATCATGATTCACTCTTTTTATAACCATCATTGGAAAAGTCTAGGACCATCTAGAATGATCTAGAAAGTTCTTGAAATCTCATGTGATGCCATATTGAATTTCTCTCATCTCATGCCTTATGCCTTACCATTTTGTGCCAAAATACATTTACATGAGATAATGAGAAGATATGTGTGAAAAACAAGCTCACCTTTGGCTTGTGTAAGGTTTTTCAACATTGCCTTATAATGCAAGTAATAGATTTACAAAGAAAGTCCCTTTTTTAGACCTCAAATGAAAAATCTATTTGAACCAAAGTTCTCAAAATAATGTTTCCAATCAAAATGATATATTGGATGACCTATTTTGGATTCCTAGATCCTCCAAACCAATTTTCAATTTCAACTTTTCAAACTTATATGCCATTTTTAGTTCATTTTTGACCAATCATGTAACTTCATGCTATGAGCTTTTCCAACAATTTGTGGCCTTCTTTCTAGACTTAAAATCACATTTTGAACAACTTTCATGTTTTGAGTTTTTTCATTTGAGGCTTGGAAATAGGAGTTTTAGGCATTGGCTAAAATGACCTATAACTGACAAATGACCAAAATACCCCTGTCTTGTTCAAACCATAAGTTGAGTTCCACAAATCCTATCAAGGACTTCTACCACTCAAATTAAAGCTAAGAAGAAGCTCTTCAACATTCATGTTGACCAAGAAGTCATAGGAATCATCCTACTAGGGCAAAAGTTGTCTACAAGTTGGGTGACTTTCAAGGACCCAGATTCACACACCTCTGCTGACCTGTAATTTGTCAAAACCATAACTTGAGCTCTGCAACTCCTATCAAGGACTTCCACCACTCCAATTAAAGCTTAGAACAAGCTCTACAACATTCATGTTGTGGGGAAGGTGAGATATCAATAACATCTTGAGCTAAAACTGCCTGGAAGATAGGGATCAAATTAGGGTTTTTCACTGACAATCCTTGGGGATCCTGACTTGAAACTTCTCAAACTCCTCACTCATGATGAGTTGGCCTAGGAATCATCTTTATATCATCTCTATGCATCATTCCATGATCTCATGGCCCTTGGATTGGGTCTCAACCTTTCCCAAATCTTCAGTTATCCTAGGGTTGACCCAGTCAAAACCCTAATTCTATCATTCATGGTTGAATCTCCTGAATTCTTGCATAATGACCTCTCTGGGCTTCATGAAGGCTATCAAGACATCTCATAGGCTTTCCCAAAACATCAAGTTCATTCTCAAAGTCTCAGAATCATCTGAGGAGCACCCACAACTCTCAAGCTATGAAGCACACAACCCTGGTTTCAATCCACTTCCTCTGAGGATCTCTTGAACTTTCTGATGAAGGTATCTACTTTCAAACATTCAATGAATAAATAATTGTTAGTCAAATTTTGGGGTGCAACAGGTACACCCGGCTCAACAAAGGATTCAGGAGGGGAAGCCAAAGACGGTATTTGAGGCGCCACCTTCCACGTATGCTGAGCTCTTGCAGACTTTATTGAGGTTCAAAAAGGTTGAAAAGAGAACGTTGGGCTCACCCACAGGAGCGCTTCCTTATGGGTACGATGCCAGTAAGCAGTGTGAATTTCATTCTGGGGCACTCGAACACGACATCGAGGGTTGTCATGCTTTTAAGCACAATGTTCAAGACCTGATTGACTCGAAAGATATTGAATTCATGCTAAGCGGTGTAGCTGTACGTATTGCTCCTATCCCAGTTGATGCTAAGATGGTGGATGTTTCTAAAGCTGCAGTAGGTCAGAAACGTATCCTGGACTCCATGGTGTCAGAATCTCCATGTCCACAACTGTTGCCTATTCCTGGGGCAGATCTGAGAAAGAAGATGGCTAAGCATAAGGAGTGCCTTAATCAGTACGGTGAAAGTCAAGAAACCGATGTTGTATTGGCTACGAAGGTTGTTCAACAGTCAACTCGATACCAGCGACAACAGCAACGATCTCAACAGTGGCAGAGGCAGCAGCCTCCTAATCAGCGAAGAGCTCAAAATCAGAGGCCGGTGAGGGTATTTGAGGTGCCTCCGATGCCGTATGCCGAACTTCTTCAGGTGTTGCTACGATTGCAGTTGGTTGAGAAGAGGAAGTTAGCCCCGCTGACAGGTACGCCTCCTGCAGGGTATGATATCAAGGAGCGCTGTGATTTCCATTCAGGAGCACCGGGGCACAACATTGAAGATTGTCTGGCGTTCAAGCACAAAGTGCAGGACCTACTCGATAGTGCAGCTATCAACTTCGGGCGGGAAGGGCCCAGAATCATCTGAATGAAGAGGAGGGGCTCTATAATTTGGTTGGGTCGCTGAAAGTAGATCAGAACAGTGGCAGGCTGCCTCTAATAACTGATTGTGAAGATAGCTGGTTCAGCAGAAGGACAGATGTGAAAGCCCGGTTCTCGGAAGCTGGCATTTTTCTTTGTTTTATCTTGTCATTTCTTTACGTTTGTAGTTTCTTTCCTGTTTAAAATGCAATCTTGTTTGTAAAACTTGTTGTTTTCATTTCAATTGATGATAATGAAATAGATATGCATGTTTTGATTAAATCCAGTCGTGTTCACCAATCGTTTTTGCAAATGTCCAATGCTTGGTTAAGAAGGATCTGCGGAGGATGACGAAAATGAACGACATGCAAGCTTCTGATTGTATGCTTTTGAAATAAAACCTGTTGATGATGTACAGGCATTGTTTCGAATCCCCCAAGCACCGGTGATATAAGGAAGATAATCCCTTGTCAACCCCTTTGAGCCTAGAAGTAGGAGTTCTTTCTGAAAACGAAAAATCCTCCATCTTTAACCTGGGGCAGGGTAGGTGTTAGCTAATTTGGCCGAGCGTTCAAGTTGCAAAAGGAGTGTCCGTTCGAGGATCAATCACACCTCTAGAGGTCGTGCCTAAAAAACCACAATGGTTACATCAAGAGTGAGACAGTCACATTATTCTCCAATGAGTCAGGCAACCAGTGTCACACGACTTGTTCGAGAGAGAAAGCGAAAAAGAATCAAAAGCCTGCTAAGTCAAAGCTTCAAAACAAATGACTTAGGCAAAAATGAGGGCATCCCGCTGGACTTAAAGAATCAAAAGAAACTCCAAAGAGTCAGTCCAGGCAAAAGTTAGGGATAAGAAAAAGATGAAAGGATGACAAAAGAAAAATCCTCGGATAAATACGAGTCGTGTGACCCTAAGTGTCAAAGACAAAGAGCGAGTGGCTGTCACTCCAAAAACTCATGGTTTCTCGAACTATCACTCCTATCTTTCAGCCTCTGAGAGGTGAGCGCTAAGGTCAAATTAGCTGAACGTAGGATGGAAGAACATCAAGGAGAATGGGTGGGTTAAAATAAACTTTGAACCTTTATCCTTTCCTTCAGAATCATGAACCTAACCATGTTATAACCTTCAAAAGTCCTAATTGAAGCAGGTTATTTCGAAAGCATACTTCGGTAAAGGTCGCGTCGATTCTGACTCCTGAAAGGGTTCTTCATACCATGTTGGTACTGATGTTGATATTCTTGATAAATGGTGTGTGCATTTTATGCCATAAACTGTTTTTTCCTTTTCCCAGTGAACAGATTGGATGTCAAAGCTGTCATATGTGTTGCATTAATATGTCTTTTACACAGAACAACTTGTTTTACTTGCGAGTAAGCGCTTGACAGCAGGAAAATTTTCTACGATAGAAGGTATGGTCAGGATAGAATACAGAACGCCCGAATGTTCCGAGAGCAGGGGCAAGCTATTATCGTGATCCCCAGTCAGGTCAGCCTTTCGAAGTCAGTTATCCTGAGGCAATCAGGTTGAGATTCGGTGAATATCTCGTAGTCAGGGGTACTACTCTGAATCAGATAATCAGGGGGCAAAGTCATTGCAGTCAGGGGTAGGCCATCTTAAGAGCGCAAAGGTTATTCTTTATTCGAGAAGCATTTGATGTGAAGTATCTCTCCGAGGTTCAGAATGTTGGGGCAGTTCATATTAGACCATCAGGGTACAGATTTTTAGACTTCCTTTCGAGGACTGTCCCCACAGAGGTCCCGCAGGCAGGGGCATATCAGAAGCGAAGGGTTTGTTCTTCTCCGTATCAGCAGGGTTATTCAGAGCTATTTGAGCAGATTCAGCCAATTTTCGAGTGCGAGGCGAATATCGGGAAGTCGTGTTACTATCCTTTGACTCTTCAACCAGGAGACTGTGTATGCAGACAGAATGTTTTCTAGCGTCAGTTGTACCTGACCCATCACAGATAGCCTAAAAGCTCAAGTCCATGTTGGCGATCACTGTGAGGCCTATCCGTGTTGGCGCATCAGTTTCCAAATCCGAGCTTCGTCAATACGCAGGAAGACTCCGTCTATTTTCTCCAGCAAAAGTCCAGTTTTTCAGTGGCACGGGTGAGCTATCCCCAAAGAAGTCCAATCATACTTGGCACATCTGCTATTCCCCAGCAGAGTTATATTCCCCAGCAGGGTGTTACTTCGTCGAGGTGCGTGGTTAAGTTCCCAAATTCCCCAGCAGAGTTGAGTTCACTCTTCCAGCATTTATTTTGTTGGAATAATTCTGTGATATCCGGTTTATCCCCAGCAGAGTTGGCTTCGTCTTCAGCATTTATTTTGCTGAAGTGGTTTTCTGTACCCGACTTTCTCCAACAGCCCGAGCCTGCATTAGCATATTGCATGCATCATCATATTTGCATCATACTTGCATTTCACTTTCAAAATGCGTAGCATTTCCATCCCAAATGGAGCATTACGCCATAGAAAGATTCAAGCATATGCATATGCATACGAAGCATAAGCCAGGTTTTCTATCAGCCTCATATGGCGCGTGAATTACGTTGTGATCAGTTCAGGGGCATTTATCCAGCAACAGTGTTCAGACAATTCAGCGGTTTATTCGTATTTCAGATCATACAAAAGTTATGCTTTGATCAATCAGTCATCTAGTATCGACAGACGTTTCTTCCCGTCAGTTCATATTGACGATGTGTTCCTCCAATAAGTGGGTTTTTCCGTCTATCAGTAGACGATGTGAAGTTTCGGGTGATTTTGTTTAGTGGGGTTTCAAGATGGGGGTTTATCATGTGGCTGTTCTTTCCGTCTAGCAGTAGACGATGTGAAGTTCGGGTGATTTTCTTCAGTGGGGTTTCAAGATGGGGGTTTCTCTAAGTGGCTTTCTTTCCGTCTAGCAGTAGACGACGTGAAGTATCGGGTGATTTTTCAAGTGGGGTTTCAAGATGGGGGTTCTCTAGCATATGGTTTTCTTGCCGTCTATCAGTAGACGATGTGAAGTTTCAGGTGATCTTTCAGCGGGTTTCTTATCGTCAGATCACACGGATAGTGTGTTTCTCCAGCGAGTCTTCTCCGGCTATCTTAGATGTTGAGGGGTTTCAAAGCGATCTTTCGGATAGTGGTTCTTTCTGTTTATTGGATGAGATGACATTTCAAGAGGGTTTTCCTGATTGTCGATTCTTATTGACGACATGGCTCTTCGAAGGTGGTTTTCTTCCCGTCGGTCCTTACTGACGATGTGACCCCTTTAAGGATATTGTTCTTTCCATCAGTCCCGTAGACGAAAGGATTCTGAAATTTGATGGATGGTGTTGAAGTGCGTATGGGTGTCTTTCCGTCTATCCTTAGGCGATGTGAGTATGAATTTTGGGTGTCTTTTCGTCTATCCTTAGACGATGTGAGTAGCGATTTTGGATTTCTCTTCCCGTCTATCCTTAGGCGATGTGAATATGAATTTTGGGTGTCTTTCCGTCTATCCTTAGACGATGTGAGTAGCGATTTTGGGTGTCTTCCCGTCTATCCTTAGACGATGTGAGTATTGATGGATTTTGGATTTCTCTTCCCGTCTATCCTTAGGCGATGTGAGTATGAATTTTGGGTGTCTTTCCGTCTATCCTTAGACGATGTGAGTAGCGATTTTGGATTTCTCTTCCCGTCTATCCTTAGGCGATGTAAGTATGAATTTTGGGTGTCTTTCCGTCTATCCTTAGACGATGTGAGTAACGATTTGGGTGTCTTCCCGTCTATCCTTAGACGATGTGAGTATTGAAGTTTTCCGTGGATTTTGGGCGTCTTTCCGTCTATCTTTGGACGATGTGAGTATATTTCTCTTCCTGTCTACCGGTAGACGATGTGAGAGAATCAGGTGTTTTGTTGCAACCCTCGGGTTCGTTATATGGGGTATCACAGGTAACTGGTGTTAAAATCAGAAGTTCTTTACCAGATGATTGATCAATTTGTTGCCATGACGGCTGGGTTCGGTTTTGGATTATGTCTCCCCAAGCAGTTTTACAGTATATTTCTGCGGTTGGCAAATTTTCGGGTTTTATTGGTATTCAACCGTCTCGTACCTCTGAATGTTTGAAGGCTGCGCGCTCTTCAACCCTTCAGGTCCAAGTCGCTTGAATAGGGGCAGCTGTTGAACCCTAAAATTAGACCAACCGGGTCCCGTATCTGGCTCGATGTTTCGACGCATGACCGCATTCTCATCTGCATATCGCATACAGTGCATTTTTCAGTTGTTTTGATTTTATCGGGATCACAACCCTCGTCTCGCGTCTCAGGTGTTTTTTAATCAGTTTAGATAGGTAGAATTGTTTTTTTGGGAATTCGTGCTATTCCCGGTGTTTTCAGCTCGCGCTGTTATTTTTAGGGATATTTCGGTGTCTATTGATTTTTACCGGCTATTTTGTTACACTCTCGCAGTGTTATTTGTCGTTCTGTGCTATTTTTGTTCCTCTGGGAATTATTGTGAATTTTCTAGATTTTATTAGCTATTTTTAGATTTTTTATAGCTTTAAACTCATTTTTAGGATATAATAGATGTTAATAGATAGTAAATAGATTTAAATCTCTTTTTAGAGTTTAGAGAGTTTTTAGGGCTTTAATAGATTTTTAATAGTTTTTTATATAGTTTTAATAGAATATAGATTTTTCTTTTATTAATAATAGATTTGCTTTTAATAAGTAGTATAAATTTTGTTAGAGATTAAATAGAAGTTTAATAGAAATAATAGAGATTATTAGAGTTTTTTATTATTGTCATTAGTCTAGTGATTAGCATAGATTAGATGTTAATTCCCTTTTATTAGAGTTTTTATTAGTTTAGGTTTAATTGAGATTTAATTAGATTAGTTAGGTCTTAATCATTAGTATTAGCTAGTTAATTAGGTTCAGTTTTAATTAGTTTGTTATTTTCATTAATCCATTATTATTCAGATTTTTGGGTTTTTGATGCCATTTTCGTATTGGGCCCAGTAGTGTTTTGGAGGCCCAGTCTATGGCCTTTTTTTTCGTTCATTTTCAGGTCCAGAAATCATTGCCAGCAGTATAAAAGGCTGAAGCCACGTGTAATCAAAGGAGACTCCACCCACAATCCCTGCATGCGTGACAACGCAGCATCCCACCTTCTCCTCTCCACGCCACGTGTAGCGCATGCCATGACTCTCTCCACTAACCTCGCCACGCATCCACCTCCCAGCATCCCTCAGCTCTCACCGGAAACTCCCCTGACCGGCATGCAAGTCCGGTGACCACCGCCCCAACAACTTCAGGCCACCGCAACTGACCCTACAACTACTTCCGGCCACCGTCGATTCCGCCGGAGACACCAAAAACCCAGAATTCTTCAATCTTCCTCCAATTTCTCCGATCCACAATCATCATCCTCTAATCATCTTCTCCCTTTCTGATCAACATCATCAACAAGAAACACAATCATCAGCTTCAATCACCGTCACGAGTTCATCATTCTTCACCCAAGATTTCCCAGAATCTTCAAACGTTCATCATTTCCAGAATGAACTTTCAACGAAACTTCTCAGAATCATCAACGACCCCCCAGAAAATTGCCAGATACTCTTGCATCAGTTCATCAATAGCGAGATCTCTATTCAAAGAATCTCCAGGAGCCTCCAGCGATCATCATCCAGAATGTTGAAGAACATTCGTCAGCATTCTTCAACACGAATCTCCAGGTTTCCTCGTTCTTCAACAAAAACATTGCTGAGATCTTCAGGGACTTCTTTCTTCATCAAGTCTTTTCCCCAGATTCGTCCGTTCAGCGAGCTCTTCACAGCTCTTCTGGTAACATCAGGATTCTTCACCTTTTGCAAGTTTTTCTTCAAGTTTCGTTTCTTTTTCAAGTGTGGATCTTCTTCGTCAAGAACTCCTTCCGAGTTTGTCAAATCACGGAGCAATTTGCATGGATTGTGTGGTGAGTGTTATTTCATTGACAACTACAAGATCCACAGAGTTTTTGTTTAGGAGGGTAATGATGAATCACGATAAGGAGAGTGAGATGAAGAGAGTTCGGAATCTGAGAGAGTTTCAGAAGAGAACAAGGCTGGAGAGCGAGAGAGAGTTGGAGAAGGAGAGGGAAGACGACGCTTCTTGGTGAACAGTGTTTAGGAGATTAGGTTTGTCGAGGGTTTGTTTGCTGAAGATAGTGGACGTTTGGGTTTTTGGGCCTCAAGCTTCAAGCCCATGGATTTTGTTATTCATACACATGCGTTTCTCTCTTCCCACCCCCCTCTGTGTGTTCTTTGGTGAAGTGGGCCTGAGCCCAATGTTTTCCTGGATTGCACCCCCATTTTCCATGCCCCCTCCGTTTTTTTGTTTGGCTGAATGACTATGGGCTGGGCCCAACGAGATTGCTGGATATTCCCCCTGTTTTTCTTTTTTTCTTATGTTTTTGTTGGGCTGGGCCCAATTCCAGTGGTTTTTTTTACTGCTTGTAATTCCCCCTTGTAACTGTTGTACCCCCTCCCATTGTACTTTTCCATTTTCATTTTAGTGACTTTCTTTATGAAAAAATAATATTGAAAAGAGAAAAAAATAATATTGAAAAGAGAAAAAGAAATATATTGAAAAGAGAAGAAAAGAAATATTGAAAAAAAATAATATTGGAGGAGAAAAATAGAGAAAGAAATATAGAAAAAATATTTTGAAAAGAAAAGAGAGAAGAATATTGAAGAGAAAAGAAATATAGAAAAATACTTGAAAAAAAGAATGTGGAAAATATTGGAGAAAAGAATATTGAAAAATAGAAAAAGATTATTGAGAGAAAAAAATAAAAAGAGATGATGAAAAAGGGATAAAAAAATAGATTAGTATAGATTTTTCTATTTTCTTTTAGGATATATTTTCATGGAGTTTATTTTAGGGATAATTTTAGAAGTCCACTTGTTAGGGGACTATTTTCCATTTGATTTGTCATAGGATAGGATAGTATTTCCTAGGAGTTTATTTTCCGTATTCAATCATTGTAACCATTTTTTCAGAATGTTAATAAAATGAGATTTGAGCTGTGGTCCCGAAAGTAGCCGAACTACAGCTGCTCTGATTCCTCGTACCAGACGAGGATATGTAGGCATAGGATGCGATATCCTAGCAAGCACACTAACAACTAACTCTTTTGTTCTCTCGCTGCTGTGCGATCGAGACTTTCCCGCTGACGACTGATGTTACCCTTTTCTCTTGCCCGAGGGCATTTGAGACCAAACCGTAGTTTTTCCCATAGGTTCCCGTACCTGTAAAACCAGTTTGATTTCTCACTGCTGTGTGAGAATACCCAGATTAGCCGTAGTTAGCCTGAACTACGTAAGCTCTGATCTTCCATGCAGTGTGGAAGTACGTAGGCACAAGACGCGAGGTCTTGGCGAGCCAATTTCCCTGTAGTTTCCCGAACTACGTTGACTCTGACTTTCTCTCTTGAGAATACGTAGGCATAGAGTGCGACGCTCTATCGAGTCAATCCCCTTCTGTTTAGATTTAGCAGCCGTAGATAGATTGTTTTGCATCCTGTAGACAACCCAAGCAAGCGTGGATCCCGTCGAGTACGACGGACGTGAGGGGTGCTAATACCTTCCCCTTGCGTAACCGACTCCCGAATCCAGGTTTTGGTTGCGATGACCATACCTTTCCCGTTTTTTGCGAGGTTTACTTCGAGCGTTTCCTTTCCCTCCGTTGGGATAAATAACGCACGGTGGCGACTCTTCTGTCAGCCGGCGCCGATTTTCGCAGTAGCGACACCCACAACCAGCAGTGACCCAAGCTACCATCCAACAACTTCATCTGGGGCCTCTGCAAGAGGCTCGGGAAGAGGTTTTGAGGAGGGATTCCATTCTACTAACACTCTAAAAAAGACACCAGTTGTTCCTGTGGTGGAGTCTCCCCATGTCGAAGGATATACTCAAAAGGAGGACCCTGTCGAGAAAGAGGTTGTTGACATTTCTGGGGATACCGTGATACCTGATATACATCAACCTGCTAAGGGTGATTTCGAGGATGACAACCTCGTTGAAGAGGAAGAAGAAAACGAAGAGGATGGTGATGAGGAAGAAGAAGACAAAGAAGAAAAGAATGAAGAAAAAGAAAAAGAAAAGGAAGAAGAGGAAGGAGAGAAAACTGCATCTAATGCAGATATTAGGGTGGAGGTTTTAGAAGGCCAAGTGAACCAAGACAATTAGTCTAAGGATCCTTCACCCAACATTTTGACTGACACTCAATCGACCAGTCTTTCCCATGAAAAACTGGAATCTCTGAAAGTTCAGCGACCACTGGAGTATTTGAAGGCTATGCTTAGTTCCCAATACAACATTGGCGATAAAAGTACTACTACTTCGACTGCCTCAGAAAACAGCTTGACTGGGAAAACTGATAGTGACTTGCTGGCGCAGATAAAAGAGAAAGCATTTGCAACAGACTTATTTCAAATCCTGGAGCAAGACGTTTCTGCCAGTTTTAACCTTAAGAAACTCTTGAAACAAATTAATGTCTTGGAGGTTTCTCCTGAAGTAGCTAATACCATTATGGAGCTAAGCATAATGATTGACCTAGTTGCCGCTGATCTCAACCACCTTCGAGACTTCTCGAGCAACCTTTCCAAGAAAAACAACAGTCAAAAAGCTACATGGGAGGTTGTCTCTGCATCCACTAAAAAAGTCTCAACACTTGAGAAACTCTCTGAGAAAAATAAGAAGGAGATCAAGAGGTGTGACAAGAGCATTGCAGAATGGGAAAGACAGATTGCCATTCTACAAAACAAAATCTCTCAAGCTAAGCAACGCAAAACTAATCTGCTCGGCTCTGCCAAAGATGAGGTGGCGAAAGAGATCCAGGTTGGCCTTTAGCACCTTGAGATAGCTCAACAACTTGGGAAAGATATTGAAGCTCTCTCCACCAACAAAACTCTATGTGAGCGCCACCTGCTCCTTCAGAAGTCGAAGTATGAAAAAATGAAAAGCTCCCTTCCATTCTAGACTTGCTTTGTAGTGTTTTCCTTCTTAGCAGATTATGACTTTTGGGCCTTTATGGCATTTTTGTAATGGATAAAGCCTATTTTGGCAAATTTATTTACCATTTTAGCTTAGCTTTTCTCGCATCGTTATTCTCTAGTGATCTTTATTTCTTGAAGTGAAGGCTTATATTGTTTCAAATATTTCCCATTTATCTTCAAGATTCTATTATCTTTATCTAATTCCTCGATTTCATATGCACCGTTACAAAAAACTTGTATAACTTGAAAAGGTCCTTCCCATTTAGGGGACCATTTACCCAAGGCTCTATCTTTTTGATCCATAGGCAAAATTACTTTCTAAACCAATTCATCTGGCGAAAATATTTTGACCTTAACTTTTTTGTTATACGATTTCTTGACTCTTTTCTTCTGTCTTCTTAACAATTCTAAAGCATTAAGTCTCTCTTCATCCAAATCTACCAATTCGTCCAACATCATGTTCCAATAGGATTTTTATGGAATCTCATGGTGCCTTTGGATCCTTGTTGACTGTAAGTAGATTTCCACTGGCAACACTGCATCATCGCCAAACGTTAGTCGAAACGGAGTTGCGTTGGTTGATTCCTTGGGAGAAGTTCGATATGGCCATAGCACTTAATCTAAAGTCTTGTGCCAATTTATGGGCTTCTTCCCCACATGTTTTTTAATCAGACATATCACTATCTTATTTGCTACTTCGACCTGGCCATTAACCTGAGCGTAATAAGGCGTGGAAGTCAATAATTTCAAACCTATTTCCCTAGCAAAACCTTGCATCTTTCGACCAGTAAAAACTAATCCTTGATCCATTATGATGGTTTCTGGGATTCCAAATCTATAGATAATTTATTGTTTGATGAATTCAATTACATCTTCTTAGTCAACATTTGGCAAAGGTATGGCTTCGATCCATTTTGCAAAATAATCGATACCTACCAAAATGTACCTCTGATTTTTGGATGATGCTGGTCGGATTTCCCTGACCAAATCTGAAGCCCAACCCCTAAAGGACCACGGTTTAACTATAGAATGCAATTCACTTGCGGGAACATGTTGTATATCTGCATGTACTTGGCACTCTTGGCACCTTTTAGCAAACTCGATACAATCTTTCAAAATGGTGGGCCAGTACATGCCTTGTCGAAACAACAACCATTTCATTTTATGGTCAACCTGATGTGCTCCACATGCCCTGTTATGGATAATTGAAAGGGCTAAGTAAGCTTCTGATTCACTAAGGCATTTCCAAATATGACGGGTACAGTCTGGCTGACACAACCCTTCCTCTAACTTTGACTGCATCTTGAAGTTTCTCTTTCGAAATTTTATACCCGGAAGCAATTTGGGCCAAATCGTTAGCCACTTGATTCTCCAATCGGGGTATGTGTCGAATGTTGACCGTTTCGAATCTTTTTAGTAATCGATTGGCTATTATGAAGTACATAATGAGATTTTCTTTGACGCATTTGTACTCTTTTGTAATATGCTTTATGACCAACTCTGAATCTCCCATTATTTTGACTCGAGTTGCCCCCAATTCCAACAATATTTCAAGTCCGGCTATCAAAGCCTCATATTCAGCCTCATTATTCGAACAGAGACCTTCGACTTTATACTTGAATTCTGTTGGAATTTTATCAGGAGAAATTATCAAAACTCCTACACCGGTCCCATCTCTATAACTAAAGCCGTCGAAATATAATCTCCAAGGCTCGAGTTCGAGATAGGTTATATTACTTTCATTTATTGAGTGGTCGACTATAAAGCCTGCTACCACTTGTCCTTTCATAGCCTTTAAAGGCATATATGCTAAGGAATATTTAGTCAAAGCTAACGCCCATTTACCAATTTGACTATGTAAAATTGGTTTGGACAACATATGTTTAATGATATCGAAATGAGACGAAACATAACCATCAACTGGTTTTATATAATGCTTCAACTTTGTACAAGAGAAATACAAGCATAAACACAATTTTTCAACTATGTTATACCTAGTTTATGCATCATTTAAAACTCTACTAAAGTAGTACATGACTCCTTCGACACCATTTTCATCCTCTTGAGCCAAAATGCTCCCTAAAGTTTTATTCGATGCAAATATATACAACCTCATGCTTTTATTCCTACAAGGTGGCGACAGAATTAGAGGATGACTCAAGTAGTCTTTGATTTTGCCGAAAGCTTCTTGGTGTGTCTTCCGCCATTCGAACCCTTCTTTGTTGAGTCGAAGCAGAGGTGAGAAAGCTTGCGTCTTACTGCTGAGTTTCGATATAAACCTCCTCAAGAAGTTAATCTTGCCCAATAGCGATTGCAATTCCTTTTTTGTTGACGACGCTTTCACTTCCATTATGGCCTTGGTCTTATTATGGTTTATTTCGATTCCTTTCTTGTGGACCACAAAGCCTAAGAAATCTCCCGCCTGCACATAGAAAGCACATTTAAGGGGATTCATTTTCAAGCCATGTCTTCTCATTCTTTCAAAAGATTGTCGAAGATGGTCGATATGGCTCTTCCCTGAAACAGAATTAACGACAATATCATCGAAGTATATTTGCATAAAAGTCTCTATATAATCATGGAAGATCATATTCATAGCCCTCTGATATGTTTCCCCAACACTCTTTAAACCAAAAGGAATCACTACCCATTTGTAGGTGCCTAAGGCTCCAGGGCATCGAAAGGCTGTCTTCGAGACATCCTCTTCGGCAATAAATATTTGATTATATCCAGAATAACCATCAAGCATGCTAAGGTATTCATGGCCTGTGGTATAATCGACTAGCGTTTCTGTCACAGGCATTGAATATTCATCTTTTAGATTTGCAGCATTTAAATCTCTAAAATCTATGCACACTCTCAAAGACCCATTCTTTTTAATAACAGGTAAAACATTTGCTAACCATTCGACATACTTGGCTGTGCGAATGAAGTTACATCGAAGAAGCCTTTCAACCTTTTCTTTGATCTTCGATAGGACTACCGGTGCAAACCTTCTTGGGTTCTTCTTGATAGGCTTCTTTCTAGGCTTTATTGGCAACTTTAATTCGACCAAATCCCTTCTCAAACCAGGCATCTCGTTATAATACCATGCGAAGCAGTCTTTATACTCCTTTAGTAGTTAGATCACTTCGACCTTGAGTTGTGCGTCGATGTTGGCACTTATATACGTTGGCCTCTTTATTGCCCCTTCTCCTAGGTCGATCTCTTGAAGTGGATCTTGCGCTAGCATCTTAATGTTGGATGCCAACGGATTCTTTTTGAAACCCAAAGGCTCATCATCATAAATTGCATAGAGCCTTTGTTGTTCTTCTTTAACCTTACCAGGACCTTCTTGGTGCAAATTTTGATTGGCTTCTACAACCACGCTTTCCATTTCAGCCTCTAAGGCCGTTTGTAACTTACTTTCGTCTATGTAAGCCGAAATCCTTTTTAGTACTTCAAATTCAGTCATCATCACCGAATTTGCTTCCCTAACCTGTTGGGGGTTATCCCAAATACATCAAGATATGGCAGGTTGTCATCTCCTACCACTTCCCTATCCCATCAAAAGCCCTGAACAAGATGCAAATACAACGAACAGTAAACCTTGTCGTCTGGGGTGAAAGCAAAATTGGCCGGATTGCAGGGAGCAATATTGACCAAGTATTTGTCAAAGCTATGCCTGTCGACATGGTTGATTGGAGCTTTGAAATAGCCTTGATTAGCTTCGATATTTTAGACGATACCATCTGGTCTCCATATCGTGATTCTTTGGTGCATGGAAAATGGCACAGTCCCAACTCCATGTATCCATTCTCGACCCAGCAGTAAGTTATAGTTGGCCTTCGTCTCGACGACCATAAAAACATTAGGCCTTATAACAGTCCCCACCGTCAAATCAACTTGTATCACACCCAAAGTGGTGCCCACCTTTCCTTTATAATTGGAAAGTACCATATCATGAGGCTTGGTGTCCATGTTGTATTTGCCGATTCTTCTTAATATGAAGTGCAACATTAGATTCACTATGGCGCCACAATCCACTAAAATTTTGTTGACTGTGACATTCTCCACCTTTCTTGTGATGAATAGAGGCTTAAGATGGCTTTTCATTGCCTCGTCTGGTCGTTCGAAGAATGCGTTCTGCTCTTCGATGCACCCATTGTTCATGATATAATAGTTGTTTACTGTGAATTTTGTAAACAACCGTTGGTCTATCAATTTAGGGTAAGATTGACTAACTTGTAGGATCGACCATACTAAATCCTAGAACATGTGCTAAGTATGCAAAAGACCCTAAGTTGAACTCCATGTTCGACTATGAAATCTTTTGGAAAGTAAGATGACTTGAAGGTAAAAAGAAAGCAAGTAATGCATCGAAGGTTAAAAGGCAAGAATGTAAAGGTGCAGTAATGTAAAAGCTTTTAAAAATAAACGACTTTGAAAATAAAGGAAATAACGTAAATGTGTAAAAGACTATAATTTGAACTCTGCGTTCGACTATGAAATCTTTGAAAATAAGGTGCAGAAAAGTTAAATGGCATTTGATATTAAAGGTGCAACAGATGCTAATCGGAACTCCACGTTCGACTAGGGGATCTTTGAAAAGTAAATGACGTTGAAGATAAATGTGCAAGAAAATAAATTGCTTTTGAAAGTAAATGCGCAAAAGATAAATAGCTTTGAAAATAGATGTGCAAAAGATTCTAATCTGAACTCCACGTTCGACTAGGAGATCCTTGAAAGTAAAGGTGCAAGAAGTTAAATTGCATGGAATGTAAAGGAATTTTAAAGTTGAGGAAAAGCTTGTAAAACAATTTAAATGCAAAAGCTGAAGGTTAAAAAGTGACAAGTAAATGGCAAGAACGAGTAAATTGCATTAAGGAAAAGGGTTGGTGTTGTATCACGTACATTCTCGCTAACTCGTTTCTCTACACACAGGTACTTTGAGTTGTATGGAGTGACTAGTACAGAAATGAATGAACATCCCTTATTACATAAAAATAACACCTATTTATAGTGTTAGAAAGTAACCACTTAGATGACGGTTGAGGCTTCACAGCGTGTCTTTTTGGCGCTTTTCTTAGTCTTCAACTTCTCCCACGTTCGCCCACTATCACTTTGAATTTAGACATTTAAGAATTCCCTCCAATTTTGATAGTAATTGCCTTGTGCTCCCTTCAGCATGATCTTGGTCGAGAATGTTTCCAACACTTAGTATTTTTTTTAGAAACTTTGTCTACCTTCCTTCGATTCGAATTTCTTCATAGTCGTGTCGAACCCTTCACATGTACTAAAGTGACATTTTGAGTTAAGATGATTCTGACTTTTACTAGCGTCGAAAATGAGGGCTAACAAATTTCCCCCAAGAAATGTCCTTTCGCCAGTCTTGGTAGGAAGGTCATTTTTTCTAACAATTTCGACGCGTGTTAATTTGCATGGCTTTGCCTGAACAACCCACTACTTGTTTAGTGGCTAACTGTTCATTCTCTTTTCTTCCATGCTTATGACATCACGCCATCATGATAAATCCTTAAACGTCTTTTTAGCCGTATTTATCATTTCTTTGTCTTGAAAACGTATGTTTTGCAATCTAAACATAACTGCCAACATGCATCATTTCTCAAAACAAAACACGCGTCCCACTACCTGATTAACTTCAACGGTGGATTTAAACCTTTAGGATTCCTAAACGCCTATAAATACCTTCCTTCACCATCTCGTGAACTTTTTAAACTTTCTAGAATCTCAAGCATCCTATCTCTTTCTTCAGTTTTCTTCCCCCAAACTTAGAGAAAAACCCATTTTCTTTCATTTCTTTCAAAAATGGCATCTTCTCAATCCAACGTTCAGGATAATAAAGCCCAGAAAGGTCGAGTTACTCAGTTTAAACAAGCCATCCCTCCTTTTGCAAATATTCCTGGCCCTCAACTGGTGAAGAACCGCCAATGTGTACCGGAACCTACCACTGAAGCTGCAAGGAGCATCTATCTATCTCAGGTAATGATTCCTTTAATTGTTTCAGATAAACCCTATGCGCTTTTGGGTCCGTTAGCTTAGTTTGGAACTTCTGACGAGATACTGAGTGAATTTCTGCTGTCTTACTGGAGAACAAGGTCGTTAGGGCAAAAGAGCTTCGCTAGACTCCTTACCACTGCTGCTGAAGAATCTGCATTGCCAAATTTCAACCTTGGCTATCTCGCTGACGGTACAAGGCTAGTGAGAGCCGTCAGTTCCCTTAAGGACTTTGACCTTTAGATGGTGAAGATGGAGAAGGTTAAAGCTGACCATTGGAAATCCGTAGGGATTTATGATCTTTTGATGCTGTCGAAGATGAACATACCGTATTGTATGAACTTGCTGGAAGCCTCTTTATACTTATGGGATAACACCCACTATACTTTCCACCTTCCATGTGGAATGGTTACCCCAACTCTTTTCGACATAGCCGCTATTACCGGCCTTTACCCTGATGGTGTCTCCTACCAGCCTGATGTCGACGCTGAATACTATATCAATATTTCTAACTCAAAACTCACGTATACTCACTTCATCAAACACCACTTCGACCAAACCACTGACGGTGTATCTGATGAAGAGCATATAGCATTTCTTGTCGTATGGCTGACGAGATACGTGTTTTGCACCAAATCTTTACAGGTTGCCAAAAAGTACTTGCCTCTTGCCAACCAACTTCATCATAACAAAGGTGTCTGCTTGAGTGAACTTATTCTGGCGAACCTTTATGAGTCCCTGAGTGAAGTAGCTTCTCGACTAAAGTGCATGGAGGTACGTGATTCTATATCTTTGAGTGGTCCTCTGTGGCTGCTTCAGTTGTGGCTTAACACAACTTTTGAAGCTAGCCTTCCTAGGAAAGGCTTAGTTGATGAAGCTTCTGCTGAAATCATAGGGATGAGCATCGAGGGACCTCGTCTAGTCCAGTTGACTCCCAATGATGATGGTGAAACCACCAAGGGAGCATTCACCAGTTACATCCTGATGTTTGCTAAGCGCCATGAGTTTACTCCTAGTATGGCACCTTTTGCTGCAAGGAAGTATGACCCTGTATGGTTCAAAAGGCCATTTCCCACTTCTGATGAATCTGTTGCTATCTAGGAAGCCTTTTTAATTCCTAGGTTCATTTTCTTAATGTGACCACTTTTTCTTCACTACTTGGCCAAGCTTTCCTTGATGTGCATGACAAAACGAAGAAAAGTAAGCTCGCTCATATCCAAGAAATTCAAGCTTTTCAGAAATACTTTGAAACTGCCTATCGACCAAATGATCTTAGTCGAACCATTCACGAGGCTGCCGTTACTTTAAAAAGAAACTTTCTGCAAAAACTGGATCACTTAAAAATTCCTTCCAACGTTCCTCGTGAGAAACGTTATGAGGTAGCTTTTAAACTTTTTCCTCCAAAATTCCCTCGCCTGCCTACTGCTGACTTTGGAGTGGCACTTACCCCTCCATTTCCAGATTGGTTTGTCTGTGGCGAGGATCTTAAACTCCTTCGACAGCAGTCTCAACCAAAGGCTCGACAAGTGGTTCTAACTAAACACACTTTAAACAGTTTCAAAGGACATCTTTATATAGGGATTCAGAACGTTCGTGTCGAATCTGACATATATGAAGGTTTGATGCCCTTTACCTATGATTATGCAGCTAAAAATTCAATATTTAACTAGCACTCATCTCTTGTCTTCCAGCTGTGCCTAGGAAAGTTCCTTCCACTAGGGCTGCTACCTCTCAAAGTATCAAGGAACAAGAAGGCAAACAGGTATATCATACATCTTTTTCCTATTTTCTTACTATGTGATTCTTTTCTCACACTTGTAGTGTTTCTTTTTTACTTTCTTAGGATGGGCGAAAACCTGTGACTCCTTCTAAGAAAGGAAAGAAGGACGTTGTTGCCTCAGATGCTGATGAATCTACTGAGGAGGTTCTTGTAAAAAAGAGAAAGAAACTTATAAATGCATCGGGACCCACTGGCCCACCTCTATCGAAGGTGGCCAAAATTCTTGAGACAACACCTGCTACAAGCAGTGTCAAAAAACAACCTCCTATGGCTACCTTGAAGAAAACTTCTGGTGACCATGGAGGTGACCATTCTAACCCCGGTGCTGCACCAACTCCGGTATATGTACCAACATTTTGTCACGTGTACATTTGTTAATCACCTGCTTAGCCTTATTCTTTTTTGCTTGTGTTTTCAGGCTGATACAAACACCAACAATCCTCTCGCTTCAGGAAATCCTGTCACCTATCCCCTCAATAGCCAAGGTGAGCCAACTTATCGCCCTCCTCTGATTTTGGCTATGGTTTGAGTGAAGTAAACCAACCTGTTGTAACTTCTATAGGAAACAACCCTCCTTTGGTGCACACCACCACGCAGCAGGCTCACGCTGATGGTTTCAATTCTGGGGAAGACGATGTTTCGAGTCCCCCACCCCTCAATCAGGATGAATCTATGGTTATTGATGAGGTGGTTGCCGAAAAAGCACGTACTCCTTCAGAACCACCAATAACTGATAGCCCAAATCCAACCATTCATGAAGAGCCAACAGACATGCCCCCTGAACCCACTCACATTTCAGACACCTATCCACCCACTGTTGACAGAGACGAAGAAATGAGAGTCGAAGAAGAGGAGGAAGAAGATAGAGAAGTTGAAGAACAAGAAGAGGAGGCAGAGGAAAAAGAGGAAGAAGAAGAAGACCAAACTGGTCCTGAGTCTCAACATACTTCACCTATGGTGAAGAAAACTCTAGCTCCCATCGTGACTCTTGAAGATCCTTAAACAGTTCTCAAGTGGTCGAACCCTAGGGAATATGCCAAGAGGATCCTTGGGCAAAAGTGTGGTTTTGCTTATGCCTCTTCGACCCCTTCCAGTCATCCAACGTCAGATGACTTTGTTGGTCCAATTATCCAATCCATCAAGAAGAAATTCTTCAGAGGCGATATCCACAATGTCCTGGCTTCAGACCCCACAACCCGTCTCTTTTTGAAAGATCAACTCAAGAAACTGGATCTCACCACTCTTAGTCCATAAGTTCATGGTTTCTTGCTAGAGTTGACGGTTGTGGTGGATGATTTATCTTCAGAGTTTCAACAACTCCCTTCTCTCATGAAGACCATTGAGGCTACAGCTGGTCGTGAAAGTGCAGCCTCGACTGGTGCACAAGAATCAGAGGCTAGGGTCGAATGATTGGAAGCTACCCACAAACAACGTCAAGAAGAGATAACTTCTAACCAGAAGAACATTGATATGTGGAAGCAGCAACTCAAGGAGCTCCAAATGAAGATTTCTAACGCTGAAAAGTGTAATCTTGAGTTGCAAGGCTTTGTCGACCCTGATATGGCCCAAGAAATGAAGAGTACTATCGACTTCATTGATGCAGCCCAAAAGCTTGAAAAGGAGCTCGCCGCAACCAGGCTCGACAAATCTCTGTGCGAGGCTCGCCTTGGTCATCACGCGAATACTTTTGCTCAACTGAAGTCGAAGCTTCCTTTCTGATGCCTTCTGATATCTTATCAACCTCTGCTTTGTAATCATCATTTGCTTCGTGGCTTTTGAGCCCTCTTATATAATGACAATATTTTGCTTTTTTAACTTAATTATTTGCACCATATCATATCTTTTCGACACGTATGTTTATGGCGTATGTATGACGTATTCTATTCATGGCCTAAATCCATTTTGCACTTAAGGCCTTTTCTTTTCCTAGAAACATCTCTTTCTAGTTTCATTTAATGCTCAAACGGCATATGCTTTTAGCCTTATTATGGCATTTAAAGTATAGCCTTTTTAGGCGGACTCCCAAGACCAATCCCTGTACTTCCACCTTTTGAATGGTCAATATGTGCCATGTCTTTCTTCTATAAAACCTTTCCTCTTCTGAATCATATTTTGACATCTCAAAAATCCAGCATGAATACTAATTCAGGAGCACCCGTCATCCAAGAGCAGGCTAAGGCTTCCAAGAAACCTGAAGTAACAACGGAAGTTAAAGAGGTCCACAAGCCTGAGGCTTCAACTGGAGTCTTTTTTCGTACGAAGAAGAATAAAACCAAAATGAAAATTCCCAAGAAATGTCCTCCTACCAGCACTTCTGACGACGAGGCAGATGAAGATTACATGGAATTTCTTAAATCCATTGATTTGAAGGATTTTGATTGATCCTTATTTGCATCAGGAACTGTTGTATTGATTTCCTTTTTGTTTTTCTGGATAGCCATGTTAGCCTTGTTGCCTATTTTGGCATTTGCGCCTTTTTTTAATGAAATTTAAGTTTTGATATGAATCTCTTGCAAGATAGGCCTATACTTTTTTAAATATTTTCCATTTACTTTCAAGATTCTTTTATCTTTGTCTAATTCCTCAATTTCATAGGCCCCATTGGAGAATACTTGTATGACTTGGAATGGACCTTCCCATTTAGGAGACCATTTGCCTAAAGTTCTATCTCTTCGATCCATAGGCAAAATTACTTTCTACACTAGCTCCCCATATAAAAAGGATTTGGATTTAACCCTTTTATTGTAGGATTCTTCGACCCTTCTTTTTTGTCTCCTTAATAGCTCCAAGGCCTTAAGCCTTTCTTCATCCAGATCTACCAGTTCATCCATCATCATTTCCCAATAAGATTGATAAGAGATTTCATGATGTCTTTGGGTTCTCACAGACTGCAAACATATTTCAACAAGCAACACTGCATCATAACCAAAGGTAAGTCTAAATGGCGTAGCATTAGTAGCTTCCTTGGGTGACGTTCGACATGCCCAAAGGATTTGGTCTAACATCTTGTGCCAATTTCTAGACTTCTTTTCCACATGCCTCTTAATTAGTCCAATCACTACCTAATTGGCAGCTTCGACTTGCCCATTTGCCTGAGCATCATAAGGCGTGGAAGTTAAGAGTTAAAAACCTATCTCTTTGGCAAATTCCTGCATCTTTCGACCAGTAAAAACTAATCCTTGATCTGTTGTAATTGTTCCTGGAATACCAAATCTGTAGATGATATGGTTTTGGATGAACTCAATAACATCTTCCTGGCCTACATTTACTAATGGTATTGCTTCAATCCATTTGGTAAAGTAGTCAATGCCAACCAAGATATATCTTTGGTTTTTTTATGATGCTAGTCGAATCTCTCCCACTATATCCAAATCCCATCATCTAAAAGGCCATGGTTTCACTATAGAGTGTAATTCACTTGCGGGGATGTGCTGTATGCCAGCGTGGATCTGACATTCTTGGCAACCCTTGGTGAACTCTATGCAATCTTTCAGCATAGTAGGCCAATACATGCCTTGTCGAAACAATAACCACTTCATTTTATGGCCAGCTTGGTGTGCTCCACAGGTCCCACTATGAACTGTCGAAAGGGCTAAATATGCCTCTGTTTCACTAAGGCATTTCAACAAGACTCCCTCAGGGGTCTTCTTGAACAATTCATTACCCATTAGCACGCAACTTAGGGCTTGGTACCTGACTCTTCGCTCTGTCAAAGCTATTGGGTTTTGCAGATATTCGACTATCGGCTTTCTCCAATCCTTATCCGTTAGACCGTATATTAAAAAAATTTGAAAATTTTCGCCATCCAGGTACCCAAGCTTAGTTGTCTCCAAATCTAATGGGCATAATCCAACAACTATCACTTTTCCTCTTGCTTCAATCACTTCTTGAAGGTTCTCCTTTGACACCTTGTATCCAGAAGCAATTTAGGCTAAGTCATTAGCAATCCGATTCTCTATTCTTGGTATGTGTTGGATGGCCACTTCTTCAAATTTCTTTAATAGCCTATTTGCTATCACAAAGTACATAATGAGATTCTCTTTAACACATTTGTATTCCTTTGTGATTTGCTTCACCACCAACTCTGAGTCTCCCATTATTTCGACTCTAGTTACCCCCAATTCTAACAAAATTTCAAGGCCAGCAATCAGTGCCTCATATTCAGCCTCATTATTAGAGCAAGGCCCATTAATGCTGAATTAAAATTTTGTTAGAATTTGCTCAGGAGAAATAATCAGTATGCCCACTCCTGTTCCATTTCTATGGCTTGACCCATCAAAGTATAATTTCCAGGATTTTAATTCGACATAATTCAAATCCGTTTCATTGACATAGTGGTCGACCATGAAGTCTGCCACTATTTTCCCTTTCATAGCCTTTAAAGGTTGATATGTTAATGCATATTCTATTAATGCTAATGCTCATTTGCCAATTCAACTGTGCAAAATAGGTTTAGATAACATGTGTTTTATAACATCAAAATGAGACGAAACTTACACCTCAACTGGCTTTATATATTGCTTTAATTTGGTACAAGAGAAATACAAGCATAAACATAACTTTTCAATCATGCTATACCTAGTCTCTACGTCATTTAAAACTCTACTAAGATAATAAATGGCTCTTTCGACTCCATTCTCATCTTCTTGAGCCAACATGCTCCCTAAAGTTTTATTAGATATAACTATATACAATCTCATACTTTTATTTCTACAAGGTGGTAACAGGATTGGTGGGTGACTTAGGTAATCCTTGAGCTTGTCGAAGGCTTCCTGTTGTGGATGCCCCCAGTTGAAACCATCTTTGTTGAAACGAAGAATGGCAAAAAAGCTTGCGTCTTGCCACTTAAGTTGGATATGAATCTCTTTAAGAAGTTAATTTTGCCCAATAATGACTGAAATTCTTTCTTAGTTGATGGCGCTTTTGCTTCCATTATAACTTTGGTTTTATTCTGATTTATTTCAATCCCTTTCTTGTGGACCACAAATCCTAGAAAGTCTCCTGCCTGTACAGAAAAAGCACGTTTAAGAGGATTCATTTTGAGACCAAACTTTCTCATCCTTAAGAATGAGCGTCGAAGATGTTCAATGTGATCCTTCCCAGAAATAGATTTTATAACAATATCATCAATGTAAATTTGCATGAAAGTGTCTATAAAATCATGAAAAATAGAATTCATTGCTCTTTGGTAAGTGGCACCAGTAGTTTTAAGACCAAAAGGCATTACTACCCATTCGTATGTGCCTAAAGCCCTAGGACATCTAAAAGCAGTTTTAGGAATGTCTTCCTCGGCAATGAATATTTGGTTAAAACCAGAATATCCATCTAACATGCTAAGATATTCATGTCCTGCTGCAAAATCCACTAACATTTCTGCTACTAGCATTGAATATTCGTCTTTAGGAGTTGCAGCATTCAAATCTCTAAAATCTATGCAAACTCTTAAAGAACCATTCTTTTTAATAACAGGCACTATATTATCTAACCATTCGACATACCTTGCTGTGCGAATGAATTTGCAACGAAGCAGTCTTTCGACCTCCTCTTTAATCTTTGACAGTATTTCTGGTGCAAACTGTCTTGGACCTTGCTTGACTAGTTTTTTCCCAGGTGTCATAGGCAACCTATGTTCGACTAACTCCCTGCTCAAACCAGGCATCTCGTCATAGTCCCAAGCAAAGCAGTCTTTGAATTCCTTCAATAATTGAACCACTTCGACCTTTAATTGGGGGTTCAAATTGGCGCTCATGTATGTAGGCCTCTTGATTGCCACCTCACTAAGATCTATTTCTTCTAAAGGATCTTGTGCTAACATCTTGACAGTGTTTGCTAGTGGATCTTTTTCAAACCCCAAAGGCTCATTTTCATAAATGGTGTCGAGTCTTTGGCTTTGCTTTCCATCTTGGATCTTATATGGAGATTTTATATTAAAGTCTTCCATTGGACACTCTTAGTGAAATTCAGAAATGGCTTCACCATCCATGTGATTATTAGCAGCTTCCAGAGCCGCTTGTAACTTCGTTTCAGCCACATAGGCCAAAATTTTCTTCAATGCTTCGAACTTAGTCATGGTCAATGACTTCGCTTCCCCACCCAGTGGGTTCTACTAGAGGCCCCTCAAAACCTGGTAGCCTCTCTCCTGGGACCTTATTGTCCCATCTGAAACCTTTGACAGGATGCAAGTATAATGAATGGAATGTTGCTTCATTTGGAGTGAACTCAAACTCTGCTGGAGGATATGGAGCAATGTTTGCCAGATGCTTATCAAATTGATTCCCATCAACATAATTGACAGGGATCTTGAAGTACCCTTGATCAGCTTCAATGTTCTCGACTATACCATCTGGCCTCTAAATGGTAATTCTTTGGTGCTTTGACGAAGGTACAGTGCCTACGCCATGAATCCATTTTCTTCCCAAGAGCAAATTATAATTAGCTTTGGTTTCAACAACCATGAATATTGTGGGTCTAGTGATCGTTCCCACTGTAAGATTCACCTGGATCACTCCTAATATAGAGCCCACTTTTCCCTCATAGTTCGACAGAACCATGTTATGAGGCTTGGTATCTTCGTCACACTTTCCAATTTTACCTAGTAGGAAACAGGGCATCAAATTCACCGTTATGCCACAATCCACTAGTATTTTGTTGATAGGGACGTTCTCCACCTTTCTAGTGACATAACGAGGCTTCAAGTGACCCTTCATCGCCTCTGTAGGGCGTTCAAAGAAAGCATTTTGCTCCTCTACGCACCCATTATTCATAATATAATAGCACACAAGCTTGTGTGCTAGCATTTCCATCTCAGTATTTTGATCCACATCTTCTACCTCTGTGACCTGGCTGAATTCTCTAGGCATGACAGATACGAAATTTACTATGATGTCCAAGGAGGCTGCTGATTCACTGTCGAAGTTATCCGTCATATCTTCATCGTTTTCGACGTCTCTGACTGGCTGGTTCTTTCGATCATCAGATAACTTTCGTCTTATAGGCATCCTCTCAGTGTTTCCACCTTGATTGCCAATGTTAGTACTTGACTCCCCTTGTTTTGGTCCTTGCGCTTCTCTAATGGCCTTTCGCCTGCGCTGTTCCCTTCGCCATTGAGACCTGGTCATATGATTTTTTCCTTTGTAATTCTGAGAGATGTACGCTGATTTGTTTGTGGTATGATTCTCTCTTAGATACTCGAA
Organism: Lathyrus sativus; assembly: GCA_963859935.3. Lineage (NCBI taxonomy): Eukaryota > Viridiplantae > Streptophyta > Magnoliopsida > Fabales > Fabaceae > Lathyrus > Lathyrus sativus. Next base: position 812,963,141 of record OZ012735.1, read on the forward strand.
TGAGGAACCCTTTCCATGTCAAACTTTTTCCATTTCCTCCACCCTTGTCCTTTGACGGGTTTATTTCAGTTTCCTATTGGCAGGTTTCCAGTTGGCTTAAATGTGCTGGGTTTAGCTAGAGTTTCTATCCCCATCGAGGGGTTTTTGGGATCAAGATTTCTTGGGCCCTGGTTCTTTTTCTGCCCCCAGTTTTCACTGTTCTTTTTGACTTCTTCTAAGTCGTGAGCAGCTTTCTCATCAAAAATGGTGTTGCACTTGGGGCATAGCATTACTCCTGATTCATTCTTCTAGCAACGATAGAGAAAGTCAACAATGGTTTCCTCCTGTATGGGGTACACCACTTTGTTAGGTTCTTCTGTCTTTCCTGCTTCACCCATCTCTTCGACCTTTTGATTGGTGATCTCTACCATGTTGACATCAACCTTATCTTCGAGCTTCATCTTGGACAAGTGAACTTCCAAGTTTTCAGTATCCTTGGAGTCTTCGATCTGACTTGAATCTTCAGCGTTGAATAAAACGGTGAGAGCCAAGGTCTGGATACCACTTGAGCTAAAGAAAACTTGGGGAGTACTTGACCCTAAGATTCTCATCATTCGAAATGTCTCCCGCTTCTATCAGATACCTAGCCACGTGTTCGACAGTAGACTCAGTAGTATCCCCAGAAAATTTAGTGAACTTGGGGACTTTTGTTTTGGGGGGCAAGTCTACCTGGAGGGTATATTCCGACAATGGTGACGTGTAATTTAGTCGTCGAAGGCCAATATTTACTTCGTTACGTGCCATGATTCTTTCGACCATGGCAACCAAGTTATTGTCTGCTGCTAGATTGTTACGTTGAACCTATCGTACGAAGTTCTCAGCATCCTGGTTCCTATTTACCAACACTACCCTTGGTTCTTCCTCTCTAGGAACTTGTGGTTGATTCCTAAGAGGTTCGATTCTAGGCTGTTCGACCATTCCCTGGTTATTTTGATTTTCCTGGGCCTGGTTTTGTGGAATTTGATTGATGGTTTGTCTTCATCGAAGACTACTCCTTGGTTTTCTATAAAATACTCCCTCGGTGGTTGTCGAGGGGGATTTGGTACACCCAATAATTCTGCCATGCGTGTCATTTGTGCTACCAATTGTTGATTGGCTTGCGTAGTGTTCTGAATGAGGGGCTGAAAGATTCCCCCCATAGTTTGAGACTTCATCTGAACCATTTGATGGTTACTTTCTTCCATTTGTTGTCTCAAATAAGACGCAGAATTAGTCGTCAAACCTGGCATCAGGGCTGAATACCCTATACCTAAATTCTGGCTATTTTGACCCATATTTACCCCAGTACCAGATCCCTGTAATGGGGAAATCAATACGGGTTCTGTATATAACGGAGGGGCATTTTGTAAATTTGCCATCAACGAAGTTGGCATGCCATAGGGCGAGTCTCGCGGCAAAGGCATTGACAATCCCGAGGGAGAAATGCCTCTATACGTCGATGTCCCTATTGGTGGTGGGGTCTGAGGAGGACCCCTTGGCCCAATGTAAGTCAAAATAGGCTGCGTATGGGAAATCGAATGTGTGGACATCAAACTTCCCATAGACGGTATTGCCTCTAAAACAGATGCTGAGACCGTTGGTCCCCCTGTTGAAGCTCCTATGGGTTGTTCTATATTGTCGTTTGGGACATCCTAAGAATTATTTGGCTGGTTTAGATTCATCGTCATTTTCCTTGTATATCTCCTTTTTGGTCTATCTTTGTTAACAATGGCTACCTTACCACTTCTCAATAACATGCAACGAAGTTTTTTCCTCAAAAGAAAACTTTGTTTACCACAAAACTAATAAAGTTTTTCCAAAGAGAATTTTTCCTAAAAAATGATTTTTGTAACCGCTTAGCACTGTCCCACTGGGCGTGCCAATTTGTTCGCTGTGAAAATCGGCGAACAACCGTTGGTCTAACAAATCAAAAGAGATCTGTATTGCTTGCAGGATCGACCATACAAATCCTAGGACATGTGCTAATTGATCTTTTAAATGAAGTGAATGAAAATTAAAAACACTTCGACGAGTTCCATGGTAAGACAACTTATTTCAAGTATGAATGAATTTAAATAACGGTAAAAGGAAGTAAAAGTGCTGATAAATGAATAGGATAATAACTTGCATAAAGAAAAGAAAACTTTTAAGTAAAAGAAGTGTTAAATTGCATTGAAATAAAAACTGGTGTTTAGCCAACGTACATGCTCACGATTCGTTTCTCTCAATCACACAGATACTTAGAGTAAATAGAGATTTTGTACATAATTAAACAAACACATCTTAATACTAAGACCTGCTATTTATAACCATTGAACAT